>OV815277.1:7500-2407500 GCA_929108145.2 Limnephilus rhombicus | reverse complement strand
TCTTTTTGAGGAGAGGAAGGAATGAACATTGGTCTTGAAGAGACCCATGTTGTAGGAAGGAGGAAACACAGAGGCCTTCTTAGAAAAAGAAGGAGAGGAAGTTCTGGGAAGGAAAATGGTATTGGGGTTGGGTAGGAATCTAGGGGTCAATGTGTCTAGGAGTGACAGTCAAAGACGCTCTCTCAACCGATCTCTCCCGACTTGGCCTGCCATGCAGCTGGTGGGCAGACGCATCCGCTAACAAGATCCGGACAAACCTCACCCCATTAACCCGGGCACCCCTGCTAAGTCACCAAACGTAGTTAACTACTTGGGATGACCTGTGGCAGAGGTGTTTGTTATCCTATAAAAGGTTCCTGCGGCGGCTGTTCCCACACCCGCCTCCCAAATTGAATTATTTATAATTTTGTTATAAGATTCGCAAAAGACGTAATATTTCTACCGATAATGGTGTTGTAGTAATAATTACCCAATCTGCCAAAGCTGCAAGTAATTTGAAAACTGTTACTTTTCTTTTTTTTTTGTTTATGGCAATTCACCCTAAGGAGAGTGCTATGTGACACGTTACTTTTCTTCTTACTCGAAAAACGTGTTGAAATTCATTGCTAGATTAACATTTAAAAATCAAGGCACGTGATGCTGTATTCCGGCATATTTCTAATGATAGAAATTGTATTTTTCAAAGTTCTCCTACTTAACCGAAAACGTTCAGGTGAACTTCAGAGACTAATCGAGAAAAACTACTAGAATTGGCTATTGGCGATTTTAATCAACTAAAAATATTGGTACATTTTTTTAACGTGAAGTGTGTAATGATAGGGAAAAGACCCGGTTCCATTTAATTTAGACGTGCAAGAAAACCTAAAGACAGGAAATAACGACCTCCGTGGTCGAGGGCAAAGCTCTCTATTAGCAATCCGGAGGTTTCGGGTTCAAATCCCGGCGTGAGCTCATAAAATTTTATTTGATTTAATACGTATATTATTACAAAAAATTATTAATTAAAATATGTTATTGTATTAGTAGCTATATTTGTGACTTCTTCTAGAGAAGATGATAATTTCAGTTCGTTCTGGTGTAAGACCACCATTCATCCAATGGAGCCAGTGAGTCTATGGCATCCCCAATTGGGGTACCTATTCATGCTGCGGGATTGAAGGTAGATTTGAAAGACTTTGAGATTTGAACCCGTGTCCTCCTGATTGCAATTCGAGAGCCTTACACCTCGACCACGGATACCGGCAATGTAGAACACGATTGATGTCCTCGATAAGTAGGTATCCGCTGTCGTTGAGAGATATTGCACTGCTGTCAAAAATGTAGATTAAAAACGTTATCTTTTTAATGGCATGAACCGTTCATTAGAGTAATCGGCAATATTCCAGAAGACAAAATTAATGAATGAATCCCTTGTTACGTAACGGGCCTCCTAATCCATTATAGAGTTCTAGGAACCACATTTCAAGTGTTTGGATGTGATGTATTTGTTTATAATATATATAATACAAACAAAATTTTCATTATTAGGTCAAGTTCATGAACCAGTACACTAAGTGTACACCGTACAACTCTTGATGGTACATCCGATAAAATGTTGAAGTAATATTAACCCTTTTAATTATTATCTGATATCATTGGACAATTTTTTTTTCAATCCTCTTATGTTTAGAATTCATTCTTCAGAACTGGCATAAATAGACTGGCTACAATCAGACACTCAAAAGTTAGCACGTAAGGAGCCGCAACCGGGCTCAAAAAGAAGAAGATGGAGAGATATGAAATTACGAGTGCTAGAGGAGCGCGCTTTTATTTAAAGCGACGAAGTCGATGCAAAAATTGTGAAAATTTTTAATAAAACACGACTCGTTTAAAATAGAGCAAAAATGTCATGGGGTTTGTCTTAAACAGCATTTAAAAAAAACACTGTGAATTTTTTCATACAGATAATTTGTAAAATAACTGAAAACAATGTGTTTATAATAATTTTTGGAGCATATTTTCTGATTTTTTTCCATGGAGGGAATTTTATTTTTTTTTTCAGCACGGGGAATGTCTAGATATTATATTCAAGAATAATATATATTTTTTAGAGAGCTTTAAAAGTTAACGTGATTGAGGCAAGGAGTGTGTGCCAAGATCGAGTTCTTTGGCGGTCCTCTCTGCAAAGGACAGTGTCATTTATTATTACATAATATTTACTTATTATCCGAAGTCATATTATATTATTTGTTTAGACAGTTTTATGCTTTCGCTTTTCTATTTTCCCCTTTCCTTTAAAGGATTTATCATATAATTTAGTTGTTAAAAACCTAAGCCACTAAAACCCCTAAAATTGTTTCTCCCGTGAACGAAAATGCATCGTCAATCATGATAAGCATTAATTTTTTTTGTAAAGAAAGATAAACATTTCCGGGTTAACGAATAACCCGACAATATTTGAAAATCTCCCACTACCACCACAGTAAGCCGAAAATGTTGCTTGAGTCACGACGGAGGACTTAGTCAACCGAGGAATCAAACACGAAACGCCTGGGTGGGACCCAAAAGCGATGCCCACTCAACCACTGACCGGTCTATAATATTATTCAAAATAATAAAAAAAATATAAATAATTAGTGACCGACCGAAGGTTCGGTTTCGGTTTCGGCAAGTTTTGGCAAAAAAATCTAGTTTTGGCATCAGTTTCGGTTTTAGAAACCGAAACTTTTTTAGACATGTTAAAAATCGGTTGTTTACTGTTATTTGGCTTATTTTGTACACTTATTCCGACAGTTAACACGTGTTAAATTAAAAAAATAAATAAAAACAATAATTTAAGTATGTGAAAAAAGAATTACTTGTATAAAACAAACCAAATTTATAAAAAAATAAGCCAAATAACAGTATTCAATCGATTTTTAACAATTCTAAAAAAGTTTCGGTTTCGGCCGAAACTGAGACAGACACCGAAGATTCGGTTTCGGTGGAAAGGTCTGTTTCGGTGGGACGCTATATATATTTAACTAATTTTAATTCTAATTTAATTTTTCATTAATTATTAACATAATTCCTCTCAGGGCCTATGTCATTTTTGGGGATGCTGTTGGGAGGGACTTTTTAGGTGAAGAAGGAGAGGAAGTTCTGGGAAGGAAAAGGATACTAGCGGTGGGTAGGAATCTGGGGATCAGTATGTCCAGGAGTGACGGACATAATAGGAGTGACGGGTATGAATCCATCCCTCCCACTGCGGTGCAAAGCGATGTTTCGAGAGAATACGGCTGGAAAATCAAAGGGACTCCCTCAACCATTCTCTCCCGAACCGGCCTTCTATGTAGCTGGTGGGCAGACGCATCCGTTGCCAAGACCCAGACAAACCTCACCACATGAGCATTACACATTATAGGGCACCCTCGCTAATTCACCAAACGTAGCGAACCACTTGGGGTGACCTATGGCAGAGGTGTTGGTTATCCAATAAATGGTTCCCGGGGCAGCGGTACCCATACCGCCTCCCAATTTGACTCTTTGCGAAGTCTGCGGCTTCTTTATAATTAATAGGTCACATAATATTTCTACTGATAATCGTGTTGTAGTAATAATTAAGCACTTATATCTAGAGTTCATTCTTTAAAATTAACATGAAAAAACTGTTTTTGATGAGAAAACCATACAGGAGTCCACTGATATAGCCAAAATATGGTAATCACTGTCTGATGCGAAATCAAAATGGAGAAAAGAGGAAGCAAAGGAAGATCCCAGCAATATAGATCTAGTCACTAAAAATAACAAATCACACTTCAAGCAACGTTTTAATTCTGAATGATAAGTCTCAAAAAATCTCATACCAATTTAATAAATTTTACGTGGGCATTGCCGCCGCGCCGGGTTGATTAGAGTCCGCGACGTATGGGCCAGACATATTGTCGCCTTCATATTCTATAAATACCTATACAGTCGTTCAACCAAAAACTTGAACAAATAAGCGGCAACGTCGCAAGACGTCGGTTTGTCGTCAACATGAAAATGAATATATAATTGGACGCTTCATTGTGGACCAAATTAAAGTAAATATACGCAGGATGCCTCTCTGCATTGAATATGAAAGGAGTTCAGATTGGTGGAACGCTAAAGGGCGTTTTTATCGTTTTGTATATTTTTAAATTAATGTTTTTCAAAAATTTAAATACCTAACTACAATCAAACACTGAAAAGATAGTATATACTTTAGTTAGAACTATGTAAAATCAAGTCCTTCAGGTAGACGCAGTAATGTCGATCTGATGAAAGGACGCAGAAATGATAGCGGGATGTATATATATATATATATATATATATATATATATATATATATATATATAAAGAAGATTGCAGTAGGTACATGGTTACATACATACACACAGTAGGTATAAAGGTAAGTCTGTTTTTAAATACTTGTGATGGATATGTTTATTTGAGGTGATCAATGATTTTACTTTTAAATGTACTTTTGATTTGCGTGTTTCTAATTTCAGGAGGTAGAGAATTGAACAGCTTTGTTGCATTATATTTAAAACTTCTTTGCCCATAAGAAGTTTGACGATTTGAAGATTTCATTCCGGCTCTTTCCCTCGAAATGAACCGTGTGAACACGAAAGTGAAGAGAGACAGTGCCGAATGAAGCATTCCAACAATGTTGGAATGCTTCCTTCGGCACTGTTCACTCGCAACCGGAATTTAACATCACGTGACGCGAATGATGTGTGTGAACACTCAAGTGAACAGTCTTTCACTCCGAATTAGTCGGCCGAGAATGTTCTGGCGTGAGGACGAGTAGCCGGAGCGGCTTAAATGTCAAAATGCTCCATTTAGTTCGCTTTTCGAAATAACTCCTACACGTCTTATAGAAATCGTTGTTTCTCCCTTACTATCATAGTGAAAAATATGATTTAAACGGTATTGGAAAGAAAAAATAATGCTCTATATATTCAATATAACAATTAAACACAAAATAATACGAATGTACACTTTTATGGAACCAAAGTTTCTGATCGAAATTGAAAAAAAAATTATGAAATATTGTGAATTTTTTATGAATTATTTTTATATGAAACGACGAAAAAGTGAGGTGACAGAAACGTTTATAAATTATTTGTCTAACAAAATAAGTGTATGTTTTTATATTTTTTTTGGTACCAGTAATTTTAGTTAGAATAAAAGCAAGGAGAGCCATTTTTTTAACTTTTAAAAGCTTACATTAAAAATTATTCTATTTAAAAAATTACATGGTTATTTCTAAGCATATTTCATCACCTTTCCAAAACAGTTTTTAGTTTTTGGATACGTTAATAAATATGTAGCAATTGTACGTGCTACGTAAACACAGTTAAAAGAAAACTCTAGAATCATCGGTTGATAGTTTTTTATGTGCCATTAAAATTTTCACAATGTTAACAACATATGGAGTGTGACAGACTAAAAAATAAAATAAGAATAGGTACCATTTGTTTCAGCTTGCTGTTCAAAAGAATTGGAATTTGAATTGCTTGAATTTGAATTCTTAAGTAAGTACTTCTCAAGTAAGTACTTCTCACAGCGCAGGTAGTTAAGTTGACTCGCCACATATCGATCGTTTCGGGCGTAATCCAATACGTGACGTAGCAACAATGCGTGGTTGCTACAGGACTCCCTCCCCAGACAACGCAGACATGGCTGCGGTGGAAAGAGGAATAGTCAGATATCGAGGTGATCGGGAAATCGAACCCGCCTTCCAGAACGAGTGGTTGTGTGTGTCCGATCCTTACTGCCATCGAACAACGGAAGGGTTGGTTGTGATGTGGCGGCTGGTGACTCTGATGCGGTTTGCGAGTGTGATGTGAAACTCTCAAGATCTTGAGCAACGTATGCTGGTTTGAGGCGGTCGATGCTCACGGTGATTTCCTTCCCTTTTATCAGTATGGTATATGTTCGTTCGTGCCGACGAACGACTTTATGAGGGCCGCTGTAGGGTTGTTGAAGCGGGCTCTTGACTGTGTCGTCCCTCAGAAAGACGTGAGAAGCTGTGGGAAGATTTTGGAAGACGAAACGATGTCCATAACCATGGCGGGTACCTTCAACTGGTCTCAGCTCGTTGAAATGTTTCCGTAGTTTCTTTAGGAAGCTTCCGGTGTCGTCGTTAACATTAGGTCGTGCTGTACATAGAAATTTGCCGGGTAAGCGGAGCGGCTCGCCGTACACTAGCTCGGCTGAGGTTGTAGCGAGGTCATCTCTCCAAGCTGCTCTGATTCCCATGAGTACGGTGGGAAGTGTTTCCGTCCAACGGTTATTCTGATGGCACTTGATCGCTGCTTTCAGTTGACGATGAAATCGTTCCACCATGCCATTTGCTGCGGGGTGGTATGCAGTTGTATGGATTTGCGTCGTGCCTGCCAGGAAATTCAACTGCCTGAACAACCTCGACTCAAATTGTCTCCCTTGGTCCGTAGTAATGCGGAGTGGAGTGCCGAATCTTGTTATCCAGCCCTCGTAGAAAGCACGCGCCACTGTTTCAGCCTCTTGGTCTGGGATCGGGAATGCCTCTGGCCATCTCGTGAATCTGTCTACGCACGTGAGACAGTATCGGCATCCTTCTGAAGAAGGCATGATGATTATGTCGATGTGGACGTGCTCGAATCTAGCGGAGGGTCTGGGAAAGGCTCCCAGGGGTGCTGACACGTGCCGTGTAATCTTGCTTCGTTGGCATTGAAGGCAATTGCGTGCGAGCTTAATAGTCTCAGCTTTAATGGCCGGCCAGACATAACGTTGAGTTATGAGCTTAACCGTGGCCTTAATTCCAGGGTGAGCCAGCTGATGGACCGCATTGAATGCCGCAGGTCTGAACTTCTTCGTGACGAAGGGTCTGGCTATGGTAGTTGAGACGTCACAGTAGAGATGCGCGTCAGTACCCGGAATATTAATCTTTTTAAGTTGTAGGCTAGAACTTCCTTGCAAGTGTTGTTCCAGTTCAGGGTCGCACATCTGGTCAGCTGCCAGCGCTGCATAGTCCAGAGGAGTATCTATCGTCTCGACCCTGGAGAGAGCATCCGCGACGATTTTGTCTTTTCCGGAGACGTGTCGGATGTCAGTTGTGAACTGGCTGATATAGTCCAGATGACGGAATTGCCTTGGTGAGCATTTGTCTGCTTTTTGTTGGAAGGCGAACGTGATAGGCTTATGGTCTGTAAATATGGTGAACGACCTGCCTTCCACCATGTGGCGAAAGTATTTCACAGCGAGATATATGGCTAGTAGTTCTCTGTCGTATGCGCCATATTTCTTTTCAGCTGCCGAAAACTTCTTCGAAAAGAATGCTAGAGGCTCCCAGTGACCTGCGACGAATTGGTGGAGTGCGGCACCGGCTGTAGTATCAGACGCGTCGCTGACGATAGAGAGTGGGGCGTCGCACTTCGGGTGAACGAGCAGGGTTGCCTGGGCCAGAGCTTCCTTGCACTTGCTTGCCTTCGTCCCATACTTCCAGTGGTACCAGCATGTTCCCTCGGGCTGACGACCTCTGGACCGACTGCGGGAACGATTGCTCCAACGATGCGGGGTGGCGCTCCTCCCATGCTGGCCAGAGCGTAGTGTCGAAACTTCGCGCCTCAAGGTAGCGAGCTCTTGTTGGAGAGGCTGCATCAACCGCGCCATCTGTGTAACCAATGAATCTTCGGACGATGGAACAGCCACTGAGTTAACTGCCGGTCTACCAGCATAGTCTGCTATGGCGTCGGCCAAGCTGGCCACCTTGTCAAGCGGAGTGTCTTGCTGCGTAGCCAGAACCACCTGCATACTTCTAGGAAGACGACCCATCCATAGGGTTCTCAAAACCTCATCGGGCACAGCGCTGCCGGCGAGGGTGCGCAGGTGTCTCAAGAATTGGGAGGGTTTACGGTCTCCGATTTCTTCATTCCAGAAGTCTCCTTATCTTCTGCTCCTGCGTGGAGCTGAGGCGTCTGGTTAGTTCATATTTTAATAGTGCATATGCACCGACCTCAGGGGGCTTCACAATGATGTCCCGGACTTCTTGGGCGTGGGCGGGCTCCAAGGCTCCGAGAATGAAACCAAATTTTGTGGCATCCACGGTCACTCCTGCTGCCTCGAAGCTGCGCTCCACCATAGCGAACCATAATTCTGGGTCAGTAGGGCAAAAAGGCGGAATGCGTACTGCCACTCGGTTGACCTCAGGCGGTGGATTCCTGATGTTGGGTTGCTGGTTACTTGGTTGCTGGCTGTCCTCAGATGTTCCGCTCACAAGAGACATGATGATGATTGGTGCGCGAAATTTATCACCGAAGAGTTTATTTCGTGCGCGACGTGCTCGCGGTAGACGTACTTGCACGCGTCGTGCTCACTGTCGGATTCACAAATGTAAACTTCGTGGTCACTAATGTGAACGTCGGTGTCACCAATGTGGCAATTGTACGTGCTACGTAAACACAGTTAAAAGAAAACTCTAGAATCATCGGTTGATAGTTTTTTATGTGCCATTAAAATTTTCACAATGTTAACAACATATGGAGTGTGACAGACTAAAAAATAAAATAAGAATAGGTACCATTTGTTTCAGCTTGCTGTTCAAAAGAATTGGAATTTGAATTGCTTGAATTTGAATTCTTAAGTAAGTACTTCTCAAGTAAGTACTTCTAACAGCGCAGGTAGTTAAGTTGACTCGCCACATATCGATCGTTTCGGGCGTAATCCAATACGTGACGTAGCAACAATGCGTGGTTGCTACAAATATTCCATTTATATGGATTTTATTGCAAGCCGAGGCCTATTTTGGAATAACAAAATTTTCAAGGTGTAAAAATACTGGTAGATATCAGTTTTCAGGTTATTATTTAACCATATGTTCATTTTATGGTGCTGAAATTTATTTACTGTTTACGAGAATCGCCAATTTCTCGTAATTTAGTTCGACGTTATCGGAAATGTCAATTGAAATCGTAAATATTCCCGAACTTAGCCGTCAGCGCCGGACGAATTCCAATGCGCGCCGTGACTACGTTTGACGACTTCGTAGCGAGAATGTCGAGTGAACTCTTCCTTCGAAGGAACCGTCTGAACACGCGGTGAAACGAGAATGGAACATTTCATCGAGTAAACCTTCATCCGAGTGAACCATGTGATTTCAGCATTAGCACGTGAACCGCTAAACTGCTAGTCTATCTCCGATTACTCTGTTGCGAAGAGTGATGGAAAAATATTTTTATTGTTTTTAATTGAAAAAAATATATCATCAGACAGCAAAATGACATCTACACTTTTTACTTCAAAAATGCTCAATAAGAACGTTCAAATTAGGATATCTACGATCCAAGTTTTGTAGAAATTGCGTAACAAGGTTAACTCATATGGACCTTTTTCGGAAAAAATATCAAAGCGTGTAATTCACAAGCGGTAGAAGTGACACCTTCAGCAAACTAAAGTAGACAAGAGTGGGGAGGCTTAGACTAAGAAGCATCGCACAAATAGGAGAGTGGTCGTCCATTAATCACGTGATGTTTTTTAGCAACTTTTAAATCCCCTCCCCCCCTGTGATATGTGGTGAGGTTTTAGACTACCCCTAACCCCATACCTAATATCTCGTGTATTTTTTTTAGTACAAAGTATATTGAAATTTTAAGAATATTATCGTCCGTTCAACGAAAAATAAATACACGTGATATCTCATTATGCCCCCCCCCCCCCCCCCCCTTGTGATATTTCGTGATTTTTTTCCAAACCCCCCCCCCCCCCTTTCGAGCCTCACGTGATTAATGGACGACCTCAGACCGATTATACTATCTCATTCTCTCGTAGGCTAAATCCTATAAATGTATGTGTTCGTCTCTTTTTAATGCAGCTATTTTTCGTTTCATCGATTTTCAAATCAAAACGGTGCTAAAGAAGTTTTCACTTAAAAAAAACTCGTCGAGCCGCTTTCGAAATTTCGCTTCAAGTAAAACACTGCCACACTCATGGACATATGAATATAGATGATATTGAATTTGGATGTCTATGGCCACACTTGTATTGCAGTTAATTCAAATCTTCCAGTAGAACGAGGACTTCAAGCTACGTCACGATTTTTACCCCATCGATGAGTTAATCTTGCATTTCCTACGAACCTTGCAACTCATGAGTAAGAAAGTAAATTTGTACAAGCACTAGAGCGCGCTGTTTTCAGGCGCGCTGTTTTCAGGTTATAGGCACCGGCGTTACCGTGTTACCGACCGCAGTAGAGCTCTGTTCTGCAGCGCGTATACACGTTCGAACACCGTGCGTCCCTCGACCGCCTGTCTGCGCGCGCCGCCGTTCCATGTGAAATTCCAACAACTTCGTTGACAAATCGTTAGAGCGCATGTTTGAATGTATTAGTGCACACTGTTTTATCGCGAACAAACTGGTTTGAACTAGGCTGGAATATCCGCCCGCGGCCCCCTCTGATTCCTCGGATTACTGGTACTGGGTGTGTAGCGACGTTTATCTCAATTTACGAATATTGACATTTTAATTTGATTCGAGTCGAGGTAAGAGGTAAAATATTTTAAAAATACCCTTGCTCTTGTAGTAGTTTAGTCTACTGGATAAATAGATTAGTTACATTGTTAACGCTTGAAGTTTGGATGCAAATTCAAAAAATCTTTATTGTGTAAATAAAATATAAAAGGTTTGGCTTGTAGATACATTATATTTCTTATAGTTACCTCAATAAACAATTATTTAAAACCAGCGATTTCTGAGCTCTTTTGGAATTTGAAAAGTGAAGTCATTTTGCTGTCCGATGATATTTATTTGTTATTTTATTACTAATCAATTAATCATGAAGTAAAATATACTATTTAATTTGTATAGAACCCATACATAAGAATAGTATTATGCAAACATTGATTATTTTTTATTGCGGTTTGTTATAATAGCCTTCTTTTAACTACCTACATTCCGTACAGTTGAATATAATATAATGTTTAAAAATAAAATAAAAACAATGTATTATTAATCGTCGCCGCTGATCAAACTAACACTCATTCCAACGTATATCGTAATACGCACTCTGTCTCGATATCTATACGGTGCTGCTGGAACAAGATGGGAGTGCGTATCACGTGAAGCTTTAGATTGTACCCAGTGGCTACAAGCGATAGAAAAAAACATACATTTTTATGAAAATGTATATATTTTTTTGTTCAATTGAAAACATAAATAATTGAACAGCAAAATGACATCTATATTTTTTACTCCAAATATGCTCACTAATCGCTGATTCAAATATTTCGGTTACTTCATGATACATCGTGTATTGTTTTTTAGCATTATTATACATGTGTATAGTGTAAATATAATGTTTCCCTAAATCGACATCCTGTATATTTATCCGAATATTACGGGTCTTTCAAAAAAAGGCTTTTAATTTATTTTACACTACTGATAAACAACCATTAATGTGTGGTAAATGGATATTTATCAACTGTGTAAAATTTTAAATACGATATAAACGGGTTAAATATTTATGTAAGGGATCTATAGTATATACCTAGTGCAAATATGTTTAAATCGTTAGTCTATTTATACATTTAACCTTCTACTTGTGTGCTGATGTTTGGTGAAAATAATTGTTTTAACTTGAATTAAGTATTGTTTTTTTTATAAATAATATAATAATTGATAATCGTCGCAAGGAACCGTGTATCTTTCTCTTGATTCGCTATCCGAAGATCGCGGGCTCGATTCCCGGCGTGGGCAAAATAATTTTCTTTTGAATAATTTGTGTTATTTCACAATTAATTCAAAATAATGTATAGTATATTTGCGGCACGTTCCATCGTGGAAGATACTTTCAGTATCATCCCTGGTGTAAGACCACCTACAGAATTGAAATGTCTTTAGCCGTGTTTTGTGACCAGATTTGATAAGCCAGTTTTCTTCCCCGCCTTTCTCTTCCTCATCTCCTTCGTCTCCACACTACCTTCAGCCTCACAACATAGCCCAATAGGGGATACCGTCTCACCGGCTCCAGAAGGGAGCAGCTGGGACTCTTAAGAGACATACACATAAAATTATTTATGCTCTCGGTGTGCACAAATACATTCAAATTTTGCCTGTTATTAATTTTCTCTCGTTAAAATGAGGTTGTGATTTTTATGATGAAGTCAAAAATAGAATCTGGTCGGGGTAAACCACTGACCAGCCAAACGAAGGAACTTTTATACAATCTTTATAAACATTTTGAAGCGGAAATTAAAAAAGATTTGAGTTCTGTTTCTACACCAGCACAGCTAGTTGCCAAATCAACTGGCATCTCTATAGGATCTGTTCGGAGAATAGTGGCGGAGAGCAAATCATTTCCTGAAGGGCGTATAGAATTTTCGTCACCTAAAAAGACGCGATGCCGAAAAAGTACAATTGAAATTGATAGTTTCGATCAACAAGTGATTAGTGACATATGTGAAATTGTTTGCACCGAAACCTCAAGCGTTAAAAAGGTAAATAATAGTACATAATTTATTGATCCATCCAGTACCAGTACACCATCCCAGTATTACCTACACAAGCACGAATCTCTTTATTGTGATTTAGCTGTAAAACGTGTTCGTACGTCGCGTCGCGTCATATACAAGTAGTCGACTGTAGATTGATTGTTCTGATCATATTAAAACAAATTATTACAAGCCATTGGTTCTGTAAATTAATACAAGCTACCGATTATAAAAAGTTAATACAAGCTATTGGTTTTCTCGATTAATGAAAGCTATTGCTTACTGAAATTAGCACAAGCTATCGGTTCTGTAAATTAATACAAGCTATTGATTCTGTAAATTAATACAAGCTATCGGTTCTGTAAATTGATACAAACTGTTGGTTCTGTAAATAAATACAAGCTGTTGGTTCTGTAAATTAATGCAAACTATTGGTTCTGTACCTAAATACAAGCTGTTGGTTCTGTAAATTAATGCAAACCATTAGTTATGTAAACGCATACAAGTTAACGGTTCTGTAAATGAATACAAGTTATTATTTATGTAAATTAATACAAACCATCGGTTCTGTAAATTAATACTGTCTGTCAAAATATTTTATTTTAGGTAGGCAACTATTTTATCGCTTGTCTGAATTATTCTTCTCACAATCAGTTCCAATTTTGAAAATGACACTCAAATTCAAAGCCAATTTGAGTTGATTGAGCGTGATTAATGTCATGCGGGAATAACGCACATCACGGACTACCTCAAAATTATATTAAATCAATAAATTTGGTGTCAATTGATTTTTAATACTTTGGTGATAATGGTAGTTGTTCTACCGTACTTATTAATATTTGTATTTCAATAAGTATTTTACATATATTTTATATAGCTCGTTGAAGGTGTTCGAAAATGTCTTCGACCGAAGACCAAAAAGATGTTCGACCTAAAAGAAAATGTATGACCAACGCTTTCAAGAAGGCAGTTTTGAGGCGTTTGGAAGCTGGAGAAAGCCCATCCAGCATATCAAAGAGTATGTCAATATCCGTCTCCAAGGTCATGATTATCTCAAATATAGCTGAAACCTTCAAGAATATCCCAGAAAATATGCGTTTGAACACCTCCAGGTCTTACCGGAAAGGAAACAGCTTGAAGATGGCTACAGAGTTGAAACTAGTCCCCTGGATCAGAAAACAGATACGGTCAAAGGCCCCTTTATTTGTTTCGGATATCCAAGAACAGGCCATCACCTATTATTCCGAGTTGAAGAGTCGACTGCCCAAAGGGGAGCCGACGTATCCGTTTAATGCCTCTAATCACTGGTTCACTAATTTCAGTCGTCGTGTCGGTCTGAAGCGCATGAAAAAAATATTTTTCTTCAAAAATGATCTCCCCAATGGTTTTGGAGAAATTGACAAGGTATGTGTTTTTTTTTATTTTAAGAACTGTCGTATTTAAAATATGTTAAGGATATTTTCACAACATGATAAGAATATTTACACAATATGTTCGGAATATTTACACAATATGCTAAGGATTTTACACAATATGTTAAGGATGTTTACATGAGACGTTAAGGATATTTACACAATACGTTAAGGATATTTACACAATATGTTAGGATATTTACACCTAACGTTAAGGCTATTTAAACAATATGTTGGGTATTTACACAAAATGTTAAGGATATTTACACAGTATGTTAATGATATTTACACAATATGTAAAGGATGTTTATACAATATTTGAACGATATTTACACAGAATGTTAAGGATTTTCAAAAATGTTTGGTATTTACACAGCATGTTAAGGATATTTACACAATACGTTAAGGGTATTTACACCATATGTTAAGAGTATTTATACAATATGTTGGGTATTTACACAATATGTTAAGGACATTTACACAATATGTTAATGATATTTACACAATATGTAAAGGATGTTTATACAATATTTTAACGATATTAACACAGTATGTTAAGGATATTTAAATATGTAAGGATATGTACGCGATATGTTAAGAATATTTACTCAATATGTTAAGGAAATATACTCAATATGTTAAGGTTATTTAAATATGTAAGGATATTTACACAATATGTTAAGGATATTTAAATATGTTATGGATATTTACACGACATGTACGAAACAATATAATATACGCAGTCATGTGGAGGGCGCTAGTAAAAATAAAATAATTGACGTTGAAAGTAAGAATGCAAATTTTTTGCATTAATATCAGACAGGAGGCCACGAGGAAACTAATTTCCCTCAGTGCCTATGTCATCTTTGCGGATGCTTTGCGGAGGGTATTTTGAAGGCAAGGAAGGAGATGAATTTCCTTGAAGGAAAAGGGTATGAGGGTTATCTAAGGTTCAGCTTTGGCAAAAACCATCCGCTTTGAAATCGGTTTAACGATACCTACGCCGTAGTAATAAACCAAGCGCTTCACTATTCCGACCTTAGGCGCCGCGTCATATTTATGACGGCGCCCGATTGTAAAATCCGGCAGATCATGATGCGCCTAGCTACTTCGTGAAGTGCGTGGCGGCAGATCGTGAAGTGCCTGGCGGCAGATCGTGAAGTGCCTCAGGCGCATCATGATCGGCCTGATTTTACGATTTGCGTGCGATATTTACACCACGTTTATAAGTAAAGAAGTTTATGTATTACGTAACGCACAATCGTTCTAGTTCTAACTGCCCGAACCAGTGGAACCAGTTGCGAGGCTGAATAGAGAGGAGAAGAACAATGGGAAATATCTAGCTATTGGGAACTGGTCACAAAACACGGCTAAATCCATTTCAACCAATGCACTATGGTTTTACCAGTATGGAAGCATTGGAAACAATTCAAAATTTCAAATTACAGGGACCACTAAATTTTGTTGCTATATCTTGACGACACATCCTAGCGCATCTTTCCCCCCACCACCGAACTCGGCAAAATGTTTCGTCGCTGCGTACCACGTCAATAATGCAGAGATGCCAACTTAGCAACTTTATAGCTAGATCTAGCTATTATTTGATGTCAGACAGCTACATTTTAATGAAACTTGTAGCTAAACTTTTTAGCTACTTTTTATAGCAACTTTTCGTCATTGTTTGATATTTCGATTTCGTCATGAGAGAACAGTCGTATAGTTAAAAGTAAAAAACAAACGCGACTCTATGGTCATAGACGCTATGGTATAAGTGGCGTTGGCCGGAAAATCCCCGTTTCCTGCTACACTAGCTCTCCCTTTTTGGAGTACAGTGCCACAATCTTTGATATTTCTATGACATATTTGTTCACAACTAGCGACACCACCACCGGAACAGATAACTTTGTGGCACTGTAATATTGTTCCGTGCGCTAGCAGCTAGTAGCTACGGCAGACAGAATACAACCAAAATAGTACGCACTACTCTTATTCTACCTTGTGTTGTTTTGTTTTATCCAAATAAAATCTGGAAATAAAACGATTGTCAGAATTTAGAAGATTAGGGGGGGGGGGTTAAAAATTGCAAAAAGTTGGTCACGTAGTATGGGTACGTTCCCTTATCTACTTACTGTAACGTTTAGCTACTTCTAGCAACTTTTTGGGGTAAAAAAAACTGGCAATCTAGCAACATTTGTAAGATGTCTAGCAATTTAGCATAGCTAACTGTTGGCAACACTGCAGTAAAGATCGGCTTCCCGAGCAGGCAAGACGTTTGTGTGAAAGTGCAACATTTATAATACAATATATAGGGAGTGATAACTTTGTATAACGCTTGCTGGCATATTTTTTTCAACATGGATCCAATACCTTCAGGTATGTACTAAATACGGAATGTTTTTTTTTTTCATTTTCTAATGTGACAAATTTGCGATATATTTTTTAAAAATATCTGGTGAAATTTGAAAAAAAATACGATAAATTCTTAAACAGTTAAGGTTATAGTTACATATTTCCTAGAATTTCGTAAAAGTGCTGATACACTTTTGTAGCTAAACTATTTTAGAATCATATTAAGAAAAAAAATCTTGCTACTTTTATGCCCCTTTTCGGTCCAGTAATTTTTCCATAATTTACTTACTATTAAATTTTTGTGCTTCATAAATATTATTTTTGTCACAGGTTCGGTTTCAAGGGATTTGTTCCTGAGACAAAGGGAGTTATTTGACATACTGATGAATTCAAAGTGCCAACAGATGGACAGACGATTTTTATATTTGAAAAAAAATCTTATAAACCTCACCAATTGCCCTAAAGAAGGGTTGGATAAACTCGGTAAAAAGATCGCGGGCTTCAAATTTCGCTTTAAAACAAGATGGATAATTGCTCGTCGAATTAAGGCTAAATTTGTGATGCAAAATAAAAAATGGCTTGAGACGCCTATCAGTTTTACATTATATGGGAAACAACATAGAAGCGGTCGCCCGGAAATACAATTTGAACAGAGTTCTGACCGATCCAAACGCTTAAAAACTAAAGATCTTCGGAAAAATTCACCTCTTTCTCATTTGGCGTTTGCAACAAAAATGAATTTGAGAGCTTCTGGACAACCGGTTGCATCAAAATTATTAGAAGACATCATTCGTTCACCTAGGCGTGCATCTAAGTACAGACAAGCGTACGAGGTATTCGAAGATACTCACTCTAGACGGATGTCTGGGGAGGAAGCCCTCTCAACCACGGTGGAAGCCAAGCTTACAAAGCACCAGTACAGTGTCATAAGATCCAAAGATCCTGAAAGATTTCCACCATACAAAATAGTACTTGAAGCAAAAAAGCGTGCTATCCAAAAAAAGAAGACATAACAATCACTGCTACATCTGCAGAAGTAACTGTTCAAGCTCTTTTGAATCACACTTCTGAACGTGTGATCAATGTGCAAAAAGAAATCATTTGTGGTTTAAAAAGTAAACCTTCAACCTTAGAGTTACGATATTAATATTGACAATTTAAGGAAGTTTTCTCTTGATACTGCTAAGTATTTCGTTAAATTGTATCCGTAGTATTATATGCCCCCTACTGTGCATAAGTTATTAATCCACGGGCCAGACGTAATATCGAATGCATTGCTGCCGATTGGCCAATTATCAGAAGAGGCTCAGGAAGCTCGGAACAAAGATTTTAAAAAATATCGCGAAAACTATTCTCGAAAATGTTCTCGAAAGAAATGTAATGAGGATATTTTTAATTTAATGTTAGTAACATCTGACCCTGTCATAACTAGTTACAGGAAACTCCCAAAAAAACAGTTAAATCGTTTTCCTAAGGAAGTTTACGACTTAATAATTCCTCCGAATATTCATTCTTCAAGTATTTTTAACACCGATGATGATGATGATGATTGTTCATCGTCTGCATCAGAATGTTAAAAAAGAAAAATTAAACATTACTCTGCCTGTATTTTCCAAGGATGTGGACTTTTATATTTTTAATTTAATTTTATCATTTAAAATTTTATATTTTTGTTAATAAAATGCAGAAATCACAGTAAAACTTACTAAAACCGAATATTTTTATTTTTTTTACCCATACCAAAAAATAATATCACCTTTTATTTCCTGTAAATCCGTCCTGTGAATTGTTTCCAAGTTTTGGGGTATTTGGAACCACTGTGCAATGTTTCGATACTAAATGAACTGTTTAAAAATTAACCGGTTGCTCATGAAAACCGACCGACCATTTCTATTCTGCGCAATTTCTGAGAGTTAATGTTTACGCGCTGTGTTTTGCCTAAAATAAATTATGTCATCAAGAAGGACATTTTTGTGTCAAAAAGAAAAATACCGACATAAGAGATGTAATAATCATATGATACCTACCATTTGACACACAGCAATCATCTAAAAGAAGGATACAACATCAGTAAGTACAACAAATGATTTTTTTATGTATGTTAAATTAGCAACTTGTTTGTACCTCCGATAATCATAGATGTGATGTGTTGTAATGCTCAAAATAATTATTTTCGTGGCTGCCGAAAAAATACTCCAAACCAAATTTTATGCTCGTTTCAACTTACGTATCGATTCGTGATTAAACCATTTAAAATGTTCATCATTATCTAATTGAATTCATTATTTTTGACTTGACTTTTTTTTTCTTGTCTTCATTTTTTTTTTTTCATTTACTAGATTCTTATATTTCTTGAAGAGATGAGTCATCTAAATTTACTGAATTTAAAGTTAATGTTCTTTATAAATAGAACGGCGTCATTTGCGCCTTGCAATTTTTACCTCATGTGGGTATTTAAAAATGTTACCTGGCTATTATAGTCTTAAAGGTCTCGTGTTTCATCGGTAGGGAAAAATTGTTATCTAAAAACCCTACTAAAATTGCATGTTTCGTCCAGACTCAACATCAATCTTCATCATCAGGGTAGCAGCGGTCGACGGCCATATATACATACGTGTCTGTTTGTGTTATGTTGGGAGTGGGAAGGAGGCGGTCATGTCCTTTTAATTTGGAGCTCTTCCGCATTTGCCTTTGGGAATGAGGAAACCATGAAAAACCTCATCCGGGAAGAGTCGGCCGACAGTCATCATGAAACTGGTCGGCCTTCAGTGATTTCAGTATATGAAATCCTGCATTTTGTGGTGTGGGGTGTATGTGTCTGTTTTTATGTGAAATATATACTTTATGGGAATTTTTAGAATAAACATACATATTATACAATATTATTTAGATATTTAAATAGATATGTAAACATAAGTTACAGGGGGGGCGTCTGGTAGTTAGGAATACCTACTGCTCGCTCATTCGTCCGCGTCTGAATCTGGTTCATACCAGATGTGGTTCAGGTCCATCAGAATATGTTTAGGTAGTCTGTGTGTATATCTGAAAGTAAAGTCACTAGGTGCATTGTATTGACCGAGTTCCTTTATAAGTCTATTTTTACTGTGTCTCAGAGATTTGTAAAATCGGTCTGTCAGTCGGTGTGTGTATTCGAATAATGTTGGAATGTCTTCTCTTGCATGTAGTCTTTTCAAATTCGTTCTGATTCTAGTGTTGTATGCGATTTTAATGCAGAGATTTTGTAGCGTCTGTAGTTTCGAGTGGTCGGAGTGAGAAATACTACTCCACACGGGAATAGCGTATGTCAGTACCGGTCGAATGAGCGAGTAGTAGATCAGGAGCTTGGTTCTGGGAAGTAGCGGACTTCTTCTGTTGAAGATGGGCTTCATCGCGCCGACTGCCTTTCTGGCTCTTGCGTGCATCTTGGCTATGTGAGATTTCCAGTTGAGACGTGAGTCCATTGTCAGGCCCAGGTATACGACTTCATCTTTCCATTCTAGGACGTGCCCTCCCATTTCGATGTTGACATCTGGTGATCTTCTTTTTCGTTTCCTCGTGTACATGATGACTTCGGTCTTCGCCTCGTTTAGTTTGAGTCGCCATTGCTTGTAGTACTCTACGAGTGCGTCGAGCGCTCTCTGTAGGTATATGGCCGCCATGTCTGATTTCAGCGAGGAAACGTAAAGTTTGACGTCGTCTGCGTTAATAGATAGCTTGCATCTCTCGTCACGGGGGATGTCGTGTGTGAATATATTGAATAGATGAGGTCCGAGTAGACTTCCTTGCGGCACGCCCTTTGGAATCTCACGTAGCGATGACAGCGCATTCCTGATGAAAACTCGGAAGGATCTGTCCTTAAGGTATTCTTGAATCACTCTCGTTAGGTATATGGGCGTGTTTGTTTTGTGCAATTTGTGCAGTAGCCCTTTGATCCAAACGGTGTCAAATGCCTTCTCCAAGTCTAGCAGTGCAGCGGCGATGTAGCGATGTTCGTTAAATCTTCGGGCGATGAATTCCGCTACTCTGGTAAGTTGATGGGTAGTGGAGTGCCTCTTTCTGAATCCAAACTGCTCGTCTGGCAAAGTGTTGTTTTCTTCGTGGTGTGGAAGCAGCCTGTTGAGTATAACCTGTTCAAATACCTTGCTCAGCGTGGAAAGTAGACTGATCGGCCGATAGTTTGTCGGCTGCTTCTTGTCCTTGTTTGGCTTGGAAAAGGGCAGCACGGTCGCCGTTTTCCAGATCTGAGGGAAATGTCCGATGATGAGGCAGGCATTGAACAGCTTTGTAATGTAAATGATGGCTTTCTGCGGTAGATTTTTGAGTAGAATGTTGTGTATTTGATCGCTTCCCGGCGCTTTATTTGTCTTCAATCGTCTGATGATGACGGCTACTTCGCTTGGCGTGCTGAAGTGTATATCGGCGGCGTTCGTCTGCTCGGCTTGTTCGAGATTTCGTAGAGACTCTTCTACAAGTCGATCCGTTTCCGGGTCGGATAGGCCGTCCGTGGCTGCGTAGGCTCTCTCGAATCCGTCGGCAAGCGCGTTTGCCTTTTCTTCAAGCGAAAGTGCCAGCCCTGATCCGTCTAGCTTCTCTAGCGGGGGTATCGTGTGATCTTTGCGTCTCAGCGCTTTTGCCATTTTCCATAGGCTGTTGTCCTTTGGCGTGAGTGATGTAACTTTCTTCGTCCAAAGTTCGCGTCTGAGGTCGGTGATTTCTTGCTTGATTTCCCGCTGTAGCGTGTTGTAAGCCGTTTTGAAGTAGCCGTCGCGCGTACTATGATAGATGCGTCGCAGGCGATTCTTCTCCTTGATGAGCGATAATACGTGCTCGGGAAGCTTGATCGTGTATGTGTGTGCTTCTTTGAGAGGTATGAATGTGTCTTGTGCATGTTGTATGATTTCCGTGAGAGTGTTTGCGGCCTCGTCGATTTCTTCCTTCGAGCGCAGAGTCCCCGACGTGAGGTGTATTCGTTCGTTTATCTCTTTCTTGAATCCTTCCCAGTCGGCGTCTTTGTAATTTCGCTGTTTTCTAGGGCTCCTTGAAGTTGTCCCTCCAATACTGAAGCTCACGGGCAGGTGGTCCGACGAAAGTTCATCCAGCGTGCGCAGTGGCGAGATCGATTTAGCGTTTTTCTCGAGTACGATGTCCAGAGTGCTGGGGTACTTTGCGTGTATTGAGTGGAATGTTGGTTTGTCCGGTGCCATTATCGAGTAGTTATGTGTCTGCATATGCGTGAAGAGCGTTTTCCCATTCGCGTTGCCTCTGTAGTTATTCCAATAGTTGTGTTTTGCGTTCAGGTCTCCTCCTAAAACAACAATTGGGCGCAAATTTAGTAGTTTATCCAGGTCTTCTCTCACCAGACAGTTGGCTTCATTGCAGTAGGCGGCGATGAAGGTGTGCGCTCTATCCTCTATGATGACTTCGATAATATTTTAGCTTAGACTCAGTATTTTTTAGCTTCGGAGTAGGGATTCTTGTAGAAGTGATTGATTGTCGAACGAATATGGCGGTACCTCCACCTCTTCCTTCCAATCGGTCGTCTCGGTGAACTTCAAAGCCGGGCACTCTCAACGGTGTGTCGTGTTTTAGATGTGTTTCTGAAATGAGAATAATGTCAGTATTAGTGTTATTTGCCAGAGCGAGCAGTTCATCAGTTTTGAATCGGATGCTGTTGGCGTTCCACAGGAGGACGTTCACCATCTGGGGATCAGACATTGATGGTGGACGTGATGAGATCCATCAGGATCGATGCCCTCTCCACCTCGTTGGAGCCAGCTGCGGCCAACTGCGGTTGCACACGTCTCAATCCCTGGAGCAGGGCCATCATCAGTTTTGCGTCTCCTACGCCGGTGTATGCCTCTCCTGCGGGCTTCTGCGTGCGGGACTGCGTATGGGGCTGCGAGCGGGGCTGCTCCTCGTGCTGCTCCTCACGCTGCTCCTCGCGCTGTTGGGAGGCCGTGGTTCCGCGGGCCACGTTGGCCCAGCTGCGTCCGTCGGTCCTCGAGGTCTGCTGGGCATGTGGCCCGCTGGTTCCTGGTGCTTGGCGCCGGTTCTGTCGCTGGTGCTGCTGCAGCGAAGCGACGTAGGCTATCCTCTTCGGGCAGCCCCTGTAGTTGGCGGGATGGGGGCCTCCGCAGTTACAGCACGCGGCGGGCTCGTCCCTTGTAGTTTTGGGGCACTCGGCCGAGGCATGCTCCACCAAGCACTTCACACACCTCGCGGTGTGGGCGCAGTTTCGGGACCCATGCCCGAAGTTTTGGCAGCGGTAGCACTGCGTCCCGTGCTGCAGATGGTTGCTGCGGTGCTTCTGCAGGCGTATCTTGCAGTGGCAGAGGTATTTAACTGCTGCCCTTAGTTGACCCATGTTGACCTCTTTGTCGAAGTGGGCCAAGTACATGGGATACTCGGCCGAGGCGGTCGTCATCCTTATGACCTTTGCGGGAGGGAATCCTTGTTCCGAGAGGCTCGCAGCGATGTCCTCCGTGTCGATGTTAGGCAGGCCCTTGATGACCGCCTTTTTCATCTTGTCCGCCTCCGCTGTGTAGGTATGGAAGCCACGCGCCTCCGCACGCAGCCCTTTGGTAAGGGCACGGTGGTCCGCCATGCTCCGCAAGAGAATGTGGCACATCCCTCCCCGTTTGTATTCAATCTTGAAATTCAGGTTCCCGATGTGGCCCTGCACCGCTGAGGTGACCTGCCCATGAGTGAGGGCCCCCAGGGTCATCACAACCGGGGGCACTCGGTCCTTCCGTGCAGACTGGCCGCTGGTACCTGCAAAAGAATTTGTATTATAGTTAGTATTTGGGCGCTTCGCCTGCGACGCTCCGCCGCCGACGCCGCCTTCAGATACTTCATTCAAACTGCTAAAGCGGTTGCCGACAACAACCGCTCGGGGTTCCTGCGGTGAAAGGGGCCTCTTGACGGTGTTGGAGGGCCTCGTCCAACCTTCCTCCTGGCGGGTCGTCTCCATATCCTGGGCGGGTGGCTGGGGTCTGGGGGGCGGGACGTAGGCCGAAGCTGGGCCTACTGGGGGGCGGCTAGGCCCAGGGGCGGATGCGGCCTCAGTCATCTCGGGGGGCGGCAGGGGGATGGATTCCGGCTTGGTCCTCGGGTCAGCGGGGTGAATCTGCGATGTCTGCTGGGGCTGGGAGGCAGGGATTGTGATGAGGATTGTCCCCGTCTTGGTTTGCCGTCGATACTGGCGGGCGCCCTGGGGGATCACGATTGGCGAATCCGCCGGGTAAGCTAGTTCCATCCGCGCGGACAACATCCGCACGGCAGGTATTTTGTATTTCCTCTTCTGGATGGGGATTATTGTTTTGTGGCGTCTCGGTGGGGCCAGGTCCTTCTTCCTTACCTTCAAAAAGGCAGTTGGCGGCGCGGTGGCCTAGGTAGTGAGCCGGTCGGCGTCCGGCCGGCTAACAAAATAGCAGGTGTCTGACCAAGTAAACACAAGCCAGACAAAAGCGACTTGGGGGCGAAAAAGCACTCGTCTCGAAAAGCCGATCTGATCGATCGATCTGATCTTCCTCTGATTTGATCTTTTTCTTGTCTTTCTATGTTAATGCCAAAGCCTATAAACCGAAAATACCGCTCCGAATTCTTTTTATGAAACTCCATACTGCAACGCTTACGTCTCGCTTGCGCCCCGCTGACCGCTCGCCGTATCACAAAGCGATTGACTGCCGGTAGTGCTGCATGCAAGTTTTGCTGTGAATTTCTCAACTTTTGTTAAAATATGTCTTTCCGAAGCGAAAAATTGATCGAGGAAGTGCGAAAATATTCATATTTATGTGATTCAAATGATTCTAAATATAGTGACACGCAAAAAAATGACGAGACTTGGAAACAAATTAGCATCAATTTGAAACAACCTGGTGAGCAACCCATTTTTTAATTTTAATAAAGTAGAACAAGACACTTACAATAATAACATCTAATCACACGTTTCCACACACATTCCGATGTCTAGGCCAGTTTCTATCAGGATATAACTCAAGTTTTTCAGATCCATTCAATGACTTTAAAATAATCTAGTGATCCGTGGGTCAATTATATGGCCCGTATTTTTATGGCAAAACATTTCACAGCGATTGTTCATCGTAATTTATTGAATTTTCATTATTTTCAAAATTATCGATATTATTAAAATAATAAAAATTCTTTCTGACAATTTTTCTTATTTTTTATAGGTTTTTTTGCAAGATTTATCTGTTTTTAGCTATTGTTTCCCCAGTTCTATCTGGTTTTGATGTCAAAATCTTTGTGAAAAAATTGATAACGAGGAAAAATGAGCCAATAAAGAAAATTATACTTTTCGATAACATAAACCTGTTGTGCAGTTTTAATTGCTGTATAACTTGACGTCTTTTCTTCATATTAAAATAGATTTGGTTTATATAATAAAAAAATCTCCTTAAAACATTGTCGTTGATAATAATGGCCGTGCGTGCATTCGCAGATTGATTGACTCAGATTTCGGCAAATTTTTATGTTTGCGTGCACTTCAAACAAACTTACAATTTGTGTATTTGATTAATATTTAGCGCCATTTTTAGGGGCTTTTATATGGGAATTCATGGTTAACGTAAAACAGTATTATTCATTACTGAACTGTCTCGGTAACAATATTTGATCAATCCAAATTCAATAACAAGTATTTCGTACTATCAATCTAATAGTTGATTCTCTGTTGAGATCTGTAGCTTGATAACAACGTCCTAAATAAACTTCCACTTACGAAGTACTTAAAACAATAAGAATACAAAAAAATCTAAAAATTGTTGATTTTGTCTCACAATCGATTAAGAAGTGCGGCCCAAACAAAAAGATTGTACGGACAGACATTGCATTTTTATTATGTTTGTAATACTCACTCACTCTCCCACTTATGTCCATACTCCCCTTTACACCTCTTTCACACACATCCTTATGCACTTTACAAAATATTACAATGAAATATTAAATGTTAACATTATTTTCTGTCAGAATCCGTGTGCAAGAAAATTTGGTTGAACTTAAGAGAGTCTCATCGACGAGCTATCAAAAAGAAAAGAACAAAAAGTGGCGAGACAGCCACGGCGGTAAAGAAATGGTTGTACGAAGATGAAATGAGTTTCCTAAATCCACACTACAGAGAAAGACAAACGATCACGTCGGTTACAGATTCAAGCAATGCAGAAGACGATGATTCAGATATAAATTTTATGTTTGCAAATGATGATTCCCAGAACTCTACAAATACAACTCAGCCTGATGTTCGTCCAGGGTCATCTGCCTCTTCAGTTACAGCCACTCCACCAATAACAGCTAAGAAAAGGGTAGATAAAAACGATTCCACGTCAGCTGTATTAATCAAATACACAACGGACGAACAAAGAGACAAGAATGAAAAATAAGACGATGACATAGATCACTTCTTTAAGAGCATTGCAGCAACTGTTAAAAAGTAATCTGGATATAACCAAGTGATTATCAAGACTAAAATATTTAGCACAGTCTCTGAAATGGAGTTCAAAGAAATTGAAGATAAGCAAGTAATTAATAATTCTTTTACCAATGTTTCATCAAAACCTTAAGGATGATATTTTTTCTCTATATTTTGATCGACGAATTCCAGTGCATTTTTTCCCATACATTTGGTCATCTTATTAGTATTTGTGTTTACTTCTTCGGAGTCGCTGGATGTCGCATTCCTTTGTATTTTCTTTTGCCTGTTCATTTTTTAGTGGTTTGAAAATTGGATGTTGATTTTACAATAAATATATATATATGTATATTATTTTTTTTTTTGGATTTCATAGGATTCGAACCTTGGTCGGCTAAATGTTTGCAAAGGTTCGTCAGGCGCTTTATACCACTACACCAAAGGAGACTTTCGTGGGACTGGGGAGTTCTCGTGAATTAAATTAATATTTTATTGCTATCTTAATCTCTCGCAGGCTAAATCCTATAGATGTATGTGTGTGTATCTTTTAAGTGTCGCTCGTCTCATCGATTTTCAAATCACAACGATGGTTAAGAAGTTTTCACTTCAAAAATAATAATATCGTTCTAAACTATGTATATAATACTTATTTGTTTTGTTCGTTGAAAATTTCTTCTTGTGGACAGCGAAGAATGACAGGGGACAGTTGAAAACCGGGTACGGTTGAAACGGTGCCATAATTATTCTCTCTCATTCTCGGATCGCATATGTGCGAAATGAGAAGAGTGTAGTCCCCCTTCGACTTCCAGAAAACCAAACGAACTCAGTCAACCGCTGGACGCGATCACGAACGGATCTGCGTCAACGTAAAATATATTTTTTGTGCTTCAATAAACTGTGAAAATCGACAAAAAGGTAAGTGATTCAATTTAGATTTATTTAAAATATTTGAGACCGTGTTGGAACGGGGATAGTTGTAACATATTTTAATTTATTGTTTGTATTGATTTTGAAGTATACGGTAAAATCGGGACGTCTTTGTTCATTATATCTTTACAAATCATCGGGTCAATTGTAATGGGGACGGTTGTCACATTTTTAACTGTTTTCTAACGAAAGTAAGTTGCGATGTGAATTTCGGTTTATTGCAATATTATTAACTGGCTAGTAGAGTAGTGGTCGAAACCATTAGGTTCCCAACCCAGGATTCGTGGGTTCAATTATTATCTGCTATCCATGTCCCCCACCGTTGTACAAGGAAAATTTTTCACTTAATCGGCCAGTATTCGATTGGTTAAAATCATTAGGTTTACTCAAGAAAGCTTTTGGTATTTTATAAATCGAAGTCTCTAAAATTCATCAAATATAGATCCCAACAAAAAAGATGAATTTTGTAACCACGAGAATCTGTCATTTTGGGCTTATTCAAAACTTTGAAGAAATGCTTTTTTAACAAAGTGTTCCGCTAACCATTCTGCAAAACAACATAAAAACTAATACGTTTTTAGATTTTCACGGCCAAAAGTATTTTCGTTATTTGTTTTTGGGGTGTTATGCCGTGTTGCGCTACCTCCTTTATCCAACGTTTCGGATAGCGTTGCAGTGTCTATCATCAAGGCAGGTCTGACAGATCTACCGGACACATCTACCGGATCTGCCCTGATGATGGACACTGCAACGCTGTCCGAAATGTTGGCTAAAGAAGGAGGTAGCGCAACACGGCATAACACCCCAAAAACAAATAACGAAAAAAAAGCGTAGAAACTATTTAATATTATTTACCTCAAGTTTTTAGATATTTTATTTAGATAAGTGGGCAATATTTATGAAAAGGTTCACGGGCCACACGAAAACGGCTCGCGGGTCGCAGATTGTTCATCGCTGTTCTAGACGATAACTAAGTAACTATGGAGGTTCTGTAAGTGATTAGTAACTTACAGAGGTAAAACATCTGAGATTTTAGTACCTAATAATGATAATAATTATTTATTTCACATAAAATTATAAATTTAGTTCATATCATAATTTCATATTACATTGTTTAATTATATAACGTATTATTTATAGAAAGAAAAAGTGTTACGATTGAATTCCTCATAGAAGCTTTAGTTAAATATACAATATTGTACTTATAAGAAAAATAATAAGTGAAGAGAAAAAATAATATCTTAAAATACAAATATAGTATCGAATGCTGATGTTTAACAATAGATATATGTTTGGTTATTTAAGTCGCTTGCAGAAATCGAGAATCTTTTCAGGCGTGATTACAAAATTTTATAATCTAGATTCTAGATAAATCATTTATCATAGCATAATATCCCAAAATAAATTCGGAATCTTGATATCTTCCTCACAGATGTGTATAAAATATTTGGGACGGGTCTACGGTCGAATTTGCAGGCCTAGAAAAATGGATCTTTCCACGAGATAATATTATTTTTATTACTTCTGATAAACGTATTACTAACCTCAAATATTTCTGAATCCCTCGGTAAATTACTGATTCATCACCTAGAAAAATAAAATTGAGTGTTTTTTGCAAAACGGATGTTTTAAAAGCGTTTTGCAAATTTTTCAAACCGATTTGCATAAAACATTTTAATGGCAAAGTAACGTTTTTATTCATCTTAAATATAAATATTTTACATCCCGTGTGCAATTCGTTGGAATTGATTAAGATGTGAGCCTCAAGCAACCCCCGTTTTAAGAGTTTTGTGGTGCTTTAATTAAAATGTACCCCTCGTAAATATTTATTTTCTACGAATGCCAAAGCAAATTCGACTTTCGTTCAGGCGGCGCGCGCCGTTTCTTACGTCATATCAGATTTTAGTTTCAGGATTCAGTTGCCGTTCTAAAGGCGGCATGTGAAAACGTCTTTAAGTCGATTTACTCCTCGTATTTTTAATTTTAATCTAACGAATCGTAATTCTACAAGTACCTAAGTATATTTTTGTATTTTTCCCCTAAAACATTTTTATTTTAGTGGTGCACAGTGCACAAGTTTCTCAGGGATATGGAAATTGAAATTAAAATTAAATATATTTTTTTATGGAATAAATCAAAAATGCCTAGTTAAAAAAATGTGTTTTTGGGTCCTCTGTGTGATTGATGTTGATTCAGTTTCGCGCTTAAACTAAAGATGGTTGTTTCAAAAAATGTAACGGATTCATCAAATATTTGAAGTTAATTTTCACGTTTTCTGTAAGTTCTATTCAAGTTCTGTTATTATATCGTTACAGGCCAGTTGCTTCATAAAACTGAAATAATTACAGAACTTGAGTAAAACTTACACAGAACGTGAAAATTCCCCTCAAATATTTGTTGAATCCGTCAATTTTTTTAAAAATAACCCGTCTTAATAGTTTGCGGACACCATGTATGGCTGTACAGTGTACAGTGTGTACACGGTATGCCACGCCATTTTTTGAATACTGGAATCTTTCAATTTTAAGTCCAAATGAATTTCATGGCTAATCTATACGCACATATTTCAGTTAAATATTGGAAATAAGAAGACGAAAAACAGACCAGTGTCTCGAAAAAAAGTACGGCATTTAGGGAAACTCGTAACTGAATGGAAAAGGTACTACTTAAATACTCAAATGAAAGTAATTTTTAGAGTTCTGTTACCCATAGAACCAAATATCATAGAGTAAAATCATACGTGCATCATTTTATGTATGTACATCAGGATGTGTCAGGATTTATTCGACAGACATAACCAGCGATACTGAGCTTATTTAAAGTAAAATTATATGTTGATTAAAAATGATACCTTACTATTAAAAATGTTAACGCATTTCAACTGCTTAACGTTAGTTAAGGACCAAATTTTATTTTCCTATACGATGTATTGGTAACATCCCGAGATATTCGTCGAAAGATATCTGAGATTTCGGTTATACATATTACCAAAATCTCAGACGTAAGTAAAGAAGCTGTGTATACAAATTGCGTCTCGCGACTCGCGACCCGTGTATTGGACGGACCTACTGTCGAATTTGTCCTATCAAAGAAAATAAGAAAAATGATGTGGGAATCTTAACGACGTAAGAAGAAAGTGTGTAAACAAATATGCGTATTGGACGGACGTGCGGTCGAATTCATCCTAGCAGGCCTGGAGATTCGACCTTTCTGCCGCGTTCATTTCAATTAATTCTGAAGAACGTGTTACTAATATTTAAGATGTTTCTAAATGTTTCACTCCCGAGGTTATTAATTCATCATACAGAAAAATAAAATATGGTGCTCACCGCTAACTTTAGTTGTACAATGGTTACAATTTTTTAAAGCCGTTGTACGTAAAAAAAAAAAACAATGATGGCAACGTACTGTTTTTATTAATCTAAAATATAAATTACTCTCATCCCCTGTGGAAAATGGAAATAAAAATGATAATTCAATTACGAATTCGCCGAAATAAAGTATGTGAGCCTCGGGCAAACCCCCGATAAACGTGGTTGTGTCTCGCCTTATTCAGAATTAATTAAAATATAGCCCTCGGAAAAATCCAGTTTCTAGTCGAGCTGGAGCAAAATCGAACCAGTGCTCCTCAAATAAGCAGTGGCGTTTCTTATATTTTCGTACAGGCAATAAGGCAATAATCACAGACATTTTACAGTTGAGTCCAGTGTTGCCAACTTAGTGGATTTTCCACTAAAACTGGTGATTTTCATACTTCATTTAGTGGCGAAATAGTTCTTTTAGTGGCTGGTGGATTTTACTAGCGGTTTCAATTTTTTTTTGTTTCATTACTAAAACTACAATCACTCAGCCATTAAACCACTTATATGTTTAATCTTGTACATACTTCTTCATTCTACTTTCTTTAATTTAACACTGACCTACTAAAAAGATGCGCAGTGTCTTTGTACATGGGGATGTTGAGAGACTATTTAGTAGTATGAATATAATAGAAAACAAACGGGAATAGAATGAAGTTAAATTTTTTAACTGCTATATTGAGAGTATGCTGTGGTTTGAGGTTGGAAGGTAAATGTTGCAATGATTATGAAATTCCAGTAGCCGTTGTAAATCAAATCGGTACCAAAGAGTCACATCAATCTGAAACCGATGATTATGGTGTAGGCAAAAATGATTCGTCTGAAGAAGACGACTTAATTTAGAATTTTGAGAGGTTTGTCTAGGTCTTGGAGGCAGATGACCAGGACACAGTGAATCCCAGATTCCTACCCACCCCTTAAACCCTTTTCCTTTCCTACTCTCCTCTCCTTCCTTTCCTTGAAAAAACCCTCCACACAGTATCCCCAAAGATGGCATAGGCCCTGAGAGAAATTATTTTCCTCAGGGCCTCCTGTGTGGAGCTCACGTAAAAAAAATAAATTAATACATACATCATTTTTATGTTGATTGTACCTACAAATGTTGGTTACTAATTATAATTTTTGTAATAATAAAGGAAACTAATAATTTCTAAACTTATTTTCTTTCATTAAACTTTATTTTAGTGGAAAATTTAGCGGGTGTGAGTGTAGTACTATATTTTTTAGTGGTTTTCTGGTGCATTTAAAGAGTGAATGTGGTGGAAAGCTGGTATAACTGGTGGCAACACTGGTTGAGTCAGTTGCCGTTTGAAACTCGGCCAGTACGGACGTCGGTCCACGCTGGTATTTTTTACCTCGTATTTTTAAATTATTCAAACGAATACAAATACTTATATCTAATAGTGATATTTAAGCACTTTGACTTCTTCTACAAGTAAGTAAAAGGTTTTTTTTTAAATTTTTCCGCAATTTAATCATATTATTTTTTCTGGTAGAAGCTTATATTTTAAAAGCGCACAGTGCGCAAAATACAGTTTAAAATAAACTGTACGTTTTTTTTATAATTTTAAAGTTGTATATTTTAGAACTTTATTTAAATGTTTAAGTTGTTATTGGTAAGGTACTTAGGTGTTATATTAAAATAAAATTATTATTATACATATTTTTTTAATATTAAAAATTTCTGGTGTATTACTTTTGTTTCGTTTTCCGAAGGCACTCTTTTGAAAGGGAAATAGCTGTCACGCGGAAAAATAATGATATATTATTACAAATTAAAACTTTTCTTTGTAAAAAATAAATATTATTTAAAATATAATTCTTACGTGAATTAATTAATTTATGTATTGTCGCCATTATAAGTCATACCATTTTTTTGAGTACTGAAATACATTCATAAGGCAACATTTTCAAGTTAGTGCTGGCAACATCGTTCATTTCTAAGCATAACCTTGGTTTGCTTAACTGGTTTTAGTTGGTAAAAGAACTTTCAAGTCGTCAATTTGGAAGTAAGAGTGGTTAAGATTCTCGACTACGAATCCAGAGGTCGCGGGTGCATAAATACATTTTATATAGTTGTATGTTATTTCACTTTTCATTGGTTAAACAATATAATTTTGGTTGTGTATTTTTCTAAAATACATAATTCTTATTTATTTTTAATTTCAGTTCCCACATTATAATGAATTTATGCCGCCGTTCTTAAAATAGTTAACATTTCGGCACTCCGATCAAGTGCAATTTAAAATTTTTCACTTGAATTTTTATCTCTATTTTCAAAAACACTGTTTTTAAATTTACATCCCGTGATTTTTCACGGGTAGCATAGATTAATATACAAGGTGTCATCGTAATTCAATTTATTCCATATAACCTTATAATTTCACAAGTCATTCAGCCGAGATGAAAATGATTTTCAAATTAACAAATCAAAATGAATCTCATCGCTAATTTAAAATGAACTACCTGCATCTGTTTCAGTTAAATATGGGAAATAAGAAGAAAACAGGACTTTTATCCCAAAGAAGGTTAAGGAAGCGCGGAAAACGGTTAACCGAATGGAGAAGGTATCTAATACTTAAATATATAATTACCATAAACATTCAAATGAATAGACCAGCCAAACAGGGAAAAGAGAACAAAAAATGTGCCGAGCGCGAGAGGCGACGTGACTAGCACTGTAATACCACCATTCAGCCCTCAAAAATTATATCAGCTTACGAATTACTAGTACTTTTTACAAAGTATGCACAAATTGCTGGCTGCGTAAAAAACTTGTTGCATATCAGCATTGTTACATCACCATACAGTCCTCGAAAATATAATCTGCTTTACAGTGTTGCGCAAATTGCTGGTTGCGTAAAAAATTAACTGCATATCACCCAATGTAATATCACCATTCAGCCTTCGAAAATAAAATCTGCCCTCGAATTATAAGTCCTTTTTACAAAGTACGCGCAAAAATCTGACTGCGTTAAAAAATAACTGCATATCCCAAATCGGGTAAATAAAAGTTCGGGCTCATTTCAGAAATTTTATGGTTTATAATTTACCCACCTCAACCGCTTTTCGTTTACGAACGAACTTCCAGAAAAAATAGCACAAATCGACTTAACAAATTGCCTTACTTCGACAAACCTTAATTTTCGAAGGTTCTGGTTATTTCAATGTGCGTTCTTCGGTGATCAATGTACGACTGATGTCGTAGTTTATTCAAAGTATTCTCAAACCCTTATAGTGCTAAAAATATGGTCACGTGGTCTGTCTACCGTCGAAACGATACCCAGATTTTACGTTAAGGCAAGTCTATTAATTTGGATGTCTATGATACCTATCTAAAAATAAATTGTGAGTTTTCGAAATTCATAGAACAAAATTCGGACAATGTCAGCTTAAATAATTTGATGTATTATATAATCAGGGTGTATCAGGACGTATCCGACATAAGCCCTTGTTTCAAACATGGATCTAAGCGCGCTAATAAAACCTCGAAATTCATAAATAGATGAGGAAGAAGAGGTAGAGATAGGGTAGCAGGTGGACAAAAATTTCATAAGATTATTTCGATATTTTCTTAGATTATTTAAAATTTCCCCAGAATTTTTTAAAATTTAAAAATTATTGTTTTTAGGTTATAAAGCATTATTGATTCTTTACTTAGGTACTTATTTATTTTCTAAATAAAACGCTTAAGAAAAATGTGTTTTTTTATTGTACGTACGGTTTCTTTTATTACACACATTATAACGTGGTGTTTTATTTTTGGGACACGGTGACACTGAATCCGCTCTAAGTCTATCTAGACTCAAGTCCAATTTCAGTTGCGAGCAATCGGCAAATACTCGAGATGGAAGCACGATGTTCAGATTTTGATATTGTTTCTGCAGTCGTACGGGGAGACTGGTGTTATAAAGTCAAGGGGTAAGTAGTAATTAAATAATTATTATCGAAAAAATTAATTAAAACCGGTTTTACCGTCTCTATAAAAATATGACCTTTTCAACCACTCAAAATGGGGAAATATCATGGACATATGAATATATCTGGACCTGCCCTAAGTGATAAAAACGTAATATTTCCCCCTCCCCATGGAACCGGCTATAAGCTCCGCCTTGGCGCCAGCTCGCTCCATGGGGAGGGGAGAGAATCTAAAATATGTGACGTCATCATTCTTGTAGTGACCAGCGCGAAAGTAACGTCTATACGTTTTACGAAATATCACGCCAAAAACGGCAGCTTGCGCTATACATTATAGGTACATATTATATAGACATAGCGAATGTGGGCGGTTCTCCGGTGTTTTCGTCGCTGGTTACAGGGGTAAGTAAATTATGAAACATTTGTAATAGTGTTTAAACTAAACACGGCAACAAAATATTGCTATGTGTATTGGGGGGAGTCTTTTTGCGGCGAGCATTTGGCCTTAGCAGATATGTTATTATCGTGGCAAGCAATTCGCGCTCCCATGTAAAAAGGTCTATTCATTCAAAGCAGATTTTGCTTTTAAGAACTAAATGGTGATATTGTAATGCGAGATGCCTATTTACTGTCAGATTGATTGTATAACGAATCACAGTCATCTTTCCCCTCTTCCCCCTTCATAGTTTGGTTTTACCCCCTCGTCTGTATCTTCTGGTCTATTGAATTCTGATGTCTATGGGAAATATAAAGGCCAGCGTGTCTATAATGCCATGAAAAAGAGACCTCACTGGACAAAAAGACAAAGAAAGTAATAATGTCAAAAATGCACCATACGATGTACGCATTGATTTCCTATAGTTTTTAACCTATTTTTATCAAATCGGTTTTTGTTGTTCCGTGTGAAAATAATTAATAAAAATTTCCCTAAGTTAAATTTTTTTTTTTCAAACTGTGATTTAAAACTTTGGTTTCCTAATAGTGTACATTTTACTTTTTGGTGATAATATTTTAGATTTGAATACTAAGCGTGGTGTTTTTCCTTTCTAACACCGTTTAGAATATATTTCTCTCTATGTGAGCTGGGACAAATATGGTCTCATGTGTTTAAACAAACAAAAAACAACATTGGAAGCGCGAATCGCATATTCGTAAATACCCGGCGCTTTATCCATTCGGGATATTCCGGCAGAGCTCGGGCGGTCGACGCTCGACCCGATACCCGACACGTTATCCATCCGAGATAGTTTCGTCAGTGCTCAGTAAGTCAGTAAGTACCCGACGTCTCTCTACGACTGACGACACGTCAGCTATTTACGTCTCTCTTAATCAGTTTTGTTTTAAAGTTCACAGTTCGTGCATTTTTTTTGACGGAAAAAGTAAATTTTTATACAATATGCGTGATTTAAGTGACCTACCGGAAAACTACGAATATAAATCATTAATTGACAATGATGAACATTGTATTTTGACAAAATTTAAGTCAAAGGAAGAGGTTGAAGTAAGTACAAACGTTTTCAAAGTATTTAATGTTTGTTATTTTGCACGCACGAGAATGTAATCACATTTTATTTGGGTAAGTACAATTGACTAACAAAAATTTTCATCACATTAAGATTGAATGCATATTTTAATTGATTTTTCAAAATTAAATTTCCCGTATTCGTCGGTTGACCGCCGGTATTTACCTAGAAAATAGAGCAATGTTTATATATTATCTTATCTTGTACTCTAAAATATATAATCTCTCCTCATAATTTTATTATTTTGAATATTGTATTATAAGCAACCTGTTTTTCTAACATTTAATATGTTGTGTTTTGCCTACTCAAATCAATATGGAAGGTATTTCTGGTGTGTATTAATGATTGTTTTGAGACTGCATTGCTTTTATCTGGCTTATTTAACCCCTCAGGATAATTTGTTCGCTTTTCGGAACAATTCATACAGGTCTCATAGAAATCGTAGTCTCCCTTACTGTCGTGGTTATAAATATGATCTAAATGAGGTTAGAAAACGAAAGCACCACGATTTATATTCTAATCTTAAAATTAACTACAAAATAATTGAAATGTGCACTACTATGAAACCCAAGTTACCAATCGCAATTTAAAAAAAATTAAACATTGGGATTATTTAATTAATTATGTTAACATAAACGACAAAAAAGTTGGCAGACGATAAAGTTTATAATTCCTTTGCCTTATAAAATATTTTTTTGATTTTTTTTTCCTTATCTTAGGTTTTATTCAGAAAAAAACGTACCTTAGGTGAGAAATTTTTTAAACTTTTTTACGTTAGCATTTTTCAAAAATTTTGTGTTTATTTCGAATTTCAAAATGTGAAAGCGTTTTTCATCACTTTTCAAAAACACTTTTTGGTTTTCGGATGAGCTCCGAAATATTCCATTTATTTGGATTTTATTTTAAGGCGGAAATATTTTGACCTTCCGACAAAATAGGCCCGAGGCCTGAGGGGTTAAATGAATTAATGACAATAATATTGTGTAATGACAGAATAATGTGTAGTAATAAATCTTGCCTTGTTGAGAAATTATGTATTAAAAACTTACTACTAGAATTTTGGTGAAAAATTGTGTTTTTGGGGGTTTTTTTCGTAATCTCAGAGTTGATAAATGTTGTTTAGATGTGTAGATAGATCACTTTTTTTAAAGTATACAATCTGCGAACATCCATTACTATACAAGCATTCATCAATAACATTTTTTAACTGAATTGTTTTTTTCCCGCATTCCCGAAAGGCTCGGAATGTCAACATAAAAATAAAAGAACATCTGCTGTGTTTAATAATAATAATGCATTTTCAGAATTCGCGAACCACTTAATATAATATAAACAAACCACTCTTTCGATAAAACCTCTGAAACTAAAATATTACGTAAAAATGATACAGGAATTATGTTAAACAATTTGGAAGCCATCAATAATAACTCCAACATAATTAATAATCAAATAAATTTAACTGATGGTCCTATATTTATTTTGTTCCGTTAATCTCCACTGGTACTGTTTCTCCTACAATAATTTATCCCTTTCTCTCACCATTAAGGTGTCTTGTTCTTTTATGTTTGTATCTCTTTCTCTCAGTATATTATTTTCTGTGTCTGTATTTAATTATAATTGGTTATGTAAGCCAAGTGTGTTTTCATTTAATTGACTTTGTTACAGAAATGGATGGCCGACCTACAAAATTTCACAAAAGAAACATGGACTATTGAGAAAACTTTTAAAGTGCCTCCTAACACTCCTCGAAATGTGTTCAAAAGAATATACAGATGTCATTTAAACACTTCAATAAAAAATAAAGGAACGAAAAACCTAGAACATGAAACTCAACCAAACAAACGAAAAAGAAAGTCAAAGAATACAGACTGTAAAGCAAAAATAAATATAGTTGTAAAGAAAATATTTGAAGAGTCCAAGTCAAAGATACAGACATATTTTACTGAGGAATGGCCTTGTATGATTAAATTTCAAGATTCTCACAATCACAGAACTGATGTTGTGGAAGCACTGAGGCAAAGACCAATGGGCGATGAAGCCAAAAGGCACTTGATGGAAATTTTCAATCGAGTACACTCTGCTTCTTCAGCGTATCACACTTTTTGTGTTGAGAAAATGGAAGAATACGGAGATGATTATACAAACATGTTATACGATAGGTAGGTACCTAGTTTTTAGGGTTTCAAAAAGTTCAACGGAGCCCCATATCTGCCGTCGAACTAAAAACATGTAAAAGTAACAGCCAAAATTAGCAAGAAGGAGTTGAGTATTGCAAGTTATTTTTAAGAATTTTTAAGGCTTTAGCAAATTTCTAGATTTTTTGTATTAAAAAAAGACGCTCTTGGTAAGTTATGAGATGTAGAAGTTGTGACGCAGTATTAAGTATTATTGTAAGTAAAGACACAGTTCCTACTTTGGAATTACTTTGTTTATATTACATTTACGAATACACTATGTTTTCATCTATCGCTTTTGTGACTTTTTCATGACTTGCCGTATTTAGTGACTTGATCTGAATAGCCAGGTACTTCCCGAATTGCTCTACCCATCTCCTAGCCCTCTACACCTCTTTCGCCTCACAACATTCACCAATAGGAGATGCCAAAAAAAATTAGCAAAAAAAGTCAAATGTAACCAAAGTTTTGAATCGATATTGAAAATAAATTTTGAAACTTTGGGAATTTTTTATTAATTATTTTCAAATGGAACGATAAAAGAGCGAGGCAACCATAACGTTTATAATAATACATTTGTGTAACAAAATATGTACGTGATTTAATTTTTTTTCATCATTAGTAATTTTAGTTAGATAAAACGTTATGTGAGCCACTTTTAATTTTTTTTAATGTTTTGCTTGCAAAGTTTTTATATTTTAAAAATTATATGTTTATTGCGATTATAGAATTTTAAATCGTATTTCATCACCTTACCAAAACAGTTTTTAGTTTTTTGATATGTTCAGAAATATTCATTTTATTTGTATTTTACTGTAAAGCGAAGTTATTTTGACCTTCTGAAAAATACGCCAAATTGCTGAAGGGTTAAACAAAATGCAAAACTTTAATTCTAGAGAATAACTCCCATGGGAATTACTGTGTATTTACTTACCACGGCAGTAATAATTGCTTTGTTTACTCTTTCTGTTAATCTGTCAAAAGCTTGTTCATATAGATTACTATTCTTAATACATAAATAGTAGATATATTTTAGAGACGAGTTATCATTTCTATAAATAAATGTTTAATTGTTATATTTCCAGGTATTATATGCCAACTAAAAATGACGTCGCGAATTTGTGGAAGAAGAAATTTAAGGAGGACCTCGGTGACAGAACTGCTAGTAACATGGTAGAACAATTAAAACAAGGAAACACTGCTCAGAAGACGTCGATAGAAATAGAAATTGCTTGTATTGACACTCCAAAATTTCTGAATGATGAACCAATGAATGAAGTTGATGTCATTGAAAAAAGGTACTATAGAATTGGCATACAATGATAAAAATGTTTAGAAGAGGATTTGGAGAATTTCGCGCCAGCCGTCAATACATATTTGGAAAATTACAAATACATATGTGGGCCAAAACAAATTTTGACTGTTAATAATTTGTCCAAGATTAATAAAAAAAACTTTTTATGTTGTGACTTTATTTTATTTTGCTATTAACTCCAATAACAATGTAATATTCTTCTAAAGGTGGGTTTAGATGATACGAGCAAAGTGCTAAAGCCGGAACGAGAGGGTTCTTTCTTGATTTTAATGTAAACGGTAATTTATTAATCATTTTCACTAAAATAATACCAACGAACAAGAGCTAGAATTCTTGCAGATGTTCTAGGGGTGTTTAGATCAGGCGAGCGAATGCTCATTGCCCTGTCTCGCTCAGTCTTCAAGAATTAGTGGTAGCGTTTGGTTGTGTTTTGTGTTCACTACACCATGTCTGACAGTGAGAGTGAAATCGTGATTTCGAGTGCTGCATTTATCGTTATGACGCAATTATTGAAAAATAAAATAAAGAAAAAACGTGGGTGAGTGAATTCAATTAAATAATTGTAGTTGCGATTTCCCGCCAACATTTTCTTGTGCGAATTTTGTTTATAATTTCCATAAATTGGATAGGACAGACATCTGAAATTTTGATACGCTTTTATCATTTGTTTTTAGAATTTGGTAGGGGGAATGGATACCGCCGCCCCGGGAACCATTTATTGGATAACCAACACCTCTGCCACAGGTCACCCCAAGTGGTTCGCCACGTTTGGTGATTTCGCAGGAGTGCCCGGGTTCAGTGGATGAGGTTTGTCTAGATCTGGCGGCGGATGACCTGGACACACTGAAATCTAGATTCCTACCAACCCCTCTTACCTTTTTTCTTCCCAGAACTTCCTCTTCTTCATTTACTTAAAAAGACCCTCCACACAGCATCCCCAAAGATGACATAGGCCTCGAGGGAAAATATTTTCGAATTTGCGTAAGGGTCGGGGCGGGTGAAACCGGAGAACAAAATGCCGTCTACATTTTTTCTCGAAATACGCTCAGAAATCGCTGTTTAAAGTATGTCCGAAACGTCCTGACATCCTATACAATATATTATTATACGAATAGAAAATCATGCCCAATAGCCCTCTAGAGTTTCGTTCTACGAATAGGTGTGTGAGACACCCTATACATATTTTTGTATAATATTGATAAGTATTTCTCATTTCAGGAATCAACTCGCGGGACATCATCAAAAGAAAATACCGGTAAAGTATGAACAGTTTTATAAGGAGAATTTGTCGCTTATACAACACGTTCTACATTTCAACTGCTCGGCTGTGGAACCGACCTCTGTGTTTCATCACCCACCCCCCCCCCCTCAAACTCTCAAACATGACATAGGCCTGATAGAAATTATTTTCCTCAGGGCCTCCTGTGTGATATTAATGTAAAAAAATAATCATTCTTACTTTCAACGTCAAATGTATTGTTATTTTAACTCCAAATTCCTTTACTATATTTTGTCAGACTGCATCGGATCGAATCATCGAATAGTATTAAAAGGCTTGCGTCTGCGTGGTTGAATTTAAGAACCCGGCTTCGAACGCATGTCTGCCGCCGCGCCGTACCCACCGCACCGTTTACGTGAAATTTCAGACAAAGCTACCGTTGTAATTCGGTTTCGAATTCAGGAATTCGTCAATAGATGGCGCATGGAGACATGCCCTGGCAGGTGTAAGTATGAGTACTACAAATTTGGGAACTTTATTTAGCTATCACTGGATGACAGTGGATCCGAGGAACGCATGGCACAGCTGTATATTAATATGTAAATGTTCACCAAACGATTTTAAATAAGCCAGTTCTTTAATTTTTTTTTAAATTTTTTTTTTTGTAGACCGAATCGTTTAGTAATAAATATCTACAGGTGACTGTCACAGGTCCGGCCTACGATAAGTGGAACAACGGTAAACATTGTTTTATTGAAAATTATTACGGTGGATTTCTACCACGTATAATAATTATTAACAGTTTCACAATGAGACATGTGCCGTAAATAAATTGTTAATAAAATGTGAAGTACAGGGTGTCCCAAAAGAAATTTTATATTGGTTTTGCTTACTGAGTGAACGCAACTTTGCAGAGGGGCGCTGGGGGTATGTCAATCAGTAGCCTGGCTCTTGGGAATTGTTGGGAATATGCGAATATGGAGGGAATTTAATTCAGTCGCTATGGAGCGTTTCTCGGGAGCTGACCGCACGTTGTGCGTGCGCGAGTTTTACAAAAATGGTGAGTCGGCGACTGTAGCGCGTAGAAGATTCTGCAATATTCGAGGTTTTCGTCACATGAATGACGCGCCAAGCATTCCTCTCATTCGAAAATGGGTGAAAAAGTTTGAAGAGACCGGTATAACTCTGGCAAAACCAAAATCCGGGCGACCAAGGTCATCTAGAACGGTAGAAAGCGTAGAGAGTGTTAATCAGTCTCTTCGTGACGACCCAAACCTGTCGATTCGGAAGCGCGCAAGTGCTTTAAATGTGCATAGATCATCATTACACCGCATTTTGCACAAAGACCTAAAGCTGCACCCCTACAAAGTGAAGTATATTTTGAGTTTTTATTCGAAAATTTACACCAAAATAGTATATAAACATATAGGTACAAACATTTTGAATAATTTGGTGATATTTTTACTATGTCATTTAATAGGCATTAAAAGTTGAACAATAATTGTGATAAATTTTTTTTTTAATTTACCAATTGTTTTTCACATTTTATTCGATCGATGAGATGAATGACATCAGAGAGGATAGCGCGTGATACTTGTGTTTTTTTTAGGCCAGGCTTCCCGCATTTCTACCGGCTTATTACATATGTCACAACTCGAGTTTGCCTCAGTAATTTGGAATTCTCAATATCAAACATATATTCATCGCATTGAGAACATTCAGAACAAATTTATAAAACACCTATCTTATCGTTTTAGTTATCATCGATTTGACCCTATCGTTTTATATAAACGCAGAAAAATCTCTGATGCATTATTCTTACACAAAATCGTGAACTGCCTTGTTGATTCGTCATATCTGTTAGAAAATATTGCATTTCGTTGACCCAAACAAAACACCAGATCGAACGACTTATTTAGAATAGGTACCACACAGTAAATCTAAATACGCGTAAAACTCTGTAATAGTACGTATCTGTGAAACTTACAATGCCTTACGAGATGAACCTAGATATTTTCAACCATGACTTGATATCATATAAAATGCAGCTTAATCAATATATATATATATTATTTATATTAAGATTTTATAAAATAAAGAAACCGATCATTTATGAATACAATCTTGACAAAATTATATTAAACTCAGTAGAAACAATAAATGATCTAGGTATTATTTTTAACTCAAAACTTACATTTATTAGCCATATAAATAATATTATTAATAGAGCAATGAAGATTTTAGGATTTATTATTAGAATAACAAAACAATTTTGTAACATTGATACTATTCGCATTTTATACATAACGCTAGTGAGAAGCATTTTAGAATATAATTCTACGATTTGGGCTCCACATTACAATATCCATATTCAAGCGATTGAAAAAGTCCAGCATAGATTCCTTAGGTATATTAATTTTAAATTAGGTATTCCAAGAGAATCCGTGGACTATAATTTGTTATTAAACTGGACTATCTCGTAAATTTATCAGATTGCAGAAAAATCTGTGATCTATTAATATTATATAAAATAATTCACTCGGACCTGGATACCCCTGATTTAATAGAACTAATACGATTTCATTGCCCTGGTCGCGCTAACAATAGACTGACTCTACCGTTCTACTATAATAACACACATACATTATCACATTATTACTCACCAATCAGTCGATTACACATTTTGGGAAATGAATATGCTAACATCGGCGACATTTATTTCTTAAAATTAGCGCAATATAAACATGCACTCAAAAATTATTTTTCCATAATGTAACTTTATATACGCAATATGGACATGTTGAAATGAAATGTGATATTTCTCATTGTTCTTTTTTGTTGCCTGTTGTATGCTGATGATGCGGTGCTGATTTCTAACACTATGGAAGATCTACAGTCTCTCGTATCTAGGATGAACGAAGTATGTATGAAGAATGAGCTAATGATGAATGTAAGTAAGTCTAAAGTCATGGTGTTTAAAAGGGAGAGTACGAAAACAGTATGCAACATAGTTGTGAATGATGAATATTTGGAGCAGGTGGATGAGTTTGTGTATCTGGGTAGTATGTTTACGAGAGATGGGAAGGCTGAAAGAGATATTGAAAGAAGGGTGAATGCCGGTAACTCCATTAATGGTGGACTGAATGCCGTTGGCGCTAATAAAAAACTGTCAAAAAAAGCGAAGCTAGCAGTCCACAATGGAGTCCTGGTACCTACCCTGATGTATGGCAGTGAGGCATGGAACTGGCAGAGGAAGGATGAAAGTAAACTGAATGCTGTTGAAATGAGATCCCTGAGACATATGTGTGGTAAAACAATGTATGATCGTGTGAGAAATGTGGATATCCGCAAAGAATGTAAGGCCGATGTAAGCATAATGAGTAAGATTAAGAAAGGGACCCTCAGATGGTTTGGGCATGTAGAGCGAATGAACGAAGGAAGTAGTGTAAGAAGAATATACGACGCGAATGTGAATGGTAGAAGAAGTCGGGGACGCCCGAGGAAGACATGGCACGATCAAGTGAATCAGATACTTGAGTCGGGTCATGTCAAAAGTCAGAATAATAGAAGAGAATGTATGAGACGATGTATGAATGTGAGTGAGGCAAAGAGTGTGTGCCAAGACCGAGTTGTTTGGCGGTCCGTCCTCTCTGCCTACCCCTGCGGGGAAACGGCGTGATGGTTAGTTAGTTAGTTAGTTAGTTCTTTTTTGTTATATTTTGTTGTGATACACAAAATAATTGTATGTTATTTTATAGTTTAAAACTACTATTATGTAATGATATTATTTTTCTTACTCTATTATATATTATTTTGTACTCTATTATATGTTTATTTATAAAAGGCAGTATAGCCGTTTATGTATTTAAAATAAAAATAAAAAATAAAAATAAAAATAAACGAAAGTCCAAAAAAACGTGCGGAACGCAAAAACTCAGAAACGAGTGCCGGTATGATCAAGAGAGTTATATGGTATGGTAGATCTCTATCCCCCTCTATCATCTCTATATTAGGGAATAAAGGTAATCGTTTTTACCTAAAGGGTTTGCTTTTGAAGATATAAGGGCTGAAAGTTCTAAGAAGACTCTAGAAACTTCAAGAAGAGAGTGGAAGATTCCGGAAACTTGTAGAAAATTCGATAAGACTCTGGAATGTTTTGGAAGAGATGGAGGAGTATGTCAGCGAGTCTAGAAGGTTTCGGAAAGTTCAAGAAGGTTCGATAAAGCTGTAGAAAGTTCTGAAAGGAGTGGTGGAGTATGTCGGTGAATATAAAAGGTTCCAAAAAGATCTAAAAGGATCGATAAAGCTATAGGAAATTTGGACGGAGTGGCGGAGTATGTCGGTGTGTCTAGAAAGTTCCGAAAAGTTCTACAAGGTTCGATAAAGCTGTAGAAAGTTTTAAAAGGAGTGGCGGAGTATGTCGGTGAGTCCAGAACGTTCTGAAAAATTCTAGAAGGCTCGATAAAGCTCTAGAAAGTTCTCAAAGGAGCGACGGAGTGTGTTAGTGAGTCTAGAAGGTTCTAGATAGTTCTCGAAGCCTACTTAATGCTCTGAGTATTATGGAAGGAGAAAGTTCTAGAAGCTTTCAGAAATGAGTGGCGGCGAGTTTCGTCGAGTCTAGAAGGTTCTGGAAAGTTCTAGAAGTTTGGATAATCTTTATCTTCAATGTACATTATTAAAAAAGTGTTCAATGTGCATGCCGCTAAAACTCAAAGACAATTACCAGTATGATAACGGGAGTTATATTGTGTGATAGCTTTCTATCCCACATCCATGAAGAAAGTTATCGGTTTTACCTGAAGGGCGAGCATTTTTTATTTTTATTTTTATTTTTTTTATTTATTTTATTTTAGCATATAAAATATAATGTTAAATGTACATTATGTAATAATTTGTGTACATTCATGTTCATTTAAAGATGTAACAGCTGGAAGTCTCGCTCCCTTAAAATTTCTAACAGTTCAAAACATTCCAGAGTATTCTTGAGCATTCCAACACACTCCGGAACATTCTGGAATATATTCAGGTATATACCGGAATATCCTAGATCATTTTGGAACATGCCAGAACACTCCTGAATGTTGTGGAATGATCTGGAACATTATTCTAGAACATTTGAAGTTTTTTATGGGGCTACCCTACCCATATGGGGTATAAAAAGCAAGATATGTCGTGGATTCGAACGTCAATTCAATTTCACATCAACTCCCTGAGCGAAGCCGGACACCCAGTCAGATTATTTGAGAGCATTCCACAACGTTCCAGAACATCCCGGAACATTCTGGAAAATTGTTGCAAGTTCACTCTCGAATGTTGTCCTGAGCGAAGCCGGGTAACCCAGCTAGTAAATTAATAACTTAAAATACTTTTTTTTTCTCTTTTTTGTGAAAATTATATTATTATAAAGCATAGTGAATAGTACAACCATGTTTGATAATAATTTTACGTTTTTCTTTATTATGTTTTATGTTCTTCTTTTTTATGTCTTTCTTTATTATGTTTATTGAGTAGGTAAAAATACTAAACCAATATTTAACATAATGGAACTTAATTGGTCTACAACATATGTATTTTATTGTTATACAATTATTTTACTGTATGACTGTTTGTTTCCTCAATAAAAAGAAGAAAAAAAATAAATAAAAAACATATTTTAATCCCCACGCCGAAACGCAAATTATATGAAATTAATTCGTAATTAAGATTAATTCATATAATTAAGTAACTTTTTTTCTCGTTCAAATTACTTGTCGTTTTCAGAATATTTTTTCTCCTTTTAGTATGCATCATGTGAACATTGATTATTTGGTTGCAAATTTAATTAATCCAACTGCATAGCTCTGCTTCGACTTATTTATTTAACATGTATTGGACTTTTCCCAGTCTACAGTTTTTCCATCTTACATGGTGGATTATTTTGTTTTTATTTCAATTCGTTTTTGATTGTACATTTGTTTAAGATTTTTTTATGACTTTGATTTTGGTTTCGATTTTGATTTTGTTTATGTTTATGATTTTTATAATGTCTGAGGTTTGTAATTAAACACAGAAACGGATTCATATGTAAGACGTTTATTGACACTGTTGTTAAGTTCAAGGTTATCCATCAAGTGACGCGACAGACCTGCCAACTATCAGCATCTGACAGCTGGTTATTATTATTACCAACATAACAATTTTGTTTTTTTTTGTTTTGATTTTTTTTAGGTTTATGGACAATACTTGATTTTGTTTAGGTTTATGGACAATACTTGATTTTGTTTAGGTTTATGGACAATACTTGATCGAAGGGTTTATGATTTTGTTTTTTTGTTTTTGATTTTGATATGCACATTTATATTTAGGTGTTTTTTGTTAAAAAAATGCATGTAAAAGCCCAGCCAGGCGAGAAATTCAAAATAATTAAATAATAATAATAATTGAATGACTTGTCATTACAAGAAGCTTTTGTGAAAAATCACCTCATGGGCGCTGTATCTACAAACTTATAATATATTTCTATAACCTTACTTCTAACTACAACCTAGACCTAGACCTAAACCTAGACAAACCATCATAACAACTTATGGCTAAAAATTGCATCCACCGGTTCATCGATCACTGATACGAAATTAGTATACATACTTTGTTGAAGTATGAGTACAATGATTTGACCAATAAACGCGATGCTGCGTAAAAATGTACTGTACAGGCAGAAAATATACAAGACCATACTTACCTGGGAGGTCACTTAGAATAACAGTGTTATATTTTATTTAGAGAAATTATGTATGTAATAATATGTTTTAGTCCTTTTAATGTTCCAAGTAATATAATAAATCGATTAACAATGTTAATTTAAATTTACTTTTATTTTATTTTGGAGGTAGAATTAAGCAGGATATTGAGGGGAATTTGTTATTTTGTTCTCCCCAATTTGGGAAATTTGAACATTTATTGCGGGTATTTTAGAACATAAGCATTGGCAACCCTGGTTACGCTCTACCGTTCTCAGTACGCATCATGATTTGGACAGGAGAGCATCGTGGCTTCGCCGCCGCAACTTTTTTACAAAAAGGCCGTTCTGTCATCGCGACGCAGAGAGCCATGCGCTTGCGTTTCAACATTCCGCGCAACGTTTCGGTCCCTGGTGGAAAGACAATCAAACGTTGGGTTCGAGCTGTGGAAGACACTGGATCCACTTCAGTGCCTCGTGTTGTAGGTGGAAGACCCAGAACTGCAACAAAACCCGAAAATGTGGCGTTGGTGAGGGAAGCAGTCGAACAATCACCTAACCGATCTGCTCGAAAGCACGCAGTTGCATTGGGAATATCTAATCGTTCTCTAAGGAGGATTTTGCACAACGATTTGTCTGTAAAATCTGTGGTATGTAAAGAGCCTCAATGGGGAGAGTACGATTTCCGTGGCGCCGCAATTTGACGATGTGTTAAAGTAGAACAGCCTAAAATAAGACGAAAATGAAGAATATATTTTTTTGATATCTCGCTATGTTTTCAAGATATCGATAGGTACTTAAAGTTTTTAATTCTTTGTAGACTAATACCAGATATTGTGCTCGATGCTACAACTCTAATACAGGTTAGGTTAGGGTAAAAACAGTACTTTTTATAAAATTAATCAATTTGAATCTGAAACAAGCATCGATATCTCGAAAACTAAGCCAGATATCGAAAAATGTTAGTTCTTCATTTTCATTTTAATTTAGGTTGTTCTACTGTATACTTCGTCAAATTGCGGCACCACGGAAATTGCACTCGTCACGCCTCAATCTTTGTCAATAAATGCTCAAACGAATTCCTCTAAAACGTCACTATTTGAAGCACTGACGAAGCCCATTTCCACCTTTCTGGTGCTGTTAACAAACCAAATTATCGGTACTGGTCCGATTTCAACCCACGGGAACTCCGTGAGAGGCCTTTTCAGTCACCAAAAGTCAAATTGGGCCTTACTTTTTTTTAGGAAAATGACCTTACTGTGACAGTTAGAACGACATCACAATGCTAAGTTTTTCTTGCTGGACATTTTTCCGTGCATCGATTACAGGAGTTGATGATTTTACCAATACTTAATTTATCCTTTCTTTTATTGCAGGTCACTCCAGAAAAGCATCTGTCATCTCAGAAATCGACCCTTCCCTCCACACTTCAACAGACCAGTTCATACGTAAGCACAATTTTATATTACTAGCAGTTTAAAACCGTTCGGCTTCGTCCAGTCAGTTTGATGATCATTTTACATACTGATAGGAACTGGTTCCAAAAACAGCCGGTTCCTCAGATCCACTATGATCCAGGGACAGCTAGTCACCGGGACAAAGAAACCGCGACAAGCAATGACGTCATATGTAATATATAGCCACGTATATTATTCACAACTGCCAGTTACAATGATAATCATTTCCGGAGAGATACTCAAAACTATAAATCCGTAAATATGCCAGCGGCACGTCGTCATGCGATCTGTTAACGTTAGTGACGCCATCCGTTGGCATTATTGGCTTTACATTTTATTTTATTAATTTGTGTTATTCCACAATTAATTCATTAAAAATAATATATAGTATATTTGAGGCACGTTGGAGGAGATACTCTCAGTATCGCCCTTGTGTAAGACCACCATTCAGAATTGAAACGTCGCTTGAAATGGCTTTAGCCGTGTTTCGTGACCAGATCTGAATAGCCAGGTACTTCCCCACCTTCCTCTTCCCCACTACCTTCTGCCTCGCAACTCACAACATATCCTAATTGCGGATGCCACTGTCTCACTGGCTCTAGGCCGGAGCAGTTGGGACTCTTGTGCGGGATTCGTGTAAAAATAAAAATGCAAAGTATTTTCTTGGAATATATATACAGGGTGCGGCAGAGGGGACGGACGTTTTTGAGATGGGTAGTACGGTAGTACTCTCCCCCTCCGTCTACGAGAGAGGTGGTGGGGGGGTTTTACCAGTTGTAGTCATGGAGCCGTGGACGGTGGAGCACCGCGTTTTCGCCTACGATTGTTTCATCCGAAATAATGAGTCAGTCACCGTCGTACAGCGTGAGTTTCGTCGCCACTTCAACATTCATCGGAATAGAGCTGTTCCATCTCGAAACACCATCCTTGTTGGGTTGAATCACTTCGCAGGCGTGGTGAACTGATCAACAGAAGACCAAGAGGAGCTCCGCGAACAGTTCGAACTCCTGAAAATGTTGAACGCGTTCGACAAGCCTTTCTCCGCAGCCCGACTCGATCTGCCCGGAAGCATGCTGCTGCACTTCGCCTCAGTGATCGTTCGGTAAGGCGATTTTTGCATATGGAACTCCGCTTTCACCCCTATAAATTGGCCATTCCACATTGGATTTTCCACACTTGACCGTCTCAAATGCTATTTCCTTGCGAACCTGTTTCCATCAATAAATTTGTTTTTGAGTAAAAATTTACTATTTTATATATTTTTAAAAACGGTCCGTCCTCTCTGCCGCACCCGGTATATATATTTTTAAATCAATCCAGTTTTGCTGGAGAAGCCTGGGAAAAATGAAACCTCGATTTTGATGGTTTTATTTAGGTATTATCAGGCTGAGGTACAGTTGTCCCTTTCGCTCAGTATTCGGGGGAATAAGGGCAACAGTGACAGCAACAGTTTGGTAAAATACCTATTGTAAAAATTTCTCGGCGATCGGGTTTCCTCTTAACAAGTTTAACCACAGGAGACCATACTTGTCCCAGCTCACATATGTCTCATAGAAATCATTGTGTCTCCCTTACTATCATAGTGATAATTATGATCTAAACGGTATTGGAAAGAGAGAACAACACGCTATGTGTAAAAATTATCCACAACATAATTAAAATGGAAAACACTTTATGGAACCGTATAGTTGCCGACCGCAATTTGTAAAAAAAGTATGAAATTTTGTGAAGTTTTAAAAAATTAATTTTTATGAAACGACAAAAAAGTGAGATGACAATAACGTTTATAATTCATTTGTTTAAAAAAAAACGTTACATGAACCATTTCTAAAACTCCTTTATTTACATTAAAAAATATTTCTGTATTTAAAAAATTACATAGGTAGTTATTTCTAATAATAAAATTTGAAAAGGTATTTCATCACCTTTCAAAATATGCTTTTAATTTTTGGATTCGTTCACAAATATTTCGTTTATTTGGATTTTAATGCAAATTGGTAATATTTTTACCTTTTGTCAAAATTCGCCCAATTTTTGAAGAGCCGTTACTTTTTCTTCTTCGTTTTATGCCTTTAGAATATACAATATAATGCTCGTCATACCAGGACGCATACCAGGTGAGAACGGTAAAGTATTTAACTTTTTTACCTGCGCAGCTAAATGCATTGTTTTGATTGCCTTCCTGGGTTTGCCTGCTCACTGCTCGGGTTACCTGCATATGACCTTCTTTGGGTACAGAAGGTACAAAAGACCTAGCTGTTATATTTGCCCATCAGCTGTGCTCTACGCATATGGGAATTAACATATTTACGAGAAAACTTACACGGCAGCTGTAGATATTTAAGTTAAATTTTCGATGTGAAATTTAGGATTTAACCAAAGACTTGGATTCGTTTAAAGCTATGAAATTAGTAAATAAGTAATGTTAATTGAAAATAATTAGAAATGAAAACATTTACAGCCTTAGTCCATCCGCTCATGCGGCAACTGAAAAAAAACCTGCTGGCAACTCAACCGTTATCCACATGAAAGAAACTAATTTGAAACAAATTTCATCGGCTGTCCGCTCCGCACACAGGTAACTTCTCAAAGACCAGTTGTCGAGGGCGACGCCGCAACTCGCAGTGCTAGTCACCGAGGCCAGCGCGTTTCAGTTGCCAGGTTCACAGGTTGCTATGGTTGCCTCTCACGAAGTGTCAAGTTTTCGAGTTATTTGCGATATGTCAGAGCAGGAAAATATCGATTTACTTCAGGAGGTTGATAAATTATTGAATTGAAAACTTCTTTAGCACCGTTGTGATTTGAACATCGATAAAACGAAAAATATACAAACGCATACATCTATAGGATTTAGCCTGCGAGAGAGTGAGATAGACTAATCGGTCTTCTCTTTGTGCGGTGCTTTGTGGCCTTCCCTCTCTTGTCTACTATAGGTTTCACTTCTACCGCGTGTGAACTGCATACTTGTTTTTATTTATTAATAAGACTAAGATTATTTATGTTTGGATAACAGAGCTATATATAGTTTTTTTTATCGATTCTAACTTGAAAACAGGCACGGTGATTGGAATCACGACACTCGTCGAAACACTAATTTTACAACACGTCTATATAATACCCATATAGATACGATTATAAAACAGGGTGCGGCAGCATAACTTCCTTTTTTTAAATGTGCGCCATTCAGTCGGTTTATGTCGTAGCGGAGCGCTAGTGATCTCGTTCAAGAGGCGGAACTATAAGGTTTTGTCACTTTTGTCCCTACACAGTTTAGTCGCCATCATGCATTGGAACAGTGAGGAGCGCGCGTTTGCCGTTGAGGCCTACTTGTCGAACGGATGTTCTGTGATCGCAACCCAGCGCGCCTTTCGGAAGCGCTTTAATTTAGCCCCGTTGGCGCCTGTCCCGTACCGGAAATCAATTGTTATGTGGGTCACTACGTTCAGACAAACTGCAAGTGTGACAAGAGGAAGAACTGGAGTCCCTCGTCCCATTAGATCACCTGAGAACATTGAGGCAGTGAGTGAAAAATATTTTATTTTTTTTCCCTCCTGACTACGATCCAATTGCTTCTCTGAGGTTTTTAGAAAGATATTAGAGAAGTGTAGTAATGGGCCATCCATAAATTACGTCACACGAAGTTCATGATTTTTGACCCCTGCTCCGTCCCTGTCACACATCTTCATATTTGTGAATGCAATACCACGATGGAGGGGGCGTAATGGGATAGGGAAAATATTTTTGTGGCAGTAGCATGCGTCGTAGTCGTTTTGTGCATGTGACGTCACAAAGCTCATGACTCCCCCGTACCCCTTGTCAAACAAACCCCCCTCCCCCCCCCCCTTAAGGTGTGTCGTAATTTATGGATGGCCCCTAATAAGCTTTACTTAGTTATATTTTTGTTAAGAAATTGTACTGATTTGCCTGAAATTGACTTCACCTTGTCCCCAGTCTGTTCGAGAGATTGGCGTATACCCCGTCTCGCGTCTCGCTCCCTCCCCTCGACAAACAGATGCGCAGTCGCTACCAGTGGTGCACAACCCGCGGCGCTTTGCTAAATAAAACAAATTACGATCATGCTGCTGAAAGTTCGTAAATTGCGCCTCTTTCCTAAGCATTTGAATAAAACACAGTCTTTGTATTTATAACGGTGAATCAAGATAAATTCCCTTCTGCAGATGCATTTTTGAGTGCTGTTATCGAAACATTTCCTTAATGTCCGAAATGACTGTTTTACAAAAAATGAAAGAGAATTTGATTAAATTGGCGTTTAAATTGGGGACGATATCGGTTCAGATACCGACTTAGCCAAAATATCGGATTCGCCAATAATTTTTTTGAAGTGGAAACTTCTTAAGCACCGTTGTGATTTTCAATTCGATGAATCGACACTGAAAAGTGACAAACAGATCTATGGGATTTAGCCTGCGACAGAATGAGATAGTATAATCGGTCTCCTTTATTGTGCGATGCTTCGTAGCCGCGGTCTCCCCACTTTTGTCTACTTAAGTTTTCTGAAGGTTTAACTTAGGGAACGTACCCATACTACGTGACCAACTTTTTGCACTTTTTAACCCCCCCACCGTGACCAAAAACCTAAGCAACCCGCCGCTCATTTGTACCAAGCGTGGTATTTTGAAGACCCCCCCCCCCCCCCGCCGAACGTGTCACGTAGTATGGGTTCGTTCCCTTATCACTATTATCTATAGATGTAACTCTAGATAAAATGTTGAGCGTCTCTGCACTGCGCATATACGACCGCTCCAGCTGTTGGGTGCGACTGCCCGGGCAGTTGGCAGTTGGTCTGTATCTTCCGTCCCGCTCTGTTCCCGCGCTTTGTTCCATCGCCATCTTTCTTACGCCATCTTGTCTTACAATAATATGGACGTCGATTTTGACTGTGATAACCTCGAATTCATAAACGCAATGAAATCTCAAGAATGTATTTGGAACTACAAAATTAAGGAGCATTGCGATAAGCTTTTAAAAATGAATGCATGGATGACTGTATGTGAGCAGTTAGTACCAAATTTTAATGAGAAAACTATACAAGAAAAGAATATAATTGGTAAGTTATCCATTTAATACGAATTAACCTTATTTTTGTAATTTGTGTCAGGAAATTTGTAGAACAAGCGAGAAACTGGTGAATCTATATCGCAGTGAAACAAAAAAAAACGATTTGAGCATACAAAATTAGAACGTTGCTTGAAATTCAAATTCAAATTATTTATTTATTCTTTCAAAAACATTACAAAATTAAAAATTTTAATGTGTTTTTAAAATACAATTGTAACATTATTACATTAAACATAAATGGTAGAATGGTAGGCTAAAAACTATACAAGCATTAATAGAGCTTGCCTTTTAAAAGCAGCTTCACTAACGCTAAATATGTCGATATCCGAATTGATTCTATTCAACAGCAAGATTGCTCTCCCGACCGGCATGACCATTGGCAAGTTAGTCCTGCAGGCCGGAAGATAGAACAGCCTATGCTGTCGGTGGCGAAGATAACCATCGGGAACATAGAAATGAATGCTCTCCAAGATAGCTGAGTTTTCAAACCATCCGCGAATCAATTTGAAGAAATGCGTAGCAATGTGTACATCCCTTCTGACTCGTAGATGGTTCATTCCGAGCATACCCAAAAGAAAGTCAGTAGGATAGAGCCACGGGTAATAGCCGTACTCCCTCATGTACAGAAATCTCAGAAATTTTTTCTGAACTCTCTCCAACATGAGGGAATATTTTACTTGGTGCGGACTCCAAATTACTGACCCACTTTCAAGTCTACTCCTTACTAGGGAATTGAATAGGATTATGAGAACCCGGGTATCTCTAAAATTCCTTGCAGTACGCAGAATAAAGCCCAGCATTCTCAATGAAGTGCTACAAACCATCTGAATATGAGTATGAAATGTCAGTCTACTATCAAACATGATTCCAAGGTCCTTCATGGTGGAGACACGTTTTAGACTTCGGGCATCCATCGTATACCGGTAATACCAGGTATGACACGCCCTAGTGAATGACAAAATTAAACATTTAGATATATTGAACTCAATCCGATTTCTTTTACTCCAGTCAATAATTCTATCAATATCTGACTGGAGTCGTTTGCAGTCTTCTAGAGTTAGTATTTCTAAGAATAGTTTCAGGTCATCAGCAAAAAGAAGAAACCTGGAGTGCAGAATTACTTCTGAAATATCATTAATAAATATGGAAAAAAGGAGTGGGCCTAAATTAGAACCTTGGGGTACTCCTGATCGTACAAAAAATAGAATAGACTGGAATACTCCATGAGAAACAAACTGTTTCCTGTCTGCAAGATAGCTAGCAAAAAAGGTGAGTAGTCTCATGGAGAATCCTATTTCAGCCAGTTTATTGAGTAAGACGTCGTGATTAACAGTATCGAAGGGTTTTGAAAAGTCGTTATATGAACAGTCTACCTGATGGCCTTTATCTAAAGATTTTGATACGTAATCAGTAAACACTAATAAGTTGGTTTCTGTAGATCGACCTTTTCTAAATCCGTGCTGTTCTGAAATTAAGTACGGCTCCACTTGTGGCAGTGTGTATTTATGAATAATCGATTCGAACAGTTTGGCCGGTGCAGATAGTATTGCTACTGGCCTAAAATTTTCTACAGAGGTCTTTGTACCGCTTTTAAAAATCGGACAAATCTTCGAAATTTTCCAGGAATCAGGAAATACACCGGTTTCCAGGGAAAGATTAAATAAGAAACTAAGTGGCTTTTTTAAAAACTCGGCACAACCTTTAAAGAAGAATACTGGAAGAAAATCTGGACCAAGTGAATATGTATTTTTCATTTTTCTAATGGAAGTTTCTATATCTGATTCATCAATTTGATTAATATCGATATTCTGGGCTCCCTTTATATTCAACTTGGCAGCAAGATTTGTATCTAGTAATGGAGACTCATTACTATACACGGATTGGAAGTGTGTTGCAAAAGCGTTAGCTACGTCTACTCCACGAACTTCCCGATCACGATGCGTCATGGTGTCTTGGATATCACCATCTTTTCTCAAGCGATTTGACGTAGTCCCAAAACATGTTGGGATCATGCTTGATATCGTGTTCAATGGAATTTACATATAATTTGAAAGCAGTGCGTATATTGCGTCTAACCACGGCTCTATGCACACTGAACAAATCATAGTCACGTCGACAGCCGGTAGCCTTCCATTTTTTATGGAGAGCATGTTTCTTCCTAATGCTCGCGATGGTATCTTGACAGAACCACTTCGGATATCGACGACCACCTCTACTGGGAGGTTTCCTAGAGAAACAGGAATCAAAAATATTGTGAATACAAGTATAAAAATGATGTACCGCCTCATTTATAGTGCTAAAATTGTATAGTTCTTGCCAATCTAGTTGGCTCATCATATTGTACAGTTCATAAACATCGCCCTGCCCAAAATTCCATCCACGCAAAGCATTCTTGTCATTCTTTGGAATGTTTGTAATTTTAATGTTTTTTTTGCATGAGAAAATAAATTCTAGTGCAGGGTGATGTTTATCTTCGGTAACAAGGGGAGAATTGCAATGAATAACATTTATGGATATGTTGCATAAAATTAAATCTAAAACTCTTAAGTTTATGTTTTGAATGTTATTATATTGGGAGAGACCAAAAACGGCGCATAGAAAATTAAGGTCGTTTTCCGTTTCTACGGAACCTCTTGCGGAGTGCATATTGAAATCTCCGAGAACACTTACATTCTTTCCACCAATAACATCTACATTTCGTTGTATTGTATCAAAAAATAATTTATATGTTTCAAAGTGAGATGCAGGTGGAAAATAAACTATACATATAAAAGTTACACACGATTTGTATGTAATTTTGACCCACAAGTCCTCGTTGACAGTTTCCAGAGCAGGTAAGTGCTCTTCCTTAATAAGGCCATTCGCACTCTTTACGGCTAATAGACAGCCTCCTCCCTGTCTACGGCCACTTCCACTGTCTCTGTCTTTTCTAAATACTTTGAAGCTGTCATCGAAGAGCTCTGGGTTGAACACACTTGAGTTTAACCACGTCTCAGTGAGTCCAATCACATCATAATTGTTTATCAAAACATTAGAGTAAAATGAGGCACATTTACTCTTTAGTCCTCTAACATTTTGATAAAAAAAAACGAAATGGCTTTAGCCGTGTTTGGTGAGCCAGGTACTTCCCACATTCCTCTTTCCAATCTCCTTCCCCTCCCTACTACCTTCCGCTTTACAACATATCCCAATTGGGGATGTCATAGTCCCACTGGCTCCAGACGATTGGTAGCTGTTGAACGGTTATCAAATAAAAATAACTTTTTTTTCGGCAAAAGATTTGAAAACTTCTGGGGTCATGTATACGCTTCCATATTTTAAAATACATTAAACAGCTGATATTAACCCAAAAGCGAACAATATTTTTTTATGAATTAGACTTGAAAAAATCGATTTAATCGATATGAAATCTCAAATCGAAAAAATTTATAACACAAAATCTCCAAATGACATTTTTTACAGTAACTCCACACGGGAGGCCCTGAGGAAAATAATTTCCTTCAGGGTCTATGTCATCTTTGAAGATGTTGTGTGGAGGGTCTTTTTGAGGAGAGGAATGAGTGAACATGCGTCTTGAAGAGACCCATGTTGTAAGAAGGATGAAACACAGAGGCCGGCAATTGTTTTGTTCGCATGTGACATATGTCAATCATGTGCATAGGATATTGAGCGCGCGTTCGGCGTGTATCCTGGCTATGTACCAGTGCTCAGATGATCAATGATGCTAGTTCCTCGGAGCATCCTCCATTGAAATACTGGTAGAAAAGGGACAGCATTCTATCGCAATGTATATTTAGCAGTTTTCCGCTTGCTCTACGAATTTCCGTGTACCGTGTATAAGTATGTTGTATTAGCAAACATAAAACTTATGTATTTATTTACTTCAATGAAGCATACCTAACTTTGTGTCATTGAATGTTTTAATGAAAGTGAAGTGTGTAATAGAAGTGTCTATTTACGATTCTACAATTCAATATATGTATAATAATATTGTAACGTAAGAGAGAAATCCAAAGAATTAATAAAGAAATAATAACTCAGATAATTTTCAAATCGTATCTAACCAAATAACTTTTACCACTAATATAATAATATTTATTTATTTGTGTTTATTTCAGTTAAGTCATTACAAAAGAAGTGGAAAATATTACGAGACGGCTTTACTAGATACGCTAAAAAAAATAAAAAATCGAAGAGTTCTTCAGCGACATTGAATGTGCGACCTTACACATATTTCAAACAATTGTCTTACTTAATACCATTACTCGAAGAAAAAATCAAAAAGACGGATAATATGAATCCTTCTACCGCAGCGCAAAATACTCGATCGCTCGATTCAACTAAAAAAAATCGTATACATAGAAAACCAAAATTAATCGCTGCTAAGGAAGTCGTTTTGAAAGATAAATTATCTACGAACAAAAATGTGAAAGCAAATATGATACTGACTGAAAAATTAGGTAACTTTGAAAAGCATCAAGACCGATTATTTTTTTTATCACTTGTCAGTGATTTTCAGAAAATTTCCGATCAATTCCAACTACAAGCCAAGACAGAAATTCTCAAAGTAATCAAACATTACACAGAAATTTCAACACTATATCCAAGCGAATCTCAAAATTGTTATGATAATTATTTTACCGCGTCCTCCTCCAATCCACGTCCTTATTCTATGGCAAGTTCATCAAAGACGGAATCCATTTCTGAATCTCTACGTGTTGTTTTTGAGGATGAAATTCTCTCCAAGGTAAGCACATCGTAGCAATACTACGATGTTAGACGATCGTACCTAATACTTATGCTTTATGAATCTACACCACATTTGGAGTCGATTTTGTGGAATATATTGAAGTAAAAACTTCTTTCGCACAGTTGTGATTTGAAACTCGATGAAACGAAAAAAGCGACACTAAAAAGAGACAAACGTATAGCGAATGAGATAGTATAATCGATCTGCTCTTTTTGCGGTGTTTCGTAGCCTATCCGTATCCTGTTTGTGCGGTGCTTCGTAGCCTCCCCACTCTTGTCTACTTTAGTTTTCTGAGGGTTTCACTTCTACCGCGTGTGAATTGCACACTTTGTTTTTATTTATTTATTTATTTTATTTTCATGTTAGCTCTCGTTTTCGAGTAAATAGTTTCTGACGTTGGAATTTTAGGGTTAAATTTTTAAAAATCGATAGCATCAGAAGCAGTTTTTTTTTCGATCATGCCTAGTATTTCGATTTTTTTTTAAAATTTTTGACAACCAAGGGGTTAAAAAAACTTTTGTAGCCGGACCTGTTTCGACATATTTTAAAAGACATTAAACAGCTGGTATTAACCCCAAAGCGAACGATTTTTCACGATTAACTTAAATAATTCCAACATCAGACTCAAAAACAAAAATGAAAAAAAGTTTTACCATAAAATCAACTTCAAATGTGATGCGGATATTAGTTTCCAGGCACCGTGTATATACGAATACGTAACCAGTTATACAAAAACACATTGATCGATTTTTGAGAAGAGTTAACCCTACCAACAGGGGAATGGTTAGCTAAATGGGTGCGGGGTAAGACGGGGTACGGGGCGAGACGAAGTGGGGGCAAGACAGGAATCGACAATCGACCCTTCAGTACCGCGGCCGCAGCTGTTTGGTGTGGACGTGCTATGTTAATTTTTTGTATTAAAATCATTGAAATCAATTGACAATTTGAAAAATTCTACACTGTGGTTGTTCTGGTATTGACATGATAAAAGATTAGGTAAGTTTTGTTATATTAAACCTTACCTACTTATTGAATTGAAATGTTGAAAAAATGTAAGCATTGTTTGTTTCATTAAAATAATAAGACATAGTGATTGGTTGTGAGTGATATAACATCCCTTATTTTCTTTTATTGTTTCTGTACCTATATAATACATATATGTATATATATAGATTTGCCACGAAAAAATATTAGTGTTTGATGGAACGACCTGTTTGCTAGGCGTACTGCCCGCGGCGGCAATGTTAAATTTATGCAAACTCTTGCACTGGATCACGGATATCTGAAATAGTTTTGTTTGCCTGCAGAATGGTCCGAAAATACGTTAGGAAGTCTACAAGGGGATCTTGGCCGAAGGAAGGGATGGCGAAAGCTGTCCAAGCAGTGATGGAAGGCTGGATGGGGTACAAATTAGCATCCGATACTTTCGGGGTACCCAAGACGACGTTGGAGAGAAGGGTTAAGTTAGCCAGGAAGATGGCTTTCGAAGAGGTATCTTTAACCCTAAAGATAATTAACTCACCGTTCATACATCTTCTCAAACACATTCTTACGCCTCTCACTTTCAAGTATTTCGTTCAGTTGATCGTGCCCGTGTTTTGTGATAAACATTCTCAATCTGTCTATTTATTGTATACGGACTTAGAAATTGATATATTGCCATATTAAAAATACTTAAATTATGGATTTTTGACACAATTATTTTACTTAGCCATTATTGAAAAATAGAAATGATTATGACCAAAAATTATTTTGTAAAAGTATATAATTGTATACAATTACGATATCGCGCTTTTAGCGTATTTTCCAGTGATAATATATCTGGGGAGAAGTCCCTAGATGTGGGGTATTTTGAATTTGAGAGGCATTTTTTATTTTTTATTTTTTTTTTTATTTTTTTTTTTTATATTTCATTGAAAGAATAGTTAATACATATCCACACTGAAAGAAATGTTTAGGTACTATTTACCAAATTTTCAGTAATTGTCTACTTAACAGTTCAGTTGCTGTGGTGACTGCCGAACATTTAGCTACTGTTTGCTAAACAGCAGTTTATTTATTTTATTTTTATTTATTTTTATATATTATGGAAAATCAACAGATATTTTACACTTATAATAATAACATTAATAATATACGTAATATCCAATGACAGATTTTCACATAATTAAAATTATAAATAAAAAGTAATACAAAAAGTAAGGGTCCTGTACCCGTAAGAACTTAACAAAAATATAAAAATTATGAAAATTATTTTTAAAAAAAGATATAAAAAAAAACACAATATAAACTATAATAATCTGCTTACTAAATTTCAAACAAGAATTATTCAGAGTCAGAATTCTATTCTCACTCCACAACAACAATAATAATAATATGTACATTGTAGAAATTGTACATACCTACAACTCAGAGTGAATACAATAGTAAGTCGGATGTCAAGTATGCAACTGGAAAGGATTCACAGCAATAACATGGTAACTTGCAATACGGTCAAAAAATTATTTAATGTTGGCTATGACATACTTTTTTAGGGTACTTAAATTACATGAGAATATGCCTATATTATTAAAATTCTTATCAAATACATTGCATGCTCTGAATATAAATGCATTTTGTCTGAGATTAGTACAACATTTTTGAAGATGAAAAAGTGATTTTTCTCTGGTTCTAACATCTGGGACTCTAAAATTAATCTCAGCCAAAAGGGGCGAACAATCAATAAAACCATTGATAATTTTATGAAGATATATTATATCTGCAGAGTCTCTTCTAATTTTTAATGGTTTAAGTCCATAAAGGTCCAACGAGCTGTTTATATCACGATAACCAATATTAAACTTGAAATTTAAATGATGGACAAATTTTCTTTGAATGGCTTCAATGCGTTTAATATAAATTTTATATTGAGGATTCCATATCTGAGAAGCAAATTCAAGATGACTGCGAACATATGAAAAATACAATATTTTAAGTGTTTGAATGTTCTTGAATTCTTTTCCAATACGAAATAATAATTTATGACAGCTTAACGTTTCAGATATTCTAGCTAAACTAATCGGTTGAGACAGCTTACTTTAGTTGTGTTACCTAAACTGTTGTGTATTTTATATCTAAACCATTTTGTAGTGTTTGGTTAGAAAAACATAACTGTTTAGATGTAGTAACCTTATTATTTAGTTAATATTCCAAAATGTTTAGGTTGATTAACTAAACTTTGGTTGGAATAGCCCTACCGATATAGGTGTTTTAGCTCTCTACTGCTAGCTAGCTTTAGGTACTGTAGCTTAGCTTTTTGGTTGGATTATCTAGGATCTAGGTATATTAAATAGGAAGTGCAGCTTTGCAGTTTAGCTGAAAACAATACAGGGTGTAAATGTAACCACCATCAACTCGAAGGATTATACCCATGATTCAGAATCATGGGTTAAATACTTTGAGTTGCTGGTAGTTTATTACAATCCTGGTTCTACCGGTATTACAATGGCAGATGCTCCGAAGAACTAGCATCATTGATCCCTTCGGCACCGGTGCATAGTCGGGAAACACGCCAAACGCGTGCCCAAAATTTGTACACGGTTAACATTTGTCATATGAGAACGGGTCGTTTCTTCGACTCGTTCTTATGTTCAACAGCTCGGCTGTGGAATGATTTGCCGGCCTCTGTGTTTCCTCCTTCCTACAACATAGTTCTCTTCAAGACCAATGTTCATTCCTTCCTCTCCTCAAAAAGACCCTCCACACAGCATCCCAGATGACATATGCCCTGAGGGAAATTATTTTCCTCAAGGCCTCCTGCGTGGAGTTAATGTAAAAAAAACCCCTTTGAGAGATGAAACCTAAATAAATAAATATTTTGTTTTGTAACACTAGAATCTACTTATTAAAAACCTCACATAAAAGTTATTTCCATTTATCTCAAAATATTGTTTCCAGCTACCAGCAAAGCCCCGAAAACGAAAACACACACACAGAGACCTTTGATCTTACACACATCACCTTTAAATTTTTCTATGTAAATTTCCAGATTCCAAAAAAATTAAATAATCCTCCACGGTTTTGCCTGCCATTACTACTAGGAACTAGGAACAGCGGCCGGCATATAATAAACGCGCGCAACGAACGTCAATTCCTGTCTAGTGCGAACTGAGAACTGCGTCATCTTGGATAACTAGCAATTAGCGATAACGAGAAGGCCGGTGTATGCTCGGTTACCAAAGTTTGGGAGATTTAACTAAAGTTTTGTAGCAGTTTGCTCAAGTTTGTGCAATGCAACTAATTGTTGTGTAAAAATACCACGTTTAGATGTTCCAACCCCAGTTTGGCAATTTGAACAAAACATTTAACCAAACTAGATGTTTAGTTAAATTTAGCTAAATACTTTGGGAAGTAACAAATAAACTTAAGCTACTAAAGCGAAATAGATTTTTGGTAAATTACTTTAGGTTAATTAACCAAACCGATTATTTTGTTTAGGTAAGTAAGCTTTTAGTATGCTATTATTAAAGTTTAGTTGTAGTAGCTCAAGCACCTTTTACTAAACAACGGCGGTATCTGCACATAAAGTAGTTAAGGAACTAGTAGCTGAAGTTTAGGCGATGGTTACACAACTTCAATTAGCTTAACACTTTAGCTAACTCATTTTTTTTCAGTGCACAAACAAGTCCTGCTAAGCCAATTAAATTGGCTTGTCAACAGGTGCTTATAGTTTACTTACATAAACATTTTAAAAGTTATAATTTACGTCTTATATTGAGAAATATAGGAAATTTTGAGTGACCGCATAATCATGTTTTAGTCAATTATTGCGATATATCCAAGTAAAACCACATATGCTTTTACTTCAGAAATTTTCTATAGCCAGAATTTCTCTAAAGCCAGAATTTCTCTATAGCCGGAATTTCTCTATAGCCAAAATTTCTCTATTGCCAGAATTTCTCTATTGTCACCCTCCCCCCCACCCCCTTCCCAGGAGACATTTGTTTTTCGGTCCCAACTTGGCTATACAAGATTTTATTTCTTTTTTAGCTCATTTTCGGGTGATGTCTGGCTTTATCTGGCAACACTGGGGAGTAGTAGAAATTCTCTAATTAGGTACCGGTGCTTTCTGGTTTGTATTCTCAATAAGAAGCTTACGAAAAACATGTTTTTTTATCCTTCAAAATATGGTAAACCAAGGTTTATTGTAATCCCTGAAACGTGGTTTTTCATTTTTGACACATGGCAACACTGCTGATCACCGCCGTTATCTGCCGAAATACGGCAGCGAGTAGTCGTCATTTCACACTTTAAAGAATTTTTTCGGCTAAATATGGGCAGAAAAATACTAATAGAAAAGAGTTTCACTAGAAAACGCAAGTCACAACATCAGAAATATGTTTGGAAGAAATATAACGAAAAAAAACAAAGGTTAGTGATATTTAATTACATAGTACAGGGTTTTCTGAACGAATCAATGGTATTCAGTTAGATTTATAAAATATATTTTAAGACATTAACGATAATTTTGTGTTGTTCAATTTCTAGGGAAAAGAAGCAACTAACAATGAAATATTGTCATTCTGAAGCAAGTCGTAAAAATCAGTCGGTATGTGTCATTTATTTTATATTCATTATTATTGTGTGAATAGGTACACTGTAGGCATTTACCTATAATACAATGTGAGGAAGGTATGGTACCGCCGCACCGGGAACCTATTTATTGGATAACCTGCCGTAGGTCACCCCGAGGGGTTCGCTACGTTTCGTGACTTAGGTGGGGTGCCCGGGTTCATGGTGTGAGGTTTGTCTATGGGTAAAAGCATCTTGGATGCTTTTACCCATCTACTGCGTAGCAAGCCGGATGGAGTGAGACTGGTTGAGGGAGACCTTTTGATTTCTCCAGCCAGACTCTTGACCCATATCCTTGCACCGCAATGGGAGGATTGGGTTCGTACGTCCGTCACACCTGGAAACACTCACCCCCAGATTCCAACCCACCCCTCATACCTTCTTTCTTCCCAGAACTTCCTCTCCTCTCTGAAGCTAAAGTAAAATAAAACACATTACATTATCTTATATACACGGTGTCGGGAAACTTGTGGTACATTACGGTCACCGATTCAACTTCACTTATAAACAATAATATACTAGATTCATACACTGTTTGGGGAAATTGTGGTACATTACGGTCACCGATTCAACTTCACTTATAAACAATAATATACTAGATTCATACACTGTTTGGGGAAATTGTGTTACATTACGGTCACCGATTCAACTTCACTTATAAACAATAATATACTAGATTCATACACTGTGTGGGGAAATTGTGGTACATTACGGTCACCGATTCAACTTCACTTATAAACAATAATATACTAGATTCATACACTGTGTGGGGAAATTGTGGTACATTACGGTCACCGATTCAACTTCACTTATAAACAATAATATACTAGATTCATACACTGTTTGGGGAAATTGTGGTACATTACGGTCACCGATTAAACCGTAAATACGGCAGGAATTATGAACAGTAATACTCATATTTTTTTAAAGTGAAAACTTGTTTAGCACCAGCAGTTCCAGAACTGCCAAAGAATATTCAAACGGTAATTCATTGGAAGAGAGTCCACAAAGATCGGTCCTCGGATTAATCTACAGCAGAACGAGAAGAATTTTGCATAAAAAACTCATTACCATCACAAACAAAAGAGCGCATCAATTAAAACGATAAACTGCTGCATAATATTTCCTTGGTAGAAGCCTAATAGAATATAACTCCATAGTCTGGTCGCCCTTCTACAAAATTCGTATTCATATTCGATTTAATAATTATCTTGATGCAACAAAAATTTTCAAAATTGACACATTGAGTGTACGTAGACAATTCTCTGATGCGATGTTGCTATATAAAATCGTAAATAACTTAACCGACTGTCCTGAATTATTGAACAGAATAGATTTAAATAAAAACACTGTAAAACAAATTCAAAACTAAATGCTTGCCTTATGAGATTGTGTTCAACATACGAGTATGATAACATCCTCTTTGATATAGGTATTTTCAATTGTGACAAAAATAAATATAAAAACTCTATCAAAAGTGTATTGAAAATGTATTAAATGAGTACAAAACTGCATAAATGTAATGATGTATTATGTAATGACATGTATTGTGCACTACCTACTCCTGTTATAATAATGTAATTTCTTTTAGTTGCTGTAAGATTACTATTTAATTTCTAGATACACTATATGATAGTATGTATAATGAGGAAATCTATAATTGGTTTCTCAATTAGGTAAATTAGGCATGTATAAATTAATCCATTTCCCTAAAATAAATAATGTTGGAAGAATTCGAAGATAATTTCGGATCCGTAAATTTTAAATTTAACATCTCTTTAGAGTACATAAATTACCTGTCGTTAGTGAATATTTTTAATATTCCAACTTTAGAAACCGGAAGAAAAATAAATCTAACCTTTTTATAAATAATATTACACTCTAAATTCAATTGTTGTGAACTCCTGCAATTAATAAATCTACGTGTGGGGGGGGGGGGGGGGCGTGTTGTGACATCGCGTTTAAAATTCCCGCTAGTGGCGCTAGTTGACTTAGGGCGCGCATCGCGCCGTTTCGTGTGAACCCCGTACCGCGTACCGCCAGTTTCTGTCAAAACAGTGGTGCCGTGCGTTTGATATAATTAAAGCTATACGATAAAGTGTGATTTTTAAGTGCTAAACGAACTTTTCCTGCAAATTTTCGAAGTGATCTGCTAACATTCGGTAAGTTATATAGTTTTTCAACAAATACTGTGTCTTTTGACATTGTTATTAGTTATAAATGAAATGCGTACGTCAAGTACGTTTACTTGCGTGGCCATTTTTATGTAAAGTCGTCGTGTGGGGCGAGTTGTGACAACTGGCCCCCTGAATGTAGTTTTTATTTACCTTTATATAAAACCAATGTGTATTATGTAAAATATTTTTTAACATATATTGAATGCTTATATACATATCGATCCATAATCGGCAGAACAGCGTAAGCGGCAAAAAGTAAATTGTTCAGGAGAAGGTTTTTTTATTAACTTTCTTCATTGATTCCAAAAAGGATTTTGGTTAATGAGGATTATTTCTCTTTGGTTGCTGCCTATGTAAAGCTGATAATACAAATATCTAAATGCCTTCAGTTGTTGAGATAGTGGCGGTAACGTTGTTTTGCTTATGACCCTGGCAGATTTTTTCCCTGTGAAATGTCACATACGCTGTTCGGAGTACATAATTATTTTTGAAATGTCTATCACGCAATCATGATAGGTAAACAAATAACTAAATAAAATGGTTCCATGACATTTGATCCTAAAGTTGACCAAATACAATGATTTGCAAGTAAGTATGCAAAGAGGATATACGGCCGTAAAACAAAGTTGATATACTTGTATCTGCAGGCATCTTGATTGAAAATCCGTTGTAATGATATTTTTACTAACAGTAATTTCGACTCTCCGAAGGAGCATGCGGTAATAATAAAATACGACATACTTATATGTGCAGTCGGTTTTGCAAAAAACATTTTTTAAAATTAAAAATTTTAAAAACATTAACATTTTTATCTGAATACAACACCAGAGGCACACGTTCTCCCACTATCTGGAGCCAGTGAGACCATGGCCTCCCCAATTTTGATATGTTATTAGGCTGAAGGTAGTGGGGAGGGGAAGGAGATATGGAAAATGCTCCTGGCTGTACAGATCTAGTTACCAAACACGGCTAAAGCAATTTCAAGTAATAAGTCTAATACCTACACACTACACACCAGCGTACAAATACAAAAAATCATATAAAATAACTTTTTTATCCGAATACAACGCAAAAGTCCCAACTGCTCCCAACTGGAGCCGAATCCCTAATTTTAGTATGTTGTGAGGCTGAAAGAAGTGGAGAGGGGAAGGAGATGTGGAAAATGTACCAGGATATTCAAATCTAGACACCAAATACGGTCAAAGTCATTTCAAGTAATAAATCTAATAATTATATACATTACACACCAGCGTAAAAATATTTAAAAAGTCATATAATGTAACTCTTTTTATCCAAATACAACACAAGAGTCCCAACCGTCTGGAGCCAGTGAGACCATGGCATCCCCAATTTTAGTATGTTATGAGGCTGATGGTAGTGGGGAGGAGAAGGAGATATGGAAAATGTACCTGGCTTTTCAGATCTAGTCACCAAATAGGCTAAATACGGTGACTAGATCTGAATAGCCCGGTATATTTTCCACATCTCCTCCTCCTCACTACTTTCAGCCTCAAAACGCCTAGCTTGTAGTTTTGTAGTTTTTTAGATTTTAGAAATGTATTATAAGTTTGTACAGCGCCCTTGAGGTGATTTTTCACAAAAACGGCGCTATATAAATCATCCAAATATTATTATTATTATAACAAAATTGGGGATGCATAGTCTCACTGGCTCCAGACGGTTAGGAAAAGTTGGGCCTCTTGTGCCGTATTCGGATAAAAAGTAATATTATATATTTTTTTGTAATTTTGCGCTGGTGTTTGAAATGGCTTTAGTCGTGTTTGGTGACTAAATCTGAACAGCCAGTTCCATTTTCCACATCCCCTTCCCCTCCCCACTACCTTCAGCCTAACAACAAACCAAAATTGGGGATGCCATATTCTCACTGGCTCCAGGCGGTTGGGAAAAATGATATAATTTGCATTAATACTTTTTATTATAATATTCAAATACAAAAGAAGAAATTAAGAACTTAAGAATTTTCATTTAGTTTCCGATGCTACCAGCCGCCGACACTAGTCCTGGGTCGATCGATCGTTTTACACGACCCGGGTCGCTCACGACACACTGGCGTCACGAGTGGGTCGCGAAAACCCGCTCTTTTCGCGACACAAAATACGAAACTCGATTACTCATCACCCAGTTACTTTCTATGGGCGTGCCGCACGGTAGACGGTCGCCGCCCAGACCGGTCAAGTCATACGCGACACAAAACCCAGGTTATACTTATGTGAACGTTCTTTCACAGCTCACATCTGTAACTAGTAATGTCGTGTCCCAGAAATTAATTTAAAAAAAGACATGCTTCAGGGGTAAAAAAAAAATGTTTTATCGTGTTTTGGAGGATATAAAAACCTTGTAAAAAACGTGTTGTTCTGAAGCTTTTATTGAGAATTTAAATAAGTAAATTAGCTGTAAGCTGTAATGCTTTATTATAATTTCTTTTTATTAAGGTCAGACATTTTACACTTTTACCAGTTTATAGTTTCTATTACAATGCACAATTACATTCACACCCACATGAAAAATGAAAAGTTTTTTATGAAAACAGCACTTAGCACTTTGATTAACAATACAGACCACTGTCGCTTACGCTATAAGCTACAACTACTAAAAAAAGTGACATGCATATAAGATAGAGCTGCAATATTTTTGTCATTGATGTATTAGGCAGCATTGAACGGTTTTCGCTAAAAATCGAAATTTAACAAAAATGTCGTTTACGCTGTTCTGCCGATTATGGGTCGATATGTTTTACCTATATACATTTCCTTTTTGTTAATCAAAAATTTTTTTTTTCAGTCTTGCAAAATGGTTCGAAATTATAAAAAAAAGACAAAGAGGGGTGAAATTCCAGAGAAGGTTTATGAACAAGCTGCTTCTGAAATCATGACTACAAACGTGTCACTTCGAAAAGCTGCGGCCTCTTTTGGAATTAATCATATGACCCTAAAGCGGTTCATCGATAGGAAAAAAGCTATTCCTCTTACAAGTTACAAGGTGGGATATTCCAGTAGTTTTTAATCATGCGCAGGAAAAAGAACTTGCAGATTACATAGCAAAATATTGCAAAGTTTACTATGAGCTAAATGCAACTTATGCGAAAAAGCTTGTAGTTCCAAAATGTAACGAAAATTCCGGAAAACTGGAGGAAAATTCAAAGCGCTACAAAATATTGGTTAATCAGCTTGAGGTGTAGATACTGTATACTGCAACCACTTTCATTTATCTGACGATAACATATTATCAGGAGTTTGTGTTTACCTATTTTATTACGTATCTAGTCCTACATACTTTTTTTCCTCAATTATTGTTCATCACAACTTGCCCCACCCATGGCACAACTGACCCCACGGGTGGGGCAGGTTGAGACGATTCATATACTTTTAAAAATAATATTTTGTCGCTTTATTCGTATGTAAATATAGTTAATAATACCAAAATAATGTAGCCAAAGAGTAATTGGTTTCCAATAAAATTTTAAACCTGTGATTTCGTTAGATTTCTCTACTGTTCGCAGTTTTGTAATTTAGTCACAAGGCGCCCCACCTTCCCCTACCTACTACACCTACAACAACTCTACAAACATTAACATTTTATTTACATACATCTCATTCCAACTATAGTTTGCATTCCCCAATACAACGGTAACAAATACTTTTACAATCGTATTTGACAACATTTTGCAAATTTCAAACTCCGTATGTGTCAACTTTTTCTTCCTATTTCATAAACTATTGTGAACACAATTTTTATTAATATCTATTATTGTTAATTTGGAGGATAGTGGCAGACTAGCAGTTTAAAACCCGCTCCCCGGGTTTTTGCTGTTAGGCCTTGCGGGTGGCTTTTAGTTCGGCTTCGCCCAGTTTGAGTGCAGGTAACCATTTTTTAAATCCTATAAGAACTGGTTCCAAAAATAGCCAGTTCCTTGGTTCCACTGTGATCCAGTGATAGCCAATCACTGTGTTAAAGTAACCGTGACAGGCAACGATGCCATATTATGTACTCTCTCCATATCCAGAAAAATACTTGAATTTTTTAAATCCGTTGTATTAATACCTACGGAACAAACGTAATTGACTACAAACTCTTGAATTGACAAATTCTTGAATTCAAAACCGAATTACAACAGTAGTTTTGTTTTAAATTCCACGTACACAGAAGTTATTTGTGGCGTAACGCGTATGGCGTGGCGTTAACATGCACTCGAAACTGGGTTCTGAAATTCAACTACGCAGACGCTGGGGTATTAATAACGTTATTTTGTTTTAAATTCCACGTACACAAATGTTATTTGTGGCGTAACGCGTGCGGCGTGGCGTCAACATGGTCATGCACTCGAAACTAGGTTCTGAAATTCAACCACGCAGATTCTGGGGTATTAACTAATTTTATTTAACTTTTATTCTACGTTACCTACTTTGTATCAATTTTTATATTTTACGTAATCTGTTTTGTTTCTTATATTTTATGTTACCTGTATTTTATCATCTCTTTATTTTCATTGTAATTTAATAAAAAAAACATATACCGCACTATGTGTAAAAGCTAGAAGTGAGTCGTTCGCGAACGAGTCTGCTCAGTGACTTGGATCTTCGTACGGATCCGTAAGATCCGGTTCCGTAAGACCGATCTTCACGGTTCGCGGATCTTTGCGAATGAGTGAGCGGGTGATCCGGTGAGCCGACTGACCCGTTGAACGAGCAGATATGGTGAGCCGACTGACCCATTGAACGATACTCACCGGCTCGCGGGTCACTACTGAACTGATTCGGATTGATCGTTTGTTCACAGATAAGCGGCAATCTAGTCAGCCTCAGTGGACATTCCTTGATTTACGAAATTTTGCCTGAGCATTTGAAATTTAAACGGTGGGGTGCTTCGATTTCATATGCCTAGAAATGTTTTCTATCGAACCACCACTTCGTAACTAGTAATTTGTTGTGAACAGTATACGTGTTTGGATTTAGTGTAGTATATTAGTTGCAACAGAAAAATGATTCCAAATGTAACTCTTTTTTAATGACGACATCGTAAAATTTTAAATTTAAACTACAGTCACAATCGAGATAATAATTTAAAACATAATAATTATGTATTTTTTTTTTTTATTTGATTCACCTGATTTATACATGTGTGTTACATATATGACTAATGTTGGCCTCACTGGGTGCTTTACCCGTGCTGAGGACCTCATTTTACAGTTTGATATGATTTTTTTTTTTTTTTTTTAAGATACATATAAAATAAAAACTAAAGAAAAAAGAGACTCAACAATAACATATGAGAATTGAAAGAAAGAAAATAGAGCAAATCAAAATAGAGTAAAATAACACAAAAATAAAACAATAGAATAAAACTATATAAATAGGATAGATACATATAAACCGTATCCCGTATCCCGGGTATGAACCAACAATATTACGTGCTGATATTTCGTAACTGACGTTGGACTAATTGAGACGTTCAATTGAGCCGGTTCACCGAAATGGATCTTTTCATTGAACGAGACCTAGTGAAGCGGCTCGTTCAACTGAGCCGCTTTGCCCGTCTCTAGTAAAAGCCCTTGGGACGTTTAAATAAATAAAAATAATAATTATAGGCGCAGGCTCCATGTTCAATAAACGTCACGATCATTATCATTATCATCATTAACATTAGTAATCATTTCATTACATAGTATAAAATGAAGTCGCTCAAAATGTATGTGCGCATAGATCTTTTAAACTACGCAACGGATTTTCATGCAGTTTTCACCAATAGATAGAGTGATTCAATGGGAAGGTTTATATGTATAATATGTGCTTATTATAGTAGAGAAATTCAAATATTCAATTCAGGCAGCGGGCAGCGGGCAGCTGGCAAACGGATGGTGTGGATTTTATAAAGGTTGGGTAATGGCGTTGTGTTACGTGTGGCCGGGTCTACTAGTGTTCAATAAATGTCACGATTTTTGATAAACATCTGCGAATCTAATGAATAAGGGTTTGCTTTTGGATGAGTGAATCTCACTTTCATCTTCGTGGCATCTTATTTTTGAAAGCAAAATTGTGTTCATTGAACCAGATTTCACGCAGGACTAACGCACAGACAACTGAAATTTGTATTTTTATCTATATATACAAAAATCATAATATGTTTGTTTCTATGTATGTGAGTTGTCTGTGCATTGCTACGAGTATATTATGAATAGGAAATGTTTTAAACTTTCAAAATATCTTATTTCCACCCTCGCGAAGGTTTCTGTATCATTACAACCACATGACAAAACATTTAAAAAGTTTTTTTAATAATTACAAAAATTCTTACGAAACTGTCAAAAATGTCGCAATTTGAGAATGACATTTTGCAAACCATGGATTGTTAAATCAAAATTCAATTTTCGAATACACCCTTTAAATCATAGGTTTTTAACGTGGGCGATAAGATCTTCAGGGGGGTGGTAGAAGACCAAGAGAAAATTGGGGGGGCGTTTCAAACTTTCAGTGGGGCGGTGGGGAGACTAAGAGAAATCCATCCCACCCCATCCTTCCTTACCTATCCCATTACGCCCCCCGCCGTTTTGGAAAATGTAACCCTGTCGTGGTACCCCGTTACGCCCCCCCCCCCCCCGTTGTGGTAAATATAATCGTAACAGCAATTGCTGTTTCGGATTCACGAGTAAGGGCTGACCAAACCGGTGCGTTCATTTTGCGTCCGCGACGTAAAGCGTCCTGTGCAGCGTCTGCACGCGGCGGGGGCGTTCAGGTCGCGCATGTTGTACTAATATTTATAGTTTTATTGGTCATACATTTTTATGAATTAACATTTAATTTACACTTTTGTTGCACAAATACAGAAAAAAATATACCTAACCTTTTTATGAATTAAAGTAATGAAAAAGTGTTCAGTGTTCACGTACACTGAATTCGTTGTTTGTACTTCTAGTATTATTGATTTTCATCTCTCATCCAATGGAGGTAGTAAATTATTATCGAAATGCACATTTCCGCTATTCGATCTCAAAAAATTATTCAACACACATGAAGCTTTTACTATCGAAGTGTATTTTTTTGATGTTTTTGCCTCCAAAGGTCTAAAAAAATTCGCTATTTTTGAGCCAATGTGCCGAAAGCATTTGACACCACACGTCATGCTTTACATAATCTGTAATTATAATTAGATTTTCTCGGGTCATATCTTGATTGCCTGTACGGAAATGGACGCATCAGACTTGAGCTAAAGCGGCCTACACACGACACTGCATTTAGTGACTGCGGTAGTGACTGCAGAGAGGGTGGAGTTAAGGAGCGTTAGCGGCCCTTTAACAAACGAGATAGCGCTAGTTTGCTCACCTCCACGCTCTCTGCAGTCACTGCCGCAGTCACTACATGCAGTGTCGTGTGGAGAGCCCATTAATCCAAAAGCTTTCGTCTCCAAACATAAATATTTAAAGAGTTCCCCTCCGAACTACACCGCACGATTGATAACATTAACGTACCACGGACGCTAGTTGTTGATCGCTAGTTTGGTGTGAACCGTTTCTGCACGCTCTTAGGACACTCCCGTGCACGCCACCGTAGACGCAAAATGAACGCGCCGGTTTGGTCAGGCCTTTAGGAGGCGCCAGAAATAAAAATATTCTCAAAGTGGGCGGTGGGAAAAAAAAGATTGAGAATCTATAATTTAAATTAATGAATTTAATCCAAGTACTCGCCTTTGGTACTAACCAAAATCGAATACTTTGAATCTAATCAAAAAATATATGTATTTTTAATAGGTACTGATTGTTCTTATAATTTACAAAAATAAATGTTTGTAATATATGAAAAACAGGTGGCACGCGAGCTGTTTGAAAATTTAAATGTACCAGGACTGAATATATTTAATACGGGGAGGGGAGGGGATCGCGGGAAAGAGACAGGGAAGGCGGGGAAGGTAAGGGGAACACATGAGGGGAAGGGGACATGGGAGGGGAAGGGGAATGGGACGAAGGGAAAAAGACACGCAGGGAGAAAAAAAATCTTTATTAGTGGCACTGCCACGCATGCCGGGAACTCGCTAGTAGATTATAAAATTGTGCGTAAAATAACAAAAATTAAGTTTTTAATGTACTTAGCCATTGTTGAGTGTTTTTGAAATCTGTTAAATGTGCTCGGTAATAAATAAATAAATAGAACTCATTCGCTTTCGTTTTATTTCAAAAAATTATGTTAATTGACATTCTCTCTTTCTTGTCATTTTTGTGTATCGGTTAAAAGTCTGCAAAAATTAATTTGAAAAATATTTTATCTTACAGGCAGCGAGAGCTTCAACGTCCACGGCAAATCTGCATCCCGAAATCGAGCATGTGGACGTGGAAGTCAAAAAGGAAGCCATCGACGAGGACTCTGACGAAACTCCGGACGATCCGTCTTGGTTTGAGTCCACCGACAACTTCAAAACTGAACGACAAGAAGACCCATATCTCTCTGAAAATTCTGCAATCACCGAAGTACCCATCGACAATCTAGGTCCTGCGTCGAAAAGGCCGCGACCCGGATCCTTTTTAGGAAGTCAGGTTCCTATAGAAAAGAAAGAAAATGACAAGGTAACAATAGAAACGGAATTTGACATGTTCGGAAGAGGTATAGGAACACAGCTCAATAATATGCCACTCAGAGACGCTTTGGAACTTCAGTTGGCGTTGCAGAAAGTGATAACAGATTTCAGACTGAGCAAGTGCGTAGCATGATCAAATATGATGGAACCTTGTGAAGTTTACTAAACACAAATCGTGACCCTTTTTAAATTTATAAATACAAACCCTACCTGAAAGACTTTTAACCCTTAATTAGGCGCATTAAGAAAAACACCCAATTAGTCGCATGGGGTCACTATTGTCCCCAAATTATCAAAAATATTAAAATATTTTATTGTCATTCACGCCAAGAAAAAAGAGGAAAAAATACTTTGATTTTAAACAATTCAAAAAATAAAACAGCTTCTAATCTCTCTTACGAACCCCGCGGGAAGGTAGGAAGCTAGAAAGAGCGATGTCGCATTCCAAACACTCGAACATATTTAGTTTTCAATTTGAAATAGTCTTGACGATATGCGCCTAATTAAGGTTTAATCACTGATTCCTGAGAATTTGGAGTAAAATAATGTTGATGTCGAAGTTTATTTTCAATTAAAAACATAAAAAATTTATATTATTGTAGAAAGTGATTGCACTTTGTGCTTTGACGTGTTAATAAAAATAAAACACTTATTTTGAGTAAAACCACGATTTTTTATTAATTTATTTACTATACCGACCGGTTTCGCTTTGCTCAAGCATCATCAAGGTATAAAGTAATGCAGTATTAATTTATACCCAGATAATGCTTGAGCAAAGCGAAACCGGTTGGTAAATAAATGAATTAGCACCGTGGTTTTACACAAAGTATTTTTTTTTCCAAAAAGCCTTATTTTACCACACGTCGCGTCGCCAATTATTATAGTGCTGTAACAGATCACGTGGTACGCGTTCTGTCTCATATTATGTGGATGATGTACCGCTAGGACGTACCCAGTGGCGACGTGTGATGTAATTTATTTTTGTTTTTGATCTTTAAAAAATGTCATTAGACAGAAAAATATATTTTTATACCAAATATTTTTCTCGTATATTTTTTATACCAAATAGGCTCAGGAATCGCTAATTAAGTCTTTCGGGTATTAAATAAATCATTATAAGAGTACCTACAAGTGTTAAAAATAGTCATTACATTATACACTAATACCATATATTATTTCCTTCAAAATTATTCAAAGGGTTTTAGTAAACCAAATGTCATTGGTAGGTACTGCTAACATCTTGAAATAAAGAAAATTTCCGAATTGGATCACATTTGCTGAGATCGTGAAAATCTCATTCACGATGGTCCCGAAGAACAATGTCGGATCTGCTAAAAATTGTAAATCTAGCTGTTGACTTATTTTAATTTCAACTTGTTGATTTAAAAATTTTCGGAATTTTGCATGAAATTAAATGAATTGTACATTTTTTATAATTCTTTTATAATTCTTGATCTCCGAAACTGCTGATACTGTATATCCGACATTGTTCTTCGGGACCATCGACTAGTTCACCGTTGCTCCATCTGAAAGGTTCCATTTATGATTTTATAATAGCATTTAAAAAACATCAATAAACAGTGAGTGATATTGTTAAAAAGTGTGTAAAAATATCAAGTGTTTGGTTTATATTGAGACTAGCGTATAACTGACGTTTATTATAAATATTAACTAACTGTGATTTTTAGGATTTAGATTTCTCACTTAAAAGTAATCCTGTTATAAATGTTATGTTTAGCAAAGTCATTTCATTAATAATGCTGTTAAGATAATATTATAATAATTAATATTTTCTCGTGTCAGCTAAAACCTCTGAACTTGTTGATGTATTTTATTATTTTAATTTTAAATGTGCACACCGCACAAGAGTCCCAACTGCTCCCTGCTTATCTGAGTCCGGGAGGAAATCAGTTGTCTTAAGAATATCTAAGTAAACTTGTAAATGCGCTTGTCATAAATGTTATTATTGTTGTTAAGATAATGAGGATATCATAATTATGGGAGTATTTTTCCATCCTCCTGATAGCTTATCCATACGATAACGAATTTAAAAAAAATGATCAAATAAATACTCGGCAACGACCATAAAACTCGGCTAACTTATCCTGCGAGTATATATAGTCACTATTCATAGGTTGAAGTACAGAATAGTAAACACAGTCTTTTGAAATAAATTAATTGTTTTTAATTAATCGAAAATATACGTTATCGTATGGATAAAATATGGGGAGGATGGTAAAATACCCTCTATCTCTCATACTTTATGTTCCTGTTCAGGTTAAAATTTTTTACCAATAGGACAAATAAATCTAGATCCCAACGAATGTCAGATTTGCTAATTGGTAATTTTGCATTATTAGTGCTTTTTGTGTGCTTTCATTTAGTTTCATTTCATCTGTTCGTACATTTTTATTGTTTTCGAAAGTAAGAAATGTAAAGTTATTTAGTTACTACATTATGGCAACAATATATAACTCTCACCTACATTTACCAATTTGCCCATTTGACGTTGGGACTGTAGAAAGGTTTTTATTTGATTTATTTTTAATTAATTAGTATTTTTGCTTTTACCAGCGCCATCAAACAAAAAGAAATAATTATATTATTCTTAAGATATGAATAGGCATAAAATATTAATAACGTGGTTTATTACTAAATTTTACTTCTTACTTTTTGTGAAACTGTACACAGTAATGTGTTGAAAATACCATTTTATGTAAAAACAGTCACCAAATTTGTTGAATTATGTATTAGAAAAATGTTTTGTGCTTAAATTTACGTCATTTTTATATTAATTTTCTTTTGTTAAGTTTTCCTTTTATTTTAAATCTTAGCCACTGCCACAAGAATTCACCAACCGCCACTGGTTGTATTGTATTGTACCAATGAAGAAAAACAACCACTCTTAATTTTTTTTTGGCCTAATATGATACTACTAGATAAAGTTTTTAAAAATATACCCACCGTAAAATGAAAACCGAATGCAGTTTATTATATTTTTGTAAAAAAAAAAAGTGTTTTGATATATCTGACAAGTTTTTTTTGTATTATTTCGATTAAAATTAAAAAATTAAAAAATATAATAATTGATTTTTTTATTTCTTATTATCACCAAAAAATTAAGATATTGTTTATAACTGGGGAGCATTTTCACGAAGGGAAATATCTACAAAATCATTTTTTTCATGGGACAGTGAATGTGTTCATATTTTGTGATAATCTTTGAATGCACATTTCGATTCTACGGATTAGTATTAGAAGAAACCTTTTCCATAAACCATAAGAGCAATTAGAACAATGGGTGTTTTACCAAAGTGTTGCTGCCACTGTCGCTCTCACTCCCCTTTATACTGAGCGAACGGGACAACTGCACCTCAGGCTGATAATAGCTAAATAAAATCATCATAACCGATGGCGTTCAAAGCAGACAATTTGAACGATTTTGGAAGATCCTAACTCCTGTAAGAAGTAACTTCCTTATCAAAAAAAGCAAAACATAACGACACGCTAGTGGTCTATACATGATATATTCAAAATAATTTTAATATATTATAGTCGAAACGTAATACATTAAAATAATATTTATATTTAACCACATACTTCGCTTTCTGTCAATCAATTATACAATACGGCATTATAGGATGGGGCGGTACATATACAAATCAAACACAAACAATTTACATATCACAAAAACTAATAATAAAAACAATTAAAAAAAAACCCTACTCATATTCGTCAGAACTTTTATTCAAACAATTTAAAGTCAGAAAATTAAGTGCATTATACTTTTATCATGCAACATTACAAATTTATAAAGATAATATTAAAAATCAAGTTGCACCATTTAAAAATAACAGAAGTCTTAGACAAACATCAATACTTCCCACTCCAAAATGTAAAAAAAAAATTGGACAATTTATTCATAAATATCTCGGAGCAAAATTTTTTAATTCATTACCAGAAAAAATTAGAAACATGAATACCAATATAAAAAATTTTAAAACTCACCATAAAAATTATACTGAAAACTTCGTTTAAATGATAAGTTAAATGTGATATAAATAAACTGAATGATATAAAAAAAGCAATACAGTAACACCCCCCCATACACACAAGCCTTGCTTAATTATGGGGGTACATCAAATATATCTACTATGTAATTAATTACTGTATAAAATTTATTTGTAAATTATGTACCTTTTATTACTAATAAAAAAAATTAAAAAATTTACACTAGTTTCAAAATCCAGAGAGGAAATTGGGGAATAAGTTTGTACGAAGGAGAGGAGGTTTCGGGAAGTAAAAAGGTATGAGGGATGCGTAAGAATCTGAAGGCCAGTGTGTCCAGGAGTGACGGACGTATGAATCCATCCCTCCAAACTCAGAACCACCTCAGAAAGGTCATTAAAAGCTATGAAAAAATAATTTTAAAATAGCCGGTAACCCTAACCTAACTTAACAAATAATTGTTTAATATTTTTTTATCATCACTCTTAATGACCTTTCTGAGGTGGTTCTGAGTTGGTTTCATTCTGAGTTGGCCGGTCATCGTATCCCGTCATCCTTTATTGCGTCGACAGCTGACTGCCCTCCATGTAGACCTGGACGTGAGGTGCAGAGGAGTCTGGTTCATCAGGGCATTGAGGAATTCCAATTCATATAGTGGAACAAACCTTGATTCATATTGGGTTTACGCACCGCCGCACATAATTCGCTCTCATAATTCGCTGTCAGTAATTATGCCGTAGAATTAAAAAAACATTGATTCTTAATGACAGATCCCTACCCTTTTTTTATGTTGTTATAACAATTTTGTATTCCCTTCCATTAATTTATAACGACACGTCAAAGTTGAACTTTTGAGAAATACAGATTTATTGCGAAAATTTATATGAAACTTTAAACACACATATCAAGCGTTCTAAGTTTAATCCAGTAAATATTTTTATTTTATTACATAAGTAAGCTATCCCTTTTATATATATACCGGATTTTTTTTTTCAGAAATGGAAATTACTTATTAAATATAATTATACGAATAAATTCCTCAGATTTAAGACAATTATAAACTTTAACTAAACCTTTCGTTTCTTCCGAAGCTTCCCGAAGGTTAGATATTATAATTTTTATATACCTCAGAGTGTTTCCTTTAAGAATTAGTAATAAAATTTTGCCCCAACTTGCCCCCTTTTCTGAAATTGGCTTAATGCTGATAGTGAGCGCTGCGTAAAAAATCGAAAATAGAGAAAATGCCTTATACATAACTTAATTATCACAATAATATTCTTATTAATTATACGATAAACCTTTAATTACCTCATATTTTATTATTTTCACATATATCTATGCTCACAATACATACCAATCATTAATTTGAAATTTAAAAATAACAATAATTTGTCCTCTGAATTGAAGAATGGTCTGTTAAGTTGGCTTGATAATGACGGACAAAGTGTTTTAAATTAGTTGAAACCTTAGCTATCTACGTGTACTTAAATTTATCCAGGAATAATTACTAACTCTTAAAAAATGTTCTGGATGACAAAAAAAATTATGTACCTACTCCCATCCGTCAAAAAATTATCAGAAGCTAAAACAGAATATTATCCTGAAGACGGTATTAGGTACTGTAATCGATTTTAAAGCAAGTGTAAAACTACAGGATCTTTTTAATCATACTGTGAAAAGAATTTTCAAAATCGGCTCCAATGATACATTAGATGCCTTACAGATGACAATATATATGAAATAGGGGTGTGATGGATCCTAAGGACAGTCAGAGTGTAAACAAATTTTATCTGGTGAAAGTGAACTTATTTCAGATGCTAATCATTTAATGTCAGTTCCTATAAAGTTAGTCGATTCTCAAAGTAATCGCGTAATGTGGGAAAAACATATTCCATCTTCCAACAGATACTGTCGTCCAATATCCAGTGAATTTACAAAAGAAACTCCAGCTAAAACGAGAGAAGTTATATCAGAAGTAGAAAACTAAATTTCTTTATTTCATCCCGCTCAAAGTTTTGTATCTGAAAATGCAACTGTTTCTATTAAATTCGAAATGTTTCCGACAATGATTGGTGGGAAGGTAACACAAGTGTTAACAGATGGTAACACAAGTGCTAACAGACAGTGTCTTCTTCAGCATGCACAATATGTATGTCTGGCAAAACCATCCGAAATGAATAATCTAGAAGTTATTGGAAATTCTACCGATTCGGGCTCTCAACATTACATTGTTGGATCCGATTTGCGGAATGTATTTTACATATTTCCTATAACTTACATTTCAAAAAATTGTTAGCTCGTAATAAAAAAGAGAAAAAAACGGATGTCCAAAAAAGTTTCAGAGACATGCTTGGGCTTATTATCGACAAACCTCGCCAAGGAAGTAGCAATTCTAATGACGGACACGCGGCAAGATTCTTTGTTAACTATTCATATAGCGCACATATACTGATGTGAAAGAGGAACTCATGAAGAGATTTTTTAATAATTTTACAAACGTATAGACTCGAAAAAAGTCGGAGAATACGCAAGCGCAACAGTTGAATATTATGTGCAGAAGTATGGATAGTACTATATACCCGCTTCTGTTCATAAGGCACTAACCCATGGAGAGAACATTATAAAATACTATTTTTTGTTACCATTTGGACAACTTTCAGAGGATGCCCAAGAAGCAAGAAACAAGGATTATAAATTTGTTCGCTTTCACCATGCTAGAAAATGCTCACGATCATCAACAAATGAAGACGCAATACACACTCTCATGCACAATTCAGATCCATACATTTCCAGAAAAAGTTTTACCAAAGGACGCAAAGTTCTGTAATTGAAGAGAAAGAAAATAAAGTGCTTTTGTTAAATTTTGAGAACGAATCGGAAGATTAATGATAGACTAATAATGAAGTGGGTCCAGTTTCATCATTGTGAACTTATGCAAGATTTTTTAAAATTTATATGTTTTTACATGTTTAGCATTATTCGTTAATATTTGTGCGAACAGCTGCCCTTGACCCTCTGGTGATCTTGCTGGAAAACCAGTCCTGCCAATATCTTGCGGACTTTATGCAAAGCTTTTATACCTGCCATCTTTGTGACAAGACAGGAAGCTTTTAGATATACTACAGTGCAACTCTTTATAAGTGGGATTCACACAATGATATAAAACTTGGATGAAAGTTATTTTATTTGAGTGCAAAATAACATTTCAAAGCTGACACAACTTTGTAGGTACTCTGTTACAAATTACAATTTGTATATGTTTCTTTCTAGTTTTACAATCCACTAAAAGTTGCTGAGAATAATATAAACAGAATCACTTCAACAGAAAATGAGATTACCGCCAAACAGGGATCATCTACGGACCACATCGAAACTGAAATAATAAACATTAAAAACGAATTCTTGGATTGTGATGGAGAATCACCCGGTATCAGTACACAAGATGAAGACATCTTTGCAGAAGAAGAAGAAACTAGTGAAGTAACGGACCAAGAATTTGATATTTTTGGAAGGCTTGTTTCAGCCCAGCTGAAAAAGATGCCTCTTAAAGAAGCCGTACGTCTGCAGATGAAAGTTCATAATTTGATGGCCAATTTTCGCATTGAACTGATTTCAAAAATGAGCAACGAAAGTGAAGCAAAAAAAAAAATTAAAATATTTTTAATTTTATATTTTATATTTTTTGGAAATTTAGCAACCAGAAGAGGAACTAAATATGCTATGTTTTTATATTAGTATTTGGTTGTCAAAATTTATCAGTTAGGATTATTCTAACTCTTGTGATAATGTAAAAAAAAACTATGAACAGTGTAGCTCGAACCATTATTACCAAGCCCAGAGCTCAAGCTCGAACCATTATTACATTAATTTCCAGTATTATGTTGGATTTCCACTACATCTATTCTATGACAATATGTGGTCTATTCATAGAACGAAAGTTTAAGCCGATTCAACTTTGGGTTTCTATTCCATTTTTAAGCCGATTCAACTTTGGGTTTCTATTCCATTGCATGGATAGATTTTATGAAATAGATCGTAGAATGGATCAGGTGGCATCCCAGCTTTAGGATGCGCTGTCGTTAGTTTAAGTGTGATCTAGGAGGTTTTGGTTTATGAGTGGAAGATACTCTCATTATCAGAGCGATAATTGGCTTACGATACGTTGCTCGAAATGGCTTTAGCCGTATTTGGTGACCAGATCTGAATAGCCAGGTACTCCCCCACCCTCCACCCCCATCTCCTTCCCCTCTCCGCTGTCTTCCCATTTGAGGATGCCATAGTTTCACTGGCTCCAGACGGGAGTAGCTGGGACTCTTGCTAGGTATTCACATAAAAAAGCCATGTTGCCAGCATTGCCGTTACGTAATTTCTCATTTTCAAGAGTTGTTAATAATGGTCGACTGATTGGGTAGACATGTATTTCATTATTTTTATGAATATTCTAATCAATTTATATATTATAAAAGAAAGTCCAAAAAAGCGTGCGTAACGCAAAAACTCAGAAACGAGAACCGGTACGATCAAGAGAGTTATATGGTATGGTAGATCTCTATCCCCCCTAGGGAATAAGGGTATTCGTTTTTATCTAAAGGGCTTGCTTTTGAAGATATAAGGGCTGAAAGTTCTAAGAAGACTCTAGAAATTTCAAGAAGAGTGAACTTCTAGAAAATTCGATAAAACTCAGGAATGTTCTGGAAGAAGTGGAGGAGTGTGTCAGCGAGTCCAGAAGGTTCCGGAAAGTACAAGAAGGTTCGATAAAGTTGTAGAATGTTCTGAAAGGAGTGGAGGAGTGTGTCGGCGTGTCTAGAAGGTCCCGAAAAATACTAGAAGATTCCACAAAGCTGTAAGAAGTTCTAGAAGGTTCGATAAAGCTGTGCAAAGTTCTGGAAGGAGTGGCGGAGTAAGTCGGTGAGTCTAGAAGGATCTGATGGTTAAAAAATGCTTAGAAAATTGTGGACGGGAAAGTTCTAGAAGCTTTCAGAATTCTGAAAGGAGTGGAGGAGTGTGTCGGAATGTCTAGAAAGTTCCAGAAAATTCTAGAAGGTTCAATAAAGCTGTGGAAGATCTAGAAGGTTCAATAGGGCTGTACAAAGTTCTGAAAGGAATGGTGGAATATGTCGGAGGGTTTAGAAGTTTTCGGAAAGTTCTAGAAGGTTCGACAAAACTGTAGAAAGTTGTAGAAGGTTCCGTAAAGACCGTAGAAAGTTCTGATAGGAGTAGAAGAGTGTGTCGGTGTGTCCAGAACTAGAAGGTCCCGGAAAATTCTAGAAGGTTTGATAAAGCTGTAGAAAGTTCTAGAAGGTTCGATAAGGCTGTAGAAATGAAAGGAGTGGAGGAGTGTTTTAGTGAGTGTAGAAGGTTCCGGAAAATTCTAGAAGATTCCACAAAGCTGTAGGAAGTTCTAGAAGGTTCGATAAAGCTGTACAAAGTTCTGAAAGGAATGGTGGAATATGTCGGTGGGCTTAGAAGTTTTCGGAAAGTTCTAGAAGGTTCGATAAAACTGTAGAAAGTTCTAGAAGGTTCCGTAATGCTGTATAAAGTTTTGATAGGAGTGGAAGAGTGTGTCGGCGTGTCTAGAAGGTCCCGAAAAATTCTAGAAGGTTCTATAAGGCTGTAGAAAGTTCTCAAAGGTGTGGAGGGGTGTGTCGGTTTGTCTAAAAGGTTCTGGTTGTGTCACAAAGAAGTAAGAAGTTCTAGAAGATTCGATAAAGCTGTACAAAATTCTGGAAGGAGTGGCGGAGTAAGTCGGTGAGTCTAGAAAGTTCCGGAAAGTTCTAGAAGGTTTGATAAAGCTGTACAAATTTCTGAAAGGAATGGTGGAATATTTCGGTGGGTTTAGAAGTTTTCGGAAAGTTCTAGAAGGTTCGATAAAACTGTAGAAAGTTCTAGAAGGTTCCGTAATGCTGTAGAAAGTTCTGATAGGAGTCGAAGAGTGTGTCGGCGTGTCTAGAAGGTCCCGGAAAATTCTAGAAGGTTCCATAAAGCTGTAGAAGGTTCGATAGGGCTGAACAAAGTTCTGGAAGGAGTGGCGGAGTATGTTGGTGAGTCTAGAAGGTTCGATAAAGCTGTAGAAAGTTTTGGAAGGTGTGGCGGAGTATGTCGGGGATTCTAGAAGATTCCGGAAAATTGTGGATCGTTCGCTAATGCTCTGGAAAGCTATAGAAGGAGAAACTTCTATAAGCTTTCAGAAATAAGTGGCGGAGTGTGCCTGTGAGTCTAGAAGGTTCTGGAAAGTTCTAGAAGGAGTGATGGAATGTGTTGTGGGTCTAGAAGTTTCTAGAACATCTGGAATATCCAATGTTCTAAGAAGTTGTGGGAGATTCTAGAAGCTTTCAGAAATTAGTGGTGGCGCGTGTCTGGAAAGTTCTAGAAGGTTGGATAATCTTAATCTTCATTATACATTATATAAAAAGTGTACAATGTGCGTGCCGCTAAAACTCTGAAACGGATCCCGGTACGATCATGAGAGTTATATTTGTGGTAGCCCCTTATCCCCCATCTTTGAAGAAGGTTCCCGTTTTTACCTGAAGAGCGTACTTTGAAGATATAAGGGCTGGGAATTTTGCTACCTTGAAATTTTCAGAACATTCGAGAGTATTCTTGAGCATTCCACAACATTCCATAACAGCCCGAAACAATCTGGAATATTCAGGGAATAGGGATAGGAATAGGCTGGAACGTTCGGGAATATCCAACATCCCAGATCACTGTGGAACTTTCCAGAACAGTCCCGAATGTTGTGAAATATTCTGGAACATTTGAAGCCTTTTTTATGGGTAGGGCTACCCATTGGCAGGGGTATATTAAGCAAGATCCGTTGTAGGTTCGAACTTCAGTTCAATCTTACATCAACTCCCTGAGCGGAAGCCGGGCACCCCATCCAGAGTATTTGAGAGCATTTCACAACATTCCTGAACAAAATTGAAAATTGTGGATTGTTCCGGAATAGGGAATCGGGAACATCAATGTGAACATTCCAGAACGCTCGAATGTTGTCCTGAGCGAAGCCAGGTAACCCAGCTAGTTCTTAATAAAAATGTTCGTTTTAATATTTGCTTCATTATTATAATTTTGAAAACTTTCACAAACATTTCTATGATAATAATAAATGATTTATTACAAATAAAGCCAACATCTAGGGATTCGCTCTCCAATTTTATCACGAATATTTGTGGAGAAGATGCTCGCGCGATTGACTGCCCTGCTCTACGGGTTGATTTTATTTATTTGTTTATTATTAAATAGAAATACAAATATTCGCGAGATACGAATAGCCTGACAATATTTATGACTCTCCTACAACCATCTTTAAAACTGGAAGGTGTTGCCTTCCAGTTTTAAAGATATAATATTTCGTATAGTTAAGTCGAAATAGCTCTAAAAATATAATATAATATAAGTCACCATATTATGAGAAACCAACACCAGAAGAAGAACATTTAGAAATAATGATATTAAGTTACATCAGAAAAGTAATTATTATGCTCTAATGCCAAAACATCTGAAATTTGGCTATTATGGGAAAGAACATCAGTAGAAGAACAATTACAAATAATGGTGAGTTATATCAAAAAGATAAATATTATGTTCTAATACCAAAAATATCTGAAATCGGACATTTATAGGACAGGACACCAGAAAAATAACAATTAGAAATAATGGTAAGTTACATCAAAAAGTTTGTATTATACTCTGATAACAAAAACATCTGAAATTTTCCTATTAAGGGAAAATACCAGTCAAATAACAATTTGACATAATGGTAAGTTATATCAAAAAGGTTATTATTACGCTCTAATACCAAAAATACGAGAGGACACTTGAAGAAGAAAAAAAGGAAAAAAGGGATATGTAGCGGTAATAATAACTCATCCAAAAAAAAATCAGGAATAGTGCTTTCTCTACCTGCGAAATCTTTGAGCTATATTCACCATCGATTACCTTTCACTCCAGAAGATAGGTGAAAACTTGAATGGCATTGACCGGTATTGGAAATGCCCATCAGGTTCACGACCCCACTGAGAGACAGACAGCCTGGGTTCTCACTAACTAAATTCTGGTCCACAATCAATATGTTAAGGTACTCCCACAATCGCTCTGCCACATGATGCATAGATGGGACCTTAACTAGTCGACGATGGGTGAAAGCGATGCTGCAGACCAGTGAATATGTGGTCAACGAATGCCCGCTCCATTCATTCCCCACAGGGTTTGATGAGATCCACAGGGCAAAGCCTGAGGCCCTAGACTGGCTCGCAAATCTAGATTCAATTCAATTCAATTTATTAATACATTACAAAATTAATATTTCGAAGCATTTAAAAAAAAATATATATTTAAGATAAAATCAAGCAGATTTAAACTAACAGCAACAAAGCTTGCCGTCTAAATTGTGCATCGAAGTGATTATATTATACAAAACAGCTCTCCCAACTGGCACGAACATTGGAAAGTTACTTCTGAAAGCCGGGAGATAAAATACTCTGTGCTGTCGGTGACGGAGATAACGATTGTCGAGTTTTCAAACCATCCGCGATTCAGTCAGAAAAAATGTGTTACAGTGAGGACATCCCTTGTTACAGTGAGCATGCCCAAGAGAAAGTCGATAGGATAGAGCCACGGGTATTAGCCATACTCCTTAGATATCCAGATCGGTATGTCTGGACCTAGACGATGTGTAAATATGAACGAAGAAAGATTTTTGTCCAAAGACTGAGTTATTCGGTGGTCTATCCTCCCTCTTGGTTAGTTAGACCTCGAGTTTAGCATCTGCAAACATCAGCTCACGATCCTCCATCGTGGGTATGTTCTTGTTTATGTTTACTGCTTGGGGATTCTCCGCCAATGACTAAAGTTCTCTAGTGACAAATTCGACCGTAAATTTACAAGTCGCGATTAGATAATTGATACAATCGATAAAAATCGTGGCCACAAAAATGATACAATCGGTGCGTGTTTTCTTGGTGAAGATCAAAATGAATCCAATTTAAAAACTGAATACAAAATGTATGTAATTTAGTTATTTGTTGTTGTCACAAGTAGGCTTGTCCGCTGTTTCAATGTTGGATATAAATTTATAGTGCTCAAATTGGTGTTAATGTTTGAATTTTAATCTGTTTATTATAAGATATGTTACAATTTTCATAATTATAATATAATATGAGGAGGCATACATTACTTACGTGATCAGTTTTTATTCCAATCTAGACCGCCTCCCCCACCTTCCTCTTGGTGAGATAAATTTGGGCGCCTTCTTAACCCATTCATGACGAACTATTTTTTTCTCGAATTTCGTGCTGAAATTTCACAGGGGGGTTGGTTTTGGAGGTAGAAAACGGACATTTTTCTCAGAATTTAAAAAAATGGTTTCTTCAACCCCTTAGGAAGCTAGAGAAGGGTGAGTTCCATATGGCACTTTCGGCAAATAACTAGTCGGAAATTTATTTTTTTCAACTTTATTGTACAGAAAGTAAAACTTATTTGTTGAGGTAACCCTCGAAGCATTTCACGCATAGTCCAACCTTACACACGATGCACAAATATTTTTCCATACTTGTTATTTTCCGTAATTGGAATTGGCCCAGGATAATGTGGGACGAGGTGTCATACTGAATCGCCGTTTGACCTATTTTGGTGAGTTTGTCGGGTGCCTTGAAGTGGTTCTTCGTAGCATACCTCTCGCAATAATGCTATGATACCTCTTAACGGAATCCCAATTGTCCCAATTTAAAATTACTAGTGACTTCGCGCTTCAGAAGCCAGCAATTCTGAATTGTTACTTCGATGACCCAGGTAAAAATGGACCACCACCATTTCTATTAACGAACAATGCGGTAATACAGAACGTTTTGGTCCATTCTATCAGTTCCGCCGAAAAGAAGGTTCCTTGGTTCCCTGAAGCTTCATCTCTCCTCTCCACTCCTAAGTTCCCCGAAGACTCCACAATGGAGAGTTCTCCTCCATTTGGTTCCTTAAAGGCCTTTCAAGGAAAGAGTCCACTCCACCTTGGTTCCCCGAGGACCCCAGGAGGAAGGAGGACTTCATCTTCACTCCTCCGTGGTTTCCTAAAGGCCCCACCAGGGAAGAGCTCACAGAGGTGGCCTCATTTTTCCTCTTCACTCCTACGTGGTTTCCTGAAGGCCCCACGTGGGATCTCTCCACTTCACTCCTCCTTGGCTCCCCGAAGGCCCTACGCCGGAAGAGTGCATTTCCCCTTGGTTCCCTGAAGGACCCACAAAAGAGGAGAGGTCATGGAGTTGACCTCAGCTCTCCTTTCTACGGATTCTCCTCCTAGTTTCTCCTGCAGGCCCCGTGAAGAAAGTCCAGAGAGGTGGCCTCAGCACTCCTAATTTTCCAAAAGGCCCCTACTTTTGAATGGTCCAATGAAATCTTTGAAAAATTACATTTTTTGTATAGTGAGATCTGCCGAAAGATCATCATCAAGACATATGGAACCAAAAATCAAAACCTGTACTCATTTTAATATAATAATGATTATTTTTCTAACAAAATGTTTACAAATAGGCAGAGAATTTCATTCTCTACAAATCATATTCAGTTTTGGAGAAAAAAATCAAATCTACTCTACAAATTTAATGGATTACTTACTTCACTTGATTTGAAATTTTGAAAAAATTGTACTTTTTTTCTAACTCAATAAAGACACGTCTGTCCACGTCGGCACACACACACGAACTGAACGCAACCAAGACCAACGTGTTCATACATGCCTGTAGACTATATTAAACTATATTTGGCACTGCTATTTCAACATATCGGCATGATGTGACTAAATGAATGCCAATACTTTTTCGTGTTCCATATGGAACCTTCGTCATGAATGGGTTAATTCTTTTCAAGTAGACGTAAGATTTTGCTGCCCCCCCCCACAATATGGACACATGGTTTGTCTCCCGCTTGTTGAAATGATAACAGATTTAATTTTAGGGCAAGTCTATCATTTTGGATATCTATGGTGAGACCGTATTTCAACCTATGTAGACCCGCAGGGAGAATTTTAATTCCTTTGCCTTTTCGTTTTCCAGCGTCACTCGGGCACGTCATGTGCGATGACTGTCATTGGGCACCGGTGGGGCACGTCGCGTCGTGCCGGGCATACGAGAGCGACCGCTAACGTTTCTATTTGGTCGGGTCGGAATTCTGTCCGGTCTTTTTACAAATCCCAACATTCCTTTGTGGACGAAATAAACAACGGTTCTCTGAGCCCTGTGCTGAATTGGAGCAATACGTGGATTGAATTTGGCGCAGGTTTCCACCGTTCGTATTGGATTTTTGGATCAATTCATAGACATCCAAATTGATAGACCAGCCCTTCAGAGAAAGGAGGACTAACCCATTTGCGAGGGCTGGGGAGGCGGCAGGAGCTCTCCCTTTCTCTGATTAGTCATCTAATGAATCTGGTAGTATGCGGGCAACTCGCATTATCACCACATATTATTTTTTGTTAATTTAAATTCTTTACAGTACTTAAAAAAAAAAAAAAAACTGTTAGATTAAGAAAATCCCTCCGCATAATTGTCAGATTACAGGTCAACACAACAAGGACATCAAGCTGAACTGTCTACATAAAAATCTGATGAGCTCGAGTATTTCAAGGTCACATTTTTTTTTTTACATTTTTAAAAATCAGCCATGAGGTTTGGTTACATCCAAATCGTCAGTTGTTTTAATATGACAAGTTTTAGGGTTCACTTAACATTGCTACTGAATATCTGACAAGCTCGAATAATATTTTTTTTTTCAATTTTCTACCTCTTCGTACGGTCACACCCACCAAGCAGCAAGTTGTCAGATTAATATTTCTCGGTTACCAGACAGAAACACGTAGGGGGCAAACGCTATTAATATCTGACGTGCTCTAGTATGTCATTGTGACTAATTTTTTTTACATTTGTGAAAATTTATACTCGCTCTCCCCACCAGTGAAAGGGCACATATCATATAAACTTTTTTTCTTTTTAGCATCTAATCTTCTCAATCCAATAGGTCCCCACAACGCTCGAGGAACTGACCCATTTAGGTTCTCGTCTCGGACTCTACTGAAATCTATCGGACTATCTGAAATATTGAATGTATTGCCATTCATTGCACTAATCCTCCATACTGTAAACCTTCCTGTCGTAAATTATTATTATAAGCAAGAACCATAGACATAAGAAAACTTTTGATGTCGGTGGCAAGACCGCAGTGAATTGGTCGTATTTTGTGTTCTTTTTATGTGATTTGTATCTTACAAGAGTCCCAACTGCTCCCGTCTGGAGCCAGTGAGACGATGCTTTCCCAATTGGGGTATGTTGTGAGACTTAAGGTAATGGAGAGGGGAAGGAGATGAGTAAGAGGAAGGCCCAAGGGGGTACAGAATTTAATAGAAAACATTTCCTATTTAGTTCAGTGTAATTTAAAACAGCTGCCTCGAAGTTCATCGGGTGTGGTTTGTCAAGTCTTGGCGGCTTTTGTCTTTTGCACACCTACTGCATGGCTGGCAGGGAGAGACTGGTTGAGAGAGAAACCTTTTGTACTCTCCAGCCGGACTCTCTCAACCCATCGCCTTGCACCACAATGGGAAGGACACATTAACCCCCAGACTTCCTACACACCCTGGATACGCGCCATAAATATATTTGGGCATTAATTTCTTTAAATGAATAATTTATGCTATAAGACCATAAGGGCGACATCTCTGGGTTTTTGTATTGTATTGAATTTAACCTGTGTGACTTGAGATGCAGTGTATTCATGCGTTTCCTTACCTTTGTGAATCAAGCAATTACTTCTGACGGGAGTGTCAGTAAAAGGCCAAGAGATGTCTCTCCTGGTCAGTCATAAGAATAATTCATCCAGTGAGTGAATTATTGTTGTACCTAAGATTGGATTTTGGCACGCATTATTAATATGCAAATTTCTCATAGTTAAAAACTTCCTTGCTGTGCGAAACATCTGTCAAGATTATGCGATATCGCCTTGACATTTTTATTGAAAAGAAGTGTCTTTTTGTGTGGACATCGTGGCTGAGCTGCATTCTCTGAGTGAGTGTTTGTTTGTTTTTCACTTTGGTTTTTGGAGTTGCTGGGTCGACTGTTTTTTGTGTCACATAGGGAAGAATTCAATTTTCGTTAATTTTACATAGGGTAGTCATCCCTTGTTGTCAGGGGCTATTTACACGCCCCAACATATTTAATGGTCCTTCGTAGCCTGGATTATTAATTCATTCATACATTCAATTCGAGATTATAGCTTAATTACATGGATGTTTGAATTTACGTATTTTTTTTGGTAAATTTGAAGTACCTCTCATTTTTTGAGAACTATAGCTGGTCTTGTTTTTGCTTTTGGATGACATATTTGGATGTTCGCAGAATTATCGTAATTTTGGATAATTATTCGCAACATTATTATTATTAATTGATTGTTAACATTGTTCGCAGAATTGTCGTAATTTTGGATAGTTATTCGCAACATTATTATTAATTAATTATTAACATTGTAACATTATTGTAAAATTTTGTGGTAATCTTTTCGCATATATAAAAAATGCCAAGAATTACGGAGGAGGGTTTTGATGAGGCTCAAGACAGATCGCTTATTCTTTTAACCGCAAAAAAGGAAAATCTTTTTTTTTCGTATGAACGATCTGTATAATGCAACAAATAATATATCTAATTTTGAGTCAAGAAATAACGAAGTGTTTATGGCTCAGTCAGAGATGATTGATCAAATGCGAAGTCAATTTGAAAATATTATAGATAGCATCAATGATCGTCAGTTAACTTTAAATCCAGAATTTAAACCAGATTTTCAAGCTTTAAATGCTTTTGATGACCTTTTTTTGAAGGTCAAACGAACTAGATCGAATATGAAAATTTCTGTAAGAGAATCACTGACGTCACAAAATAAGTCGCGGGAGCCGTGTATGATTAATCTTCCTGCAATAGATCTTCCAACCTTCGATGGTAAGAATGAAAGTTGGTCGAAATTTTTTGAGTCATTTAAAGCCAATATCCATAATAATAGACAGCTAACTGATTCGCAGCGTGTGCAGTACTTAGTCGGAAAACTCACACACGGGGCTTTGAACATAACCGCAGGCATTGTGCCTTCGGGTGATACATATCAGATCATTTGGGAGAGTTTAGTTAAAAAATATCAAGATAAACGTACACTAGGAACACATTATTTAAATAATATTCTCGATGCGAAAAACTGCACGAATACATCTGCCAGTCTCAATTCTTTCATTGAAAGATATTCTTCGTCAGTGTCGGCATTAAAGCAGTTAGGTATTGAAGATTTAACTGATTTTATTTTGTTTCACTGCGCGGTAAGAAAAATTGATTCACAGACGGCTCAGAACTTTGAGCTGACAGTTCGTAATAAAGAAATTCCTTCTTATAATGAGTTAGTTTCGTTTGTACAAGATCAAGTAAAGATTTTAGAACGAACGAGTAACTCGCATGGTGTCGTAAATAAAACGCATCCCATTTCGTCCTCCCGATCAAATAATACTAAATCGTTCGTCGCGAGTAATGCGAATATTCCGCGCTTCCCAGCTCCGCCGAAAGGATGTATTCTGTGTAACAAAACTGATCATTTAATCAACGTTTGCTCAAAGTTTAAATGTATGAGTTCCCCACAGGCTCGATTTGAATTTATAAAATCGAAAAATGCCTGTGTAAATTGCCTTAGTGGTTCACATACAATCAAGTCATGCAAATCGGGGTTAGTTTGTGATTTGTGCAATAAACGTCATCATACATTCTTACATTTCGGCAGTGTGAATAATATGAAAACCAATACTCATGTCGCAAGTACCTACCAGTGAAGAACCGTCAGTCCCCCCTCCAGTGTCATCCAGCATCAATGGAACTGGCATTGGTGATAAGCAAGTGGAGGGGACCGCGAATGTCAATCCTTCGTGTTCGCTTTGTGCCAAAGTAACACCGAACTCTTCTATTTTACTTTCGACCGCACAAGTATACGCGAAGCTTAAAAACGGAAATAAAGTTATTGTTCGGTGCCTAATTGATAATGGCTCTCAAAATAATTTGATTACGGTCGATTGTTGTAAGACGCTGAATTTACCAATAATTCCTTTGAGTAATTCGTTTGTCAAAGGAATTGGATCAACGTCTCGACCAATTTTCGGTTACGTGTATTTGGATATTGAGTCTCGCGTATACCCAGAGAATAAATATAATATACATGCGCTTGTCGTTGACAGTATCACCGACCAATTACCTAATCACTATATAGCCAAGGGTGATATGAGGTACTTAGAGGGCATACCTCTCGCAGACTTAACATGGAATATTCCTGGATGCGTGGATGTCGTCATCGGTGCACAACTGTTCCCATATATTTATTTAGGGAACAGGGTTGAATCGGGTACTAGTGCACCCCCCCGCGTTATCGACCGCTTTCGGTTTCGTGTTGATGGGTGATTACCCCAATAATGTGCTCAACACAAACACATCATTCTCGGCACTCGCACTTAATGATTTAGTGCAAAAATTTTGGCTGTTAGAAGAGATACCTAATATAAAATTTCTAAGTCCGGAGGAGACAGAATGTGAGAATCTCTTTACTTCATCAATTTCTCGCACTGATGATGGTAGATATTCTGTTGCTTTACCTTTCTGTAAAGATCCAAGACAATTGGGTAATTCTCGTACTGCTGCCCAACGCCGATTTTTGGCATTGGAGCGAAAATTTAAACATTCCCCTGCTTTGCAGGAGAATTATAACAAGGTTATCAGTGAATATATTGAAAATAATTACCTATCAGAAGTCTCAGAGTCTGATATCATAGAAGATGGATATTACATCCCACATCATGCTGTCACTCGTCCAGACAAACCAATGCCTCGTATTGTGCTCGATGCTAGTGCTAAAACACACACAGGGCTGTCACTGAATGACATTATTCATACTGGTCCCAATTTGCAAGCCGATTTGTTTCTGCTTTTGCTTGACTTTCGTCTTTTTCCCATCGCTATGACTGCGGATATAAAGCAAATGTATTTACAGATTGAAGTGCCTAGCAAGCATCGCAGATACCTGAGGATCTTATTTCGATTCTCAAATAATGGTCTCATACGAACTTTTCAGTTCAATCGAGTTCCTTTCGGCTTGACGGCAAGTCCATACTTAGCAATGCGGACGGTTCGCCAGTTGGCCCAGGATATGAGACCATATTACCCGGATGCTGCCAAAGTGGCAGAGTCCAAGCTGTATATGGACGACCTGGTCTATTCTATTGCAGATGAGCCCAGCGCCATACGTCTTTCTCGAGAATTAATCTCGTTGTTTAAGTCCGGTGCCTTTGATTTAGTAAAATGGACTAGTAATTCTCAAGTTGTACTTGAGAACCTCCCGGATTCTCACCGCAGCCCAGTGGACTTCACTGTTGGTTCTAACAATACCTCTAAGGTGTTGGGCCTTTCGTGGGAACCAGCTGATGACAGCTTCTTCTTTACGACATCTTATGTTCAGGAGAAGTGCACAAAGCGGAGCATACTCTCCATAGTCGCCCGTTTATTTGATGTCCTCGGCTTGGTCGCCCCTGTCATTCTGTACGCTAAATTACTTATCAAAGAGCTATGGCTGTGCAACATTGGTTGGGATGATGCACCCCCTGATAGCGTTATTCGTCGGTTTTCGGCGCTTACACAGGAATTTCCTCTAATTTCAATGATAAAAATCCCTCGCCATGTTGGTGTCCTGAAAGACAGTACGGTGCTCGTTGTTGCTTTCTGCGATGCAAGCATGAATGGTTACGGCTGTGTGATTTATTTGCACACCACTGATCTGTTTGGAAAAATTACAGTGAGATTGTTGTGCGCAAAATCAAAGGTTTCTCCCACCAAAGTGACGACCCTCGCTCGTTTGGAGCTCTGTGCCGCAGTATTGATGTCCAAATTAATACGGACGGTTCAAGATAATTATTCTGAGCGTCTTCCTATTGCAGGAACATATGCGTTTTCCGATTCTACCGTTGCGCTCTCTTGGATACATTCTTCACCGCATCGCTGGTCGGTGTTTGTTAGTAATCGCGTAGCTCAGTGCCAAGAAAATTTGTCTCCAGAGAACTTTTACCATGTTGCTGGTAGTGAAAACCCGAGCGACTGCCTTTCTCGTGGCATGCTTCCTTCCCAACTCGTTTCACATGATTTATGGTGGAACGGCCCATCATGGATTCGCAGCCCACCTTTGGAATGGCCATTAAACCCGTTTCACCCTACCAATACTGGTGAAATGCCTGAACACAAGGCTAATGTGCTCATTGCAACATTTCAGGGTGAAAATTCGGTCCTGAGTGAACTGGCTCAGCGTATATCCACTTGGGATAAACTACTAAGGATTGTTGTTTATGTCCTCCGATTCATAAAAAAGATTTCACTTTCCTCTGGAACGGTCAATAATCTTATGACTGCTGAAAAGGCTGTGATTCGTGCTGTGCAGAGTATTCATTTTGCAGGAGATATTGCTGCACTCCAGGAAGGCAAATTTCATTCCAAAAGACTTCAGAGTTTATCTCTATTTCTTGATGGAGATAATCTGTTACGTATTGGGGGGCGGCTTTCTAAATCGGATTTACCTTTTGAGGTTAAACATCCGGTTTTGCTTCCCAAACATGACTGTGTTGTCGATCTGATCATCGCTCACTTTCATGTCGTGAACTGTCATACAGGCCCAGGACTTCTTATGTCTATCTTACGTCAACGCTATTGGATATTAGATGCTAGGACTGTTATTAGGGCGATGGTGCGGAAATGCAATTGTTGCTTCCGCTTAAATCCATCGCATCCTACACCGAAGATGGCAGATTTACCGTCATATCGTGTTGCAGAAGCAAAGGCCTTCGTACATACCGGTGTAGATTACGCAGGTCCACTCCGTATTACGCTGACTCGTCGGAGAGGACAACATTCTCAAAAGGCATATATTTGTCTATTCGTATGCCTTGTGACCAAGGCTATTCATATTGAGTTGGTCTCTGACTTAACTTCAAATGCTTTCCTGGCTGCTTTCAGCCGTTTTATTTCTCGGCGTGGCCCGGTAACATGCTTGTATTCAGATAATGGTACTAATTTTGTGGGTGCGAAGGCACAATTAGATGACCTCTACAAGTTTTTGGTTGAATCTGAATATGAGCCCTCATTAAAGCGCGAACTCGCGAAGCGTCGTATAGAGTGGAAAATGATTCCACCACGCGCGCCTCATTTTGGGGGTATGTGGGAGTCGAACATAAAGAGCATGAAGACACACTTGTACCGTGTGATTGGAACTCAGCTTCTCACCTATGAGGAGTTACAGACTGTGCTAGTTCAAATTGAGTGCATAATGAATTCGCGTCCACTTACAGTTATGTCTTCTGACCCTTATCCAGAAGTCCTTACGCCTGCGCATTTTTTAATGTCGACACCATTGCAGTACTTGCCTGCTTCTGTCCTGGCAGACGGTAAAATCAATTTGACTCAGCGTAAGCAATTATTAGACAGCATGGTTCAGTCCTTCTGGATGAAGTGGCGTTCAGAGTATCTGCACACCTTGCAAGTCAGGCAGAAGTGGACTACTTCTGATCATCCGATTGATATCGGAACTGTCGTACTAGTGGGACAAGAAGATTCCCCTCCGTTAAATTGGCCTTTAGGCGTGATAACTGAAATCCATCCCGGAATGGATAAAATTGTTCGCGTTGCGACGGTAAAGACAAGATTTGGTTCTTTTAAACGTCCGGTTGTCAAATTATATCCCATTCCAACGCAATAATTTTATATTTTATCTATTTTTGTTTATTTTTATTTATTTATTTTTTTGATTTTAGTCATTGTTTCAATGATCTCTGACCCAGACATGGCATTACTTAATATCCGTTATCTTGGTCAATTGAACTTTATTACATTTTATTTTTAGTTATTTTTCTTTATTTTGTGAGATTCTGCGAATTTCCAATGCGTGTCATTCCTGAATATTACCGGTGAATAGTCACTTTATTTCTATTTCATTTCTTGTTTCATTTGTATTTTTATACTCTTTCTTTTGTAAGCTCTACGAACTTCCAAGGCGGGGAATATGGATACGCGCCATAAATATATTTGGGCATTAATTTCTTTAAATGAATAATTTATGCTATAAGACCATAAGGGCGACATCTCTGGGTTTTTGTATTGTATTGAATTTAACCTGTGTGACTTGAGATGCAGTGTATTCATGCGTTTCCTTACCTTTGTGAATCAAGCAATTACTTCTGACGGGAGTGTCAGTAAAAGGCCAAGAGATGTCTCTCCTGGTCAGTCATAAGAATAATTCATCCAGTGAGTGAATTATTGTTGTACCTAAGATTGGATTTTGGCACGCATTATTAATATGCAAATTTCTCATAGTTAAAAACTTCCTTGCTGTGCGAAACATCTGTCAAGATTATGCGATATCGCCTTGACATTTTTATTGAAAAGAAGTGTCTTTTTGTGTGGACATCGTGGCTGAGCTGCATTCTCTGAGTGAGTGTTTGTTTGTTTTTCACTTTGGTTTTTGGAGTTGCTGGGTCGACTGTTTTTTGTGTCACATAGGGAAGAATTCAATTTTCGTTAATTTTACATAGGGTAGTCATCCCTTGTTGTCAGGGGCTATTTACACGCCCCTACACACCCCTTATACCTTTTTCGTTCCCAGAACTTCATCTCTTTCCTTTCCCTATAAAACCACTCAGCGTCCACTCAGCATCCCCAAAGATGATACAGGCACTGAAGGATATTTTTTCCTCAGGGCCTCCTGTGTGGAATTAATGTTAAAAAAGAAAAGGCACCCATTTCATTCAAAAAACTTATTTTTATGAAAGCGTAAAACACTTCTTCGGTTTTATATAGTACCTACTTGCGCAGACCCCTGAAAAATTGAAAGTCATAGAAGCGCAATTTATTTATTTATTAACACCCTTTTTAGGGGTTTTTCCACGTGGATAGTAAAAATTATACAGTATTATATATAACTGAATCGCCTCAGTAACAACATGCTGTTTTTGTTTAGTGACGCATTAAAGATTTCCACTGACTTGATATAATATATTATACAGGGTGTTAATGAACGTACTTGACTTCTTTAACCGGTGATTCCTGTAGTAAAGTAAGTTAACATGTTGACATTTTTGAAGTTTTTTTTTCAAATAATGACATAAAAATTCAGTAGGTATTGGACAGTTAGGGGCGGTGTGAGGAGTTGATCGGTTACTCGGTTGAGTGACCAGTGACGACATGTGCAGGAAATTTATTGTTTGTTTGATTTTCAAGAAAAAAAATTGAAAATAAAAAGACATCGAAAAAGTCACCAAAGACCAAAATTTCATTTAAATTATTACTCCAAATAATGCCAGGAATCACTAGATAAAGTAACTCAATTACGTCCTAAAACTCCCTGTATATTGAGTATTAATATCTCGCCAAAACATGTCCCATAGTTATATTTAAAAAAAAAATATTTATTTTAATTTTAGAGACATCGATTGCTTCTCCGACATTACATTATACAAAATTAAAACCAGTGATACTTACTCGGAGATTGCAATGCATTTTAACCGCAGGTATAGTAAATGACAGAGTTCGCAAATTTTCTGCATCACTTACGAGCATTAAAAAAACAACATTTAATTTTGAAATATGATAAAGTATCTCAAAATATTCTTAAAATGAGGAGATAGATAGATACCTAACATTCTCTCCCTGAATACTGGAAAATTTCCCTGCGTATGTTAAATTCATATTTCCGCTGAAAACCGCAGTGCTGGGGAACGCGGGCGGTCGGCCGCCCGCAGCCGGTTCTTACTCGTATATATTACATAATCTTTGTACGGCACATGGCAAACTCCAGAACGTTCGTTATTCGTTATTCAGTCTCGTGCGGTTATCCGTCGCGTTTGGTTGTTTGCTGCTGTGCCTGCGGTCGGTTGTTTTAATAGCGTGCCTGCGGTTGGTTGTTACTACCGGGCGTGCGGTTGCGTTGAGTAATAATGAACATCGATACCAAGCAACTGATCGAAGAGGTCGCCAAGAGGAAATGTCTGTGGGACGTTTCCAACGAAGACTATCCGAATCGTGCGTTGAAACTTAAAGTTTGGGCTAAACTGACTAAGAAACTCATTCCAGCGTATGACCGATTGGATGAATTGGAAAAAAGTAGCATTGGTAAGAAATAACTTGTTTCATTTAAAAAAGCTGAATTTAAATTTATATACCGTAATATTATACAGTTCTGTCCATTGATAACAGAAACAAGGGAGATCTGCCATGGGCACGACCCATACGTGGTATGTTACTCATACTACTGAAAATCGCATATAAGAATTGTGTCGTCCCGCCTTTGTTTCTACTCGTATCTACAAACCAACCACATGCCCGCGGTGGAACCGCATCGCTACGTTTGGTGATTAAGTGACATTTTGATGAGGTTTGTCCGGATATTGGGGGCAGATGCGTTGAGGACTTTTGACATCTCCTCTCTTTCTCGGAATATCGCCTAGCACCGCATTAGGAGAGATAGATTCATATATACGTCATTTCTGGACACACTGACCCCCAGATTCCTACTCACCCCTTATACATTTTTTTGGTTTGCAGCTTCCTTTCCTAAAAATATCCTCCGCATAGCATCTCCAAAGATGCCACAGTCTTTGATGGGAATTATTTTTCGCGGGCCTCCTGCGTGGAGCTAATGTAAAGGGTGGTCCAACCATAACGCACGGTGTTAATATATATTATAAAATATAGTCCAAAAAACGCGCGAAACGCAAAAACTCAGAAACGAGTCCTGGTATGTTCAAGGGAGTTATATGGTGTGGTAGATCTCTATCCCCCCTAGGGAATAAGCGTAACCGTTTTTACCCAAAAGGCGTGTTTTTGAAGATATAAGGGCTGAAAGTTCTAAGAAGACCTTAAAAGACTCTAAAAATTTCCGGAAACTTCTGGAAGATTCGATAAAATTCTGGAAAGTTCTGAAAGGAGTGAAGAAGTATGTCGGCGAGTCCAGGAGGTTCCGGAAAGTTCTATAAGGTTTCGATAAAGCTGTAAAAAGTTCTGGAAGGAGTGACGGAGTACGTCGGTGAGTTTAGAAGATTCCGAAAAATTCTAGAAGGCTCGATAAAGCTCTAGAAAGTTCTGGAAGGAGTGGCGGAGAATGTCAGTGGGTCTAGAGGGTTCCGTAAAGTTCTAGAAGGTTCGATAAAACTGTAGAAAGTCCTGGCAGGAGTGGCGGATTATGGCGGTGAGTCTAGAGGGTTCCGGAAAGTTCTAGAAGGTTCGATAAAGCTGTAGAAAGTCCTGGCAGGAGTGGTGGAGTATGGCGGTGAGTCTAGAAAGTTCCGAAAAGGCTCTAGAAGTTCTGGAAGGAGCGTTGGAGTGTGTCGGTGAGTCTAGAAGATTCTAGATAGTTCTGGAATGTTCCCTAATGCTCTAGGATGTTATGGAAGGAGAAAGTTCTAGAAGCTTTCAGAAATGAGTGGTGTAGAGTGTCGGTGAGTTTAGAAGGTTCTGGAAAGTTCTAGATGTTTGGATAATCTTAATCGTCAATATACATTTAAAAAAAAGTGTACAATGTGCAATATGTGCATGCCGCTAAAACTCAAAGACGAGTTCCGGTACGATAACGCGAGTTATATTGTGTGGTAGCTAGTGGTAGCCCTCTATCCGTCATCCATGAAGAATGTTCCCGTTTTTTACCTGAAGGGGGTTCTTTTAAAGATGTAAGAGCTGGAAGTTTCACCACCTTGAAATTTCTAGAATAGTTCAAAACATTCCAGAGTATTCTTAAGCATTCCACCACTCTCCAGGACATCGCGGAACTTTCTGGAATGTTGAGGAATGTTCGGGAATAAGATGGAACGTTCAGGAACATTCCGGAGCATCCTAGATCATTGTGGCACATTCCAGAACACTCCTGAATGTTGTGGAATGATCTGGAACATTATTCGTGAACACTTGAAGTCCGGGGTTTGTTATTATTATTCTTGAACATTTGAAGTCTGAAGTATGGGGCTACCCATATGGGGTATATAAAGTAAGATCCGTCATGGATTCGAACGTCAATTCAATCCCACATCAACTCCCTGAGCGAAGCCGGACGTCCCAATCAGAGTATTTGAGAGCAGTCCACAACGTTCCAGAACATCCCGGAACATTCTGGAAAATTGAGGAATGTTCGGGAAAAGGGAATCGGGAACATCAATGTGAAACATTCCAGAACGCTTTCGAACGTTGTCCTGGGCGAAGCCGGCGAACCCAGCTAGTTATAAATAAAACAAAAAGTTTTCAGAGAATTATCTTAATGTTTTTTATTATGATAGAAAGATCTATGACAATTATGTGTGAAACAAAATATCGGCAAAATGCTCGCCACGGCTTCGGTGGCGTACCTCTATCCGATGGTCCATATTTTCAATGACGCTGAGGCATAATTGAGGTTCAATGTCATTAATGCGCCGAATTATCTCATCCCTTAGCCTCTGAATAGTTTTTAGCTTATTGACGTACACTTTTTCTTTTAAATATCCCCAGAGAAAGAAGTCCAACGGTGTCAAATCACAAGATCGTGGCGGCCAATTGACACGTGAGAGATAACACGGCCATTGAATTTCTCTCGCAAAAAAGCCATTGTTTCGTTGGCTATGTGGCAAGTGGCGCCGCCATGTTGGAACCGCATATCGTCCAGCTCCATATCCTGGCCACAAAAAGTCCGTTATCATCTCGCGATAGCGAACACCATTCACGGTAACTGCTTGGCCGACCTCATTTTCGAAGAAGTACGGCCCGATGATGCCGCCAGCCCATTAACCGCACCAAACAGTCACTCTTTGTGGATGCATCGGCTTTTCAACAATCACTCGTGTATTCTCATTTGCCCAAATACGCCAATTCTGCTTGTTAACGAATCCACTGAGGTGAAAAAAAAAATCATGATGTTCACGAAATGCATTTTGGTTTGAACGCTCATTTTCATAAAACGCTTCAACAATCTTACCTATCCATGGTTGAATTTGTCAAAGACTGAAACAAAAAAATAAAGTTGGGAAAAAAACTTGTAATTGTGGTATGGCTCACAATTAACATGGTGCATTATAGTTGGACCACCCTTTTTATAATAAAAAAAATGCATCTCGGTGGCAGCCAGCACGCTTCTATGTCTTATCTCCCTTTTTTGTGGTTCTGCCGCAGAGAGCACCGACCTGCTTCATGCGACATTTATGAGAAAGAGGGAGAGGTTACAAAGGAGCTTTCAGGAGGCATGCGTTTATAATATGGGCCTTTATCATTAATATATTGTCATCATGTCGTGGTGTTCGCCTCTATAGATTTTAGCTATCTCAATGTCCTACACGTTCGTTGTTTCTTTGATTGGTCCTGCTTGTCCTTCCGAACTGCAGTGGTTATACACCCAGTCTTACTTACTTAATATTGAACTTCCTTTTTGTTTTAGTGACGAAGGTGCGACAAAGGTGGAGAAACGCTCGGGACAGCTATGGCAAAGCACGCCTCGCTAAAAGAAAGCAAAAACCTTTACCAGGCATGAAGCAAAAACATTACATATTTTATGAAGAAATGCGATTTTTGGATAAGTTAGAGACACTTAAAACCAGCGAATCAGCAGATACGATAGAAATCTGTCAGGATAGCACCGAAATAGAAATGAACGAATCAATAGAAAAAATTGAAACCTTCCCAGAAAGCTCCGAAAGAGAAATGAACAATGATAACAAAAACAGTAAAGATGTATTTAGAAAGCTAAAACCAAATAAAAAACAAAAAACCATAACTATTGAAGCAGTAAAAATGGTCGAGGACTTCCCTGAAATCTTCATGGAAGAAACCAATGAAAATCAAGAAGTTTTCGAAAAGCTGGCACTAAAAGGAACAAAATTTCCTAAAATAAGAAAGAGGAGTAATGAATTATCTCAAAGGCATAGGAGTAAGGTTTCCAACAGCCGAAATGACGACGATCTTGCTTTCTTCACCTCATTGCTGTCGATGGTGAGGCAGTTGAATTCACGGGATAAATTGGCATTTAGATCTCGAGTTATGATTAACCTGATGGAAATCTATGAAGACCCGAACCGTATCAGTTATGCTAGAGCCAATGGTAGTACTTCTAGCAGTAGGAAAACCTCGTCACCGTTAAGTGCAACACCAAAAACGCCTTCGGATGAGATGGTCAACGATCCTCGCAGTTCACGAGAAGCACATACTGAGGTTCGGCTTTTTTCAATGATTTTTTTTACGTGACATCTCAAATATTTTGGTGGTTTGGGCAAACTTGAATAATGATTTTTATGATGAAAATGTGGTGTAACTCTATGTGACCAGCTCGGGGCTCTATCGAAGTCAGAGTTAAGTTGGCCTCTCGGAAATGATTTATTTTTACGTTACACCTCAAATGTTTTGTTGGGTTGGGCAAACTTGGGTATACAAATGAGAATGTTTTTTGTAATGACAATGTGGTGTTACTCTAAGTGACCAGCCCCGGTACGGGGGTTTCATCGAAGCCAGAGTTAAGTTGGCCTCTCAGAAGCCGGGTCACATAGCACTATTTTTAGGGTGAATTGCCTTAAACAAAAAAAGAAGCCGGGCGTACTATATAGGGCCTGCTAATACTTGAATAGTACACAATTGCTAACCCTGTACAAATCGCAATCGCGGTTCGAATCGCAATCGCAAATCTACGGTTTGAATTTAGCAGCCACCTCTGGTCTGGAGTCCCAAAAAACCTAAAAGACGATGGACGAAGATGGATTCTCCTATTTTAACTAACGGATGGCAAACTTTAGAACATAATCGTCGGGTGGGAATGCTCTTCTTATTTTCTTAGACATGGGTCTCTTCAAGACCAATATTCATTCTTTCATCTCCTCAAAAAGACCCTCCACACAGCATCCCAGATGACATAAGCCCTAAGGGAAATTATTTTCCTCAAGGCCTCCTATGTGTATTTAATGTTAAAAAAAACAATCGATCGATTTGTATTTTTGTTTTAACAATATTCACTCCTTTCCTCAGACTTCTTCTTTATATAAATACTAGCTAGAACCCGGCATGCGTTGCAATGCCACTCAAAGAAACAGTATGTGTTTTAATTCTGTTTGTTGAAATGCTTTTGAATTAGTCTCTAAACACTTTCAGTCCACCTACGTAAGCGATATGGAGACGATCAATACCAGCACAATCGATAGTCTACTTATTTAAATAATCATTCCTTGATTGGTAACGTAAATATTGACAATCTCATGATCAATAAATACCTGAATAATTTAGATGTTAGTAAGGGTGCTGGTAGTGACGGTATCTCGCCGTATTTCATCAAAAAATGTGCCAAAAATCTTTCTTACCCTTTTACTAACATATTTCTAATGTCGCTAAAAAAAGGAAAATTTCCCACAAAGATTAAAGAAGCAATTATTATCCCTATTCATAAAAAAGGCTCAAAAATTAAAATTGAAAAATACCGCCCAATCTCAATACAATCTCAAGACAATCCGATTTATTTTATTTACCATCATGTAGAACAAATATTAGAAAAAATCCCCAATTCCTCGAGTATGTGCACAATATAATACAAAATTTCAAAGTATTGACATTTTTAGTAATAACCTAAAGAAATATCGATATGAAGTTACGCGTGCGACCGATTAATATGAGAGTATACAATGTAAAGGGAGCATCTCCTATCCTTTTCCTATATTCCCCTTCCTCTCCTCTTCCAATAACCCAAAATTAATTTTAAGATATTAAAACTTCATTTCCGATGTACGTTAGCATAAGAAACTTCTGTGGCTTGACTTCAGTTCACTTGTATATTTATCACTGTATATTATTTAAAAGCTGTTTGTTTCTTACAAATAAATAAATGAATATCAATTTTTTTTTCCGTCTTTGCGTAAATCAGAAGGTTTTCGGACGCGTGGGCAGGCACTATGGATTATCCAAATTTAATCTTGCTATCCCCTAATGCTAGGTCTCCTTTGCAATCTCTCCCTATACATCTGCCTCGTCACCCACCCCTCCCGTATGTGTCCTTTTCAATGTTTTTCCGTTCCCGCCCCCGTTTTCCTCCCGCATTACCTCCCCTTATCCTCCCGCGACCCCTTCCACCTTCCCCCCTCCCGCGTCTTCTTGTCCCCCGACTCCCCATCTTCCGCGTCCCCTCCCCCCTTTAGCGGTCCCGTTCTACCTTACCCGACTTTCCGTTCCTTCGTTCCCCTCCCCCTATCTACTTCACTCCCTGTCGCTTAACTACCTACATGAAATACACACACTTCTCACAGCACTTTCCAAATTTACCTACTGATCTCTCCTACCGCTATGTTTCTTTTACATTCCTTTCCTCTGCTTCTCCCTCGTCCCCAACCCCTCCCCAGCGTGTTCTTCCATACGCCCACGTTCCCCCACCACGTCCCTTTCTCTTCTCGCGTTCCCTTTACATCTTCCCGGCCTTCCCCCCTCCCGCGTCCCCCTTTCCAGCGACCACACCTCCCGCCACAGACTTTTTTCTTTATACATCGTCTTCGATATACCTAAATTAGAAGATAGATATAAGTATTTTTATTATATTTTATTTAAAAAAGTACATTTCTTTTTAATTTCCCGTAATTTTTCAGTTCCACAGCGTGTATCTAAACTGCATCGAGTAATTGCATTTAAAGCGCTTGGAAGGTACAACATACTAGATACTCAATATTATTGGGGTTTCAATTCAGATATTCGGACAGGCTTCGACGGCAGTTGGAACTTTTCTACGATATTCTCTTAAACCTTTTTTAACCCTCCTTTTCACTCATTTTCCATTATAACTCAAAATCATTCAGTTTAGGTTGCAAGAATCCCACCAGTACCAGGTACTAGGATTCTTACGTCGTATTCAATTAAAAAAATATTACTTTCCCGTACCAAACCTCCTTCCCGTCCTTTGCAATCAATTAACCTTGTCCGCTGTCTGTTGGGCTCTCCACACGACACTGCATTTAGAGACTGCGGCAGTAACTGCAGAGAGTGTGGAGTTGAGCAAACTAGCGCCGTCTCGTTTGTTAAAGGGCCGCTAGAACGAGACAGCGCTAGTTCGCTCAACTCCACCCTCTTTGCAGTCACTGCCGCAGTCACTACATGCAGTGTCGTGTGTAGGCCGCTTGTCAGTGACAGGTGTGCTGAATACACACATTACTCTACTCTACTCTTACTACACCCTGCGAACACGAGCCTGGCGGCAGTACGCCAGGTATCCGGCATGTGGGCTCATATTGTTATGTTATATAATCACTAATCACCTTTTAAATTTGCAGGCATCGCCAATGCTAATAAAATTTACACCTTTCTACCTTTACCACAATACTGCGGGTTTCATTTTTATGTTAGGCTTTTCATTTCGTTGTTTTTTTTTTAACATTATTCAATTTGAATGGAGTTCAATTTGACGTCCTCCGTGGCCAAGCGGTTAATAACTATAAAAATACTAAAACAAAAAAAAATGTTCTAAAGCAACGTTTTTAAAAAGTGTGAAAATAATACTCGTACCAAAAAAACTTAACAAACATGTTATACAAACCTTGTGAAAAATTAAAGATAGGTGATGAAATCATCTTGGAAGACATCAACATCAAGTACTACTTTTGTAATATTGGCGCTTCATTGGCTGGTAATATAATCAACAAATACACCCAGAAAAACAATACATAAATACCCAAATACAAAATAAAAAAGGTAATATAATCAACGAATACATATAAAATTGTATAACAAAACTTGAAATTGTTGAATCAATATATCTGCAACCCACATGATCTCGAAATATAGTCTATAAAAATCCCTAAATTCTAAAGCGAGTGTTGGACTTGGACATGATATTCTTGAATGTACAACAGTACAAAGACTTCCCCCTCTTCTAACACCCGTACAAACTAAACTGATCAACGTGAGAAGGTTAATTTGCGGACAGTTGCAAGATTGCAAGGGTTATCCCAATACACAAAGGTTGTTCAAAAGCTCCAACTTCCAACCAATGGACCATCCCTGTGCTACCATCATTTTATCAAAAATATATATATAACGCGTAAATATGTTATAGGCTGACAGCTTTCCAAAAAAACATCATTTTTACATGCTACATAAAAGATGAGACAGGTTTTATAAAAACGTCTAACACTCCTTCTGAATGATCCTTATAATGACCTTATAAGTAAACTCAGAACTAGTACAGATAACGGAAACTATGTCATCGTAGTAATTCTCGTGTGCCTCCAAAAATATTTTTACAGTCAACGAAGAAAATCCCGACAATTTGTAATCGTGCACTGACAAATTTTCGGATTTTATCCATGGAATCAAGTTAAACTATTTGAAACAAAATGAGAAGAAGGGTTACTCTCTTTCCAACGACTAATAAATCACATATCTCTGCATTATAGAAAAAAGGTAAAAATTATTTTATTTTATGACTAATGAACGCCCCGGTCACATCTGTCCTTCGGAGGCTCTAATCTCTAATGGAATATGATATTTGTGGCTACTAATGTCCTTCCGAGTTTTGAGGGTTAAAGAAAAGAGTGTACAATTCACACGCGGTAGAAGTGAAACCTTCAGAAAACTAAAGTAGACAAGAGTGCGGAGACTACAAAAAACCGCACAAAGAGGAGACCGATAGGCTACGAAGCACCGCGCGAAGAGCAGACCGATTATACTATCTTATTCCCTCGCAGGTTAAATCCTATAGATGTATTTTGTGTTGTTTGTTTCTTTTTAGTGTCGCTTTTCCATTTCATCGAGTTTCAAATAACAACGGTGCTAAAGAAGTTTTCACTTCAATAAAAATGTGTAAAACATTGCGATTGCAACAATCCTTTTGCTTTTGTAGATAGTAATAGTTTCTTCACGATAACGTGCAAACATCAAACTAGGCTATTTTTTATGTCTACAGTCAGTAAACAAATAAATAATTAAGTTGGTAGATACCAGACTATTTTAGTTGTGACTAAATAAATGACTAGACCAGTAGACTAGCACGCAGCTTAAGGTACTTGAACTGTTACGTGCGCAGTGTCGGCAGTCACTCCTTTTATCGGCGCGATAACAGAAAACCGTTCCAGTGTTTTTATTGCATCCATAAGTAGAGTGAGTAGACGCTAACTGAAATAACCTTATCACACTTTTATTTATAGCGCAAAAATAATAATCAAAACACGATAGTGATGCGTGCGCAGAATTTAGCGCAATTCAATTTATTGATAACTCTTTCAATAGTTGAATTCAGGATAAAGTAATAATGATCCCAGTTTTTGGGCATTTTATAGGTCACTTTCTGTATTGATAATGGTATCATCTTTGTTATCATGTGAAACCGTATTATATTTGTCGTTACTTTAAATAAATAATTTTTTATCTCTTGGTTTACGCTAGTGACGATTTGATAGTAAGCTGGGGACTTGTGGCGTCACACAACCATGGATATTTCGTGTTTTGGATTCGGTTGAAAAATTCCCCGAACAATATCGAAGTAAGCTATAAACCAAAGGAAATTAAGACTACTGGAATAAGCAAAATATTTAGAAATTCGACAGTCAAAGATGACTTAGTAACAAATGTAAAAAAACCCATAAAATTGAATAAAATCCTTGAAGACCGCCCCTCTCCCCCTCCCCCAAATTTTATGCACATAAACCGTAGTTTAGGAATAGTTTGTAACAGTCTGAAGATGGCTTTGACAAGCTGAAACAAATTAAAAAGGAAATAAGTTTCATATTTGTTTTATGTATTGTTTATACTCCCAGAAGATCATTTGTTTAGATTTTTCGCCAACATTAAAAAATCATACCTTCGAATTTTAACATGGAAACATAAAAACTTATTATAGTGATATATAGCCAATGAATTAATCTGCATTTTACCGTTTGTCTCATATTTGCAGAATTTTTAAAAAAATCGTAAAGCTTATAACCACGCGAATCCTGCGTGTTGTTACTTTGAAACTGCCGTGAGGGGTACTTTTTTGAGTCACAATGGAATATTTTCGATTTCTTTATGTTGTCTGTGTATACTGGATAATGAAAGGTGCAAATCAATGGAAAAAGGACTTAATTTTAAACGTTAACAGCTGATCAAATATATTTAAAAAGTTTCATCGTTCTAAAATAGTCAACCAAAATCGGATTTGCGATATCTATGGTCATAATATTAAGTCCTTACATGTGAAATGGGCGTGTTGTATGGGAGGAACATAAAGTCGATTTTTTTTAAATATAATATATTTATTAAATCAAAGCATGTACCATTGCTATCTATGAACTTTTGCCATCTCATAGGTAGTTCACCGATCCCCTTACTAAAAAAAAACCACACGGACGGGAATCAATAAAATCTTTGAAGGCGGTTTGGACTGCCCCATCGGAGTTGAATTTTTTCCCTTGCAAGAAGTTATCCAAATTTCGAAAAAAATGGTAATCTGTTGGGGCAAAGTCCGGAAAGTACGGTGGATGTCTTAGACATTCCAATTGAAGCTCCTCTAATTTGGTAACCGTATGTAGTGCAGTGTGTGGTCTAGCGGTCAATGCGCGTTTGTTGATTTGCTTCACTCAATTCGTGAAGTACCCACCTTTCAAGCTTTTCACCTTCCCAATTTGCTTCAAGTGGATTAAAACAGTTTTATCACTAACACCGCAGCCTGCAACTAACTCGGACGTGGTTTGCGATGGATCCGCTTCCACAATAGCCTTCAATTCTTCATTATCAACTTTGGTCTCCGGCCGTCCACGGGGCTTGTTCTGCAGGTCGAAATTTCCAGAACGAAAAAGTTGGAACCAAAAACGCACTGTGTTTTCTTTTGCGGCATCGTCGCCATACACATCAATAATCCTTCGAGCCGTTTCTGCAGCACTGGAACTCGTTCTCCTAAATAATGCGATATTTCAAGTTTTCCATTTTGTAAACTAAGTGACGCAAAGAAAACAAATTAATTATAATTTTCGAAACACAAATACATGAGTAAATAACTGCATAAATATGAATTTGGAATTCTTATTCAAAGAGAAGATATTTGAGATCAAAGTTGCCAGTACGGCAAAACGCCAATTTCATATGTAAGGACCTAATCAATAAAGCATTTCAATAGTTTCGTTTTAAAATAAATGGCTGGCCGGGGAAATGTTTGAAATAATTACAATAAATGTTTTACGAACGGTAGGAAAATGTGGTCCAATTTTGGACCGCAGAAAAATAAAACTGGTCCATTTTTCGACCATAATCTCTCCAGTGGTTAGCCAACTCTGGTCTGGATATACCATTGTAGTGGTTTAAAAATACATTTATTGTTGTTATAATGGAATTCCACCAAGAATTGTCGGTTTCATAATTGGAAATATTAAAATTTGTTAGTATAAGTTATAGATTTTTCATATCGATTGAAACAATCATGAACCAATTATGAGAAGCAATCATGAATCAATTATATGTCAATAATGAATCAATCATGAACCGTGATTAATAATTACCAACATTACTAAATGTCAATCATCGCAAACTCCATACATACAATAAACATAATCGTTCATCGTTGGGGCGATACATTTTTTATGTCAATTGTTTATTTAACTGTCTTAAAGATTGGGAATCCCTGATAAAGACACAATAATAATAAGTATTGCTTGAGTGTCAGTGAACTTGCGCATGCGAATCGGTCAGGGCAGTGAAATCAAAAGTCGGACACGCCGCGCATTAAATATTGCATTTGTATTACATATTTATATAAGACCTTATTTGTATGGATACCTCACAAGAGTACCAACTGCCCCCTATTTGGAATCTGGAGGCAGTGAGACTACGACACCCCCAATCTGGTTGAAGGTAGAGGGGAGGGGAAGGAGTTGGGGAAGAGAAAGTTGGGGAAGTACCCGGCCATTTAGACCTGATCAACAAACACGACTAAAGCCATTTCAAGCGACGCCTCAATTCTAATGGTGATCTTACACCAGGGCGATACTGAGAGTATATTCCACTCTGGAACGTTCTGCAATTATACTATATGTACAATATTAGTTTTAATTTATTTATTGTGAAATTACACCAATTAATCAAATAACCTTTATTTACGCACGCAGGGATTTGAAACCGCGACCTTCGGATCGCTAGTCGAGAGCCTTACCCCTCAACCACGGAGGCCGTCTGCCACTTATTAACGTGCGTATTGAGAGTATTTTTTCACTATTAAGTCATTTCTTCAAAATTTGGACTTCAATTACAATTTTTGTGCCTTGTGCTGGTTTACACAGTATGTAGACAAGTAGATTTTTCCTTGATGCGTTTGGATGAAAATATGTTTTATATTTTGTTATTCGGTGGTAGATCATCTCTGCAAATCCCATCGAGATCACATTTTTTTACTAGATGTATAAATTTTTTTTGCATATATCTAAATAAATAAATATTCAAAAACAAAACGAAAAATATTTTGTGTAATTAGGTATATTCGTATTTTCCCTAAACCGACTACCTGCCTATAAATATGCCGGGGGGAGGGGGGGGGGGGGGCAATTGCCGGCAGATCAACTGTCATGGAACCACCAAAAATGAATGCGAGAGTCGCATTCAGATATGGTGTCACCATAATAATCGATTGTGACGTCTTCAGAAGGGGTGTGTTTGCACTTAGTCAAAATCACTACGTCACAAACATAAAGTCATACCAATCTCGGAAACATGCCCGCCAGGCGGTACCGACGTCACAAAAGCATCCTGTTTAGTTTGATGACGTAGTTGTAGCTAGTATCTCGCAAGTCTGCCGAATGCTCACACAAACACGTCACAAACCAACACCACCTCAGCACGGACGTGGCGCTACCTCAGAGTAACATTATATACTCTCTGTATGTGTAGGGACTCTGTGCTGAAGTGGTTCTTGACCTCTTTCAAAACGTTCATTCTATAATAAATAAATAAGCGAGTTCTACATTAAAAAAATAGAAAATAACTCAGTTGGAAGTGTCAGTTCAGATAAGACCATAAATATACCAAACCACACACGATACGACTAGAGGAACTGTTTTCTTTTTGAAATGAAACTTCTATAGCCCCGCCACGATTTGGATTTCGGATGAAACGGAAATGACAATTACTGCACCTGCGACGCATCGACGGCGCTCATTGACCGCTCTGATTATGGTGTCACTTTTAAAGGCTCATATTGGTTGAGATATAAAACGGACATTACGCTGGTCTGCGCTCATTTGTCGCTTTTGATTATGACCTAACTTTTCAAGTATTAGTTGAGATTAGTTTGGTAAAGTTGCGCTTCTACCGCGTGTAAACTGCACTCGAATTTTTTGAAGTGAAAACTTGTTTGATTTGAAAAGATTTGAAACTCGATGAAATGAAATAGCGACACTAAAAAGAGACGAACACGTACAATATCTAAAGTATTTAGCCTGCGAGAGTTTGCGAATAGTATAATCGGTCTCCTCTTTGTGCGGGACTGAAATAGACAAGAGTACCCATACTCTTGTCTTTTTCAGTTTTCTGAAGGTATCACTTCTGCCGTGTGTGAATTGTACTTTCTGATTTTTATTATGAGGTCATAAGAAAAATAATTTCCCTCAGATGTCATCTTTGGGGATGCCGTTTAGAGTCTTTTTTTAATTTTTTATTATTATTAAGTTAAAAGAAATATATTATTTCGCTTTCTTAACTTAAGTACAGAGCATATATATCTCTTATCTGTGGCATATATAATACAGTACCTAGTACAAGTATAGTAGTAATATTTTTAATATTGTTCCAATATCGGATGACCAGGACATACTGAACCCTAGATTCCTACCCACCCCTTAAAACCTTTTCCTTCCCAGAACTCTCCTCTCCTTCCCTTCCTTAAAAAACCCCTCCACACAGCATCCCCAAAGATGACATAGGCTCTGAGGGAATTTATTTTCTTCAGGGCCTCCTGTGTGGAGCTCATGTAAAAAAAAAACTTTAATTTAAACAGTTAAAGGTTAATATATTCTTTTCCGTTTTTACGTTATCTGGAACCTGGAACGAATTTATATATGTGAACTCCCTCGTGGCCAATACTTTTCTTGCCACTTTCAGTCTTGACAGTATTTGTGTACAATTTATTGTGTTGTCTAAGGTTGCCATATCTTAAATTTGGCAACCAGGACAAGACGCGTGAAAACCCCGGATTTTAGAGCCCAGAACCCGGACATGTCAACAGATTTTTTAAACATAGTCAGTGTAATAAAAAACAGTTGAAAATGTCATAAATAAACTTTTTATTTATTTTCAAATTAAATTTAGTCATCTTTTATCATCGTTATAAATGTACCTAACAAAACAGAATCTTATTACAGTTTGTTACAAATTATTTTAAGTTCATAATTTTTTTATTCTTAAAATAAAACACAAATTATTAATATACTCTGTTATGAAAACAAAACCTTATTAAAATATTAAGCCTAACAAAATCCAATTAAATTTTTAAATATAAATCTTAAAAGTACTGAGACCTTTTTAGTATTCAGTCTTACAATTTTTGAGGTAACTCTATAACTCAAAATAATTATATCTTTAAATTTTTATCAACAGCCATTTAAACAACAAAATATCTCTTAACATAATATGAATTAAATTTAGTCTTCTTAAATCTTAAGCAACAAAACTGAACCTTTTTAAAGTTTAGACTAACTGCAATGTAAGTTACATTATTAATTTTTGCATAAAATAAATAAAAAAAACTATACTCATTTATATCACCTTAACGTTTTAATCAACAGCAATATTGTAAATTTCTTTTACGTAATAAAAACAATCATAACTTTAGCTACAAAAATTAAAAGAAATTATTGCATTCAAAAGTACATTATTTGATTATCTAGATATTAAAGATTTTTCCTCAGCCTCTCGCCTTTTTTACTTTTCAGTTTTTTTTTTGTATTTATCAATCTTTCCAATAGCTTTTAGAATATCTTCCCCTTTTAAAAGGAATTTGTAAAAATCAGTGCAGCTGTATTTTTGGAAATTGAATTTAATTTTAATTAAAGATAAATGAAACAATGTTACTTTGTTTGAACCACTTTTATATTTGTTTAAAGCCGACCAGTTTCAGAACGACCGTTCCTTCCTCAGGGCAAACGTATACTTAAACGTAGACTTTAAATTTTGAGACTTTAAATTTTTTTTAAACCCGGACATCAAATGAAACCCCGCCCGGACGCTCCCCGGACGCCCTCTAAACTAGGACAAATCCGGGGAAACCCGGACGGATGGCAACCCTAGTGTTGTCTAGTATAATGTTCGTGTACTTGTGATGTTTTTATAAATTTGTGTTTGTGTTTATAAGTCCATTTTGAATTTTGTAGATTAAAAAAAGACATATGTTATATTCGTAAAATGTTCTTTTTTCAAAAGGTTCATTTACTGGTATAATTTTTTTGTGGGAGTGTCTGAAGAGTTTTTTAATAACTTTGTTCTGTATTATTTGTAAGTCATTTAAGTACGTAATGGATGTGTTTCCCCATATTTCTATTAAATAATTTAGATGTGACTGGATTAAGCTAAAGTATAAGCCCCTCTTTACCTCTGTTGGTAGAAGATGAGCAATTCTACCAAATACACCAATTAATGGGATGATTTTTGTTTATAAGGAGTGGAAGTTCTAGGAAGGAAATAGTAAGAGTTTTATCCCATTTTACTAAAATAAAGTAGCAGACTAAAATAACAATGCTTCGCAGCATTATTGAACGCCGAGACCGGTGACTGGTGTCGTTAGTTGCAAAATGAGGCACGAGATGATGGCAACTGTCGCTACTGCACTGAGTCATTACGGCTTGCCGGATACATCTGGTTATTCCATCCGATTGTCTCATCAGACAAAAATAGATTCGAAAACCGGATTGGTTATAATACCGGGGTCACGCCCATTGTTGGACCGGATAGGACGGCCGGCGCGGAAAGGCGTGACCTATTTTCATTACCGCCGCGCTTGCCGTCTAATCCGATCCGACAACGGGCGTGGCCCCGGTATTATAACCAACGGCGACATCGGCCGCCAGTCGGCCGCTACGGGTCGGAAACGGTCGTGTTGTCGCTTGTCCGTGTTCGGGCGCGCTTTATTTTTGTTGTGTTCGAGTTATTTCGTTCTTCGAAAGAATGGTCGACTCCGAATTTTTAATTGCGTGCATAGAACAGTTTCCCTGTATTTGGAACCGCGAGTTAGAGGACTACAATAACAAGAACCTCAAGGATACTTCATGGAATGGTGTTTGCCAAGAGGTGTTTGCAGAATGGAATACACTGCCACCAAATGTTAAACAAGAGAAACGTAAGTGCACTTTATTTGTTACCAGTGAATACCCGACATGCGTTGTAATGCAACGAATGTTTCTCCCTGCGTGTCCTTTCCCATGCGTCTCCATTCACCTCTCGCGTTTGCCTTCCACCTTCCCCGCCTTCCCCCCTCCCTCGTCCACCCATCTCGCAAATTGTGCCTCCAACGTTCCCCTCCCGCCCCTCCCATATTCCTTTTCACCCTCCCGCGTTCTTTAACCTTCCCTGCCTTCCTCCTCTTGGATTCCCCTCCCCCTTCCTCCTTTCTTCACTGCATGCAAAATACAATCATTTTTCAAAAAACTCGCTCGCCAACCATTGTAATTTTTTAAATATAAATTTCAAAACACCAGAGCTCATCAGTATACCTGTATAGAAACCTTCACGGGTGTGCGTACAAAAAATCACCAAATTTTCATTGCATTTCGATGAATGGTTTAGGAACGCATAAGGAACAAACAGAGAAACATTCATCTTTATATATTAAAACTTATATTACAAAGTAGAAGATATACCATTTAACATTTTTCGTATGTTTACAATGCTAAAACTCTACCTTTAATCTATTTTTTTATTCTGAAATTCTTATCGGTGAAAATATCTACTTCAGCACACTCTATATTAATATTATTGTCGACATATTTAGGTGAAAGGGCTCAATCAAGTGCTGAGTTCTTCTTGAATTTGTTTGTATAATTGGGGGAGACGGTTTCGTTTTAGGTTCAGATAATTTAAAAGTTTCCAGTAATTAGGTACCCCAGTAACAGATGGGCTTATGGGAACTTTTAAAATTTGCCTAGAGTTTGAGCTTTTTCCATTTCTCAAAAAGGTTTTTTTTCTCTAAATCTAAAGAAAGTATCCGTGGACGTACCGTCATTTTATGAGATGCTCGCTGCTCGAATGTCCGAATGTCCGGGATGTCCGAATGTCCGGGATGTCCGGATGTCCGCGTGAGTGTTGAGAGTTCTCCATAGGTAGTTGTGCGAACAGCAGTGAAGCAATATTCTTGGTGAATATTCTGCATTAGCTATGAAACCTACCATTCAGAGTTCAGAGCCTATTGTGGTATGTTGTGAGGCTGAAGTAATGGGGCGGGGAAGGAGATGAGGAAGCGGTAAACGTATATTTCTCTGATCTATAGTAAACCCGTATGTAGTATGTTTCCTCACAATTTTGCTCTGGTTGTGCAAAAATTTTAAGATATTTCCCTGCACATGAATTCAATTTCTAAATAACTGAAAGAGGAAAATAAATAAATGTTTTTTTTTTTCAGATATGGAGCTGAAGAAAAAGTGGCAAAACATCAGAGATTCCTACAAACGAGAGCTAAACATTAAGCGTGCAGCAGACAGCGGCCAACCTGTCAAAAAACGTAAAAAGTACGTTTATATGGATCTTTTGGAGTTTTTGAGGCCAGTTTTCCTGGCGAGAGAGAGAGGCGAATCCGGCAGATTGCAAACTCTACAGCAAGATAACGAAAACGACACCAATAACGAAGAATCGGCTGAAGACTATATTGTGGAAAATAACACCCAAACTTCTACAGCTACTATAAAGTTTACTACAAAAACACCAAAAGATAAAAATCCAATGTTGCCAATTGAATCTGAACATTCTACTACCATTGGCAGTGATGAAGAATTAACAATTTGTTCGCAATACGAAGATGATCCTGATCTACTGTTCCTAAAATCTTTGTTATCCGACACGAAAAAGCTGAATTATAATCAAAAGATTGACTTTAAATTAGGAATAATGAAACTGTATAAAGAAATAACATATTCAACACCAAGATCCACATCTTCAGCGCCCTGTGCTCCCAGCCCTTTCACCAGTGAAGAGGTAATGTCACCAGATTGCGGAACATTTTATAATAATGACAATGATTAACAATAGTAACCTAGTCCAAAAAGGATGTTTTTAATTTTCTTGTATTTAATAAATCAAAACCAAAAAGAGAGAGTACGAAAATAATGTGCAATATAGTTGTGAATGATACATACTTGTAGCAGGTGGATGGTTGGTGTATTTGCTTAAGAGCGGGAAGGCTGATAGAGATAATGAAAGAAAGACAAATGCAGGTTACTCCATTAATGGAGGACTGAATGCCGTTGGTGCCAACAAAAAAACTGCCCAAAGAAGCGAAGAAGTAATGGAGTGCTGGTACCTACCCTGATGTACTGCAGCGAGTCATGGAACTGGCAGAGGAAGGATAAAAGTAGACTGAATGATGTAAAAATGTAAACACGATCGTACATATATCTATGAGTGAGAAATGGGGAGAACCGCAAAGAATGAAAGGCTGATGTAAGCGCAATGAGTAAGATTAAGAATGTAATGCTCAGACGGTTTGGGCATGTAGAGCGAATGAACGAGAAAAGGAGTGCAAGGAAACGACTAAAATATGAAGCAAATATAAATGCCAAGAGACGACCGAGGAAGACATGGCATGACCAAGTGATTCAGATACTTGGGTCGAGCCATGTCAAGTGTCAGAATAATAGCAGAGCATGTATGAACGAGGCAAGAATTGTGTGCCAAGACCGAGTGTTTGGCGGTCCGTCCTCCGTGCCTACCCCTGCGGTGATACGGAGTGATGGTTAGTTAATTAGTTAGTTAAAAACACAATTTCCTCGGAAATCTTAATTAGTAGACTTCTAAATTCCTACCTATTTAATTATATATCACGTATTTTAAGGGGAACAGAAAAACCAAGATAGGCGCGGATCGTCTCCCTTTCCGTGATTTGTCAATAAAAAATTAGCATAGGCAACTTGCATTGTAATAATCACTATTTAGTAATCGAAAATAAAAGCTGCTTACGAATTACTACTCTTTTTTACAATACGGCGCAAATTTCTGGCTGCGTAAAAAAAGTTGCTACGAATCCCAAACCGGGAAAGCAAATCTTTTTACGAAAACAAAGCGGTCGATTTAACTGAAACAAGAAAATAAAAAATGTTTTTTTTTTCAGTTATGGAGCTGAAGAAAAAGTGGCAAAACATTAGAGATTCCTACAAACGAGAGCTAAACATTGAGCGTGCAGCAGACAGCGGCCAACCTGTCAAAAATCTGAACATCCGAAATCCGAAAATGACTAGATAATAAAAAAAAAATCATTTGTGCAGTTCACACGCGGTATAAGTGAACCTTCAGATAACTAAAGTTGGAGAGAATGAGACGAATGCATAGTATCAGGAGTAGGATAATTGTATGGTTTATTTATTACAGGTAATATTGTTACCAACTTTAAAAAATATTTTACATTTTATTCTACGACGCACCGCACAAAGAGGAGGCCGATAGGCTACAAAGCACGGCGCAAATAGGATACCGATTAGTCTATCTCATTCTCTCGCTGGCTAAATCCTAAAGATGTGTGTGTTTGTCACTTTTTAGTGTCGCTCTTTTTCGTTTCATCGAGTTTAAAATCACATCGGTGATAAGAAGTTATCACTTCAATAAATATAAATGCTAATTGGCTAATTTCAATAGAATTTGGTTTCATTTTAGAAGGAAAGGAACTTTTGGGGAATTTGTACATCTATTGTGAGTATTTTAGTGACCCTGTGTTCCAAATACATTCGTGAATCTTATAAAAAATCATGAAAAGCAAGGTTTTTCCGTCTCCACAACGGTCCATTTTAGATATTTTTTCTAATAATGCGCACGCGCCGCAGCATACATGAGATCGAACCGAAATTAACATGTTTATTAGCAAACCTATTCACACATGCTTAGCGCACTTCCCCTCCAACCGCGAATCCAGTAGCATGCTCAATACTAGCAAGGTCACTGACACACATGCCACTAAGTATCATTTGCTTATTAGGAGCACACTCTCAATGAACATGTTTATAAGTACCATAATAATGCATTAATTTATCCTTTTCCCTTTTACAGGTGTATGACGGCCCAGAAAAATGGAAAAATTTGTCATCTACACTTCAGCAGAACGCCGCGCTAAACGAACCGTATTATATACTGGTAAGTTTTTATTATTTTTTTAATAGTAAGTACATATTTTAAAAATTAATATCAACACTACCTACAACATGTAGAGGTTCACAATGTATATTGATACTTGTTTGTAAGTGATTATTAAATGCTAGCGACATAACTTTAACTTCCCCACTATTGAGGATAAGTTTGAAAAATTGACATCGAACGATTCGCAAGATGAAAAAAGCTGAACTCTGGTAAGTCTGAAAGTTGTATAATTATTATGAAAATATTGTATATTATTGTCAATTTGCGGCACTTTTTCAGAGTGTCTTATACAAAATGTATGCCATGAATCGAAAGCTTGCTTAAAATGGACCGAAAACCAGATCCGAATGAATACCCAGGTAGGTACTTCTAAACATATCTTTTCCAATAGAATAATATTAAGGATATTATTAGGCTTGGAATATAACCATTCCTTGGAAAAATATAACACAATATCATTTACCAAAAACATTGACGTTCAACAATTTATCAAAATCATTAACAACATTGTTGACAACCACTGTCTTCAAGAAAATATTAATTTCCACTTTCCAATATGAAATACAAGATCCAACCAACTATTCCACTTCCCATACTCAAAAACAAACTACACACAACAAAGAAGGACGTGCACAAAATACAATAATATCTTTTCAGGCGCTAATATTTTCCATATGTCCTCATGTCAATTTACTAAATGTTTAATTGAAGAATATAAAAAAATATGTTAATTATGAACTTTTTATCCATATTGTCAATTATTTTATAATATGTTGTTTTTCTTTTTTTATTAGGTTTATTTTATAGTTAACGTTATCTTATTATGAGAAAATGTATTTTTTATATGTATAGGTATATGGTTCCATGTCACATTATGTATCTTACATACTTTAATTTGTGTTTTTTATTTCTTTTTCTTTTTTGTTTACTCTAATCATGTATGTTTTCTGTGAATTTTATGTGGAAACTTTGCAGGTTCATGCTACCATGTAACATGTAATTACTTTAATGAAATATGTGTAAATGTTTGTTTCCCTAATTAATCAAAATAATTTTTTTTAAAGATATAAAAAATAATAACACAAGAAGTGCCTTGTGGGTTTGTTTATAGGACCAATTTAGGCCTATAATTCCATATAATCCAGTGCTTTCGAAATTCAAATGGGATGAAGATCTACGAGTTCAGACGAGTGTAAGTGAGACAGATCTCTAGGGGGCTAGGCTAAATAAAACATTTGTTTTCATTCAAATTTGTATTGACTTCCAGTGTTATATTCGTTATAACACTTATAGTGTTATATTCTTTATTCTATGCCTCTTCCCCATATCCTTCCTTTCCCGATTCCTTCAGTCAAAAACATACCCCGGATTGTTGATGCCATTGTCGCACTGGCTTCTGGCAAGTTCCTCAAGGAAGTGTACTGGGACCGATTCTGTTCATTATCTACATCAACGATTTAACTAACCTTACCATTAAAGGAAACGTAATCAGTTTTGCTGATGATACTGTTTTATTATTTCAAGAAGAAAATTGGACTGATACATTTAATGAGGCTGAAAAAGGGCTTAGTGCACTTCAAAATTGGCTTAAAATCAACTCGCTTACCCTTAATATAAGCAAAACAAAATATATAACATTTTCAATGAACTCAAGGGGCCAACCAATAAAATCACTAGAACTAAAATTACATGAATGCCATGGAAATAATATACAATGTTACTGCCCCGTCATCGAAAAAACACAAAACATAAAATATCTCGGAGTAATAATTGACGAAAATCTTAGATGGGACCTACACATCAAAGGAATTACGGAAAAACTCACAAGCCTTACATATTTCTTCAAAAATCTAAGAAACGTGCTGAATAAAAAGGATATGAAAAAGGTCTACTATGCGTTATGTCATTCTCGAATTGAATATGGAATCATAGGATGGGGATCTGCTGCAAATACGTACCTACACAGCCTGAATACGATTCAAAAAGGAATCATAAAGACCATATTGAAAGTACCAATTAGAACGCCTTCAACTGAAATTTTCAATAACTTTGACGTACCAAATGTACAACAAATATATTCCAAAAATATATTATTGAAGCTCTTCAAAAATAATGAATCCTCTACTAGACCGTGTATGCATAACACTAGATCGAATAAAAATGATATAAAAAATATTCCAAGTTATAAAACCACATTTGGACAAAGAAACTATACATACTTTGCAACAAAACTCCATAACATCCTCCCCCAAGACATAAAACTAATAAAAAATCCAATTGAATACAAATCAAGAATAAAAATATGGCTTAAAGAGGTCAATGAGAAAACCCTAGCGAAGACGCTAAAAACGACATAGAAGACAAATGAACTATATTTGAATAACTTTAGTCCTCCTCGGCACAGGACCCCCTAGTGAGGAGGACTAAGAAATACAATATTTTGTACTTAATTTCACATTTCATTTTGTATGTAAAATTTTTCTATATAGTCGCTATAATAAAAAAAAAAAAAAAAAAAAAAAAAAAAAAAAAAAAAATTAGAACTCTTGTGCAGTAATAGAAAAAACTAAAACAAATTGTGACTTTCGAACCCTCTACCCCTGATGTGTGGTATTTTTTAATTTTCATTAAGTTGTTTGCCTTTTTTCATCATGTTTATTCTTGAACATTATCTTATGATGTGAAAATGTATTATTTTTTTTTGGGGGGGGGGGGGAGAATTTCAGAAATAGGCTATTTTCGTCTGTTAAAGACCGTCAGGCCATAGAGCTACAAATAACAACGTATTCAATATTTTTGTGACTTTTGTGACAATATACTTAGTAGTGTCACTTCCCCGTCGGGTGGCACCCTGGGCGGTCCGCCCCCCTCGCTAAGCTACTGCGTTCAAACGGCTTTCAGTCATCGTTGATCTTGGTCATGTTTTAACACGACGCATTGTAGAAAAGGAACTCTCTTTGTTTTTTTTTTTATTTTTTTTTATTAAGGAGAAAATACAGATACAGATGTCAATTGACAAGAATAAAGAAATCAATTAATACAGAATTCACCTGCATCCAAACTATTTCTCACGAATTAACATTAACACCAGATAAAAACATAAACAAATGTTTTTACTTATAAGACGTATTATATACATATGTTACTTGTTGTGCAAGGTTGTGCCAAGGAAATAAGTATTGCTTTTTTTGTTGCGGGGAAATCTAGTTTTTCGAGATCTTTTCTGGTCATACCCTTGTTCTGCAATTTTTTATACCGTAGTTCGGCTCCTTGATTAAAATTAAGTAAATCGTACTGTAAGCATAAACTTTGTGATTTTTCTTGGAAATCAATTAACGACATATTCATCATTGTACCTGGATGTGGTGACATTAATCCGAAAGCAGGAAAATTTTGGTCAATAATAACAGCGCAATGTAATTGATAGGCACGTTTTCTTGATGCTTCATTAATCATGATCAACTAAAAAGGTAATAATTAAAATTAAATTGATTCTCACAAACAATAGGCTACCGACGTAATATTACTTTACGGTTTGTGAGCATTCCTGCATCTTCTAGGGGGGGACAGCTGCCCTCTCCCCCCCCCCCCTGCCCGTACCTAGCTACGCCCTTGTTTTCGTAGTATAATTTCATATTATCTATCCTACATACATATTTTAATCTGTGTGTTTTTTTTATTTCTTTTTTATATATTTGTTTTCTTCTTTTCTACCATTTTATGTCTTCTTTAATGTTTTAATCTATGTTTTTTCCATACATACTATAAATTTTTGCGGAAACTTCACTGGTTCATGCAACCATGTAATATGTAATTACCTTAATAAACTATGTATAACTGTGTGTTTCTCTAATAAACCACAAAACAATTAAAAGTAATGACATGAAATCAAAAATATAATTGTACTTATTGTATTGTTTTTCAGAATATATTCGTGAGACCATCGCGTAATATTGCTATAATAATTATGCACATATTTTATCTATCCTTTGGCAAGTAACTACAACAAACAGAATATACTTGCAACAATGTTTGTTTGTAAGTGTTTAAATTAGAGATGCAACTGACAGTGAATTGGCCGGATACCGGATATCCGGCATACGATCGGCCAGCCGAATATCCGGCCATTGTACAGCATGAAATAAACTCAATGTCAAAACTCGTTCGTGAGCGCACCACTACAGACACAAACGAACATCGACAATCAGTTGCCCGAATTCGTTCGCTGTGTTCGGTCGTGTAGTTGGTTGGTGCGTTACGTAACAGTTTAAAGTTATTTAAATACTAATCCTTATTAAATATATCTGCTCTTTTTGGTAATACGCTTGAAATATGCGGTAAAATTTCAGAATCGCTGGACACGTTTAATACTAATAACGAACGTCAAAAAAACATTTGTTTTAATTTAATTACGTACTACAAGAAACAACCATTTACGTTGCGGGAATGACAAAATACGCATTAAGTCAGGTACACCTCGCACGTCTTTACATGTCTGGTAATGTTATAAGAATATTGAAAACAAGCTATTGGGTCCGAGTGGTTGAAGTTACATTTTTAAATACATCTATTGGAATTTCTATTTTGTTTTTGTGAATGAACGAATGCAAATCTTGAAATTAACCCACTTCCCGACATGCGATCGAGATGAAACTAGGCAGATAGACACTTGCGTCAACTAACTAACATCTTCTTCTTCTTTCGTATGGTGACTGACTAACTAACTAATCATCTTTTCCACGTAGGGGTAGGCAGAGAGGACGGACCGCAAAAACAACTCGATCTTGGCCCACACCCCTTGCCTCGTTCACATTCATAAATCGTCCCATACATGCTCTTCTAATATTCCGACTCTTCACATGGCCCGACTCAAGTATCTGATTCACTTGGTCGTGCCATGTCTTCTTCGGGCGTCCTCGACTTCTTCTAACATTCACATTTGGTCATATATTCTCCGTACAGGATAATGATTTCTATCAACTTGTCGTAGCACTCACTCACACACACACACACACGCATTTCTCTGAAATTATATGAAAATAAATATTATAAAAATTTTAAGTAGATGTGTTACTTACAGTATTTTTTTTTTCCGGTTGATTTCTTTCAATCAAAGTTCCAAATTTCGCGTATTTTGACATTTGAAGTTTTTTTTTTGTTTTGGTTAGTATATGTATAACGTGTGTCGGAATAATTAAACGTACAAATAGTTTAAATAACTCAAACTAAGAAACTAATAAACAATTTTTTTATCTTCTTCAAACTATATAGTCGTTATTTATGCCTGTGTCAGACAATGTTGTCTATATATTTATTATGCGCTAGAGTCCCGTGGCTTCCCAGTGGGAATGTATGGCGAGCGATACGCTGAATCAAGCCAAGCCCAAAAACGCTAGTTACGTTATAATGTAGACTGACATTTGTAGTAATTAAGAGGAAACCGGGCGGCATTTTGGTCATACAAACGTATATTCCCCAATTTCCTCTCTAGATTTTGACACTAGTGCAAATATTTTTTAATATAATATAGATATCAATCACTAGCATGTCGGTATATTTTGTTTTTTTTTGATAAGTTACTTCTTGTAGGAATTAGGGCCCTCCAAAAATCATTGAAATTTTCTGGTATGAACGCCATCAACAGACGTTCAGTATAAAAACTGGACAATATATATTTTAATAAAAGCAAAATGTACAGACATAGAACATTTTTTTCCAATACAATTGGTAAAAAAAAATTTAAAATCGGTCCAGTTTTGGAGGAAAAAAATGTGGAATACAAAACGTCGATTCTGATGATTTTATTTAGGTCTTATCAGCTGAGGTGCAGTTGTCCCTTTCGCTCCGTGTTCGGCGGAGTAAGAGTGACAGTGGCAGCAACACTTTGTTAAAATATCTATTGTTCAAATTTTACTTCAAAATTATTTTAAAAAAAAAATCGCAGCGTATCCAGTGATTCTGTAATATTACCTCATTTTGTATATATAATAGCAAATTTAAAGATAACTTAACGATTCAAGTTCACCATTTAGGATCGAAACTTTTGGTGTAATTGACTTAAACTGTGTTTTGAGATCTATTATTATTATCTGCATTGAAATTTTATCGCCGGTGAATTGAAATGGCATCAACTGGTAACAGGACGTCTCCTCTCTGGAAATATTTCACTGTTTGTGACAACCCTCGCTACGCCTTGTGTTCGTTGTGCAGCGTAATGATTTCGAGGGGAGGGGAAGGAAAACAAGCAGGAACTTCGGCTCTGTGGAACCACCTGCAGATGAAACACCCGACAATGTATGCTTTGCTGAAGATATTGAAGGGCACACCAGAAATTCGCATCCCCAAAAAAAAGCAGGTAAGTACTTTCATAATTTACTTTGGCATTTGAAATATTAAGTTTATATTGATATATGGGGGCAGAAAATCAATAATATATAAATAATTTGTACATGAAAGTGGGAGCGAACAAGAAGCGATTTTACAATGCTGTTAATTCTTCGGCAGTTTCGAACAGAATGGTTCCGATAAATTTGTCACGGCAAGAGGTGAATCATGAGAATTGAGGATCCCTATTGGCGTATGAGGATCCAATAGGAATGCTTCGCGGTTCAAGATCGCTGGCTCGTTCGCCTTCCACAAACACTTTCTATTTAACTACTTATTTGTTTCAATTTATTCACTAACGGCTTCCCTTTGATCAACCTTTATCAGGGTAAAAAAATTAACTAAAGAAAAATACATTAAATTCAATTGAATTTATTCATTTTAAAAACCTTAGAAAATTAACGTAAGAGAGAAAATATTCTGTTGTATGCAGGCTTGTATCTGTTTCTGTCTCACACTGTGTTTTTTTGTTTAGTATAAATTTTTATCCTGTTGAAGCTTGAGCTAAGCGAAACCGATTGGTGAGGACACTTAAACAAATTAGTGGTTATAACGAAGTGTTTAATTTGATATATGTTTTTATTCATCCAATTAGCAATAAATGTAAATGCATATACAGTGGACCCGCGGTAATCCGGCCCCTGACTAATCCGGCGCCCTCTGTAATCCGACACGCCTGATTGGACAGGTTGTAACTTATACGCCCCACCACTATTGTGCTCGACAGCTCGACGCGTTTTGTTTCAGTTTGAATTCGACTGTACATGTGAAAATGGCCTAGCGAGCGTTCATTGTTGTTTTTTGTCTCATATACATACACAGTAATGTCTTCACAAGCCCAAAAGCGAAAGCACAGAACACTGACAATTAAAGAAAAAGGTGATATTTTGGATCGCTTAAATCATAACGAATCCCTCAGCAGTTTAGCAAGTGAATACGGTGTAGGTCGATCTACAATTTATGACATTAAAAAAGCCAAGAGAAGATTAAAACCTTCGTGTCAACTACTGACTGTGGGACAGGCAAAAGACAGACTCTCGAGAAAGCTGAACATCCAGATGTGGAAACTTGGAAACTTTCTAATGATACAACCTGCATAGAACCATTTCAATTGAGATTTTTACAAAAATTGAAGGATTTTGATCTTAGCCCATCACAGGTATACAATATCATTACCTATAATAATATCAATTTTGACAAATTTTCATCACAACTCTCAGACTGAAAGCAACTGAACAGGTAAACGAAATACTGAATTAATAATATCTACAATAAAACAAATATGAAACTTATTTTCACTTTAATTTATTTGACCGTAACCGGTTTCAGCTTGTTAAAACCATCTTCGGACTGGTACAAATTATTCTTAAATTAAGGTTTATATACAAACATGTATACACAAAACATATATATATATATACAAAACATGGGGAGGGGTGGCGTACAATGATTTTATTCAATTATATGGGTTTTCTTACATTTGTTACTAAGTCGTCTTTGACTGAGAATTTCTAATTATTTTGTTATTCCCGGTCGTCGCGGTGGGCTTAAATACCTCGGGTTTGTGGCTTACCTTACTTACATTGGAGTAGATATGTAAAACACGTGTCTATAATATAATAACGATTTTAATTAAGAATAGACATGACACCAATAAAATTAGTTCGCTAATAATTCATATTACCTTGTACGGTATTCCCCAAACAATATCAAAGTAAACTACAAACCCGAGGTAATTAAGCCTACCGGGAGTAACCAAAGTAATCAGAAATTCCACAGTCAAAGACGACATAGTAACAGCGACACATGTAACCCGTATAGTGAATAAAATCATTGTACACCACCCCTCTCCCCCACCCCATATGTTGTGTATATAAACCGTAGATTAAGAATAATTTGTACCAGTCTGAAGATGGCTTTAACAAACTAAAATCATTTACGGTCAAAAATATTAATTTGGAAATAAGTTTAATATTTCACCATGAACGTAATATTCAAAAATATAAATACTGAAGCATGAATCCTCTGGTTTTGATTTAAAAATTATATCGCTTAGAAACATTTTAGATGCTTTAATTAAATACTGCGAGTAGAACACATATTTAGTATTTTTATAAAACCAAAAAAATCAAGTATTAGGCCTAAAACAACTGCTTTAAAGTTCTAAATCTCCTACTTCCGAAGCCTCTTTTCAGTTATTATTGAATAATGTGGAAAATTAAATTCTTTACAAAATGTTCGTAAAACATTTCAACATTTGTACCTAAGCTTTGCAAAATTAAATAAAACACCCTTTTTGGCGATGTTTTTTTCTTAAACAAATCAAAACAGGCGGCTTGAGTTAAACGAGAATTTAAACCTTATCGATTTCTACATAAGGAGTGTTATTGTTGGCAATACTGATCCACAACTTTACATGACCTTATACGTACGCCTCATACGTCATCACACATGTCTGGTAATGATGTAGGTAGCTCGAAAACAAGCTTGTGGGTTTGAGTGGTACCCCCGTATGAATAGTTCCTCTTTTGAAGTAATTTATTCATCGAAAAACATTTGTTTGTAAACACTGTTTCAGATACATAATTTATGTGCTTCTGAAAACCAATTAAAATGTTTCTGAAACATTTAAAACTGTTGCGGTAAACAATACGTGTTTCCGACCGTGTTTCTGTGCTCCCGCTGCGCTGGCAATGGAGAACACAGAAACAAATCAGTTTCCCAACGAACGTTGCCGAGTGCGGACTTCTGTTTCACTTGTTAAAAAATGGCGATAGTGTGGGACGACGAAACGATTTTAAAATTAATAGAAATCTTTGAGACAAAGCGGATTTTATGGGATTGCTCGACTAAAGATTATAAAAACAAAATAAAAAAAAGTGACGCGTGGGAAGACATTTCGAAATCTTTAGAAATCCCAAAACAAGACGTTGAAAACAAAATACATATTTTGCGTTCGCAGTTTGCGAGAGAGAGGAAGAAAATTTCGTCTTGGAAAACTACAGGAATGGGGACTGCAGATGCCGAAAAATCTAAATGGAAATTTTATGATGCTCTGAAATTTCTAATAAGTGTGATGACCAGCAGTAGTGGTTCAGATACCATAATTAAAACGGTAAGTGCATTATTCATACTTGATGCACTTCATTTTTATTTAAAAACGGCAGTAGGTTTAATTTAAGTATGAGGCGGATCGTTTTTACCTGGCGAAAACTTCGATTATTTTAAACAAACATCGATGACGTTGTAATCTAACAGGTAGACGTGTGGTAGAAATCGTAAAAGTGGTAAGCCAGAGACAAGACAATTATATTGTTTCTTCAAACTTTGCAAATATACCTTGTGGCGTCATTAATAATAATAATAATAATATTTGGATGATTTATATAGCGCCGTTTTTGTGAAAATTCACCTCAAGGGCGCTTGCTTTGATATAATGAAAACAAATAACTTGTTTAAACCACTATATTATCAACAATATCGACATGCTTCAAAAACAATGTTTTCTTCATCAGGATAAATTGTTAATATAAAAAAACGAGTGTGCTTTAGACCAAACGACTGAAGTACAACTTCACTAACTTTTATCTCCCTCTCAACTTATGGTCGCCTCGCCCGACCGTTCGCCTCGCTCGATCACACTTTTCGTAACGCTCTCGTCACGCATTCACCAGCTTACTTTCCAAATCAAGCGTGCGTAAAGGCCCGACTGTTCGCCTCGCCCGATCACACTTTTAGTAACGCTCTGGTCACGCATTCACCAGCTTACTCCCCAATTCAAGCGTGCGTAAAGAAGTTTTACTTCAAAAAATTTTCAGTTCACATGCGGTAGAAGTGAAACCTTCAGAAAACTTAAGTACAAAAAGGGTGGGAAGACTACGAAGCACCGCACGTAGAGGAGACCGATTGGAAAAATAGGTATTATTTATGAAAAATAGGTTCCATTTAATTTTGAATCCTGTAGTGTCAGTCTCATCTCATTCTCACGCAGGCTAAATCATGTCGATGTATGTGCTTATCTCTTTTTCGTTTCATCGAGTTTCAAATCACAACGATGCTAAATAAATGTTTACTTCAATAATATGCCGGTATAAGTATATCCAAAATCCGAACGTATACAACCACAGAAATTTAAAGTATGAATATGCACCCCACATGTTACAAGAAAGGGTATAAACCATAGACATATGAATATTAATAGACCTGCCCTAAGCGATAAAAGCGTATTATTTCCCCCTCCCCACACCGGTTCCATTGGAACCGGCTGGGATCGAGTATGGCTTCTCGTGGATCTAAAAAATGTGACGTCATCATTCTTCTGCAAGCCAGCGTCGAGCACTCATCGGTACATTTTACGAAATAACACGGCAAAAATAGTGGCTTGTGTTTTGAAAACGTGTAAAAATAGAAGTGAAAAAGAGAATAAACCCAATTGCCGTATTACATTCCTTAGGCAAGCATTATTTTACTTTATAATAAGCTTATTCAGATCACATAATATGGTCGTTTTTGTAACACACACTATCACTCGAGACACATGGCGTGTGCTCGTCGCTGTTTTGTGGGGTAAGTAAATTATGAAACATTTGTAAAAATGTCTTAACTAAATACGTCAACAAAATATTGGACTATGAAAATAGGCGAACTTTACTTTGCTGTATTTGGAATTTGTAAATGTGTTCATTTCGCGGCGAGCAATTCGCGCTCCCATGTAAAAAGGTCTATTCATTAAAGAGCAGAGTTTACTTTTAAGAACTAAATGGTGATATTATAATGCGAGATGCCCATATACTCTCAGATTGAGTTATTGACGAATCACATATCACCGAATTCATCTTCCCGCTCTGCGCCCCGCTGTAGTTGGTTTCTTCCCCTCACCGTTATGTTCTGGTCTATTAATATTCGTATGTCTATGGTATAAACACACGGTATTAGTAGGGGAGACCTGTCCTAAACCGTATACCGGGGTAAAACCGTACGTCTCTAAAATATTCCCGCCACATCTCCGCCACGTGTTCCGAAACCAACGCAAGTCAGCAGAAACTTGTCAGTACAAGTCTGCCCGGTGGCGGGGTAACGTGTTTTAAGTTTTTCGGTGCCCTGATGCAATTTTACGGGTATTAAATTAATTAATAGTGTACTTTTTACAAGTCTCAGGTGAATGAAATATTAAATACTATAATTATGAATATTTAAACTTTTATTATATATATAACTTTTGGGTGATTTTCGTTACATTTGTTAAATAATTTCTTTTTACAAGTTTCTCGGGGCAAAACCGCGTGGAGTAAAATCGGTCATTATACGATTTTGAGCCGGAATACTTTAAATAAATTATTATTTTTATTTGTTCATAGACGTTACAAACATGCCGCGTAAATACGAAAGAAAAACAACCAGACAGGACTGGGATACAGAAAAAATGAGGACTGCAATTTTGAGTGTAGTTGAAGGAGGAATGGGATACCTAAAAGCGGCAGAAACCTACGGAGTACCGAAATCTACTTTACAAGACCGTGTCAATAAATACAGAGACAATCAAGATTTGGCTTTATCTACAGCAAAAGGCCTCGGCCGTTTTAAGGTGATTCACTACAAAGTAATGCAAAATCGTGTGTTTTTGGTTTGAAAATTAGGTCGCTTAGATATTTTAATTAATTACTGGTAGTAAGTAGAACACATATTTTCCTTTGATGTAATCAAGAGTTTTTTTGGTAGGTCTTTAGAATTTTTTTTTTATTATTTCAGTATCCTGATGAAATTTTACGGATATTGAATAAATTAGGAGTGAACTTTTAATAATTTGTTGGTGAGTGACATCTTAAATACTATAATTGTTTACATTTTAACTTTCGGGCGATATTTTGTACAAGTTTCTCGAGCCCAATTGTACGGGATTAAATCGATCAATATACGATTTTGACCCGGAACATTTTCATTTAGAGTCACGTGGGGCAACCTTACGCGGAAAGGAAGTGTTCGCAGTGATGAGGTCGTGCCTGTTTCGCGCCCGCTTGTTTCTTAATTCAGTAGCGTTTTGGGTCGCATTGAAGCAGGACGTGTGTAAAGTGAATCCTAATTTGAAAATAAAAATTCGTAAGTAAATCACTTCTTTTCGTGCTTTTCTTAAATATTTCATCTCCGTTACCGATGTGTGCTATTGTGTAACCAACAGTGGCAGAGCGATGTGTGCTATTGTGTAACCAACAGTGACAGCGATGTGGCCTATGATATTTCTTTGTGAAATATTGTTAGTTACACGGGTGCAAAGTGGTAATTCTAATAAAGACCACCACCAATCTGATTTTTAAAGTTTATTGAATTTTGTTGTGGTGGGGTAAGTGTGCTGGGGTAAACGTGCGCAGTTGGATGAGTGCGAACACTTACCCCTCTACGTAAAATTGATTTTGTGGCATAATATTTCCACTCTCGTTATTTTTACAGTGAAATATGCCGCGTGTTTACGTGAGAAAGCACCCGGAGAGGTCAGTTTGTACCGAAGAGCAGATTGAAACTGCAAAAAGGCTTATGAAAGAGGGGAAGAGTCAGCGGGCAGCTGCAAATATTGTTGGGATCAATGAAGCGACTCTGCGTAAACGCCTCAAACTAAAACTAATAGCAACTTCAATGGGGAGATGTCGTCCGACATTTACACCAGATAAAGAGGTAGATTTTTAAGTATTTTTTTTTATTTGTTTGTAGACGTTACAAACTTGCCGCGTAATTACCATAGAAAAACTACCAGACAAGACTGGGATACAGAAAAAATGAGGACAGCTATTTTGAGTGTAGTTGAAGGAGCAATAAGATAGGTAGGTAGCCAAAAGCAGCAAAAACCATCGAAGTGCCGAAATCCACGTTACAAATCCGGGACAATAAATACAGATTTAATCAAGAGTTGGCTTTGTCTACAACAAAATGCCGAGACCGTTTTAAGGTGATGTACTTCGAACTAATACAAAATCGGGTGTTTTTGGTTTGAAAATTAGATCGCTTAGATATATTTACTTAGATGTTTTAATTAATTACTGCGAGTAGAAAAGATATTTTGCCTTTGATATAATCAAGTGTTTTTTTTAATAGTCTTTTTGTAAGCCCAGAAAAAAAATAATGTATCAGGCCCATAAAAACTTCCTAAAGGTTAAAAATCTTCTACTTACGAACCCCTTTTGGGTTATGGTGTTATTTTATAATGTTTAAAATTAAGTTCTTTAGAAAATTATCGTAAAAAATTTAAATATTTGTTCATGAACTTCGCAAAATAAAATAAGATATGCTTTTTGGCGATGTTTGTTTCTTGTGTAAATTAAAACAGGCGGCTGGTGTTAAACGGGAATTTAAACCTTATCACCATCTACAAAATGAGCGTTATTGTTTGCAGCCCGACTTCGAATTTTACGATTTATTCGAAACGAAAATCAAATCAAAAAAGTTTAACCACAAAATCGACTCAAAATGTCTTTCCAAATTTTGTCTTGAAAGCAAGACAAGGGTTACGAAAACCTAATATTATTGTGGGTGGGACGAACGATTCTGGCTGGAGAGGTCAAAAGACCTCCTCAACCAGTATCTCTCGATCCGGCCCACCCCGCAGCAGGTGGGCAGACACATTGGCTGCCAAGACCTTAATAAAACCTCACCCCATGAACTTGGCACCCCTACTAAGTCACCAAACGTAGCTAACCACATGGGGTGACCAATGGCAGATGTGATAGTTATCCAATAAATGGTTCCCGGGGCTGCGGTACCCATACTACAATGTGATTACATAACAAGATTTATAAATAAATAAAACTTAAAACTAAAGATATATTACACTTAGTACGTACAAGAGAGGATAATAAACAATCATTTATGCACAAGTATGACGGTATAACGCTCACTGTTACTCGTGTACCCTCATTGAGCTAATTTACGTCAATCAATTCTCATTGATGCAATCAATTGATCGTTTACAGAAGCAATTTCCATTTGCCACTTCCATTCGGGGGGGGGGGGGATAATGAGTTATATTGATTGAGCCCAATGAAGCGGCCAGCCGATTGATCGTGTCACTGCGCGATTGACAATCGTTCGTTCGGTTTAGTTGCTCGCCATACAGCAAACATGGCGGACGTGTCTAGTCCTCCTGAACTCTGTTCCATCGCGGAGAGAGATTTTGTTTTACTTATAATAGCATTATATCGCGATTGTCCAGAGTTATGGAGAGTGAAATCGATACATTACGCTAATAAAAATAAACGATGTGCCGCTTTGCAAAAAATGCTAAGCGTTTTAAACAAATACAAACCTGATTACAGCGAGGATCAATTGAAAAAGAAGATTAATATTTTGCGTACAAATTTCAATAAAGAGTGTCAAAAGATTGAGCAAAAATTGCTTTCGGGTGCATTTAGTGATGAAATTCCCGAACCAAAGTTATGGTATTATAATGAAATTAGTTTCATAAAAGATCAAGAGGAGATTGGAGAGACTGGATGTTTTGAGGTGAGTAGGTAAATAATGTGAATTATTTGAGTGTAGGTGCGGACTGTTTGTGCAGACACTGCAGATGTCCGCGCAGTGAGCAGTGAGCAGTGACTGGGGCGGACTTATTGACGTGTCGATTCGATTGAATAACAGAATGGAAATTTTAATTGAAACCTAAGAGTATGGATATAGTTCCATGATTGAAACCGTCAATCATGTTTAAGGGGAACGGCCTCACGGCCTTTTTCCTTTAAAACTTTATTATTTATTTATTTATTTATTTGATGCAATATTATTTACATTTTTTACATAATTCAATGATGTTGGCCTCACTGGGTGGTTTACCCGTGCTGAGGCCTCCATTTCATATACAAAATTATACACAATAATATAAATATATATATACATAATATTGGTGAAAAAAAGGAAAAAAGTAAATAAAAAACATACGATTAAGATAAATTAAACTTAAAAATTAGAGATTTAGAATTAACGTAAAATTAAGAATAAATAATATTATATAAGGTTAAAAACGATATTTTTAATACGTGTTGTGTGTTTGTGGGTGATTGTGTTTTATATTGGTTTTGTATGTTACTTATATGTTTTGTTATTTTATGCTATGATATTTTGGTAGTATTGTCTATTTTGGTCTTTAATCCATTTTGTAATTTTGTGTCGGAATTTATTTTTGTTTTCCTCAATTTTATTTTCAAGTGTTAGACTGTTGAATGCTTTTATAGCGTGATATTGGTAATGTCTTTGTCCAAAGCTTGTATTTACCGTCGGAGTTTTTAAGTTTTCTTTGTATGCTTGTCTAACTGGTCTGTTTGTGATATTTTGTGTTTGTTGAAGGTTGTTTTTTTGGTCAAAAATGTAATTTAGTAGCGATTTAACATATAATTGTCGTATGTCTAGTACGTCACAACGGTTGAATATTTGGTCTGTATCAGTAAGTCTATGTTTTTTTAAGTATTACCTTTAAGATCGTTTTCTGCGCAATTTCCAGGTGTTCGATAGCTGAGTTTGTTGCTCCTCCCCAAGCAATTATTCCATATTCTATTATAGACTGACATAGAGCAAAATATATTGTTTTCATTTGTTGTATTTTGTATATGTTTCTTATGTTTAGGAAAATGTGTATCGTTTTGAGGAGTTTATTTGTGACTTGTTGGATGTGATGTGTCCATCTAAGGTTATGGTCAATTATGATTCCTAGATACTTTATTTGTTCTTTTTTTTCTAGAGGAGGGCAAACGCAAATGTTGGTGTTTAAACATTCGTGTATTTTTATGGTGTTTGTGTTATTTTTTGGCTGTCCTGTGCTATTTATACTGTACGTTGTGAATTTTGTTTTCGATATTTTCAGTGTAAGTATGTTTGAGTCTAGCCATGATTTCACTCGCGTGATTCCTAAATTCGCTATGTTGTATGCATTTTTCCAATCCTTAGATTTAAAGAGTAAAACTGTGTCGTCTGCATAACTAACTATTTCACCGTCTATTTTCATGCTGCAAAGTTCATTAATGTAAATAGTGAAAAGAACGGGCCCTAGTATGCTTCCTTGTGGAACTCCATATGTAATTGGCAGTGGCTTGCTAATATGGTTGTTAATTTTTACTTGCTGTGTTCTGTTACTCATATAACTTTTTAATAGTTGGAGTTCCTTGCCTTTGATGCCTATGTTTTCTAATTTTTTAAAAAGCGTTTGGTGGCAGATTGAATCGAAAGCTTTAGCTAAATCTAGGTATATCGCTATGCATTTATACCCTTGATCTAAATTGCTATGTATATAGTCTATTGTACACGCCAAAGCTTCTTTTGTGCCTATTTTTTCTCTAAATCCATATTGTTTTTCCGAGATTAATTTATTTTCTTCCAGGTATATTATAGTTTGGTTTTTTATTACTCTTTCGAAAATTTTTGAAAGCGAGTTTAACAAAGTGATAGGTCTATAGTTAGTTATTTGCATTTTGTCTCCGGATTTGTAAATAGGGATCACCAGTCCTTTTTTAAGAGTACTAGGGAAGCAGGAGTGTGTTATACTTAGATTGATTAAGTGTGTTATGGGTTTTAAAATTTCTGTTTTTATTATCTTAATGCAATCCGTCGTTATCTCATCTAATCCAGGAGCAATACGGTTTTTTAATGTGTTTATTATTTTGTCAATTTCCTCTTCCGAAGTTGTTTTTATTGCAAATCTGTGTTGTGTCGGTTGTGTATTGATGTGTGAACTGTTTGTTTGTGTTGTCGTGTTTGTGTTGAGAATTTTACGGTTCGCTAAGACTTTTCCTATACTTGCGAAGAAGTTATTTACATGATTTGCTATAGTTTCTTTATTTGTATTGGCGTCTACTTTTTTTGAGTTAATGTTTAGATGTTCAATTGTATTTTCTTGTTTGAATTTTTGTGTGTATGTAACTTCTTTTAATATTTTCCATATTTCCTTTGGGTTATTGTTTTCTTCTTTTTTAAGTTTTTCTCTAAAATACAACTCCTTAGCTACTCTAATAATTTTCGTGCAGATGTTTCTATATCTTTTGTAGTAATTAAGTTGTTGTATGTCATATGGCGTATGTTTAATTTGTTTGTGAATTCTGTCTCGTTTACGAATACAGTTTAATATTCCCTGCGTTATCCATAGTTTAATTTTTTTTGCTTTGTGCGTAAGTTTTACTTGTTTTAGAGTAGTGTTATTATTTATTTCTTGCGCTAAAATTGTTGTAAATTTGTCCCAGGCCTCTTCGACCTTCTCTATTTGGTATATTGTACTCCAGTCTATTTTTTTGAGTTTTTCTTTTAAGTTTGTGTAGTCAATTATTTTTTTTGTGAATATTTTATGTTGGTTAGGTTTTGTGTTTTCGGTATCTATTGCTATCATATTCATGTAGTGATCTGTAATAGTGCTTTCAAGTACTATGGTTTTGGTTTTTAGTTTTGTTTTGATCATTATATGATCTATACAACTTTTTGTGTTGTGTGTGACTCGTGTTGGAACATTTATCGTTGGCTCCAGTCCATGCTGTGCTAATATTGTTAGGTATTCTAAGTTTTGTGGGTGTCCGTTTTGTAGAGTGTTTATGTTTAGGTCTCCAATGACGATGATATTTTTGTATTTGTTGAGATCATTTAATGTATTATTAAATGCAGTTAGGAAATTTGTAATATTGTTTTTGGATGGAGATCTGTACATTGCAAGAATACACGTTTCTTTTTCATATGTTATTTGTATGCAGTTGGAGTCTACGATATGTATTTCTTGGATGAATGTGTTTATTTTATCATTAGTGTATACGACTATGCCATCATTTTGATTTTTGTGTTTTTTTGTGTGGTGTGTGTTGTAGTGTTCAATTGTTTTTGGAATATATTTTTCATTCAACCAGCATTCTGTCAGCACAATTATATCGAAGTTATTATCTAGTTGTTCTAGGTACATAGTGAATTCATCAAAATTTTTATTAATCGATCTGATGTTTTGGTGCAATATTTTGATTTTATTTTTTTCTTTTGTGATATTGGTCCATAGATTAATGTCGTTTGTACTTATACAGTAGTGTTGGTTGTCCGAGTCTATATGTTCCATGTTTTCAGCCATGTTGGTGAGTATTTGTGTAAGTGTGTAATATAAGCATTAAATTAATTAAAATTAAATTGAGTCAATGAACAAAGATAAATTTAGGGAATTTAAATGATAGATTATATGTTTTATAAAAGGAAAAATAATTTCATTAGATATAGGAATAAATAGAAATGTAGAAATTGAAAATTTTAAAAGGATTGCATACTTAGAGTGATTGGAAGGCTTATAATAAGACATTAAAAATTTATGGATGAAGTTGGTTGAAATAAGTGAAGGTACTGAAACGATTAGGAGAATAAATACTAAGATGACAAATAAAATTGAAATATTACGATTTTTAAAATATAAGAAACGATTATAATAGTTTGGAGTAAAAAAACAAATTGAGCAATAAAGTTTGTTGTTAAAATAAATAAAATAATTTAGGTAATAAAAACAATTTGAACAATAAGATTTGTTGGTAAAGTAGTTAAAATAATTTGGGTAGTAAAAACATTTAGAACAATAAAATTTGATGTTAAAATAATTAAAATAATTTGGGTAATAAATACATGTAGTATAATAACATTTGAATGTAAAATACTTGGTATAAAAAGGTAATTTAGATAAATAGGTGTAAATAAGATCATGAAAGTTAATTTGAGAAATGAGAATTTTAGGGGAATCACATAATTGCAAAATTTTAAGAATTAAAATAAGTAAAATTAAGTGTAGTAAGTTAATATAGATAAGTATAGAAAATATAATTAAATGATCAATATGATTTACAATTTTAGTTAAATATTGTATGTAGATTGAATAAGCTTTTCTAATTGAAAAAAGTAAATTATTTTTATCGAGTAAAATTGTATAATATATGTTTATAATAAAAGTGTAATAGAGGTGTATAATATAATATATGATAAAAGTGTATAATATAAGTATTAAAATAATTAAAATTAAATTGAGTAAATGAAAATAGATAGATTTAGGAAATATAGATAATAGATCAGTTCGGTTAATGATTTGGATAAATGTTATCGGTACTAAATTATTTAAAATAACTACAATAATTAAGAGAATTAAGAATAGTGCAATTTGAAGAGAGAATAGGTTATTTTGTACAATTTTTTTATAGAATTTAGAATTTGAGGTTCTATAGTTAGTTTTAGCATCTTTATTTTGGATTTGGGGCTTATATTTGAACAAACTGAATAATTTTTTTTTATTCGAAAGGTTCGCAAATATCTTGTACTGATAAGTGCTACTTTATATAACTAATTGTGTTTTTAGTAATAAAATATGGGCCATTAAAGAATGCATGACTTTAGAGGCAAATTTGACAATTTTTGAGCTAATATTGATTATTATTAACAAAATAATTTTACCCAATTTACTATGTTAATATAATGAAATATCTTATAAAAAAATAAAATCTTGTAAGAAATGTTTTTAGTTTCGAAATTTAGTGCGACAAATTTGTGTCTGAAGAAAATCGGTCATTTGTTATTTAAATATAGGCCAGTCAAATTGGTTATTCTAATAATTTGTATTTTATATTTCATCATGTTTGCGCAGTAAATGCATCAATTTTTTTGTTTTGTTAATTTTCGTTAACTCACAAATAATTTCCAAAGTTGGCCTCTCAAATCATGAAAAATTAAATTATGTAAAAGCATTTTTTTATAATTTAAAACACAAATAATTAATATAGCACATATCCATACTGGATATTTGCTATGTCTTTTGATGAAAAAAATATTTATTCAGTTTGGTTTATTATTATGGACCGGGTTCTATGGGAGTAGTCGATTTGAAAAACGAGCAGGATTTGGAACTAGAAATGGGTAAGTTCTGCATTTTTCCGGAGGCCTCCGAGACCTGCTTCCTTTTAAAAGTACTTGAGTTCTTGGAGCAGGTCTCGGGAGCCACTCCCGACTCGCGAATGGCCCGAGCGCGCAAAAGAATTCGAACGCGCAACCTGCTTCCGACTCGCAAATAGCTTGAACCGAGACGTTCGGGTTCCACCCTAGCCAGAGCTTGCAAAAGAACTCGAACGCCCGACCTACTCCGCCTGCTCCCGAATGGCTCGAATCGAGACGCTCGGGTTCCACCCTAGCCGAACCTTGGAGCCGGAGCCCGCACGCAAAAGAACTCAAACGCGCCACCTACTCCCGACTTCCACATGTGGCTCGGACCGTGACGCACGGGTTTGACGAGTGCGAACTGCCACCGCGCCGCGCCGTGCCGCCACCCGACTGTGGCTGGGCCCGCCGAGTTCTGACTACGAGTACTGTACCGGGTTCTTTGGGAGTAATCGATTTGAAAAGGGAGTAGGAGTGGGAGCCGCTTCGCGCGAAGAACCTGAGTTTAAGAGCCCACTCCAGCTGAACCTATGCATCGCTAATAGGAAGTATATTGTAAAATGTGTTCACTCACCACTGGACCTATTCATTGAGATAATGCATGTTTTTTTTTTTTTTTATTTTAAATACATAAACGGCTATACTGCCTTTTATAAATAAACATATAATAGAGTACAAAATAATATATAATATATAATAGAGTAAGAAAAATAATATCATTACATAATAGTAGTTTTAAACTTTAAAATAACATACAATTATTTTGTGTATCACAACAAAAAATAACAAAAAAGAACAATGAGAAATATCACATTTCATTTCAACATGTTCATATTGCGTATATAAAGTTACATTATGGAAAAATAATTTTTGAGTGCATGTTTATATTGCGCTAATTTTAAGAAATAAATGTCGCCGATGTTAGCATATTCATTTCCCAAAATGTGTAATCGACTGATTGGTGAGTAATAATGTGATAATGTATGTGTGTTATTATAGTAGAACGGTAGAGTCAGTCTATTGTTAGCGCGACCAGGGCAATGAAATCGTATTAGTTCTATTAAATCAGGGGTATCCAGGACCGAGTGAATTATTTTATATAATATTAATAGATCACAGATTTTTCTGCGATCTGATAAATTTACGAGATTAGTCCAGTTTAATAACAAATTATAGTCCACGGATTCTCTTGGAATACCTAATTTAAAATTAATATACCTAAGGAATCTATGCTGGACTTTTTCAATCGCTTGAATATGGATATTGTAATGTGGAGCCCAAATCGTAGAATTATATTCTAAAATGCTTCTCACTAGCGTTATGTATAAAATGCGAATAGTATCAATGTTACAAAATTGTTTTGTTATTCTAATAATAAATCCTAAAATCTTCATTGCTCTATTAATAATATTATTTATAAGGCTAATAAATGTAAGTTTTGAGTTAAAAATAATACCTAGATCATTTATTGTTTCTACTGAGTTTAATATAATTTTGTCAAGATTGTATTCATAAATGATCGGTTTCTTTATTTTATAAAATCTTATTATTTGACATTTACTAATGTTAAGTGCCAGTTTATTGCATATACACCAATTAAACAAGTTGTTTAAATTTTTTTGTCAAATTATGCAATCAGAAACATTTTTAATTTTTTTATATAATTTTAAATCATCAGCAAATAACAGGATATCAACATCGGAAAAAACGTCTACAATGTCATTAATAAACAAAATAAACAGTATTGGTCCTAAATGTGAGCCCTGTGGCACACCACTAGTGGCAGAAAAGGCATCCGATATTACGTCATTTAACTTTACAAACAGTTGCCTATTTGTTAAATAACTCTCTACCCATTTAAGAAAGTTCCCGGTTATACCCATACTCCTTAATTTATTTATCAATATTTTATGACAAACTTTATCGAACGCCTTGCTGAAGTCAGTATATATCGAATCTACTTGACATTTATCTGCAAAGGCATTCGCTATAAAGTTTTCATATATCAGTAGATTTGTCAGAGTTGATCTATTCTTCATGAAACCATGTTGAAACCTTGTTATAATCCCATTTAATTTAAAAATAATTTTATCCAAAATAATTTTTTCAAAAAGTTTTGGAATAGTTGACTGTATACACACAGGTCTATAGTTGCGTATATCGCATCTGTCACCTTTTTTAAATATGGGTGTGATGTAACTATTTTTCCATGCAATTGGAAAATATCCCGATGACAATGACATATTAAAAATTAAATAGAGGGGATACGACAAGGCATGTATACAGTGTTTCAATAGAATTGGTGGTATTTTGTCAGGACCCGAACTTTTTTTTACATCTAATTTGTTAATATGGGTTTTAATTTCATTTATATCTATGTGAATGTTAGAAATTTGTAAATTGATGTTAGATGAAAAAAAAGGAATTTCACTATTATCAATTGTGTTGTCGTATACATCTTTAAAAAATGAAGCAAATAAATTAACAATAGTTTCTGCATTATTTTCATTTATGCCGTTATAAAACATGCTAGCAGGTATATCTATTTCATTTCTTTTTAATGACTTTGAGTACTTCCATAAAGTGTTGATGTCGTTATTTGCAATTGAATTTTCCACATTATTTAAGTATTCTTTGTAACAGTTTTTAGAAAGATCATGACATTGGCGTCGAATTGAATTGAATTGAATATTATCTTTAATTGATTTAGAATTTTTGTACTTTTTATGTATTTTCTTCTTCAATAGAGTCAAGTCAATTAAATCTTTATTGAACCACTGAGGGAAAACATTATTTTTACATTTAATGTAAGGCACACTTTTTTCTATGATATTGTGAATTATTTTATAGAATACGTTGATATTTTCGTTAATATTTTCTTGTTTTAAAAAAGTCCAATCAGTAGCATTTAAGCATTCATTAATATGATTAAAATCAGCTTTATTAAAATTGTGAAGTGATTTTTTGCACTGTAGATTTGGTATTTTATTTAGTGATACGCTAATATTTAATGGAGGATGATAGTTATCTACAGGTAATATTATTTCACTTGATTTTACTACAGTTACTGAAGTATCACTTGAAAATACCAAGTCCAGTATTTTGTTATAACAATTTTCAATTTTATTTAATTGTGTTAGATTTATAAAATTTGACATGCTTATAACTTCTTTGTTTATAGTTGACAAGCCAGCGTTTTCTATACCTGTCAATTCCATAAAGTTTTGATTCCAAATGATGTTCGGAAGATTAAAATCGCCAGTTATAATTATTTTTACTTTTGGATATTTTAATTGTAAAATTTCAATATCTTCAAAATGCTTAGTATAAATACTAATATCCGATTTAGGCGGAATGTACACATTACCCAATAAAATTCTGTTTTTACCTGTATTAATCATAACAAATAATTGCTCTATTTCTACGTTTTTTGTATTTAACTGTCTGGAGACAATATTTTTCGCTACTGCAATCAGAACTCCACCACCTCTTCTTTTATTGTTTATAATGTCATCGTTTGTAGATTGATTTCTATCCCGGCGGAAAACGTTGTATCTTGACATTTCTAGTTCTGCAGTGTTAATATCCGGATGTAACCAAGTTTCTGTGAAAATCAACACATCAAATATTGAAGTAGTTATTTCTAGTCTGAGAGTGTCCAGTTTAGTTCGAATTCCTCTGACGTTTTGATAATATAGGTAACATTGATTTAGTTTATTGTGTAGTTTTTTGGTGTATGCTGTTGAACGATTTTCGGAATAGAATGAACATATTTTATCGTGAGATTTGTTTCACCGCTATTTTTCCGTTGTTCTAATTCTATTATCAGATTCTTCATGTGATTTCGTTGAGTTATTGTCAAGTCCGGTTTTATCTTTATTCCATCGGTAATTTTAAATTTATTCCGAAGAATGTATTTTACTTGGAAAGAATCTTCAAATTCCACTTTAATTGGTCTGATTACTCCAGGTTTTTTAGCACCAAGTCTGTATATTTTTAGATTTTGTGTTGGTATGTCATCAATTTTTTTGATAGTGGATATTATTATTTTTGAGTCATTTGTCAAATTTTCTTCTTGAGACAACTCACTTTCCGGTACGTTTAGAAAGATTGCATTTTTCGATTTTTCCTTCCTTTCTTCCAATTCCATTATGGTTTCACAAAGGTCTGGAATTTTTTGAGTCAGTTGATTTTGAGACAAGTTTTTGTAAACGGCGAGTTCACCTTCCAACTTCGCCATTATAGCCGCCATATGAGAAATTGAAGCCATGATGTTGTTGGACTCCGGAATTATTTTTGCAATCTGCTCTTTGTTAAATTTATTATTAGGGTTCATCATGACAGTTGTTAGTTTGTCAACTGCTTCCTTTGCAATTGTGACGAAATTAATGGATTCCATATTAATTTGGATATCTGAAACTTTTCGTTAATATTTTTGAACCGCACAGTGTAACACCCCTGATTTATATTAAAATAGGTACTGCACAGGTAAGGTTTAATGTAGGTACCTGCCGCAGAGTTCGCACTGTATTATTGGCACCTTTATGATTAATTTCGCCTTTTGCTTTAAGCAATATTCGAGAATATAATTTTAATAATAAAATTGATATTTAACACTGTAATAGGTAGTATGTTTATGTAATTTTAAATAGCACTTTCTTTAACCTATACTGCTAACTGTTTTAAGCCACTATTATTAGTATAAACACTATTTAATAATATTATTATGAAGAGGTTAAGGGATACGTGTACTCACTTTGACAGTTTTGAAAGTTGACTCAGTAACGTAACTTCTTCAATCTCTTCATTATTAATTATTCATCTAAGATTTTGATAGTAGCCAAACAGTTCAATGTTACTTACTTTTATGTTGATTTTTACCCTAGTGGAATCTCGTTCACCGAGCACCTCTCATGACGAGAAATTCGCATTACGAGCAAAACAAATTATAAAAAATGACTCCCTTAACAAGCGACATTTCGCATAACGAGTGAGTGAAGGAGAGGTCCCCCTTCACTCACTCGCTTGTGCGCTGGGACTCTCCGCTCCAGTAGTCTGTATTTAGCACTTGTTCCATTAGCATGTTAGTGTCGCTTGTGATAACACATTTTTACAAACTTATGTTCAGATGTCGTTTGTGATTTTTTTGTGCAAAGTTTAACAACCTTTACAAAAATGTCCCCGAAGAAAAAGCTGCAAGAAGACAGCCATAAGAGAATAAAAATAACTCTAGAATTGAAACGTAAAATCATTGAAAAGCGAGAACGAGGTGTTAGCGTGGCGGATCTAGCACGCACATATAATCGGTCCACATCAACGATTTGCACTATTCTCAAGAACAAGGACAAGATAAAGGAGATAGATGCTTCAAAGGGAGTTACAAGAATGTCTACGCAAAGGTTACGTATTCTCGACGATGTTGAAAGATCGCTTCTTGTATGGATAAACGAAAAGCAATTGCAAGGCGACACTATTACCGAAAACATTATTTGTGAGAAGGCGAAAGTAATTTTTGCCGACCTCGTTAAGAAGTCTCCAGAATCGACAACGGCCGAAGAAAAAGTATTTAAGGGAAGTCGTGGATGGTTCGAGAAGTTTAAAAGAAGAACCGGCATCCACACAGTTGTGAGGCATGGTGAGGCATCAAGTTCCGACATAAAGGCAGCACAAGGCTTTATTGGCGACTTCAAGATTGGGGATGCCATAGTCTCTCTGACTCCAGACTGGAGCAGTTGGGACTCTTGTGAGGTATTCACAATAAAAAAAAGAAACTTGTAGATTCTGAGGAGCTAGATTATGTGGCAACAAGTTTTTAATCGTGATGAGAAGAGTCTTCTGGTTAAATGTTACACATTAAAGATATTATATATTATAATTGCTAATTTTTCTCTTAACGAATGCATTACGAGTAAGATACTGGAACAAATTATGCTCGTTAAGCGAGATTCCATTGCGAGTATTACGTTGACTCATTTAGTTCCTATCTAATTTTTGAAGCGAAACTTCTTTAGTCCCGTTGTGATTTGAAATTCGGATGAAACGGAAATGACACATAACAGTACCTACGACAAACTGCGCTCATTGGCCGCTTTGATTATGGTCTCACTTTTCAAGGCTCCTATTGGTTGAGAATGTGTAGGCAAAGGTTTCACTTTAACCGCGAGTGAACTGCACTCGATATTTTTTATTTAATTTTGTTGTATGCTATGGTTACAATATGGATAAATTGAATCACGTGTCTAATTCATGTAGCTGGGAATAAAAATATTATTTTTCCATTATTTATATATGTTAATTTTAATTATAATTCTATTGTAATTTGAAGCAAATTGATTCATGAAAAAGCCCCAGGGGCTAAACAAATATAAATTTTAAATAAGTAGATATAAATTTGAACGAAATTGCTGTTTAACTACATTATTTTCCAATCCCAGTCATTTTAATATTTTTTGTGAAAACTTCTTTAGCACCGTTGTGATTTGAATCTTGATGAAACGAAAAATAGCGACACTAAAAAGAGACAAACAGCACATCTATTTACGTCTACGTTAGAATGAGATAGTATTATCGATCTCTGTGTGCTGTGCTTCGAAGCCTAAATAAAGTTAAAACGTACAGTGATACCTCGAAATATGAGTACCCTAACATACGAGATATTTGAGATACGAGCCGTCGAGCGAGTGAAGTTTTGCTTTGAAATACGAGCTACATTATTTGAAATACGAGGAAGTGTGCGCCTGTGCGTCTCACCTTATCACACACATCTCCTTAGTCGCCTCAGTGTTAGGGATGTCGAAAGTGAAAAATAATATCGATATATCGATGTATCGATATTTATTAAAATATAAATATCGACGTCGATATATCGATGAAAAAATATCGATATATCGGTCAAATTTTCAAGAGATTTTGCGTTTTTTAAATAATAGTGTATTCAGCTCAATATTATCAATAGTAATTTTTGTACACAATTTGCTTTTTTTAATGTACAAAAATCTCAATAAAAATGAAGGTATTTTTATCACTACTCATTTTTATTACGTAATAATTACAAAAATATCAAAAACTAAAAAGCTGTCTTCTAACTTATATGTAAACTGAAACGCACACAAAGTTTGTATGCGTCTCAGTAACATTCTATTGGCGTATTAATCTGTCAAAAAGGGCTTCGTGTTTGGAACAAGGTATAGTCAATAATCATTAATCATAGACAATTGGAAACCAACACATAGGAGTGGCTTAGAAAAAAAATGGCGAAAAATACCATACATTTCTATGTATGTACCTACACACATGAGAAAGTATTGGTGATCACAAATACTAATAGGCAAAGAAAATAGATTTGTAAGCTATTAATAGTTAAAATTTCAACCGCCAGATGTCATGACCCAATACAGTTACTTTTTTTCCGTTCGTTCCTATACGGTGTTGGATTCTAGTGACTTTAAATACATGAATAAAAAAATATCGTTTTTGATACAATTTTCGATATTGGATATTTTGTATCGATATATCGGAACAAAATATATCGGCTAAAAATATCGATATATTGAATTAAAAATATCGATATATCGATACTTTTTCAGCCTACTCAGTGTGCTTGTTTACCTCGTTGTCGAAGCATCTTTGATAAGTTTTTCTAACGCTTTGTGCATTTACCTACAGACTTTATCACATTTCTTTTTATAAGGATGGGTCCGAAGAAAGTGAGTGGAAAGGTCAGTGCTCAGAAGAAGATGATGTCCATTGAATTAAAGCGTGAAATCATAGAAGTGAATGAGCAAGGGGTGCGAGTAGCTGACTTGGCGCGGCAGTACGGCCGTAGTACTTCAACGATATGTACTGTGCTTAAACAGAAGGAGTCGATAAAGGGTATAACGGCAGCTAGGGGCGTTACAATACTTTCTAAGCTCCGGAGCTCTCTCCATGACGCGATGGAGAAACTGCTGATGGTTTGGGTGACGGATAAGCAGCTTGAAGGCGATACCTTAACACCGGGCATCATATGCGAGAAGGCACGAGCGATTTATGGTGATTTGCTGAATCAGACCCCACGCACTTCCACGGACGAGGCATCGGAAGACTCCTTTAAAGCCAGTCGAGGCTGGTTTGACAATTTTAGGAAAAGGACCGGCATTCACTGGGTTGTCAGGCATGGTGAGCTACCCATATCACCAACTTCCCATGTGAAGGCGGCTAAGGATTATCTCAAAACTGAACCCGAACTGATAGAAGCCAAAGGATTGTTTTTGGTAAATTTCTCTACATATTATAAATTAAAGTCCTCCGCCGCATCTATCTTTCTGTCTGTTCGCGATAAACTCAAAAATTACTGAACGGATTTTCATTCGGTTTTCACCAAAGATAGAGTGATTCATGAGTATAGTTTAGGAGTAGGTATATATTATAAATTGTCAAGGTTTTGTGTAAATTGGTTGAAATATTTAGTATATAAAGGTGGACGAGTGATCTGGCAAGCGGGCGGTGTGGATTTGGTTTGTATGCAAATCTACAGTTTTATGCCGAGATTGATGAAATTTAGCAGATGTGATCAAGAGGAAGGTCACTGTCCACGTTTGATTTCGAAAGCTCTGTGTAAAGCCCGGGCATCGCCGGGACTTCAGCTAGTGCGTAATTAAAGATTGTGTATTCTATGTATGTAAAGAAGAGTGTCTGTGGTGGGCGAAGGACACAGGGCGGCCGGCGTGGATTCGAATTTTATTTAAAAAACTACGTTTGTATCCCGAGACCAATGAAATTTTGCACACCACCTTCAAAACAAGCGAAAGTTCACTGTTTACATTAGATTTCGAAAAACATTCTTTGTAAAACCCGGGCAACGCCGGGGGCGTCTGCTGGTTGTAAATATTTAGCATATTTATTGAGTACGTAAGGGGTAAAAAAATCATATAAATAAGTCATCTTTCTGTGGCCTTACCGTAGTTTGAAAACAGATTTGAGCAAACGCCGAAACAGCTGTCACAGTAACAAGAAAAAAAACTTGCAAAACTTGTTTAATTTTATTTATTTTACAATCCCTCTCTGTGCTAGTGCGTAAAACCGAATTTATATTATGAATCTAATTTGTTTAATTAGTTTCACTAAACTGTGTAAACATATTTTTAGTTTCCTCATGCATGCATTAGTTTATGAAACCAATTTAGTTGCGCGCCCCACCTGATGTGTTGGCAACACTAGTTGCGCGCCCCACCTGATGTGTTGGCAACACTAGTTGCGCGCCCCACCTGATGTGTTGGCAACACTAGTGTTTCGCAAATGATTTCATTTGTGATGAAACTAGTGTCGCGGAAACGCTTCTATTGAGCGGGCGTGTGTATTTCTTGTAGCTGCGTGATCATTTTGTAGTCGAAAATGGCGAATCAACGCTGGCATGCTGATAAAAATATACAGTTTATCAATGAATACCAGCTAAACGAGTGTCTCTGGGATCCGAAACATCCTCAGTACAAAAGTAAAGATGCCCGAGAAGTGGCCTACAAGGCAATCATGGAAGTCATGGAGATGGAATCCGTGAAAGATGTCGTTTGTAAAATACGAACGCTTCGTAATACCTACAATAATGAAAGAGTGAAGGAAAGAAAATCCTATACTTCGGGTATGGCAAATGATCGATTATATATTTCTAAAATTCCGTGGTTGCATTATTTGGATTTCTTGAAAAATATTGACAGTTACACGAGGGAATACACAGAAAATGTGGTAAGTTTATTTATTATCGGTATTTTATTTATTTAGTTCATTACCATGAGTGCAACAATACATTGTAAAAAAAGTTTTCATGCTGATTGTGCAATAATGGTTTTTATGATCTGAAGATTTCACTGACAGCTTTCGTAATGTAAATACGGCTTATTTTGCACTGGAGACAAAAGATCGCGGGTTCGTAACTTGGCATTGTTTTTTTTTTGCATATTTCGAATCCCGTCTGCTTTGTTCAATATATTCGCATCTCACAATCCGGAAGCCTCGATTTTGCGCGAAAATTCTGAAACTGTCACTTTGGATCGAGATTGTTAAATATCCAGGCAAGATAGCTTTCACATTTCAAAGTCAATAAGAAGCATTATTTTGTTTTCTTTCTGGTTAAAAGAAAAATACATATATTTGCACGAGGGGAAGAGATATATACAGCTTTTAAAATGTTAGGTCGCTCGGGACGTTTTTGGTCTTATGAAAGTATAACGCGATTACTTGTTTTGGGATGTATTTATTCCTAAACAAGCAGACGGGTTAAATCATATTTATTTAAAAATTAGTAAACACTTAGTTTTAACCGCTTTTATTGTTCAAAAAGCCAACATGTTTCGTAAGCAATGCTTACTTCACCAGTGTTTACTTAAAACTAATTACAACACTTAAATATGTGAGTGGATGGGCGGGAGTGTGAAGGAGGGGGGGGAGGGTGTAATAGGGCGTTAATTAGAAAGGGAACGAATTTAACAAAGGGTCACTTAATTTTTTTTTATTATTGATAATTTTACACTCTTTCTAATTTAATAAAAATAAAAGTGGTCAAAACTAATCATTTATTAATTTTTAATAAAGATCGTGCCACAAAATAAGTTTGCTATGTTTGAAGAAGTTTTATTTATTTGTTTTGGTTAGAGTTTTTATACGCCAAGCTTTTATACGCCAAGCTGGTCTTTTGCATGTGTACATCAACATTAAAACAAAATGCTGTACAATGCAAGAATGCAAAATGTACATATGGAATAAGATATTTTGTGTTTTACTATCTGAAGCAAAGTTTTTCGAAATCGGTAAATTTTTGAGATCGCTTGCAATGGTTAAATACGCACTTTTTTTTGAAAAAATCTTTTGATTCACCTTAATTACATTAAAAGACAACTATTTGCATTGGGGGAAGTGGAAAATATTTCATTCTAAATTTCGATTACGTAAAATTAAAATTAGCTTTCATTCTGTGAAACGAGACCGTCCATTTTCAAACATTATTTTCAGACGTCATTTTGTTATGTTGGTATTCTTGTTACTGTACGAAAAGATGCTAGAGCAAAGCGTAGCAGACTTTATGGGAATTCTAGGTTTGTGTAACATGGTTTGTGATACAAAAGAAAGTGTCCCTTTATAACGCCTACTCGCGTCAAGGCAAGAAAAACATCCCAGTTTTCAAGTAGTTTAGCGGCTACGCTAGGTTTGTGTAACATGGTTTGTGATTCAAAAGAAAGTGCCCCGTACCTTCAAAATATTCTAGCCGTTCGTTATACATTCAAGTGTATCAGGAATACCAACATACCAAAGTGACAGCGAATGAGCTAATAACTAATAGCGTACAATCTCACAAGACGAAAGCTAATTTCAATTTTACGTAATCGAAATTTAGAATGAAATATTTTCCACTTCCCCCAATGCAAATAGTTGCCTTTTAATGTAATTAAGGTAAATCATAAGGTTTTTTTTTTAAAGTGCAAATTAACGGTATCTCCAAAAATTAATTCGAAATCTAATGTAACCAGTATCCTATCCTTCCTCTTGTTTTGAACGTCAAATATGCAAAACTTTATCATTAGTTTCAAAATTCTGTTTTAAGGGATGGGCAAAGAAAATACGACAAGTGTGCAAAATTTCACCAATCTCGGAACAAACTGTAGATTTGTATGAAAATCAAAACCACAGACAATGTAGATTTGTATGAAAATCAAAACCACACACAATGTAGATTTGTATGAAGCTGTAGATTTGAATATATTTTATTATACAAATGAATTATGAACGTTATTGTTACCTCAGTTTTTTTTCGTTCATGTAAAAATAATTCTTAAAAAATACACAAATCTTTTTTTCAAATTGCTATCGTAAATTTTGCTTTCATAAAGATGTAAATTTTAATTGTCTTGTGGTTAACTTTTAAATTTGAATATTTAGCGTGTTGTTGTCTCTTTCCAATAACGTTTAGATCATACCTCTCACTTTGATAGTAAGACAGACACATCGATTTCTATGAGACCTGGCTAATGTGAGCTGGGGCAAATATCGTCTGCTGTGATTAAATGGGTTAAGAGGGTATAACCAGAGAAAACCAGAAATATGTCATTTTTAAATCAGATTTTAGAGGTATTGACTCTTTTCCGCAAAAAATTATAAATGGATTTCGAAAGATTGTTCTTTTATCTAGCATTCGCATGTTTTAAATTTTGAGAAAAATGTTTATTTTTAGTATAATTAGGTTATACCGTAGGTCGTCGGCAGATTTTTTAAATTTTCAAAAAAGATTTTGTACTAAACCACACCCATTTCAAATCATATAATCATGCAGTAAAATAAATCAATTCATAATCTGGGTATCTAGAATTTTAATTTTAGTTTAAATAAAATCATTAAAAATATATATACGTACATGTGTTTCTTGACGAAAATTCGCCCGTTTGTGTATTTATTTGAGCACTTACAAACTAATATTTCTTTTTTTTAACATTCTTATTTAACTTACACGTTATTGAAACACGATAAATACTTATAATCAAAAAATAATTACAAAAAGTACAATATTTTAATAGTTATATCATCACGCCTTTCAGCATTTTCGCATGTAGGTATAATTTAAATCAAATTTGTAATGAAATAAAATCGATTTTGAGTTATAATTTTACAAAGCTGGTACGAAGAATAATTAATCTTTCTCATTGTAACAACTTTCGACGAAACGTGGATTTTCGGCCGCTGGCAGGGTAAACGCTCTTAAAAACTTACATTTTTGTTTTCTTCACAAGAAATAAATATGAAAAAAAAACTATCGTGACCGATGTTGCGCCAAGTATGGTGGGGAGGAATAATCGTACGTTCAGGGTCTCTCACAGGAGCCCTTCACAGGACGGATCTGGTCCGCGGGCCGCATATTGTCGTTCGCTTTCCTAGCGTATATGGCCTTCATAAGCGTCGGCCACACGTTCATGCTTTACCGCGAACTTGCACGCGCCTGCGCCTGCACAAACCAGTTTGTGACGGGAAGTTAATGTGAATAGACGGCAAGACTGCTGTAGCTCGCCCAAACGGAAAAGCCCGGTCATTTATTGATTTTTGAACGGTTTTGCGTGTACCAACTCGGTTTGCGCGGCAAAGCTTGACCTTGTTGACAGAATACGGCAAACACCGAGCTTGCTTTTAGTTCAAGGAATATTTCGGTTATAACACGTTGTGCTTCGTTAAAAATGACAGATGTGCGATGCTACACAAGGCAGTTCGTGGCGGATTTCATTGCATTGTATGAATCTTTACCTGCTGTTTGGAAAGTTAAGAGTTTTGAATATTCCGATCGCAATAAAAAGAATGACGCGTATGAAGTATTGGTTGATAAACTGAAAGAGGTACGTTGGCATATAAAGTTAAATTCATAAAAGTATGTTCAAAGGAAAACAAGTGAAATTATAATTAATTGCGTAATTATAATTAGCAATTTACCCCCATCTTTATAGGTAGAACCAGACGCAAATAGGGATATGGTTACAAAAAAAATCAACTCATTGCGAAGTTCCTACCGCAAAGAAAAGAAAAAGGTGAAAGATTCTGAAAGATCTGGCGCCGGCACTGGCGATGTACATAAACCTTCCTTGTGGTATTACAATCTACTTAATTTTTTGGATGATCAAGAAACTACTAGAAATTTAGACAATTCACAGGTATGTTGTTTGTTTCATAGACTTGTATTGGGCAAGAACGTTTGTTTCACGTACATTAGTAATGCAAACATAGCAATAACTATTGTAATAAAAAGTAAATAAAAAAATCTTTTAAATTTAGAATGAAATATTTTCCACTTCCCCCAATGCAAATAGTTGTTTTTTAATGTAATTAAGGTGAATCAAAAGATTTTTTCAAAAAAGTGCGTATTAACCATTGCTAGCTACCTCAAAAATTTACCCAAATTTCTAATTAATTTCATATTCACTATATTTTTTCAAGTTTTATGTAGCTCCTACAATACATCTTGAACTTTCCAATTGGTGTGGACTTTAAAGTTTCTGGTAGTGTGTTATACAACTTCATTCACTTGTACAGTAGACTGTTCTGCGTATTCGCTTTGTCCTTTTTTTGTAGCCTAATTTCCTTGCACGTCCTTGTGTTATATCTGTGAATGTCTTTATTGTATACAATTTTATTTGAGAAGTGTTTTGGTAACGTGTTGTTCAATATTTTGTGGATAAATACCATCGTGTTCAAGGTCAGCATCTGTTTCACGGTTAACCAATTTAGTTCCTTTAACATTTTAATTATTTTTGAAAATCTATTTCGTCGAATAATGATATATCTCTACATATTATAATTTAAAGTCCTCTGCCGCGTCCGTCTGTCTGTTCGCGATAAACTCAAAACTACTGAACGGATTTTCATGCCATTTTCACCAATAGATAGAGTGATTCATGAGGAAGGTTTAGGTATATAAGTTGTCATGGTTTTGTGTAAATTGGTTGAAATACATAAGAATATCTGTATGTGGTGGACGAGCTGGCTGGCAAGCGGGCGGTGTGGATTTGATTTGTATCCAAATTAACAGATGGCGGTGTGAGATGATTTAACATGGTTATAAAGCTTGGGTAACCATCCAGTAGATGGCGTTGTGTTTCGTTAACCACAGCAACGCGTGGTCGGGTCAGCAGTATATCATAAATTATATTTTACTAAGGGAAGCTGCCTTCGTTATTAAAAGGAAACCGGGAATTGGGGAATACTTTTATATGGACAAAACGCCATTTCCATATAAACGTATTCCCCAATTCCTCGCTGGATTTTGACACTAGTGCAAATGTTTTTTAATGTAATAAAGATATCGGTCACTGGTGTGTCGGTATGTTTCCTCACAGGAGTTAGGACCCTCCAAAAGTCGTTAAAATTGCCTGGTTGGATCAGTATACAAACTAGACAATGTATTTTTAAAAAAGCAGTCCTTGCAGACGAAGAATTTTTTCTTCTAATACAGTTCGTAAAAAAATCAGAGTGCAATTCACACGCGGTAGAAGTGAATCCTTCAGAAAACTAAAGTAGATAAGAGAGGGGAGACTACGAAGCACTTTCTTTTATCAATGTGAAGGATGATTTTATTTCCTTATTTTTATCGTCGAATTCCAGTGCATCTTTTCCTATACATTTGGTCATCTTATTAGTATTTGCGGTTTCCTCTTCGGAGTCGCTAGATGTCGCTTTCTTTTGTGTTTTCTTTGCCTGTTCATTTTGGAGTGGTTTGAAGATTGGATATTGATAGAAGAAGAAGATAACAATAATAATCTAAACGAAAATATGAAAGAGAACAAGACACAGAGAAATAGTCTCAAATGGGACTTTTATGGAAAAAAATTGTTGAAGGTAATTGTTATGATGCAGTACAAATCCGTATTATTTTAAATATAATTATTAACATCTTTATTATTTGTACTGCATCCTAACAACTCTACCCGTCGAAATCGTAATTAGGTAGGAACTTGTTATTAATTATTAGAGTGCCAGCTCTGACTTTATCGACGGCTTGGGGCGACCTCTGGAGCAGTTCCGCGGCAATACGTCACTTCTTGTGTAGGTAGGTTTCGGAGGGTTGGGCCCGGAACCTAGCTACGCGACAGTCAATGGAGTTTTTGTGAGAATTTAGTATTTGAACGGGAAAATAATTCCTTTTTACTTGAGAAATGCCGGGCGGTAAAAGTGATTACGTGAACGTATTGTGTGATCGCGAGTTTGCATTCCTTTGGTGGGATTAGTTGAGATTCCGCAACGTATACTTGTATGGCGGCCAGGCGTGCCAGAACCGGGAAAGATTTAATCGATGAGAAATACGTCCGATCACACTTGGGTCAGAGTCCGTTTTGACGGATGATTGGGGTTCCGTTAGCCCGCGATGCTATTTGCCGATCTTTGTGGCAGAATAGTAAATTTACGCCGACATTGACTCTCGTCTGGACCGAGGTCGGCCTCCCTACATGCTAATCCTAGCGAAAGGCCCCCTGATGACTTTCCTTTGGCGGCGGGATGACTTGCTAATTTGTTCGCGGCGAAAGGCCGCTGGACGACTTTCCTTTGGCGGCGGAACTGTCTCCAGATCTCGGCTTCGGTGAGGGCTATCCAGATCCTGCATGGGGATGACTTGCTAATTTGATCGCGGCGAAAGGCCGCTTGACGACTTCCCTTTGGCGGAGGAACTGTCTCCAGATCTCGGCTTCGGTGAGGGCTATCCAGATCCTGCATGGGTATGACTTGCTAATTTGATCGCGGCGAAAGGCCGCTTGACGACTTCCTTTGGCGGAGGAACTGTCTCCAGATCTCGGCTTCGGTGAGGGCTATCCAGATCCTGCATGGGGATGACTTGCTAATTTGATCGCGGCGAAAGGCCGCTTGACGACTTCCCTTTGGCGGAGGAACTGTCTCCAGATCTCGGCTTCGGTGAGGGGCTATCCAGATCCTGCATGGGGAAATGCCGCCTGGGCCTTGCATCTACTAGTTGGACAGTATATTAGCCAGCTAGCGATAGTATTCTTAATAAAAGAGGTCGGTTCATGGGGGTAAGTGAAATGACATATTTAAAACCCTGATTGCTACTTGTTTTAAAATTATAAGCTTGTTCTCACAACTCTGCCTTTTAAATTATGTACCTGGCACACCATCCCTTGGAGAGCGACACATATCGTGGTTTAAAATCCACACCCTGAGTAACCCGTCCAGAATTGGCGCTTCCTACGGGATAAAATCTGTGGGTTCCTGACCAGCACTACAACACTAAAGTTGTTGAAATGTATACTTGGCTTTGCCACTTGGCGAGAAACCCACGTAGCAATTTGGCGCCCAACGTGGGGCCCTAACTCTCCGAAACCTACCTACACAAGAAGTGACGTATTGCCGCGGAACTGCTCCAGAGGTCGCCCCAAGCCGTCGATAAAGTCAGAGCTGGCACTCTAATAATTAATAACAAGTTCCTACCTAATTACGATTTCGACGGGTAGAGTTGTTAGGATGCAGTACAAATAATAAAGATGTTAATAATTATACTTAAAATAATACGGATTTGTACTGCATCATAACATAATATTGTTAATTTTAATATTTGATATATGAGATTTACTAATATGGCGGTTTGACAGTAGGTGGAATTGGTAAACGCGCACGTCCCGGTTAGACAAGAGGTTCTGGGTTCGAGTTCCAGTTGCGCCATTATCTTTTTCCGTGTCTTGTTCTCTTTCATATTTTCTTTTAGATTATTATTGTTATCTTCTTTTTCAATGATATGTGACATTGATGGGAATAACCTTAAAAAATATATAAAAAGCGAGTTTTTCTTACAAAAAAAATGGATATTGATTTTACAAAAAACAACTTTTTTTTTGGATTTCGCAGAATTCAATCTGAATGTCGGCTGAACGTCTGCAAAGGTTCGTCAGGCACTTTATACCACTACACTATAGGGAACTTTCGGGGGACGGTGGATTTATCGTATTATTTTAATACTGAGTACCCCTGAATAAAATACATATTTTATTGCTCTCTCATTCTCATTATCTCATTCTCGCAGGCTAAATCCTATAAATGTTTGTGTTTGTCTCTTTTTGATGGCGCTCCTTTCCGTTTCACCGAGTTTCAAAACACAACGGTGCTAAAGAAGTTTTCACTTCAAAAAATATAATAAATCGGTCCAGTTCAGGAGGAGTAAAATGGGGAACACAAAACATCAATTTGAGGATTTTATTTAAGTATTATCAGCCTGAGTTGCAGTTATCCCTTTCGCTCACATACAAAGAGCTAGTGAACCCTCTGGGTAACGGTAAGTCTGTAAGGCTACATCTGTTATTCTATTAGTTATGAGTCATAGCATGCTAAGTACAAAGGCGGCCATGCCCACTACGGTTCACCGCAGAGGTCTACCTGAGCAGGTATGCTTGGGCAGGTAGACCGGAACGTGTGTGGGAATAGCTGCGCAAAATCGAAAATTAATTCTTTCAAGTGTTACAGTACGGTGTACCTGTGTGTGTGTGTGTATGTACTCCGGTTGCCTGCGCAGGTCGCGTCAGTTGTTTTTTGTCTGTTCCGGACGGCCGTCGCGTCGCTCGCATCGAATGCCACAGTAATTCCACACGCAGAAATGGCGCCACCAGATTCAACTAAAAAAGTGCTCGAAGATTTTATTGAATTATATAGAACTCATCCATGTCTTTGGCAAATCAAAATCAAAGACTACCATAATAAAGACAAAAAAGAAGCTGCTTATAAATTGCTCATAGAAAAATTAAAAGAAATTGAGCCAGATGCGAACAAAGCAGTAGTTGTGAAAAAAATCAATAATTTAAGAAGTAATGTTAGGAAGGAAAAGAAGAAATATGAACAATCTTTAAAGTCTGGGGCATCTGCTGATGAAGTGTACTGTAGTAAATTGTGGTACTACGATTTATTTAATTTCGTTTATGATCAATGCACTCCCAGTCCCAGGGAATCTTCATCCAACTTGGTTAGTGATGACGAAAGTATTTGTGAGGTAAGTTATTCATACTTTTCATCCCATCTATTCGAAAAGCATCAATTTGTTCGCACATAAGCGGGAGCTTTTTACAACTAAATAATTAAAACAAAATTATTATAATATGACATAATGTTGCCATGCAAAACGTTTAAACTCGTCCCAGCGAGAGATCGTACGTGATATGTTATAGTATCTTCTGTTTCTTTCATTTTGATGCAAGGCGCGTGAGAAGGAAGAGGACGATCGTCAGTTAGGTTAGGTTGAACTGGCTTGTCGCGCATATATTAAATTTGTTTTTATTTTTATGTGTAAATAATTGAATTCGGTAAGACGGCATTTATTAATTAATTTAAAGTATGTTACAGGTTTTAATAGTTAGGGTCAGTGGCATCGAAAATAGTTAAAGTTACTTTATAGTTAAAGTTAAATAAAAGTAACTTTTTGATCATTTCTTACAAAAATGGGTTGTTTCAACTTCGTTTAAATAAAAGTTAACTAAATAGTTACTTTTATTTAACCCGGCGATGTTGAGAGTTTAAAGTTAGATTTTGGTAAAGATACCAGCAGCTGTCATCCGTCACCAAGGAACGAAATTCTGTTTGACAATGACGTTTTAAAAACTGTTTGAATGGAAAATAATAATGAATATGTCTTGATAACCCGGGTTTGGATAATCAATTGATTAGAATATATTGGAAAAAGGTCAAATAAGAAATTAAACCATGAACCGTGTTAAGAGATGGATTCTATTGTCAGATTTCGGATGTCCAAAAGTATGATTTGGCAATTAACTTTTCTCGTTGCCAATGACAAACTACATTATTTACAAACAAGTGTTTATTCAAACTTATAAACCTACACTTCTCTACTTCTCTTGATAATTTATACTAACATTGCAATATTTCAATTAAAGCAACGGAACTGAAACAAAATAAAATCTTTGTAGAATCAGAAATCCTTTTGCTTGTGCTGTGGAACTGTGTACTAGCTTCTAATAACATTGCATTTTTATGCAACGGGAACGAAGCAAAGATTTACAGGAGACATCTCTGGGGTGCATAAAAGTATTGTCTCGTGTATAATAGACAGGTTTAGCAGAGCAATAATAGGTAGTCCGCCTTCGGCCACAATATAATAATGTCATCAATCGTTGTTCACGTTTCTAAACCGCAACTGTGAAATAACAAATAACCATAAATAAACCGATTCCCATATAACATAACCCTCAAAACCTTCTTAAATGTCAAACAAATACAATCTAAAAAACGGTGTTAGCACCCGTAAAAATAATTGTGTGTTTATTTTTATAGAAATATATCAAATACAAGGAAAATTCGAAGCCATTTCAATGGCAACACTGGTAACTTTAAACTTGCTATTTAAATGTTGATGGAACTCAATTGTGTTGAAATGCAGCTTAACTTTAGTTAGGGCTTAAACTTAGTTTAAATATTTAACTTTAAATTTTACTTTAACTTTTTTCGATGCAATTGGCCTTTAGCGTTTATAGAACGGCGTAATTTTTTTTTGGAAAATAATGTGAGGAAAAAATTTAGATATTTGCGCAGACGCGTGAAAATTTACGGGATATTATAATCGTAGGAACTGTAAAGCTGGCAGCATTTACCTTTAAAAGCATATTTGCCTCAGGATCATTGCCTTTTACAAAACAAATATTAACAATTTTACAGACGATGCCAATATGATAAGAATAATTTGTAGGGCGCCGTTTTTGTGAAAAATCACCTCAAGGGTGCTGCACAATTTATTATGATTTCTACTTGAATGTCTACTAAGGAACACCGTTAGTAAACGTGAAAAATTACAACATCTATCACAAAAAAAATATGGAATATAGTGGTGACAGGACAACTCCTAATCATACAACTACAGCACCTCATTTAAAAAGCCATTAAAAATGATGAAAAAAATCGTTAAAAGTTTACGTTAGGTTAGGTTAGGTTGTAAGCTATTTTTAAATTTTTTTAAACTTAGCAACGTTACGATTTGAAACTCGATGAGACAAAAAATAGCGACACTAAAAAGAGACAAGCACATAAATGTATAAGATTTAGCCTGCGAGAGAATGGGATAGTATAATCGGTGTCAAACAATATCATTTGAATACGGAAAGAATTCGTTCATGTAGTTTAACGTTCGTTTGGTTTATTCGTTAATTATTCGTTTGTTTAGTTAATTGGTAAACAATATCGGCGACACGAGGACGCACAGTCCCACCCAGTAAAAATTGCGGTTAGCACATGTCTTATATTTCAATATACCTACCTATTTGGGGTGTTGTAATGCCACTGAGGAACCGGAATTGAACGTTGGGTTGTTGAGGAAACGGAATTATTAATTAATTAATTATGTTAAAATAATTTAGGCATCCTCTTTATCGCCTACTATCGGAATTGTTCGCATAATTAGTTCCAATTTTTAAATGACACTTTAATTCAAAGCAAATCCCGAGTTCAGCAAGGCTATTATTTCAAGCAAGCTATTGCTAGTAATCTTGCAAGCTACTAACTAACTCTAGCTATTTTTAACCTAATAAGATGGTGGGGAATAGAGTGTGCTAGCATCTCGAGTTAGAACAGTAATCGATAGGGTTGTATTATATAAGCTAGTAGCGCTCCCCACCACTGAAGTTACTCTCCTGGCTTTGTGTTTATCTTCGTGCGGTCGGTGATCCTAGATTCTAGTTCTAGTACATGTTCGGCTAGTGCACGGGAACGACGCGCTGTGTATTTTCTGACATTCCACTATTACGCTTTTCTGCAAAAATGCCAAAACTATTTAACGAGGTTAACAATTTAAAATTTGTACAACTCTATCGGGATGAAGAATGTCTGTGGAATGCCAGTATCCAATCTTATAAAGACAAGTCTTTGCGTAATTTATCGCTACAAAAAATGTGTGACCAGTTGATGACGGTCGGCATAGTAATGTCTATAGAAGATATTAAATACAAAATTAAGAATTTAAGAGCAACGTATTGTCAAGAGTTGACAAAAATTGAGAAGTCGATCATGTCCGGAACAGGAGAAGAAGGGTATAAGCCTAAAATAAATTGGTTCGAAGAAATGCACAGTTTTATAAAAAATGTGCCAATGAAAAGAAAAACAACGGTTAGTTATATTGATTTGTATTATTTATTAGCGAGTACCTGCAATGCGTTGTAATGCGGCTCAAAGAAAGTGTTAAATTGCGTTTGGATTCACATTATATTTGTTGTTTTTCTGTCTGGCGCGTACACGAATACCTAGATCAGACACGTGAGCAGGTCACATACAGCCGTACATATGAGAAGCGTTTATTTTCCGAATTTACCTACCGCTACTACGACTCCTGCGTATTCTTTTCCATGCTTCCTTCCGCCTCCGTTTCCTTACCGCGTCCCCTTCCCCTCCCGCTTTCCCCTTCCACCGTCCCTGCCTCCCCCCCCCCACCGTCCCCCCTCCCGCGACCCATCATTCGTTCTTCTGCCTCCTCCCGGATTCCCCTCCTCCTCACTCCTTCCCACCCTACCGCTAAATAGTATCTTATTTTTCAAACAACCTTTTTCACCTATTGTAAATTTTTAATATAAATTTCGTAACTCCAGAGCACATCACCATATATAGAACCCTTCGCGGGCGCACAACAAATCATTAAAGTTTCACCGCAATCGGATGAATGGTTTTTCGTTTTTTTTTGTCTTATCCAAACTCGTTTCTCTAGCAACTCTTCTAATAATTCGTCCAATGCATTATAGGACAGTTTCCGAGGCAAGTGTTGTAAACATCGATTACATTAATAATAATAATAATAATATTTGGATGATTTATATAGCGCCGTTTTTGTGAAAAATCACCTCAAGGGCGCTGTACAAACTTATAATACATTTCTAAAATCTAAAAAACTACAAGCTAGGCAAACAATTATAAACAACTTATGGCTAAAAATTGCATACATCGGTTCATTGATCACCGATACGAAAATATGTGTACAATATTTTGACCAATGAACGCGATGCTGCCTAAAATTTAATGAAAACAGGACCATACTTACCTGGGAGGTCGCTTGAAATTAACACTGTATATTGTCCATTTAAAGAAATTTAGATAGAGTTCGCACGCAGAGGACATTATTGTAAACACATGTTCTTTAATCCTGAAAAATATTTTAATATTAATATGTAATGTATTCTTTGACGAGTGTATTTTGGAAAGTAAAAGCAACATATAAAGGTGGGAGGTGCAGTAGTACCTATAAGGATTTGATCTTACTAAATGTGATTCGTCAAGAGACAGATTGATGTGTAAGGAATCGAGTTATTTTAATTCAGTAAGAAAAGTGTGATTAAGACATTAAGATACATTGAGGGAGTTAACAAGCTACTAGCCGGCCATTTTAAAAACGGGCGAATCGGCGAGTGCGATTGTCATGATGACGCACAAAACTTTCCACTCGCTCTCTCGCTCACGCTCAGCGGCTCAGTAGCGAACTAGCTTGCGAGTCGGGACCACGTGTCGCTGTGTTTTTCTTATAGTTCCAAACTTTTCTGGGTGTTCTAGCGTTAAAAATGAAGTGGAACGTAAATCATATTGTGAAATTTCTTAGCGTCTATCAGCAGTACCCGGCGTTATGGAATATAAAAGACAACGACTATTGCAACACGAAACTAAAAATTGAACTCTACCGATGTTTGTTTAATGAACTCGAAGAGAAGCAGTTGATTATGGGAATGGATTTGCAGAAATTGAAGTCTAGAATCAAATCAATTAAAGATGTCTACAGACAAGAATTAAACAAAATTGAAAAAAGTAAGAAAAGTGGCTGCGTTGTTTATTGGCCAAAACTGGCATGGTTCAATGAAGCAAATTTTTTGGCAGATGTTTTGGGTACAAGAAACTATAAACATAAGTCAATGTTGGTGAGTAAAATATATTCATTTTATTTTCTTCTGAAAAAATTTCAGCACCTCAGGCAAACATTTCGATATTTGTTGATGTATTCTAAAAGACTTGAAAGAATCGTCAGTTCTGTTGCTACCTACCTACTGATAACGTAGAGTAATTTCCAGTTTTGTGACAACTGGGATTGCCATTCTCATTTTGTATCGTTTTTTAGCATTCTATCTACCATCTGCAGTGAATCATCAAAATGAGTACAGCTTATGTTAATTAAATTGTTTTATGAATAAGTCATTATTATTCTTTATTTAAAGTGCGTATTTCATTTGTCCAAATGCATGCCAGTTACTTAGATGAATTAATAGGATGAATATACGTTACTGAGACAACGTGCGTTGTTTCAATAAACTAGGTCCGGTGGACATACTTTATCGGGCTGCTCATACATTCTTTGAATGGCTATCCTTTACCTTTACGTAAGCGGTGTTACATTTTTTGGTTTGAATATATCGTGTCTTATATTTTTATAATGTTATGGCTATCCTTTACCTTTACGTAAGCGGTGTTACATTTTTTGGTTTGAATATATCGTGTCTTATATTTTTATAATGTCATTAGACGCTTTTATAATTACCGTCACGATTCACGGTTACGGTACCGTGACGGCAAAAAAGGCAATAAACATACGTTTCTTATCGTTATAGTTATAATGCTGCAGCTCTTTCTTACACATTAAATAATGGTGAGACAAAAGATGAGATACACAAAATACGTGTTACTGTTTCCTCAAAAGTACTGATACACGTGCTCGTTACCTCTTCCATCGGCGAGTCAATGAGCATGCTTATTTGGGCGTGACGCACATGCTACTAGGTATCATTTGCTCATTAGTAGCAAGAGAGCAAGCGATTATTGCTTGTGTCACTCACAGCTATAAAAGATCATTTGGCTTTTTAAGAAATACAAAACACAGAAAAAGAATAGAAAAGAGATAATAATAATGGAAATAAACATTAAAACGAAAAGCGGAAAAACAGAGATAAGTACAAAAAACGACTGTTTTTATCCTCCGACAAAATATCCCTCGACCTAATAATCCAAGGACAAAATGTATCACGCTCATCGACCAAGTATATTTGGTCGAAGATCACGCTGAATTCTCTTTTTTGTTTGGTTAGGTTAGGTTTTAGTAGATATTCTGTGGGGGATGTTTTGTCGTAGGGTATTTTGTCGGGGATATTTTGTCACGAAATGAAAAGTTGCGGAATCGTTATTTAGGGTTTTAGAAAAAACTGCAGCATTATATGTTTAAGAACAAAAGCAAAACCATCAGCGCATTGACATTTGACGTTTTTGGAATTCACCCTCACTTCAATATTATCTTTCTAACTTGTAACTATACTCCATACTTTCAAATTTATCGTCCCTGCTAGTCAGTAGCGTACTAAGCCCGTCAGAGGCCTGGGGCGGCAAAACTGAATGAGGCCCCCCCCCCTTGTTTAAAAAGTTGATGTAATTTCACAAGATTTTTATTCAGTTCACACGGGCCTCTGGTCCTGGGGGACCTCCAAGCGCCTCCGTGTTCGCTTGATCAAATCCTGAACAAGGCTTTAAGGCACCAGGGCACTGTTAAAAAGAAATTCTCACCTTTTTTTCATATTCTAAAAGATGCATTTGTTAATAATGCTATCACCTTAAGTTTCAAGGAAAATTTAAAGAAAGTTTAACAGTTTGTATGATGAATTATCCTTCAGCATAACCTTCAACGCGTTTTTCTCGAAACTACGTTTTTCAACCTGGTTGACAATATATTATAAAAACTATACATCTGGTTTGCATGCACCAAGTCTTAAACTCTTAGAAAATCCAGTCACTATGGCACCGCATAGGGATTTTTTTTATAAAGGGCCTCCTTCTATATTTTTTAAGAACGCTGAAAATTTTCTATAAAAAATCGAATATAAAATTCGCTGGTCTACCATTTTTCCTTTTTTTAAGATATCACAATTCCTCTACGTTGTGCCATAGACACTGGAGTTTCGAATAGTTTAAGACTTGGTAGATGCAAAAGTAAATGCAAATGGAATAAAATGCATACAGGCGGATGTATAGTTTTTTTTAAATATATTGTCAACCAGGTTGAAAAACGAATTAAAAAAGTTTCGGGAAAAACCCATTCAAAGTTTTGCTGAAGGATAATTCAACGTTTACACTTTTTCAAATGGTTTCACATAAAGTGCTTTAAAAAATACTTCGTGAGAGCATTGCTAACTTCAGAAAATGAAGTGAAAAAAAATTACAAATTTTTTTTTAGTGTTCTGGTGCCTTAAATCATTATTTAGGATTTGATCAAGGAAACATGGAGGCGTTTGGAGGCCCCGGGGACCAGAGGCCGCCCCTTCCGACCCCCCCCCCCCCACCCCCCGTTAGTCCGTCACTGAATCTTTTTAATTACTTACCTATTTTATTACTACATATATTTATTATCGATAGCCTTCAGCAAAGGGCCCTAGATAGAAAAAAAAGAAGTGCAATACATAAGTGAAACTGGAACTGTAAAACTGTACAGACATTAGAAAGATTAGTAGTAGTAATTTTATTTTAAAATTCTAAAATACCGGTTCAGGCTGTATTTATTTATTCCTATTTTATATGTATAGGATGATGTTTGTATGGGTCCTCCCTACTCCAAACTACCTCTTAGATAGGCACTAAACATATTTTAAAGGCACAAGGACACTAAAAATAAATTGTCACTTTTTATTTCATTTTCCAAAAGATGCATTTGTTAATAATACTTTCACCAAATTCGGTAAATTGTCGGAGATACAGCATCTTTTATGAAATCGTTTTAAACAGTTTGTATGTTGAATTATCCTTCATCAAAACTTTGAACGCGTTTTTCTCAAAACTACGTTTTTCAACCTGGTAGACAACATATTAGAAAAAACTATACATCTTATTTGCATGCACCATGCACCAAGTCTTAAACTGTTCGATAATCCAGTCACCATAGCCATTACAGTATTATCCATAAGGCGCGTAGGCAACTGCCTAGGGGCCTGGCATTGGGTAGGGGATTCTAGGGTAAAGGGCCCCGAGAAGTGCATTGCCTAGAGGCCCCAACATGTTTAAGCAAGCCCTGGCAGGGCCGTATTGTCCACAAGGCAGTATAGGCCACTGCCTAGGGGCCACGCATCGGCTAGGGCCCCCTATGGTAAAGAGGCCCCGAGACGTGCATTGAGTTGGTACCCCGACATATTTAATCCGGCCGTGACTATGATACCAGACGAGGAAAATTTACCATAAAAAATAGAAAATAAAATTAATTCAAAAATAAAACGTATTCTAAATTTGCTGAAGGATAATTCAACATACAAACTGTTCCAAACGGTTTAACATAAAATTCTGTATCTCCGTCAATTTTTCAAATTTCCTTAAAAAAATTAGTGAGAGCATTCTTAACAAGTGCATATATCAAAAATGAAATAAAAATTCAAAAAAAAAATACAGTGGGGTCTTAAAGCCTTGTTTAGGGTTTGATCAAGGAAACATGGAGGCTTTTGGGGCCCCCCAAGACTGGGGGCCCGGGGCGGACCTGCTGCTTGTAGCATTATAGGGGTTTTATTATAGTCACTGCATTCGTACATAAACGTGCTTCCACACTACACGTGTTCCTTCAATATTACGAAATGTACAAAAAGGCTTTTTTGTGCGGTTTAGAAGATACGATAATTAATTTTGAAGATGAAACATTTAATAATTGTTTCTTAAAGTTATTGTATCGAAAAAAGCAAAGCTTTAAATACCACGAGGTAGAGCAAACTAAGGAGTCACTTGATATTGTAGCTAATCATAATCACTTATCACAATCATGAAGTAAGCAGGTAAATATTAAATTTCGTATTTAATTATCATATATGTACAAGTACATGGGATATATGAGTACATGAGTTGTCTATACGTTGCTAAACCATTCATCCGATTGCGATTAAACTTTGGGGATTTGATGTACGCATGCCCGCGATGGTTTCTACATGCAATATTGAGCTCTGGTGTCATGAAATTATGCGTTGCTAACCATTCAACCGATTGCGATGAGTTGGGGATTTGATGTGACCGTGCCCGCGATGGTTTCTATAAATAATAGTGAGCTTATAAAATTTGTACAAAAATTGCAATAGTTGATACGCGAGCTGTTTGAAACTGAATGTATAGAATGCGGGAGGGGATCTCTGGAGGGGGGTTCACGGGACGGGGAAAGTGGGAGAGGGGATTGAGAACGCGTGAGGGGAAGGGGAACGGGGCAAATGGTAAAGGACACGCAGGGAGAAACAATTTCTTTATTAACTGGCTTAGCAACGCATGCCGGGAACTCGCTAATAACTCTATAAAAAAATAGTAGAGATTTTTAAACTATGTACCTACTTACCTACATTAATGGATTTGGAGAGAATAAAATATGTTATACACGAGTGTATTAACTGATTAATAAAAATTCGTGGAAGTACGTTATTTGACTGTTGTGACCCTTGTCTGTTACTCCAAAATGATTCTTAGTACAGTACAATCTCACTAATCCGGCACTTCAATACACCGATAAGTCCAATAATCCGGCACCCTCCGCCCGCACCTCCCTCGCCCCTCTACGCCCATGCCCTCCATCGCCGCGTCGTCGTCTGGCATTTAGCAGTCTAATCTCAAAACTTATCTCGTGTGCACGTGCGTACGTATTTACCTGTTGTTTTGAAGTGAGAATTGTGTAGTTAAAAATGTCAAGTAAACGGAAACACAAGACACTAGATTTGAAAGATAAAATGGACATTTTAAAGAAGTTAGATAGTGGAGAAAACATGTGCAAATTGGCAAAACAATATGATGTTGGGCGTGCTACTATACACGACCTTAAGAAAAAAAAGCAAAAGTTAGTAGAGCACGTGAAGACGATGGAATCTGGATCAGGAACAGGAAAGCGTAAAACATTAAGAGTTGGCGATTGTCCAATGATGGAAAACGCTCTCTACATGTGGTTCATGCAACAGCGATCTACACACACTCCTGTGTCTGGACAAATTCTGAAAGCAAAAGCAATCGAATTTTATAGAAAAATTACCAAAAAGATGATTTTCGTGCCAGCGATGGATGGCTGGATAAATTTAAAAAGCGATTTGGTATCCGTCTGTTAACAATATCTGGTGAAAAATTATCAAGCGACGAATCTGCAGCACAACCATTTATTCAGCATTTTAAAGACAAAGTAGAGGAAGTGGGTCTTCTTCCTGACCAAATCTATAATGCAGACGAGAGTGGTCTGTTCTGGAGACTGTTGCCCAATAAAACATTCGTATCCTCTAAAGAAGCGAGCGCACCAGGACGTAAAGTGAGTCAAGATAGAATCACATCGCATTTTAAACTATGTACTTACCTACATTAATGGATTTGGAGAGATTATAAAATATCTTAAGTATATATATTAACTGATTAATCAAATATTTTATTAAATTAATGAAACGGAATACGTGGAAGTACATTATTTGACTGTTCTGACCCTTGTCTGTTACTCCAAAATGACTCTGATGCGGGCGCCAGACAGATGTTCAAATAAGTGATCACTTCTTTGAAGACTTGCGCACATTTGGTCACATATTGTTGTATCTGCCAGACATGTGTTCAAAGATTTGATCACTCCTTTGAACTCACAGTTTTCAAATAGACTTCACACAACATGGACGACGATTTGGTCGACACAGTTTGCTTATATTATTTATGTGCGTCTAAATAGAGGAATATTTTTTTATCAAATAGGGGAATATTTTGTTAATATTTTTCATCAAATAGGGGAATATTTTGATAAAGCTATTAAAATTTACAAACACATTGATAGTATTTTGTCGGCTGAAAGAAAAAAACTATTTCAGATTTATTATATTTTGTACCTATATACTGTGTGGTTTAAATTCAATACCTAATATTTTTACTTTGTTTATATTTTTGTGCAAGTGTTTTAAACAGTAGTTTCCTGCACTATTTACTAGTATAATATTATATATGTATGTAAAAGCCTAAATAAATTATTTATTACATGTGCAAATAAATAAACAAAAATGTTATTTCGATTTTTATGTCCTTACATCTGGCTCGAAAACGCTCTCATTATTCTACTCCATCGTTAGTTCGTTTGGCTGTCTACGCACGACAAGTCTCCACAGCGACGCTCGCGCAACTGGGCTTCGCGCAGTGTGGCAGGCACGCAAACATTTGAACTTTGATCCCTTTGATCTGCGCTAAAAAACCGACACTGAACGGCAAAGCGCACGAAAGTGATCACTTATGTGACAACAGTATCAAATGCCCGTGCCACACATGTGAACACTTATTTGATCACTTCTTTGAACTCATGTCTGGCGCCTGCAAGTATAGTGGTCTTTTTCTGTTTTTCACGGTACCTACGTCACGAGCACCTGCCACGCTGCGTCCTTCTCTATCGCACTGAATAATAGGTGCAATGCTTCTCTGTCGCACTTAGAGCATGCGTTATATCGTTACCGCAATTTCGCGAATTTCGCGCTGTTCCCGAATTCCCTACAGCAAACCAACGTTTGTTTGTCAGTCTCACTCGCGCCTCCTCGCTAGTCGGTTCAGTCGGTTGTCCGGCTTTTGTGAGTGACCGATCTTTCATATTTTATTTGTTTACTACGTGAAAGCGTGAAAAAATAATTGTTTCGACTAATATATTAACGTATTATACTTGAATCCGTGTATAACTTTCTTTGTAAAAAATGAATACCACAATTAGTGGTATTGAATTCAAAGGCTTCAAAAGTTCTAATATAGTGTGGAAACATTTTTTGCGATCTATAGATCGTCAATCAGCGAAGTGTAAACTCTGTACAGATATTATTAAAACTAGTGGACGATCAACAACCGGACTACATACTCATTTACGCACTAAGCACGGAATTGGAGCTAAAAAAGTTAACTCCGACGAGATATCAGAAGAGGTCGATTGTCCGAGCGGAACACCAACCACGAGCCGCAGCCAATCTACCGAGGTAACAGCTACAACCTCAACCTTAAGCCGCCGCTACCCGAATTTCTACTTATTTCTTACATATCTCCCATAAACATTTGAAGTTTTTTAGCTCTATGTCCAGACGCGTTCCACGCCGAAACGCAAATCATATGAAATTCCCTCAATAGAAAAAATCGCAAAGTATGCTCCGAAAACGATTATAAACACGATTGTATGAGTTACTTTACAAGTGAGATTTATGCTCTATTTTAAACGAGTCGTGTTTTATTAAACATATTCACAATTTTCGCATCGATTTTATCGCTTTAAATATTAGCTCGCTCCTCTAACATTCGTAATTACACATCTCTCCATCTTCTTCTGTTTGAGCGCGGATGCGGCGCCTTAATTGACGAAGGTGTAATTTGCGAATATCACAATATTTCTAAAAAACTGATTCTCTTTCGATGAAAGTGTCCCGTATGGTGGCAAAAGATGGATTACCATTTAAAATTTTCATAAGTTCAGAAAATATACGGTCTCTGTTACTAATTTCGCAATATCATTTTAACGAATATAGAACTAACCTACATTTAAATATAATTCAAGTGTTAAATTAGACAACTTACAAGTACTTGAAATAGAAGCACTTGAAATTATAAAATCCTTAAATATACTCTAATATTTTGAATAACCATATTAATTTATTTTTAGTCCTATTCTAGTCATACTTCCAATAAACCGATCTGTTCTTCCCGGAAATCCCGCAATTACCCCTTCCCCTTTGATCACCTCCCACTCAAACACCTCAAATTTGTGTATAGGTCTGTCAATAGTCTGTCTCGGATGTTAGTTCTAAAATTCTCATGACGACGGAAGGGTTCTTCCGAAACCGGTACAGTGTGAATAAAATTGAATTAATTTGGTCTCTGACTAATTGTTGTGTTTTTATTGTAAATTATGGCAAGCCACAAATTCAATGCTTTTTACAAATATGTAAATGTTTTTACATCGGTATAGTTATGGCTATCAGTCTGAGTGTGTGTTACATGTTACAGTTAAAACCAGTTCTTAGTTACAACGCGTTTCTCTAGTATAAACTAGTTTTCACTAAATGCCTAGACGTTTTACAACTAGAATTAAGTGCTGTTCAAAAATGAATTTTGCCGTTCAATAATATCAGCGAAAACGAGTTCTAACTAGATAAAACGCGTTTTCTCGAAATGATTCAGTCAAAACTGTTTCGTGCCTTATACTGATTGGCCGAGTGACATCACCTGATCCGACGCGACGCGCGGGGAGGGAGGAGGGAGTCAACTCGCTGTTTCACTGTCTAGCTTGCTCTATCCTGAGTTTTTACTGTTCTGATAAGCACGTATCGCATTTGTCATGGCAAACATAAATCAGGGGACGCGATGGAAAGAAGAATTTTTAAATAGGTTATTAGCGATTGGTGAACACGAAAAAAAAGAAGACCATTTCAATATAATGACAAAAGGAACTTACGACAATTTAGTGGATGAAATCGAAGAAGCACAATCAGCTAATAAGAAAACTCAGAAGCAGTACAGAAGATTGAAGCGATTCAAGGTTATTCATATTTGTGGAACACGAAAATTAGTGACAAGAAAAGAGCCCATGAAATACTACTTGCATGTAGATGAAATATTTGATATAATTGAAGCAGGTCATGTGGCCGTTGGTCATGGAGGTCGAGATAGACTAAAAAATGAAACTTCGCGAAAATATGCAAACGTAACATTAGAAATGATAAATATTTTTCTGTCTATGTGCGAAACTTGCCAGCGTAAAAAACGTATGAAGAAAAAGGGGCTTGTTATAGGCCAACTTGATGATTTATTTGATGTATGTATTGTTATTATTTCTCAAGATTTTATTATTTATTTTTATGTTATGTACTAATATTATTTTAATTTTAGCGAGATACTGCAGACCCCGGTGCGTTTTTCCAAGGAGAAAGCTTTGATGAAAGTACACCTGGAAGCAGTCACACGAACATTATCTCAGGTATATTTTTCAATTGTTTTGCATCAAATCCACGGCTACATGCATATATATTGCAATACATTACAAAATTATACTTTGTCTGTCCAACTGGGAACGATACCCGTTTCAGTGCAGCCAAATTGTATATTTAGTTCATAATATTCTTAACAAAGGAATGGTTTCGTTCAAGATATCACAGGAATTTGCTTCTGTCAAAACAACTTTTGAGAACATTAAAAATTGTATTCTGAACGAAGGGATGGTTTCTTTATGACTTTGAAAGAATCGCAATGATGTGATTTTTTTTCAAGATCATTTTGGAGAACATTAATAATTGCATTCAGAGTGAATGAGTGGTTTCTTTAGTGAGGTCACAAGTAGGAGATTCTTTCCAGGCCATTTTAGAGAACATTTACAATTGCATAATTAGAATGTACACATTTATAAACCAATATTTGACATGAATTCCCAATATATTTATGACTATTTAATTTTAATAAAGTACTATAATTTTTAAAAATTTTTAAATACTAGAAATTACACAATTATAAACCAAATATATGACAAATGGTTTTTTTTCAAGCTCGTTTTCGAGAACATTAATTTGTTTAGTTGTTTATTTATTTCTCGTTTTTTACGCCCAGAGGGCTTTTATATAAATAATATAGGCAGTACCTCCATCTTTAACATGAGAAAACAAATAGTTTAGATAAAGTTAAGATGGAAATAAAAAGTATATAAATTAAATAAAAATATAAGCAACAAAAATTTAGTACAGTGAGATATATAATATCAATATGTTAGGATTAAAAAAATACGTACATAATATAAAAATACAACCAACAAAAATTCAACCAACAAAGTAAGTGATCAAAGTTTTGCAAAATTGCAATATTAACCATGTCTTTAACATCTTAGTATGTATGTTTCGCTCAGTGTCAAGCCGATGTATCGATGGTACCTACCTCCTGTACCTCTCTGTGTAAGGTGCAGGAGTTTGGAACTATCCAATTTCGAATTCAATATTTTTGGTAAAAGTTAACTCATTTTTTTTCAATGAAATTCAATGGCACCCTCTCCTTTCTTTCCGTAAGAAAATACCTCCACACAGCATCCCCAAAGATGTCATAGACCCTGTGGGAAATTATTTTTCTCAGGGCCTCCTGTGTGGAGCACATGTAAAAAAAAGTATTTTGGTATTTATTTTTGTTACAGCTGTTTCGGGTTACAAAGACATTAGTGCCCAAGCTGTGGTTAATCCACTTTGAGACGACTTAACCACAGTTTGAAAATGGCCTTGTAAGCCGAAACACCTGTAACAAAAATAAAAAACTTAAATACTTGCAGAACTTGATAATAAGATTATTAAAATAAATTTTAATTAAATTAAAATAATAAATAAATGGAGTTCTACGAATTAAACGCAAAAACAATACATTTTTTTTTGTTTTTGCATAGATTTTAATTTATAATTTTGGTGTTATGAGCGAAAAATACTTTTCGTCATGTTAGAATTCGGATATAACGACCTCACTTTTTAGCGACGACAGTGTAAACTCAAGTAAGGTTTTAAAATGAAGTACTAGGAAAACAAACATAATTTGTCCGGTTAGTACGACGGGCAGCGTTTTGTTTCAGTGCAATACCTCGCCGCCCCGCGCTTCGCTTTCTCTCCGCGCCCGGCCACTCCCTGCGCGCTAGCATCAGTCAGTGTCTATCATCCGTTGTGACTAGGTTGTGACCAGCTAAGCTCCTCACAATGAGTTCCGTGAAGCGAAAGTGTTTTTCAATTGAAGAAAAAGTGCTATATTACTCCGTTTAGAAGCCGGTGAATCAAATGTAACCCTCGCGAAGGAGTTCGGCGTGCCCCATTCTACAATATCCGGAATAAAGAAAAATAAAAATAAAATAGAACCCCTGTTTAATGCCAATGTTTTGAAATGTAAACGTGTCAGGACATCGACTCAAGAACAGATAGAGCAGGCATTGTTACAGTGGTTTAAGCTTCAGCGTGACCGCGGAATACGCGTCAATGGACCCCAACTTCAAGAAAAAGCTAACTTTTTTGGTCAAGAGTTGAATATTCCTAACTTCAATTGTTCAATGAGTTGGATAAATCGTTTTAAAGTAAGAAACAACATCGGCGCTTGTAAGATTGTTGGTGAGTTTTTGTCAGTTCAACAGAATAATTAAGTTATCTATCTATACTAATACATATTTCATAACAATAATTACAATAACATTAATATAGGCACTAAATACCGTAATAAAAACAAGCTTATCCGGCCGTTTTGTGTGTCGTCCGCTTAGTACGACAAAGCCTCCAAATGTCAAATCGCCGGTCCCTTGAGGGTCGTTATATCCGGATTCTACGCATTAGATTTTTTGAAGTAAAAACTTCTTTAGCCCCGTTTTGATTTGAAACTCTATGAAACGAAAAATAGCAAACAAAAAGTGACACACACATACATCCATAGGATTTAGCTTGCGAGAGAATGAGATAGTATAAGGGGCAGTTCATAAATTACGTCACACGAATTTCATGATTTTTTGCCCCCCCCCCCCCCTACCGACCCTGTCCCACATCGTCACATTTGTGAGACCCCCTCCCCCTAGCGTGATTTTGAAATCTATCGTCAACATTTAATATCGTCATGGTTATATTTACCACAACGGGGGAGTCGTTTTGTGCATGTGACGACCCCCCATACCCTTTAATAATAATAATAATAATTGGCTAATTTATATATCTCCGTTTTCGTGGAAAATCACCTCAAGGGCGCTGTACAAATAAATATATAAAAGAATTAATATTACTGGCTTATAACTAAGATTTACAATTACTACTAGTGACTTACATCTAAGACTTATAGCTACATATATTACTGGCTTACAACTAAGATTTACAATTATAAGTTATAACTAGTGACTTTTATCTACTAGTGACTTATGACTAAGACATATAGATTCTGACTTAAGATTAGCTCCAGAAGAATTAGAAAGTTTTTACGTAATATTACAATTCGATAACACGGGTGCAAAATGGGTTAACTGGATTTACGGGAAGGTATAGATATTTTAAATAAATTAATAAAATTAATAGTCGATCTTTACCGCATTAAGGTGATTCATCGCTCAACATTAAACAGATGGAGGTATCACAATTAACAGATTACATTAAACAGATTGAGTTTACTATAAACAAAGAGAAAAGAAAGAAAAAAAACTATTAAAAAATGCAAGTTTAAATAGAATGATGAATTTATGGAAATGAGTATCGGAAAAGTGAGTTTTCAGTTTGGATCTAAATTCCGCTGAGTTGGTTATGCATCTCAATTCCATAGGAAGTTTATTCCAAGCTTCAGGGCCAGATACTGCGAATGCACGATCACCAAACTTAGTGTTCGGATTTCGCTTAGGTTCTATCATCCTTCCAATTGCAGATGGTGTCGCTGATCTAAGAGTTGACTGCCTTAGACCAATATTTTCCAGAACGCATGCACGCACAAGAATTTCAACTGCTCCCGTCTGGAGCCAGTGAGACTATGGCATCCCCAATTGGGGTATGTTGTGAGGCTGAAGGTAGTGGGGAGGGGAAGGAGGTGGGGAAGAGGAAGGTTGGGAAGTACCTGGCTATTCAGATCTGGTCACCAAACACGGCTAAAGCCATTTTCAAGCAACGTTTCAATTCTGAATGGTGGTCTTACACCAGGGCGATACTAATAGTATCTTCCACTCTGGAACATGCCGCAAATATACTATATATTATTTTAAATGAATTAATTGTGAAATAACACAAATTAATCAAATAAAATTTATTTGCGCATGCCGGGTTCGAACCCGCGACCTCCGGATTGTGAGTCAAGAGTCGGAGGTCGACTACGGAGGTGTTCCGATATGTGCGAAAATTTAGGTACCCCAGTGATGGCGCCACCCTACCTGTCAGAACTGTGCATTCCAAATGATGTCAACACTAGGCAAGCAACCCTTCGATCAGCATCTTCAACAGCCGTAGGTAGACTCTCAGTACCTATGCGCAATCCCAATACCAATTTCGGAGACCGGGCTTTTGCTGTGGCAGGCCCAACAGCATGGAACAAACTCCCTTCACATTTGCGAAAGATCGACAGCACATCTGAGTTCAGAGCAAAGCTCAAAACTCATCTTTTCGCATTATCATATCCAGAAAAATAACTGCATTTTTTCAGTAATATTTCATTACTCGGTCCATGGGATTTACCTAGTTTTTTTGTTTTGTTTTGTTTTTTTTGTTGTTTTTTTTTTGTTTTGTTTGTTTGTTTGTTTGTTTGTTTTGTTTTTTTTTTTTTTTTTTCTGACAGCAAGGGCAGTAATCATAACAATAGGTGTTTATAAATGTAAATAAGTATGTTAATAACTAATTGTAAGACTGTTGCAAGTCGTGATACGATTAGAGCAGTAACAATACTGCTCTTTTCTTATTGTGTCTTCCAAGTTCAAACTTGGTTATAAAAATAGGTACCTATAGTTTTAGTGATATAAGTCTTAGTTGTAAGTCATTAGTTATCAATCTTAGTTGTAAGCCACTTGTAGTATATATGTAGGTATAGATTAAATGTATAAATGAATGTTTAAAGCGCCCTTGAGGTGATTTTTCTCACGAAAATGGCGCTATAGAAGTCATCCAATTATTATTATTAAGTCGTGCTGCGGCGTTGAAATCTGATTGTAGTTTGTCAGTTTGGCATTCAGGAAGACTTGCATAGATGCCATTGCGGTAATCAAGACGTGATACTATATACGAGTTCACAAGAAGCTTTGTTGCTTCTGTGGAAAGGTTCCTACGAACTGACTTAAGTTGTCTAAGGTAGAAGAACCCCATGCTAAGGGACCTATTCTCCTGACTTTTCAATGAAAGGTTTGAATCCAGATAAACTCCCAGAAGTTTGACGGTTATTTTCGCAATTACGTCATTGCCGGAAATAGCAATTGGTGAGTTATCTATTAAATGTTGGCGTCTATTTGTGGCTGCCCACAGAAACTCGGTCTTTGAAGGATTTAGCTTCAGTTTGTTTGAGGACATCCAGAGACTAATTGCTTCTAGACACTCAGTTATGCGAATTTTAAGCCCGGCGATTTCATTTGGTGCAGCAAAAGTAGACTTGCTGATCGTCGGCATAACAGTGAGATAGGAGACCAAATGACTTAGTAATCGTTGCGACATCATTTGTGAATAGAATGAAGAGAAGTGGACCCAAAACGGATCCCTGAGGTACCCTTGAAGAGAGTTTTGTGAAGTTAGACTGTTTATTTCCTACCTTCACTGCTTGTGAGCGATTGGTTAGATAGGATTGTAGCCATTTTTTAAGCAAGAATGTAAACCGAATGTTACTTCTAGTCTCTTAATGAGAAAGTCGTGGTCAATGGTGTACACAATGTCACGCTTCACTACTCCCCCCCCCTCTCCCCTTAAGGTGTGACGTAATTTATGGATGGCCTCTAATTGGTCTCCTTTTTGCAGTGTTTCGTAGCCTCCCCACTCTTGTCTACTTTAGTTTTCTGAAGATTCCACTTCTACCGCGTGAGAATTGACAATCTGTTTTTGAAGTGACAACTTATTTAGCACCGTGTGATTTGAAACTCAATGAAACGAATAAACGACACTAAAAAGAGACAAACACATACATCTACAGGATTTAGCCTGCAAAAGAATGAGAGGTTACAATCGGACTCCTCTTTGTGCAGTGTTTCGTAGCCTCCCCACTCTTGTCTACTTTAGTTTTCTGAAGGTTTCACTTACATCGCGTGTGAACTGCATAGTTGTATTTTTTTCATATTTTTTTCAAAAAATAATATTAACTACCTACCAATATACCTGCTTTAAACGTTGCTTGAAATTTCTTTAGCATTTTTTATAAAGCTTTTGCATAGATTTTCAATTTTGTCTGTATGAGCGAGAAACACGTTTCGTCATTATATTCAAACTATTTTACGACATTTTTACGGTACTATAATCGGGCTATTTTTTTTCAGAAAATGTTACAACAATTTCACCTCCTCCACTCACGAATTTGAAGCAAAGATTTCCAACACAGAAACTAACTATGCCAGTTCCAGTGACAACCAACCCCCGGCTCAGAAGGACCACGCCGCCAGTGAGTAAACGTGCGAACGAAGCATTAAAAATGAAAGGCGTACCCGAAAAACGCCTCAAAAGACACGATTGCGAACTATACTGTGAGCTATTGTCAAGGAAGTTGGCAAAGTTAGATGAGAATACCAGACAAAATGTTATGAACGCCATCGACAATTTGGTTTTCACGGCAACGAGCAATATACAGTACGCGACGAGCGAGCCTGACCATACCCCTACTGATCCAGAGGAAACCCACAATATCTCTCAAGTAGGTCTATTTTGTATTATTTATTAATTTTTTGTCTATATTGTTAACTACCGTATTATGCTATTGCCCGTGTTGTGGTAGTCAGTATGTTATAATAATATGTCTCTCCGATCCCACAACAAAACAGAATATTGAAGAAAAGTGAGGGAATAAAAAATGAAGGTTTATCAATTATTTTGAGGCCCAGCCTAGAGGAGTGATTCTGAATCTTTTGTGGATACGGGGAAGATCCCATACGGAATCGGTTGTCAAATTTGTGTGATTTTCTATGACTTTCAATTGCTTTTTCAATGGGTGTTGTGGGCTGATGACAGCTGCAGCCAAGTTTAACTACGAGTAGTTTAAAACACGAAATACTGTAGTATACATGATTATGTATTCATTTAATGTACGTTTAAAGTTGTATAGAATGTATTTGACATTTGCGAAGTTTTGTTTCAATCCACTTCCACATGCACATGAATTAGTTAGTTTGCCCAAAAAACTAAATCTTGGATTTCCAATTAAAAATGGCGTCAGGTTTTGAAAAAGAAGGTAAGCAAAATTTTAATATTTAATTAACTAAAGTGATAGTCGGTGAAATATGTTTTAAGGGGTGTGAAAAGGAGATGGAGTGGTTTTTTGAAATCTCATTTAGGCAGTGACCCTGCTCTTATTTTTGAGATCAAGTGTCCAAAATTTCATCAATTTCGAAATAAAACTGTGGATTTAAAAAAAAAACAAATTCAAACCGTCTGCCCGGCGCCCGCCACAGACATCTTAATATGTAAAACAAAGTCGGGTTAGTTACACCATTAATAACTCGAGAACGGCTGAACCGATTTTGATGATCTTTAATTTGTTGGATTTGTCTCCGCCCCGGAGAGGATAATAACTATTAAAACATCGCAAAAATTCACGAAAAAGAAAGTTATGACAAAAATTCATTTCCTCATACATTTAATATGGAACGAATTTTCATCTTTTGAAAGACCTGAAGGAATATTGTGGTAGGTAGGTATAATATTGCAGTTTGCTTCAATTCCGAAAATTCAAAAACGTCAAATGTCAATGTGCTGACTGTTTTTGTTTTGTTCTTAAACATATAATGCTGCCTCTCTTTCTTACACACTAAATGTCAACAGTCGTAAAGGGGACAAATGGTGAACATATGTCTGCACAACTCCAGGAAAACAGCCACTTCTTTTCAAAACATTCAAGGCGCATTGTGACGTGGGGTATCTATTGCAATTCGGTGAAGTTAATCAAATACATCTGCAAATTTGTCACAAAAGTCAGCGATATGGCGGTTTTTGGCGTTAAAACTACAAATAAAAAACGATGAAATCACACGCTATCAAGTTTGTGAGCTACAATGAGGCGATTTGGCGTATATTCTCATTCCCCATTCATGAACGACATTCTATTGTTGTATATTTGGCGATGCATCTGGAGAATGATCAACGAGTTTATATCATTACGTCGATTGTCGCCAAACGTGCTGAAACACCTCCAGCAACAACATTGACCTGTTTCTTTTCGATTTGCCAATGCGATCTGTTTGCCCGGACGTTGCTCTACTCTGAGATGCCACGTTATTACACTTTGTCGAACGCTTTGTCGAAGAGATTTCTACGTCGGAAGCACGGCGATGTGGTTACTGATCATCGGGATCCATTTACTCTCGTCTAGGCACCACCGGTTAGCTGGCTTACGGACAACGCCGCCGGTTGTCGGGAGGCCGGACATTCATCCTTCTTCACTGTCTCGGGGACTGCCGGTTGACAGAGTGTGGCAATACCACTTCTTCACTGTATATACTCTCTGTTATCTGTTTTTCTTTTTTTTTATTTTGAACAGTGCTCGGCACCGCCCGCTGGATTGACCATAGTCATCCGCTGTCATGAGCTTATTACTCACGACGGTTGCTGTATATTTTGTTCTTTTTTCTTTACTTTATTTTTGGTTGAGGCTACTAACAACTCGTTTGACTGTCCATGAGTCTGATTACCTCCATGGGCTTTAGAATTGTAGAAGTGACTATAACAGTACAATCCTGTAGGCGCGCCTGCATACCGCCCTCTAACAACGTATGCGGGGACATTGAAGCTCTAGATTCGTTATACAAATGTTAAATGTAGAGTCGTTTATAAAAAACAAAGTAGATTCTTGCGAGAGCTCCGAAGGGGCGACAATAAGTCGCCTATACCGGGGCGGGACAGTGGTGGGTGCTTCAATGATCATCGGGTTGTGCGTTCTACTGATGCTCTTGATCGCATTTACACACTTCATGTAAAAAGTAACGAATGCTTCTACTTTCGGTTGTTGCTGGTGAATGTTCGTGGGCCGACATCGTTTGAATCACAAGTCAATGGTGTAGTGTGCCCAACAATTCGTTTTCATTCATTTCGATTCGCTTTAATAAAGCAAATGCCTTGCTGCCACGTTAATTACATTTCTTAATTAATTTTAACTTAAAAAAAATGAAATTAATTCAGCTAATAAGTTAACACAACAGTTATTGATTCTTAGGCGGTACGAAGTTCGCCGGGTCAGCTAGTTCTTTATATAAATACGGTTTTAAATACTTAGTATTTTCATGTCCAATGTCTGGTTAAATGTTAAGATTTGCTTAATGTTTTTAAAATTATTTGCATGCAGTGTTGTGTATTTCGGAAATAATTCAATTTTTTTGTTTTTTAACAAGATCGGCGTCCATCTTGGCTAGTATGTGGGCCTTTATATGGGGATGTTTTGCTTTTGCTGAGTACGTAAAATTTAAAAGACATCGCAATACATACATTGTCCTCAAGTAAAGTAACCCTTCTCGTCGAGACGTGTATGCACGCCCGCTGCCGCACTGTGGGTTAAAACCCGATTCTAGAAATTAAAAAGTACATTGGTTAGATTTTTACAAATTCTGAAAATCTAACTGCACAATGTAATTAGTTAGCTTACAGTTAATTTAAACGTCAATGGACCGTTATGGTACATTCGCACCCGTCGGTCACGAGCCAGTTCAGTGTCAGTCAGCATCCGTGCCGTTCAGTGATGCCTGTGTCTACACACAGAGCGCTTTCTGCAGTGGTTCGCAGTTTACACGTGTTAGTGAGACAGTAAAATTATTCTGAAAAAATGAACGATTTTTCATTAAATGAATTGGTCATGGCAGCCATACTGTTGGACGAAGAGGAGGAAATGGAAGTGAAAAAGAAAAAAATGTACTTAGGTATAATTATGCAAAAATATATAATTATATGAAATAAATGATTTTAATGTGCAGGAGTACAAGATTTAACAGCACATACCCGAAGGGTTTTATCCAGCGATTCCTGAGCATATTTTGTAAAATATTATATTATAAATTAAAAGTAGATGTCATTCTGCCGTCGGATGATTTTTTTCTATTAAATACAAAGACATATTTTTCAATCACACATCTATCGCCTCTGATCACATCATATACGCCGCGACTCGCGGCACGCACGCGCTGATTCACCTGTTACCATGCTGCTGGAATGAGACGGGCTGCTTATAGCCCATTCGAATGGTTCATTTATCTTTCATTTCGTGATTTCATTCCGCCTCTTTCCCTCGAAATGAACCGTGTGAACACGAAAGTGAAGAGAGACAGTGCCGAATGAAGCATTCCAACAATGTTGGAATGCTTCCTTCGGCACTGTTCACTCGCAACCGGAATTTAACATCACGTGACGCGAATGATGTGTGTGATCACTCAAGTGAACAGTCTTTCACTCCGAATTAGTCGGCCGAGAATGTTCTGGCGTGAGGACGAGTAGCCGAAGCGGCTTAAACGTCAAAATGCTCCATTTAGTTCACTTTTCGAAATAACTCCTACACGTCTTATAGAAATCGTTGTTTCTCCCTTACTATCATAGTGAAAAATATGATTTAAACGGTATTGGAAATAAAAAATAATGCTCTATGTAATAAAAATAACAATTAAACACAAAATAATACGAATGTACACTTTTATGGAACCAAAGCTTATGATCAAATTTGAAAAAAACTTATGAAATATTGTGAATTTTTTATGAATTATCTTTATATGAAACGACAAAAAAGTGAGGTGACAGAAACGTTTATACTTTATCTGTCTAACACTAACAAAATAAGTACGTGTTTTTTTTTTTTTGGTACCAGTAATTTTAGTTAGAATAAAAGCAAGGAGAGCCATTTTTTTTAACATTTAAAAGTTTACATTAAAAATTATTCTATTTAAAAAATTACGTGGTTATTTCTAAGCATATTTCATCACCTTTCCAAAACAGTTTTTAGTTTTTGGATACGTTAATAAATATTCCATTTATATGGATTTTGTTGCAAGCCGAGGCCTATTTTGGAATAACAAAATTTTCATGGTGTAAAAATACTGGTAGATATCAGTTTGCAGGTTATTATTTAACCGTATGTTCATTTTATGGTGCTGAAATTTATTTACTGTTTACAAGAATCGCCAATTTCACGTAATTTAGTTCGACGTTATCGGAAATGTCAATTGAAATCGTAAATATTCCCGAACTTAGCCGTCAGCGCCGGACGAATTCCAATGCGCGCCGTGACTACGTTCGACGACTTCGTAGCGAGAATGTCGAGTGAACTCTTCCTTCGAAGGAACCGTCTGAACACGCGGTGAAACGAGAATGGAACATTTCATCGAGTAAACCTTCATCCGAGTGAACCATGTGATTTCAGCATTAGCACGTGAACCGCTAAACTGCTAGTCTATCTCCGATTACTCTGTTGCGAAGAGTGATGGAAAAATATTTTTATTGTTTTTAATTGAAAAAAATATATCATCAGACAGCAAAATGACATCTACACTTTTTACTTCAAAAATGCTCAAGAAGAACGTTCAAATTAGGATATCTACGATCCAAGTTTTGTAGAAAATGCGTAACAAAGTTAACTCATATGGACCTTTTTCGGAAAAAAAATCAAAGCGTGTAATTCACAAGCGGTAGAAGTGACTCCTTCAGCAAACTAAACGTACGTGATGTTTTTTAGCAACTTTTAAACCCCCTCTCCCCCTGTGATATGTGGTGAGGTTTTAGACTACCCCTCCCCCCATACCCAATATCTCGTGTATTTTTTTTTTAGTACAAAGTATATTGAAATTTTAAGAATATTATCGTTCGTTCAACGAAAAATAAATACACGTGATATCTCATTATACCCTCCCCCCCCCCTTGTGATTTTTCGTGATTTTTTTCCGAAACCCACCCCCCCTTTCGAGCCACCCGTGATTAATGGACGACCTCAGACCGATTATACTATCTCATTCTCTCGTAGGCTAAATCCTATAAATGTATGTGTTCGTCTCTTTTTAATGCAGCTCTTTTTCGTTTCATCGATTTTCAAATCAAAACGGTGCTAAAGAAGTTTTCACTTAAAAAAACTCGTCGAGCCGCTTTCGAAATTTCGCTTGAAGTAAAACACTGCCACACTCATGGACATATGAATATAGATGATATTGAATTTGGATGTCTATGGCCACACTTCTATTGCAGTTAATTCAAATCTTCCAGTAGAACGAGGACTTCAAGCTACGTCACGATTTTTACCCCATCGATGGCATTTCCTACGAACCTTGCAACTCATGAGTAAGAAAGTAAATTTGTACAAGCGCTAGAGCGCGCTGTTTTCAGGCGCGCTGTTTTCAGGTTATAGGTACCGGCGTTACCGACCGCAGTAGAGCTCTGTTCTGCAGCGCGTATACACGTTCGAACACCGCGCGTCCCTCGACCGCCTGTCTGCGCGCGCCGCCGTTCCATGTGAAATTCCAACAACTTCGTTGACAAATCGTTAGAGCGCATGTTTGAATGTATTAGTGCACACTGTTTTATCGCGAACAAACTGGTTTGAACTAGGCTGGAATATCCGCTCGCGGCCCCCTCTGATTCCTCGGATTACTGGTACTGGGTGTGTAGCGACGTTTATCTCAATTTACGAATATTGACATTTTAATTTGATTCGAGTCGAGGTAAGAGGTAAAATATTTTAAAGATACCCTTGCTCTTGTAGTAGTTTAGTCTACTGGATAAATAGATTACTTAGGGCCGTCTGTTTCAACGCTCGCTAAAGTGAAAGTAAAACAAAACGCCTTTACTATAGTTAAATTTCAGCAAAATGCGTTTTTCAATCAATTTGACTGATTGTTTTACGTTATTTTAACTTTGGTACTTACTTTCTGAAAACCGATAGTTACTCTGGAGTTACTCCGCCATATTGGCATATTTGGCAGTTCTGGTCGAAGTAATGTACGGAAAGGGGTGTTTCAACATTGATTACTCATATGCTAATCAATAATCATGATAAATATCATAGAAGAGGATGATAATGACGGTGAATTCCTCATCCAATATGTCTTGCAGCGAAAACCAAAACATTTCGTCCCGCGTCAATAATATGGTTGTCTGGGATAATCTCAAATTTTTGGCGTGGCACCGCATGTCGAAAAAATCTTGCTGTTGAACAGAATCAATTCTGATATCGACATATTTAGCGTTACCTTTTAAATACAAGCTCTATTATTGGATTTATCGCAAATTTTACAATATCTTCAAATCAATATACCATCATAAACATTAAAAAAATATAACATGAGTAGTAGGTTAGACTCGTTTCGTATATCGACATTAGCGAGTGAAGCTGCTTTAAAAGACAAGCTTTATTAATATCGCTAGTATAATTTGTACACTACTTACGTTTAATGTAATAAATACTCTTACAAACGGATTTTAAAAAGGCTATAATGTATGTTTTTCTAATATTTTCGATACCATAAATAAATTGAATTGAAGATCTCGTAAAATATGCGACACTTCAAATTCAAGGAGATATCACAACTACTGGAAAGTAAATTACATTCATATTGTATATTATATGTATTATAATAGGTCCTCATTTATTTGTAAATATTCATACAAATACGTCTATCGGAACAAAGCCGTCAGATCCTACGACGCGAAACATAATACAACCGGATATTTTGACAGTTTTTCTGATTTAGTTTACGGTGTTGCCGCATCAAAAAATATTTCGACGCGTTTTTTGACATAATTCCGAGGAATATTCTGCTTTTTAGACTGGTCATACTGACAACTATTACTTTGGCGAAAATACACTTGAAACAGCGCGCGGTCCTATTTAACATCCTCGTTACTTTAACTGACAGTTAAAATTTAACTTTAGGACACGATTTAACTTTCTGTTGAAACAGACGGCCCTTACATTTTTAACGCTTGAAGTTTGGATGCAAATTCAAAAAATCTTTCTGTGTAAATAAAATATAAAAGGTTTGGCTTGTAGATACATTATATTTCTTATAGTTACCTCAATAAACAATTATTTAAAACCAGCGATTTCTGAGCTCGTTTGGAATTTGAAAAGTGAAGTCATTTTGCTGTCCGATGATATTTATTTGTTATTTTATTACTAATCAATTAATCATGAAGTAAAATATACTATTTAATTTGTATAGAACCCATACATAAGAATAGTATTATGCAAACATTGATTATTTTTTATTGCGGTTTGTTATAATAGCCTTCTTATAACTACCTACATTCCGTACAGTAGAATATAATATAATGTTTAAAAATAAAATAAAAACAATGTATTATTAATCGTCGCCGCTGATCAAACTAACACTCATTCCAACGTATATCGTAATACGCGCTCTGCCTCGATGTCTATACGGTGCTGCTGGAACAACATGGGAGTGCATATCACGTGAAGCTTTAGATTGTACCCAGTGGCTACAAGCGATAGAAAAAAACATACATTTTTATGAAAATGTATATATTTTTTTGTTCAATTGAAAACATACATCATCGAACAGCAAAACGACATCTATATTTTTTACTCCAAATATGCTCACTAATCGCTGATTCAAATATTTCGGTTACTTCATGATACATCCTGTATTGTTTTTTAGCATTATTATACATGTGTATAGTGTAAATATAATGTTTCCCTAAATCGACATCCTGTATATTTATCCGAATATTATGGGTCTTTCAAAAAAAGGCTTTTAATTTATTTTACACTACTGATAAACAACCATTAATGTGTGGTAAATGGATGTTTATCAACTGTGTAAAATTTTAAATACGATATAAACGGGTTAAATATTTATGTAAGGGATCTATAGTCTATACCTACTGCAAATATGTTTAAATCGTTAGTCTATTTATACATTTAACCTTCTACTTGTGTGCCGATGTTTGGTGAAAATAATTTTTTTAACTTGAATTAAGTATTGTTTTTTTTTATAAATAATATAATAATTGATAATCGTCGCAAGGAACCGTGTATCTTTCTCTTGATTCGCTATCCGAAGATCACGGGGGTTGATTCCCGACGTGGGCAAAATAATTTTCTTTTGAATAATTTGTGTTATTTCACAATTAATTCAAAATAATGTATAGTATATTTGCGGCACGTTCCATCGTGGAAGATACTTTCAGTATCATCCCTGGTGTAAGACCACCTACAGAATTGAAATGTTGCTTGAAATGTCTTTAGCCGTGTTTTGTGACCAGATTTGATAAGCCAGTTTTCTTCCCCGCCTTTCTTTTCCTCATCTCCTTCGTCTCCCCACTACCTTCAGCCTCACAACATAGCCCAATAGGGGATACCGTCTCACCGGCTCCAGACGGGAGCAGCTGGGACTCTGAAGAGATATACACATAAAATTATTTATGCTCTCGGTGTGCACAAATACATTCAAATTTTGCCTGTTATTAATTTTCTCTCGTTAAAATGAGGTTGTGATTTTTATGATGAAGTCAAAAATAGAATCTGGTCGGGGTAAACCACTGACCAGCCAAACGAAGGAACTTTTATACAATCTTTATAAACATTTTGAAGCGGAAATTAAAAAAGATTTGAGTTCTGTTTCTACACCAGCACAGCTAGTTGCCAAATCAACTGGCATCTCTATAGGATCTGTTCGGAGAATAGTGGCGGAGAGCAAATCATTTCCTGAAGGGCGTATAGAATTTTCGTCTCCTAAAAAGACGCGATGCCGAAAACGTACAATTGAAATTAATAGTTTCGATCAGCAAGTGATTAGTGACATATGTGAAATTGTTTGCACCGAAACCTCAAGCGTTAAAAAGGTAAATAATAGTACATAATTTTTTGATCCATCCAGTACCAGTACACCATCCCAGTATTACCTACACAAGCAAGAATCTCTTTATTGTGATTTAGCTGTAAAACGTGTTCGTACGTCGCGTCGCGTCATATGCAAGTAGTCGACTGTAGATTGATTGTTCTGATCATATTAAAACAAATTATTACAAGCCATTGGTTCTGTAAATTAATACAAGCTATTGATGCTGTAAATTAATACAAGCTATCGGTTCAGTAAATTGATACAAACTGTTGGTTCTGTAAATAAATACAAGCTGTTGGTTCTGTAAATTAATGCAAGCTATTGGTTCTGTACATAAATACAAGCTGTTGGTTCTGTAAATTAATGCAAACCATTAGTTATGTAAACGCATACAAGCTAACGGTTCTGTAAATGAATACAACTTATTATTTATGTAAATTAATACAAACCATCGGTTCTGTAAATTAATACAATCTATTTGGTTCTGTAAATTAATTCAAGCTATTGGTTCTGTAAATTAATACAAGCTATTTGTTTTGTAAATAAATAATTTTTTATTGTTATGTTTTAAGGAACGGTAATAAAAACTAGCGCAGACCAATGAAAAATCACGGGAAATTATAATTGCAATTTTGAAAAAGACAAATAAAATAATTTCTGTCAAAATATTTTATTTTAGGTAGGCAACTATTTTATCGCTTGTCTGAATTATTCTTCTCAGAATCAGTTCCAATTTTGAAAATGACACTCAAATTCAAAGCCAATTTGAGTTGATTGAGCGTGATTAATGTCATGCGGGAATAACGCACATCACGGACAACCTCAAAATTATATTAAATCAATAAATTTGGTGCCAATTGATTTTTAATACTTTGGTGATTATGGTAGTTGTTCTACCGTACTTATTAATATTTGTATTTCAATAAGTATTTTACATATATTTTATATAGCTCGTTGAAGGTGTTCGAAAATGTCTTCGACCGAAGACCAAAAAGATGTTAGACCTAAAAGAAAATGTATGACCAACGCTTTCAAGAAGGCAGTTTTGAGGCGTTTGGAAGCTGGAGAAAGCCCATCCAGCATATCAAAGAGTATGTCAATATCCGTCTCCAAGGTCATGATTATCTCAAATATAGCTGAAACCTTCAAGAATATCCCAGAAAATATGCGTTTGAACACCTCCAGGTCTTACCGGAAAGGAAACAGCTTGAAGATGGCTACAGAGTTGAAACTAGTCCCCTGGATCAGAAAACAGATACGGTCAAAGGCCCCTTTATTCGTTTCGGATATCCAAGAACAGGCCATCACCTATTATTCCGAGTTGAAGAGTCGACTGCCCAAAGGGGAGCCGACGTATCCGTTTAATGCCTCTAATCACTGGTTCACTAATTTCAGTCGTCGTGTCGGTCTGAAGCGCATGAAAAAAATATTTTTCTTCAAAAATGATCTCCCCAATGGTTTTGGAGAAATTGACAAGGTATGTGATTTTTTTATTTTAAGAACTGTCGTATTTAAAATATGTTAAGGATATTTTCACAACATGATAAGAATATTTACACAATATGTTCGGAATATTTACACAATATGCTAAGGATTTTACACAATATGTTAAGGATGTTTACATGAGACGTTAAGGATATTTAAACAATACGTTAAGGATATTTACACAATATGTTAGGATATTTACACCTAACGTTAAAGCTATTTAAACAATATGTTGGGTATTTACACAAAATGTTAAGGATATTTACACAATATGTTAATGATATTTACACAATATGTAAAGGATGTTTATACAATATTTGAACGATATTTACACAGAATGTTAAGGATTTTCAAAAATGTTTGGTATTTACACAGCATGTTAAGGATATTTACACAATACGTTAAGGGTATTTACACCATATGTTAAGAGTATTTACACAATATGTTGGGTATTTACACAATATGTTAAGGACATTTACACAATATGTTAATGATATTTACACAATATGATAGGATGTTTATACAATATTTTAACGATATTAACACAGTATGTTAAGGATATTTAAATATGTAAGGATATGTACGCGATATGTTAAGAATATTTACTCAATATGTTAAGGATATATACTCAATATGTTAAGGTTATTTAAATATGTAAGGATATTTACACAATATGTTAAGGATATTTAAATATGTTATGGATATTTACACGACATGTACGATACAATATAATATACGCAGTCATGTGGAGGGCGCTAGTAAAAATAAAATAATTGACGTTGAAAGTAAGAATGCAAATTTTTTGCATTAATATCAGACAGGAGGCCACGAGGAAACTAATTTCCCTCAGTGCCTATGTCATCGTTGCGGATGCTTTGTGGAGGGTATTTTGAAGGCAAGGAAGGAGATGAATTTCCTTGAAGGAAAAGGGTATGAGGGTTATCTGAGGTTCAGCTTTGGCAAAAACCATCCGCTTTGAAATCGGTTTAACGATACCTACGCCGTAGTAATAAACCAAGCACTTCACTATTCCGACCTTAGGCGCCGCGTCATATTTATGACGGCGCCCGATTGTAAAATCCGGCAGATCATGATGCGCCTAGCTACTTCGTGAAGTGCCTGGCGGCAGATCGTGAAGTGCCTCAGGCGCATCATGATCGGCCTGATTTTACGATTTGCGTGCGATATTTACACCACGTTTATAAGTAAAGAAGTTTATGTATTACGTAACGCACAATCGTTCTAGTTCTAACTGCCCGAACCAGTGGAACCAGTTGCGAGGCTGAATAGAGAGGAGAAGAACAATGGGAAGTATCTAGCTATTGGGAACTGGTCACAAAACACGGCTAAATCCATTTCAACCAATGTTTCGATACTAAATGAACTGTTTAAAAATTAACCGGTTGCTCGTGAAAACCGACCGACCATTTCTGTTCTGCGCAATTTCTGAGAGTTAATGTTTACGCGCTGTGTTTTGCCTAAAATAAATTATGTCATCAAGAAGGACATTTTTGTGTCAAAAAGAAAAATACCGACATAAGAGATGTAATAATCATATGATACCTACCATTTGACACACAGCAATCATCTAAAAGAAGGATACAACAGCAGTAAGTACAACAAATCATTTTTTAATGTATGTTAAATTAGCAACTTGTTTGTACCTCCGATAATCATAGATGTGATGTGTTGTAATGTTCAAAATAATTATTTTCGTGGCTGCCGAAAAAATACTCCAAACAAAATTTTATGCTCGTTTCAACTTACGTATCGATTCGTGATTAAACCATTTAAAATGTTCATCATTATCTAATTGAATTCATTATTTTTGTCTTGACTTTTTTTTCTTGTCTTTCTATGTTAATGCCAAAGCCTATAAACCGAAAATACCGCTCCGAATTCTTTTTATGAAACTCCATACTGCAACGCTTACGTCTCGCTTGCGCCCCGCTGACCGCTCGCCGTATCACAAAGCGATTGACTGCCGGTAGTGCTGCATGCAAGTTTTGCTGTGAATTTCTCAACTTTTGTTAAAATATGTCTTTCCGAAGGGAAAAATTGATCGAGGAAGTGCGAAAATATTCATATTTATATGATTCAAATGATTCTAAATATAGTGACACGCAAAAAAATGACGAGACTTGGAAACAAATTAGCATCAATTTGAAACAACCAGGTGAGCAACCCATTTTTGATATTTTAATAAAGTAGAACAAGACACTTACAATAATAACATCTAATCACACGTTTCCACGGACATTCGGATGTCTAGGCCAGTTTCTATCAGGAGATAACTCAAGTTTTTCAGATCCATTCAATGACTTTAAAATAATCTAGTGATCCGTGGGTCTAATTATATGGCCCGTATGTTTATGGCAAAACATTTCACAGCGATTGCACATCGTAATTTATTGAATTTTCATTATTTTCAAAATTATCGATATTATTAAAATAATACAAATTCTTTCTGACAATTTTTCTTATTTTTTATAGGTTTTTTTGCAAGATTTATCTGTTTTTAGCTATTGTTTCCCCAGTTCTATCTGGTTTTGATGTCAAAATCTTTGTGAAAAAATTGATAACGAGGAAAAATGAGCCAATAAATAAAATTATACTTGTCGATAACATAAACCTGTTGTGCAGTTTTAATTGCTGTATAACTTGACGTCTTTTCTTCATATTAAAATAGATTTGGTTTATATAATAAAAAAATCTCCTTAAAACTTTGTCGTTGATAATAATGGCCGTGCGTGCATACGCAGATTGATTGACTCAGATTTCGGCAAATTTTAATTTTGCGTGCACTTCAAACAAACTTACAATTTGTGTATTTGATTAATATTTAGCGCCATTTTTAGGGGCTTTTACATGGGAATTCATGGTTAACGTAAAACAGTATTATTCATTACTGAACTGTCTCGGTAACAATATTTGATCAATCCAAATTCAATAACAAGTATTTCGTACTATCAATCTTATAGTTGATTTTCTGTTGAGATCTGTAGCTTGATAACAACGTCCTAAATAAACTTCCACTTACGAAGTACTTAAAACAATAAGAATACAAAAAAATCAAAAAATTGTTGATTTTGTCTCACAATCGATTAAGAAGTGCGGCCCAAACAAAAAGATTGTTTCAGACAGACATTGCATTTTTATTATGTTTGTAATACTCACTCACTCTCCCACTTATGTCCATACTCCCCTTTACACCTCTTTCACACACATCCTTATGCACTTTACAAAATATTACAATGAAATATTAAATGTTAACATTATTTTCTGTCAGAATCCGTGTGCAAGAAAATTTGGTTGAACTTAAGAGAGTCTCATCGACGAGCTATCAAAAAGAAAAGAACAAAAAGTGGCGAGACAGCCACGACGGTAAAGCAATGGTTGTACGAAGATGTAATGAGTTTCCTAAATCCACACTACAGAGAAAGACAAACGATCTCTTCGGTTACAGATTCAAGCAATGCAGAAGACGATGATTCAGATAGAAATTTTATCTTTCCAAATGATGATTCCCAGAACTCTACAAATACAACTCAGCCTGATGTTCGTCCAGGGTCTTCTGCCTCTTCAGTTACAGCCACTCCACCAATAACAGCTAAGAAAAGGGTAGATAAAAACGATTCCACGTCAGCTGTATTAATCAAATACACAACGGACGAACAAAGAGACAAGAATGAAAAAGAAGACGACGACATAGATCACTTCTTTAAGAGCATTGCAGCAACTGTTAAAAAGTAATCTGGATATAACCAAGTGATTATCAAGACTAAAATATTCTGAAATGGAGTTCAAAGAAATTGAAGATAAGCAAGTAAGTAATAATTATTTTACCAATGTTTCATCAAAACCTTAAGGATGATATTTTTTCTCTATATTTTGGTCGACGAATTCCAGTGCACCTTTTCCCATACATTTGGTCATCTTATTAGTATTTGTGTTTACTTCTTCGGAGTCGCTGGATGTCGCATTCCTTTGTGTTTTCTCTTGCCTGTTCATTTCTTAGTGGTTTGAAAATTGGATGTTGATTTTACAATATATATATATATTATATATATATTTTTTGGATTTCATAGGATTCGATCCTTGGTCGGCTAAATGTTTGCAAAGGTTCGTCATGCGCTTTATACCACTACACCGAAGGAGACTTGCGTGGGACTGTGGATTTATCGTATTATATTGGAACCGAGTTCTCGTGAATTAAATTAACATTTTATTGCTATCTTAATCTCTCGCAGGCTAAATCCTATAGATGTATGTGTGTGTATTTTTTAAGTGTTGCTCGTCTCATCGATTTTCAAATCACAACGATGCTTAAGAAATTTTCACTTCAAAAATAATAATATCGTTCTAAACTATGTATATAATACTTATTTGTTTTGTTCGTTGAAAATTTCTTCTTGTGGACAGCGAAGAATGATAGGGGACAGTTGAAAACCGGGTACGGTTGAAACGGGGTCATAATTATTCTCTCTCATTCTCGGATCGCATATGTACGAAATGAGAAGAGTGTAGTCCCCCTTCGACTTCCAGAAAACCAAACGAAATCAGTCAACCGCTGGACGCGATCACTAACGGATCTGCGTCAACGTAAAATATGTTTTTTGTGCTTCAATAAACTGTGAAAATCAACAAAAAAGGTAAGTGATTCAATTTATATTTATTTAAAATATTTGAGACCGTGTTGGAACGGGGATAGTTGTAACATATTTCAATTTATTGTTTGTATTGATTTTGAAGTATACGGTAAAATCGGGACGTCTTTCTTCATTATATCTTTACAAATCATCGGGTCAATTGTAATGGGGATGGTTGTCACATTTTTAACTGTTTTCTAACGAAAGTAAGTTGCTATGTGAATTTCGGTTTATTGCAATATTATTTACTGGCTAGTAGCGTAGTGGTCGAAACCATTAGGTTCCCAACCCAGGATTCGTGGGTTCAATTATTATCTGCTATCCATGTCCCCCACCGTTGTACAAGGAATTTTTTTCACTTAATCGGCCGGTATTCGATTGGTTAAAATCATTAGGTTTACTCAAGAAAGCTTTTGATATTTTATAGTATATATATATATATATATATATTTATATATCGGTGTTCTAGACGATAACTAAGTAACTATGGAGGTTCTGTAAGTAATTAGTAACTTACAGAGGTAAAACATCTGAGATTTTAGTAACTTATAATGATAATAATAATTTATTTCATATAAAATTATAAATTTAGTTCATATCATAATTTCATATTACATTGTTTAATTATATAACGTATTATTTATAGAAGGAAAAAGTGTTACGATTGAATTCCTCATAGAAGTTTTAGTTAAATATACAATTTTGTACTTATAAGAAAAAGAATAAGTGAAGAGAAAAAATAATATCTTAAAATACAAATATAGTATCGAATGCTGATGTTTATAGTAGGGGAGGCGAAGCAGGGATTTTGGGATTTACTCAAGCGCGTCAGATTAACTAAGGGGAGATACCTCACGACCTTGTTATGGACTACCACCATATATGAACCCATAATATTGGTGGGTGCGGCTAGGACAACCGATCAGATTAGTAAAAAAAAATCGATCCCTGTAGTTACTCGAGCGTGTCAGATTAAGGTAATGTGAGCTAATTACATGCAGAAAAGTTTACATTTCAATAATCTGACGGTTTGAACGTAACGTAAGAAAGTTAGCGAGTCACAAAGTTGCAAAAAAAAACATCACGTGGATTTACTCGAGCGCGGTTAATTTTTTTTTTATTTTGAAGGAAATAATGTAAGGATCATGGAAATAATATAATCTGACGACTTCCACATGCCGAAGTGGCTAAACTTTGTATTTCCCCCTCCGCGCTTTGGTTCCCTTCTTAAGGGCGCTTGTTCTCTAGGTAGATATATTCTGCCGCAGCCATTACGTCAATGGTCGCAGCCAGAGCCTAATCAACCGTTGGGTCGCGCGTTCGCATTCGTAGATTTACAACTATTTGGTTAATTAATTTTGTAAAGAAGTTTAATAAGTGAAATACAAAATATTATTTTTTGTTCATTGTATTTATTTTTTGTTCATTGTTCTATTCATTAATAAAAACAACAAAAAAATTTTTTTTTTTTTTAAACCGTCAGATTAAGAAAATCCCTCCATATAATCGTCAGATTATTGGTCAGCACAACAAGGACACCACGCTGAACCTTCTGTATAAAAATCTGACGAGCTCGAGTAAGTCAAGGTCACGATTTTTTTTTACATCTTTAAAAATCAGCCATGAGTTTAGGTTACGTCCAAATCGTCAGATTATTGGAATGTAAACTTTTCTGCACGTAATTAACTCACATTACCTTAATCTGACACGCTCGAATAAATCTTTTTTTTTTCAATTTTCTACCTCTTCATACGGCCACCCCCACCACTCAAGTCGTCAGATTAATATCTCCCTGTTACCAGAAACACGTAGGGCGTATACGCTATTAAAATCTGACGAGCTCGAGTATGTCATGGTGACGATTTTTTTTTACATGTTTGAAAATTTATACTCGCTCTCCCCACCACTGGAATGGCATACATCATATAAACTTTTTTTCTTTTTAGCATCTAATCTTTGCAATCCAATAGGTCCCCACGACGCTCGAGTAACTACCCATTTAGCGTCAATGCCTCCCCTACTATTAACAATAGATATATGTTTGGTTATTTAAGTCGCTTGCAAAAATCGAGAATCTTTTTAAGCGTGATTACAAAATTTTATAATCTAGATTCTAGATAAATCATTTATCATAGCATAATATCCCAAAATAAATTCGGAATCTTGATATCTTCCTCACAGATGTGTATAAAATATTTGGGACGGGTCTACGGTCGAATTTGCAGGCCTAGAAAAATGGATCTTTCCACGAGATAATATTATTTTTATTACTTCTGGTAAACGTATTACTAACCTCAAATATTTCTGAATCCCTCGGTAAATTACTGCAAAATGGATGCTTTAAAAGCGTTTTGCAAAATTTTCAAACCGATTTGCATAAAACATTTCATTGGGAAAGTAACGTTTTTATTCATCTTAAATATAAATAATTTACATCCCGTGTGCAATTCGTTGGAATTGATTAAGATGTGAGCCTCAAGCAACCCCCGTTTTAAGAGTTTTGTGGCGCTTTAATTAAAATGTACCCCTCGTAAATATTTCTTTTCTACGAATGCCAAAGCAAATTCGACTTTCGTTCAGGCGGCGCGCGCCGTTTCTTACATCATATCAGATTTTAGTTTCAGGATTCAGTTGCCGTTCTAAAGGCGGCATGTGAAAACGTCTTTAAGTCGATTTACTCCTCGTATTTTTAATTTTAATCTAACGAATCGTAATTCTACAAGTACCTAAGTATATTTTTGTATTTTTCCCCAAAAACATTTTTATTTTAGTGGTGCACAGTGCACAAGTTTCTCAGGAATATGGAAATTGAAATAAAAATTAAATAAATTTTTTTATGGAATAAATCAAAAATGCCTAGTTAAAAAAATGTGTTTTTGGGTCCTCTGTGTGATTGATGTTGATTCAGTTTCGCGCTTAAACTAAAGATGGTTGTTTCAAAAAATGTAACGGATTCATCAAATATTTGAAGTTAATTTTCACGTTTTCTGTAAGTTCTATTCAAGTTCTGTTATTATATCGTTACAGGCCAGTTGATTCATAAAACTGAAATAATTACAGAACTTGAGTAGAACTTACACAGAACGTGAAAATTCCCCTCAAATATTTGTTGAATCCGTCAATTTTTTTAAAAATAACCCGTCCTAATAGTTTGCGGACACCATGTATGGCTGTACAGTGTACAGTGTGTACACGGTACGCCACGCCATTTTTTTAATACCGGAATCTTTCAATTTTAAGTCCAAATGAATTTCATGGCTAATCTATACGCACATATTTCAGTTAAATATTGGAAATAAGAAGACGAAAAACAGACCAGTGTCTCGAAAAAAAGTACGGCATTTAGGGAAACTCGTAACTGAATGGAAAAGGTACTTCTTAAATACTCAGATGAAAGTATTTTTTAGAGTTCTGTTACCCATAGAACCAAATATCATAGAGCAAAATCATACGTGCATCATTTTATGTATGTACATCAGGATGTGTCAGGATTTATTCGACAGACATAACCAGCGATACTGAGCTTATTTAAAGTAAAATTATATGTTGATTAAAAATGATACCTTACTATTAAAAATGTTAACGCATTTCAACTGCTTAACGTTAGTTAAGGACCAAATTTTATGTTCCTATACGATGTATTGGTAACATCCCGAGATATTCGTCGAAAGATATCTGAGATTTTGGTTATAGGTACATATAACCAAAATCTCAGACGTAAGTAAAGAAGCTGTGTATACAAATTGCGTCTCGCGACCCGTGTATTGGACGGACCTACTGTCGAATTTGTCCTATCAAAGAAAAGAAGAAAAATGATGTGGGAATCTTAACGACGTAAGAAGAAAGTGTGTAAACAAATATGCGTATTGGACGGACGTGCGGTCGAATTCATCCTAGCAGGCCTGGAGATTCGACCTTTCTGCCGCGTTCATTTCAATTAATTCTGAAGAACGTGTTACTAATATTTAAGATGTTTCTAAATGTTTCACTCCCGAGGTTATTAATTCATCATATAGAAAAATAAAATATGGTGCTCACCGCTAACTTGAGTTGTTTAGTTGTACAACGTTTTACAATTTTTTAAAGCCGTTGTACGTAAAAAAAACAATGATGGCAACGTACTGTTTTTATTAATCTAAAATATAAATAACTTGCATCCCCTGTGGGAAATGGAAATAAAAATGATAATTCAATTACGAATTCGCCGAAATAAAGTATGTGAGCCTCGGGCAAACCCCCGATAAACGTGGTTATGTCTCGCCTTATTCAGAATTAATTGAAATATAGCCCTCGGAAAAATCCAGTTTCTAGTCGAGCTGGAGCAAAATCGAACCAGTGCTCCTCAAATAAGCAGTGGCGTTTCTTATATTTTCGTACAGGCAATAAGGCAATAATCACAGACATTTTAGAGCAGTGTTGCCAACTTAACGGATTTCCCGTCATATCTGGCGGATTGGAGGGTCCCGAAACGGGAAAATTTTGTGTATAACGGAATTTACAGTATGACGGATTTTCTGGCGGATTCGAAAAAAGTGACAAATTACATACTTTTATAGGCGAAAATCGCTTATATTTATGGATTTATGGAGAAATTTTGATCCCTGAAATTCTCTAGCCACCCCCCCCCCCCCAGAATGTGGATGAAAATTTGTGTATCTGACGGATTTCTGACCGTTGATCCGTCACGATTTAGCGGAAACAAAGATTTCGAGTTGGCAACACTGTTTTAGAGTTTTGGAGTCAGTTGCCGTTTGAAACTCGGCCAGTACGGACGTCGGTCCACGCTGGTATTTTTTACCTCGTATTTTTAAATTATTCAAACGAATACAAATACTTACATCTAATAGTGATATTTAAGCACTTTGACTTCTTCTACAAGTAAGTAAAAGGTTTTTTTTTAATTTTTCCGCAATTTAATCATATTATTTTTTCTGGTAGAAGCTTATATTTTAAAAGCGCACAGTGCGCAAAATACAGTTTAAAATAAACATTAAAATAAAATGTACGTTTTTTTATAATTTTTAAGTTTTATTTTTTAGAACTTTATTTAAATGTTTAAGTTATTATGGGTAGGTACTTAGGTATTATATTAAAATAAAATTAATATTATACATATTTTTTTTAAATTAAAAATTTCTGGTGTATTACTTTTGTTTCGTTTTCCGAAGGCACTCTTTTGAAAGGGAAATAGTTGTCACGCGGAAAAATAATGATATATTATTACAAATTAAAACTTTTCTTTGTAAAAAATAAATATTATTTAAAATATAATTCTTACGTGAATTAATTAATTTATGTATTGTCGCCATTATAAGTCATACCATTTTTTTGAGTACTGAAATACATTCATAAGGCAACATTTTCAAGTTAGTGCTGGCAACATCGTTCATTTCTAAGCATAACCTTGGTTTTGCTTAACTGGTTTTAGTTGGTAAAAGAACTTTCGAGTCGTCAATTTAGAAGTAAGAGTGGTTAAGATTCTCGACTACGAATCCAGAGGTCGCGGGTGCATAAATACATTTTATATAGTTGTATGTTATTTCACTTTTCATTGCTTAAACAATATAATTTTGGTTGTGTATTTTTCTAAAATACATAATTCTTATTTATTTTTAATTTCAGTTCCCACATTATAATGAATTTATGCCGCCGTTCTTAAAATAGTTAACATTTCGGCACTTGATCGGAGTGTGGCTCTCGGTCGTTGCAAATTATTTTATTTAAATTTTTCACTTGAATTTTTATCTCTATTTTCAAAAACACTGTTTTTAAATTTACATCCCGTGATTTTTCACGGGTAGCATAGATTAATATACAAGGTGTCATTGTAATTCAATTTATTCCATATAACCTTATAATTTCACAAGTCATTCAGCCGAGATGAAAATGATTTTCAAATTTACAAGTCAAAATGAATCTCATCGCTAATCTAAAATGAACTACCTGCATCTGTTTCAGTTAAATATGGGAAATAAGAAGAAAATGGGACTTTTATCCCAAAGAAGGTTAAGGAAGCGAGGAAAACGGTTAACCGAATGGAGAAGGTATCTAATACTTAAATATATAATTACCATAAACATTCAAATGAATAGACCAGCCAAACAAGGAAAAGAAAACAAAAAAATGTGCGGAGCGCGAGAGGCGACGTGACTAGCACTGTAATACCACAATTCAGCCCTCAAAAATTATATCAGCTTACGAATTACTAGTACTTTTTACAAAGTACGCACAAATTGCTGGCTGCGTCAAAAACTTGTTGCATATCAACATTGTTACATCACCATACAGTCCTCGAAAATATAATCTGCTTTACAGTGTTGCGCAAATTGCTGGCTGCGTAAAAAAATTACCTGCATATCACCCAATGTAATATCACCATTCAGCCTTCGAAAATAAAATCTGCCTCGAATTACTAATCCTTTTTACAAAGTACGCGCAAATTTCTGATTGTGTAAAAAGATAACTGCATATCCCAAATCGGGTAAATAAAAGTTCGGGCTCATTTCAGAAATTTTATGAGTTATAATTTACCCACCTCACCCGCTTTTCGTTTACGAACGAACTTCCAGAAAAAATAGCACAAATCGACTTAACAAATTGCCTTACTTCGACAAACCTTAATTTTCGAAGGTTCTGGTTATTTCAATGTGCGTTCTTCGGTTATCAATGAACGACTGATGTCGTAGTTTATTCAAAGTATTCTCGAACCCTTATAGTGCTAAAAATTAGTCCTGGGTCGATCGTGAATGACCTGATCGTCGAAACCCGCTCACGAGCCGCCAAAGATCGAGTGAGTTATTTATTCGTCAGCACCCGGGTCTCAAGACCCGCGAACTACAACACATTCCCGCACCCCGAGACTCACGACACTCTCACGACCGGTCGCCGCGTCACCGGTGCGCCGGTTGCCCATGTGGCGAGTGGCGAGACAGCAAGAACTGCGAACTGAGACGACACATTCGGTCGCCGCTTGCCGATCTCGGAACTCCTGTAATCATAAAATTTGCAATATCTGTTAATTCCCAAGGTTTGAGTTGTAACTTTATTGATGTGCCCTTTTTGGCTAACTTTTAAAGCAATTTTATTGTTTTATTGTGGGTTTTTCGGGTCGCTTATGACTTGACCGGTTTGGGCGGAAACTGGCGCGAGAAACTCGATAATCGAGTTTCGTATTTTGTGTCGCAAAAAGAACGGGTCTTCGCGACCCGCTCGTGACGCCAGTGTGTCGTGAGCGACCCGGGTCGTGTAAAATGATCGATCGACCCAGGACTACTAAAAATATGGTCACGTGGTCTGTCTACCGTCGAAATGATACCCAGATTTTACGTTTAGGAAAGTCTATTAATTTGGATGTCTATGATACCTAGCTAAAAATAAATTTTGAGTTTCCGAAATTCATAGAACAAAATTCGGACAATGTCAGCTTAAATAATTTAATGTATTATATAATCAGGGTGTATCAGGACGTATCCGACATAAGCCCTTGTTTCAAACATGGATCTAAGCGCGCTAATAAAACCTCTAAATTCAAAAATAGGTAGAGAATAGAAGAGGTAGAGATAGGGTAGCAGGTGGACAAAAATTTCATAAGATTATTTCGATATTTTCTTAGATTATTTAAAATTTCCCCAGAATTTTTTAAAATTTAAAAATTATTGTTTTTAGGTTATAAAGCATTATTGATTCTTTACTTAGGTACTTATTTATTTTCTAAATAAAACGCTTAGGAAAAATGTGTTTTTTTATTATACGTACGGTTTCTTTTATTACACACATTATAACGTGGTGTTTCATTTTTGGGACACGGTGACAATGAATCCGCTCTAAGTCTCTCAAGTCCAAGTTCAGTTGCGAGCAATCGGCAAATACTCGAGATGGAAGCACGATGTTCAGATTTTGATATTGTTTCTGCAGTCGTACGGGGAGACTGGTGTTATTAAGTCAAGGGGTAAGTAGTAATTAAATAATTATTATCGAAAAAATTAATTAAAACCGGTTTTACCGTCTCTATAAAAATATGACCTTTTCAACCAATCAAAATGGGGAAAAATAAAGGCCAGCGTGTCTATAATGCCATGAAAAAGAGACCTCACTGGAAAAAGACAAAGAAAGTAATAATGTCAAAAATGCACCATACGGTGTACGCATTTATTTCCCATAGTTTTTAACCTATTTTTATGAAAGCGGTTTTTGTTGTTCCGTGTGAAAATAATTAATAAAAATTTCCCAAAGTTAAAATTTTTTTTTCAAACTGTGATTTAAAACTTTGGTTTCCTAATAGTGTACATTTTACTTTTTGGTGGTAATATTTTAGATTTGAATATAAAGCGTGGTGTTTTGCCTTTCTAACACCGTTTAGAATATATTTCTCTCTATGTGAGCTGGGACAAATATGGTCTCATGTGTTTAAACAAACAAAAAACAACATTGGAAGCGCGGATCGCATATTCGTAAATACCCGGCGCTTTATCCATTCGGGATATTCCGGCAGAGCTCGGGCGGTCGACGCTCGACCCGATACCCGACACGTTATCCATCCGAGATAGTTTCGTCAGCGCTCAGTAAGTCAGTAAGTACCCGACGTCTCTCAACGGCTGACGACACGTCAGCTATTTACGTCTCTCTTAATCAGTTTTGTTTTAAAGTTCACAGTTCGTGCATTTTTTTTGACGGAAAAAGTAAATTTTTATACAATATGCGTGATTTAAGTGACCTACCGGAAAACTACGAATATAAATCAATAATTGACAATGATGAACATTGTATTTTGACAAAATTTAAGTCAAAGGAAGAGGTTGAAGTAAGTACAAACGTTTTCAAAGTATTTAATGTTTGTTATTGTGCACGCACGAGAATGTAATCACATTTTATTTGGGTAAGTACAATTGACTAACAAAAATTTTCATCACATTAAGATTGAATGCATATTTTAATTGATTTTTCTAAATTAAATTTCCCGTATTCGTCGGTTGACCGCCGGTATTTACCTAGAAAATAGAGCAATGTTTATATATTATCTTATCTTGTACTCTAAAATATATAATCTCTCCTCATAATTTTATTATTTTGAATATTGTATTATAAGCAACCTGTTTTTCTAACATTTAATATGCTGTGTTTTGCCTACTCAAATCAATATGGAAGGTATTTCTGGTGTGTATTAATGACTGTTTTGAGACTGCATTGCTTTTATCTGGCTTATTTAACCCCTCAGGATAATTTGTTCGCTTTTCGGAACAATTCATACAGGTCTCATAGAAATCGTAGTCTCCCTTACTATCATGGTTACATATGATCTAAATGAGGTTAGAAAACGAAAGCACCACGCTTTATATTTTAATCTTAAAATTAAGTACAAAATAATTGAAATGTGCACTACTATGAAACCTAAGTTACCAATTATTTAATTAATTAACAAGATTATTTAATTAATTATGTTAACATAAACAACAAAAAGTTGGCAGACGATAAAGTTTATAATTCCTTTGCCTTATAGAATATTTTTTTGATTTTTTTTTCGTTATCAGTGGTTTTATTCAGAAAAAAACGTACCTAAGGTGAGAAATTTTAAAAACTTTTAAGTTAACATTTTTCAAAAATTTTGTGTTTATTTCGAATTTCAAAATGTGAAAGCGTTTTTCATCACTTCTCAAAAACACTTTTTGGTTTTCGGATGAGCTCCAAAATATTCCATTTATTTGGATTTTATTTTAAGGCGGAAATATTTTGACCTTCCGACAAAATAGGCCCGAGGGGTTAAATGAATTAATGACAACAATATTGTGTTAAGACAGAATAATGTGTAGTAGTAAATATTGCCTTGTTGAGAAATTATTTACTTAAAACTTGCTACTAGAATTTTGGTGAAAAATTGTGTTTTTTGGGTTTTTTCGTAATCTCGGAGTTGATAAATGTTGTTTCGATGTGTAGATAGATCACTTTTTTTAAATTATACAATCTGCGAACATGCATTACCTACTATACAAGCATTCGTCAATAAATTTTTTTTACTAAATTATTTTTTTCCCGAATTCCCGAAAGGCTCGAAATGTCAACATACATTTTCAGAATTCGCGAACTTCTTAATATAAACAAATCACTCTTTCCATAAAACGTCTGGAACTAAAACATTACATAAAAATGACACAGGAATTATGTTAAACACTTTGGAAGCCTTCAATAATAACTCCAACATAATTAATAATCAAATAAATTTAACTGATGGTCCTATATTTATTTGTTCCGTTAATCTCCACTGGTACTGTTTCTCCTACAATAATTTATCCCTTTCTCTCACCATTAAGGTGTCTTGTTCTTTTATGTTTGTATCTTTTTCTCTCGGTATATTATTTTCTGTGTCTGTATTTAATTATAATTGGTTATGTAAGCCATGTGTGTTTTCATTTAATTGACTTTGTTACAGAAATGGATGGCCGACCTACAAAATTTCACAAAAGAAACATGGACTATTGAGAAAACTTTTAAAGTGCCTCCTAACACTCCTCGAAATGTGTTCAAAAGAATATACAGATGTCATTTAAACACTTCAATAAAAAATAAAGGAACGAAAAACCTAGAACATGAAACTCAACCCAACAAACGTAAAAGAAAGTCAAAGAATACAGACTGTAAAGCAAAAATAAATATAGTTGTAAAGAAAATATTTGAAGAGTCCAAATCAAAGATACAGACATATTTTACTGAGGAATGGCCTTGTATGATTAAATTTCAAGATTCTCATAATCACAGAACTGATGTTGTGGAAGTACTGAGGCAAAGACCAATGGGCGATGAAGCCAAAAGGCACTTGATGGAAATTTTCAAGCGAGTACACTCTGCTTCTTCAGCGTATCACACTTTTTGTGTTGAGAAAATGGAAGAATACGGAGATGATTATACAAACATGTTATACGATAGGTAGGTACCTAGTTTTTAGGGTTTCAAAAAGTTCAACGGAGCCCCATATCTGCCGTCGAACTAAAAACATGTAAAAGTAACAGCCAAAATTAGCAAGAAGGAGTTGAGTATTGCAAGTTATTTTTAAGAATTTTTAAGGCTTTAGCAAATTTCTAGATTTTTTGTATTAAAAAAAGACGCTCTTGGTAAGTTATGAGATGTAGGAGTTGTGACGCAGTATTCCTATTTCTGTAAGTAAAGACACAGTTCCTACTTTGGAATTACTTTGTTTATATTTACATTTACGAATACACTATGTTTTCATCTATCGCTTTTGTGACTTTTTCATGACTTGCCGTATTTAGTGACTTGATCTGAATAGCCAGGTACTTCCCGAATTGCTCTACCCATCTCCTAGCCCTCTACACCTCTTTCGCCTCACAACATTCACCAATTGGAGTTGCCAAAAAAACCAGCAAAAAAAGTCAAATGTAACCAAAGTTTTGAATCGATATTGAAAATAAATTTTGAAACTTTGGGAATTTTTTATTAATTATTTTCAAATGAAACGACAAAAAAGCGAGGCGACCATAAGGTTTATAATACATTTGTGTAACAAAATATGTACGTGTTTTAATTTTTTTCATCATTAGTAATTTTAGTTAGATAAAACGTTGTTAGTTTAATTTTTTTTAATGTTTTGCTTGCAAAGTTTTTATATTGTAAAAATTATATGTTTATATTATAGAATTTTAAATCGTATTTCATCACCTTACCAAAACAGTTTTTAGTTTTTTGAAATGTTCAGAAATATTCATTTTATTTGTATTTTACTGTAAAGCGAAGTTATTTTGACCTTCTGAAAATTACGCCAAATTGCTGAAGGGTTAAACAAAATGCAAAACTTTAATTCTAGAGAATAACTCCCATGGGAATTACTGTGTATTTACTTACCACGGCAGTAATAATTGATTTTTTTACTCTTTCTGTTAATCTGTCAAAAGCTTGTTCATATAGATTACTATTCTTAATACATAAATAGTAGATATATTTTAGAGACGAGTTATCATTTCTATAAATAAATGTTTAATTGTTATATTTCCAGGTATTATATGCCAACTAAAAATGACGTCGCGAATTTGTGGAAGAAGAAATTTAAGGAGGACCTCGGTGACAGAACTGGTAGTAACATGTTAGAACAATTAAAACAAGGAAACACTGCTCAGAAGACGTCGATAGAAATAGAAATTGGTTGTGTTGACACTCCAAAATTTCTGAATGATGAACCAATGAATGAAGTTGATGTCATTGAAAAAAGGTACCGTAAAATTGGCATACAATGATAAAAATGTTTAGAAGAAGATTTGGAGAATTTCGCGCCAGCCGTCAATACATGTTTGGAAAATTAAAAATACATATGTGGGCCAAAACAAATTTTGACTGTTAATAATTTGTCCAAGATTAATAAAAAAAAAACTTTTATGTTGTGACTTTATTTTATTTTGCTATTAACTCCAATAACAATGTAATATTCTTCTAAAGGTGGGTTTAGATGATACGAGCAAAGTGCTAAAGCTGGAACAAGAGGGTTCTTTCTTGATTTTAATGTAAACGGTAATTTATTAATCATTTTCACTAAAATAATACCAACGAACAAGAGCTAGAATTCTTGCAGATGTTCTAGGGGTGTTTAGATCAGGCGAGCGAATGTTCATTGCCCTGTCTCGCTCAGTCTTTAACAATTAGTGGTAGCGTTTGGTTGTGTTTTGTGTTCACTGCACCATGTCTGACAGTGAGAGTGATATCGTGATTTCGAGTGCTGCATTTATCGTTATGACGCAATTATTTAAAAATAAAATAAAGAAAAAACGTGGGTGAGTGAATTCAATTAAATAATTGTAGTTGCGATTCGCCAACATCTTCTTGTGCGAATTGTGTTTATAATTTCCATAAATTGGATAGGACAGACATCTGAAATTTTGGTACGCTTTTATCATTTGTTTTTAGAATTTGGTAGGGGGAATGGATACCGCCGCCCCGGGAACCATTTATTGGATAACCAACACCTCTGCCATAGGTCACCCCAAGTGGTTCGCCACGTTTGGTGATTTCGCAGGAGTGCCCGGGTTCAGTGGATGAGGTTTGTCTAGATCTGGCGGCGGATGACCTGGACACACTGAAATCTAGATTCCTACCAACCCCTCTTATCTTTTTTCTTCCCAGAACTTCCTCTTCTTCATTTACTTAAAAAGACCCTCCACACAGCATCCCCAAAGATGACATAGGCCTCGAGGGAAAATATTTTCCTCAGGACTTCCCGTGTGAAGCTATTGTAAAAAATACATTTTTCATTACTCCAATCCACAATTAGTACAAACAAGTCGCAAGTTCCAAGAACACAAGTACACTCGAGGAGTGATCGTGTTCGAACATGAAGGAATGCTCTAGGCAACTGTTCAAAGCATGAACTTCAAACGAACGACCATTTTAACCCCTCCGAATTTTCGAAAATATTAGCTTTTGGTGTCTTAAACGAAATGACATTTTACGAAAACTTTCTATTATTACCGCTTCACAATTAAAGCTCTATAAATGAAACATTTCTGAACGTAGCCGAATAGTAAAAACTGTTTTAGACAGGTTACAAAATATGCTTTTGAATTATAATATTACAAATAAATATTAACATTTGTAAATATTAAAATTTAGAATGCAAACATTAAAAAAATGTGAAAATGACTCACGTGATGTTTTTATGTGAAACCGGTACTAAAATCACAGATTATGTAAACAACAATACTTATCCTATTGTATAAATGTGTAATAAACACTTTTGTCACCCCACTTTTTTATCATTTCATATAAAAATATTTAATAGAAATTAACAATGTCCGGCGCCCGTAGGAAATTTGGCGGGATAAATTATGTGTCAGACTGCGCGTCTGACAGAATGTTCTTTTTATGTATTTCTATGGACAACTTGAATAGAGATGTGCAGCATGATTCACTATCGACCTTTCACTTTTTATTTTACGGATGTAACTAAAACAATAACGGAATTATAATGGTTTCTATGGAGACACACGCGCTGAATGAGCATTTGCTCGTTTATTCTAAATCCACCTTAAAGTACTCGTATTTGAAACTGACGTGTTAGTCTGAGACGTCTGGTATTTACGATGCCACTTCGGGCGTATAACACGTCGGGTATTTACGAATTTGCGTAAGGGTCGGGGCGGATGAAACCGGAGAACAAAATGCCGTCTACATTTTTTCTCGAAATACGCTCAGAAATCGCTGTTTAAAGTATATCCGAAATGTCCTGACATCCTATACAATATATTATTATACGAATAGAAAATCATGCCCAATAGCCCTCTAGAGTTTCGTTCTACGAATAGGTGTGTGAGACACCCTATACATATTTTTGTATAATATTGATAAGTATTTCTCATTTCAGGAATCAACTCGCGGGACATCATCAAAAGAAAATACCGGTAAAGTATGAACAGTTTTATAAGGAGAATTTGTCGCTTTTACGACACGTTCTACATTTCAACAGCTCGGCTGTGGAACCGACCTCTGTGTTTCATCACCCCCCCCCCCCCCTCAAACTCTCAAACATGACATAGGCCTGATAGAAATTATTTTCCTCAGGGCCTCCTGTGTGATATTAATGTAAAAAAATAATCATTCTTACTTTCAACGTCAAATGTATTGTTATTTTAACTCCAAATTCCTTTACTATATTTTGTCAGACTGCATCGGATCGAATCATCGAATAGTATTAAAAGGCTTGCGTCTGCGTGGTTGAATTTAAGAACCCGGCTTCGAACGCATGTCTGCCGCCGCGCCGTACCCACCGCACCGTTTACGTGAAATTTCAGACAAAGCTACCGTTGTAATTCGGTTTCGAATTCAGGAATTCGTCAATAGATGGCGCATGGAGACATGCCCTGGCAGGTGTAAGTATGAGTACTACAAATTTGGGAACTTTATTTAGCTATCACTGGATGACAGTGGATCCGAGGAACGCATGGCACAGCGGTATATTAATATGTAAATGTTCACCAAACGATTTTAAATGAGCCAGTTCTTTAATTTTTTTTTAAATTTTTTTTTTTGTAGACCGAATCCTTTAGTAATAAATATCTACAGGTGACTGTGACAGGTCCGGCCTACGATAAGTGGAACAACGGTAAACATTGTTTTATTGAAAATTATTACGGTGGATTTCTACCACGTATAATAATAATTAACAGTTTCACAATGAGACATGTGCCGTAAATAAATTGTTAATAAAATGTGAAGTACAGGGTGTCCCAAAAGAAATTTTATATTGGTTTTGCTTACTGAGTGAACGCAACTTTGCAGAGGGGCGCTGGGGGTATGTCAATCAGTAGCCTGGCTCTTGGGAATTGTTGGGAATATGCGAATATGGAGGGAATTTAATTCAGTCGCTATGGAGCGTTTCTCGGGAGCGGACCGCACGTTGTGCGTGCGCGAGTTTTACATAAATGGTGAGTCGGCGACTGTAGCGCGTAGAAGATTCTGCAATATTCGAGGTTTTCGTCACATGAATGACGCGCCAAGCATTCCTCTCATTCGAAAATGGGTGAAAAAGTTTGAAGAGACCGGTACAACGCTGGAAAAACCAAAATCCGGGCGACCAAGGTCATCGAGAACGGTAGAAAGCGTAGAGAGTGTTAATCAGTCTCTTCGTGACGACCCAAACTTGTCGATTCGGAAGCGCGCAAGTGCTTTAAATGTGCATAGATCATCATTACACCGCATTTTGCACAAAGACCTAAAGCTGCACCCCTACAAAGTGAAGTATATTTTGAGTTTTTATTCGAAAATTTACACCAAAATAGTATATAAACATATAGGTACAAACATTTTGAATAATTTGGTGATATTTTTACTATGTCATTTAATAGGCATTAAAAGTTGAACAATAATTGTGATAAATTTTTTTTTTAATTTACCAATTGTTTTTCACATTTTATTCGATCGATGAGATGAATGACATCAGAGAGGATAGCGCGCGATACTTGTGTTTTTTTTAGGCCAGGCTTCCCGCATTTCTACCGGCTTATTACATATGTCACAACTCGAGTTTGCCTCAGTAATTTGGAATTCTCAATATCAAACATATATTCATCGCATTGAGAACATCCAGAACAAATTTATAAAACACCTATCTTATCGTTTTAGTTATCATCGATTTGACCCTATCGTTTTATATAAACGCAGAAAAATCTCTGATGCATTATTCTTACACAAAATCGTGAACTGCCTTGTTGATTCGTCATATCTGTTAGAAAATATTGCATTTCGTTGCCCCAAACAAAACACCAGATCGATCGACTTATTTAGAATAGGTACCACACAGTAAATCTAAATACGCGCAAAACTCTTTAATAGTACGTATCTGTTAAACTTACAATGCCTTACGAGATGAACCTAGATATTTTCAACCATGACTTGATATCATATAAAATGCAGCTTAATCAATATCAATATATATTATAAAAGAAAGTCCAAAAAAACGTGCGGAACGCAAAAACTCAGAAACGAGTGCCGGTACGATCAAGAGAGTTATATGGTATGGTAGATCTCTATCCCCCCTAGGGAATAAAGGTATTCGTTTTTACCTAAAGGGTTTGCTTTTGAAGATATAAGGGCTGAAAGTTCTAAGAAGACTCTAGAAACTTCAAGAAGAGAGTGGAAGATTCCGGAAACTTGTAGAAAATTCGATAAGACTCTGGAATGTTTTGGAAGAGATGGAGGAGTATGTCAGCGAGTCTAGAAGGTTTCGGAAAGTTCAAGAAGGTTCGATAAAGCTGTAGAAAGTTCTGAAAGGAGTGGTGGAGTATGTCGGTGAATATAAAACGTTCCAAAAAGATCTAAAAGGATCGATAAAGCTATAGGAAATTTTGGACGGAGTGGCGGAGTATGTCGGTGTGTCTAGAAAGTTCCGAAAAGTTCTACAAGGTTCGATAAAGCTGTAGAAAGTTTTAAAAGGAGTGGCGGAGTATGTCAGTGAGTCCAGAACGTTCTGAAAAATTCTAGAAGGCTCGATAAAGCTCTAGAAAGTTCTCAAAGGAGCGACGGAGTGTGTTAGTGAGTCTAGAAGGTTCTAGATAGTTCTCGAAGCCTACTTAATGCTCTAGGATATTATGGAAGGAGAAAGTTCTAGAAATTTTCAGAAATGAGTGGCGGCGAGTTTCGTCGAGTCTAGAAGGTTCTGGAAAGTTCTAGAAGTTTGGATAATCTTTATCTTCAATGTACATTATTAAAAAAGTGTTCAATGTGCATGCCGCTAAAACTCAAAGACGATTACCAGTATGATAACGGGAGTTATATTGTGTGATAGCCCTCTATCCCACATCCATGAAGAAAGTTATCGGTTTTACCTGAAGGGCGAGCATTTAAAGATGTAACAGCTGGAAGTCTCGCTCCCTTAAAATTTCTAACAGTTCAAAACATTCCAGAGTATTCTTGAGCATTCCAACACACTCCGGAACATTCTGGAATATATTCAGGTATATACCGGAATATCCTAGATCATTTTGGAACATGCCAGAACACTCCTGAATGTTGTGGAATGATCCGGAACATTATTCTGGAACATTTGAAGTTTTTTATGGGGCTACCCTACCCATATGGGGTATAAAAAGCAAGATCTGTCGTGGATTCGAACGTCAATTCAATTTCACATCAACTCCCTGAGCGAAGCCGGACACCCAGTCAGATTATTTGAGAGCATTCCACAACGTTCCAGAACATCCCGGAACATTCTGGAAAATTGTTGCAAGTTCACTCTCGAATGTTGTCCTGAGCGAAGCCGGGTAACCCAGCTAGTAAATTAATAACTTAAAATACTTTTTTTTTCTCTTTTTTGTGAAAATTATATTATTATAAAGCATAGTAAATAGTACAACCATGTTTGTTAATAATTTTACGTTTTTCTTTATTATGTTTTATGTTCTTCTTTTTTATGTCTTTCTTTATTATGTTTATTTTTTTGTCATTTAATAAGTTGAGTAGTTAAAAATACTAAACCAATTGTTGTGCCTTATGTTGTAATGACATATTGTTATGTGTGGGTGTTATATTTTAAAGGGAAAAGTAACGTTGAGCCTTGGTCGGGCTCGGGTGTATTCTGCCAGTCAACTTTGATTTCTACTCAGGAAATCTTGGACGCCAAACCCAGTCTAATGTCTGGGTATGTCAACTAGCGGAGATCACGGTACTCAATTCTCAGAGTGTGGGTCATGGTTTTATAACATTCCTGAAAAGGCTGCACAAGGAATTCTACATAATAAAACACAGAGTAGAGTTGACAATCGGTACACTGTATTGAAATTATAAAATATAATAAAACAAATTGGATGGACTCACCCCGGGACCAATGTCATGCTATTCCTAGCTACACTAATTAAGTTTTACTGCCGCCGTTCCCCCGATGTCGCGTGAACCAACACCACCTCCTGGTGGCAAGGGAGGTCCCAACCTCTGCGGCCCAGCATGTGCCTGCGACCTCCACGGCGGTCGCCCGGAAGGGATGATGGACCTGGACCCTCAGAGAAAGGGAGGAGTACCCAAACACTCCTCCAAATTGTATAGGAAGGCTCGTCAGCAATCGAGGCTAAGTATCGTTCAACCCTGCGGTAATCTCGGGTTTGTTCCATAAATAAACCCCCGGTGGGAATTCAATGTTTGCCCTGCATTCAATGACAGGCGCGGCGGGTAATTATTTACACCGATCTCTCGGATAAAGAGGTACTTTAAACATAACAATCGAACACCGCCATTAACTCGTGTTCACTTTTGGGGACCCGCGCGAAAACTCACATTTTACGTGAATAATCTTCGAAATTAATATATTTTCTTTTTTTAAAAAAACACAACGTGTTTCCTTCCCCCGGATGCAGATGCCCAAAACTTGGATTTCAATCACATCGTATTTCAAACTTAATAATTAAGTGACCGTTGTTTTCACGGCGTACCGCATATTCCGCCGTCAAAACCAGAGTCCGGAAACGGAAAAAAACAAACGCCGCCTACCGACGCGTTGAACGAAAACTCCCCCAGCTTTGCCAACCTAACCAATAAAAATGCATTTAAAAAATAGTACCTAACTTACGATTAATACAATCGCTTCATAACATTACCCCCCTTCCCACAAAAATGTTTGCCCTCAAACAAAACTACCAAAAATCTAAACATGCCCTGAACTATCTACGTTGGTCCCAAGGAGTACCTGGTAATAAAATAAAAAGAAACAAACAGTAAATGTGAAATGCAAAATACAATTATCAGAAATGAAAAAGAAAAGAAAAATCCTTAAATAATACTCTTTTGACGAATGAGTGCATCGTAACCCCAATCGCGCCTATCCTGTGTGCAGGCCGGATAGTAGGTTTGCGATGCAACCATTCTCGAACTTAAAAACTAGTAAACCAATATAACCTAAGAACAACTTCTTGTAAGATGATACGTGAATGGACAACAAGCACCCTCAGCACTGGGAAAAAAAACCTGGGTGGTTGTAATATTCATTCTTACCGAGCACTACCATTGACGTATCATCTGGAACAGAACACATAAACTAACTTAAAAGATAAGTCTTAAAATTAAAAAAACATACATTTTTATGATTAAATCACTCCTCCAAATACGTCAAGCTAAATTCTATGCATTAGGCATCACTGTTCCAAACACTATCACTGAATTTATATAGCCTCTCTTAGGCCGAAAATATTTGATGGGTTTACCATCTACACTTCACTGAATTTATATCTTTTAGGATAAAAACTAACCCTCTTTTGGAAGAGTATTCCTAACTAACCTCCTATTCTGGTCCTTGGGTGAATAATATTTAACCAACAACAATTATACATTGTAAAGGTAATTTTAATAGTGTACAACCACCGCATCGGGTGGTGCCAAATTATTTTTAATAGTATACAACCAACGCATCAGGTGGTGCCAAATAATTTTTAATAGTATACAACCAACTGTTTTAGAAGGTGTCATTTGTTAATAAGATGTGCAGCTATAATTTAGTGCAAGTATACGTCCAACTCTATAGAAGGCGTAATCGGTAAGTAAAGAACAAATTTTATGGTTTTCACTGTAAACCGTTGTTCAACCATATAGTACATAATAACAATGTTATAAGTCTCTCAGGACAATAATAACAGAATACATCCAAAATCTTATACAAATATAATTGATTCTACTTCCTATGTTGGCTTAAAATGTGGAAGGATATGTGATACCATATCGTCCCACATTATAAAATCTCAAAAAAAAAAAATCTTATAAACCAGGTGGGCATTACAAAACATTTTCTGTAACTAATAAAAACAAAATTAAAACGCTTTTGCAAAAGCTGAGGCTTAGCTGACGCAGCCTATGTTTATAGAGTAAAACAATATTTTGACTATTTACCAATAAAACAGAAGAAGAGCGAAAAAAAAAAAAATGCTTTGAATTTTAGCAATTACTTGCGTAACCTGACAAAAATAAGGTCTAATAGTGTCAATGCACTGACGGTGAATAACAATAATTCTTCATTTAAAATCACTTAGAAAACAAAGAGATACAATCCCTGCGTCTCTGTGTTTTCTATGTAATCTGGAACAACAAATAATGACATTATCAAAAGCATGAACATAACTCAAAAAAAAAGGTATGCCTGAAACTCGCAGAGATAGTGTGCGGATATGCCCGCGTATTTCAGGATACAAGACTTACAACTAATAATCCTAACTTAATCATCTGTTCAGCCGATATCCGAATTTGCGTCTGTTTTAGCGTTAATACTATGACAATTTATACATACACTTGCAGATATATAGTTTTAAATACATTCTCAACTCGAGCATTAGCACCAGAGTTGAGGATTTTATTGTAAGAAACAAACCAGCATCATCATTACCAATGTCAAACTTACAAAACACCCCCCGTGAAGTAATTACCCCATATCCGTAGAAATGAGCCTATGACAGGACTAATGACTGTCTGAACGCATGGAATCTCCATCTCGGTTGATCATACTGGATCGAAATTGAAATTGGATAAAAAAAATCATATTTTTAAATGTATGACATTTTATTTACTAGTTACATATTTTGTGTTTGTTTACGAGTGTTTTGAATAGTTTCGAGACATACTTTTTTAATGTATTTTGTTTTGTATTAGACTTTAATTTAGACCTTTTTCAATGATGCTCGATACTTGATATGAGAAATCATGTTTTCGAGTCATGTGTGACTAATTTTAAATGGGCTAGAATTTTATTGGCTCATAACAACGTAGAGCATAACTTACGACAATATAAAGGTGTGCACGTATTAATTTAGACTTGTTATATCTGAGAAAATAGTTTTGTGATTTACCATAAATCACTGCAAATAGTACCGTTTGAGAAAAACATAAAACTCGATTTTAAAAAGAGTTAATGAATACTTGTTGAATGTTGTGTCAGGGTTGGTCATAAAACTCCAAGAACAACCCGAACCACTCAAACAAGTTCCACACCACGTAGTACTTTGTGTATGCACATTGATCAGTGGCTGGCAATCCTTCCGCCTCCTATAGGTATCCTCCGTCTACAGGCAACGGATCCACTGCCCTCCTACTGACGATGTTGCACACCCTGTTCCGTACCAGAGTCAGCAACTCATGGCCTGTTGAGCAGACAGCAAGCATCTCTCGCCCTCTGTCTGTCATATAAGGTAAACGTAATCGACGCCGGATCGATACGTTGCGGTTGGGGTACAAGCCCACCCTTACCTTTGGAACTTGATAATAATGACGTTTCGTCATTGTCTGATTATTTCTCCAAGTCTTAATACTATTTAGTGTAAGTTGTCCTTTATTTGTAAAAGAATGATAATAAATATCACTTGATGTTGTTGTTATTGTTATTGCTGTTAATGTACGTTGTTGTTGTTATTGCTATATAATTTTTTTTTTTAAATGTGTATGTTGCCCATTTAAATTAATATTTTTTTAGTTTATTAAATCAATATGTAAGTAGCTCATTTAAATATAAAAAAAATTGTCCATTTAAATTAATATGTAAGTAGCTCATTTAAATATAAAATTTTTTGTCCATTTAAATTAATATGTAAGCAGCTCATTTAAATAAAATTTAAAACGTCAGTTAGACATTAGTAAATAAACAATTTACAAGTATAATTTATAGTAGGTTTTGACAAAACCTTATACAAATTTCCCACTCGAAGCAAAAATGAATTACCCGCATTGTCATTAAAATCTCAATAAATATCTTAAATATTTGAATAATCTTTAATAATCATCCTCCATTCCTATTTAAACACATAATAAATTGATTTGTCTTCGGCTATCAGGTATTTTGACATGTAAACACAACATAAGCCGAAGTCATAGATAAAATGTAACGAGAAACCGTCATAGACAATCCGAGGTATTCTTAGAACAGCTAGCACTGATTAGTTCCGAAAAGAAAAAAAATATATAGAGCTCTACCTAGCACATTGTCCATAGTCTATGACCGATTTCTATGCATTCAAACAATAACAATGAAAATGACAATCCATTTTAGGTTATAGGAGGTAGGTATTTCAGATACTATGCATAACTGTGTGGTATTGAAAAAAAAAAAACCAATAAATACGAGATTAATCATTTATAAGGTACCCACAATATTATTACGCATAGTATCTCTTTACGAATTCACGCCGGTAATAGTGCCAGCGAATTGAAATAATGAGATTTGTTGTCATTTCCAAACACCGTCACTGCAATCATAGGTTATGACAGCGACCAAGTTTAATAATAACAAACGAAATTAAGACCTCCACTGAACAGATGAATAATAATTTTTTGGGCTCTTTACATTACAGGGCGAAGAAAACATTTTCAGGAATGCTATAAATCGTGACCAGACAGCGTATGGAGCGCCATATTGTTGTGCCTTATGTTGTAATGACATATTGTTATGTGTGGGTGTTATATTTTAAAGGGAAAAGTAACGTTGAGCCTTGGTCGGGCTCGGGTGTATTCTGCCAGTCAACTTTGATTTCTACTCAGGAAATCTTGGACGCCAAACCCAGTCTAATGTCTGGGTATGTCAACTAGCGGAGATCACGGTACTCAATTCTCAGAGTGTGGGTCATGGTTTTATAACATTCCTGAAAAGGCTGCACAAGGAATTCTACATAATAAAACACAGAGTAGAGTTGACAATCGGTACACTGTATTGAAATTATAAAATATAATAAAACAAATTGGATGGACTCACCCCGGGACCAATGTCGTAATCTATGCTATTCCTAGCTACACTAATTAAGTTTTACTGCCGCCGTTCCCCCGATGTCGCGTGAACCAACACCACCTCCTGGTGGCAAGGGAGGTCCCAACCTCTGCGGCCCAGCATGTGCCTGCGACCTCCACGGCGGTCGCCCGGAAGGGATGATGGACCTGGACCCTCAGAGAAAGGGAGGAGTACCCAAACACTCCTCCAAATTGTATAGGAAGGCTCGTCAGCAATCGAGGCTAAGTATCGTTCAACCCTGCGGTAATCTCGGGTTTGTTCCATAAATAAACCCCCGGTGGGAATTCAATGTTTGCCCTGCATTCAATGACAGGCGCGGCGGGTAATTATTTACACCGATCTCTCGGATAAAGAGGTACTTTAAACATAACAATCGAACACCGCCATTAACTCGTGTTCACTTTTGGGGACCCGCGCGAAAACTCACATTTTACGTGAATAATCTTCGAAATTAATATATTTTCTTTTTTTAAAAAAACACAACGTGTTTCCTTCCCCCGGATGCAGATGCCCAAAACTTGGATTTCAATCACATCGTATTTCAAACTTAATAATTAAGTGACCGTTGTTTTCACGGCGTACCGCACATTCCGCCGTCAAAACCAGAGTCCGGAAACGGAAAAAAACAAACGCCGCCTACCGACGCGTTGAACGAAAACTCCCCCAGCTTTGCCAACCTAACCAATAAAAATGCATTTAAAAAATAGTACCTAACTTACGATTAATACAATCGCTTCATAACACAATATTTAACATAATGGAACTTAATTGGTCTACAACATATGTATTTTATTGTTATACAATTATTTTACTGTATGACTGTTTGTTTCCTCAATAAAAAGAAATAAAAAAAAAATTTTAAAAATTTTAAACCCTACGCCGAAACGCAAATTATATGAAATTAATTCATAATTAAGATTAATTCATATAATTAAGTAACTTTTTTTCTCGTTCAAATTACTTGTCGTTTTCAGAATATTTTTTCTCCTTTTAGTATGCATCATGTGAACATTGATTATTTGGTTGCAAATTTAATTAATCCAACTGCATAGCTCTGCTTCGACTTATTTATTTAACATGTATTGGACTTTTCCCAATCTACAGTTTTTCCATCTTACATGGTGGATTATTTTGTTTTTATTTCAATTCGTTTTTGATTGTACATTTGTTTAAGATTTTTTTATGACTTTGATTTTGGTTTCGATTTTGATTTTGTTTATGTTTATGATTTTTATAATGTCTGAGGTTTGTAATTAAACACAGAAACTGATTCATATGTAAGACGTTTATTGACACTGTTGACAAGTTCAAGGTTTATCCATCAAGTGACGCGACAGACCTGCCAACTATCAGCATCTGGCAGCTGGTTATTATTATTAGCAACATAACAATTTTGTTTTTTGTTTTTGTTTTTGATTTTGTTTATGTTTATGATTTTGTTTTTTTTGTTCTTGATTTTGTTTAGGTTTATGATTTTGTTTTTTTGTTTTTGATTTTGATATGCACATTTAGATTTAGGTGTTCTTTGTTTAAAAAAATGCATGTAAAAGCCCAGCCAGGCGAGAAATTCATAATAATTAAATCATAATAATATTTGAATGTCTTGTCATTACAAGACGCTTTTGTGAAAAATCACCTCATGGGCGCTGTATCTACTTAACTTATAATATATTTCTATAACCTTACTTCTAACTACAACCTAGACAAACCATACAATCATTACATTATATAATCTCTATTTTTTGAATCTCTATTTTTATTTTTGAATCTCTATTTTAAAAGATTCCAAAATGAAAAAATCTGGATTTTATAAATTGAAATGTAATGATTGTGATTTCTTTTATATAGGTAAAACTTCGAGAAACTTTGAAATAAGGATTAAAGAGCATATGAAAGCTTTAAATAATAATAGTTTCTCGGAGTTTGCCAACCATTTAATAGAAACTAGTCATACCTTTATTTTTAACAGTGGAATAGAATTAATACATTGTAATGTCAATGGCATTCAGTTGGATAAATTAGAAATTTTGGAGATTAGAAAGAGTGTTAATGCAAATTTAAATATTATTAATAATCAAATATTGTTTTTAAATGACCCATTGTTAAATCTATTCCCCTTTGAAATTTTTAATTGTTTTATATTGCCCCTTGTCTTCTGCACATTATTTTCTTTCAAATTTTATTATTGTTTATGTCTATTATTTTTCTCTATTACCTATGTATGTCTATTTTTTTAAATTAGTTCTGTCAAAACCCTGAAGAAGTCAGCTTTGCTGACGAAACATGTCGGTTTTTGTAAATAATTAAGTGGTTAATACAAAGTTATCTATTAATTTGAATTTAAAATGTTACCACAAAATAATTTTGCACTATTAGAAGAAATTATGTATGTAATAATATGTTTTAATCCTTTTAATGTTCCAAGTAATATAATAAATCGATTAACAATGTTAATTTAAATTGAATGTTATTTTATTTTGGAGGTAGAATTAAACAGGATATTGAGAGGAATTTGTTATTTTGTTCTCCCCAATTTGGGAAATTTGAACATTTATTGCGGGTATTTTATAACATAAGCATTGGCAACCCTGGTTACGCTCTACCGTTCTCAGTACGCATCATGCTTTGGACAGGAGAGCATCGTGGCTTCGCCGCCGCAACTTTTTTACAAAAAGGCCGTTCTGTCATCGCGACGCAGAGAGCCATGCGCTTGCGTTTCAACATTCCGCGCAACGTTTCGGTCCCTGGTGGAAAGACAATTAAACGTTGGGTTCGAGCTGTGGAAGACACTGGATCCACGTCAGTGCCTCGTGTTGTAGGTGGAAGACCCAGAACTGCAACAACACCCGAAAATGTGGCGTTGGTGAGGGAAGCAGTCGAACAATCACCTAGCCGATCTGCTCGAAAGCACGCAGTTGCATTGGGAATATCTAATCGTTCTCTAAGGAGGATTTTGCACAACGATTTGTCTGTAAAATCTGTGGTATGTAAAGAGCCTCAATGGGGAGAGTACGATTTCCGTGGCGCCGCAATTTGACGATGTGTTAAAGTAGAACAGCCTAAAATAAGACGAAAATGAAGAATATATTTTTTTGATATCTCGCTATGTTTTCAAGATATCGATAGGTACTTAAAGTTTTTAATTCTTTGTAGACTAATACCAGATATTTTGCTCGACGCTACATCTCTAATACAGGTTAGGTTAGGGTAAAAACAGTACTTTTTATAAAATGAATCAATTTGAATCTGAAACAAGCATCGATATCTCGAAAACTAAGCCAGATATCGAAAAATGTTAGTTCTTCATTTTCATCTTATTTTAGGTTGTTCTACCTGTATACTTCGTCAAATTGCGGCACCACGGAAATTGCACTCGTCACGCCTCAATCTTTGTCAATAAATGCTCAAACGAATCCCTCTAAAACGTCACTATTTGAAGCACTGTCGAAGCCCATTTCCACCTTTCTGATGCTGTTAACAAACCAAATTATCGGTACTGGTCCGATTTCAACCCACGGGAACTCCGTGAGAGGCCTTTTCAGTCACCAAAAGTGTAATTGGGCCTTACTTTTTTTTAGGAAAATGACATTACTGTGACAGAACGACAGCACAATGCTAAGTTTTTCTTGCTGGACATTTTTCCGTGCATCGATTACAGGAGTTGATGATTTTACCAATACTTAATTTATCCTTTCTTTTATTGCAGGTCACTCCAGAAAAGCATCTGTCATCTCAGAAATCGACCCTTCCCTCCACACTTCAACAGACCAGTTCATACGTAAGCACAATTTTATATTACTAGCAGTTTAAAACCGTTCGGCTTCGTCCAGTCAGTTTGATGATCATTTTACATACTGATAGGAACTGGTTCCAAAAATAGCCGGTTCCTCAGATCCACTATGATCCAGGGACAGCTAGTCACCGGGACAAAGAAACCGCGACAAGCAATGACGTCATATGTAATATATAGCCGCGTATATTTTTCACAACTGCCAGTTAGAATGATAATCATTTCCGGAGAGATACTCAAAACTACAAATCCGTAAATATGCCTGCGGCACGTCGTCATGCGATCTGTTAACGTTAGTGACGCCATCCGTTGGCATTATTGGCTTTACATTTTATTTTATTAATTTGTGTTATTTCACAATGAATTCATTAAAAATAATATATAGTATATTTGAGGCACGTTGGAGGAGATACTCTCAGTATCGCCCTTGTGTAAGACCACCATTCAGAATTGAAACGTTGCTTGAAATGGCTTTAGCCGTGTTTCATGACCAGATCTGAATAGCCAGGTACTTCCCCACCTTCCTCTTCCCCACTACCTTCTGCCTCACAACTCACAACATATCCTAATTGCGGATGCCACTGTCTCACTGGCTCCAGGCCGAAGCAGTTGGGACTCTTGTGCAGGATTCGTGTAAAAATAAAAATGCAAAGTATTTTCTTGGAATATATATACAGGGTGCGGCAGAGGGGACGGACGTTTTTGAGATGGGTAGTACGGTAGTACTCTCCCCCTCCGTCTACGAGAGAGGTGGTGGGGGGGTGCCGCTTGACTCGTGAGTTCCTAGTAGTAGTGTTCAATATCGGTACTTTTACTACCCGTCGGTATCCTTTACTCTCACAAAAAGTAATCGTTACTATGTAATCGTTACTTTGATTACTTTGATTACTTTCGGGTAGTAACTAGTAACTACTACAAGTATCAAATCGTTACTGAATGCTTTGATTACTTTCGGGTAGTAACGACTACTAGTATGAATTCGTTACTGAATGCTTTGATTACAATTGACTGCTTTCGGTTCCGGATACCGCCGGAAACTTTTATAATATGTAAATACAAATTGTTACTGGTTACATTTTGACGTTTGTGTATTTCGTTAGCGTGAATAGCGCGTACTTTGGCAATGAATTATTAGGATTCTACGTTATTTACATTTATAGGTCCTTTGAATGTTTTGAAGAGTTTTGTGTGTTTAGATTTTTTTTAAACTTTATTTTTGATTTTATACAAACAATCAGAATACCATAATATATTATTTTTATGTGTAGGTACATACCAAAATATTGCAGCATCTCTCATCAGTCGTGATTGGATAATATTAAACTTATTTGCACAATCGCAATCATCGGGTATATATTATTGTTATTTCATCGTAAACAAATAACACCAAATAATTTCGATCACATAATCACTCACTTATAAAACACAAAAATCAGAAAAAAGTGTTGTTAAAAGTTTCAACGATCACAAACGGCCCAAACACAATACTTTATAAATAATTTAAATGAACATACAGATTAAATATATTATTACGTTAAAGCAAAGTCAAATATTGTAAAAAAAACTGACGCAAATTCGTAAACAAGGAACTAAAGTTAACATGCTAATTTAGCCGTCGGCAAAGCTGTACGACTGATGAACTTTCACTATTTTACCGTTTAATCAACGAACAAAACAATTTTATTTTCAGTTATTAATTTGGGTCCCGTCATGAATACAAGTATGGACAGCATTAGTATCGCACCACTAACAATAACGATTTTATTACAATAAAGTAAACAATCTGAAATGGAATCCATTCCCCGTAGTTACAACAAGATCCCGGTTATTTTTTTGTTTACGTAGGCAATTTTGATCGTAAATTACATGTTAACACTGGATTGACGTATTATTTTCCATTGAAATTCGAAACGTAATTTTACATGCCGTTTTTTTTTGTTTTTCTAGCTTTGGGATAGGTTAATAAAACACTATTATAGGCTGATGGTAATTTTTTATACATTTTATTTATTATTTATTTACATTTCACATAATATCATATTATACCTACGATAATAGATGTTATAGGCGGTCTTTTTACTTAGCGGAAATTTCTACTAACCAATTTCATCTTTATAATCATAATCTATTTTTTTGTAAACTCCATATAAATTTAAATCTTATAATGTGTGAAGGAAAAAAAGCAGTGTTAAAATTATTACTGTGAAAACTTTTTATAGTCGTAATAATATCTAATAATCATATTTTTTATACCGTTCGAAAATTGTAGTACTTACCTACCGTCAAAAACTTGAATACTTAGTATAAATTGGAAGCAATATATTATATCAGATAGCAAGGTACACAAACATAAATATTAACCGAAAGCGTTTTTTTACCGATTAAAACACCGTAGTATTTTTTTGTCTCTGGCAATACCGTTCCTAAACCGTTTACGCTTCGAACAGCTGGCTCTGGCGTGGTAGCGCCTCCAGCGGCACAAACAGAAACGACCAAGTAATCGGTACAAAGTGTGGTTTATATATGAACAGCTGGCTCTAACGTAGAGCGCCTCTAACGGCACAAATAACAACCAAGTAATCGGTACTGAAGTATCCGCATCGAAAGTAATCATTTTGAGGTATCAATGAAAGTAATCATTTCGAAAGTAACGGATACTCTTCGTTTTTAGTAGTCGGTACTTTGATTACTTGGTGAGTACCGATTACTTCAGTACCGAATGATTACTTTTCATGCATCTCTAGTTCCTAGCATTGTTTTACCAGTTGTAGTTGTAGTCATGGAGCCGTGGACGGTGGAGCACCGCGTTTTCGCCTACGATTGTTTCGTCCGAAATAATGAGTCAGTCACCGTCGTACAGCGTGAGTTTCGTCGCCACTTCAACATTCATCGGAATAAAGTTGTTCCCTCTCGAAACACCATCCTTGTTGGGTTGAATCACTTCGCAGGCGTGGTGAACTGATCAACAGAAGACCAAGAGGAGCTCCGCGAACAGTTCGAACTCCTGAAAATGTTGAACGCGTTCGACAAGCCTTTCTCCGCAGCCCGACTCGATCTGCCCGGAAGCATGCTGCTGCCCTTCGCCTCAGTGATCGTTCGGTAAGGCGAATTTTGCATATGGAACTCCGCTTTCACCCCTATAAATTGGCCATTCCACATTGGATTTTCCACACTTGACTGTCTCAAATGCTATTTCCTTGCGAACCTGATTCCATCAATAAATTTGTTTTTGAGTAAAAATTAACTATTTTATGATTTTTTTAAAACCGTCCGTCCTCTCTGCCGCACCCGGTATATATATTTTTAAATCAATCCAGTTTTGCTGGAGAAGCCTGGGAAAAATGAAACCTCGATTTTGTTGGTTTTATTTAGGTATTATCAGGCTGAGGTACAGTTGTCCCTTTCGCTCAGTATTCGGGGGAATAAGGGCAACAGTGACAGCAACAGTTTGGTAAAATACCTATTGTTAAAATTTCTCGGCGATCGGGTTTCCTCTTAACCCGTTTAACCACAGGAGACCATACTTGTCCCAGCTCACATATGTCTCATAGAAATCATTGTGTCTCCCTTACTATCATAGTGATAATTATGATCTAAACGGTATTGGAAAGAGAGAACAACACGCTATGTGTAAAAATTATCCACAACATAATTAAAATGGAAAATACTTTATGGAACCATATAGTTGCCGACCGCAATTTGTAAAAAAAGTATGAAATTTTGTGAAGTTTTAAAAAATTATTTTTTATGAAACGACAAAAAAGTGAGATGACAATAAAGTTTATAATTCATTTGTTTAAAAAAAACGTTAGGTGAACCATTTCTAAAACTTCTTTATTTACATTAAAAATATTTCTGTATATAAAAAATTACATAGTTATTTCTAATAATAAAATTTGAAAAGGTTTCATCACCTTTCAAAATATGCTTTTAATTTTTGGATTCGTTCACTAATATTTCGTTTATTTGGATTTTAATGCAAATTGGTAATATTTTTACCTTTTGTCAAAATTCGCCCAATTTTTGAAAACACGTTACTTTTTCTTCTTCGTTTTATGCCTTTAGAGTATACTATATAATGCTCCTCATACTAGGACGCGTACCAGGTGAGAACGGTAAAGTATTTAACTTTTTTACCTGCGCAGCTGAATGCATTGTTTTGATTGCCTTCCTGGGTTTGCCTGCTCACTGCTCAGGTTACCTGCAAATGACCTTCTTTGGGTACAGAAGGTACAAAAGACCTAGCTGTTATATTTGCCCATCAGCTGTGCTCTACGCATATGGGAATTAACATATTTACGAGAAAACTGTACACGGCAGCTGTAGACATTTAAGTTTAATTTTCGATGTGAAATTTAGGATTTAACCAAAGACTTGGATTCGTTTAAAGCTATGAAATTAGTAAATAAGTAATGTTAATTGAAAATAATTAGAAATGAAAACATTTACAGCCTTAGTCCATCCGCTCATGCGGCAACCGAAAAAAAACCTGCTGGCAACTCAACCGCTATCCACAGGAAAGAAACTAATTTGAAACAAATTTCATCGGCTGTCCGCTCCGCACACAGGTAACTTCTCAAAGACCAGCTGTCGAGGGCGACGCCGCAACTCGCAGTGCTAGTCACCGAGGCCAGCGCGTTTCAATTGCCAGGTTGACAGGTTGCTATGGTTGCCTCTCACGAAGTGTCAAGTTTTCGAGTTGTTTGCGATATGTCAGAGCAGGAAAATATCGATTTAGTTCAGGAGGTTGATAAATTATTGAATTGAAAACTTCTTTAGCACCGTTGTGATTTGAACATCGATAAAACGAAAAATAGACAAACGCATACATCTATAGGATTTAGCTTGCGAGAGAGTGAGATAGACTAATCGGTCTTTTCTTTGTGCAGTGCTTTGTGGCCTCCCCTCTCTTGTCTACTATAGGTTTCACTTCTACCGCGTGTGAACTGCATACTTGTTTTTATTTATTAATAAGACTAAGATTATTTATGTTTGGGTAACAGAGCTATATATAGTTTTTTTATCGATTCTAACTTGAAAACAGGCACGGTGATCGGAAGCACGACACTCGTCGAAACACTAATTTTACAACACGTCTATATAATACCCATATAGATACGAGTATAAAACAGGGTGCGGCAGCATAACTTCCTTTTTCAAATGCGCGCCATTCAGTCGGCTGATGTCGTAGCGGAGCGCTAGTGATCTCGTTCGAGAGGCGGAACTATAAAGTTTTGTCCCGACACAGTTTAGTCGCCATCATGCATTGGAACAGTGAGGAGCGCGCGTTTGCCGTTGAGGCCTACTTGTCGAACGGATGTTCTGTGATCGCAACCCAGCGCGCCTTTCGGAAGCGCTTTAATTTAGCCCCGTTGGCGCCTGTCCCGTACCGGAAATCAATTGTTATGTGGGTCACTACGTTCAGACAAACTGCAAGTGTGACAAGAGGAAGAACTGGAGCCCCTCGTCCCATTAGATCACCTGAGAACATTGAGGCAGTGAGTGAAAAATATTTTAATTTTTTTCCCTCCTGACTACGATCCAATTGCTTCTCTGAGGTTTTTAGAATTATATTAGAGAAGTGTAGTAATGGACCATCCATAAATTACGTCACACGAAGTTCATGATTTTTGACCCCTCCTCCGTCCCTGTCACACATCTTCATATTTGTGAATGCAATACCACGATGGAGGGGGCGTAATGGGATAGGGAAAATATTTTTGTGGCAGTAGCATGCGTCGTAGTCGTTTTCTGCATGTGACGTCACAAAGCTCATGACTCCCCCGTACCCCTTGTCAAACAAACCCCCCTCCCCCCCCCCTTAAGGTGTGTCGTAATTTATGGATGGCCCCTAATAAGCTTTACTTAGTTATATTTTTGTTAAGAAATTGTACTGATTTGCCTGAAATTGACTTCACCTTGTCCCCAGTCTGTTCGAGAGATTGGCGTATACCCCGTCTCGCGTCTCGCTCCCTCCCCTCGACAAACAGATGCGCAGTCGCTACCAGTGGTGCACAACCCGCGGCGCTTTGCTAAATAAAACAAATTACGATCATGCTGCTGAAAGTTCGTAAATTGCGCCTCTTTCCTAAGCATTTGAATAAAACACAGTCTTTGTATTTATAACGGTGAATCAAGACAAATTCCCTTCTGCAGATGCATTTTTGAGTGCTGTTATCGAAACATTTCCTTAATGTCCGAAATGACTGTTTTACAAAAAATGAAAGAGAATTTGATTAAATTGGCGTTTAAATTGGGGACGATATCGGTTCACATACCGACTTAGCCAAAATATCGGATTCGCCAATAATTTTTTTGAAGTGGAAACTTCTTAAACACCGTTGTGATTTTAAATTCGATGAATCGATACTGAAAAGTGACAAACACATTTATGGGATTTAGCCTGCGAGAGAATGAGATAGTATAATCGGTCTCCTTTTTTGTGCGATGCTTCGTAGCTGCGGTCTCCCCACTTTTGTCTACTTAAGTTTTCTGAAGGTTTAACTTATCACATTTTATCTATAGATGTAACTCTAGATAAAATGTTGAGCGTCTCTGCACTGCGCTCTGCGCATATACGACCGCTCCAGCTGTTGGGTGCGACTGCCCGGGCAGTTGGCTGTTGGTCTGTATCTTCCGTCCCGCTCTGTTCCCTCGCTTTGTTCCATCGCCATCTTTCTTACGCCATCTTGTCTTACAATAATATGGACGTCGATTTTGACTGTGATAACCTCGAATTCATAAACGCAATGAAATCTCAAGAATGTATTTGGAACTACAAAATTAAGGAGCATTGCGATAAGCTTTTAAAAATGAATGCATGGATGACTGTATGTGAACAGTTAGTACCAAATTTTAATGAGAAAACTATACAAGAAAAGAATATAATTGGTAAGTTATCCATTTAATACGAATTAACCTTATTTTTGCAATTTGTGTCAGGAAATTTGTAGAACAAGCGAGAAACTGGTGAATCTATATCGCAGTGAAACAAAAAAAAACGATTTGAGCATACAAAATTAGAACGTTGCTTGAAATGGCTTTAGCCGTGTTTGGTGACCAGAACTGAATAGCCAGGTACTTCCCACATTCCTCTTTCCAATCTCCTTCTTCTCCCCACTACCTTCCGCTTTACAACATATCCCAATTGGGGATGTCATAGTCCCACTGGCTCCGGACGATTGGTAGCTGTTGAACGGTTATCGATTAAAAAAAATGTTTTTCGGCAAAAGATTTGAAAACTTCTGGGGTCAAGTCTACGCTTCCATATTTTAAAATACATTAAACAGCTGATATTAACCCAAAAGCGAACAATATTTTTTTATGAATTAGACTTGAAAAAATCGATTTAATCGATATGAAATCTCAAATCGAATAAATTTATAACATAAAATCTCCAAATGACATTTTTTACGGTAACTCCACACATGAGGCCCTGAGGAAAATAATTTCCGTTAGGGTCTATGTCATCTTTGAAGATGTTGTGTGGAGGGTCTTTTTGAGGAGAGGAATGAGTGAACATGCGTCTTGAAGAGACCCATGTTGTAAGAAGGATGAAACACAGAAGCCGGCAATTGTTTTGTTCGCATGTGACATATGTCAATCATGTGCATATGATATTGAGCGCGCGTTCGGCGTGTATCCTGGCTATGTACCAGTGCTCAGAGGATCAATGATGCTAGTTCCTCGGAACATCCTCCATTGAAATACTGGTAGAAAAGAGACAGCATTCTATTGCAATATATATTTAGCAATTTTCCGCTTGCTCTACGAATTTCCGTGTACCGTGTATAGAAGATTAGCAAACATTAAACTTACGTATTTATTTACTTCAATGAAGCATACCTAACTTTGTGTCATTGAATGTTATAATGAAAGTGAAGTGTGTAATAGAAGTGTCTATTTACGATTCTACAATTCAATATATAATAATATTGTAACGTAAGAGAGAAATCCAAAGAATTAATAAAGAAATAATAACTCAGATAATTTTCAAATCGTATCTAACCAAATAACTTTTACCACTAATATAATAATATTTATTTAGTTGTGTTTATTTCAGTTAAGTCATTACAAAAGAAGTGGAAAATATTACGAGACGGGTTTACTAGATACGCTAAGAAAAATAAAAAATCGAAGAGTTCTTCAGCGACATTGAATGTGCGACCTTACACATATTTCAAACAATTGTCTTACTTAATACCATTACTCGAAGAAAAAATTAAAAAGACGGATAATATGAATCCTTCCACCGCAGCGCAAAATACTCGATCGCTCGATTCAACTAAAAAAAATCGTTTACATAGAAAACCAAATTTAATCGCTTCTAAGAAAGTCGTTTTGAAAGATGAATTATCGACGAACAAAAATGTGAAAGCAAGTATGATACTGACTGAAAAATTGGGTAACTTTGAAAAGCATCAAGACCGATTATTCTTTTTATCACTTGTCAGTGATTTTCAGAAAATTTCCGATCAATTCCAACTACAAGCCAAGACAGAAATTCTCAAAATAATTAAACATTACACGGAAATTTCAACACTATATCCAAGCGAATCTCAAAATTGTTATGATAATTATTTTACCGCGTCCTCCTCCAATCCACGTCCTTATTGTATGGCAAGTTCATCAAAGACGGAATCCATTTCTGAATCTCTACGTGTTGTTTTTGAGGATGAAATTCTCTCCAAGGTAAGCACATCGTAGCAATACTACGATGTTAGACGATCATACCTAATTCTTATACTTTATGAATCTACACCACATTTGGAGTCGATTTTGTGGAATATATTGAAGTAAATAAGTAGCTATAAGTCTTAGATGTAAGTCACTAGTTGTAATTGTAAATCTTAGTTTTAAGCCAGTAATATTAATTCTTTTATATATTATTTGTACAGCGCCCTTGAGGTGATTTTCCACGAAAACGGCGCTATATAAATTAGCCAATTATTATTATTATTTATTAAAACTTCCTTCGCACAGTTGTGATTTGAAACTCGATGAAACGAAAAAAGCTACACTAAAAAGAGACAAACACATAGCGAATGAAATAGTATAATCGATCTGCTCTTTTTGCGGTGTTTCGTAGCCTATCCGTATCCTGTTTGTGCGGTGCTTCGTAGCCTCCCCACTCTTGTCTACTTTAGTTTTCTGAGGGTTTCACTTCTACCGCGTGTGAATTGCACACTTTGTTTTTATTTATTTATTTTATTTTCATGTCAGCTCTCGTTTTCGAGTAAATAGTTTCTGAAGTTGGAATTTTAGGGTTAAATTTTTAAAAATCGATCGCATCAGAAGCAGTTTTTCTTTCGATCATGCCTAGTATTTCGATTTTTTTTTAAATTTTTTTGACAACCAAGGGGTTAAAAAAACTTTTGTAGCCGGACCTGTTTCGACATATTTTAAAAGACATTAAACATCGGGTATTAACCCCAAAGCGAACGATTTTCACGTTTGACTTAAATAATTCCAACATCAGACTCAAAAATGAAAATGAAAAAAAGTCATACCATAAAATCAACTTCAAATGTGGTGCGGATATTAGTTTCCAGGCACCGTGTATATACGAATGCGTAACCAGTTATACAAAAACACATTGATCGATTTTTGAGAAGAGTTAACTCTACCAACAGGGGAATGGTTGGCTAAATGGGTGCGGGGTAAGACGGGGTACGGGGCGAGACGAAGTGGGGGCAAGACAGGAATCGACCCCTCAGTACCGCGGCCGCAGCTGTTTGGTGTGGACGCGCATGTTATTTTTTGTATTAAAATCATTGAAATCAATTGACAATTTGAGAAATTCTACACTGTGGTTGTTCTGGTATTGACATGATAAAAGATTAGGTAAGTTTTATTATATTTAACCTTACTTATTGAATTGAAATGTTGAAAAAATGTAAGCATTGTTTGTTTCATTAAAATAATAAGACATAGTGATTGGTTGTGAGTGATATAACATCCCTTATTTTCTTTTATTGTTTCTGTACCTATATAATACATATACAATATATATATATAGATTTGTCACGAAAAAATATTAGTGTTTGATTGAACGACCTGTTTGCTAGGCGTACTGCAATGTTAAATTTATGCAAACTCTTGCACTGGATCACGGATATCTGAAATAGTTTTGTTTGCCTGCAGAATGGTCCGAAAATACGTTAGGAAGTCTACAAGGGGATCTTGGCCGAAGGAAGGGATGGCGAAAGCTGTCCAAGCAGTGATGGAAGGCTGGATGGGGTACAAATTAGCATCCGATACTTTCGGGGTACCCAAGACGACGTTGGAGAGAAGGGTTAAGTTAGCCAGGAAGATGGCTTTCGAAGAGGTATCTTTAACCCTAAAGATAATTAACTCACCGTAATGTTTCCCCGCAGGAGTAGGCAGAGAGTACAGACCGCCACACATTACGCCCTTGACACACACACCTTGCTCCGTTGACATTCATACATCTTCTCAAACACATTCTTACGCCTCTTACTTACAAGTATTTCGTTCAGTTAATCGTGCCATGTCTTCCTCGGGCGTTTATGACCCTATATTCTCCTTACACTCATTTTTTTTTAGTTTACCATTTATCTACGCATTAGTCCTGGGTCGATTGTGAAAGACCTGATCGTCGAAACCCGCTCACGAGCCACCAAAGAGCGAGCGGGTTATTTATTCGTCAGCACCCGGGTCTTCCGGGACCCGTGAACCGCGACACACTCCCGCAACCTACCAACTACGACACATTCCTGCACCCCGTGACTCACGGACCGATCGCCGGGTGCCCATGTGGCGAGTGGCGAGACGTGTCAGCTCCCGGAACTCTCGAACTGCAACTGCGACACACTCGGTCGCCGATTGCCGATCAACGCACACACGTGCGTGACGTAACAGTATCCTGCTTTCTGCCCGTGTGTCACGTCATAGCGGGATTGTTTTGTAGATTCGATTTTTGAATATTCGACTAGACACGGAGACGTTTTTAATAAGAGCGTATCTTGGTATTGTTAATCAAAGTGTTAAGTGCTGTTTTCATAAAAAAACTTTTCATTTTTCATGTGGTTGTGAATGTAATTGTGCATTGTAATAGAAACTATAAACTGGTAAAAGTGTAAAATGTCTGACCTTAATAAAAAGAAATTATAATAAAGCATTACAGCTTACAGCTAATTTACTTATTTAAATTCTCAATAAAAACTTCAGAACAACACGTTTTTTACAAGGTTTTTATATCTTTAAAAAGATGCTAAAACATTGTTTTTTTTAACCCCTGAAGCATGTCCTTTTCAAATTTATTTCTGGGACATGTCATTAGTAGTTACAGGTGTGAGCTGTGAGAGAACGTTCACATAATTATAACCAGGGTTTCGTGTCGCGTATGACTTGACCGGTCTGGGCGGAGAGCGTCTACCGCGCGGCGCACCCGTAGAAAGTAACTGGGTGATGAGTAATCGAGTTTCGTATTTTGTGTCGCGAAAAGAGCGGGTCTTCGCGACCCGCTCGTGACGCCAGTGGGTCGTGAACGACCCGGGATATGTAAAACGATCGATCGACCCAGGACTACTACGCATCCATTTCTCTCATATACATAACGCTAACATCAGCCTTGCTTTCTTTCCAGATCTGCACACTTATAACTTAGACATAAATAATTTAACACGCATAACCCTCAGGGATCTCACTTCAGTTTTCAGTCTAGTTTCACCCTTCCTCTGCCAGTTAGAACTATTTTATTGTAAATCAATAAATTACCTAGTGGAGCTTTTTTCAGAATTTAAATTTTCCTTGAAATAAAATCAGTAATAAAAATCCGAGCCCGTGTTTTGTGAAAAACATCCTAAATCTGTCTTTTTATTGTATACGGACTTAGAAATTGATATATTGCTATATTAAAAATACTTAAATTATGGATTTTTGATATACTTATTTTTCTTAGCCATTATTGAAAAATAGGAATGATTATGGCCAAAAATTATTTTGTAAAAGTATATAAATTGTGTTCAATTACGATATCGCGCTTTTAAGGTATTTTCCAGTGATAATATGTCTAGGGAAAAGTCCCTAGATGTGGTGTATTTGAATTTGAGAGGCATTTTAAATTTTTTTTTAAATTATACATATATTTCATTGAAAAAAAAGTTAATACATATCCACAAACAAGTCCTGCTAAGCCAATTGAATTGGCTTGTCAACAGGTGCTTATAGTTTAGTCACATAAACATTTTAAATTTTATAATTTACGTCTTATACGAATATGTATTAAGCCTCGGTTCTCCCAATTTCTACCGATTTCTTACAAATCTCCCTTAAACATTTGAAGTTTTTAAGCTCTTAAAAAAATATATGTTATTTTTTAAGATAATTTCTAGACATTTATCGCGCCGAAACGCAAATTATAGAAAATTCCCTCGATAGAAAAAAATCACAAAGTATGCTCCAAAAATTATTATTAACACGTTTGTTTCAGTTATTTTACAAGTTATATGTATGAAAAAATTCACAGCGTTTCTTTAAATAAAACTAAAGACAATTATCGCGAGATTTTTGCTCTTTTATCATAAAACCGTGATTAATGAAATATTTTAACAACAGGCGCTTACGTTTTTTAATTCTAAAGATAATATTTACAGGCCATCTCTATCTAACGTGCGTGTAACCTATGTGCCTTTCAAATATTCGTCATTCGCTGTCCAGACAGCTCGCCACACAGACGTGTAGTCCTACGTTTCATGATTTGTTTAATATACACGTACGTAAATAATAATATAATTTTGCGAAATTGGTAAGACAACAACAAAAAAGTCGTATTTCTAAGCGTAAACATTATCTCCAAAATCGAGAATGTATGATGGAATGTAAGAAGAAAAAAATAATATTTTGATTTTATTAATATTATACATACTCGTATTATTTAGTATTATGTAATCTTTATTATAAAAATAAATTTTCAATTTATTTGTGTATTATATAACAAAGGTGACAGTTATTGTTTTATTTTTTACAGAATGCGTACTTTGGGAAATAAATCTATTTCCAATACATAGATGACATTTGTATAGCGCAGTTTTGTATTATTTCACTTCAAGTGCGCTCTTCAGTAATTAACAGTATTCAGTCAAAATATTCCTATACTGCTTGATCTAATACTATGATACAAAAACGTACAATACAAAGCAATGACAAGTATAATATAATATGATACAAAATGTACAATAACAGTGCTATTATAGCACAGGATAATAATAATAACAAGCATGACATGTACAGTAGGTACATTATAAAGCAATGATACGAGAACTACAAATAATCTTAGTAGGAGTGCTACAGCACAGGACAATACCAGGTTATTTTTCTATTTCTTTTTGTTACGTAATTATGTAATGTATAATATGAACTAAACCTGTCAATTTGTCTGTCCTGGAACGGGAAACTTTCCTAGTTGGACAGGCAAAGCTTCCTAATATGTAATTTGTACTTTCTTTTGTATCTATCTACAGTAAATAAATAAATATTTTCATTCTTCCTCTGCCAGTACCATGCTTCAATTCCATACACACCAGGGTGTACCAGCACTCCATTGTGGAGTGCTAGCTTCGCTTTTTGGACATTTTTTTGTTGGCACCAATTACGATAATCGTGAAAAACAGAAAGTTCATAATATATCCATCCAGTCGCGCCCGAAATTTGAACTACATACCTAAAATTTTCAAAACCCTTAAAAATTATCTTTGTCTAACTCCGCCTACCTTCTAGGTGCCTACTTCAGCAAAACATTTGTTTATAAATGCTGAAAGACAAATACCAAAAATAATAATAATACAACATTCATTCTGAATGGAAACAAGCCATACACAACTTTCCGTCTACAGCGTGCAACAAGTACAAAAACAATAGAATACAAAGCATGCCCACGCTGCAAAGAGCAAAACACCATACAAAAAATTATCAAAATATCGCAGTTTAATCATTTAACATTTTTGCAAAGTGCCAACACGAATTGTGTGAGGATTCTTGTAAAAGTCAGGTATACAAAAGTATTTCAGATAATATGTCTGCCTTTTGTCAAATCACGTAGGGTACGGAAAGAAATGTATGCAGCATTTTACCGAGAAAAGGGTCTTTGGAAAAAAGACCAAAGATACAAAAACCAGTAAGCTAAGAATATATAAACTGTATTTTTTCAATGGGAGATTGAACACAACGATAAGGAGGTATTATAATATTTTGGAATATAATCTTTTTTTATAGCGGTTTGTTCACGAATACAGGAAGTCATTTTAACCCTTGGTTTTTTGTGTTCATTTTTGAAACACAACATAAAAAAATAGTATCTCAGAACCCGGAGTCCATGGAACCATGGCAAAAACGATTGGATAATATTTTTAGGCGGAAGAAAATTAGGCAGGTAAATACCCAGCAGCTGAGAATTCAAATTGCAAAACACTTGCAACTGTACGGGACGGTTCCGATGAGAAAGATTTATTATTATCCGTACCAGCATTTTTAACTAAGGGGCCATCCATGAATTACGTCACATCTTAAGGGGTGGGGGAGTGTGACATTATGTGACAAGGGGTATGGGGGGGGGGGGTCATCAGCTTTGTGACGTAACATGCACATGACCCTGACTATTATTTTTAGGTGTGACAGGGACGGGAGGGGGGTCGAAAAATCATGGAATTCTTGTGACGTAATTTATGGATGGCCACTAATAACTTTATATCGATTTTACTTCATTAAAAATTTGTTTAAACATACGTAAACCTACATTTACGTTAGCAATAAAAAAGGTTAAAAGCGTTATGATAAAATTATTAAAATTATGTTCTTTTGTAATTATTTTTTAATCATAAATATTTATAATTTTTCTATAATGTCGAAGCAAAACAAGTTTGTAAAAAAATTGAAATATATTTTTTATTAAACCACTTATACATATAATGTGCAAATCCAACCGGTTTCGGAACAAACGTTCCTTCGTCAGGGAAAGCTTATACTAATTTGACAGTTTCGAACAATGTTTTATTATGGTAGGGGGTGGAGCCGTTGTTAGTTAATAATGTAGATTGGGTGGGTAGGTATTAGTGTAGAGTGGGTGGGTAGGGGAACAAATCCATGATTGGGCTAAATGACAATATTTTTTGTTTGTTGATAATAGATTCATTATTTTTAAGGGATTTTTTTAATTTCCAAAGCTTCTAAGTTATCTAAACTTCGGAAACTGAAATTCCCGGGCAAGTTTTTAAAAATTAAATTACGTTTTTTTTTTTAAATGACCATTGATTGCAAAAGCTTTTATTTTGCTCATTTATTAAAATTATAGGACATAGTAATAAATAATACATTTTTACGGATCAAACTGCTAACAAAAATCTGCTTTCAAAAATTACCTTGTTTTTTTACAGTAACTACACACAGGCCCTGAGGATTTTTTTCCCTCAGAGCATATGTCATCTTTGGATATGCTGTGTGGAGGGTGTTTTAATGGAAAGGAAGGAGAGGAAGTTCTGGAAAGGATAAGGTTATAGGGGTGGGTAGGAATTTGAGGGTCAGTGGGTTTGGGTGTGACGGACATTTGAATCCATCCCTCCCAATGCGGTGCAAGGCGATGTTCCAAAAGAGTTCTGCCTGAGAGGTCACAAGATCTCCCTCAACCAGTCTCTCCCGATCTGGCCTACCACGCAGCTGGTGGGCAGACACATCCGCCACCAAGATCCAAACCCGGGCACTACTGCTAAGTCACCAAACGTAGCGAACAACTTGGGGTTATCCAATAAATAGTTTCCGGGGCGCGGTACCCTTACCCGCGTCCCAAATTGTTAACGAGAAGGAAATATATAATTATCATCATACGTATTATTTTATTACTACCTATTATTAGATGTTCGTTGGATAATAAAACCAAAATGCGTTACGTAAATGTAAGTAAATAAAAGTTTCGCTTGTTTACTAAAACCGACTACATTGTTATAAGTAATTACTTTGACCTTTTTATAAATGTTTAATAATTTAGATTCCATCGGTTAACTAGTCCCAGCCGTCCCAGCAAAGCTGTAGTTTGCTGATAGCTTTTAGGGCTGCCACTTCATAAATTTCTACATAAACTTCGGGAGGTACATGATGGTGAATGCAAAAAAGACAAATAACTTTTTTCTAAATTCAATTTTTTCCCTATACAAAATTATTTTTCCACAGAAGAATATTATTTTTTTCATACAAACAACAAAACTTTTTTACCCGTAACTACCTTAGAACGTTTTGAAAAAAGTTTCGTATCTTTTTTTACGTGTACTGTCGTGCAGAATTACCTCCCGAAGTTTGTGCACTTTATCCCCGGATATAAATAAAGAGCGAAAAGGTGCATGTAGGCAAAAACAGGTTGTGCCAAACTCAGTCAGTGGTTTGATGCACATCCTCCCTTCCCACAAACCAGTGAAATAATGTCAATTTTTGTGGAGTGGAGTCGTCGGAGACGCCACAATAACTTGCTAAGATGCTGTTCAAGTTGGTGAAGATTCATTAAACTAATTGTTTTAGGAACTAAATGATGAAATAATAAATGAAATCCAAGTCCCATAATCTGTTACAAACAAAAGTGGTGTGTCAGTAATAAAATTAAAAAAATGACGACATTTGCTAAAAAACTTAAAATTCCTGTAAATATTTACTGGTTGAAGATTAGTTTGCAAATGTTTACATATTATCTAAAAGGGAATTAAATTCTTTACAACTTCTTTCAAACAAATTTCTTTCTTTGATAAATATTTTAGACGATATGAAGGAATGTTTGATGAAAAGTGTGAGGTAAAATGATTTTATTCGAAAATATCTACATTTGTGGAGCGTGTAAGTCAAAAACGGCTGGGATTTCGAAAATTACGTATAGAATAAAAGTTGTAGATAATTTAATGAGCTTTCACTTATTCTAAAAAAAAATCCTTTGAAATGCACCGTTTCCGAGATATAAGCGTAAATCCAAAAATTTGAACCTTCTCCCCCCCCCCCCTCCCTCCCCTAGCTCACCACCTAGACGTCAGAACTTTTAATATGTTCACACCTTAAGCACCCTAACCAAGTTTCTGAAGGAATCGCTTAGGTGCACTCTACACCTCCTTTTGGACCATTCATTTTTTTTTTACATGAGCTCCACACAGGAGGCCCTGAGGAACATAATTTCCCTCAGGCCCTATGTCATCTTTATGCTCACCTATGATGCTGTGTGGAGGGTTTTTTAAGGAAAGGAAGTAGAGGAGAGTTCTGGGAAGGAAAAGGGTTTAAGGGGTGGGTAGGAATCTCGGGTTCAGTATGTCCTGGTCATCCGCCTCCAAGACCTGGAAAAACCTCACCCCATGAACCCGGGTACCCCTGCCAAATCACCAAACGTAGCGAACCACTTGGGGTGACCTATGGCAGAGGTATTGGTTATCCAATAAAGGTTCCCGGGGCGGCGGTACCCATTCCCACCTCCCAAATTAAAAATTGACTGGACTATAAACAAATATGATTAAAATGTGCACTTTACTTAGTTGAAAATTGAAAAATGGGTCGGGTCAAGATGTCGCGGGTTCAATTCCTCTTTCAATACACAAGCAACATCTTCCGCTTATTATGATGCTGGTAGGAGATTTTCAAATTGTCAGGTTATTCGTAAACCGGGAATACGAATTATGACTCTTTTTCTTTTAAAAAAAGTAGTACCCAATAAATAGATAAGCCTCACCCCATGAACCCGGGCACCTCCGTAATACATTGAGAAAATAACAGATATTTTCATAAATATTATGTGTATTTTTAAATTGTGGCAGCCCTACAAATATTATCAATTTCTCTGGGAACGCATATTTGAAATGATACTTCTTCTCGAGAATTATTAGCCAAGTTCCAAACCAGACCTTTTTGTAATAATAATGCGCACGCTTTCCTATTGACCCGCGCTCTGCAGATACACCTCCTGTCGAATGCGTTATAAGTAAATTTCACGACTCGTCCGAAATGGTTTTTTTTTTGTGCGGAGAACGGGGCCTTAAGAAATATAGGGAATTTTTAGTCACCGTATAATCACGTTTTAGTCACTTATTGCGACATATCCAAGTAACACCACATATGCTTTTACTTCAGAAATTCTCTATAGCCAGAATGTCTCTACAGCCAGAATTTCTCTATAGTCAGAATTTCTCTATAGCCAGAATTTCTCTAAGGCCAGAATTTCTCTATTGCCAGAATTTCTCTATTGCCAGAATTTCTCTATTGCCAGAATTTCTCTATTGCCAGAATTTCTCTATTGCCAGAATTTCTCTATTGCCAGAATTTCTCTATTGCCAGAATTTCTCTATTGCCAGAATTTCTCTATTGTCACCCTCCCCCCCACCCTCATCCCAGGAAACGATTGTTTTTCGGTCCCAACTTGGCTTTACAAGATTTTATATCGTTTTTAGCTCATTTTAGGGTGATGTCTGGCTTTATCTGGCAACACTGGGGAGTAGTAGAAATTCTCTAATTAGGTACCGGTGCTTTCTGGTTTGTATTCTCAATAAGAAGCTTACGAAAAACATGTTTTTTATCCTTCAAAATATGGTAAACCAAGGTTTATTGTAATCCCTGAAACGTGGTTTTTCATTTTTGACACATGGCAACACTGCTGATCACCGCCGTTATCTGCCGAAATACGGCAGCGAGTAGTCGTCATTTCACACTTTAAAGAATTTTTTCGGCTAAATATGGGCAGAAAAATACTAATAGAAAAGAGTTTCACTAGAAAACGCAAGTCACAACATCAGAAATATGTTTGGAAGAAATATAACGAAAAAAAACTAAGGTTAGTGATATTTAATTACATAGTACAGGGTTTTCTGAACGAATCAATGGTGTTCAGTTAGATTTATAAAATATTTATTTATTTATTTATTTATTTATTTAATACATGAATTATCAACAGTACATATAGTTTTTTGTGTTATATTTTAAGTGTTTAACGATAATTTTGTGTTGTTCAATTTCTAGGGAAAAGAAGCAACTAACAATGAAATATTGTCATTCTGAAGCAAGTCGTAAAAATCAGTCGGTATGTGTCATTTATTTTATATTCATTATTATTGTGTGAATAGGTACACTGTAGGCATTTACCTATAATACAATGTGTGGCAGGTATGGTACCGCCGCCCCGGGAACCTATTTATTGGATAACCCGCCGTAGGTCACCCCGAGGGGTTCGCTACGTTTCGTGGCTTAGGTGGGGTGCCCGGGTTCATGGTGTGAGGTTTGTCTAGATCTTGGATGCTTTTGCCCATCTACTGCGTAGCAAGCCGGATGGAGTGAGACTGGTTGAGGGAGACCTTTTGATTTCTCCAGCCAGACTCTTGACCCATATCCTTGCAACGCAATGGGAGGATTGGGTTCGTACGTCCGTCACACCTGGAAACACTCACCCCCAGATTCCAACCCACCCCTCCTACCTTCTTTCTTCCCAGAACTTCCTCTCCTCTCTGAAGCTAAAGTAAAATAAAACACTCTTACATCGTACAACATTATCTTGTATACACGGTGTCGGGAAACTTGTGGTACATTACGGTCACCGATTAAACCGTAAATACGGCAGGAATTATGAACAGTAATACTCATATTTTTTTAAGTGAAAACTTGTTTAGCACCAGCAGTTCCAGAACTGCCAAAGAATATTCAAACGGTAATTCATTGGAAGAGAGTCCACAAAGATCGGTCCTCGGATTAATCTACAGCAGAACGAGAAGAATTTTTCATAAAAAACTCATTACCATCACAAACAAAAGAACGCATCAATTAAAACGATAAACTGCTGCATAATATTTCCTTGGTAGAAGCCTAATAGAATATAACTCCATGGTCTGGTCGCCCTTCTCCAAAATCCGTATTCATATTCAATTCCAATTGAATATTCCAATCCGTATTCAATTCAATTCTCCAATCCGTATTCAAATTGACACATCGAGTGTACGTAGACAATTCTCTGATGTGATGTTGCTATATAAAATCGTAAATAACATAACCGACTGTCCTGAATTATTGAACAGAATAGATTTAAATAAAAACACTGTAAAACAAATTCAAAACTAAATGCTTGCCTTATGAGACTGTGTTCAACATACGAGCATGATAACATCCTCTTTGATATAGTATTTTCAATTGTGACAAAAATGAATATAAAAACTCTATCAAAAGTGTTAAATGAGTACAAAACTGCATAAATGTAATGATATATTATGTAATGACATGTATTGTGCACTACCTACTCCTGTTATAATAATGTAATTTCTTTTAGTTGCTGTAAGATTACTATTTAATTTCTAAATACACTATACAATAGTATGTATAATGAGGAAATCTATAATTGGTTTCTCAATTAGCTAATTTAATTAATTAATTTTCTCAATTCGTAAATTTTAATTTTAACATCTCTTTAGAGCACTTAAATTACCTGTCGTTAGTGAATATTTTTAATATTCCAACTTTAGAAAACGGAAGAAAAATAAATCTAACCTTTTTATGCCGTGGGGGGAGGGGGGGGGGCGTGTTGTGACATCGCGTTTAAAATTCCCGCTAGTGGCGCTAGTTGACTTAGGGCGCGCATCGCGCCGTTTCGTGTGAACCCCGTACCGCGTACCGCCAGTTTCTGTCAAAACAGTGGTGCCGTGCGGTTGATATAGTTAAAGCCATACAATAAAGTGTGATTTTTAAGTGCTAAACGAACTTTTCCTGCAAATTTTCGAAGTCATCTGCTAAAATTCGGTAAGTTATATATTTTTTTCAACAAATACTGTGACTTTTGACTTTGTTATTAGTTATAAATGAAATGCGTACGTCAAGTACGTTTACTTGCGTGGCCATTTTTATGTAAAGTCGTCGGGGGGGCCAGTTGTCACAACTCGCCCCCTGAATGTAGTTTTTATTTACCTTTATATAAAACCAATGTGTATTATGTAAAATATTTTTTAACATATATTGAATGCTTATATACATATCGATCCATAATCGGCAGAACAGCGTAAGCGGCAAAAAGTAAATTGTTCAGGAGAAGGTTTTTTTTAATTAACTTTCTTCATTGATTCCTAAAAGGATTTTGGTTAATGAGGATTATTAATCTTTGGTTGCTGCCTATGTAAAGCTGATAATACAAATATCTAAATGCCTTCAGTTGTTGAGATAGTGGCGGTAACGTTGTTTTGCCTATGACCCTGGCAGATTTTTTCCCTGCGAAATGTCGCATACGCTGTTCGGAGTACATAATTATTTTTGAAATGTCTATCACGCAATCATGATAGGTAAACAAATAACTAAATAAAATGGTTCCATGACATTTGATCCTATAGTTGACCAAATACAATGATTTGCAAGTAAGTATGCAAAGAGGATATACGGCCGTAAAACAAAGTCGATATACTTGTATATGCAGGCATTTCGATTGAAAATCCGTTGTAATGATATTTTTACTAACAATAATTTCGACTCTCCGAAGGAGCATGCGGTAATAACAAAATACGACATACTTTTATTTGCAGTCGGTTTAGCAAAAAACATTTTTTTTAAATTAAAATTTTTAAAAACATTAACATTTTTATCTGAATACAACACCAGAGGCACACCTTCTCCCACTGTCTGGAGCCAGCGAGACCATGGCCTCCTCAATTTTAATATGTTATGAGGAAGAAGGTAGTGGGGATGGGAATGAGATATGGAAAATGCTCCTGGCTATACAGATCTAGTTGCCAAACACGGCTAAAGCAATTTCAAGTAATAAGTCTAATACCTACACACCACACACCAGCGTACAAATACAAAAAATCATTTAAAATAACTTTTTTATACGAATACAACGCAAGAGTCCCAACTGCTCCCAACTGGAGCCGAATTCCTAATTTTTGTATGTTGTGAGGCTGAAAGTAGTGGAGAGGGGAAGGAGATGTGGAAAATGTACCAGGATATTCAAATCTAGACACCAAATACGGTCAAAGTCATTTCAAGTAATAAGTCTCATAATTATATACACTACACACCAGCGTAAAAATATTAAAAAAATCATATAATGTAACTCTTTTTATCCAAATACAACACAAGAGTCCCAACCGTCTGGAGCCAGTGAGACTATGGCATCCCCAATTTTAGTATGTTATGAGGCTGATGGTAGTGGGGAGGAGAAGGAGATATGGAAAATGTACCTGGCTTTTCAGATCTAGTCACCAAATAGGCTAAATACGGTGACTAGATCTGAATAGCCCGGTACATTTTCCACATCTCCTCCTCCTCACTACTTTCAGCCTCAAAACATACTAAAATTGTGGATGCATAGTCTCACTGGCTTCAGACGGTTAGGAAAAGTTGGGCCTCTTGTGCCGTATTCGGATAAAAAGTAATATTATATATTTTTTTGTAATTTTGCGCTGGTGTATAGTGTATAATTAGACTTATTACTTGAAATGGCTTTAGTCGTGTTTGGTGACTAGATCTGAACAGCCAGTTCCATTTTCCACATCCCCTTCCCCTCCCCACTACCTTCAGCCTAACAACAAACCAAAATTGGGGATGCCATATTCTCACTGGCTCCAGGCGGTTGGGAAAAATGATATAATTTGCATTAATACTTTTTATTATAATATTCAAATACAAAAGAATAAATTAAGAACTTAAGAATTTTCGTTTAGTTTCCGATGCTACCAGCCGCCGACGCCAACATGTCTGCACTAGTCACCAGATGGACGCCAACCGACCAAACGGAAACATTCTTGACCGACAGCGTAAGACAGCGTAACCGACCACTGTCGCTTACGCTAAAAGCTACAACTACTAAAAAAAAGTGACATGCATATAAGATAGAGCTGCAATATTTTTGTCATTGATGTATTAGGCAGCATTGAACAGTTTTCGCTAAAAATCGTAATTTAACAAAAATGTCGTGTACGATGTTCTGCCGATTATGGGTCGATATGTTTTACCTATATACATTTCCTTTTTGTTAATCAAAATTTTTTTTTCAGGCTTACAAAATGGTTCGAAATTATAAAAAAAAGACAAAGAGGGGTGAAATTCCAGAGAAGGTTTATGAACAAGCTGCTTCTGAAATCATGACTACAAACGTGTCACTTCGAAAAGCTGCGGCCTCTTTTGGAATTAATCATATGACCCTAAAGCGGTTCATCGATAGGAAAAAATCTATTCCTCTTACAAGTTATAAGGTGGGATATTCCAGTAGTTTTTATGCGCATTATTATCATGCGCAGGAAAAAGAACTTGCAGATTACATAGCAAAATATTGCAAAGTTTACTATGAGCTAAATGCGACTTATGCGAAAAAGCTTGTAGTTCCAAAATGTAACGAAAATTCCGGAAAACTGGAGGAAAATTCAAAGCGCTACAAAAGATTGGTTAATCAGCTTGAGGTGTAGATACTGTATACTGCAACCACTTTCATTTATCTGACGGTAACATATTATCAGGAATTAAAGGAAAACAATCAGTTTGTTTGTAACCACGATTTATTTATTTAATTTTTATTTACCGACCGGTTTCGCTTAATACAAGCATCTTCAGGGTATAAATTAAAACTGATGAAAAAATACATTGTGTGAGCTTATATATACATACAGACAGAGACAAAACATAATATAAAGTAAGAGTGAGAGAGTGTAATTAACATCCTACATAGTGATAGAGAGAAAGAGAAAGAAAAGGAAAGAGAAAGAGGAAGAAAAAAACCCAAATCCTTAGTTAAATGTGTCCAACAGTCCGATATTAGGAATATTTCCCATAAACTAGAAAAAAACCCGCAGCCACTTTATTCCTTAATCACCTGTTCAAATGACGTTTTGTCCCGGTAGATATAATGCAATTATTCATTAGATATACCTTTCTCTTTCTCTCTATCACTATGTAGGATGTTAATTACACTCTCTCACTCTTACTTTATATTATGTCTTGTCTCTGTCTGTATGTATATATAAGCTCACACAATGTATTTTTTCATCAGTTTTAATTTATACCCTGAAGATGCTTGTATTAAGCGAAACCGGTCGGTAAATAAAAATTAAATCAATAAATCGTGGTTACAAACAAAGTGATTGTTTTCCTTTAATTAATATGTCAAACCACAAAGTGACTGCTTTCTACCAAAATATTATCAGGAGTTTGTTTTTACCTATTTTATTACGTATCTAGTCCCACATACTTTTTTTTTTTATTAAGGAGAAAATACAGATGTCAATTGACTAGAATATACAAAACAATTAATAGAGAATTCACCTGCATCCAAACTATTTCTCACGAATTAACATTAACAGCAGATAAAAACATATAACTTTATATTATTTACAAAGGTAACTTATAGTTTATGTTATTTCCTGCCTTTCAACTTTTTATCTTAACTTTTTACTTTTACATTATACTTTATATTTTATAGTTTACACTTTTACTTTATACTTTCATTTTATACATCATAATTCTATTTACTACTCATTACCTTAACTCCTTTCTTTTACCTTTTGTTTTTATATTTAACTTTACATTTATATGTCACTTTCTTATGTTATTGTATTATAATATATATAAATATAATTATGTCAATGGCACATGTTGTGCCGTATGTTTTTTGAAATAAATAAATAAATATGCAAATATTTTTACTCTTAAATACGGAAAAGACGTATGTATACATAAGAATATTATTTTACAAATAGAGAGATGAAAAAAATGTGCGCAAGATCCTTATAAAAGTTTACTAAGTGTTTTTGGAATTTTTATGGTAAGACCAAAAATATATAAATATAGATAAAAAAAATAATGTCATACATAAATTTAAAAAAAGAAAGGTCTAAGTTATTGTATTTTGTAGGAAAACAGCCTTCAATTTTCTACTAAAGGTACTGCGTGTATCTAAAAATAAGTCGGAATCCTTGAGGTTTTGATTTTGATTAAACGATTCGCACATTCTTCTGATTGGATCCCTGACACCAGCATTTGTACGCGTCCGGCTAATGTGGAATAAGTCGTTAAGCCTTGTTACTCTGGGTGGTATTTTGAAGTTTATTAGTTTCAGTAGGTCAGGACAGTCAATAATGTTGTTGCAGATTTTATACAGAGTCATGAGGTCAAGGAATGTTCGCCGGTTAGTTAGAGTGGAGACGTTATAATTCGAGAGCATACTTCTTTTCTTCAATTATTGTTCATCACAACTTGCCCCACCCATGGCACAACTGACCCCACGGGTGGGGCATGTTGTGACTATTCCTTTACTTTTAAAAATAATATTTTGTCGCTTTATTCGTATGTAAACACAGTTAATAATACCAAAATAATGTAGTAATTTGTTTGCATTAAAATTTTAAACGTTTGATTTCGTTAGATTTCTCTACTTTTTGTAATTTAGTCACAACACGCCCCACCTTCACCTACCTACTATACCTACAACAACTAGACAAATATTAACATTTTATTTACATACATCTCATTCCAACTATAGTTTGCATTCCCCAATACAACGGTAACAAATACTTTTACAATTGTATTTGACAACAATTTGCACTTGGATCTTCGTACGGATCCGTAAGATCCGGTTCCGTAAGACCGATCTTCACGGTTCGCGGATCTTTGCGAATGAGTGAGCGGGTGATCCGGTGAGCCGACTGACCCGTTGAACGAGCAGATCTGGTGAGCCGACTGACCCGTTGAACGATACTCACCGGCTCGCGGGTCACTACTGAACTGATTCGGATTGATCGTTTGTTCACAGATAAGCGCCACCTCAGTGGACATTCCTTGATTTACGAAATTTTGCCTGAGCATTTGAAAGTTGAACGGTGGGGTGCTTCGATTTCATATGCCTAGAAATGTTTTCTATCGAACCACCACTTCGTAACTAGTAATTTGTTGTGAACAGTATACGTGTTTGGATTTAGTGTAGTATATTAGTGGCAACAGAAAAATGATTCCAAATATAACTATTTTTTAATGACGACATCGTAAAATTTTAAATTAAAACACAGTTTAATTACACATTAAATTAAGTCACAAGCGAGATAATAATTTAAGAAATAATAATTATGTATCCCGGGTACGAACCAACAAAAGCGACATGAGAAGTTGTACGATTACCGTACTGATATTTCGTAACTGACGTTGGACTAATTGAGTCGTTCAATTGAGCCGGTTCGCTGAACTGGATCTTTTCATTGAACGAGACCTAGTGCCCGTCTCTAGTAAAAGCCCTTGGGACGTTTAAATAAATAAAAATAATAATTATAGGCGCAGGCTCCATGTTCAATAAACGTCACGATCATTATCATTATCATTATTAACATTAGTAATCATTTCATTACATAGTATAAAATGAAGTCGCTCAAAGTATGTGCGCATAGATTTTTTAAACTACGCAACGGATTTTCATGCGGTTTTCACCAATAGATAGAGTGATTCAAGAGGAAGGTTTATATGTATAATATGTGCTTATTATAGTAGAGAAAGGCCGAGAAATTCAAATATTCAATTCAGGCAGCGGGCAGCTGGCAAACGGATGGTGTGGATTTTATAAAGGTTGGGTAATGGCGTTGTGTTACGTGTGGCCGGGTCTACTAGTGTTCAATAAATGTCACGGTTTTTGATAAACGTCTGCGAATCAAATGACCGTGCAGGGTTCGCCTTTGGATGAGTGAAGCTCACTTTCATCTTCGTGGCATCTTATTTTTGAAAGCAAAATTGAGTTCATTTAACCAGATTTCACGCAGGACTAACGCACAGACAACTGAAATTTGTATTTTTATCTACATATACAAAAATCATAATATGTTTGTTTCTATGTATGTGAGTTGTCTGTGCATTGCTGCGAGTATATTATGAATAGAAAATGTTTGAAACTTTCAAAATATCTTATTTCCACCCTCGCGAAGGTTTCTGTATCATTACAACTACATGACAAAGCATTTAAAAGGTTTTTTTAATCATTACAAAAATTCTTACGAAACTGTCAAAAATGTCGCAATTTGAGAGTGACATTTCGCAAACCATCGATTGTTAAATCAAAATTCAATTTTCGAATACACCCTTTAAATCATAGGTTTTTAACGTGGGCGATAAGATATTCAGGGGGGCGGTAGAAGACCAAGAGAAAATTGGGGGGGGGGGCGTTTCAAACTTTCAGTGGGGCGGTGGGGAGACCAAGAGAAATCCATCCCACCCCATCCTTCCTTACCTATCCCATTACGCCCCCCGCCGTTTTGGAAAATGTAACCCTGTCGTGGTACCCCGTTACGCCCCCCCCCCGTTGTGGTAAATATAATCATGACAGCAATTGCTGTTTCGGATTCACGAGTAAGGGCCTGACCAAACCGGTGCGTTCATTTTGCGTCCGCGACGTGAAGCGTCCTGTGCAGCGTCTGCACGTACACTGAATTCGTTGTTTGTACTTCTAGGATTATTGATTTTCATCTCTCATCCAATGGAGGTAGTAAATTATCATCGTAATGCACATTTCCGCTATTCGATCTCAAAAAATTATTCAACACACATGAAGCTTTTACTATCGAAGTGTATTTTTTTGATGTTTTTGCCTCCAAAGGTCTAAAAAAAATTCGCCATTTTTGAGCCAATATGCCGAAAGCATTTGCCACCACACGTCAAGCTTTACATAATCTGTAATTATAATTAGATATTCTCGGGTCATATCTTGATTGCCTGTATGGAAATGGACGCATCAGACTTGAGCTGAATCCAAAAGCTTTCGACTCCAAACATACATATTTAAAGAGTTTAACTTCTTCACCTTATTCTTGTAATCCATCTTGTTAATATTGTAATTCATATAACTACATAAACTCTCTTATTGTAGAAGAATTTGTGTGCATAGTATCAATTAGTGAAAAATTCAACCTATACAAATGAATGTATATCCGCAAACTGTAAACTTCACCCGCCATAACACAGGGTCATCCCTAGCATGGAGGGTGAAATATCACAAAAAAACTATTTGTACTTTCGATAATTCATGTATTAAATAAATAAATAAATAAAATAGTTCCCCTCCGAACTATACCGCACGATTGATGACATTAACGTACCACGGACGCTAGTTGTTGATCGCTAGTTTGGTGTGAACCTTCTGCACGCTCTTAGGACACTCCCGTGCACGCCACCGTAGACGCAAAATGAACGCGCCGGTTTGGTCAGGCCTTTAGGAGGCGCCAGAAATAAAAATATTCTCAAAGTGGGCGGTGGGAAAAAAAATATTGAGAATCTATAATTTAAATTAATGAATTTAATCCAAGTACTCGCCTTTGGTACAAACCAAAATCGAATACTTTGAATCTAATCAAAAAATATATGTATTTTTTATAGGTACTGATTGTTCTTATAATTTACAAAAATAAATGTTTGTAATATATGAAAAACAGGTCGCACGCGAGCTGTTTGAAAATTTAAATGTACCAGGACTGAATATATTTAATACGGGGAGGGGAGGGGATCGCGGGAAAGAGACAGGGAAGGCGGGGAAGGTAAGGGGGAACACATGAGGGGAAGGGGACATGGGAGGGGAAGGGGAATGGGACGAAGGGAAAAAGACACGCAGGGAGAAAAAAAATCTTTATTAGTGGCATTGCCACGCATGCCGGGAACTCGCTAGTAGATTATAAAATTGTGCGTAAAATAACAAAAATTAAGTTTTTAATATACTTAGCCATTGTTGAGTGTTTTTGAAATCTGTTATATGTGCTCGGTAATAAATAAATAAATAGAACTTATTCGCTTTCGTTTTATTTCAAAAAATTATGTTAATTGACATTCTCTCTTTCCTGTCATTTTTGTGTATCGGTTAAAAGTCTGCAAAAATTAATTTGAAAATTATTTTATCTTACAGGCAGCGGGAGCTTCAACGTCCACGGCAAATCTGCATCCTGAAATCGAGCATGTGGACGTGGAAGTCAAAAAGGAAGCCATCGACGAGGACTCTGACGAAACTCCGGACGATCCGTCTTGGTTTGAGTCCACCGACAACTTCAAAACTGAACGACAAGAAGACCCATATCTCTCGGAAAATTCTGCAATCACCGAAGTACCCATCGACAATCTAGGTCCTGCGTCGAAAAGGCCGCGACCCGGATCCTTTTTAGGAAGTCAGGTTCCTATAGAAAAGAAAGAAAATGACAAGGTAACAATAGAAACGGAATTTGACATGTTTGGAAGAAGTATAGGAACACAGCTCAACAAAATGCCACTCAGAGACGCTTTGGAACTTCAATTGGCGTTGCAGAAAGTGATAACAGATTTCAGACTGAGCAAGTGCGTTGCATGATCAAATATAGTGGAACCTTGTGAAGTTTACTAAACACAAATCGTGACCCTTTTTAAATTCATAAATACAGACCCTACCTGAAAGACTTTTAACCCTTAATTAGGCGCATTAAGAAAATCACCCAATTAGTCGCATGGGGTCACTATTAACCCCAAATAAATAAAACAATGTATGTATTATCAAAAATAAAAAATAAAAACTTTGACTTCAAACAATAAAAAAAATAAAACCGCTTCTAATCTCTCTTCCGTACCCCGCGGGAAGGTAGGAAGCTAGAAAGAGTGATGTCGCATTCCAAACACTCTAACATTTTTTTTTTCAAGCACCATCTGCGCCTAATTAAGAGTTAATCACCGATTCCTAAGTATTTGGAGTAATAAAATGTTAATGTCATTTTGCTGTCCCCAGATTTTTTTTTTCAATTGAAAACCAAAAAATATTATATCACTGCAGAAAGCAATGTGGTTTGACATACCTATTTAATAAAAATAAAACTTTTTTTGTAGAAAACCACGATTTTTAATTAATTTATTTACCGACCGGTTTCGCTTTGTTTAAGCATCATCAGGGTACAAATTAATACTGTATTAGTTTGTACCCTGATGATGCTTGCTTTTGTGAGCATGCTTGGGCAAAGCGAAACCGGTCGCTAAGTAAATTAATTAAAACTCGTGGTTTTACACAGTGTTTTATTTTTATTTAATTTTTTTACCAACAAATATTATTTTACCACACGTCGCGTCGCCCATTATTATAGTGCTTAACGGGTCACATGCTACGCGTTCTATCTCACATGTGCGTGATGTACCGCTAGTATTTACCCAGTGGCGACGTGTGATTTTTATTTTTTAGTTTTTAATTTTAAAAAAAATGACAGACAGAAAAGTGACATAGTCGTATTTACACCAAATGAGCTCAGGAATCGCTTGTTAAAGTCTTTCGGGTATTACAAACAACATTATACAATATACAAGTGCTAAAAATAGTAATTGACATTTTCATGTGTTATCCACAAATATGATATATTATTTGCAAAAAAATATTTTTTCTTTCTTCAAAATTATTCAAAGTGTTTAGTTCCTGCATGCGTCTCGTTCTAGCGGTACTTTTAACAAATGAGACAGCGCTAGTTCACTCAAACCCATGCTCACTGCATGGACTGCCGCGAAGAGAGCCCTTAAAACAACGGTCTCGAAGAACAATGTCGGATCTGCTAAAAATTGAAAATCGAGCCATTGCGTTGGCTTATTTTAACTTTATTTTTTTATTTAAGTTTGAATTTTCGCAATTTTGGTCGAGATGAAATTAAATGTACATATTTTTCTTATTTGCTATAATTCTTGATCTCCAAAACAGTGAAATTGCAGAAAAGAAACTTTAAACTGCTCTACTGCATATCCGACAATAAATCGCATATCCGACATTGTTATTCGGGACCGGATATGCCACCGCTCTATCTTAAGGTTCCATTTATGAGACAACATAAAACAATTTGTTAACTGCTTTTCATTTCACTATTTTTATAATAGCATTTAAATAACAACAATAAACAGTGAATGGTGTAAAAAGATTAAGTGTTTGGTTTATATTGATACTGGCGTATAACTGACGTTTATTATAAATATTAACTAACTGTGATTTTTAGGATTTAAATTTCTCACTTAAAAGTAATCTTATTATAAATATTATGTTTAGCAAAGTCATAATTATTAATAATTTTGTTAATACATTATAATAATTAATACTTTCTTGTGTCTGCAAAAACCTCAGAACTTATTTTTTTATTATTATTTTATTTTATTATTTTTATTTCAAATGTGTGTACCGCACAAGAGTCCCAACTGCTCCCTGCTTAACTGAGTCGGGGAGGAAATCGATGGTCTTAAGAATATCTATGTAAGCTTGTAAATGCGCTTGTCATATTAATGTTATTATTATTGTTAAGATAATGCGGATATCATATTATGGGGGTATTTCTCCATCTACCAGACAGCTTATGCGTACGATAACGAATATTTAAAAAAAATACTCGGTAACAGGTGAAAAAAACTTATCCTATATATAGCCACTATTCATAGGTTCAAGTACCGAATATTAAACTCAAAACTTTTTAAATAAATTATTTGTGTTTAATTAATCGAAAGTGAACGTTATCGTATGGATATTCTATGACGGTGGTGAAATACCCTCTATCTCCCATTCTTTATGTTCCTGTTCAGGTTAAATTTTGTTACCATTAGGTCAAATATATCGGTCCCAACGAATGTCAGATTAGCTAATTCGTGATTTTGCATTATTAGAGCTATTTGTATGCTTTCATTTAGTTTCGTGTGTTCGTACATTTTTATTGCTTTCGAAAGTAAGAAATATTAAGTTTTTAGTTAATATACTATGGCAACATATAATAAAACGCAGCTTGTTTCGTGAGAACAGAAGAGACTTTATTTGCGTGAATTCAAAATGACAATCGATTTGCTATAATTATAGGCCACAAGATGGCGCTAGTAGTAATCTATATTTTGCTATTTATAATACAACAATATACAACTCTCATCTACATTTACCAATTTGGACATTTGATTATTGGGACTGTCGAAAGGTTTTGGTTTTTTTATTAATTACTTTTTTGAATTTTATCAACGCCATCAAACAAATAGAACTAAATACATTGTTCATATGATAGGAATGAATAGGCATAAAATATTAATAATGTAGGTTTTTACTAAATTGTACTTCTTATTATCTATGAAACTGTACAGAAATGTGTAAGTTCAGTTTATGTTAAAACAGTCACCAAATTTGTTAATTAATTATATATTAGATTAATAATTATGTTTTGTGCTTAAATTTACGTCATATTAATATTAATTTTGTTCTAAAAATTTAACACAAATTTTTGCTACGCCCTTGTCACTGTATCGTCGTTTTTCTTGAATTTTTTTCTCATTTATCTAAACTTTCGTTTTATTTTAAATCTTCGCCACTTACCACAAGAATTTAATAGCCGCCACTGGTTACACGAAAGGATTTTTAAAATTCTTTGGTTTACTATTATAATACTTTCGGTGGAAATGTTAAGATTAAAAAATAAATCCACTATAATTGGAAAACTGGATGCAGTTTATTATATTTTTATCAAAAAAAAAAATGTAAAATGTGAGTGTTTTGATGTATCTGACGAAGTTTTTTTATATTTTTTCGATTAAATTAAAAAATGTAAAAACAAAATATTAGAATTTTTTATTTATCATTATCTTAAAGAAACAAGAAACATTATTTATAAATGGCGAGTATTTTCACAAAGGAAAAATATCCACAAAAACTTTTTATTCATGGTACAGTTTTTAATGAATCTCGGGGTTCATATTTTGTGATAATCTTTGAATGCACTTTCAGTTAGTTGATGGAAAATAAGAAAAATGTATTCATTTGTGAATAGCCATATTCATTTCATTTAAACATTTTTGCAACAAAAATCAAATTTCATATTTGCAAAAAAATTTTTCACAAAATTTCTGCAACATTTTAGTTCTAAAATATTCTGGACTTCGACTTTTCTAATTAATAATAAATATTGTTTTTAATAAGAATAAATGTTTGCTTTATCTTTCTAAGTACCTACCTACACCTCTAAAATACATATAATTATAAAAAATCGCAAATAAAAATTAAAATGATAATACCTACCGTTGTTACGTAAATAAAATCGATTTTTTTTTTTTTTTACATGAGCTCCATACAGGAGGCCCTGAGGAAAATAATTTCCCTCAGGGCCTATGTCATCTTTGAGGATGCTGTGTGGAGGGTTTTTTTAAGGAAAGGAAGGAGAGGAGAGTTCTGGGAAGGAAAAGGGTTTAAGGGGTGGGTAGGAATCTGGGGTTCAGTATGTCCTGGTCATCCGCCTCCAAGACCTAGAAAAACCTCACCCCATGAACCCGGGCACCCCTGCTAAATCACCAAACGTAGCGAACCACTTGGGGTGACCTATGGCAGAGGTGTTGGTTATCCAATAAAGGTTCCCGGGGCGGCGGTAATGTATCTATTCAGGTTACAAATACAAACCAGTTCTTAGAACAATTATTTTCAATGAAAAAGGTAGTTGCCAATCATATGGAAAAAAATAGTCGACGATAATATTGTTAATTCTAAAATTTGAAAGATGAGATTGACATAAATGACGTTCAAATCAGAGGTTTCGCCGAATTGGTAAAGTGTTTGCCCTGGGTTCTGGGTTTGAGTCCCAGTTGCGACCGTTATCTTTTTATTTTTCTGTGTGTTCTTCTCTTTCATATTTTCGTTAAATTATTAGTGTAACTAATATTATAATAATTATTAGTGTACTAATAATAGATAACTAACTAACCATCACATCGTTTCGTCGTAGGGGTAGGCAGAGAGGACGGACCGCCAAACATCTCGGTCCTGGCACACACTCTTTGCCTCACTCACATTCATACATTCTCTTCTATTAGTCTGACTTTTGACATGGCCTGACTCAAGAATCTGATTCACTTGATCGTGCCATGTCTTCCTCGGGCATCCCCGACTTCTTCTACCATTCACATTCGCGTCGTATATTATTCTTCTTACACTACTTTCTTCGTTCATTCGCTCTACATGCCCAAACCATCTGAGGGTCCCTTTCTTAATCTTACTCATTATGCTTACATCAGCCTTACATTCTTTGCGGATATCCACATTTCTCACACGATCATACATTGTTTTACCACACATACGTCTCAGGGATTCATTCACAAATAGTAACAAAAAATCATTAGTTCGCTGTTGACTGATTATAAGTTCATCATCGACTAGTTCACTGGCATTGCACTGCCAATAACAGTATAAACACTTCACTGGGTGGACTGTTCACTCTGCTATGTTGTCCAGCGGTGTTCATCATATATTAGGTTTATACTTTATACATCAACATTAGGGGTAGATCGTCATTTGGGGTAGATCATCATATATTAAGGGGCGGCCGTGCCCTGGTAGGCAGATAGTAACCATTAGTTTGACGACCTCCGTAGTCCAGTGGGTAAGACTCTTGACTCACAATCCGGAGGTCGCGGGTTCGAACCCGGCATACGCAAATAAATTTTATTTAATTAATTTGTGTTATTTCACAATTAATTCATTTAAAATAATATATAGTATATTTGCGGCATGTTCCAGAGTGGAAGATACTATCAGTATCGCCCTGGTGTAAGACCACCATTCAGAATTGAAACGTTGCTTGAAAATGGCTATAGCCGTGTTTGGTGACCAGATCTGAATAGCCAGGTACTTCCCAACCTTCCTCTCCCCCAACTCCTTCCCCTCCCCACTACCTTCAGCCTCACAACATACCCCAATTGGGGATGCCACAGTCTCACTGGCTACAGACGGGAGCAGTTGAGATTCTTATGCGGCATTCACTGTAAAAAAAAAAAAAGTTATCAACTTGTGTTTGTTGACTTGAAGCCCCAGTGGCTTCAGGCTGGATATTGGAGTGTCAACAACATCGATACCGATGCTCCATAGTTATTGATGTTGTTTGGTTGCATCGGTTCAGCCCTGATTGTAGCTAGGCTGTGACCTTGGTAAGGTCTGTATTTTGCCGCGTCGGGAAATTTGGATCCAAGTTTGATTCTATTGGCATCAAACATATTTTTGTGATGGGTCTCACAAAAGTGCCTTGTGACGTCTTGAGGGTAACCACCCTCACTACTCCATCCGGGCCTGGATGAGTAGTTAATATGCGCGCCATCTTCCATAATGCAGGAGGCAAATTGTCTTCCATCAAAATTACTAGATCGTCTTCTTTTATGACCTTTTGGCTGCTGGCTTGCCATTTGGTCCGTTTTTGCAGCTCAGTAAGGTAATCTCGTTTCCATCAGAACCAGAGAGATTGAATTAGGACGTTTAATTTTTGATATTGGCTTAGTGTGTTCTCCGGGAGCTCGCGGACGTCCACCTCGGGGATAACAGAAGCATCCGTGCCCATGAGGAAATGGTTGGGGGTGAGAGGGAGCAGGTCGTCGACATCATCAGACAAGGAGGTTAAGGGACGGGAGTTCAAACAAGCCTCTATCTGACAAAGCAAAGTAAATAATAATTCAAACTGCAATGGATTATTTTTAATAATTCTATATAAATGAAACTTGGTGAACTTGACAGCTGCTTCCCACAGCCCTCCGTGATTTAGTGATCTAGGAGCTATGAAATTCCAAGATATTCTCGTATCAGCTAAAAACCTATGAATTTTGTCATTGTTCAGCCTTAGACTCGCATACAGTTCTTTGAGCTTATTGGAAGCTCCACTAAAGATGAAGGCATTGTCAGAAAATATTTTTTCCGGTTGACCCCTACGGGCAATGAACCTCTTTAAATAATTTTAAAAAAGCATCGCTTGACAAATCTGTTACGAGTTCCAAACGAACCGGTTTGGTAGAAAAACAAACAAATATGCAAAGATACGATTTAATAAGCGGAGATTTCCTCAGCGCTCCACCCTTCGTATCAATAGGTCCGGCATAGTCAACTCCTGTCACCGATAACGGTCGACTGAGAGTGATTCTCTCCACTGGATGGTTTCCCATGGTCTGCTGGCAAACCTGAGGTCGGTATCTAAAACATACAACACATTTATGTAGGATACGCTTAACAGTATTTCTCCCAAATATCGGCCAATATTTCAAGCGTATTTCTGATAACAGCGCTTGGGGACATGCATGTAAATGTTCATAATGAAAATTACGTATGATTAATTCAGTTAGTTTATGTGCCGGCGATAATATTATAGGGTGTCTTTGATGATGCGATAAATACGTAGCTAATTTTAATCTTCCACTTGCACAAATTAGAACCTTCCATGAAACAGGGATTGAGGGCTTTCAATCTACTGTTTTTGTTTACTAACCCATGCTTTTTTAAGTCCTTCAATTCTCTTTTAAAGGAATGCGCTTGCGATGATTTCAGTAGACATTTTAAGGCTGTTTCCAGTTCGGAGACAGTTAAATTGCCACAAGTTTTACCAGTGGCGGATTAAGTGTTGAGAGCGCCCTAGGCAAGCACCTCATCGGAGCCCCTTTAGCGGCCATGTATTATAAATTTTAATTAGTACTTATACATATAATAACTAATGCTGCGCCACGTGGCTTAACCGACGCGGCGGCGCGCGCCGGCGTGGTATTTTGGTATAACATATAAAACTGGGTCTCCATCTATCTTTTTTTTACAAACCAAGTTTCATCACAATTGGTTCACTAGTTTTTTTGCATGAAGAAGTACCTATACAAACACCTACACATTTTTGCAGTTATGGTAAAGATAATTAATTAAACATTTTATAATCTAATATTTGATCAATAAAAGATTAAAGTTAAATCAATTATTTATTTAAAAATTGGTATGCATCTACTAATCATTCAATAACAATTGTTAAAAAAAATATATGCATCTACATATTTGTCTTGCAAAGTTGTCAATAACATCGTCAAGTTTGATTCAATGTTACGTTTTGCTAATGAATTTAATCTCTTCTGTCATGGTTGAGCGAAGATAATTTTTCACTCACTTTAGACAGGAAAAATGCTGTAATTGCTGACTGCCATTGAAACGCAAATTCATAACGCTATGCCAATGTTTGGATAAATTGATTCGAGTTCTTTATTTCTTAAAACCTATAAAATCGCTTTGGTTATTAGGGCAGCCCTCCATCTAAAGATTCTAGAGCTATCATTGTTAAATAAGAACATAGATAGATCCATTCATCAAGAAAGCACTTTTTTAAATCACCAGAACACATCGTTACTAACATACGAGCACTATTTTAAACTCGTTCATTGTTCAAAATGACCAAATTGCGTAAAAACGAAAATTTCCTGAAACATGTTTTTCTCCACTGTGGGTAAATATGTGACTTTTTAGATATCCCTTTGTAGCACACGAGTAGTTGCAGTCGGGACATGAAAGGGGAGTTTTTCCCAGAATAGATAAACAGGTGATGTTTAAGACTTCCCTTTGAAGATCATGAATAGTTGCAGTCAAGACACGAAAAATATTTCTCTCTACTGTGAATCGGCAAGTGCGTTCTTGGACGTCCCCTTTTGAGAACATTAATAGTTGCAGTCGGGACATGAAAAAAGTTTTTGTCCACTGTGGTCCACTTGTGATTTTTGTGTAGATGTCCCGTGCGATAACATGAAGAGTGGCAATCGGGACACAAAAAAGATTTTTCTCCGGTGTGGATAAATATGTGACGTTTTAGTTGTTCTTTTGTTAAACATGAATAGTTGCAGCCGGGACACGAAAAAGACTTTGTCCACGGTGGGAAAACATGTGATTTTTTAGATTTTTCTTCGTAGTACATGCATAGTTACACTCATGAAAAAGGTTTTTCTCCACTGTGAATCGTGCTGTGAATTTTTATATCTCTTTTTCGAGAACTTGAATAACTGCATTCGGGACATGAAAAAGGTTTTACGCCACTATGAGTCAGCTTGTGACTCAAAGTTTCAGGGAAACCTGAGGAAAATTACTTAAAACTAAGTGAACCGGTGCCGGTCGCCATTTAAAGAAGTGTGTAATGTGGTTATAAATTTTGTTAAAAGTTGTTTAGCTTTTTGTTCCTTGTAATGAGCAAAAATCACAATTTGGGAGGCGGGTTGATACCGACGCCCCGGGAACCATTTATTGGATAACCAACACCTTTGCTATAGGTCACCCAAGTGGTTCGCTACGTTTGGTTCATGTGGTGAGGTTTATCCAGGTCTTAGCGGCGGATGCAACTGCCCTCATGCTGCATGGCGAGCCGAATCAAGAGAGACTGGTTGAAGGAGGCTTTTTGACCTTTCCAGCCGGAATCTATCACTCTCACTGCTCCGCAGTTGGAGGGATAGATTGATACGTCCGTCACTCCTGGATACACAGACCCCAGATTCCTACCCACCCCCATTACCCTTTTCCTTCCCAGAACATACAACCCCCCCTTTCCTTAAAAAGACCCGCCAAACGGCATCCCCTAAGATGACATAGGCCCTGAGGGAAATTATTTTCCTCAGGGCCTCCTGTGTGGAACTAATGTAAAAAAAATAATCATAATTAGTCTACGATTAGTTCTCACATTGTTTTAGTTGTCGGTGGGCTCTTCCGGTCACATGGTCTCGTTTACGAGATGAGCCGAAGATAACCGAAGGTAGGTATGCAGAGTCGTTATAATCCTACAGCTCTGCGCTCTGCAAACAAAACCTAGCTTCCAGTTATTTCCAATAATTTTACATGATAAAAATCCCAATATAATAAAGTAATAATGTGGAAATGCTGCCTAGTGGGTAGTGAGTACCTCCACATTCAGACCACAACAATAATAATGTGGAAATGCTGCCTAGTGGGTAGTGAGTACCTCCACATTCAGACCACAACAGTAATAATGTGGAAATGCTGCCTAGTGGGTAGTGAGTACCTCCACATTCAGACCACAACAGTAATAACTCATTACGACTTATTGGAGACTCCAAACAGATATCAGAATCAGAAATCCTGGAGAGCCGTCAGGTCAAAGCAGCCAGAAATAACAGAACAAAAGGCCTACTAATATTGGCTCCGACTAATCCACGAAATGGGAGATGCAAAAATGAGGCAGATGTTACCAAATTTTGAGTTACAAAAAATATTAATAAACCGTGCTCAAATTTTGACACATATTACGTACTATATTACGCAGCCTTCCAGCACCAAGCGCCACTCCTGAGCGAGCGCTGGGCCCTAGCTCACTCCAGACCACGTCCTACATTATAATTGATTATTTATTTTATTTCTATTATCGCTTATGTCTTTTATATTTGTTTGTTCTATTTACTTTTTTTTTTTTTACTTTATCTGTTGTGTAAATATGTGCAATTTTATGGGACGTGTGGGATTGCACTATCCTCCCCACATCCTGGAATAAACATTATTATTATTATTATTATTATATTATCTAGAACCGTGGTCGTCAAACTGCGGCCCCGTGGGCCGCGTTCTTTTTAAATATATATTTTTTTTCATGTATTTATTAATATTCTTTATATTATTAATATTCCTGTTTTTTCAAATATTTTGTGTACGTAAACTCATATAAATTAATTTATTGACATTTGATTTTAAAACGCCCAGCTGGTTTTTGAAGACATCCTAAGTCGATTTTGAACGCGCGCATAGATAGGTTCTCAACGTGGGCGATAACGCCCCCTTGTGGGCGTTTGAGACTTTCAGGGGGGCAGTAGAAGACCCAGATAAAATTAGAGGGCGTTGAGATGGCACAGTGAGGGAAAGGGCAGGTAAAATTTTTTTTATCTAAAAATATACACTAATCACGTACTAATATTAATAGTATACTTTAATATTGGTTAATTTTTGTTATCGTATGTATTGTAATAATTTTTATCACGTGTGCGAAAATTCACATATTTCGGGAGTTCGGGAAGTGGATGAAAGTGAAGAGAAGATTCCATGACAGATCTACATTATTTTTTTTATTATACAATATTATCATCTTACGTGTATTATTATTAAGAATTGACATTATATCAAGAATACAAGAAGGAAGGAGGTAGCAACCTGGTAGTTAAATACAAAATAATTGCTTTTTTAACTTACTTGCTACATTTATCCCCCCCCACCCCCCTCCCCACTCCCCCAATTCATAAGTGTGCGGTCCGCGGTTATACCTCTTATTGTCCTATGTGGCCCTTGACCAGAAAAGTGTAACGAGTAACGACCGCTGATCTAGAATCTAGAATATAGATTTATGTGTTCTAAATTTGTAATCTTCTCTAAAATGCATTGCTGTATTGTATAAATAACTGTTTTATGGAGACCACGAAAAAAAAAACAAAAGAATCATGAAGACATAAAAATAAACCAAATAGAACACAAAGATATCGCGGAAACTAATCCCAGCGAACGTCGTCGACGCTCGTCCTCTTCCTTCTCATGCGTCTTATTTTAAAACGAAAAAGACAGAAAATACGAATTAGAACCATTAAACCACATACGATCCACCTTGGATCTAGTATAATACAATACAGAGATGTTTTTAAAGTTTGTTTTTGTTTCAAAATGCGTCTTTCATAATTAATACTTGAAAGCTTAAGAACACCTGAACCTTCATCTGTGTATATATTACTATCCCTAGATCAATAATCGATCATCGATCCGGCTTAGCAATTGGGCAACCAGCGGGTCGCGGTCGTGAGGCGGACATCATCGGCTGGCGAGGGGGCGGCGATGGTCACCACTGGCCTACCGCCGAGAGGACAAGTTCGTGACTGAGGACGCGGATGCTGCCTGTATCACTAACTATATCTATTCTATGATCTATTTCGTAGAATCATGATCTCACTGGTTTATTATTTTTTTTTACATTAGCTCCACACAGGAGGCCCCCAGGAAAATAATTTCCCTCAGTTCCTATGTCATCTGTGATCTGTGGAGAGCTGTGTGGGGGGTCTTTTTGAGGAGAGGAGAGAGTGAACGTGGGAGTGAGACCCATGTTGTAGGAAGGAGGAAACACAGAGGCCGACAAATCGTTACATAGCCGAGCAGTTGAACTAAAGAACGAGTCGAAAAAGCCACCCGTTCTCATGTGACAAATGTCAACCATGTACATTTTTTGGGACCGCGTTTGGCGTGTTTACGTCCCGGTGCTGAAGAGGTCAATGATACTAGTTCCTCGGAGCATCTTTCATTGAAATACCGGCAGAACAAGATTAGTGAGATAATCAAGCCTGTGTTCTAAATAATGCAATCAGTTTGTTAAGATGGCAGAATCTGTTAAACGGACCGCCCGTTTCTGCACAGAGTCAAAGGTTTTTTCAGGTATTTTGGAGAAGACCAGATTTCGTAGAATCTGTGAAATAGTTCAGTCAGAACTCGCTTTCTACGCGATAATTTATCGAAAAGTTGAATTGACTTCAACTTTCGTTCTATGAAAATGCAACAAAAATGTTGTGCGTGTATAGATTTTGTTTACATTAGCTCCACACTGGTGGCTGTGAGGAAAAGAATTCCCCTCAGGGCCTATGTCATCTTTTGTGATGCTGTGTGAAGTGTGAAAGGAGAGGAAGTGCTGGGAAGAAAAAAGCTATGAGTGGTGGGTGGGAAACTGGGGGCAGCGTGTCCAGGAGTGAGGCACGTGTATATCCATCCCTCCCACTGCGATTCAAGGCAAAGTTCCAAAAGAGCCCTTATGGAGAGATAAAAAGGTCTCTCTCAACCAGTTTCTCCCGATCCAGCCTGCCACGCAGTTGGTGGGCAGACGCATCTGCCATCAAGACCCGCACAGACCTCACCCCATAAACCCAAGTACCCCTGCTAAGTCACCAAACGTAGCGAACCACTTGGGGTAACCTATGGCAGAGGTAATCCAATAAATGGTTACCGGAGTGATGATGTACAGAATGATGTACCTACTTTGCCTTCTGCCGATCAATAATACAAAATGGCATTACAGGATGGGGTGGAACTTGTAAAAAACACTCACAACCGCTTTACATAGCGCCAAAAGTTATATTAAAAACAATTCTGCTTAAACCATCTACATCCATTATTACAAAGATAATATTTTAAATTAAACTTCACCATTAAAGATAATAGAAATCTGAGACAAATATCAATTCTCCCAAATTCAATAGTAAGAAAGGGGCAATTCAATTATAAATATTTTGAGAGTATCTTTGAAATTTATTACCAGAAAAATATAAATAACCATTTAAAAAATTTAACTTTAAAACACACTGAAAACGAAAACTGAATACTCTAACATAATAAACACACCCCATACTCACAACTTTAGCTATATTATCGTGGTATATCTTATATATTATATTATATGAAACCATTATTATTAAAAGTGCGACGTATGTGATTGTAAATGCTGTGACATTACTTTTTTTAATGAAAAGTTTAAAATTCAAACACTAGGTCAAAGATTACCACCAATTTAAGTATTATAAATTTATATTTAACATGAAAACAATGGACATGTCTGCTTGTGACATAACACCAGAGAACTAATTTACATAAGTTTTGTATTCAGTTTATAAATTGGGTCCATTTTGACCTTCACCAAGAAATCACGAATCGATTGTATCATTTTTTGTGGCCACACATAATCTAATCGTGACATGTAAATTGACGGTCGAATTTGTCGCTAGAGAACTTCAGGCATTGGCGGAGAATTCCTAAGCAGAAACATAAACAAGAACATACTCACGATGGAGGATCGTGAGCCGATGTTTGCAAATGCCAAACTCGTGGTCTAACTAACCAAGAGGGAGGATATACCACCGAATAACTTGGTCTTTGGACACAAATCTGTCTTCATTCATATTCACACATCGTCTAGTTCGTACCCATCTGTACATCTAGGGAAAATGGATACTACCCGTGGCTCTACCCTACCGACTTTATCTTGGGCTTGCTCGGTGTAAACCATCTACGGGTCAGAAGGGATATGCTTATTATGACAAATTTCTTCAGACTCACTTTCCAATAGTCACATCAATCGGGAGAACTTAATTAATTATTTCAAAAATCGATATGTTTAACATCATAAAAATAACAAGCACAATTTAGACGGCGATCTTTGTTGCTGTTAGTTTAAATCTGCTTATCTTAACTTAAATATTTTCTTTCTTTTAAAAACGCTTTGAAATGTTAATTTTGTAATGTTTTTAAAATTTAAGTGAATTGAATCTATGTAGGTCTGCGAGGCAGCCTAGGGCCTCAGGCCACGCTGTGGACCTCAATCGCTGTGGTGAAAGAATGGAGCGAGCATTCGTTGACCACATCTTCGGTGGTCTGCAGCGCACCGCATTCACGCATCGTCTACACTCGAAGTCCCCGCCTATGCATCATGTGAGGACAGCGGCTGTGGGAGTACCTTATCCCATTGATGACGGATCAGAGTTTACGAGTCTGTGAGAACCCAGGCTGTCTCTCAGTGGGGTCGTGTACCAGATGGGCATTTCCAACATCGACCAATTTTCACTCAAGTTTCCATCTATCTTCTGGGGTGGGATGTAATCGATGGTGAATATAACTCAAAGATGTCGCAAGTAGCGAGAGCAGTATTCCAGATATTATTTGGACGACTTTTTACCTCCATATGTACTTTTTTTTCCTTTTTTATTTTTCTAATGTCCTCTCCAAAATAATCTATTTCAGATATTGTTGGTATTAGAGCATAATATTAACCTTTTTGATATAACTTTTATAATAAATTATTGTTCTTCTTTTGGTGTCCTCTCCTATAATAGTTCAATTTCAGATATTTTTGGTATTAGAGCATAATATTAACCTTTTTGATATAGCTTTTCTAACTGTTCTTCTTCTGGTGTCCTCTTCTATAATAGTTCAATTTCAGTATTTTTGATATTAGTGCATAATATTAACCTTTTTGATATAACTTTTCTAACTGTTCTTCTTCTGGTGTCCTCTTCTATAATAGTCCAATATCAGATATTTTTGGTATTAGCGCATAATATTGACCTTTTTGATGTATCTTACCATTTTTGCGAAATGTGCTTCTTCTGATGTATTCTCCCAGATGCAAGATATTTTAGGTATTGGAGCATAATGTTAACCTTTTTGAAAAAAAACCCTTATTTATACTTGTTCTTTTTCTGGTGTCCTCTACTGTAATAATCCAATTTCAGATATTTTTGGTATTAGAGCAAAAAATGAACTTTTTTATGTATCTTACCATTATTTCTAATTGTGCTTCTTCTGGTGTCCTCTCCTATAATAGTCCAATATCAAATATTTTTGGTATTAGAGCACAATATTAACCTTTTTGATGATCAGTCCGATTCGAGCCGCGGTCAACAGTGGTTGTGTGTACCTTACCTATTGCTTAGTGCCGTTCGCCCGTTCCTGTGCCTCATACAGATAAGAGATTATTGTTACATTTTATTTAATTTTGTTTATCGTATACCTATTTGTTTGCATTCCTGCTTACGGCTAATCCGTTTTTGTTTGTACAGTCAATGAAATAGACTGCGTATTATTTTTTCAGTTTAATTTATAAAGGTTAAGTTTTTTTTTATATAATGGAGGAAGAAGAAGATAGGCCTCCCGACCCAGGGTCGATATTAGATTTTTCTGATTCGGATTCTAATACTAGCCATGTTTCTATTGCACTCCCATCTCGTAAGCGACGACCATCGCATAGCCTTCACATTCCATCGAAAGTTAAACCTATACCACCGATTCAACAAACCTCGACCTTTAACGACCTTAACACCAATAGTAACACCCAGACAAGTACTTTAACTAGCGATAATACAAAAAATACTGACTTACTTTATCCTGCTTCCGCTTCCGGTCCTTTTATCGTTATGGTTCAGAGAACTGAACAAGGAAAACTTATTCATCCTTTAGAATTTAGAAAATTCTTATTTGACTCAAAAAATAATAACCTTGGTATTGTTAACGGTTCAATTAAACCGGAAGGACGATATAAATTATCTATCGAGTTTAATACTGCCGCTTCCGCAAATGGATTTGTAAAAAAAATTGACTCGCTCTCAAATCATAAATATAAATCGTTCATCCCGACATTTAACCTTACGAGAATGGGTCTTGTGCGAGGAATTCCAGCGGAGATCCCAGAGGCTGAAATTGTTGATGCTTTGAATAATTATCCCGAACCCCGAAAGTATTAAAAGCACGCCGACTGAACTACAAGGATTCTACTGATGGAAACACGATCTGGAAACCTTCCCAATCTGTTGTTATTACATTTGAAGGACAATCGACCACCACAACACGGGCATGTGCCTAGTATGGTGGTCGAAAAATCCCCAATTCATGTAATGAACAATTCAAAGAATAAAGAAACTTTAAACTTAAATCCCTACCGTCTCGTGTGTTTATTTATTATACCTCGCTTCTCGTCGAAGTTTATAAATTTCCAACTATTCAATGCTTCAATTGCTGCCGGTTTGGACATTCAAAACCCGTATGCCGCTCCCCTCCACGTTGTTACTTTTGCGGAGAAGGTCACCCATTTGATCAATGTCCGAAATCTTCCAATGACCCCATTTGCATTAACTATTTGGGTTCACATACCGCGGTCAGTCTAGCCTGTCCGGAATTATCAAGACAGAAGAACATAAAACATAAAATGGCTACCGACAACATTTCGTACTTCCAGGCCTCAAAGTTATTCTCTCCTGCGAAAAAATCATTCGCAGGAGAGAATAACTTTGAGGCCTGGCTCCTCAGCTCCTTTCCAAACAACCACCTTTTTAAATTCAACGTCATCTTCTCACAGAGAAACCATTCTCAAGCCAGTCAAACCCAACCCAAAATATACTCCTTACCTTGATAAAAAACAATTGAATAATATTTTGGCCAGCCCGAATAGGAATGCCAAATCCCAGACCCCCAATGGGTGTGCCATTAATGGTAATACTTCCCCTCCTGCTCTCCCCGAAATAATGAATAATAATTCTTTTATACAAACCTTAATTACCCTTTTAATTTCTATCCTTACAAACAACAATACTGTACCGTCCAACGCTGCCGATTACATTAAATCTTTATTATCTTGCCTCCCCAATGACTTCGAAACTGCACAAAATTCTTCAGTGGTACAGTAGAAGCCTCTTCGCTAACAAATCTGACCTAATTCAATTACTCGACGAACACGACGTTTCAGTAGCCGCCATTTCTGAAACGTGGTTAAACCCCTCCTTTCACTTAAAAATTCCAGGTTATTATTGTCTCAGACACGACAGACCGGATGGTAAAGGCGGCACGGCTCTGATAATCCATAATTCTATCCCGTTTAAACAAATTAATATTCATACTCCCTCCGACGATATCTAGATAATAGCAGCTGTCTTATCTGATATCACAATATTATCAATATATATTCCTCCCTCTACGACTTTTATTGAAAATGAATGGGCACCAATCTTAACCCAGATTTGTTCCCCTTATATGATCCTAGGAGATTTTAATGCACATTCCCCTTTTGGGGTAGCAAAATAACAAATCGTTCTGGCCGCAATCTTTTAGATTTTATTGGTACCCATAACCTATGTTTTTTAAATGACGGATCTCCAACCAGATTCACCCCCCCTCATCAACGGAAAAGTGCTGTTGATTTAATCTCTTTGTTCGTATTCGTTAGCATCTAAATGCTCTTGGGACATCCTTAACGATCCCTTCTCTAGTGATCATTTCCCAATTATAATCCGATTCCACCATCAATTTTACACTTATCCCCCCCCCCAGTTAAAAATAATCTCAAATTTAGAACAAAAGATGCGAATTGGAGCACTTTCTCTTCTGAACTAGATAACCTTATTAATTTAACAAAATCGTCCCCGGGAGACATCAGAATGCAATGTGAGACGTTTCCCTCTATGGTTATAAATGCAGCAGAAAAATCCATCCCGAAATACAATGCGAACATTAAAATAAAACACTCTACTCCGTGGTGGGACGAGGAATGCACTCGCTCCGTCAACTCTCGTAAATAAGCAATTTCCTCTTTTCGTAAGTGTATGTCACTAGAAAAACAATGTTTTCCTCTCCTAATTAAAAGTTTTCATCTCTATAATTCTCTATCATCTTCCCTCCAATATCTTCAAGAAGTTCCCAATCTCCATATATACAATATTCCATTTAAGGCAATCACTTTTATGCCGAACACAATAACATCAGTCTTTCAGAAGAATATTTTATCCTCCCCAAATAGATTTCAAAATGTGGATGATTGTTTTAAAAGCATTGTGGCTTCAAAATTCCCTGGATTTTCCATCCTTTACACTGATGGTTCCAAATTTGAAAATAAAAGATGTGGAGCATCGATATATAGTCCAGAATTCAACATCAATCTCACTTATAAATTACCGAAAGAAGCTTCCATATTTACAGCTGAATGCTTTGCAATTGAACAAGCGCTAAATCAAATCCTGGTTCTCAACATTCATCGAGCCTTACTATGTACTGATTCGCTAAGTGCTCTAACTAAAATTAGGTCAAATATTCTATGTTATCCGAAAGACAATATTATATGTAAAATAAAATATCTTCTCAATTCTCTAAGTGAATCTGGGTTTGAGACGATATTGGCCTGGGTCCATGCCCATTTGGGTATCGAGGGTAATGAGATGGCCGATTTTCTCACCAAATCTGGTTCAGATTCCGGAACTATCCCACTCAATTTTAGAATTCCTATCTCCGATGTCTTCCCGATTCTTAAATTCAACATGACTCGTGCCTGGGAAGAAAATTGGGCAGTCTCCAAAATAAGAACTGGATCTTTCTATGCTGGAATTCAAAACCATATCCCTGCTAAGCCATGGTTTCACGGTAAAAAACTTTCAAAACGATTCATTTCATGTATTTCGAGAATGAGAATTGGTCACTGTTCAATTGCATCTCACTTGTCTAGAATTAGAGTTTTAGATGATCCGGTCTGCCAGTGCGGTGTGGAAGAGGAAACCCTCGACCACGTTTTCTTTAACTGTAAAAACCATTCATCTTTCAAGAACATATACCGCCGGCTTATTAAAATCACACACCAGTCCCCCCTTAACATTTCATACCTTTTATCTCTTAACAATTCTCGTGTTCATACAGCTTTATGTAAGTTTATTAACCTGAACGAATTCAATATTTAATTTGTTTTAGTGATCTAAATGAGTCCAATATTTAATTTGTTTTATTATTTTCCCAATAGATTAACTGAATTTTTTTATCCACTTTAACTATTACCGGCACAAAGCACTCTTTTCAGGGTGAATTGCCTATAACCAAAAAAAAAAAACTATTACCGGCACAAAGCACTCTTTTCAGGGTGAATTGCCTAAAACCAAAAAAAAAAAAAAACCTTTTTGATATTACTTACCATTTTTTTATAATTGTTCTTCTTTTGGTGTCCTCTCCTATAATAGTCCAATTTCAGATATTTTTGGTATCAGAGCAAAAAATTAACCATTATGATGTAACTTAACATTAATTCTAGTTGCTCTTCTTCTGGCGTTGTTCTCTTATATTATATTATTATGTATTTAGAGCTATTTGGACTTACATAGAACCTCAATTATTTAAGCAAAGTCTGAGCTTTGAGCCGTGCACCATGGCTTGTTGAATGGGATAGTTGCCGGTTAGTTGCTTGAGTTGACAAATGGTTTCTGGTTCCTACCAAGGTTTCAATTATTTTGATGGCTAAATCCTCAATCATTACACAAGCAACACCTTACACTTTTAAGGATGGTTGTAGGAATTTCATTATTTTTTTTTATTTTTTTATTTAGTGTATATATAAAATATATTCGTAGTCCTCCTCACTAGGAGATCCTGTGCTGAGGGGGACTATGCTTTGGATAAGTTTTTCAGCGACTTCTATGGTTTAACTTCATTGATTGGATAAGGTTTTCCAGAAACTTCTATGATGTTTTAAGCATACTAGTAAGTTCATTATCCGATAGATTCTTCAGCCAACATTTAATGTCCTTAATGTAGCTATTTTTTTTTTATTTGTTTGATACTAAGTGGGAGTTTGTTATATAACTTTACTGCTAAAAATTCAGAACTTCTTTGACCAAATGAAGAGTTACACTTTGGTATATTAAGTATGTCTGTTTGTTTGGCTCTGGTTTTATGAGCGTGTGAGATGTCTGCCTCTCAATCATTTTTGTGGTGATGTACTAGAATGTTTTTGGCATAGATTTTCTGTATGCTTGGAACATCAAACTGTTTAAAAATTTCTGCTGTTGACGTCGTTATGGGGACCTTAAGAATGGTCTTTATAATGCAATTCTGAGTTATCTTAAGTTGTTTTAAGTGATTAGATGCTGCTGAGCCCCATCCTATTACTCCATATTCCAATCGAGAGTGGCATAAAGCATAATATACTCTCTTTCGATCCCTCATCGACAAGATGTTTCTTAATTTTTTGAAGAAGTAGATGAGTTTTGTTAGCTTTTTTGAGGTAAGATCAATGTGTGAATTCCACTGTAGATTTTCATCAATTTCAATCCCAAGATATTTAATACTTTTGGTTTGGGTTATAGACGGGCAGTAACATTGTGGAAAAGTATTTTGACATTCATGTAATTTGAGGTTATGCACATTCATTGGTTGTCCTCTTTTGTTTTTGGAGAAAGTTAGATATTTAGTTTTACGAACATTTAATGTAAGGGAGTTTACTTTTAGCCAGTTTTGAAGTACAGCCAGGCCATGTTCCGCCTCCTTGTAGGTTCTTGTCCACTCTTGTTCGTGGAATATAATAACAGTGTCATCTGCAAAGCTCATTATGTTTCCATTAATGGGAAGATTCATAAGGTCATTTATATATATCAGAAATAGTATAGGTCCTAATACGCTTCCCTGGGGGACCCCGAATTTAATTGGAAGAGATTTGCTCTTTCTTTTACCAATTTGTACAATTTGTTCTCTTCCAGTTAAATAACTTCTAAGTAGGTTTAGAGTTGTTTCGGTTATTCCATTTTTTTTTTAGTTTTAAGTACAGTATTTCATGATCAATTGTATCGAAAGCTTTTTGAAGATCAATGAAAACAGCTAAGCATTTTTTGCCTTCATCCAGTTTTCTAATAATTGTATTAGTTACATTAGCTATAGCGTCACCAGTACCCAGGTTTGTTCTAAAACCATACTGCGTAGGTGATAATATTTTATTGGTATCCAAAAATGTAAGAACTTGTTTTTTTATTACTTTTTCCAATATTTTCGACAGAGGAGTTAAAATACTAATTGGTCGATAATTTGAAATATCATTTTTGGGACCATTTTTATATAATGGTATGATCGTAGCAATTTTAAGACAATGTTTTAATCAACTCATTTTGTAGGTATTTAATTGATTTGCTTGATATCAGTTCATTTCGCGATGAGGTATTTGTGTTTAAGGAGGTTATAATATTTCTTATTTCATCACTTGTTATCTTGACTATATTGAGGCTGTTTTCATGATTTACATCATCATTCCTCATTGTTTTTTCGACAGTAGTAGAATTTTGTTTAATTTTATTTGCAAGGTTAGAGCCTATATTGCAAAAGTAGTTGTTTATAAAGTCAAGAAGTTTGTCTGGGTGTTTCGTAAAAGATGTGGGAATCTCATCAATATTTAATTCTTTAATGTTTTTGTCTGTATACGAGGCTTTAGTATTTGTAATTTCATTTATGATCTGCCAGAGTTTACGGGAATCATTATTGCATTCATCAATTTTGTTTTTATAGTATGTTTCTTTAGCATAACGAATTACATTTTTACATGTATTACGATATCTTTTGTAGAATCGAAGTGTATGGACATCATAAGGGTTGATTTTTACTTTTCTGTGCAGTTCATCTCTTTTTCTGATCGAGTTTATAATATTCTGACTGATCCATGGTTTAATGTGAATATTTTTATGAGATACCTTTTTATCTGTGGTAATATTGTCAGGTTATTCGTATTCGTGAATATTCGCCTTTCTATTTAATAATAAACAAATAATTAAAATCAACCCATGGAGCAGGGCAGTCAAACGCACGAGCATTTTCACCATAGATATTTGTGATAAAAGTGAAGAGTAAATCTGATCTAGGCTTAAGTTGTAATAAATCATTTATTATTATCATTGAAATGAATGTGAACGTTTTCAAAATTATAATTATAAAGTAAATATTAAAGCGAGTATTTTTATTGATAATTAGAATATACATAAAAAATAATGAAATGCATACCTACCCAATCGGTCGACCATTATTATTAACGAAATTATGTAACGGCAATGCTTGCAACACGGCTTTTTTTACGTGAATACCTCGCAAGAGCCCCAGCTGCTCCTGTCTGGAGCCAGTGAAACTATGGTATACTCAGTTGGGGTATGTTGTGAGGCTGAAGGCAGTAGGGAGGGGAAGGTGATGGGGAGAGGAGGGCGTGGGAGCACCTGGCTATTCAGATCTGGTCACCAAACACGGTTAAAGCCATTTCAAGCAACGTTTCTCAAGAGTGGAAAATACTCTCAGTATCAGGGCATTACTGAGAGTATCTTCCACTCTTCAACCAAAACCTCCTAGATTACACTTAAACTAACGAGGAAAGGAAGGAGTGAACGCGGGTCTTGAAGAGACCCATGTTGTAGGGGGGAGGAAACACAGAGGCCATCAAATCGTTCCACAGCCGAGCCGTTGAACTCAAGAACGAGTCATAGAAACGACCCGTTCTCATGTGACTAATGTCAACCATGTACAAATGTTGGGCGCCTGTTTGGCGTGTTTCCCGACTATGCACCGGTACCGAGGGGATCAATGACGATAGTTCCTCGGAGCATCTTCCATTGTAATACCGGTAGAACAAGGACAGCATTCCCACCTGATGCCTGTGCTCTAAAGATTGCAGTACGTCTGTTAAGATGGGAGAATCTATCAAACTGAACGCCCGTTTCTGCACAGAGTCAAGGGTTTTTTTTACACATCCTAAAGCTGGGATCACCTAAGCACATCCTAAAGATGGGATGCCACCTGATCCATTCTATGATCTATTTCATAAAATCTATCCATGCTTTCAATGGAATAGAATCCCAAAATGAATCAACTTAATCTTTCGTTCTATGAATAGACCACAGATTATCATAGAATAGATGTAGTGGAAATCCAACACAATACTGGAAGTTAATGTAAGTTTTTACATATTGAGCCTTAGATTGAGATTTAGCATGACCGCTCAGGGCTTGGGATTAATGGTACGAGCTTCACTGTTCATAGGTATTTTTTATATTATCACAAGAGTTTAAATAACTCCAACCCACGGACATATGAATATACATGGACCTGCCCTAAGTGATAAAAACGTATTATTTCCCCCTCCACATGGCGCCGGCTGGAGCTCCGCCTTGGAACCGGCTCGCTCCATGGGGAGGGGATAGAGCCTCGCTTGAATCTAAAATGTGTGACGTCATCATTCTTGCCGTGAACAGCTAGAAGGTAACATCCATACATTTAACGAAATACAACGCCAAAACGGTAGCGTATTCTATACAATATATCTACATATCAATGTGCACATAGCGAATGTGGGCGGTTCTCCAGTGTGCTCGTCGCTGGTTACAGGGGTAAGTAAATTATGAAACATTTGTAATAGTGTTTTAACTAAACACGGCAACAAAATATTGCTATGTGTATTGGGGCGAGTCTTTTTGGGGCGAGCATTTGGCCTTAGCAAATATGTTATTATCGTGGCAAGCAATTCGCGCTCCCATGTAAAAAGGTCTATTCATTCAAAGCAGATTTTGCTTTTAAGAACTAAATGGTGATATTGTAATGCGAGATGCCTATTTACTGTCAGATTGATTGTATAACGAATCACAGTCATCTTTCCCCTCTTCGCCCTCCATGGTTTGGTTTGACCCCTCACCTGTAACTGCTTGTCTATTCATTTGGATGTCTATGCTCCAATCGATAAATTTTGACAATCAAATACTAAAATAAAAACTTGGCATATTTAGTTCCTCCCTTGGTTGCTATATTTCCAGACGAGATATATTATAAAATTTTAAATATTTTGATTTATTTTTGCTTCACTTTCATTGCTCATATTTGAAATCAATTCAATGCGAAAGTTGGATATCAAATTGTGAACTTTCATCTGCAGACGTACGGCTTCTTTAAGTGGCATCTTTTTCAGCTGGGCTGAAACAAGCCTTCCAAAAATATCAAATTCTTGGTCCGATACTTTACTGGTTTCCAAATATTGTATGGTATCTTCTTCTTCTGCAAAGATGTCTTCATCTTGTGTGCTGATGCCGCATGATTCTCCATCACAATCCAAGAATTCATTTTTAATGTTTATTATTTCAGTTTCGATATGGTCTGTTGAAGATTCCTGTTTGACAGTAATCTCATTTTCGGTTGAAGTGATTCCGTTTATATTATTCTCAGCATCTCTTGGTGGATTGTGAAACTAGAAAAAACATATAAATGTTGTAATTTGTAACACAGTACCTACCAAGTTGTGTCAGCTCTGAAATGTTATTTTGCATTCAAATAAAATAACTTTCACCTAAGTTTTATATCATTGTGTAAATCCCATATAATTATTTGCACTGCAGTATATCTAAAAGCTTCCTGTTGTCACAAAGGTGGCAGGTATAAAAGCTTTGCATAAAGTCCGCAAGATGTCGGTAGGACTGGTTTCCCATCAAGATCACCAGAGGGCCGAGGGCAGCTTTTCCCACAAAAGACAGTGGGAACCAGATCAATCAAGCCTGTCCCAGTTAGGTCGACTAACAGCAGTCATTACTTTGTAATCCGCGTAATATCAATAAATTACAGATCATCCAAAGAACTCTATTCTTTCCTAAGTGAAATCCTCTCCTTCCAAGAAGTATAGGAGATACTGTTTGTGAGAACACAACAGTCCAGTTGGGGATTGGACTATGAGAAAGTCTCATCAAAAACAGCAAAGTACAAGATCAACATAATATGGTTAAATATGATTTGACGCGTCATTTTATGTCAAGATTGGGTTGGGTTAGTTAACATTAGATTTTTCATCACTTCTCATCTAGGTTATACTTTGTCATTGTATTTTTTTTGTCATGGAACCATAAAAAACATACGAAATTGAAAACTTACAGAATACTTTCCTGTTCCCTTTGCGTTCTTCATAGCATGTCGCCTAATTGTGGTCGCGGGGATGTTAAAAGCCCTGGACGCCTTCAACCATCCCATTTCTTTTCTCTGCACCGCTTCGCAAGCTTTCCGCATCGCTTCTTTGCACCAAGTCTGGCGATTTGTTTTTCGGACATATTTTCGTCGCTTTGCTGAATTGTCTATAAATATATTACATTTCATTATTTTATATATTTTTTGGTAAATATCCAAATATGCTGGAAATCATACGCACAAATAATGTTCAGAGGAAGTTAAAAAGAAGCCAAAAATGTAGGTATATATTCTTAAAGTGCCTTGATATATATATATATATATATATATATATATATATATACATCCCGCTATCATTTCTGCGTCCTTTCATCAGATCGACATTGCTGCGTCTATCGGAAGGACTTGATTTTAGATAACTTTAAATAAAGTATATACAACCTTCTAATTGTCTGATTATAGCTAGGTATTAAACTTTTTGGAAAACGTTAATTTAAAAATATACAAAACCGAAAAAACGTCTTTTAACGACTCATCAAACCAGACTCCTTTCATATGTAATGTAGTAAGGCGTCCGGCTTATTTTCCCTTTCATTTTATCTACAATTTTGCGTCCAAATATATATTTCGTTTTATTTTGCCGACAAACCGACGTCTTACAACGTTGCCGCTTATTTATTCACGTTTTGTTTGGAAGATTTAATAGGTATGTATCGAACACGAAGGGAAAGGTGACTGGTCCATAATACGTCGCGGGCTCAAATGAAACGAGCGCGCGGCAATGCGCACAAAAAGTTTTTTTAAATTAGTAAGGAATGTTTTGGGGACGTATTCAGAATTCAAACCTTGGCGTTGCTTAAAATGGGGTTAGCTACGTTTAGCGAATAGATCTGTATTGCTGAGAACTCCCATCCTTATTTTCTTTCCGCCTTACAATATTCCCCAAATGGATGAGCCATATTTTCATATTTTAAAATTTTATTAATCATCAACGCCGTGGGCTCTTACATCTTTTTCCAATTTTTATGATTTACTGCATACAGGATCAAAAACAGTTTTAAAAGTTTAGATAACAAAAAATATTTAAAATGGTACATGATAAAAAGGTGTTTTTTTATATATGAATACCGCACAAGAGTCCCAACTGCTCCCGTCTGGAGCCAGTGAGACTATGGCATCCCCGATTGGCGTATGTTGTGAGGCTGAAGGTAGTGGGGATGGGAAGGAAATAGGGGAGAGGAAGGTGGGGAAGTACCTGGCTATTCAGATCTGGTCACCAAACACGGCTAAAGCCATTTCTAGCAACATTTCAATTCTGAATGGTGGTCTTACACCAGGGCGATACTGAGAGTATCTTCCACTCATGAGTTTTATGAGTGGGTGTAATAGTATTTTAAATTTTTTAACAATGTACAATACAAGTGAAAGAAAAAAAAAAGTTTTTGAACTGCAGATAGCATAAAATTTAACATAAAAAAAATAATTTCACGCGAGTTCTTAATACATAATTTACAAGTGCTAAATATATAATGAAGTTAACCTAAAAAACACTTACGCACACGGCCGCTTTACATAGCACTAAAATTAATAATAAATACAATTATACTTTAAACAATTATATTATCATCAGAAATTCTGATTAAAGAATTTAAAATCAGAAAATTAAATTCGGTTACAATGCAACATTACAGATTTATAAAAATAACTAGGTGGTACCCGGCATTCGATACAATGCCATTGAAAGAAATAAATTAATTCTCCCTGCATGTCCTTTCCCGTGCGTCCCCGTTGCCTTCCACCCTCCCTCCCCCATCTCTTACTCCTCCGCCGTTCCCCTTCCCCCTGCCTATCCTCCCTTCCGGTAAAATATATGAAATACACACATATTCATTTATACAAATTTCATAACCCCAGAGCTTACAATTATAGATAGCATATATTACTCTGATGTATGAGCTATATTATTATAAAGTTTCATTAAAATCCATTCTGTAGTTTTTGCGTGAAAGAGTTACAAACACACAAACATCCAAACTTTCGCGTTTATAATATTAGTAAGATGTCACGTAGTTCAACTATCATAGAAAGTAAAAATGAGATTGTTTATATAATATTATAATAATGAGGGTACCAAAAATATGTAGGAAATATGAGTCGTAATATAGTAAGTTTCTTATTGTGTTGTTATTATTATTATCCTACTATCTCCATAGTTAGGACTACGGCAGTCAAAGATATTGAAATATAAGCGATGTACTATCCTATCTGCGCAGTTTTTACTAGGTGGGACTGTGCTTACTGGTGTCGACGATACATATTTTTTAAATTTTTTTTTTAAATTAACTCCACACAGGAAGCCCTGAGGAAAATAATTTCCCTCAGGGCCTATGTCATCTGGGATGCTGTGTGGAGGGTCTTTTTGAGGAGAGGAAGGAATGAACATTGGTCTTGAAGAGACCCATGTTGTAGGAAGGAGGAAACACAGAGGCCGGCAAATCATTCCACAGCCGAGCTGTTGAACACAAGAACGAGTCGAAGAAACGACCCGTTCTCATGTGACAAAGGTCAACTGTGTACAAATGTTGGGCACGCGTTTGGCGTGTTTCCCGACTATGCACCGGTGCCGAAGGGATCAATGATGCTAGTTCCTCGGAGCATCTTCCATTGTAATACCGGTAGAACAAGGATAGCATTCCCACCCGACGCCTGTGCTCTAACGATTGCAATCCGTCTGTTAAGATGGGAGAATCTATCAAACGGACCGCCCGTTTCTGCACAGAGTCAAGGGTATTTTTCAGGTATTATGGAGCTCCAGACCTGAGGTGGCTGCCAAAATCAACCGTGGGGCGCACTTGCGATTTGTACAGGGTTAGCAGTTGTGTACTATTAAAGTATCTGCGGGCCCTGTACAGTACGCCCAGTTTTTGGGAGGCTAACTTTACTCTGGCTTCGATGGAGCTCCTATACCTGTTAATTGTTAACCAATTAACGAATAAACAAAATGAATGAATAATTATCGTATAAACTAAACAAACATTGAACTCATTTCATGTTTATTACGCTTTGCAGAAAAAAAAAGATTATAGCACGTAAACGATCCCACTATCATATCTGCGTCTTTCATCATATCGATTTTACTGCGTCCATTTTTTACGTAGTTTTCACTAAAGTACGTACTAACTTTTGAGTGTCTGATTATAGCCAGGTACTTAAATTTTTGAAAAACGTTTAGTCTATTTATGCCAGTTTTGAAGAATGAACTCTAAACACGAGAGGATTGCAAAACATTTAGTCCATTGATATCAGATGATAATTTAAAGATTTAAAGGGTTAATTAAACATTGTATCGAATGTACCATCAAGACTTTAGTGTACTGGTTCACGAACTTGACCCACTAAACGAAAAATTTGTTTGTATTATTAGTATTATAAACAAACACATCACATGAAAACACTTGAAATGTGGTTCATAGACTTCGATAATGGATTAGGTGACCCGTTACGTAACAAGAGATTCATTCATTAATTTTTTTTCTGGAATATTGCATTACTTTAATGATCGGTTGATGCCGTTAAAAAGATAACAATTTTAATCGTAATTTTTGACAACAGTACAGTATCTCTCAACGGCAGCGGATACCTACATATCGAGGACATCAACCACACCTGCTGTGAAAATCATTGGGTTCTACCGAGGTCGAGGTGTAAGGCTCTCAAATTGCAATCAGGAAGTCATGGGTTCATATCGCCATATGAGCTAATATTTTTTTTTACATTAGCTCCACGCAGTTTATTTTATTTGATTAATCTGCATTATTTCACAATTTAATCACTTAAAATAAAATAAGGGCCGCACGTTTTAGTGTGTACGATGCTCTCAGTATCGCCCTGACGTAAGATCACCATTCAGAATTAATCGCTCAGTGGCTGAGTGGGCGTCGCGTTCCCACCCGGGCGACGCTTGTTCGATTCCTCGGCTGGCTAAGTCCTCCACCACGACACAAGCAACAATGTATGCTTAGTGTGGTGGTAGTAGGTTGTTTTCAAACATTAATTGGTTATTCGTAGCCTTTCTTTAAAAAAAAAGGTAAAAGAAAATAGAATTGTCATGTACTTCTCCATTAGTCCTCATCGCTATTTAGCACCATTGTGATTTGAAACTCTATAAAACGAAACTCTGTGAGCGACACTAAAAAGAGACGAACGCATACCTATATCCATAGGATTTAGCCTGCGAGAGAATGAGATTGACTAATCGGTGTCTTCTTTGTGCGGTGCTTCGTAGAATAAAATGTAAAATATTTTTCATAATTGGTAACAATATTGTTATAATTAAACCCTAAAATTATCCTACTCCAGATACTCCGCATTCGTCTCATTCTCTCGAAGTTTCGTTTTCTGAAGGTTTCACTTCTACTGCATACAAAGATTTTTTAATATGCATTTAGTAAAAAAATATTTTTAGTCCGCTATATTGTATTTTTTTTAAGATATAAAAATTAAATAAGAATAACATATCAAGTATGTCATGATGGAAGCTAGATAACTTTTCGAATTAACTAATGCATTTTCGTTTACGGGAGAAACAATTTTTAAGGGTCTTTTGCGAACCTTATAATAAAATTATATGCTAAATCCTCGTAGCCGCACGGACCCAAAAGCTTGTTTTCACGATATTATAACATTACCAATTACCAGACATATGTATGACGTATGAAGCGTTCCTGACTTATTAAAACGAAAAGGGGGAAAAAAGTAAAGCGAAAGCACAAAAATGTGTAAACAAATAAAATAACCTGCTTTTAATAATAAATATACGTTAATTAACAATAACTTATCATCACACTTATTCTGTCCTTAGGTATGACACGAAAATTTAGTTTTTTTAATCATACCATGCCTTCCTCGGGCGTCCCCGGCTTTTTCTACAGCCTCTTATTCGTATCTTCTTCATTATACTTACATCAGCCTTCTTTACGAATCTCCAAATATCTCACATACTCGTATATTTTTTTACTGTCAAATTAATATTATATTAAGCAGATTTATTTTATCTTCTTTAATAGTAATAGAGTGGTATGGCACACGATTCCGCATTGTAGGAATTTATAATCGTGGATAAGAAAATAACTTATATTTGTTTAAAAATAGTCATATAAAAAAATAAAGTTGCTGAAATATTTGCTGTACAATAATAACATAATGACAGGCTGAATTTGAATGAAATCTTGTTTTTTCTTATCTTAATTGCAATGTGCGATGTTTTTATTATGACTGATCTGTATCAGAAGAAACGCTATTAAAAAGCGATGTTGCCAAATGTAGGAGTTGCGATACGCGAGTCAATCAAATGTATATTTTGCTAAAAATATACGCTCATCTCCGCAGCGCCGCGGCTCGCCACCTCGGTGACAAAACACTGAACTAAAATAGCATATTTCGGTTGATTTAGGTACCAATACCGCGTCTGGCTTATTTTCGTTTTTGGACTGTATGAGGGTACAGGAGTAGGGAAAACTTGAAATTACATGTGTTCAATCCTGCGTCCGTATACCGGACGCAGAATGACGGTCGGACGCAGGATTGAATGAAAGTGGACCATTAGAAGACGCAGCAATGATAGCGGGATGTATATATATATATATATAGAGGTAATATGCATAAAAGTCGTTTGGCAAACACAGTATAGAGATCACGATTTCAAGCAACAAAGCGGTTTTATTTACGTTGTGAATAGTTTAATAAAAAAATTATTATCAATGGAAACCGTCACAGGTAATTTTAGCCATAAAATTGTATTTTATGGCTAAAATATCAAAATGAGGTACTTGAGAGGAGTGGCAGGAGTTACGAAATGCGATCATATAAGAAACTCGACAATCCGAAACGATCTAAGCATTGAACCACTGTTACCCTTCATAGAAAAATTGCAATTGGGGTGGCTTGGGCACGTACTAAGAATATCTGATGACCGAATTTCGAGGAAAATACTGAGTGCGATTCCGGAGGGTAGACGTCCATTGGGTCGCCCCAGACCCAGTTGGATAACTCCAGAAACTGTGCGAGGAGAGGATGGGACTGTCACGGACGGAGGCCAAACAATCAGCACAAGACAGGGACGTATGGAGGCGATGCAGCCCGACCCGAATAGGATAAGGGAATAAGATGATGATGATGATGAAAATTGTATTTTAAAAAAATTGGTATACAAAGCTTCCAAAAATATCAAACTCACAAAAAACTTTATCGGACGATTGCTTTTCTTTCTTGTTTTGATTTGGCGTTGGTTCTTGGTCCGATACTTCACTGGTTTCCACATATTGTATGGAATCTTCTTCTTCTGCAAAGATGTCTTCATCTTGTGTGCTGATGCCGAGTGATTCTCTATCACAATCCAAGAATTCTTTTTTAATGTTTATTTCTTCAGTTTCGATGTGGTCCATAGATGATCCCTGTTTGACAGCAATCTTATTTTCTGTTGAAGTGATACTGTTTATATTGTTCTCAGCATCTTTTAGTGGGTTGTAAAACTAGAAAAAAACACATAAATGTTGTACCTGTGTTGTCTCAGATTTGAAATGTTTAGATTTTGCACTCCTAGCTTTCGTCTAGGTTTTTTATTTTTGTGTGAATCCCACTCTCTACCCAATTAAGGCTCCAAAGACTAAGATGGGCCGGACATGTGCACCGAATGCCAAGCATAAGAGTATCGAAGAAGGTTCTAACAGGACACCCGGGAGGTAAACGAAAGGCGGGCAGACCTATAGGATGGATGTCTGGAAGGATGCTAGAAGACTACTCCATGTTGCAGATTGGAAGACGATGGTCGAGGACAGAGGGATGTGGAGGCTTATCTTAAAGTAGACCAAGGCTTGAAATGGGCTGTAGCGCCATTGAAGAAGAAGAGTGAATCCCACATAAGAGTTTCACTGGGATTAGGTTGCTTTCATGGAAAGAAATGAGAAAGAGTCGTCAAAAAAACAGCACTCCGTGTTATGTCATTGATTTTTGTATAATGGCTTTTTACAATTAGATTTCCTTTTTTTATACTGACGTAATAATGGCCAATAGACTATGATTAACTCAAGGCTCTGCAACCGAGCTCGAAAAGAAGAAGATCGAGAGATACGAAATTACGAATGTTAGAGGAGAGCGCTAACAATTACAGCGACAAAATCGATGCGAAAATTGCGAAAATGTTTAATAAAATACGACTCGTTTAAAATAGAGCATAAATCTCGCGGGCATTGTCTTAAACAGCATTTAACGAAACACTGTGAATTTTTTCACATATATAACTTAACTTAACTGAAACAAATTTGTTTATAATAATTGTTGGAGCATACTTTGCGATTTTTTTCTATCGAGGGAATTTTATATGATTTGCGTTTTGGCGCGGGCAGTGTCTAGATATTATCTTCAAGAATAACATATATTTTTTTAAGAGCTTTTTACTGTATTTAAGGGAGATATGCAAAAAATCGGTAGAAATTCGGGTTGCGAGCCCTTTAGGCCCGGTAGTACACGCTCAAAAAGAAGAAGAAGGAGAGATATGTAAATACTAATGTTAGAGGGAGCGCGCTAATATGAAAAACGACAATATTTAAGCGAAAATTGTGAAATTACGGCAAAAATCTCGTTGGGAATGTCTAAAATTGTGAATTTTTTCATACAAAGATATAACTTGGAAAATAACAAAAAAAAACGTGTTTATAATAATTTTTGAAGCATACTTTGCGATTTTTTTCTATTGAGGGAATATCAAATAATTGCAGTTTCGGCATGGGGAATGTATAGATATTATCTTCAAGAATAACATATATATTTTTAAGAGCTTTATAACTTGAAGAGTTTATTACGGAAAATATGCAATAAATCGGTAGTAATGCGGGAAGCCGGGCCTTAATGCATTATCTCAGATGACAGGTGGTTATGAAGAGAAGAGACACTGGGCAACCTTGGACGATCTTATACAGGGTGTAACAGCAGTAAAATATAGAGAAGTGTTTTTGCTGTTTGATGAAATTTTGTTTCGATTAAAAACAATAAAAATATTTTTCCATCTGTCGTCGCTTCTGGATACTATGGTATTTGGTGAGCCAAGCGGGTCACGTGCAGTGGCGGCCGCTGCCCTGAAAATGTGGTGGTTCACTGATAATCCGTACCTATGAGATAACGATTACTTAGCAAAATTAGGTAAAAATTCCACGATAGAAGTTCTATTCTAAGCTGTTTTCGAAGGGCGAAAACTTTTACATATCGCTTTTTAATTAAAATTTTAATTTTTGCTGTACAGATCTTTATTCTGTACTAAAAATTAAAAACACAACACAAATTTTTCGTAAATAAATCTTAATTTCAACACAAAAAACTCTTTTTTTTTACAATGTTTAATTTATTTTATATTATATATTTCACAAAATAAAATAAAATTGAAAGTGGTATAAGAAGAATATACGATGCAAATGTGAATGGTAGAAGAAGTCGGGGAAGCCTGAGGAAGACATGGCATGATCAAGTGAATCAGATACTTGAGTCGGGCCATGTCAACAGTCGGAATAATAGAAGAGAATGTATGAGACGATGTAAGGACGATGAGCAAGGGCGTAGCGAGGTACGGGCAGGGGGGGGGGCAGCTGCCCCCCCTAGAAGATGCAGGAATGCTCACAAACCGTAAAGTAATATTACATCGGTAGCCTAATGTTTGCGAGAATTAATTTCATTTTTATTAGTACCTTTTTAGTTGATCACGATTAATAAAGCATCAAGAAAACGGGTTTATTAGTTACATTCCGCTGTTATTAAATCCGTTTTCATTATATGATATTTCATTATTGTTCAACTGATAGCCAAGTACTCAGGCATATTGGAACCTATTGCCAATGCTTTACAATCGGAAACTATCGATATGTAATATGTACGCATGTACGAGTCATATTAAAGGTGTAATTTCTGTTATAAATGATCATCGAAGCAACGTAGACATAGAGAGCCAAAATATTTTAGATATTTCAATTAGAACTGCAGCTGCCTTTGGAACTGATATACAAGTCCCATGCATTGTATCTCGCCAACAATCTTGCTGACACTCGATGTGATTTTTTGAAGCGATCGATTATCATTCCTTATTTAGATTCCCTAATTTGTAGCAGCGTTTTGGTGACCAAAATTTTCCTGCTTTCGGATTAATGTCGCTACATACTAGTACAATGTTGAAAATGTCGTTAATTGATTTCAAAGAAAAAGCACAAAGTTTTTGCCTATATTACGATTTACTTAATTTTAATCAAGAAGCCGAACTATGGTATAAAGAATATGAAGGTATGGCAGAACAAGGGTATGACCAGAGAAGATCTCGGAAAACTAGATTTTACTGAAGTGTTAAGAGCGTTTAACCAGCCAGCGGCCGAAAATCCACATTTCGTCCAAAGTTGTTCTTACGATCGTGCAGGGCGGTTACAATGAGAAAGATTAATTATTCTCCGTACCAGCTTTTTAAAATCATACCTCAATATCGATTTTATTTCATTCCAAATTTGTTTAATTTATACTTACATCCAAAAATGCTGAAAGGCGTGATGATAAAACTATTAAAATTATATACTTTTTGTAATTATTTTCTTACTATAAGTATTTATCATATTTTAATAATGTCTAAGTTAAATAAGAATGTTAAAAAATCTGAAATATATTAGTTAATAAGTGCGCAAAAAATACACAAACGGACCAATTTTCGTCAAGAAACACATGTACGTATATATTTTTTCATGATTTTATTAACCTAAAATTTAAATTCTAAAACATGCGATACCTAGATAATGCATTGATTTATATTACTGCATGATTATATTGATTATATGATTTGAAATGGGTGTGGAATAATACAAAATCTTTTTTGAAAATTTCACAAATCTGCTAACGACCTATGGTATAACCTTATTATACTAAAAATACACATCTTTTCTCAAAATTTAAAACATGCGGATGCTAGATAAAAGAACAATCTTTCGAAATCCATTTATATTTTTTTGTGGAAAAGAGTTAATACGTCTAAAATCTGATTTAAAAATGACATACCTATTTCTGGTTTTCTCTGGTAATACCCTCTTAAAGGAGGCGAACATTTTCTTTCCCGCAACATAAAAAGCAATACCTATTTCCTTGGCATAACCTTGCACTACAAGTAACATAGAGAGGTCCTTTTCTACACTGCGTCGTGTTAAAACATGGCTGAGATCAACGATGTATGCTCAGTGTACATCGAACCATGGTACAAAAAACTAAGGTTACAATTGAATCTGAGGTGTTAAAACGGTTTTGTGAAGAACCTCGTCGACTACTTTTTTGTAAAATAAATTAACTGGATAGTTTGTTTTTCATTTTTAACGTAACCTGTCCCGTTGCTCATGCAGCATTAACCTTAGGGAACGTACCCATACTACGTGACCCACTTTTTTCAATTTCAACCCCCGTAGTATGGGTACGTACGTAGATATATTCTTGGTTTGTCTACGCCTGCCCCCCCCCCTTAACAAAATCTTAGCTACGCCCTTGAATGTGAGTGAGGCAAAGAGTGTGTGCCAAGACCGAGATGTTGGTGGTCCGTCCTCTATGCCTACCCCTGCGGGGAAACGGCTTGATGGTTAGTTAGTTTTATATTTCATTATAAACAAACATATACAAACAATACTTATAAACAATCTATAAACAGCAAATGGGCAAAATTGTCAAAGTTACCTATAAAAAATTGAATTCCTTAATGATCTGCGTTTTATAATTTAAAACACAAATCAATAAAAAAGCAAATATATGTAAAATTTAGGAATTTGCTGTACCTTTGATTTAAAAAAGAATTATTCAGTTTGGTTTAGTATTTTTGCCTCAAATCCAAATTTAAGTTTGAATGATAAAGGCCGCCCGTGTGGCCTGCACATGGGGACAGGGCAACTTCGCGCGGAGCTTTGAGAATTTGCTCTCCCTGATTCATATTATATTAGGCATAATATTGGTAGGTGATATTTTTTATGAGATTCATAGATTTTATATTTTCGGTAAGGTATTATAAAGAGGCTCGCAACAATAACATTTGGCTGTCATCAGTTCTTTTGTTTTGCTCTTTCAAAAAATATTCTTAAACCAATCTTTTTATTGTGTTTTGGCTGTAAAAAGTTTAGTGTGTTGGAATCTTCTCCCCCCTGATCTTCCAGGAGTCACTTCTTGCTGCTCATTTTCAGATATTTATATAATTTTTTTACTTCTGTCACTTTTTATATTAGCTGTAATTTTTTGAACAATGGAGGAGGATTTCCCTCCTGTACCCCTTACAAAGCCCCCAGATCCCCCTCCTGACCCTCCAGATGGAGACATTTCAGATAAAATAGACTTTTCAGAACATTCAAACATTTCAGACAATGAATCTGTCATCCTAACCTCAATTAAAAAAAGAAAATTTAGTCCCTTTTCCCCAAAAAAACATGATTCGCCTTTGTCTTCTCAGTCCCCTCCAGCTCTTCCTCAACCTCCTCCAACAATCTTTTACTCTACTCATTCCCGTGGCCCCTACATTGTATATGCGCAAAAAACTGAACAAGGTAAAACCATCCATCCTCTTGAATTTGGTAAATTTCTTTCAAATAACAAGAACCTTTCGATTAAACCTGGAGGTGTTAAAGCCGAGGGTCGCTTCCGAATCTCTGTTGAATTCCTGTCAGGTTCAGCCGCCAACAACTTTATCAAAAATATATTTATTTCATCAAATTCTAAATTCAAGGCGTACATCCCAACTTTCAATGTCACTCGAATGGGCCTGGTCAGGGGTATCTCGACCGATCTGTCCATTCCAGAAATCCTGTCCTCACTTTCAACCCCCCAACATATCGGCAATCCCATAAAAGCCAGGAGGCTAAATTATAAGGACACCTCTGAGGGCATCGTTTCCTGGAAGCCCTCCCAATCTGTCGTCATCACATTCGAAGGACAATCTCTTCCCTCCCATATTTATTTATTTTTCAACTCCTTACCAGTTGAAATGTACACTTATCCCACCACTCAATGTTACAACTGCTGCCGTTTTGGTCATACCAAAGCTGCATGCAGATCCCCTCCCAGATGTTTCAAATGTGGAGAAAACCACTCGGCTGACCAATGTTCTTCTCTCTCTTCACCTAAATGTTTTAACTGCTTAGGCGCTCATTCCGCCATTAACTCTTCTTGCCCCGAACAATCTCGCCAAAAAAATATAAAAATTTCTATGGCCTCTGAGAACTTGTCTTTTCTGCAGGCTTCTAAATTATTCCCGCCTGTCAAAAAATCATTTTCCGAGGTTTTATCCAGTAACTCTTCATCCAACCCTCTCGCCTCCTCCTCAACATCTTCCCGTTCAACAAAATTCACATACAAAAACCCTATCTCTAAACAGGCTCGTGGATACGATCAGCAACAACACAACTCACTTCTCTTAAATCCCAATGGTTCTCCTCTTTCACACGCCACAAATGGGTGCGCAAACAATTATAATTCATCCTCAACAAACTATCAAAATCTTTCTGAACAACTCTCCCAAGATAATTCTTCATTTATTCAAACTCTTATTATGCTTCTAATTGACCTAATTTCTTCTCAAACTAATCTACCGTCCAACGCTGCTTCTATTATTTCCACATTAAAATCATTTATTCAAAATGGCTCTTCAAGATGTCAGAATTCTTCAGTGGAATAGCCGCAGTGCTATTTCTAACAAATCAAACCTTCTTAACCTATTAAATTCAAACCTTGTTTCTGTGGCTGCTGTCTCGGAGACATGGTTTACTCCATCCACCCACTTTAATGTGGGAGGGTACTCCTGTCTCCGCGATGATCGCCCGGAAGGTACGGGCGGAGGTGCTGCCCTTTTTATTAAAAAATCCCTTCCGTTTTTCCCAATAAATAATATCAAACCCCCCAATGCTGACTTTCAAATGGTTGCAGCTAAAATAAAGGACACTTCCTTTGTTTCTATCTATCTTCCCCCAACATCGCACTTCAATAAACAAGCGTGGTTGCAAATTGTCCGTCAACTAAGCCCTCCTTTCTTTTTATTGGGTGATTTTAATGCCCATTCTCCCGTCTGGGGTTCTGCTTTCTGTGATCGAGACGGTCGAAGTGTGATGGATTTCCTAGATGAATCCAACCTTTTTCTTTTGAATGACGGATCTCCTACTAGAATCTCTCGCCCCAACACAAACCCCAGTGCAGTGGATCTCTCCATATGCTCTATTAATCTGGCACCTCTCTCCTCGTGGGTGGTGTCCCCCGACCCTTGCTCCAGTGATCATTTCCCGATCACCATCACTTATCAAACTTCTTTCCATTCAGACAAGTCCCATATTTCGACAAAGATTAAAACAAAACACACCAAATGGGACGAATTTAACTCACATATGGATAAGTTTATACAAAATTTATCCTATACCGATACATTATCTGTCAAAGATGACTACGATAACTTCAAATCAATGCTCGTAACTGCAATCAATAAATCAAATCCTCCCCCTAAAACCAAATCTCTCAAAAAACTCCCTCCAACTCCCTGGTGGGATGAGGAATGTTCCAAAGTAGTGAGAATTCGGAAAGCTAAATCTCTTTCCTATCGTCACAATATGACTATGGAGAACTATCTCATATACAAAAATGCCGAAGCGAATGCCAAAAGGGTATTGAGGTCAAAAAAAAAATCCGGGTGGTACAACTTCTGCAGTTCAGTATCTCCGAACACTCCAATTTCGGAAGTTTGGTCTATGATTTGAAGATTTCGATCCTCCTTCAGTCCAACATCTCCTCGAGCTTCTCATTCTAAATGGATGGACGAGTTCTTGGACAAAATTACCCCCCCTTCTGTACCTAACTTAGATGAAATAACTCCAATCCACAACACTCCTATGTCTGATCATTGGCTTGACTCTCCATTCACTTTAATTGAATTAAAAAATTGTTTATCAACAGTCAAGGACTCATCTCCAGGCAGAGATGGTATACCTTATAGCATTATCAAAAATAGTAATGATAATGTTCTAAATCACTTTTTAAGCATCTTAAATAAAATCTTCCAGACTGGCATAATACCTGATGACTGGAGTTCTCAAATAATCATCCCAATTCTAAAATTAAACAAATCACCCAATTCTGGATCCAACTATAGGCCAATTGCTCTTTCATCCACCCTTAGTAAAATTTATGAAAAATTAATTAAAAACCGTTTAGAATTTTTCGTCGAGAGTAATCATCTTCTCTCTCCATCCCAATTTGGATTTAGGAAAAAGAAATCTACACAAGATAACCTTGCCATCATCAGCACTGATATTAATTTATCCATTTCTAACAAAGAAGTATGTCTTGCAGTCTTTATAGACATAGAAGGCGCCTTTGACAATGTTTCCATCCCAATTCTTAAAAAAAAACTTTTAGGCCTTGGCTTACCCCTCATGTTTGTCCAATCTATTATTAATCTTTTTCTCGATAGGAAAATTTTCATTGAGCTACCAGATGTTACTCCTCAGAGTAGGTCAATTTGGAAGGGTTTACCCCAAGGCGATGTATTATCCCCCTTACTGTATAATATATACACACACGATATGCATGTCACCATTCCCCCTCAAGTAAAAGTCGTTGAGTTCGCAGATGACATAGCTTTCTTCTTATCATCCAAAATCATTCCATCCGCCGTCAAATATCTTAATGAAGCCATGGATGCCCTTTGCACATGGCTTACTTTAAATGGTCTTGAACTTTCAGTACAAAAGAGTCAGTGTGTTACCTTCTCAAATCGTCATAATAATCCCCCTGTTCAAATTTTATTTAAAAACTCGCCAATCCCCAATGCTTCCGAAGTAAAATTTTTGGGAGTAACATTTGATAGGAAACTTAAATGGTCTTCCCACATTAATAATATAGTTACTAAATGTGAAAAAAATTTAAATATTATCAGATCATTGACTGGCGTTTGGTGGGGTGCTCATCCTATCTGCATTAAGTTGCTCTACAATGCACTTATTCGAAGTCATCTCGACTATGCCTGCCCACTTTTTAGTACTGCATCCAAAAATGCACTCAGTAAATTAGACAAAATTCAATCTAAGTCATTGCGAATAATAACTGGCGCGATGCAATCGTCGCCCATCAATTCCCTTCAAGTAGAATGTTCTGATCCTCCTCTTTATTTAAGGCGTCAATTATTTGCTGACAAATTTGTTCTTAAATGTTTAAATTCTAAAAGTCATCAGATTATTCCCAGAGTCTCGTTGTTCAACGACTCAACACATTCATCTACAATCAGAGCTCGAACTAAACCTCTCCCTGCCATTTGTAAAAATTTTCGCTCTCTCTCAGAGCTTCAAATTATCAAAAATGATATTCTTCCTTTGTACAAATTAAAATATAGTCACGTCACCCTATCCCCAACGATTTTAGAGGGGATCGGCATCCTTAAAAGTCATTCCAATCTCCCAGCCCGTACTGTCAATAATATGTTCAATGACATTATTTCTTCTAAATGGCCCAACTCTTCTCTTTTATTTACTGATGGCTCCAAATCTCCGGACTCTCCTAACTGTGGTATTGGTATTAACGTTTACCACAATAATTCTAATGAAAGAATATTTTATTCAATTTCAAACCAATTTTCAATATTTTCTGCCGAGTGCATTGCGATTATTGAATCTCTCAAATATATAATAAAAAATAATTTTGAACATTCTCTTGTTCTCTCTGACTCTCTCAGTTCCCTCCAAAAACTTAAAACAAGTCCTCTTCTTCATCCTGATGATCACTTTGTATGTCTTATTCGAGTATTGATAACCTCCATTCAAAGCTCTGGAAAAACTGTCACTCTGATTTGGATTCCTGGACATGTTGGCATAGTGGGTAATGATATTGCTGATTCCTTGGCAAAACAAGGAGCGTCTAACCCTACCGTTACCCTCGTAAACCATATTCCCCTGTCTGATATTTTTTCCATCATCAAAGATAGATCCCGCAATGTTTGGACAGAGTATTAGAACATTGCTAGTCAATCCAAGGGTGCCCGCTACGCCTCAATACAAAGGACTATCCCATCAAAACCGTGGTTTCAAAAATTCCCCCATTTTTCCAAAAAAGAAATTTCCTTACTTATTCGTATGAGAATCGGACATTGTTCCGTTCCTTCTCACCTTTATAAAATTCATGTGCTTGACTCCCCAGATTGTACGTTCTGTGGTCTAGATGTGGGAACTTTAGATCACATATTTTTTGATTGTCCCTCTCTAAATAAATATCCTCTCTTCTATCAAGCGTTATCAAAAATTGCCTCTCCTCCATTCAACATCTCATCTCTTCTAAGTCTGAACTCTACTCCAATCTTCCATGAAATTCTGAAATTTGCACATTTAAATAAAATTAATATATAAATTCACCTTTCCTTTCTCTGTAATTATAAATGATGTCCTAGAACACCCTTGAAGGGTGAAAGCCAGAAATAATTGAAAAAAAAAAGGTATTATAAAGTCATGTTAGGCGATATAATTTACCAGTACTGCACACGAACACACTGTGCAACCGGCCGCCCTTGGTCACGTGATAAGCACCCCTTCTATTTCTAGAAGTGCGGTTACACACGAAATAGCGCGCGTATCTCGAATAGGGACGTTACGAATGCGATATTTTTCACATTCGCGAATGAGAATGCGAACATTAATCATCGTTTTAATAAAAAAAATAAAAACAATAAACCAATTCTTATACAGTAAGTTATAATCGTAATTAAGCAATTTAATAATCGAAGTTCAAAAGAGGCATATTATATTTCAGAAAAGGCAATTTTGCAGCCTTTTCTCCCATGAGGCGTTTTCTAAGGGGCTCGTACAATAAGGCCCTACTCGTGCACTGAACAATTGTTCACTCGGAACGCTGGCCGGTGGAGAGCTCAGACATTTACGAGCCAGATCTGTCAATTTGTCGTATTTCAATTTAGTCTTCCATCAGTCCAAAGGGTTTTCATCAAGAGAGGCTCGTTTTTCTTTAAGATATGTCTTCAATTAAGCTTTAATTTCACAGCTTATAGTGTCTCCAGATTCTACACCGTCGGAGTTTTCGCTATCACTTGACGAATCTAGAATTCCTGCCAGATTGCTTATAAGAGTTTTAGCAGAACTTGTCGAAGGCTCATTAATGTTGCTTGTTGAAATCCTCAACCTTTTAGCACCTGAAGCTGAATGCCAATTACCATTCTGGTTACTCTGCTTAGACAGACTAAGAGCCAGAAAAACAAAAGACACGTGGACAGTGGGCGAGTCACGACATGATCTGCACACATTCGCATTCGCTAAACATTCGCATCGATTGTTGCGAATGCGAATGTTTAAAATGATGCGAATTATTCGCATGTGGGAACGCGAATGCGAATGTTCGTAACATCCCTAATCTCGAACCATCAAAAGCAAACAAAATTAAAAACTTACAGAATTCTTTCCCATTCCCTTTTCGTTCTTCGGTAAAACCTTGTTCATCCCCAAAGCATGCCGTCTCAGTGTGGAAGCGGGGATGTCAAAAGTTCTGGATGCCTTCGACCATCCCATTTCGTTTCTCTGCACCGCTTCTAAAGCATTCCGCATGGCTTCTTTGCACCAAGTCTGGCGATTTGTTTTTCGAACGTATTTTCGTCGCATCGCTGAATTGTCTAAAAATATATTACAACACATTAGTAAATTTTTTTTTGGTGAATATTCCAATACGTTGGTGAATATACCAATACGTTGGAAATCCTACGCACAAATTAATTTAAGAGGAAGTTACGAGCCATTTCAAGCAACGCGCAACGTTTCGCACCAGGGTCTTAGTACATTTACATTACAAAGGTATAATGTATTGTCCTCCAGACTAGGAGTTCACCTGTGTTGTAGAGGGCATTTTTCAGTTGTAAAATGAGAGCATCTTCCACTCTGGAACGTGCCGCAAATATACTACATGTTTCTTTTTAATTAATTCATTGTGAAATACCCCAAATTAATCAGATAAAATTGATTTGTTAACGACGGGTTCGAAACTGCGACCTTCGGATTGTGAGTCGAGAGTCTTACCTCGGGACCATGGAGGCTGTCGAATATAGCATACAGCGTTAGTTCATATTTACGCCACCGCTAACTTATACGTGCAGCACTGTATTTTGCAGCATGTTTTATTCCTATACTTTACGTAGAAACATAAACAAAATATTTACAAAGGAGATACGTTTTAAGATCTTCACGGCCAAAAGTAAGTAGACACTGCAACGCTGTCGAAAACGTTGACTAAAGACGGAGGTAGCGCAAAACGGCATAACACCCCAAAAACAAATAACGAAAATACTTTTGGCCATAAAAATCTTAAAACGTAACAGAGTGTGCAGTTCAGACGCGATAGAAGTGAAACCTTCAGAAAACTAATGTAGACAAGAGTGGGGAGGCAACAAAATACCACACAAAGAGGAGACCGATTATACTATCTCATTCTCTCGCAGGTTAAATCCTATAGGTTTTATGTGTCTCTTTTTAATGTAGCTATTTTTCGTTTCATCGAGTTTCAAATCATAATGGTACTAAAAAAGTTTTAACTTCAAAAATAATTTTTCAGTTTGGTTATGTATTTTGGCCTTATCCAAATTTAAGTTTAGTATGACAAAAGGCGGAGCAGCAGTTCCCCTTAAACACTGGCTAAGAAAAAAACCTTGAAATCTTCAGCAAAATCGGTCGTAGTTTTTAAAGCTATATGACACACAAACACTGCATTTTATTTATATAGATAATAGAACAATAATTGTATATGTATACTTGACCTTGTTAACAGTAAGCACTGCGCAGTACCTATACCCTTTTAGATAAGAGTTTCGGGTTCAAACTAATCAGAAACTCAGCGACACGCTCCCTCGGTGAGTGTACTCAGCGGACTAAATACTTTCAAAATGGAGTATGCCGTGTTCGCCGTATTGGCTGAATATAGAAGCGTTATGCTATATGTCGCGCCTCCGGCGGCCGTTTAGCGCAACGAGGTTATCGGTTTACCGGTGACTACCTCTCTCTCTTTCTCATAAAGTACGTGTGCAACAGAAAGAGATTAAAATGAAGCTCTCAGTGGCGGGACCGTTTTTAGCAGATACTATTCTTTCGTGTAATTGTGGAAATAGAATTAAAGCACTAAATGCGATTTTACGTTCAGTATGATGTACATTTTTTAGGTATGCCATTTAATATGCGCCGCGCTTTGAAGTCTGTATTTCTAAATGGCATAATTACAGTTTTTTTTTAATTGGAACCCACTAATGCACTGCCTGTGTGTGGGTAATATAAACAAAAATGCTATATAACAATCAATAAGTACAAGAAAAAAATGTTAATTTTACAGTAAATGTTTAGAAATTTAGGTATCTGTGAAAAAAATGTAGTAAAAATAGTGAAATAAAACTTTTTTTTTCAAAAGAAGCAAACACATTGTGACTTGACATTTTAAATAAATAAAAAGAAAACACTTTGTTTACGTCACTTTATTATTTCTTCCGTCTACCGGTTTCGGTACCTCCGTACCATCATCAGGACTGAATATAAAATACTGACAAATACAGGGAAATATACATATATATATATATATATATATATATATATATATATATATATATATATATATATATATATATATATACAAAATGTAAAAGAAAGAGACAGTAAATTAGAGCGGGACAGTGCGTCAGTTGTGGGAGGGAAGTGGGGGAGGAGCGATTGGGATAACGGGAAACATACTTATAATAGGGCTGAATGTTAAATTAAGTTGATTATTAATGATTTCAGCCTTTGTATTAACTGATTTTTTTTATTTCTAAAGCTTCTAAGTTATTTAACCTTAAGCCTATCCCATTTTTGTGTAGGACTTTAATACCCGTATCCCGGTTAAAGGTATGATCTTTATTAATTAGGTGTTCTGCGAATTCTGAAAACCCTGAACTGGTTAGGCACCTTATGTGCTCTTTTACTCTAGTTTCCACATTGCGTGACGTTTGTCCAATATAGAATGCTGGACAATCGTTGCAACTAATTTTATAAACGCCCGAGTGGCTTAGTACGTCCTCATTGTCTTTAGCATTTATTAAAAATTTTCCTAGATTGTTATTCGTGTAAAAAGCTGGTTTAATTTCGGGTGGGAATTTAATTGTACACGAATAGGACAGGTAATTAATATACAAAATTCTTCGCCATTCGCAGTTAAGGTTATTATTATTAAAAGATATTGAACTAGAGTAAATGTATTTATTTATGGATATTGATCTTAATTTTTTTGCTAGGATTCTATCTATGAGTTGTGCTTCGTATCCATTATTGTGAGCTATTAATTTTATCGTATTTAATTCATTAGTATAATTAACATTTGACAAAGGGGTAGTGACTAATCGATGGATCATTGAGTGGAATGCGGAATGTTTATGTGAGGTTGGGTGGTTGGATGTATTATGAATTACGGTGTCTGTGAAGGTAGGTTTTGCCTGGGTAGGCTGTTGGGGTCGGCTCTTCTCGTTCTCAGGCTATATCTTTTTCGGTTCTCGGTATCGCTTTCATCTAGCAATATTTTGGAGCATTGAGTCATCCCGGAGTTCTTTGGTCTTCCTCTGGGTGACTATGTAATATATACGTAGGGGGACCCAAAAGAAACAAGAATTTATTTACAACGCTTTTTATTTTTCAACATTTTTACACCAAAATTTGGTCGCCTTTAAATTAGAATGTGCGCACTTGTCTAAACTTTTTTTCCACTGCTCACAACAATTTTGAAACCCACTGATTGGGATTTCCTTTACGGCCTCCAGCGATTTTTGTTTCACTTCAACAGTATGAAAACATTTCACCTTAAAGTCCCTTTTCATCCTAGGGAGCAGAAAGAAATCACAGGCAGACAGGACAGGTGAATAGGGCGGGTGAACAATTTGGGTCATGCCATGCTTGCTTAAATACTGTTACACAGACAATGCGGTGTGAGCAGGTGCGTTGTCCTGGTTGAAGAACCAGTCCTCTGTGCGCCAAGGATTCGACCTTTTTCCTTCCACCTGACTTTTTTTCTGAAGAGAAGAGAGAGCACTCTTCCATTGGCTTGACTGTTTAAGGTTGCTTGGTTACGGGATCGTACCCATAACACCACGACTCATCACTCGTCACCTTAGAAAAAAATCTGGGCCCTCGTCCAGGTGATTTTTCAATTCGTGGCAGACTTGAGGCAAAGGCCCTCTTTGATCCTCAGAGAGGAGACTTTCGCGTTTTCGCCGAAAGAAGAAATCTTGATTTACTTAAAATTAAACTTTGGTCGAACTTGTGGGACCACGCGAACAGTGAGGCTTCGCACGAACAGTGAGGCTTCGCACGAACAGTGAGGCTTCGCACGAACAGTGAGGCTTCGCACACTGACCGTTTTAAGTAAAATTCTTTAATAAAATTAGCCAAGTTGCCTCTTAAATCATGGAGCACAAAAAAAATAATGGTTAATATCTTATAATTTAAAGCAAAAATGTCCTCTTAAAACTATCCCACGAAAGAAAGGCTTTTGTAGATAAGTCTCATTGTGAAAACGCTGTCGTAAATAATTAAGCTTGTTTTTTTTGTACATAATAAATAAAAAAACTATTATTTTATTTTTACATTTTTAATTTAATTGAAAAATACAAAAAAAAAACTTTGTCAAATACACACTCACACTTTACAGTTTCTTTTTACAAAAATACAATACACTGCGTTCAGTTTTCAAATTATCGTAGATTTATTTTTTAAAACTTTATCTGATTTTATAATATTAAGCCAAAGAAATAAAAGAATTTTATTTTTATTTTAACTTTATGAGTAAAACCTCAAATTGTAATATTTAATTAAATGAAGACAATATAAGCGAAACTCAATCGAAAATCTGGAAACAGAAAAATCAGAAAAAGATTGACACCTCTGGGACACAGAGATGACGTAGACCTCTGGAAACAGAAAAATCAGAAAAAGATATTGACCCCTCTGTGTCCCAGAGGTGTCAATCTTTTTCTGATTTTTCTGTTTCCAGATTTTCGATTGAGTTTCGCTTATATTGTCTTCATTTAATTAAGATTTTTTTTTTCATGGGTACAATATGACCAGTGACGGCTGGTGAATTCTTGTGGCAAGTGTGCATTATAATGCACAAAGGCGAAGAAAAAAATTGTCTTAAAAGATTAGAACAATATTAATACGAAGTAAATTTAAGCACAAAACATTTTTTATAATAATTTCTCATAATTTAAAAAAATTGATGACTGTTTTTACATAAAGCTATACTTTAAACACATTACTGTACAATTTCATGGATAATAAGAATAAGAAATATAAATTAGTTAAAACCTGAGATATTAATATTTTATGCCTATTCATATCATATTTATTTCTTTTGTTTCATGGCACTGGTAAAAGCCAAAAAGTAATTATTTACAAAATAAAATTAAAAAAAAAACATTTCTACAGTCCCAATATCAAATGTGTAAATTGGTAAATGTAGATGAGTGGTATATATTATCGCCATAGTATATTAACTAAAAAAACTTCATATTTCTTATTTTCGAAAACAATAAAAATGTATGCACACATGAAATTCTTAACAGGAATAAATAAATGCATACCTGCTCTAATAATGCAAAATCACCAATTAGCAAATATGACACTATTCGTTGGGACCGTAGATTTATTTGACCTAATGGTAATAAAATTTAACCTGAGAAGGAACATAAAGTATGAGAGATAGAGGGTACACCATCCTCCTCATATATTATCCATATGATAACGTACATTTTCGATTAATTAAACACAATTTATTTATTCAAAAAGTTTGAGTTTACTATTCGGTACTTGAACCTATGAATAAGGGCTATATGTAGGATAAGTTTTTTACCTGTTGCCGAGTATTTATTTGTTTATTTTTTAATATTTGTTATCGTGTGGATAAGCTATCAGGAGGATGGAAAACTACCCACATAATATGATTTCCTCATTATCTTAACAATAATAATAACATTAATAAGACAAGCGCATTTACAAGCTTACTTAGATATTCTTAAGACCATTGATTTCCTCCCGGACTCAGATAAGCAGGGAGCAGTTGGGACTCTTGTGCGGTATGCACATTTAAAAGAAAAATAATAAAATAAATCAAGAAGTTCTGAGGTTTTTGCTAACACGAGAAAATATTAATTATTATAATATTATCTTAACAGCATTATTAATGAAATGACTTTGCTAAACATTACATTTATAATAGGATTACTTTTAAGTGAGAAATTTAAATCCTAATAATCACAGTTAGTTAATATTTATAATAAACGTCAGTTATACGCCAGTCTCAATATAAACCAAACACTTGATATTTTTACACTATTTTTAACAATAGCACTCACTGTTTATTGATGTTATTTAAATGCTATTATAAAATCATAAATGGAACCTTTCAGTTGGAGCAACGGTGAACTAGTCGATGGTCCCGAAGAACAATGTCGGATATGCGGTTTATCGTCGGATATGCAGTATCAGTAGTGTTGGAGATCAAGAATTATAGTTAATAAAAAAAGGTACAATGCATTTAATTTCATCCAAAATTCCGAAAATTCAGAATTTTATATCAATAAGATGAAAATAAAATAAGTCAACATATCGAATTAAAATAAGTCTAACAGCGTGATTTACAATTTTTAGCAGATCCGACATTGTTCTTTGGGACCGTCGTGAATGAGATTTTCACGATCTCAGCAAATGTTATCCAAATCGGAAAATGTTAGCAGTACCTAAAATGACATATGGTTTACTAAAACCCTTTGAATAATTTTTGTAGGAAATAATATATCGTATTGGTGTATAATGTAGGTAATGAGTAATGACTAATGACTATTTTTAACACTTGTATGTACTCGTATAATGATGTATATAATACCCGAAAGACTAAACCAGCGATACCTGAGTCTATTTGGTACAAAAAATATATGACATTTTTAAAATTAAAAACAAAACCAAATTACACCACACGTCGCCACTGAGTACATCCTAGCGGTACATCACCCACATATGAGACAGAACGCGTGCCACGTGATCTGTTATAGCACTATAATAAATTGGCGACATGACGTGTGGTAAAATAATGTTTTTTAGAAAATAAAAATACTTTGTGTAAAACCACGGTGTTAATTCATTTATTTACCATCCGGTTTCGCGTTGCTCAAGCATCATTAGGGTATAAATTAATACTGCATTACTTTATACCTTGATGATGCTTGAGCAAAGCGAAACCGGTCGGTATAGTAAATAAATTAATAAAAAATCGTGGTTTTACTCAAAATAAGTGTTTTCTTTTTATTAACGTGTCAAAGCACAAAGTTCAATCACTTTCTACAATAATATAAAATTTTTATGTTTTTAATTGAAAATAAACTTCGACATCTACATTTTTTTACTCCAAAATCTCAGGAATCAGTGATTAAACCTTAATTAGGCGCATATCGTCAAGACTATTTCAAATTGAAAACTAAATATGTTCGAGTGTTTGGAATGCGACATCACTCTTTCTAGCTTCCTACCTTCCCGCGGGGTTCGTAAGAGAGATTAGAAGCTGTTTTATTTTTTTAATTGTTTAAAATCAAAGTATTTTTTCCTATTTTTTTCTTGGTGTTTATGACAATAAAATATTTAAATATTTTTGATAATTTGGGGTCAATAGTGACCCCATGCGACTAATTGAGTGTTTTTCTTAATGCGCCTAATTAAGGGTTAAAAGTCTTTCAGGTAGGGTCTGTATTTATGAATTTAAAAAGGGTTACGATTTATTTTTAGTAAACTTCACAAGGTTCCATTATATTTGATCATGCTACGCACTTGCTCAGTCTGAAATCTGTTATCACTTTCTGCAACGCCAACTGAAGATCTAAAGCGTCTCTGAGTGGCATATTGTTGAGCTGTGTTCCTATACTTCTTCCAAACATATCAAATTCCGTTTCTTTCGTTTCTTTGTCATTTTCTTTCTTTTCTATAGGAACCTTACTTCCTAAAAAGGATCCGGGTCGCAGCCTTTTCGACGCCGGACCTAGATTGTCGATGGGTACTTCGGTGATTGCAGAATTTTCAGAGGAGAGATATGGGTCTTCTTGTCGTTCAGTTTTGAAGTTGTCGGTGGACTCAAACCAAGACGGATCGTCCGGAATTTCGTCAGAGTCCTCGTCGATGGCTTCCTTTTTGACTTCCACGTCCACATGCTCGATTTCAGGTGGCAGATTTGCCGTGGACGTTGAAGCTCCCGCTGCCTGAAAGATAAAATAAATTTCAAATAAATTTTTGGAGACTTTTAACCGACACACAAAAATGACAGGAAAGAGAGAATGTCAGTCACGATAATTTTTTTAGGAACAAATAAAAAAAAATTATTACAAACATAATTTTATTTTAAACTTGCTGGTCCCGGCATGCGTTGCTATGCCATTTAATAAAGAAATTGTTTCTCCCTGAGCGTCCTTTCCCATTCGCCCCGTTCCCCTTCCGCCTCCCCTTCTTCTCCTGCATCCTCTTCACCTCTCGCGTTCCTACTCCGTCATCCCCACCTTTGCTCTCCCCACTCCACTCCCCCCCCCCCCCCCCTTACCCCATCCCGCGAACCCCCCTCCCGAGATCCCCTTCCCCCTCACACGTTCCCTTCCCCTCCCGCGTTCCCCTTCCACCTTCCCCGCCTTCCCTCTTCCCTTTCCCGCTCCTTCGTCCCGCCAAACCTCCCGCGTTCCATATATTCAATCCCAGTACATTTTTGTTTTTAAAAAGCCCGCGTGCCACCTTTTACCATTTTTAATTCAAATTTCCATTTTTCATGTATATTAAATTTGGTACCTACCTATTTAAAATATCTGAAATTCTTGATTCGATTCAAACTATTGGGGTAGTACCTACTTTAAATAAATTAATCAACTTAAAGATTTTCAAAAATAGAATTGTTTTGCAAAATGTCATTCTCAAACATGCGAACTGTCAAACGTGCGTTAGTCGTTAGGTTTTCTGAAATTATCCAATTTTCTGCGAAATTTTCTCAATTTTTCTCTCTGTAAGAACCATCCTCATACTTCAAGGAATATTCTAAAAAAAGAATTAGCGAAATCGGTTCAGCTGCTCTCGAGATTTGCGCTTAGCAACACATTTAGCGATTCATTTTTATATATAACATTGATTGTGTTCGTGAAATAAGTTTTGTAATTGTTCAACTATTGAACTTTTCACTGAATTGTTATGTGCACAACGTAGATTGATTTCTTCTGGAGAATTGCCCATAAAATAAATTTGCAAAAACTTGTACTCGCTATCTTGCACTGGTAACAAAGAACCTGCTCTGTGATATATTTGACCTTGTATCTGTAAAGGGAAAAAATGTATTGTAAAAATGTATATGGGCTAATAGTTATGATTAATAAACATACAACTGCAAATACTATTACAAACCTTAAAAGTTGGCATGAAATTTTCCCGAACTACTTTTGTTGCTCGAAATGAAGTCATTTGAAAGCAGTCGTTGTATTGTTGAATATTCTTTAAAAAGTGTATTGAATCTGTTCCTATTCCTAAAACCAATGAGTACAATGGCTCTGGCGGTGGAAGCAATGGTATCAATTTCACCTTTCCATTTGCGCAACACAATCCATTGGCTTCATTTTTATATTTCAATGCCTTACAATATTGGCAAACTGAGTTCATAGGTCCAATAGCAACACAGGCAGTGTAATCAATTGACATATCGTAACAGAAAGCAGCTCGATTCAAACTTGCACCATTATTAGTCGAATGTCGCGCTTCACGGGTCTGTTTTATCCGAATTCTTTCACGTTCATTGCGATCTTCACGTTCCTGGGCAGTATGATTAGATCGATAATTAATTTGATTCGTTGCATTTCTTTGCCTTCTGTTTAAATTTGTCCGCCGCCTTATAGGAGGCATATTTAGTAGGTCACAAAATCACAACACTTTTTTAATTTTATAGAAATTTGTGGCTTTTAGATTTAGTAATATTATAGATGCAAAGCAAAGAAATAAAGTGACAAAATTAAAAACATGTCGTTTACAAATCAAGTGACAACAGACAATCAGTACATTCAGTTTTTAAACAGTCGGCGTTCCACCGTTTACAATTTTTATTCAAATTTCAATAGGTACCTATTTAAAATATCTAAAATTATTGATTCCTTTCAAACTATTAGGGGAGTACCTACTATAAATTTAACTACTTAAAGATTTTGAAAAATAGAATCCTGATTTGAACAATCAATGTTTTGAAAAATGTCATTCTCAAATACGCGATCTGTCAAACGTGCGATGTTTTCTGAAATTATCCAATATTCTGCGCAATTTTATAAATTTTTCTCTCCGTAAGAACCATCCTCGCACTTCAAGGAATATTCTAAAAAAAGAATTAGCGAAATCGGTTCAGCCGATCTCGAGATTTGCGCTTACCAACACATTTAGCGATTCATTTTTATATTATAGATAAAACGAAAACGAAATAGTTCTATTTATTTATTTATTAGCACATTTAACACTTTTATTTATTGTTATTAAGTTTATTTTGTAGAACTCCATTTTAATTTTTTATTTATTTTATATATTTAATAATATTATTAAATATATAATAAATACTTCGTAATAATTACGAAGCAGATACAGAACTTGTTTATAATAAACTGTTTTTATACATTGAATAATAATATTATTAAATATATAATATAAATAAAAAAAGAAATAAAAAATAAAATTAAAAAAAGCACATTTGAAAAACACACAATGGCTAGGTACATTTAAAAATTAATTTATCACTAGCGAGTTCCCGGCATACGTGGCAATGCCACTAATAAAGAAATTGTTTCTCCCTGCGCGTCTTTTCCCCTTCACCCCGTTCCCTTTCCCTCACGTGTTCCCCCTCACCTTCCCCGCCTTCCCTGTCCCCTTTCCCGCGATCCCCTCCCCTCTCCTGCGTTCAATACACTCAGTCCCAGTACATTTAAATTTTCAAACAGCTCGCGTGCCAACTATTGCAATCTTTTTAACAAATTTTAATTTTTCATATATTACAAACATTTATTTTTGTAAATTATAAGAACAATCAATCAAATCTGGTACCTATTTATAATAAATAAGTATAATTTTTGATTAGATTCAAAGTATTCGATTTTTGGTTAATACTTAAGGCGAGTACTTTGATTAAATTCATTAATTTAAATATTAGATTCTCAATCTTTTTTGCCCACTTTGTGAATATTTTTATTTCTGGCGCCTCGTGAATATTTTTATTACTCGTGAATCCTAAACAGCAATTGTTGTCACGATTATATTTACCACAACAGGGGGGGGGAGGGATGTAATGGGATACCACGACAGGGTTACATTTTCCACAACGCGGGGGCGTATACTCGTGAGTGAGCTACTGTTTACTTTGACTCCGTGTTATTTGTGACTGTAAAGTTTTTTTTTTTTTTTTCAATTATTTCTGGCTTTCACCCTTCAAGGGTGTTCTAGGCCATCATTTATAATTACAGAGAAAGGAAAGGTGAATTTATATATTAATTTTATTTAAATGTGCAAATTTCAGAATTTTATGGAAGATTGGAGTAGAGTTCAGACTTAGAAGAGATGAGATGTTGAATGGAGGAGAGGCAATTTTTGATAACGCTTGATAGAAGAGAGGATATTTATTTAGAGAGGGACAATCAAAAAATATGTGATCTAAAGTTCCCACATCTAGACCACAGAACGTACAATCTGGGGAGTCAAGCACATGAATTTTATAAAGGTGAGAAGGAACGGAACAATGTCCGATTCTCATACGAATAAGTAAGGAAATTTCTTTTTTGGAAAAATGGGGGAATTTTTGAAACCACGGTTTTGATGGGATAGTCCTTTGTATTGAGGCGTAGCGGGCACCCTTGGATTGACTAGCAATGTTCCAATACTCTGTCCAAACATTGCGGGATCTATCTTTGATGATGGAAAAAATATCAGACAGGGGAATATGGTTTACGAGGGTAACGGTAGGGTTAGACGCTCCTTGTTTTGCCAAGGAATCAGCAATATCATTACCCACTATGCCAACATGTCCAGGAATCCAAATCAGAGTGACAGTTTTTCCAGAGCTTTGAATGGAGGTTATCAATACTCGAATAAGACATACAAAGTGATCATCAGGATGAAGAAGAGGACTTGTTTTAAGTTTTTGGAGGGAACTGAGAGAGTCAGAGAGAACAAGAGAATGTTCAAAATTATTTTTTATTATATATTTGAGAGATTCAATAATCGCAATGCACTCGGCAGAAAATATTGAAAATTGGTTTGAAATTGAATAAAATATTCTTTCATTAGAATTATTGTGGTAAACGTTAATACCAATACCACAGTTAGGAGAGTCCGGAGATTTGGAGCCATCAGTAAATAAAAGAGAAGAGTTGGGCCATTTAGAAGAAATAATGTCATTGAACATATTATTGACAGTACGGGCTGGGAGATTGGAATGACTTTTAAGGATGCCGATCCCCTCTAAAATCGTTGGGGATAGGGTGACGTGACTATATTTTAATTTGTACAAAGGAAGAATATCATTTTTGATAATTTGAAGCTCTGAGAGAGAGCGAAAATTTTTACAAATGGCAGGGAGAGGTTTAGTTCGAGCTCTGATTGTAGATGAATGTGTTGAGTCGTTGAACAACGAGACTCTGGGAATAATCTGATGACTTTTAGAATTTAAACATTTAAGAACAAATTTGTCAGCAAATAATTGACGCCTTAAATAAAGAGGAGGATCAGAACATTCTACTTGAAGGGAATTGATGGGCGACGATTGCATCGCGCCAGTTATTATTCGCAATGACTTAGATTGAATTTTGTCTAATTTACTGAGTGCATTTTTGGATGCAGTACTAAAAAGTGGGCAGGCATAGTCGAGATGACTTCGAATAAGTGCATTGTAGAGCAACTTAATGCAGATAGGATGAGCACCCCACCAAACGCCAGTCAATGATCTGATAATATTTAAATTTTTTTCACATTTAGTAACTATATTATTAATGTGGGAAGACCATTTAAGTTTCCTATCAAATGTTACTCCCAAAAATTTTACTTCGGAAGCATTGGGGATTGGCGAGTTTTTAAATAAAATTTGAACAGGGGGATTATTATGACGATTTGAGAAGGTAACACACTGACTCTTTTGTACTGAAAGTTCAAGACCATTTAAAGTAAGCCATGTGCAAAGGGCATCCATGGCTTCATTAAGATATTTGACGGCGGATGGAATGATTTTGGATGATAAGAAGAAAGCTATGTCATCTGCGAACTCAACGACTTTTACTTGAGGGGGAATGGTGACATGCATATCGTGTGTGTATATATTATACAGTAAGGGGGATAATACATCGCCTTGGGGTAAACCCTTCCAAATTGACCTACTCTGAGGAGTAACATCTGGTAGCTCAATGAAAATTTTCCTATCGAGAAAAAGATTAATAATAGATTGGACAAACATGAGGGGTAAGCCAAGGCCTAAAAGTTTTTTTTTAAGAATTGGGATGGAAACATTGTCAAAGGCGCCTTCTATGTCTATAAAGACTGCAAGACATACTTCTTTGTTAGAAATGGATAAATTAATATCAGTGCTGATGATGGCAAGGTTATCTTGTGTAGATTTCTTTTTCCTAAATCCAAATTGGGATGGAGAGAGAAGATGATTACTCTCGACGAAAAATTCTAACCGGTTTTTAATTAATTTTTCATAAATTTTACTAAGGGTGGATGAAAGAGCAATTGGCCTATAGTTGGATCCAGAATTGGGTGATTTGTTTAATTTTAGAATTGGGATGATTATTTGAGAACTCCAGTCATCAGGTATTATGCCAGTCTGGAAGATTTTATTTAAGATGCTTAAAAAGTGATTTAGAACATTATCATTACTATTTTTGATAATGCTATAAGGTATACCATCTCTGCCTGGAGATGAGTCCTTGACTGTTGATAAACAATTTTTTAATTCAATTAAAGTGAATGGAGAGTCAAGCCAATGATCAGACATAGGAGTGTTGTGGATTGGAGTTATTTCATCTAAGTTAGGTACAGAAGGGGGGGCAATTTTGTCCAAGAACTCGTCCATCCATTTAGAATGAGAAGCTCGAGGAGATGTTGGACTGAAGGAGGATCGAAATCTTCGAATCATAGACCAAACTTCCGAAATTGGAGTGTTCGGAGATACTGAACTGCAGAAGTTGTACCACCCGGATTTTTTTTTTGACCTCAATACCCTTTTGGCATTCGCTTCGGCATTTTTGTATATGAGATAGTTCTCCATAGTCATATTGTGACGATAGGAAAGAGATTTAGCTTTCCGAATTCTCACTACTTTGGAACATTCCTCATCCCACCAGGGAGTTGGAGGGAGTTTTTTGAGAGATTTGGTTTTAGGGGGAGGATTTGATTTATTGATTGCAGTTACGAGCATTGATTTGAAGTTATCGTAGTCATCTTTGACAGATAATGTATCGGTATAGGATAAATTTTGTATAAACTTATCCATATGTGAGTTAAATTCGTCCCATTTGGTGTGTTTTGTTTTAATCTTCGTCGAAATATGGGACTTGTCTGAATGGAAAGAAGTTTGATAAGTGATGGTGATCGGGAAATGATCACTGGAGCAAGGGTCGGGGGACACCACCCACGAGGAGAGAGGTGCCAGATTAATAGAGCATATGGAGAGATCCACTGCACTGGGGTTTGTGTTGGGGCGAGAGATTCTAGTAGGAGATCCGTCATTCAAAAGAAAAAGGTTGGATTCATCTAGGAAATCCATCACACTTCGACCGTCTCGATCACAGAAAGCAGAACCCCAGACGGGAGAATGGGCATTAAAATCACCCAATAAAAAGAAAGGAGGGCTTAGTTGACGGACAATTTGCAACCACGCTTGTTTATTGAAGTGCGATGTTGGGGGAAGATAGATAGAAACAAAGGAAGTGTCCTTTATTTTAGCTGCAACCATTTGAAAGTCAGCATTGGGGGGTTTGATATTATTTATTGGGAAAAACGGAAGGGAGTTTTTAATAAAAAGGGCAGCACCTCCGCCCGTACCTTCCGGGCGATCATCGCGGAGACAGGAGTACCCTCCTACATTAAAGTGGGTGGATGGAGTAAACCATGTCTCCGAGACAGCAGCCACAGAAACAAGGTTTGAATTTAATAGGTTAAGAAGGTTTGATTTGTTAGAAATAGCACTGCGGCTATTCCACTGAAGAATTCTGACATCTTGAAGAGCCATTTTGAATAAATGATTTTAATGTGGAAATAATAGAAGCAGCGTTGGACGGTAGATTAGTTTGAGAAGAAATTAGGTCAATTAGAAGCATAATAAGAGTTTGAATAAATGAAGAATTATCTTGGGAGAGTTGTTCAGAAAGCTTTTGATAGTTTGTTGAGGATGAATTATAATTGTTTGCGCACCCATTTGTGGCGTGTGAAAGAGGAGAACCATTGGGATTTAAGAGAAGTGAGTTGTGTTGTTGCTGATCGTATCCACGAGCCTGTTTAGAGATAGGGTTTTTGTATGTGAATTTTGTTGAACGGGAAGATGTTGAGGAGGAGGCGAGAGGGTTGGATGAAGAGTTACTGGATAAAACCTCGGAAAATGATTTTTTGACAGGCGGGAATAATTTAGAAGCCTGCAGAAAAGACAAGTTCTCAGAGGCCATAGAAATTTTTATATTTTTTTGCCGAGATTGTTCGGGGCAAGAAGAGTTAATGGCGGAATGAGCGCCTAAGCAGTTAAAACATTTAGGTGAAGAGAGAGAAGAACATTGGTCAGCCGAGTGGTTTTCTCCACATTTGAAACATCTGGGAGGGGATCTGCATGCAGCTTTGGTATGACCAAAACGGCAGCAGTTGTAACATTGAGTGGTGGGATAAGTGTACATTTCAACTGGTAAGGAGTTGAAAAATAAATAAATATGGGAGGGAAGAGATTGTCCTTCGAATGTGATGACGACAGATTGGGAGGGCTTCCAGGAAACGATGCCCTCAGAGGTGTCCTTATAATTTAGCCTCCTGGCTTTTATGGGATTGCCGATATGTTGGGGGGTTGAAAGTGAGGACAGGATTTCTGGAATGGACAGATCGGTCGAGATACCCCTGACCAGGCCCATTCGAGTGACATTGAAAGTTGGGATGTACGCCTTGAATTTAGAATTTGATGAAATAAATATATTTTTGATAAAGTTGTTGGCGGCTGAACCTGACAGGAATTCAACAGAGATTCGGAAGCGACCCTCGGCTTTAACACCTCCAGGTTTAATCGAAAGGTTCTTGTTATTTGAAAGAAATTTACCAAATTCAAGAGGATGGATGGTTTTACCTTGTTCAGTTTTTTGCGCATATACAATGTAGGGGCCACGGGAATGAGTAGAGTAAAAGATTGTTGGAGGAGGTTGAGGAAGAGCTGGAGGGGACTGAGAAGACAAAGGCGAATCATGTTTTTTTGGGGAAAGGGGACTAAATTTTCTTTTTTTAATTGAGGTTAGGATGACAGATTCATTGTCTGAAATGTTTGAATGTTCTGAAAAGTCTATTTTATCTGAAATGTCTCCATCTGGAGGGTCAGGAGGGGGATCTGGGGGCTTTGTAAGGGGTACAGGAGGGAAATCCTCCTCCATTGTTCAAAAAATTACATCTAATATAAAAAGTGACAGAAGTAAAAAAATTATATAAATATCTGAAAATGAGCAGCAAGAAGTGACTCCTGGAAGATCAGGGGGGAGAAGATTCCAACACACTAAACTTTTTACAGCCAAAACACAATAAAAAGATTGGTTTAAGAATATTTTTTGAAAGAGCAAAACAAAAGAACTCGACTGTAAAGTTAAATATTGTGGAAAAACTCAGCGATATAGACAAAAAAATAGTAAAGAGACAAATAAATCATAACATACAGTGTGGATAAACCCTAATAACAAGTAGAAACTGTGAAAAACCGCGAAAATACCGCGATGGAGTGTTTAAATCTCTAGTGCATTTTACGCCCACATACCGAAAAAACTGAGTCTAAGGGATTAAAAGATAATTAACAGAAAGGCAACCGTGAGTAACAACTTATCATAGTGCATTTTTAAATAAAATCATTGAAATTATAACCTTACTAGGTACTTTGAAATGATCCGCAAGATTTACTTTAACTAACTAACGCCATCTGTTGAAAAACTCAGAAAGTACGTCAACAAGTTACGAACCATTCGAGATCGAGAATCGGCTATAAATCGCCATATACAACGTATTTCTGTGAAAATCCACGAGAGGGCACCCTTAGTACCAAAACAACAGACTATCTAAAAAAAAATACCATGGAAGAAGTCTTGAATGCACTTCGTAAGATCCAAAGCGAACTCGATTCACAAAAAAGTACAATCCTAAAATGCGGAGAAAAAGTAAAAGAAACAGTTACACAAATTATGAACAACATACTGGGGGAAAAGTTTAAAATTTGGGATGAAAAATATGAAAACCTCAAATAAAAGTTGGAAAACCAAGAAAAACGAATGAATTTCACGGAAAAACAGGCACGAAAAAATAATATAATAATGTCTTTTTCGGCATTGAGGAAACCGAAACCACAAACCAAATATTGGAAAACATTATTATCAACTTTGTAAAGGAATATTTCTCTCTAGACCTAGATCCCAGAGATATCCAAGAAGTCGAGAGAGTAGGAAAAAAAGGAGAAAAATCTCGACCAATAATTGCTACATTCACCGCACTTGGCACCAAAATAAAAATATTTAAACAGAGAAGAGAGGCACTGAGAGAAACCATACATTACATAACGGAAGACTATCCGAAACAAATACTAGAAAAAAGAAAAGAGCTACAAGTGCAGGCAAAACTCGAGAGAGGGAGAAAGGCAATATAGCGAAAATTAAGTATGACAAACTTGTCGTACAAGTCAAAGACAACAATAAGAGAAGCTTTTCATAGTAACCTATAACGTCAGAACTTTATCTACTCACGAACGTTTAATCGAACTAAGTGAAACAATCAAAGGAATAAAATACGACATAATTGGCTTGTGCGAAAAAGATTTCTTTAGAGGAGGCCTTCACCTTCGCCTGAGAGAGGGGTTCTTGCTTAAGATACGTTTATAATATTTTTCAATAAGATTGTAAATAACATTAATTATACTTTTTATTACTTTTTATAACTCGGCAACATACCTATTTGCAAGAAATAAAAGGCTTTTTTATTTTTATTTTTTATTTAATATACTCGTAGCAATATACAGACAACTCACATACATTGAAACAAACATATTATGATTTTTGTATATATAGATAAAAATACAAATTTCAGTTGTCTGTGCGTTAGTCCTGCGTGAAATCTGGTTAAATGAACTCAATTTTGCTCTCAAAAATTAGATGCCACTAAGATGTGGAGAAAGTGAGCTTCACTCATCCAAAGGCGAACCCTGCACGGTCAATAGATTCGCAGATGTTAATCAAATATCGTGACATTTATTGAACACTAGTAGACCCGGCCACAAGTTGCTGTGGCTAACGAAACAACTTTTATAAAATCCACTCCACCCGCTTGCTAGCTGCTCGCTGCCTGAATTGAATATTTGAAAATCTCGGCTTTTCTCTACTATAATAAGCATATATTATACATATAAACCTTCCTCTTGAATCACTCTATCTATTGGTGAAAACCGCATGAAAATCCGTTGCGTAGTTTAAAAGATCTATGGGCACATACATTTTGAGCGACTTCATTTTATACTATGTAATGATGATAATGATTATGTTAATGATGATATCGTGACGTTTATTGAACATAAAGTCTTATTAATAATTATTATTTATCGCCCCAAGAGCTTTTACACATAGTGCAGTACATGTTTTTTTTTTTATTAAATTACAATGAAAATAAAGAGTTGATAAAATACAGGTAACATAAATAATAAGAAACAAAACATACATTACATAAAATATAAGAATTGACACAAAGTAGGTAAGGGAACGTACCCATACTACGTGACCAACTTTTTGCAATTTTTAACCACCTCTGTGCGTAAAAAATTTGCTGCTAATGGATTATTTAATTTTTATAATTATGTGTTAACAATCATCAGCAACAGTAATTATTTAATATTTATGTATCAGTCATCATCAGCAACAATCTAAACGTATATTATCTAAAATATAACATTTCTAATACAAAGGTACAAAAACAACAAAGATAAACTGTTGTAAATAATATAAATCACACAAGTCATTTATGCTTAAAAGTTGACCACCGTTTTTTACATTATGAATACAATAATTAAATATGAGGAATAAAATTTCACGAGTTTGTCCATTCACTGATTTGCCACGTCCCGTTTCATAACAGGACTCCATGATGTCGTAATAAGTAATAAATATTAATTATTATAAGCAATAATTATCAGCCTGAAACACTCATCCACATTGAAAAATCTTCCGAGAAAAGATACATGACGCCAACGGGACTTGAACCCGTGGCCTTCTGATTGCCGGTCAGCTGCTCTCTCAATTGAGCTATGGCGGCTTATCTTATACCCGCCAAATGATTCAATATATACTAGTGTTTCATTCAACAATCACTGCTTATTGTATTTTTCCACCTGAAAACAACCAACTTTATTTTTGCGAGAGAGACACTGTTAGTGTTAAATCCGTCGCTAGGTGGCGTCGAGACAAATTATGTCTTCATTTATTGGGGAAATACTAAAACTTGTCAAATATTAATTATTATTTTTAATTGTTAAACTAACGTTTAAGACAAGATTTTTATGCATAGCACAAAGGGTAACAATTATTAAAAGCAATAATTATCAGCCTGAAACACTCATCCACATTGAAAAATCTTCCGAGAAAAGATACATGACGCCAACGGGACTTGAACCCGTGCCCTTCTGATTGCCCGTCAGCTTCTCTGCTGGAAGATTTTTAAATGTGGATGAGTGTTTCAGGCTGATAATTATTGCTTATAATAATTGTTACCCTTTGTGCTATGCATAAAAATCTTGTCTTAAACGTTAGTTTAACAATTAAAAATAATAATTAATAAATATTAAACTTGCACACTTTACAAACACTCTGTAAATTTACTAATAATGATTCGAATTAAAAATAATGAAAAGTATTTATTATTTCAAATTTAAAAATTTGTAATTAATTCACTTGCGATATGTAGGTGCACGTATGTTTAAATCAAATTACGAACCGAATGAATAGTACCCCGTAAGTACAGCCTCAAAGGGTGTCGTACAAACTTGTCTCTCTTCTAACTAGTTACAATAAGTGGGCGTAAGTAAGACAGAGAGCCTTATCGGATTTGTGGGCGTCGCTTGACGTTCACACAGATAGACCAATACATCAGTTCTAAGCATTTTATTGCTTCCAACTTAAGTTGTTTTACCTATACCTATTTTCACAATAAATATTAATATAATATAAATTCCACACACCGATTGATTTTTAGAGACAGGATTTACTTCAAAATAACAACAATTCATTGCTAGTTGATTCATTTCCCTAGAAATTGAGCAACACAAAATTATCGTTAATGTCATAAAAATATATTTTATAATTCTAACTGAATACCATTGATCGTTCAGAAAACCCTGACTATGTAATTAAATATCACTAACCTTTGTTTTTTTTTCATTATATTTCTTCCAAACATATTTCTGATGATGTGACTTGCGTTTTCTAGTGAAACTCTTTTCTATTAGTATTTTTCTGACCATATTTAGCCGAAAAAATTCTTTAAAATGTGAAATGACGACTACCGCTGCCGTATTTCGGCAGATAATGGCGGTGATCAGAAGTGTTGCCATGTGACAAAAATGAAAAACCACGTTTTAGGGATTACAATAAACCATGGTTTACCATATTTTGAAGGATAAAAACATGGTTTTCGTAAGCTTCTTATTGAGAATACAAACCAGAAAGCACCGGTACCTAATTAGAGATACTAATCCCCAGTGTTGCCAGATAAAGCCAGACATCAAAATATATATGTAACTAAACTGTAAGCACCTGTTGATAAGCCAATTCAATTGGCTTAGTTGATATGTTGGGTTTGTTGATATGTATTAACTATTCTTTCAATAAAATATAAAAATACCTCTCAAATTCAAAATACCCCACATCTAGGGACTTCTCCCCAGACATATCATCACTGGAAAATACGTCAAAAGCGCGATATCGTAATTGTATACAATTATATACTTTTACTAAATAATTTTTGGTCATAACCATTCCTATTTTTCAATAATGGCTAAGTAAAATAAGTCAAAAATCTATACCTAATTTAAGTTTTTAATGTAGATTTTTTAATTTTTTTTAAGATAATATAATGGTATCAATTACATGTTTATATACAAGAAATAAAGTTTTTCTATTAAAATACATTAAATAATAATACGTATTACACCCTTTTTAAGAGCAGAGCTCGAGTTAAAAAGGCGGATAAACGCAGGTTAACCACAGTTTAGCAAAGGAAAAATATATATTAATTTTTTTTTATATATATTAAACAAAAAATAGATAATTAACAGTAAATAAGAAAAAAATATTTAAATATATATTTTTTTAAATAAATAATAGATAAGAAATACAATTGACTGAAGAGGAGGAGATAAAGAGAAAGGAAAAAAATAATGAGAGAAAAAAGATATCTAATATTATAATTGAGTTGTTGTGTTGATAAGTTATATAAAAAGTTTTTATTGAATTTTTGTAATTTGTTTCCAATCTTAATTTCAAGGGTAATTCGTTAAGCCATTTAACTTCAATATATTTGTAGAATTGTGGTGGTGTTACAGCGTGATATCGTTAAGCTCACATTATTGAAACAATCTTTGTGTATTTGTAAGAGCGTAATTTTTTTATAAATAGTATGAAGTGAAAGGACTTTAAATTCTTGAAATAATTTGATGGTAGGGTAATCGTATGGCTTTTTTCGAATTATTTTTATTAATATTCTTTGGATAATTTCTAAAGGCAAAAGAGAAGTTTTGAAAGCACCACCCCAGCCAACAATTTCATATTGTAATACTGATTGAATTAGGGAAAAATATATGGTTCTTAATAATCCAATATTTAATATGTTTCGTATTATAATAAAAACGTAAATTAGTTTTCTTAAACGTTCTACTGTTGTATTGATTTGTAATTTCCATTTTATGTTACTATCTATAATTACACCGAGGTATTTTACATTAGTTTTAACAGTGAGTATAGAGCAGTCAGGTAGATATGACTTTGGATTACAATTATATGAGTGTATACATAATATGTTTAGATTCTCGGGGGTAGTATTTTTATTCAAAGTGAATGGTATTACAAAAGTTTTTTCTGTAGAGATATTAAATTTTGATCAAACCACTTTTTTATTAAATTTATATCTAGTTCAGCCGTTTTCTGAGTTTCACTCCAGTTTAGTCCCAGGGTTAAAATCACTGTGTCGTCAGCATATGATATTATTTTTGACTTTATGGTGAGTTTAAAAATATCATTCACATAAATGATAAAAAGAATTGGTCCTAGTACTGTCCCTTGCGGGATAATATATCGATTATATCGATATCCGTGAACAATAAATATATCGATATCCGTGAACAATAAATAGACAGATTGAGGGTTTTTATCACAAAACACGTGCACGGTTTTTATTAGTGATTTTATTTTAAAGAAAATTAAAATTCTGAAAAAAAGCTCCACTAGATAATTTATTGATTTATAATAAAATAGTTCTAACTGGCAGAGGAAGGGTGAAACTAGACTGAAAACTGAAGAGTTTGCGAAGATGTATGAATGTCAACGAAGCAAGGAGTGCGTGTCAAGCGAGAGATGTGTGGCGGTCTATACTCTCTGCCTACCCCTGCGGCGAAACGTGACGGTTAGTTAATTATCTTTGGGGTTAAAGATACCTCTTCATAAGCCAACTTCCTGGCTAACTTAACCCTTCCCTCCAACGTTGTCTTGGGTACCCCGAAAGTATCGGATGCTAATTTGTACCCCATCCAGCCTTCCATCACTGCTTGGACAGCTTTCGCCATCCCTTCCTTCGGCCAAGATCCCCTTGTAGACTTCCTAACGTATTTTCGGACCATTCTGCAAACAAAACTATTTCAGATATCCGTGATCCAGTGCAAGAGTTTGAATGAATTTAACATTGCCACCGCGGGCAGTACGCCTATCAAACAGGTCAATCCATCAAACACTAATATTTTTTCATGGCAAATCTCTATATTAGTGTTGCAACAGAACTCTGCTTCCGCTTCTGCAGAAGTTCCGCAAGTTTTTTCACTTCCGTTTCCGTTTCTGGTTCCGCAAACTTTATAACAGAACTCTAAACGAAGAATAATTTGCGATTGAAGATATCGAAGTGCAGCCTTCTACTTCAAAATCATCATCATCATTATCATTACACATATTGGAATCGATGTTAAGTGTAAATGAAGACCAGGAGGAGAACTTTTTTACAACTGACGATGGTGACAATTTATTTTTAGAGATACCGTCATACCTTCGGGAGTACAAGAAAGGGAAGAGACTACCTCTACATGAGGATCCCCTTTATGTGGTGGAAGGTAAATGCGCACAAATACCCCCATCTGTTGCCAATAGTTCGCCAATACTTATCAGCTCCCCCCAGCAGTGTAGCCAGTGAGCAATTATTTAGTGGAGCTGGTTTAAAATATGAAGAACACCGTAACAGACCCAAAGGTGTAAAAACAGCCAAATTACCTTTAATTAAATATAATTTACCTCTGTTAAATTTCGAGTACTAAAATTACAAAAGACAAATTTAATTAAAGAAATCTTCAAAAATAAAATTGTGCTTTTTCTTCATGGTATTAACACTTCCGGTTCCGCTTCTGCTTCCGCTTCCGCTAAGATTTACTTTTGACATCTGTTTCCGCTTCTGCTTCTGTTAAGATACTTCCGTTGCATCACTACTTAATATTATGAATTATATAGGTAGAGAATCAATAAAAGAAAATTAGGGGTGTTACATCACTCACAATCAGTCACTATGTCTTATTTCAATTCAATAGTAAAGTTCAATATAATATAGCTTACCTAATCTTTTATCAAGTCAATACCAGAACAACCACAGTGAAGAATTTTTCAAATTGTCAACTTCACACGCGATTTTAACACAAAAAATAACAAAGAGCGTCCACACCAAACAGCTGGGGCCGCGGTACTGAAGGGTCGACTCCTGTCTTGCTCCCACTTCGTCTCGCCCCGTACCCCGTCTTACCCCGCACCCATTTAGCCAACCGCTCCCCTGTTGGTAGGGTTAACTTCTCTCAAAAATCGATCAATGTGTTTTTGTATACACGGTGCCTGGAAACTAATATTCGCATCACACTTGAAATGGATTTTATGGTATAACTCTTTTTCATTTTCGTTTTTGAGTCTGATGTTGGAATTATTTAAGTCAAACGTGAAAAATCGTTCGCTTTGGTGTTAATACCAGCAGTATAATGTATTTTAAAATGTGTCGAAACTGGTCCGACTCCAAAAGTTTTTTTTAATTCTTTGGTTGCCAAAAAAGTTTAAAAAAAAATCGAAATACTGGGCATGATCGAAAGAAAAATTGCTTCTGATGCGACCATTTTTTTTTAAATTTAACCCTAAAATTCCAACTTCAGAAACGATTTACACGAAAACGAGAGTTCAAATGAAAATAAAATAAATAAAAAACAGAGTGTTCAATTCACACGCGGTAGAAGTGAAACCCTCAGAAAACTAAAGAATACAAGAATGGGGAGGCACGAAGCACCGCACAAACAAGATACGGATAGGCTACGAAACACCGCAAAAAGAGCAGACCGATTATACTATCTCATTCGCTATGTATTTGTCTCTTTTTATTGTCGCTTTTTTCGTTTCATCGAGTTTCAAATCACAACTGTGCGAAAGAAATTTTTACTTCAATATATTCCACAAATAAAGCATAAGTATAAGGTATGATCGTCTAACATCGTAGTATTGCTACGATGTGCTTACCTTCCTTGCAATACAATAAGGGCGTGGATTGGAGGAGGACGCGGTAAAATAATTATCATAACAATAATGAGATTCGCTTGGATATAGTGTTGAAATTTCTGTGTAATGTTTAATTACTTTGAGAATTTCTGTCTTGGCTTGTAGTTGGAATTGATCGGAAATTTTCTGAAAATCACTGACAAGTGATAAAAAAAATAATCGGTCTTGATGCTTTTCAAAGTTACCTTATTTTTCAGTCAGTATCATACATGCTATCACATTTTTGTTCGTCGATAATTTATCTTTCAAAACGACTTCCTTGCGATTAATTTTGGTTTTCTATGTAAATGATTTTGTTTAATTGAATCGAGCGATCGAGTATTTTGCGCTGCGGTAGAAGGATTCGTATTATCCGTCTTATCGATTCTTTCTTCGAGTAATGGTATTAAGAAAGACAATTGTTTGAAATTTGTGTAAGGTCGCACATTCAAAGTGGCTGAAGAACTCTTCGATTTTTTATTTTTTTAGCGTATCTAGTAAAGCCATCTTATAATATTTTCCACTTCTTTTGCAATGACTTAACTGAAATAAACACAAATAAATTAATATTAATGGTAAAAGTTTTAGAAAATTATTGAATTTAAAAAATATATATATATATTAGTTATTTGGTTTGATACGATTTGAAAATTATCGGAGCTAGTTATTTCTTTTTTAAATCTTTGGATCTCTCTTACGTTATAATATTATTATATATTGAATTGTAGAATCGTAAATAGACACTTCTATTACACACATCCACTTTCATTCTAACATTCAATGACACATTGAAGTAAATAAATACATAAGTTTAATGTTTGCTAATATAACATACTTATACTTGGTGCACGGGAATTGGTACAGCAAGCGGAAAACTGCTAAATATACATTGCAATAGAATGCTGTCCTTGTTCTACCAGTATTTCAATGGAGGATGCTCCGAGCGTCATTGATCCTCTGAACACCGGTATATAGCCGGGATACACGCCGAACGCGCGCTCAATATCCTATGCACATGATTGACATATGTCACATGCGAACAAAACAATTTCCGGCCTCTGTGTTTCATCCTTCCTACAACATGGGTCTCCTCAAGACGCATGTTCACTCATTCCTCTCCTCAAAAAGACCCTCCACACAACATCTTCAAAGATGACATAGACCCCGAGGGAAATTATTTTCCCCAGGGCCTCCTGTGTGTGGATTTACTGTAAAAAAAATATCTTTTTAAGTCGATTTTGTGGTATAACTTTTTCGATTTGAGATTTCGTTACCGATTAAATCGATTTTTTCGGGTCTAATTTATAAACAAATATTTTTCGCTACTGGGTTAATATTTTAAAATGTGGAGGCGTAGACTTGACCTCAGAAGTTTTAAACCCCTTTGCCGGAAAAAAGGAAAAATGTTTTTTATTTGATTACCGGTCTCAACTGCTCCCAATCATCTGGGGCCAGTGAGACTATGGCATCCCTAATTGGGGTATGTTGTGATGCTGAAGGTGGTGGAGAGGGTAAGGAGACGGGAAAGAGGAATGTGGTCAGTACTTGGCTATTCAGATCTGGTCACCAAACACGACTAAAGTCGTTTTCAAGCAACGTTTCAATTTTGAATGCTTAATGATTCACCAGTTTCTCGCTTTTCTACAAATTTCCTCACACCATGTTCAAAAATAAGTTAATTCGTATTAAATGGATAACTTACCAATTACGTTCTTTTCCTCTATATTTTTCTCATTAAAATTTGGTACTAACTGTTCACACACAGTCATCCAAGCATTAATTTTTAAAAGCTTATCGCAATGCTCCTTCATTTTGTAGTTCCAGATACATTCTTGAGATTTCATTGCGTTTATGAATTCGAGGTTATCACAGTCAAAATCGACGTCCATTTTATTGTAAGCCAATATGGCGTAAGAAAGATGGCGGCGGAACAAAGCGCGGGAACAGAGCGGGACGGGAGATACAGACCAACTGCCAACTGCCCGGGCCCGGGCAGTCGGGCAGTCGCAGTCGCAGTCGCACCTCAGTCGCACCCAACAGCTGGCGCTGGCAGCTGGAACAGTCGTATATACGCAATGCGCATTGCGCAGTGCAGCGACGCACAACATTTTATCTAGCCCGTTTAATCACTGGAGACTGGAGACCCAATGTAAATCGCTGTAACTCCCTTTCTATCATAGTGAGAAATATGTTCTAAACGGTGACCGGTCAACTCAGAATGAAACCAACTCAGAACCACCTAAGAAAGGTCATAATGCGTCATTTCCGTTTCATCCGAATTCCAAATCACTAACCAGGCTAAAGAAGTTTCACTTCAAAAGATTTTAACTTTGGAATTTTTAAATTAATTATTTTCAAATGGAACGACTAAAAAAGTGAGGTGACAATAACCTTTATGATACATTTGTCTAATCAAATATGTGTGCATTTTTTTTTTAAATAGTAATTAAATCACTAGTTTTGGTTAGAAAAAACGTAATGTGACACATTTTAGAACTTTTTTTAAATTTGCATGCAAAAAAAAATTATTTCTTAAATTATATATTTATGTCGAATTATAAAATTTCGAAGGGTAATTGATCACTTTTGAAATGCTAAAAATGGTAATATTCCATTTATTAGTATTTTTTTGAAAAGCGGAAATATTTTGGCCAAGGATGTAATGGTACTGATTAGAGTAGTAAACAATCGGCGCGGGCGGCCGATAGAACCTGCATCATGATTCATTAGATTACAAAAAATATCAATATGCTTCAAGAAGACCTTTTCACACTACATAACTGGTGTATTCAGAATGATATGTTTTTGAATATTGAAAAATGTTACATTATGACTTTCAGCCGTAACAGAATGCAAAAAGATTATGCATATTCCATAAATAATGCTCGATTAAATGCAGTTACAACCATCAGAGATTTAGGAATCATTCTTGATTCAAAATTTAAATTTGATGTACACGTCAGTGATATCACGACTAAATCCTTGAAAATGATGGGGTTTATACATAGAATATCTAAACCATTTAAAAAACCCCAATCCATTATAACCCTATACAACTCATTGGTCAGAAGCAAATTAGAATATGGTAGTGTTATCTGGAATCCACACTACTTAAAATATTCAAAAACTATTGAATCTGTGCAAAAAAAATTTCTGAGATTGTTATCATTTAAACTTGGACTAAATGCCTTACTCCAATCTTACGAGGAACGACTCCAATATTTTAAGTTTACAACTCTGGAAAAAAGAAGAAAAGTTGCTGACTTAATGAGTCTATACAAAATCATTCATGATAAGCTTGAAACAACTCACTGCCTGAGCAATATTCTTATTAAGGTCCCCAATAGACGTAATTTAAGGAATCAGAATATATTTCATCTTGAATTATTTAAAAACAATATTGCATACTTCAATCCACTGTCTCGGATGTGTCGACTGTATAATTCCATTGAATGTAACCATATAGACATCTATGCAAATAGTCTCGCTTACTTTAAAAAGCAAATTAACAATAGACTAACCTAACATGTAATTGAGAATTGAAAATACTTATCTTAATACTTATCTTGAACTTGAATGTGAATGGCTGTTCTTCACTCTATTTGTACTTTACTTTTTTTGTTTTTCTGTTTTTTTACATCGTATATCGATCTTTTTTTATCTTTGTTATCTCTATATTGTATCATCACTATTTTTGTTATCTCTTTTTATACCTCCGTTTATATTTTGATATTCCTAATTTCTGTTAACAACTATTAAACTGTGCATTCTGTGAACATTTTTAAGTGGACTATTAACATGTACGCTTTTTACAATGCTAATCCAATGACTTTTTTCTGTTAATACTCTGTAAATGTTCCAAAACAATAAATAAATAAAATCAACGAAATGCCGTAAATACACAAAGTGTTCATAAAATTCCGTACATACACAAATAAGGTTATTTGTTAGACGAAGATAAATGATTTTCAAAAAGAAAACTTCCTTAGCACCGTTGTGATTTGAAACTCAGATGAACGAAAAATAGCGACACTAAAAAGAGACAAACACATACATCTATAGGATTTAGCCTGCGAGAGAATGAGATAGTAGTTGTCATCTAAAATGAGCCTATCTGTCGAGTTTCAGCTCGATCGGATATCGGGAAGTGAGTAAATTTCCACTTGCAAGATTTGTACTAAAAAAAATCGAAATTCAAATCAACTTAAAAAAAAATCTAGTGCAGTTCGCACGCGGTAGAAGTGAAACATCACCCACACAATCTCAACCAATATGAGCCTTGAAAAGTGAGCTCATATTCAAGGCGGTCAACGAGCGCAGCTTGACGTTTCGTAGGTACTGTAAGTGGGTAAGGTTACGTTCTATCTCATTCTCTCGCAGGCTAAATCCTATAGATGTACGTGTGTCTCTCTTTTTAATATCATTTCTGTTTCATCTAGTTTCAAATCACAACGTTGTTATAGAAGTTTCACTACAAAAAAAAAACAAGTGTGTAATCCGCACGCGGTAAAAGTGAAACCTTCAGAAAGCTAAGGAACACAAGATTGAAGAGGCTACGAAGCACCGCACAAAGAGGAGACCGATAATACTATTTATCTCATTCTCTCGCTGGTTAAATCCTATAGATGTACGTATTTGTCTCTTTTCAGCGACGATATTTTTCGTTTTACCGATTTTCAAGATCCAACGGTGCTAAAGAAGTTTTCACTTCAAAAAATGATTTTACAAAGCGGACAATCAAAATTATTAATTCCGTGAAATTGCTTTTTATGTGCCCTGTATTACGATAACAGTTAGAGGAGGGTAACAAGAAATGATGTGAAGGGGATACCCGTGGCGTCATTTGGCATGCCAAACGTATGCGTGCCGAGCACTCACACGTCATAATGACTTCCTTCACCCAACGAGAGATTTTGTTTATGTGGTAGGTAAACATTTCACGTTAGGCCACTTCAAGGAGCTTGTAACAGTAGCACAATGGACAGACAGATGTTGATGGGTAACACAGATTAGGTAAGTATAGGTTCAAAGATTTTAAAATATGCTAGCAAAAGAAACTTCACATCTCTAAAATTACAATTTGGGAGGCAGGAATGTGGTACTGGCGCCCCGGGAACCTTTATTGGATAACCAACACCTCTGCCATCGGTCACCCCGAGTGGTTCGCTACGTTTGGTGATCTAGCAGAGGTGCCCGGGTTCATGGGATGAGGTTTGTCTATGTCTTGGAGGCGGATGACCAGGACACACTGAACCCCAGATTCCTACCCACCCCTTAAACTCTTTTCCTTCCCAGAACTCTCCTCTCCCTCCTTTCCTTAAAAAACCCTCCACACAGCATCACCAAAGATGACATAGGCCCTGAGGGAAATTATTTTCCTCGGAGCCTCCTGTGTGGAGCTCATGTAAAGAAAAAAATATATATTATAAATTAAAATCCTCCGCCGCGTCTGTCTTGCCGGTCTGTTCGCGATAAACTCAAAAACACCTGAACGGATTTTTAAGCGGCTTTCACCAATATATAAAGTAATTCACGAGGAAGGTTTAGGTATATAATTTGTCAAGGTTTTGTGTAAATTGGTTGAAATATATATAATATATAAAGGAGAATATCTGTATGTGATGGACGAGCGGGCTGGCAAGCGGGCGGTGTGGATTTGATTTGTATTCAAATTTACAATTTTATGCCGAAGTTGATGTAATTTTGCACATTTGACCTTCAAAACAAGAGGAAGGCCACTGTCTACATTTGATTTCGAAAACTATGTGTAAAGCCCGGGCATCGCCGGGGACTTCAGCTAGTTCAAAATAAACAACACACAATTGTCAACGAAACATAACCAGCTGGGTTAGGTATCTATTTTACCAACTCAAGATTAGTTACTAGAATACACAACAGGGGTTCAGCCAAGTGCCGAACCATTTTTATGCAATATTGTTTAGGTCATATTTATTTCCAAAAGTATGGAAATCTTCCTAACACGATTGTTTTCAATATTTAAGAAATGATTTAGAACCGTGATTCTAAAGGCCAACGATTTCGCCCTCTGGGGGCGATCGTGGCCTCAAGGTCAAACGGTTTGTGTTGAAGACAGTAAAAAGCATAGAAGGAGGAAAAAATACCACGGGCAAAGTCGGATCATAAATCGGGATCAACAGTGTATCAAGACAGAGAGTTTGTTGTGTGGCAGTCCGTTCTCTCCGACTATCCCAGGAGAAATTGCATGATGTTTTTTTGGTAGTAAGTTACGGAATTTCTAAAGCACGGATTTATAAATGCAATTCAAACTTTTACAGGTCCATCGATGAAGCATGAATTCACCTTTTAGTTGCGTCGAAGATTTTGAAAGCCATAATCTGAATTGCGTCCACTCTAATATCAACATCTGGATTAAATCGTAAATATGAAACTAAGGACCGTATAAATCAAAGATTTTTTAAATGGGTCTCCGTAAGGTTTCCGTATGGGGATAGGTTTGAAAAAAAAATCGTGTAAAACGCCCGTTATTCAAGTGACGACAACATTATATAATAAAATTGTGCTTACATAGGAACTGGTCTGTTGAAGTGTGGAGGGCAGGGTCGTTTCCTGGGAAGAAAGATGCTTATCTGGAGTGACCTGCAATAAAAGAAATAATAAATTAAGTATTGGTAAAATCATCAGTTACCATTCCCAAATTCATCTCGTCACTCAACTCCTGCAATGGAGGCTCCAGCATGAAAACATAGTGTTGTGCTGTAACCGTCGCAGTACGGTCATTTTCCGCGAAACAGTAAGGCCCAATGATAACAAATTTGGATATGGCGCACCAAACAGCGACTTTTGATGAGTGAAGAGGCCTCCCATGGAGTTCCCGTGGGTTGAATTCGGGCCAGTGCCGAAAATTTTTGTTTGTTAACAGCACCAGAAAGGAGGAAATGGGCCTCATCAATGATCCAAAAATTTGACGTTTTAGGGATTCGGTTGAGCATTTCTTGACAAAGTTTGAGACGCTTTACACACCACAGATTTTACAGACAAATCATTGTGCAAAATCCTAATTAGAGAACGATTGGATATTCCCAATGCGACTGCATGCCTCCGAGCAGAGAGCTTAGGAGACTGTTCGACTGCTTCCCTCACCAACGCCACATTTTCGGGTGTTGTTGCAGTTCTGGGTCTTCCACCTACAACACGAGGCATTGACGTGGATCCAGTGTCTTCCAAAGCTCGAACCCAACGTCTGATTGTCTTTCCACCAGGGACCGAAACGTTGCGCGGAATGTTGAAACGCAAGCGCATGGCTCTCTGCGTCGCGATGACAGAATGGCCTTTTTGTAAAAAAGTTGCGGTGGCGAAGCCACGATGCTCTCCTGTCCAAAGCATGATGTGTACTGAAAACGGTAAAGCGTAACCAGGGTTGCCAATGCTTATGTTCTAAAATATCCACAATAAATGTTCAAATTCCCCAAATTGGGGAGAACAAAATAACAAATTCCCCTCAATTTCCTTTATAATTCTACCTCGGTGGAATGTGGTACGCCACTGCTCTTTTGAATGAATTTACTACTTTCACAAATGCTTCTAGGTATAATGGCAAAAACTGATTTGAGTACTGGATTAAAACACTTGAAAATAGATACGATTTTATATTTTCACGGCCAAAAATTATTTTGTTATTAGTTTTTGGGGTATTATGGTGTTGCGCTACGTCCTTCTTTAGCCAACATTTCGGACAGCGTTGCAGTGTCCATCATCAGGGCAGATGTGTAATAGTTAGGGGTGATGTTAGTACTTATCTACTTAGGAGCGATACCGTGTCGCCAGCTCCACTCCTCTACGAGCTGGCGCTATAATATACTTCAACGTGTTTTTTTGCGTTTAGCCTTGATGTAACCGTCAATTACCGGATACCAAGAACTATTGAGTTTAGCTCCGTCGTCTCTATTAATATTTATTGGATTTTTGTGAATTTCAATTGCCTCCGTAATCAGGCGTGCTCTATGAGTTTTCGGTCTTCCCAGGACTTCAGGAACAAATCCAAAGTAATGGCCGGTTTCAATTAAGAGCCCGAGAGGGATTTTTCAATATTTAATGTTTTTTTCGTATTTTTGCGTATTTTCGAAGTCATCTGTGTCGATAACAGCACCTCAAAAAGTTTGTCATTATATTTTTTTAGATACATGCATTTTCGATGCCTCAAGTTAAAATTAAATATTAAAAAATATATTTTTTCTTACTTTATAACTCTTTATAAAAGATCAGTTTTCAAAAAATCGTCAATGTACCACTGATTTTTTTCCACCTGTCGTCATATACGAAAAGAAAAAAAATATTGAAAAATATTTTGTTATAGGACACATATCAACCTATACCCGCCTGTTTATGTATTTTTATTATGTAGCTTAATTATGACGTATTTAAATTTTTTAAATCACGTAAATCAACGTACTTTAAAATCATTTTTTTGTACTTAAAAACCTTTTTTTCTGTATAATAAAAATAATACCCAATAAAACAGTGTTTTACCTATACAATGTATAAACTAATGTAAAAAAAATTAATGATTTATTTGATTACATTCAATTTTCCTGAGCATACAAAATACATAAAAACTATGGTGTTTTCGATATTCTAATCATAACGCGGAAGTCTCTCCGCCAGAGTGGTCGTCTGTGACACTCTATTTCGTGAAGCTGTGTTGAAAAACATAAGTGTTTTAATTATTGAGATGTAATACATATACTCTGTATGAATGAAACCAAACTGTATAATGTGTTCATGTAATTTGAAGGAAGCCTGTCAAAAAGGATTTCAAAAACGTGCGTAGCAAGGGACATACGATCATAGTATGCTTAAACTTTTTAACATTGTACCCGTTTATCATTTAATAATTAACATGTCAAAAGGAATTAGTTAACGGAAGTGGCCGGAGCACGTAGAAAGGGACAAAATAACTAGAATACTCAGGACACGTATGTTGATATATTTTATACCTTTGCACATATTACCTTCAGTTAGCTTCGCACAGGGTAGCTGCGCGCTTTATTTTTCAAACGGAGCACGTAGAAAGGGACAAAATAACTAGAATATCCACGATACGAATGTTCACATATATATTGTACCTTCTCACGCGTTACCTTCAAATAGCCTCACACAGGGTACATCATCACTCGGAACAACAAAGCAAGTTTTAATTGTATTGTCGTCTCTTTCTCTAAGCGCGGCGCCGTGGGTATGTCAGAGCTAGACCACAGTAACAATACATTATTGAAACGTTATTCGCAGATATCATGTTACATTGGACAAAAGTGTAAGGGCTGTGCAAACAAATGATTAAATATTATAATCATTTAAGTATTTAATCTTGCTATTTTCGGCGTTCCAAAACTTGGCGTCAGCTCAATACCTCCGAATGAAAAAGCATGATTTTTAACCTATTTATCATTTAATAGTATAAAATGAAGTCGCTCAAAATGTATGTGCGCATCGATCTTTTAAACTACGCAACGGATTTTCATGCAGTTTTCACCAATAGATAGATTGATTCAAGAGGAAGGTTTAAATGCATTCTTATTATAGTAGAGAAAAGCCGAGAAATTCAAATATTCAATTTAGGCAACGGGCGGCGGGCAGCTGGCAAGCGGGTGGTATGGATTTTATAAAGGTTGGGTAATGGCATTGTGTTTCACTATTCTTATGGTGGGTTTCTTCATTTACCGAAAATGCTAAATGCAATGCTAATTGTAAAAGTAGACGATCAAATGCATAGAAATTTTTAAATTTCGATCGTTTATTTTTACAATTAGCATTGCATTTAGCAGTCTCGGTAAATGAAGAAACCCACCCTTACCGTTCCAAATTTTGGAAGAATTTTTAATATTATGTTTTTATTCATTCGCCTAAAAAGTGATGTAACAAATCATTAGTTTATAGCGTACAAAGTAAAATACCTAATTTTCGTAGGAAATTATAATGATTTTAATAAAAATACATCATGAAGAATTTTCACTGACTTGGTATTTCTATATAAAATTCTAAACGATTTAGTTGATAGTCCGGTATTGCTAGAATTGATAAGCTTCCGGATTCCACTACGTAATAAGAAGTCAGGATTTATTTCAGTGCAGAAATTCTGGGACTAACTACCATATGTATTCCTCTTTGCCAAGAATACTAATGGAGGGAAACAATTATACCCAGTCAGTGGACATCTTCAATTTATGTTTAAACAAATATAAAATATTGTTACTGTGACAGTTCGGTTATGTACAATGAATTCTCTATATTTCTTATTAGTCATATGTAATGTTTGTAAAAGCCCCGAAAAATGGCGTTAATAAATTAATAAATAACAAAAAACATATAATAATCATAGTTATGTATTGAAGTTTTTTTCTCTTCGTGTTATAAAAACTATTTTATTCTATTTTGCAAAAAACCGACACTTTTAAATAAATAAATGAATATTTCAACGGTGTTTTATATTTCCATGTTTTGACAGACCTAACAATTTGCACAGACAATGATGGACACGCTAAGCAGGTGTTCGGGGTTGAGAGGTATAAAAATTCCCAATATTTAGGGAAAATTATGCACAATACACGTGAAATGTGGGAAAATTAGTAATATGAAATCTATCAATACCAATATAATTAGAGGAATTTTAACTTTATATTGAAAAGAAGCAGATTTTTATAGAAGTTGGTAAACTTTTTGACGTTTGTAATTTTTAAGCTAAAAAATAACATAGAATGTGGTGTTAAAATCCAGTAAACATCTCCCAATTTAATTCTAAAATCATACTTTTTGAATCTTGGATATCCGGGAGTTTTAAAAAGCTGTTCGCGTAATATTTTAAAATTATTTGCAACAAAATAGGGAATCTCAGGGAAAATTTCCCCAAGTGAAAGGGAAAAAATCAGAATTCAGTCGATCATAAAAGCGACCAACGTGTAATATTCCTTTTTCAATCCGTGTTCGGGAATGATCGCCATAACTTCGGGTTTTTACGAGCGGATACTGGGATCAAACTCATTTGAAGTAACAATGAACATTAACTTTTAGTGGAATTGATTTAAAAATTCGATGAGGGCGACGCAAGCGACCAAAATTTAAACTATTTTGGCAAATTTCGACAAAATCGTTTGCCCTGCTCCGCTCTTAAATGCTCGGCGATTGCCGATTTGTCAGGGTGGCCAAGTTTACATGCTCGAAAGTGTTCCGATATCCTTTTGGAGATCGTCCGCTCTGTCTGGCCCACGTAGACCTTATCACATCCGGAACAGCTCAGTTTATATACTCCATCTGTTTCCAGAGGAAACTTGGTCTTTGCAGGCCTCAAAAAGTTTCGTCTTTTTGTCGTGGTTCCGAAGACAGTCTTGATGCTTGAAAAAAAATAAATCTTTGTGAAAAATTTAGTCTTCTAGCTTTCTTTGCAGCAAATAAATCAATTACCTCCTCGGTGTCAATTTCGGAGGGCTCCCTGGCTACGGCCTTGTTACATGTACATTTTTACACAGAATCGCGTTCATTGGTCAAATAATTGTACATATAGTTTCGTATCAGTGATCGATGAACCGGTGGATGCAATTTTTAGCCTTAAGTTGTTATAATGGTTTGTGTAGTTTGTAGTTAGAAGTAAGATTGTAGAAATATAAGTTTGAATATCGCCCATGGGGTGATTTCTCGTAAAAACGGCGCTATACGAGTCATTCAAATATTATTATTTATACCCAATAATCAATGATCACATGATACTCACATGACTTACGTGTAAAAACAATATTCAATATGGTGTACCAATAAATTGTATATTTAGTAGAAAAAATTAGATAATATAATTACCTACACGTGCAATATGTTAGATATGGCTAGGAGAAAAAAATGATGAAAAAGACAAGTAATTTAAACAAGAAAAAAAGAGTTACTTGAAGAAAAGAAGATAAAGTAGTAGTTATGTTTTAAAACATAATTTTAACCAAATAAAAAAAATATATATTTTGTTAACTGATATTGATACCAATAATTTCAAACAATAATTTAAGTTATTCAATTTACATTATTATAAGACGTTATTGACATATTTTTTGTTATAAGTCCTGGAAGATCGACGACGGATTATTGAAGAAATTGTAGAGGTGTCTGGAGTGACTTGGAGTTCAGTTCAGCGAATTTTAACGGAAGATTTGAGGATGAAAAGGATGTCTGCCAAATGGATGCATCGACTGCCGACTGCTGAACAAAAACAAGGTCGCGTGGAAGCATGCTTTGCTTTCAGATAAGAATTCCGAAATGATCCATTTTTTTAAATTAAAATCTGATTTGAATATACTGATATATAGATGTAGCGGCCGCAATCGGAGGATCCGACCAAATTGGCTGAAATCCTGGAGTTCTTGGAAATTTTCTGAAACATGAAATTCAAAAATGTAGAATGCGTATGAATCACACTTTGCAAAAAAAAAAATGGTTATTGCAAAAATCGCAGACATAAAACGAAAATTGACGAAAAGAATCGGCCTTAATTTTTCAATAATTTTGTCGTTTTACAAAATTTTTCACATCGAGGACCATCCGCACATAAATTTAATTTTCCAAAGAAGCAAATACATTGCGACTTGACATTTTAAATGACTTGACATTGTATACATATACACTAGTGGACTTAAGTATGGACACTTTTTATAAATTTCTTGTATTTGATATTCATTCGCTTTTTTTTAAATCACGTTGGTGTTTAACTGTAATTTTGTTATCTAATTAATTCAACCACATATTATACTGTTATATTTTGAAAAGATTTAAATATATTTTTAGAAAAATAACAAAAATGCTGAAGAAAACAACGACATGGCAAAACACAAATTATTTTTCAATTATGAAGATTTTGCATAATATTTCAAATTTACATTTAACGTTAGTATTTTGTTGGAAATCCTTTAAGTTTAATAACTTCCTTAATTCTTCTAGACATGTACAGTCATAACAGTCCACCAAACGTCCCCAATTTTCAAGTTTGATGACATGGAACCATGCTTGAATAATCGCTTCAATTATTTATCTTTTATAGCTGGGTTTGCGACGAGAAACCAGTATTTTCAATCTAGACCAGAGATTTTCAATAGAATTCAAGTCCAGATGGGTCCCTGACCAAGGTAAAACAATAATATAGTGGTTCTGTAACCATTTCATGCTCGTTTTGCTATGTGGCATGGGGGTCCATGTTGCTGGAAATTGCATTTACCATGGTTACCCTCGAACAAATAATTGTGCTGGGCAATAATTTTGGCTCCACAATCACACATTGATACCTGTTAGCCTTAATTGTGCCTTTTACCACTCCCAGACTTCCAAAACTATCCCTTATCATACAAGCCCACACCATTAAACTCAGAGAAAGTTTCGTTGTCGCACTATTGCATTCTGGTATCACATCTTCAACTTGATGGCAACGAACAAATCTGATTCCACCACTCTCAAAAGTGAATATTTTGGTCTCGTCACTCCATACCACCTTTGCCCAGTCTTCTGAGGTCCATTCCTTATGTGTTACAACCCATTTCAGCCTTTTATGTCTATGTTTCATGTTATGGTTAGACTTTTATTATTCTTGCCTAATTTCTTCCTAAATGTTATATCAGTAATATCGGGTCCAGCAGCTTTAACGACCTTGTTAATATCTTTGGATGTTTGACAATGGTTCTGCAGGGTAAAACAACACATGTTCCTTTCATTTTGTGGCATAACCTTTGGCTTTTGGGCGATTTTCGGAATGTTTTTGTAGTTTTAGTCTCCTTGCAGCGTTGGCAAACCATTCTTACTCCAGACTTGGTAGCTACTAATATTGGATGGAGGAGCTCCTCCACCCAATATTTTTTCAATTTCTTCATATGAGTAACCTTCTTCACGTAGCACAACAGCTCTGCTTCTCTTTGGGCGGCCAATCGGCACGTTTTGGCACCTTAGGAGCCATTTTAATAATATTTATTTAAAAAAAAACAATACCACTTTTTTTTAATGAATGACTGACTAACACGGGTGTAAAACTTAATCGTATTGCATCTTAAAGTATCCAGATTGGAGCACACGACGATCCTCTGCACTTTGTGGTTAGTTTAGACAGAACACTAGACATTGTAGGGTTGCCAAAACTCAAAAACATTATTCTCAAAAATTGGTTGTTTTAAAGGTGTTTGCTCCCATTTCTCATAAAGAGTGATAAGAATTTTCATATGGCATATCGTATGGTATGTTTATTAATCAACTATAGCACAAGGAACACGAAAAAAACTTAGAAGGGTTCCGTAACAAAATAAGTTGTTTTTTTAAAAGGCAAACGACAAGATACAAGAAATCTCGAAAAGTGTCCATTCTTAAGTCCACTAGTGTATATGTGTATTATCCTGTATTTGTTAGTATTTTTATAACAGTCCTGATGATGGTACGGAGGTACCGAACCGGTAGACTAAATAATCACAGTAAAGTGACTTAAAACAAAGATTTTCCTTTTATTTTATTAATTAAGTAATTTAATTTTCTTTAATATAAACTTTGAATAAAGTGAATCGGATGAAAATTCGGCGAGCTACAATTCCAGCTAACTTGAAAAGCGTGGTTTTAATAAAAACGCGTTTAAAGTTTTCGCTTGTAAAAAGCATAGGTAAGTTTTCCAATACTTACGACTTACGACTGTGATGTGCTGATTGCCATGAAATCTTCGTTTACGCGGCCTCGAAGGATGATATGAATTGTATTTATTTCCTTTGTGATGCTGCATAATGATAATATAAAATATGAGCAATGAGAACGGATTAAAATACGCACGGAAAAGAGATTCGAAATTCGATTGAACTGTTCAAAAATCTAAATACTACTGAACTGTTCAAAAATCAAAAAACGACTGAACCGTTCAAAAATCGAAATACGACTGAACTGTTTAAAAATCGAAATACGACTCAACTGTTCAAAAATCGAAATACGACTGAGCTCAACTCTCCTGTCCCCTACTCCGGCATCGGTCGGGCTGCTCCGTACTATATTTCCAGGTCGAATTTGATGCTATAACTTTGGGAGCGAATTCTCCACAAGAATAGGAAAAAAGTTTTTGGATCGGCTGTACCAGATTCCCCCTTAATACGTGTGAGGGAAATACAAGAAAATGATTATTTTTTTCCTATCGAAAAAAAAACGTACGAGTATCGTTTTTCACACTTTTATTTAGTGTCTTAGAAAGAACTGCAGCATTATTGTGATAAAGAACGTATGTTTATTGTCGCCGTGGATATACGAAAAGCAACCATTGAAGGGTGGATGCTCCAACTATCTCAACGTTTTACTGAGCTGTGGCGGTTCTCTGAGGTCCACTTCTTATCGCAGACACATTTCCTGAACCCCCGAATGCATCTCTCCACCCGAAAATCGATTGCTGGGAAGGGGAAGGGTACCGCGGGGGGGGGGGACTGCGAACTTTAAACGGAAAGCCCGCTGTACGGCGACGGTTAAGCGTTAATGTGAAAAGTGGGCATCTACTGAAAAACTGCGCTCCACCAACGACCACTACAAGTTTACTAGTTGCAACTGAAAACCATCGACATAAAATCCGCGATCTCCTCGGTAGGCCCGGTATTATCCGCTTAAAAAGAAGAAGGAGAGATATGTAAATACGAATGTTAGAGGCAGCGCGCTAATATTAAAAACGATAATATTTAAGAGAAAATTATGAAAATGTTTAATAAAACACGACTCGTTTCATATAATTGCCGTTTCGGCGTGGGGAATGTATAGATATTGTTTTCTAGAATAACATATATATTTTTAAGAGCTTCAAAACTTAAATTGTTTAAGGAAAATATGTAATAAATCGGTAGAAATGCGGGAAGCCGAGCCTTAAAAAAATACAAGAATCACGCGCCATCCTGTCTGTTGTCATTTATGCCTTTGGTTGTATTATGAACATGTTTCTTTACATAGTATAAAGCAAAGTCGCTCCCGCTGTCTGTACGCTTAGATCTTTTAAACTGCGCAACGGATTTTCATGTGGTTTTCACCAATAGGTACAGAGAGTGATTTATGAGGAAGGTTTAAGTATGTCATTTGTTAAGGTTTTGTGTAAATTGATTGAAATATGGAATATCAGGGTGGCCACAAAAAACAGATTTCAAAATTCCCTGATAATTCCAGGTTTTCCAGGGCAGTTTCTACATTTTTCCCTGATATGTTTAATTTGATATAAGGGGATATCGCTCGTTAGATAAATAATAAAGGGAATTCCGTCATCCATAGCATTTATTATTTCTTTGCATCACAATAATCCAAAACAAAATACACTTGTTACAAATTTATGATATTTCGCATAAAGACTTTTTTCAAGCTTTTGAAACGATAGATAGAGAGCATTAAAAAAAATATCTAAAATGGAATAAAAGGAAATGCGTGAAATGGTTCAAGAATTATTTAACTAATAGATATCAAACCACAAAAGTGGGTGAGACAATATCTGAATCAAAGAAGATTACATTGGGAGTACCACAAGAGTCTGTTCTCGGACCTATTCTTTTTATAATGTACATTAATGATATGGTAAAAGTATTGAAACATTGTAAAATAAGATTATTTGCAGACGACGCATTGATATATAAAGCAGGAGAATATTATGAACTCAAAATGAATCATTTAAATGAAGACCTACATAATATATATATCGATATGGCTGAAGAAAAATAAACTAAAATTGAATGTAAACAAAACTTAATTTATGAACATTGGAAAACGAATAACGCAAACAAAAAAGACATATTGATAGACGGTGAAGTTTTGAAAGACGTATTTGAAATTAAATATTTAGGAGTAATAATTGACTCTAAATTGACTTTCGCTGAAAATACAAAACCAATTATTAAAAAGATTGCCAAAAATTTTTCGCTGTTGGGAAGAATAAGAAGGTTCCTTGACACAGTCTCCAGTAAAAATGTGTACGGCGGATTAATGAAACAAATGACAATACTACAAAACAGAGCTATGAGAACTATATTGAAGAAAAATAGGTACACTTCAGTCAAGAAAATGTTGAAAGAGTTAAATATCTTTTCAATTAAACAAATTATTTACTTCAATACTATATTGTTAATCTACAAAATAATCAATGACCATACGTCTATTTTAATTCCTAAGAAAAATTGATAAACTACAAAGCAAACATACACATGAGACGAGGAAAAGAAATGAACTAAGACTCCCCTTCAGGAAAAAAACACAGATGTACGGAGCATTGAAGATATTTGGAGAATTAACAGAAGAAATAAAATTGGAAGGGAGCATAAAGACATTTAAAATTAAATTACGAAGATATTTGATTGATTTGGAATAGATGTGTTATTTTAAGTGTGTGTATATACATATAAGGATTGTATTAGGCCATAGATAACTATGTACGTATTTAAAATACCGCAATAAAACAAAAATAAAACAAGTTTGGGGTTTCACAAATCGCAAAATAACGAATTTAGTTTTATTTTTGGAATTCCCTGATATTACAATTTTTTTTTTTAAATTCCCTTACATTTCCCTGATAATTCCAGGTTCGGTAAAATTCCCTGATAATTCCAGGTTTTCCAGATCTGTGGCCACCCTGAATATATAAAGGGAGCGGGCTGAGCAAGCGGTCAGTGTGGATTTGATACATATTCAAATTAACAGATGGCGTTGGTTGTAAAGATTGGGTAATAGCGTTGTGTTTCGTTAGCCACAGTAACGTGTGGCTGGTTCTGCTAGTTATATTAATAAACTGTTACCTATAATGTAGAAAGAAGCAAGAAATAAAGAACAATCACATTTTTTACATTAAAAAATAATTACAAACATTAATAAATAATTTTAATCGATTGAATAAAATGTAAAAAACAAATGGGTAATTTTTTTTGTCACAATTATTGTTCAACTTTTAATTTATAATTAAATGACATGGTTAGGTACAAATATCTACAAAATTAATCAAAATGTTCTATTTTGGTGGAAATTATCTTCTTCTTCTTCTTTCGTATGGTGGGGGGTCAGAGGGGGACATCTAGGTCTGCGAGCCAGTCTAGGGCCTCAGGCGTTGCCCTGTGGACCTCATCAATCCCGCCGGGGAATGAATGGAGCGGGCATTCGTTGACCACATGTTCGGTGGTCTGCACCGCACCGCATTCACACGTCGCCGACTCTTTAAGGCCCCATCTATGCATCATATGAGCACAACGGCTATGGGAGCACCTTATCCTATTGATGGCAGTCCAGAGTTTGCGAGGCAATGAGAACCCAGGCTGTCTCTCAGTGGGGTCTTGCACGAGATGGGCGTTTTTGACGTTGGCTGATTGCCACTCAAGCTTCCACCTATCTTCTGGGGTTAGAGGTGTTCGAAGGAGTCTTTCTCCTTCCGTCCAGAAGGGTTTTCGAGACTTTAAGCGGCATGCCGGGTGAGAAACGACATCATCGTGCAAGGGTATTTCGCTTTTTTGCAGCGCCTTCTTGTATTCCCTCAGTGTTGCAATCTCTCGCCTGATATTTGGCGGGGTTATATTTGCAAGTACGGGGAGCCAAGGAAGAGGAGTCGATTTTAAGGTTCCGCTGATGGTTCGCATTGTGGCATTAAGCTGAACGTCAACCATGGAAGTGTGGGCGCTTCTGGCCCATACTGGAGCACAGTATTCAGCTGCTGAGAAAACCAGGGCAATGGATGCCGTTCTGAGCGTGTTGGCGTCGCATCCCCAGCTAGTACCAGCCAGCTTATTGACTAAGTTTAGTCTTGTCCTGGTTTTTTTGCCCACTGTTTCCATGTGTTTCCGGTAATTCAGGCTCCTGTCCAAAGTTACTCCAAGATAGCGGGGATGGGGGTCATGGTAAATATTTTTTCCATCAAACTGAACACAGAGTTTTGCGTTTGCCTGTGAATTACTGAGATGGAAAGCTGTCACAACTGTTTTCGACCCATTCGGCTTTAGTCGCCAATTGAGGAAAAATTCTTCCATAGCCTTGAGGTCAGAATTAAGGATCTCTTCTGCTGCATTGAGGGTTTTGGCTTGGACTGTGATGGCGAAGTCATCTGCGTAAGCAAATTTTCTGCCTTCAGTGTGAGGAAGATCTCGTGTATAGATGTTGAAGAGCGATGGGGCCAGTACTGAGCCTTGGGCAAGGCCATTATTCAGGTGCATTTTTTTGCTTTTTAGCCCTCCTAGAAAAACCCTGAAAGTACGGCCAGTTAGTAGTTGCTCAATAAGTCGTACTGTGTTGCCATCCTCTATGGTGTCGGTGGAAATTATCGTTAAAGTTTAATAAAAATTCAAAATATACTTCACTTTGTAGGGGTGCAGCTTTAGGTCTTTATGCAAAATGCGGTGTAATGATGATCTGTGCACATTTAAAGCACTTGCGCGCTTCCGAACCGACAGGTTTGGGTCGTCACGAAGAGACTGATTAACACTCTACGCTTTCTACCGTTCTCGATGACCTTGGTCGCCCGGATTTTGGTTTTGCCAGCGTTGTACCGGTCTCTTCAAACTTTTTTACCCATTTTCGAATGAGAGGAATGCTTGGCGCATCATTTAAGTGACGAAAACCTCGAATATTGCAGAATTTTCTACGCGCTATAGTCGCCGAGTCGCCATTTTTGTAAAACTCGCGCACGCACAACGTACGGTCCGCTCCATAGCGACTGAGACATCCCCCCATTACACGTATCAATCCTCGCATCAATATTATATCGCGATCTGAAAATATCGCAACCGGCTCACAAGGTGAGCCATTACACGTGTCAATATTATTGACGTCAGTATCGATGCGAATCCTTGCGGGACGGACGCGTTTTAAGTGATGGATCCGAAACGAAAAGCCTGTATTGCTATAATTTTGGCGTTCGGTTCAAAGAAACGATTGAAGCGCAAACGGTGGGTGAAGGACTGGCTTCTCCAAAAAGAAAAATTCTCACACTTGAATTTAATGGATGAAATTTTGCTGAGTGATCCACACGATTATAAAAATTATTTTAGAATGAGTAATGATAATTTTAACATATGGTTATGATATGGTATGATATATGATATGATATGGTTAGTCCATATATTTTGAAACAAAATACAGCCATGAGAGCTTCGATCACGCCAATAGAAAAATTAGCTGTAACTCTACGTTTCTATGTGACCGGCAGAAGCTTTGAGGATCTGAAGTTTTCAGCGATTCTGTCTCCAGCAGCAATAAGCCAAGCAGTATTGGACACGTCTGGGGCTATTATGTATGTGCTTCAGGATTACGTAAAGGCAATACTTTGTTATACTTAGTAGTACAGTCACTGAGTGTACTTGTGAATATGAAATATTTCCGGTGTCGCTCTTTTTTTTGTTTTAAGCGCTGGAGAGGGGGGGGGGGGGTCACTGGTAGTCTTCATTTAAGAAAAACTGTTTTCATAAAATTCAAAATGATGTCATTATTATGGGCTAGTTGCTTTACAAAACTGAATAACAGAACGTGAATAGAACTTTCATTGAACTTGAAAAATAATTTCGAAATTTATTTATTTATTTATTTAAACGCCATAAAATGGCTTTTACAATCAAGAGATACATGATGCATTGGTACACAGTAGTATAATAATAACAAAATTAAAAAGGTTTAACATATTTAAATAATATAATAATACTAGGTATAAGACCTGACATAAAACAATGTGATCTTTGCAAGGTACGTCTTCCCTCGTAATGTTTGGTTTTATAATAACCATCGTTTCTTTTATTTCCTCCAAGGCCCTTTTTCTCTTAACAACATTTTTATAGTTCTTATGACGTGTGTTCCATAATATGTCAGGCATCTCTTACGCCTCGATGAATGCCGCTAACTCATTTCGCGGCGGAACTGGAGATGGCGGAACATCGCTGTCCGACATAATAAGAGGCGACAAGGGACCACTGCTCTCCATGGTGCACACGGAATACTGAGGTATTGATGCGGCGAGCCATTACACGCATCAAACCGCGCATCAATATCCCCACCACTTACGGCCACGCCCCAATACTTTACGGCCACGCCCCAATACTGATGTGACCGATCCAGATTTCTAGATGCGTTGCGATATTATTGATGATGCGTCAATATTTGCCATTACACGCATCAAACCTCGCATCAATACTCGAGTATTGATGCGAGGATTGATACGTGTAATGGGGGGATTGAGACTGAGTTCCCATATTCCCAACTATTCCCAAGAGCCAGGCTACTGATTGACATACCGCCAGCGCCCCTCTGCAAAGTTGCGTTCACTCAGTAAGCAAAACCAATAAAAAATTCTTTTGGGACAACCTGTGCTTCACATTTTATTAACAATTTATTTACGGCACATATCTCATTATGAAACTGTTAATAATTATTATACGTGGAAGAATTCCACCGTGATGATGTTCAATAAAACAATGTTTACCTTTTTCATTGTTTGTTTTTTGGTGTTATGGCGTGTTGCGCTACCTTCTTCTTTAGCCAACGTTTCGGACATCGTTGGCTAAAGAAGGAGAAACAAACAATGAAAATGCTTTTGGCCGTGAAAATCTTAAAACTTATCCAATGTTTACCTTTGTTCCACTATTCGTAGACCGGACCGGTTTTAAGCTGTCACGGTCACCTGTAGATATTTATTACTAAACGGTTCGGTCTACAAAATAAAAATGGAAAAAAAATTAAAGAACTGGCTTATTTAAAATCGTTTGGTGAACATTTACACATTAATATACTGCTGTGCAATGCGTTCCTCGGATCCACTGTCATCCAGTGATAGCTAGTCACCGGGACAAAATCACAGGGACATAGTCACCGGGACAAAGTCACCGCAACAAAATCACCGCGACAAAGTAACCGGGTAGGCCATGACGTCATATATAATATATAACCGCGTGATTACAACAAAGTTATTTTCTTCTTTATTCATCATATAACTTTTTGTACAGTTTTTACAGGTGATTCGACTACCACGCTAGGCACATGCCCGTATTATGGAAGTCGAATTATAAATATATATATATATATAATTATATAAATGTAAGAATTGTTATTGGTTAATAATATATATAGTTTAGTTAGGTACAACACATCTATGGTTATCAGAGGTACAAACAAGTTGCTAATTTAACATATGTCAAATATTATGTAAACATCCTTAACATGTTGTGTAAATATATTTAACATAGCGTGTAAATATCCCTAACATATTGTGTAAATACTCAACATATTGTGTAAATATACTTAACATATGGTGTAAATATCCTTAAAATATTGTGTAAATATCCTTAACATATTGTGTAAATACCCAACATATTGTGTAAATATTCTTAACATACTGTGTAAATATCCTAAACGTATTGTGTTAATATCCTTATCAAATCATGTAAATATCCTTAACATATTGTGTAAATATCCTTAACATATTGTGTAAATATCCTTAGTGTAAATATCCTTAACGTATTGTGTAAATATCCTTAACGTGTCATTTAAATATCCTTAACATATTGTGTAAAAGTCCTTAGCATATTGTGAAAATATTCTTAACTTATTCATGTTGTGTAAATGTCTTTAACATATTTTAAATACGACAGTTCTTAAAATAAAAAATCACATACCTTGTCAATTTCTCCAAAACCATTGGGCAGTTCGGGGCAGTTCAACCCGGGGGTGGGGGGTGGTACGGAAAAACGTTACGGCGCGTTACATGGGGGGGAGGGGGGGTCAAAATCTTCAAAAAATGCGTTACGTAATACTTGAACGCCCCCTAACATATTGTGTAAATATCCATAAAATATTGTGTCAATATCCTTAACATATTGTGTAACTATCCTTAACATATTTAAAATAAACCAGTTCTTAAAATAAAAAATAAAAAATCTTATACCTCGAAAATTTTTCCAACAACATTGGGCAGTTCATCCTCGAAGAAAAATAATTTTTTCTCACGCTTCAGACCGACACGTCTTCTGAAATGAGTGAACCAAACGCGGTTGGCATTAAACGGATACGTCTGCTTCCCTTTGGGCAGTCGACTCTTCAACTCGGAATAATAGGTGATGGCCTGTTCTTGGATATCCGAAACGAACAAGGGGGCCTTTGACCGTATCTGTTTTCTGATCCAGGGGACTAGTTTCAACTCTGTAGCCTTCTTCAAGCTGTTTCTTTTCTGGCAAGACCTGAAGGTGTTCAAACGCGTATTTTCTGGGAGATTCTTGAAGGTTTCAGCTATCTTTGAGATAATCCTGACCTTGGAGACGGTTATTGACATACTCTTTGATATGCTGGATGGGCTTTCTCCAGCTTCCAAACGCCTCAAAACTGCCATCTTGAAAGCGTTGGTCATACGTTTTCCTTTAGGTCTAACATCTTTTTGGTCTTCGGTCGAAGACATTTTCGAACACTTTCATCGAGCTATATAAAAATATATGTAAAATACTTATTGAAATACAAATATTAATAAGTACGGTAGAACAACTACCATGATCACCAAAGTATTAAAAATCAATTGGCACCAAATATATTGATTTAATACAATTTTAAGGTTGTCTGTGATGTGCGTTATTCCCGCATGACATTAATCACGCTCAATCAACTCAATTTGGCTTTGAATTTGAGTGTCATTTTCAAAATAAGAACTGATTGCGAGAAGAATAATTCAGACAAGCGATAAAGTCGTTGCCTACCTAAAATAAAATATTTTGACAGAAAATTATTTTATTTGTCTTTTTCAAAATTATAGGTAATTACAATTTCCCGTGATTTTTCATTGGTCTGCGCTACTTTTTATTACTGTTCCTTAAAACATAACAATGTAATCTAATAAGCAGAATAATAAATTTGTTTATTTCCAGAACAAATAGCTTGTATTAATTTACAGAACCAATAGCTTGTATTAATTTACAGAACCGATGGCTTGTATTAATTAACATAAATAATAACTTGTATTCATTTACAGAACCGTTAGTTTGTGTGCATTTACATAACTAATGGTTTGCATTAATTTACAGAACCAACAGCTTGTATTTATTTACAGAACCAACAGTTTGTATTAATTACAGAACCGATAGCTTGTTTTAATTTACAGAATCAATGGCTTATATTTGTTTACAGAACCGATAGCTTGTGCTAATTTCAGTAAGCAATAGCTTTCATTAATCGAGAGAACCAATAACTTTTCATTATTTGTTTTTGGGGTCTTATGCCGTGTTGCGCTACCTCCTTCTTTAGCCAACTTTCGGACATCGTTGCAGTGTCCATCATCAGGGTAGATCCGGCAGATCCGGTAGATGTACATCTACCGGTAGAGGTACATCTACCGGATCTGCCCTGATGATGGACACTGCAACGATGTCCGAAACGTTGGCTAAAGAAGGAGGTAGCACAACACGGCATAACACCAGAAAAACAAATAACGAAAATGCGTTTGGCCGTGAAAATCTTAAAACGTATCCAACCAATAACTTGTATTATTTTTTTAGAATCGATAGCTTGTATTAATTTACAGAACCAATTGCTTGTAATAATTTGTTTTAATATGATCAGAACAATCAATCTACAGTCGACTACTTGCATATGACGCGACGCGACGTACGAACACGTTTTACAGCTAAATCACAATAAAGAGATTCTTTATTTGTGTAGGTAATACTGGGATGGTACCTACTGGATGTAAAATACCGGTCCGAGACAATTAACCCTTAGATCAGCAACTTCATCTGCTAAAGGCAGACTAATAGAACCTAAACGAAAGCCAAATACTATGTTTGGAGATCGTGCTTTCGGAGTATCTGGGCCTAAGGCTTGGAATAGACTCCCTCCGGAATTAAGATGCATAACAAGCCCAACAGAGTTTAGGTCCAAACTAAAAACCTTCCTTTTTGGGCTCTCATACCCGTAATTTAAATATACCTATTTGAGAGTATCATACTTGTATTGTCAATGATATGTCTTAATCACACTTTTCTTACTGAATTAAAATTATTCGATTCCTTACACATCAATCTGTCTCTTGACGAATCACATTTAGAAAGATCAAATCCTTATTGGTACTACTGCACCTCCCACCTTTATATGTTGCTTTTACTTTCCAAAATACACTCGTCAAAGAATACATTACATATTAATATTAAAATATTTTTCAGGATTAAATAACATGTGTTCACGATAATGTCCTCTGCGTGCGAACTCTATCTAAATTTCTTTAAATGGACAATATACAGTGTTAATTTCAAGCGACCTCCCAGGTAAGTATGGTCCTGTTTTCATTAAATTTTAGGCAGCATCGCGTTCATTGGTCAAAATATTGAACACATATTTTCGTATCGGTGATCAATGAACCGATGTATGCAATTTTTAGCCATAAGTTGTTTATAAGTGTTTGCCTAGCTTGTAGTTTTTTAGATTTTAGAAATGTATTTTAAGTTTGTACAGCGCCCTTGAGGTGATTTTTCACAAAAACGGCGCTATATAAATCATCCAAATATTATTATTATGGTGTACTGGTACTGGATGGATCAAAAAATTATTTACTATTATTTACCTTTTAACGCTAGACGTTTCGGTGCAAACAATTTCACATATGTCACTAATCACTTGCTGATCGAAACTATCAATTTCAATCGTACTTTTTCGGCATCGCGCCTTTTTAGGAGACGAAAATTCTGTACGCCCTTCAGGAAATGATTTGCTCTCCGCCACTATTAGTTGATTTGGCAACTAGCTGTGCTGGTGTAGAAACAGAACTCTTATATCAAAATGTTTATAAAGATTGTATAAAAGTTCCTTTGTTTGGCTGGTCAGTGGTTTACCCCGACCAGATTCTATTTTTGTTGATGTTGTTTCTATATTATTATTTTCCATCATAAAAATCACAACCTAATTTTTAACGAGAGAAACTTAATTACAGGCAAAATTTGAATGTATTTGTGCACACCGAGAGCATAACTAATTTAATGTGAATATCTCTCAAGAGTCCCAGCTGCTCCCGTCTGAAGCCGGTGAGACGGCATCCCCTATTGGGGTATGTTGTGAGGCTGAAGGTAGTGGGGAGACGAAGGAGATGTGGAAGAGAAAGGCGGAGAAGTAAACTGGCTTTTCAAATCTGGTCACAAAATAGGCTAAAGACATTTCAAGGAACATTTCAATTCTGTAGGTGGTCTTGGTCTTACACCAGGGATGATACTGAAAGTATTTTCCACGATGGAACGTGCCGCAAATATACTATACATTATTTTGAACTAATTGTGAAATAACACAAATTATTTAAATGAAATTTATTTGCCCACGTCGGGAATCGAGCCCGCGATCTTCGGATAGCAAATCAAGAAAAAGAGAGAAAGATACGCGGTTCCTAGCGACGTTTATCAATTATTGTATTATTTATTAAAAAAAAATACTTAAATTCAAGTTAAAAAATATATTTTCACCAAACATCAGCACACAAGTATTTATAGACGGTTAAATTTATAAATAGACTAACGATTTAAACATATTTGCACTAGGTATAGACTTATAGATCCCTTACATAAATGTATAACCACTTACATAAACGTATTTAAAATTTTACACAGTTGATAAACATCCATTTACAACACATTAATGGTTGTTTATCAGTAGTGTAAAATAATTTAAAACCCCTTTTTGAAAGACCCAATATTCGGATAAATATGCAGGATGTCGATTTAGGAAAACATTATATTTACACTATACACACGTATAATAATGCTAAAAAAACAATACAGGATGTATCAGGACGTACCCGAAATATTTGAATCAGCGATTCGTGAGTATATTTGGAGTAAAAAATATAGAAGTCGTTTTGCTGTCCGATGATGTATTTTTTCAATTAAACAAAAAAAACATTTTCATAAAAATGTATTGTTTTTCTATCGCTTGTAGCCACTGGCCGTGATACGCACTCCCACCTCGTTCTCAAACGAGTGTCAGTTTGATCAGCGGCGACGATTAATAATACATTGTTTTTTGTTTATTTTTAAACATATAATATTATATTATATTCAACTGTACGGAATGTAGGTAGTTATAAGAAGGCTATTATAACTTATAACAAACCGCAATAAAAATAATCAATGTTTGCATAATGTATGGGTTCTATATAAATTAAATAGTATATTTTACTTCATGATTAGTAATAAAATAACAAATAAATATCATCGGACAGCGAAATGACTTCACTTTTCAAATTCCAAATGAGCTCAGAAATCGCTGGTTTTGAAATAATTGTTTATTGAATTAACTATAAGAAATGTAATGTACCTACACGCCAAACTTTTTATACATATTTTATTTATAATAATAATAATAAGTTATTTATTTCAGCCGAACAGAGCGGTGGGTGCAATACTCTGTCTGCCATAAAAAAGTATACATTACACAAATTTGCATTCAAACCTAAAGCGTTAAAAATGTAAGTAATCTATTTATCCAGTAGACTAAACTACTACAAGAGCAAGGGTATCTTTAAAATATTTTACCTCTTACCTCGACTCGAATCAAATTAAAATGTCAATATTCGTAAATTAAGATAAAAGTCGCTACACACCCAGTACCCAGTACTAGTACTGTATTAAAATATAACTAGCCGTTGGAAACAATAGTTATATTATTTCAACGTCCAACGCTGTTGAAAATAATTAGCGCCAACAGTTGAAATATAATACCTACATGCGAATATTATTCAACGCAGTCAACGATTCAACTGCCTAATAAATAAAAAGGGTTAAGAGTTTGTACTTCGTGAACAACATTACTCGATATTTTAAATGGTCTTTTGGTTATGTACGTACCTACTGCACGTTTTTTTTTATTTTCCCATCCAATACGGCCGATACTCAGCGCCATGGAACAAACAAATTTATCAACGACAAGCAAAAAAATAACCTATTGATAATTTTCAATGTTTTGTACCTATTGTTTTCAACGGTGTTGGAATGATTAAGGTCAAAAGGGTCAAGAGATCACACTTCGTGAACAATATTATACCCAATTACACAAGGTCTTTTGGTAATGTACATACCTACTGCACGTTTTTTTTTATTTTCCCATCCAATACGGCCGATACTCAGCGCCATGGAACAAACAAATTTATCAACGACAAGCAAAAAAATAACCTATTGATAATTTTCAATGTTTTGTACCTATTGTTTTCAACGGTGTTGGAATGATTAAGGTCAAAAGGGTCAAGAGATCACACTTCGTGAACAATATTATACCCAATTACACAAGGTCTTTTGGTAATGTACATACCTACTGCACGTTTTTTTTTATTTTCCCATCCAATACGGCCGATACTCAGCGCCATGGAACAAACAAATTTATCAACGACAAGCAAAAAATAACCTATTGATAATTTTCAATGTTTTGTACCTATTGTTTTCAACGGTGTTGGAATGACTAAGGTCAAAAGGGTCAAGAGATCACACTTCGTGAACAATATTATACGCAATTACACAAGGTCTTTTGGTAATGTACATACCTACTGCACGTTTTTTTTTATTTTCCCATCCAATACGGCCGATACGTAGCGCCAAGCAACAAGCGAATTTATCAGTGACAAGCAAAATATATCTTCAACAGGATAATATTTTCAACACCGAAACCAACGTGTTCCGACAGTTTCAACTTTCAACGTTATTATAGGATTATTATTACGTGTGTATCGCGTGGGGCATAGAGATAATAATAATTAATAATACATCAATGATTCGGGGAACCACCCGTTAAAAGGGATTCCTTAATACGATTTTGATATATTTTTTGTTAGTATCGTGTCGATCTCCTATTATATGTAGTTGCGTCAACGTCGACGTTATTTTCAACAGCTATTTTCAACAGTTGAAAATTGCCAACGATAACGACGTTGGCGTTGGATAGAATTATCGTCAACGCCCAGTACTACCCAGTACCAGTAATCCGAGGAATCAGAGGGGGCCGCGAGAGCATATTCCAGCCTAGTTCAAACCAGTTTGTTCGCCATAAAGCGGCCTACACACGACACTGCATGTAGTGACAGACGGCGCTAGTTTGCTCAACTCCACGCTCTCTGCAGTCACTGCCGCAGTCACTACATGCAGTGTCGTGTGGAGAGCCCATAAAACAGTGTGCACTAATACATTCAAAGATGCGTTCTAACGATTTGTCAACGAAGTTGTTGGAAATTCACATGAAACAGCGGCGTGCGCAGACTGACGCGACGGTTCGAGGGACGCGCGGCGTTTGAAGGTCGAACGTATATACATACACCACGCTGCTGAACAGAGCGCTACAGTAGCGCTCTCTACTGCGATAAAGCCGGTGTCTGTAACCGGTAACTGCGAAACAGCGCGCTGTACGCCGTTCGAGCGTTTGTACAAATCGAAATTCTTATCCAAGATTCGTTGAAAATGCGTTTAACAAGGTTAGCTCATCGAGAGCTGATTGGCTAAAAATTGTGTCGTAGCTTGAAGTCCTCTTTTCACCGGAAGATTTGAATTAACTGAAATACAAGTGTGGCAGTGTTTTAGTTCAAGCGTCATGCGTTCGAAATTTCGAAAGCGGCCCGACGAGTTTTTTTAATGAAAACTTCTTTAGTATCGTTGTGATTTGAAACTCGATGAAACGAAAAATAGCGATATTAAAAGACGAACACATACATTTATAGGATTTAGCCTACGAGAGAATGAGATAGTATAATCGGTCTCCTATTTGTGCGGTGCTTCGTAGCCTCCCCACTCTTGTCTACTTTAGTTTAATTAAGGTGTCACTTCTACCGCGTGTGAATTACACGCTTTGTTTTTTTCCGAAAAAGGCCCATATGAGTTAACCGTGTTAAACGCATTTTCTATAAAACTTGGATCGTAGATATATTAATTTGAACGTCTGTGGTGGGCAAACAAAAATCGATGAATTTTAAAAGAAGTTCGTTTATTGGTTTACATTTGCATAGATATTGCACTTTTAAAGTATGTTTGGAAGAAAAGGGAGAAGAATTCAAACAAATTGTAACTATCCATATATGCACATAATGTAACACCACGTACCTAAAGGATTTTAACAAGCCATTCCTGGGCATTTTTGGATTAAAAGTGTAGATATCATTTTGCTGTCCGATGATATATTTGTTCAATTAAAAATATTTTTCCATTACACGTTGCAACAGAGCAATCGGAGTTAGACTAGCGGATCACGTGATAAGCAGCCCGTCTCATTCCAGCAGCACGGTAACAGGTGAAACAGCGCGCGCGTGTCGCGAGTCGCGGCGTGTACGATGTGATCAGAGGCAATAGACGTGTGATTGAAAAATGTATCTTTTTTATTTAAGGCTCTGCAACCGGGCCCGAAAAGAAGAAGATAGAGAGATACGAAATAACGAATGTTAGAGGAGAGCGCTAACATTTACTGCGACAAAATCGGTGCGAAAATTGCCAAAATGCTTAATAAAACACGACTCGTTTAAAATGGTGCAAAAATCTCGCGGGCATTATCTTAAACATCATTTAAAGAAACACTGTGAATTTTTTCATACATATAACTTGTAAAATAACTGAAACAAACGTGTTAATTATAATTTTTGGAGCACACTTTGCGATTTTTTTCTATGGAAGGAATTTTATATAATTTGCGCGGGCATTTTCTAGATATTATCTTCAAGAATAACATATATTTTTTAAGAGCTTTAAAACTTTAAATATTTAAGGGGATATATATGCAAGAAATCGGTAGAAATTCGGGTAGCGGACCCTCAATAGAAAAAATCATCCGACGGCAGAAAGACAACTACATTAATATCTTACCTAACATCTTACATAATATCTTACCAAATATGCTCAGGAATCGCTGGTTAAAACCCTTCGGGTATGTGCTGTTAAACCCTGCACATTAAAATCATTTTTTTCACATAATTGTATATTTTTGCATAATTATACCTACTTTTTTTTTCAGTTCCATTTCCTCCTCTTCGACCAAAAGTAAGGCTGCCATGACCAATTCATTTAATGAAAAAACGTTAATTTTTCAGAATAATTATTATCTCACTCACACGTGTGAACAACGAACCACTGCAGAAAGCGCTCTGTGTGTAGACACAGGCATCACTGAACGGCACGGATGCTTACTGACACTGAACTGGCTTGTGACTCGTGACCGACGTATGCGAATGGACCATAACGGTCCATTTACGTTTAAATTAACTGAAAGCTATCTAATTACTTTGTGCAATTAGATTTTCAGAATTTGTAAAAATCTAACCAATGTACTTTTTAAATTCTAGAATCGGGTTTTAACCCACAGTGCGGCAGCGGGCGTGCATACACGTCGCGACGAGAAGCGTTACTTTACTTGAGGACAATGTATGTATTGCGATGTCTTTGAGATTTGACGTACTCAGCGAAAGCAAAACCTCCCCATATAAAGGCCCACATACTAGCCAAGATGGCCGCCGATCTTGTTAAAAATAAAAAAAATTGAATTATTTCCGAAATACACAACAGTGCTTGCAAATAATTTTAAAAACATTAAGCAAATCTTAAAATTAAACCAAACATAGGACATGATAATACTAAGTACCTAAAACCGTATTTATATAAAGAAGAATGTCTGTGGCGGGCACCGGGCAGACGGTGTGAATATGTTTTTTTTTTAATCTACAGTTTTATTTCGAAATTGATGAAATTTTGCACACTTGACCTCAAAAATAAGAGCAGGGTCACTGCCTAAATGAGATTTCAAAAAACCACTCCATCTGCTTTTCACACCCCTTAAAACAGAATCAAGCCCGGACAACACCGGGTGCTTCAAGAGCGACAAGGTTCCTACTTTGTGATGTTTGTCATTTTTTATGTTTTAAAAGTGTGTAATTAAAACATATTTTACCGACTATCACTTTAGTTAATTAAATATTAAAATTTTGCTTACCTTCTTTTTCAAAACCTGACGCCATTTTTTATTGGAAATCTAAGATTTTGTTTTTTGGGCAAACGAAGTAATTCATGTGCACGTAGATTGTAACAAAACTTCGCAAATGTAAAATACATTCTATACAACTTTAAATGTACAATAAATGAATACATAATCATGTATACTTACAGTATTTCGTATTTTAAACTGGTTAAAATTGGCTGCAGCCGTCATCGGCCCACAACACCCATTGAAAAAGCAATTGAAAGTCATAGAAAATCACACAAATTTGACAGCCGATTCCGTATGGGATCTTCCCCGTATCCACAAAAGATTCAGAATCACTCCTCTAGGCTGGGCCCCAAAATAATTGAAAAACCTTCATTTTTTATTACTACACTTTTCTTCAATGTTTTTTTTTGTTGTGGGATCGGATGGACATACTATTATAACATACTGACTACCACAACACGGGCATTAGCATAGTATGGTAGTAGACAAAAAAATTAATAAATAATAAAAAAAATCGGCCTACTTGTGAGATATTGTGTGCAGATAAGTGGTGCAGGGTTTCCTCTGGATCAGTAGGGGTGTGGTCAGGCTCGCTCGTCGCGTACTGTAGATTGCTCGTTGCCGTGAAAACCAAATTGTCGATGGCGTTCATAACATTTTGTCTGGTATTCTCATCTAACTTTGCCAACTTCCTTGACAATAGCTCACAGTATAGTTCGCAATCGTGTCTTTTGGGGCGTTTTTCGGGTACGCCTTTCATTTTTAATGCTTCGTTCGCACGTTTACTCACTGGCGGCGTGGTCCTTCTGAGCCGGGGGTTGGTTGTCACTGGAACTGGCATGGTTAGTTTCTGTGTTGGAAATCTTTGCTTCAAATTCGTAAGTGGAGGAGGTGAAATTGTTGGAACATTTTCTGAAAAAAATAGCCCGATTATAGTACACGTAAAAATGTCGTAAAAATAGTTTAAATATAATGACGAAACGTGTTTCTCGCTCATACACACAAAATTGAAAATCTATACAAAAACTTTTTAAAAAATGCTAAAGAAATTTCAAGCAACGTATTGGTGGGTAGTTAATATTATTATTTTAGAAAAATTTTGATAAAAATACAACTATGCAGTGCACACGCGATGTAAGTGAAACCTTCAGAAAACTAGAGTAGACAAGAGTGCGGAGGCTACGAAGCACCGCACAAAGAGGAGACCGATTATACTTTCTAAATCTTTTGCAGGCTAAATCCTATAGATTTATGTGTTTGTCTCTTTTTAGGTCTTTTCATTGAGTTTCAAATCAAAACGGCGCTAGATAAGTTTTCACTTAAAAAACAGAGTGTCAATTCTCACGCGGTAGAAGTGAAACCTTCAGAAAACTAAAGCAGACAAGAGTGGGGAGGCTACGAAACACTGCAAAGAGAAAACCGATTAGAGGCCATCCATAAATAACGTCACAATTTAAGGGGGGGGGGGGGGAGTAGAGAAGTGTGATATTGTGTGACAAGGGGTATGGGGATCATCAGCTTTGTGACGTCACGTGCACAAAACGACTCCCCCTCCGTTGTGGTAAATATAACCACGACGATATTAAATGTTGACGATAGACTTCAAAATATTACCGACGTAATTTATGAACGGCCCCTTACACTATCTCATTCTCTCGCAAGCTAAATCCTATGGATATATGTGTGTGTCTCTTTTTGTTTGCTATTTTTCGTTTCATCGAGTTTCAAATCACAACGGGGCTAAAGAAGTTTTCACTTCAAAAAATCTAATGCGTAGAATCCGGATATAACGACCCTCATTTTGACATTTGTAGACTTTGTCGTACTAAGCGGACGTTTAGTACCTATATTAATGTTATTGTAATTATTGTTATGGCATATGTAATAGTATAGATAGATAACTTAATTATTCTGTTGAACTGACAAAAACTCACCAACAATCTTACCAGGGCCGATGTTGTGTCTTACTTTAAAACGGTTTATCCAACTCATTGAACACTTGAAGTTAGGAATATTCAACTCTTGACCAAAAAAGTTAGCTTTTTCTTGAAGTTGGGGTCCATTGACGCGTATTCCCCGATTAAGCTGAAGCTTAAACCACTGTAACAATGCCTGCTCTATCTGTTCTTGAGTCGATGTCCTGACACGTTTACATTTCAAAACATTGGCATTAAACAGGGGTTCTATTTTATTTTTATTTTTCTTTATTCCGGATATTGTAGAATGGGGCACGCCGAACTCCTTCGCGAGGGTTACATTTGATTCACCGGCTTCTAAACGGCGTAATATAGCACTTTTTTCTTCAATTGAAAAACACTTTCGCTTCACGGAACTCATTGTGTCGAGCTTAGCTGGTCACAACCTAGTCACAACGGATGATAAACCCTGACTGACGCTAGCGTGCTGGGAGTAGCCCGGCGCGGAGAGTAAGCGAGACGCGGGGCGACCTCAGAGTGAGGGGGCGACTAGATATTGCACTGAAACAAAACACTGCGCGTCGTCCTAACCGGACGAATTATCATTAAAATAGGTCGTTTTAAGCAGTTGGTCGCTTAAAATGGAGTCGTACTAAACGGATATGTTTTCCTAGTACTTAGTTTACTTAACTATAAAACCTTACTTGAGTTTACATTGTCGTCGCTAAAAACGGTAAGTTCGTTGTAAGCGAAGTCGTTATATACGAATTCTACTATATAAAAATGTCGTTCCTAATAGTTCAAATATTATGACGAAATGTATTTCCGGATCATACCACCAAAATTAAAAATTAAAATCTATGCAAAAACTGTCAAATTTTATTGGGTTTAATTCGTAGAACTTCATTTTTTTAATCTAATTAAAATTTAATTTAATAATCTTATTATCAAGCTCAGCAAGTATTTTAGTTTTTATTTTTGTAACAGGTGTTTCGGCTCACATGGCCATTTTCAAACTGTGTTTAAGTCGTCTCAAAGTGGATTAACCACAGCTTGGCCAAAAATGGCTTTATAAGCTTAAACAGCTGTAAGAAAAATAAATGACAATACGTGCAAAACTTGTTAATAACATTATTAAATTAAATTTAAAACAAAAACGACTAAAGCATTTTCAACCAACATTTTGAGTAGGTATACAGATAGGTGGTTTATATCATTAACTGTAATTTTTACGGAATTAAATAATTATGAAAGAATTATATTATATAAGTGTGTCCCCAAAAGGTAAACATTTATTCATAATTTTCTAGAGCGCCGTTTTTTGTGAAAAATCACCAAAAGGGCGTTGTAAATTGATACTGGTGAAAAGCCACCATTCGGGTTCAAAATCACACTTGAAATTTCACGGTATGAGCGTGAAGCACGTTATTGTATAGCCGTGAAATTTATGCAAAACAAATGAAAAATATACCTGAGATAATGTTCATGTGACTGCTTCCAGGTGTACTTTCATCAAAGCTTTCTCCTTGGAAAAACGCACCGGGGTCTGCAGTATCTCGCTAAAATTAAAATAATATTAGTACATAACATAATAAGAAATAATAAAATCTTGAGAAATAATAACAATACATACATCAAATAAATCATCAAATTGACCTATAACAAGCCCCTTTTTCTTCATACGTTTTTTACGCTGACAAGTTTCGCACATAGACAGAAAAATATTTATCATTTCTAATGTTACGTTTGCATATTTTCACGAAGTTTCATTTTTTAGTCTATCTCGACCTCCATGACCAACGGCCACATGACCTGCTTCAATTATATCAAATATTTCATCTACATGCAAGTAGTATTTCATGGGCTCTTTTCTTGTCACTAATTTTCGTGTTCCACAAATATGAATAACCTTTAATCGCTTCAATCTTCTGTACTGCTTCTGAGTTTTCTTATTAGCTGATTGTGCTTCTTCGATTTCATCCACTAATTTGTCGTAAGTTCCTTTTGTCATTATATTGAAATGGTCTTCTTTTTTTCGTCTTCACCAATCGCTAATAACCTATTTAAAAAAATTTCTTTCCATTGCGTTCCCTGATTTAAGTTTACCATGTCAAATGCGTTCAAGTCGATGATAATCCCTCCTCCCTTCCCGCGCGACGCGTCGGATCACGTGATGTCACTCGACCAATCAGAATAAAGCACGAAACAGTTTTAACTGAATCATTTCGACAAAACGCGTTTTGTCTAGTAAGATCCAGTTTTCGCTGATATTCATTTTTGAACAGCAGTTAATTCTAGTTGTAACAAAGGCATTTAGTGAAAACTAGTTTATACATACTAGAGAAACGCGTTGTAACTAAGAACCGGTTTTAACTGTAAACTGTAACATATACACGTACTCAGACTGATAGCCAAGACTATACCGATGTAAAAATATTTTGTAAAAAGCATTAACTTTGTGGATCTTCTTATTACAATAAAAACACATATTTGTTAGAGAACACATTAATTTTATTTTACATTTTGGTAGAAAGCAGTCACTTTGTGGTTTGACATATTAATTGAAATAAAACAATAACTTTGTTTGTAACCACAATTTAATTATTTAAAAAATGTTTAATACCGACAGGTTTCGCTTAACACAAGCAAGTTTAATTTTATACACTGAAGATGCTTGTGTTAAGGGTAGACGTGGGTCGTTACGCCGTTTTCAAGAAACGTAACGAAACTAGTTTCTTGGTCGGCGTAACCTGTTTCAAAACAGGTTATTTTTGTAACTAGTTATTTTCATTCAGCTTCAGTTACACACGAAACTGTATACCCCCACTAACTATAAAGTTACACACGAAACGAAACTAAATTAGCACTCTCTAGTATCTAAGTGTTTGTAGCTATACAGTGAAATCAACGTATATGAAATTAACTTCCCTTCATACTTTATTCAGGCTTAGGACTGACTGCATTAAATGTATTTATGATTATTTTTGATAAAATTTAAAATGATAAAATTTCACTTTACGCAATTGAAATTTAAAATGCATTATTTTCCGCCACCGCAAATGCAAAAAGTTTCCTTTTATAGCAATTAAGGTGAATCTAAAGGTTTTTTTCTAAAAATTGTTCGTAATAAACGTTGACAGTGCGATCGAAAATTTACCGAAAGTGCTCAATATTATACACAAGTACAACGACGAACTAAAACAAACTGAATTATTTTACTTTAAATTCAAAAAATGGTCGCTCACTTTCCAAAAACGGAACCCACTCCCGCTTACTCGAAAATGTTCGATTCAAAATCTTGTACGCTCGGCCGGCCGGTAAACGCAACTATGCGAAACGCGAAACGCGGCGAAACTACTCTGCAATCAGTTACTCACATCACACCCAACACAGAAATAACGCATTTACTAAAATAACTACTTGCAATTTTATCGAAACTAGTTATTTCCGTTACATACCGTGTAACTAGTTATTGTATCTAGTTACGTTAAATAACGCCCACTCCTAGTTAAGGGGTAATTTACCAAAACCGAAATAATATTTCGGGGTGGGGAAGTATGAAGTATGCTCGAACGGGGAACCGCTGCGCGCTTATCGACGAAGTCAGAGCAGCGAAGAATCTAGACTAGATGGTACACTTGAGTAAGATTTGAACGTGAAACGTTAAATATTGGGCATCTTGCAAATTATTTTTATTAAATTGAATGCGCATGTTTGAGGTAAATTTAGATAGAAACATTAACTATTGCAGGAGGAGCTCATGATTTTATGACTCTTTTATCAGAATTTGATCAAACCATAAATTATTCGATACAACCAACTACACTGCTGGACGGTAGGCATTAGTTCTTCATTGACAGATGTCAAAACAATACGGTATTTAATTAAAAATGATATTAGGATTAAATTTCAAACTAGGATCAGAAAATTTTTAAAATGCAATCTATCTGCTAAAAATTTTGTAAAAGCAATAAATACTTGGGCAATACCTCTACTAACGTACTCATTTAGCATAATTAAATGGTCCAATACAGATTTAGATAGTTTAGAACGATTAATTAGAACAACGTTAACAAATTTTAATTGCCATCATCCAAATTCAGCTATAGAACGAATTAATTTACCTAGAAATTTAGGAGGTAGAGGTGTAATCAAAATAACATCTTTGAAACACAATCAGGTAGAAATGCTTAGAATTTTTTTCCATAGGAAAGCCAATAGCTCAGAAATGCACAAAATAATTTGCAAGGCAGATATAAACATTACACCTTTAAATTTATATGACGAGAATGCCAAAATTCTTATAAATACTAACCAGGAATTATTAGATTCCTGGTGAAATAAAATTATTCATGCAAAACACTTCAATTATCTCAACCAAACGTATGTTGACAAACTTTCGTCAAACAAATGGTTGAGTATTGGAGAGTTGAACGCAGAAATAGAAGGATTTATGCTTGCCATTCAAGATAGAGTCATTAATACAAAAATTATAGGAAGCATATAATCAAAGATATAAATCAAATTGATGATTTATGTAGAAAATGTTTGGCTTTTCCGGAAACTATAGAAATATTATATCGGGATGTTCTATATTAGCGCCGTCCGAGTATACATTTAGGCACAATCAGGTTTTAAAAATAATCCACCAAAGTTTGGTAATTAAACATAACTTGATTGACTGCCGTAATACTTGACCGTACGACTGACTACCATATTATGAATATGAACCAAATTCATTTTAGAAAATGAATTTTATAAAATATATTATGATAAAACTATACTAACAGACAGAACAATTAGTCATAATAGACCTGATATAGTTTTACATGACAAAATTTAAAAAAATAACTTATATCATTGATGTAGCTATTCCAAATTCCTGTATTATTTAAAAAAAAACCGTTTCTGAAAAATTAGAAAATACATAGATTTAGGAAATGAGATTAAAAGAAGTTGGCACTCTCAGACTATAAAAATATTACCATTTGTTATTTCGGCTACTGGCATTATACCCAGGTCTCTGATTCAAAATTTAGGCATATTAGATTTGTCAAAGAATTTATATATAAAAATGCAAAAATCGGTCATTTTAAATACATGTAGGATTACAAAAGATTTTTTAAATATTTATATTGAGGGATCAGTAGGATTTATAGGTTCAATTAGGAATTCCACAGAGCCGAACCCTCTGATATGAAAACAACATATGATATGAAAAAACATTAGAAAAATGATGTTAATTGATTTTTCCATAAAATTTTGGCATTGGACACGTGTGTGTATAAGTACATAAAGGCAGGTATATAAAAGTATATAAATTACCGGCTGTAATAATTGTTCAGAAATTTTCTCAGGCGACATCGGTCCTTCTGACTTCGGTCCTTCTAACAAATTTTCAGTATTTTCCTGATGAAGTTAAAAAAACATTAGAAAAATGATGTTAATTGATTTTTCCATAAAATTTTGGCATTGGACACGCGTGTGTATAAGTACATAAAGACAGGTATATAAAAGTATATAAATTACCGGCTGTAATAATTGTAGAGGTGGTAAAGTATCGCTGAATCTAGAAGCAAGCATTAATATCACATTTTTTCTGCGTTCTTTATTTTTCCTTTTGATTTTTTTCACCCTGCTTACTAGCGGATACCTGTTCTTCTTGTCTTTGTTGCCCATTCTAAATAATTGGTATCCTCTGGAAAAAAGATTTACGGATTATATTTTGGTTTTTGTATTAATAAGTTGATGATGAACGTACCTACATATTGGAAGTAACGACGCGCTCTGTCAAACTAATCATTTGTTACGTTTTAAAAAAATACGCGATATCGAAACATGTAAACATAAAAATTAAACGCGATTTTATTAGCGACAGTGTTAACAACTACTCCATGGTGATAATGCCTAGTTAATCCAATTTAAAAGGTTTATAACCTGTGTTTTTAATAATACAATAGATATAACCTGTGTTTTTATTCAAACTAACTACCAAGTTCACACACCTATAAATCTACAGCATAATCTAGATTATAAAATTGTCGATATATTTGGGGATTCCGTATTAGTAATGAAACGAACTCTTCACAAACACCTCATTGAAAAATAAGAGAATATCACTCCTTAGTAAATAATATATTTTTCCTTTTCTAAATGTTGATCTGTATTTTTGAAGTTAAACTTCTTTACTAAGGGGTCTGAAATTATGGAGTGGCACGAAAATTCTGATTTCCAATGCATATATTATATAAGAGTTACATCATAATATTTGCCCTTGAGATAAACTACAAAAATATTCATATTATATTCCATAGTTCTCATTAAAAACTTGCGGCAGGAATGTGAACTAACATTTTTCAATATGAAATAGCACAATTTGTTGGTTATTCACATTTGGTAGTTTTAATTATTGCTACAAGGTTTGTTAGATTCGTACTGGGAGATATATATGGTGAGGATCGTTTCGTGTTATTATGAAACTTTTTCCCTACTATTCTCAATTATTATCTTTTGTTCACTAAAAAATACTAATAATATGTCTGCAAAGTGAACAATACTATATATATCTTTATCTTTACCTAATTTATGTAAAAGCACAGTAGGGCGTAAATAAATAAAACTAGGAATACGAAAATACGGGTGAAGGGGCACTCTAAACCATTCTATGCCGCTGGTTGCAAACAGGCGGCCGCGAAATGAAAGTTCTAGTAAAAAAAGTCAACTTGGTTCTGAAATAAAACACAATAACATAACGACTAACCTTTAGTGTGACCCCTTTCCTTATGTGCCTACACATTTACGTATTAAAACTTGACGTGCTTCCACTCTGAAATCATCTCGCATACTGACTGGAAATAACTCGTGTCTTGGTTTATATAATGGCGTGAGACAAAATAACAATATCGTGATATTGAAAAACTGTTTTTATTTATTTAAGCATTGTTTTAATGCTTTTTAAAATAATTTTATTATTCAGTCGTTTAGACAACATTGATGTGGTGATAATGTATATTTTTTATAATTCTCCTGTATTTAGAATTAAAAGATATAATCGAACTTTAAGCTATTTTTAGAGGTTTTGTAAATATTTTTTCACGCAATTGTTTTAAACATTTTAACACATTTTTTTAACGCACCATTTAGAAGAATAGTTTATTTTTTCAAAACAAAATATTTTTTTTCTAATAAACAATATAGAAATGTTCTTAAAACTGCAAACATCCCTAAATATGCAACGCTTGCGGTAATATACCCGAAACCGTTCAGTGTTACTATTTTTTTACTTCAATTAGTTTAATTTTATTCACACTCTACCGGTTTCGGAAGAACCCTTCCTCGTCAAGAGAATTTTAGAACTAACTTATGAAACAGATTATTGACAGACATATACACAAATTTTAGATGTTTGAATGGCAGGTGAGCAAAGTGGAAGGGGTAATTGCCGGATTTCCGGCAAGAACAGAGCGGTTTATCGGAAATATGTCTAGAATAGGACTAAAAAATAAATTAATTTCGATATTTAAAATACTAGAGTTATTATTTAAGGATTTTCTAATTTGCAGATACTAGAAATCATAGGCATAAGAGTAAAACTCCTAAAACTATTTGAAAATTACTTGAACAACCGTTGCATGAAAATAAAGCTATTGAACACTTTAAGTAAAAAAAAAAAAATTTTAACTGGCGTTCCTCAAGGTTCCATATTAGGTCCAATTTTATATATCATTTATGTATCTTTTATTAAGTACATCTTTAAACATGTAAAACACTTCGTGTATACGGATGATACTGCACTAGTGATTTCTCGCAGTGATTTAAAATTATGTATTGAACTCTTACAAAAAGATTACATTGAGATTTTGAAATGGTCTCATGACTGGTTTAATCATAAATGCAAAAAAAAAAACAAATTGATACATATTAGATCACCCAATGCCAAGACATATATTATTACACCAGAAATAAAAACACACGGTTCAGATTGCTTACATGTTGGTATCCCAGCATTGTGTACATGCAAAAATATTGAAGTGGTTAAAGAATATGTTTATTTAGGTGTAATTATTGAATGCTTTTTCAAATGGGATTTACAAATAAATAAAGTCTAGGAACGTCTGAGATCTATTGTTAGTAGATTATATAAACTTAAATTCTATGTTCCAATATGCACACTTCGAATAATTTATTTATCATTAGCTGAGTCTATTATAAGGTACGGAATTACAGCTTGGGGACTTTCCTGTAAGACAAATGTTAATCATGTTAAATCAGTCCAAAATTCATTAGTTAAATTATTAGATCATAAAAGTTTATACGAACAAAGACGCAATGTTCCGTACTTTTACCAGAATCTTAAAATTCTCTCAGTAAGAGCAATTCTGTGGCATAAAATTATTTTTCAGCATAGGAATAGCCCTATATACATAAATAGACTGGACCACACTTACAATACTCGATTTACGTTAAATGAAGGACTAATCGTACCTAAGCACTTAAACAAATATGGACAAAGAACGTTGGACTACATGATACCTACATGCTTAAATATTTTACCTGCTAAAATTTAAAAAAATGTACAAATAATGTAAGAACAAACATTATATCGAAAAATTGGCTGGCCGAAAGAAAAAGTTTGTATTAACATTCTTGTAGTAACACAAAAAAATGTCTAACTGCATAATAAGTTTTATTTTTTAAAAACTTCAAAGTAAAAGCACCCATTGACAAACTACTTAAAAATAGTTTATTGGGACGTTTCTTTTTCTGTAATATTTTATTTTATTTGATTTCCTGTAATATTGTATAACTTTTTTATTTCTAACTAGCTGACCCGACGAACTTCGTACCGCCTCAGAATCAATAGCTGTTGAATTAAATTCAGTTTTTTTATTAAGTTAAAAATTACGCAATGAAGCAATTATCAATGCGCAACTGTCCGTGTTTTTTTTTGTCATTATCAGAGATGGCGTTGTGTACGGATTTATATTTTTGTGTTTTTCTTACTTTTATAATCACTTACGGGAATTCGGGAGGCGGATACGGGTGCCGCCGCCCCGGGAACCATTTATTGATTAACCAACACCTCTGCCATAGATCACCCCAAGTGGTTCGCTACGTTTGGTGATTTAGCAGGGGTGCCCGGGTTCATGAGGTGACTTATGTCCGGGTCTTGGCAGTTGATGCGCCTGCCCACCTGCTGCGTGGCGGGCCGGATCGAGAGAGACTGGTAGAGGGAGGCCTTTTGACCTTTCCAGCCGGACTCTCTCGACCCATTGCCTTGCACCACAGTTGGAGGGATGGATTCATACGTCCGTCACTCCCGGACACACTGACCCCCCAGATTCCTACCTACCCCTCATACCTTTTTCCTTCCCAGAACTTTCTATCCTCCCCATTCCTTAAAAAGATCCTCCACACAGCATCCCCTAAGATGACATAGGTCCTGAGAGAAATTATTTTCCTCAGGGCCTCCTGTGTGGAGCTTATGTAAAAAAATGCGTTTCATTTCAGAGAGTTATTATAATTATTGTATTTTTCCTTTTGAGGTGTGCAGACATACGTTCACCATTTGTCTCATTTTCGACTATTGACATTGAGTGTGTAAGAAAGAAGGGCAGCATTTTATGATTAAAAACAAATGCACAACAATCAACGCATTGACATTTGACGTTTTTGAATGTTTGGAATTCATGCACAGTTCAATATTATACCCCTCACAATATTGCTGCAGTTCTTTCAAAATAGGAGAATTCGTTACATACAAAATGTATGGGGAAATAATTTTCTTTATAACTATTTATTTCGTTAACTTTTGTGATGTTTTAATAGTTATTATCCTATCCGGGGCGGAGACAAATCCAACAAATCAAAGATCATCAAAATCAGCCCAGCCGTTCTCGAGTTATAATTAGTGTAACTAACCCGACTTTGTTTAATATATTATTTAATTTAATTAATTAAAGATAAAAAAATAAATAAAAAAAGTGATTCTAAGTTATCTTATTTAACATTTAAATTATATTTTTAAATTATATTTAAAAGAAGCACTCGAAGCACAGAAATTAGAAAATCCCTAAATTATAACTCTAGTGATTTAAATAACCAAATTTGTTTATCTTTTAGTCCTATTCTAGACATATTTCCGATAAACCGCTCTGTTCTTGCCGAAAATCCCGTAATTACCCCTTCCCTTTTGCTCACCTCCCACTCAAACACCTAAGGTTTATGTATATGTCTGTTAATATTCTATTTCGTAGGTTAGTTCTAATATTCTCTGACGAAGGATGGATTCTTCAGAAACCGGTAGAGAACGAATAAAATACAATTACATTGCTCTGTAACAAATTAATGAATTTTTATTGTGAACATATATTTATTTTAATACCCTGAGTTATGCAAGTAAAGACCCTTTACAAGATCCCGACTAAAATCGACCTTCATTAATCTGTTTACCGAATAAAAAATATTTTTTAGCAATCATAATACACGAACAAACATATTGTGAATAGGAGGAAGTTGCCGTGTGAAATTAAGTAAAGTCTACCTTTAATTAAAATTAACGTAATAAATGTGTTTTCTAACTTTTCCATGGCAAAATATTGTAGCGTAATCGTAATAATTTTACAGACAATAGTACAATAAAAATTATATAAAAAAAACAACTTACTGTTTTATTCATAGTATCAGTTTCACCAGAAGTGGTTGCACCACATAACAAAAATTCCAATGGTTCGTAATAAATCCATTTACATTTTTCTATTGCGCCGCTGCCTGTAGTTTTCTTTGCCGACAACTTTTTTTTCTCTCTAGTAAACTGAGTACGCAGTACATGTATTTTAGTTTCCACGTCTTTTTTGGGTACATTTAGGGCTTGAGAAATTTCTTCGAATGCATCGTTCTTTTTGTTTCTATCTTTGTATTCTTTTATAGAAGAATCCCATAATAATGGTTTAGATTGAAACAATTCTATTAATTGCATTATTTTATCATTGCTCCACACTACTGCCATGTTTATAAACTGTTGAAAACACGTTCACACACGTCAAAATTTGTTGCTAAACTGATGTTTACGCTCATCGGGCGAGAGCTTGTCAACATGCCGTTATCAACTCCGCAACACGCAGTGTTGCCATCAACATGTTGACAGCAACCCCGCAACACGTTGATTCAACTTTGTTGCTAAACTAATGTTTACCATGAATACGGGGCTTAAGGAATAAGAAACGGTTGGGTTGTTTATCTTTTTCTGGTCTATACAAAAGATTGTCAGGTATAAATAAGTGAGCTGTTACTATATATGTATTTACATTCATCAGTTTTCTTATTGAAATATATATTAAAATACAGGTAATTTTGTTACGAACACGATTGAATTAGATTGTCTAAGTAAAATCGGTGAAGACTAGAGCATGCAATACCGCAATATATATTCAATACCGCGATATTGCGGTATTGGACATGCAATACCGCAAAATTTGCGATATTGCGAAATTAGTAACTGTGCCAATCTCACATCGGAAACGGAATTTTAGCTTGGGGTAACACTTATTCTAATGCCCTCGACCCCATCATTAAAGCACAAAAACTAATAATAAAAATAATTCTTAAACTTCCTCTCACTACGAGCACCGATACGATCTTCAATACTTTCAACGTTATGGACATTAAACAGCTCTACGCAAAATCCATCTTAGTTTATTTACATAAAAACAACAAAATCCTATACAAACCAACACAAATGATTCACAATACCCGAGCCAAAAATAAAGAACTTCTCCAAACTCCCTTTTCTAAAACCACCTTTGGACAAAAACACTTTAAATAAATAGCTTGCAAACTACACAATACACTTCCAGCTACGATTAGACAAACGGAATCAATGACTAAATACAAACAAGATATAAAGAAATGGATTATAAGTATTGGACGTCACACTACTGCTAACATCTGTAAAATAGATTACAAATAGACAGAATTACCATCTCACGTATGTCCTTACCCTTATTAAAGAACTTAAAACAGTAAAATCCTATATGTATAATATAACTCCCTATATAGATTCGACAGGATTTACTACTTTATTCATCTCTTCCTTCACCTATATAATGCTCTCTTTATGGTATTAACCCTCAATTTAAATCATATTTCTGTTTGAATTGTATAAATCAGTATGTATCTTACCTTAAATATTGTTATGTTATAATTAAATATTCTTATGTATGATACTCATTTATTTACCTCTACGCCTGTCTCAACACAGGTATACCCTAGTGAGACAGGCATCGAATAATGTAATGCAAACATACTAAATAAATAAATAAATAGTAACAAAGACCGTATATTTTCTGAACTTATGAAAACTTTAAATGGTAATCCATCTTTTGCCACCACGCGGGTCACTTTCATAGAAAGATAATCAGTTTTTTCGAAATAGTGTGATATTTTGCTTTTTTTCGCCAGTGATTGTACGTAGCTGTTACCTCGGTAGATCGGCTGCGGCTCGAAGTTGGTGTTCCGCTCGGACAATCAACCTCTTCTGATATCTCGTTGGAGTTAGCATTTTTAACTCCAATTCCGTGCTTAGTGCGTAAATGAGTATGTAGTCCGGTTGTTGATCGTCCACTAGTTTTAATAATATCTGTACAGAGTTTACACTTCGCTGATTGACAATCTATAGATCGCAAAAAATATTTCCACACTATATTAGAACTTTTGAAGTCTTTGAATTCAATACCATTAATAATTGTAGTATTCATTTTTTACAAAGAAAGTTTGATTCACGGATACAAGTATAATACGTTAATATATTAGTCAAAATAATTATTTTTCACGCTCTCAGTAGTAAACAAATAAAATAGGACAGATTAGTCACTCACTTGTCCGGCTTGGGAGCAGTTGCGCGTTGCGAGTGAGACTGACAAACAAACGTTCAGTGTTGCCAACTCGAAATCTTTGTTCCCGCTAAATCGTGACGGATCAACGGTCAGAAATCCGTCAGATACACAAATTTTCGTCCATTCTGGGGGCGGGGGGGTGGCTAGAGAATTTCAGGGATCAAAATTTCTCCATAAATCCATAAATATAGGCGATTTTCGCCTATAAAAGTATGTAATTTGTCACTTTTTTCGAATCCGCCAGAAAATCCGTCATACTGTAAATTCCGTTATACACAAAATTTTCCCGTTTCGGGACACTCCAATCCGCCAGATATGACGGGAAATCCGTTAAGTTGGCAACACTGCAAACGTTGGATTGCTGTAGGGAATTCGGGAACAGCGCGAAATTCGCGAAATTGCGGCAACGATATAACGGCATTGCATGCTCTAGGTGCGACAGAGAAGCATTGCACCTATTATTCAGTGCGATAGAGAAGGACGCAGCGTGGCAGCTGCTCGTGACGTAGGTACCGTGTAAAAGAGAAAAAGACAACACTATACACAGGTAGTAAAGCGCTCTCCTCACGACACTGCATGTAGTGACTGCGGCAGTCTGCAGAGAGCGTGGAGTTGAGCAAACTAGCGCTGTCTCGTTTGTTAAGAGGAATATAAACGCTAGAAATTAAGCGCTGTAAGCGCTATAAGCGCTGTAATGTTTTATAAAATTTAAAACCGAGCGCCTCGGGGGATTCATATTTTGGTCTGATTTGCACGAGGCAAGTAATTTGTATTACATATTGAAGCCATGATTTGGTGCTTGCAATACGTAAGAAGCGCCCAACGAGATCTCTGTTCGCCGATGCTTCCACACACTTGTTAATACCTTGTTACCCGGCGGATGAATATTGTCAATTCTATTTGGCGAGCAGCGGCCGGACGGGAGCGGTGTTAATATTATCGACAATCCTCAAACCATGGGAAATGCTAATAAAGTTTAATATCATAAAATTTTAAATGATTTTATGTATTTACAATCCAAAAAAAAATATCATGAAAGTGCATTATTAGTACATTACATTAAATACATATATTAATAATAAGAAACTTGATTGTGAAATCTTAATATGTAAAACAAATTCGGGTTAGTTACACTATTTATAATTCGAGATCGGCTGGACCGAATTTGATGATCTTTGATTTGTTGGATTTGTCTCCGCCTCGGATAACAGAATAACTATTAAAACATCGCAAAAATTCCCGAAAAAGAAAGTTATGAAGAAATTTATTTTTTTCATACATTTTGTATGGAACGAATTCTCATATTTTGAAAGAACTGCAGCAATATTGCGATAGCTATAATATTTAACTGTGCGAAAGATATTAAAAAGATATTAAAAATATCATTTTTAAATTAAAAAAAAATTAAAACTTTAAAAGATCATACACAAAAAACTGCCAGGTTGCTGGTCGGCAAACCAAGAAAGTCATAAATGGGATGATCTGGACTACAGGTTTTCGTTAGTTTCGATCTTGTATTCGAAATAATCAATGCAGCAGGACAAGCGAAACCGATATGAAACGGAAGCTGCCAGGCTGAATAATTTAAAAAAATATTTTTTGCTTATTTTTTTAAAATGTGGCATTCAAAGTTTTTGAAAATATAGTGAAATAAAAATAATAATAAAGATAAACGAAAAATTAAGAAAAATAAAAAAAAAACTTTAAAACATCGTACACAAAAAGCTGCCAGGCTGCCAGGCTGCTGGTCGGCAGACCAAGAAATTCTTAAATGGAATGATCTGGACTATAGTTATTCGTTGGTTTCATTCGTGTACTCGATGACGTAAAATTTACTATTTTTCACCCCACTTTGACGCCGGCTGCCTGCGAACGTCCCAGGCTGCCGGTTGGCAGACCTGCTTTTTTCTCATTTTCTAATCGACCTTTATCATATGAGACCATTCCAGTTCGTGTACTCGATGACGTAATTTTAGTTCGTTCAGTTGCGATAATCCACAACCTATAGCCATTATTCCCGAAACAATAGACCTATTCACATCTAAAAGTGTTGATTGGCTATCATTCGTATCAATGCAGAATTTTACATGGCACATATTACATTTAAAAGTAATCTTTGAAGCTAATCCAACCATTTTCTCCGAAACCATCTCTAGGTTCGTAATATTGCATCCGAGAATCGGGCAGTGGTTCGATATTTCCTGTAGCTTCTTAAGAAAATACCCAATTTCCACAATTCTTCTACCTGAAGCCTTAAAAAATTGCACCTTTGGTGGATTTTGAAGATCATCATCACATACCATGGGACTGAGAGTAATTTGATTCACTAAATGATTATCTTCTGTTTCTTGGAAATTTTCCTCATTTGATTTTGTATATGTATTAAATCTATCTGCCTCCGGTTCATTTTGTTCATTAGCTGTGGCTGTGATATGTCTGCAATAAAGAAATAGATGTGCAATTTGTAAATAATTTTACGTGTACGGTGTACGGGGCTATTTAAATGAATAATATACCCGGTGTCCGTAAAATTCCAAGTACAAGCGGGAAACTAGATAAACTAAATTACATAGAGAACACTATAAACTTATTTATTCTACATGAGCATTCCCTTTTCTTAACTTTTACCATTTTTTAACAACTGAAAAAACTTTTGGAGCCGGGTCTACGCGACGATGCATTTCAAAACACATTAAAAAGCTGATATTCACTCAATTTTCTCCAAAACGAAAGCTCAAATATGACGGTCTCCGTGGTGGTGGGGCATGACTCTCGACTAGCGATATGAATGTCACGGGTTCAAATCCCGCAAAAACGTTTTATTCGATTGAATTATGTTTTCATCAATGAACCACCATTCAGAATTGAAAGTTTGTTTGATATGGCTTTAGCCGTGTTTGGTGACCAGACCTGAATAACCAGATACTTCCCCACCTTCCTCTTCCCAATACCTTTCCCCTCCTCACTTACCTATAGCCTCGTAACATACTCCAATATTGGAAAAGCCATCACTGGCTTTAGACGGGAGCAGTTGGGACTCTTGTGAAGTATTAATATTAATAAAATAAACTTAATTTGGGAGGTGGGTATGAGCACCGCCGCCCCGGCAATCATTTATTGGATAACCTCTGTCTTACCCCAAGTGGTTCGCTATGTTTGGTGACTTAGCGAGGGTGCGGTCAGATCTTGGTGGCGCCTTGACGCCTGTCACTGCTGGACACAGTGACCCTCAAATTCCCACCCAACCCTCGTACCTTTTTCTTCCCAGAACTCCATCTCCTTCCTTTCTTTAAAAAAGATCCTCCACACAGCATCCCCAAATATAACATAAGCCCATCTCTCGCCCCTCCGTCTTACTTTCAGCCTCACAACATATCCTACTGTCTCACTGGCTCCAGACGGTTGGGAGCAGTTGGCATTCCTAAAATGTGGTATATTCACTTAAAAACTTATATCTAGTTATATGAAGTAGGTATGTAGATATTAAAAAGTAAACAAAGCCATAAATTGAATTACACACCGACACCGTTTGTACTTCAACGTTTGGTTCAACGCGATTCCTCTTTTTCGGCGATTATTTTTTTCTTTGCGTAGTTTGCTTACACTGGGATACTTGTTTGTAATTTTACTCCCCATCTTTAATTAATTATGGACCTATAAAAACTCATTAGTTACCATAAAAACAAAACGAAAGCATTTCTTCCAGAAATAAATCATTAATTTAGACAAATAAGGAATAAAACTATCGGTTCACAAATATCTTGAGATAAATAAGAATAATATTTTGGTCATGAATAAATATTAATATCAGAAAAAAACAAACTAACCATCAATGTTTGTGAACCAAAAATGCTAGCTGTAACAGCTAATCCGCTGCGTTCCTACCAGTGTTGCCAACTTAACGGATTTCCCGTCATATCTGGCGGATTGGAGTGTCCCGAAACGGGAAAATTTTGTGTATAACGGAATTTACAGTATGACGGATTTTCTGGCGGATTCGAAAAAAGTGCCAAATTACATACTTTTATAGGCGAAAATCGCCTATATTTATGGATTTATGGAGAAATTTTGATCCCTGAAATTCTCTAGCCACCCCCCCCCCCCCAGAATGGACGAAAATTTGTGTATCTGACGGATTTCTGACCGTTGATCCGTCACGATTTAGCGGGAACAAAGATTTCGAGTTGGCAACACTGGTTCCTACGATTATACTACAAGTAAAAAACGTCGAAGGCACGGCCGCAGATCTCACGTCCGTTTCGGGCCACGGCTCGCGGCGTTATTGGTGAACAGTGTTGCCAACTCGAAATCTTTGTTCCCGCTAAATCGTGACGGATCAACGGTCAGAAATCCGTCAGATACACAAATTTTCGTCCATTCTGGGGGGGGGGTGGCTAGAGAATTTCAGGGATCAAAATTTCTCCATAAATATAGGCGATTTTCGCCTATAAAAGTATGTCATTTGGCACTTTTTTCGAATCCGCCAGAAAATCCGTCATACTGTAAATTCCGTTATACACAAAATTTTCCCGTTTCGGGACACTCCAATCCGCCAGATATGACGGGAAATCCGTTAAGTTGGCAACACTGTTGGTGAATGGTGAATTGTGAATTACAGGCAGTGGGCAGTGGGCAGTGGGCAGTGGCCGCAGATCGTATGAATTAGCATGGTTCGAAAAATTTGACGTAAGAGCCAAAGTGGTTTTTATTTATTTTGTGCAGAATTTTATAAGAACGAAAAAAAGTTAGAACATGGATAAAGTCAAAAATAGTCTTCGGCGTAAAGGGGTATTTTTAAAAAATTGTTACTTACATTACTTCATAGTTAAGTCATGAGAAAACATTTTTTTTAGTGGTTTACGCTTATATTTTTTGTTACGTAAATAATAACTTTATTGTAATTCCAATACATAGATAAAGTAGTTAAAGCTTCAATTTAGCCGTAGCATATTTTTTGATGTTCATACTGTAAACAGATTCGTCATAAAGATTAATCTAAATAGTGATTTCACGTATAGCTTCATCTTAAAGGGCCGCTAGAACGAGACAGCGCTAGTTTGCTCAAACCCACACTCTCTGCAGTCACTACATGCAGTGTCGTGTGTAGGCCACTTAAGAATCATTTTAGAGTAACAGAGAAGGGTCACAACAGTCAGAAAATGTACTTCCACGTATTCCGTTTCATAAATTTAATAAAATATTTGATTAATCAGTTATATATTAACTGAATTGCTAACAATATATTGTTAGCAATTTATAGCAATGACAAGACGCTAAATTGCTTGTAAATAGATTTATTCTCGCTTCCACAATATTTTAATACAACGTAACAAAAGTATTCGCTTGTCTCCTCGAATCGTTCAGATTTTCAGATTCGAATGCCCGGCAACCGCTGGGCTGGCGGGGGTGATTCGTCGGTAGCGCGTCACTCCCTGCCTTGCCGACCAAGATGTGAGCAGCGCCTCTGCCGGCGGTTACGTGAACGAAGTGTAGATCCCTGATTGGCAGACAGAGACGAGAGTAGCGCCTCTGGCGGCAAATCAGCGAACTTAACACTGCGGCGCCAGAATTTGAATGTGCTGCTAACAATATGGTTCCATGGCAATTCAGAATGAAACCAATTCAGAAACTCCACAGAAAGGTCATTAAAAGCTACGAAAAAATATTTTTAAAATAGTAGGTAACCCTAACCTAACTAAACCTGTTTAACCAATTTTTTATATTTTTTTATCATCACCCTTAATGACCTTTCTGAGGTCCTTCTGAGTTGGTTTCATTCTGAGTTGTCTGGTCACCTAACAATATATACTTAAGATATTTTATAATCTCTCCAAATCCATTAATATAGGTAAGTAGGTACTTACATAGTTTTTTTATATATTGATACCTCACAAGAGTCTCAGCTGCTCCCGTCTGGAGCCAGTGAGACTATGGCATCCCCAATTGGGGTATGTTGTGAGGCTGAAGTTAGTGGGGAGGGGAAGGAGATAGGGAAGAGGAAGGTGGGGAAGTACCTGGCTATTCAGATCTGGTCACCAAACACGGCTAATGCCATTTAAAGCAACGTTTCAATTCCGAATGGTGGTCTTACACCAGGGCGATACTGAAAGTATCTTCCACTCTGGAACGTACCGCAAATATACTACTTATGTATATTATTTTAAATGAATAAATTGTGAAATAACACAAATTAATCAAATAAGATTTATTTGCCACGCCAGGATTCGATCCCGCGACCTTTGGAATGCGAGTCAAGAGCCTTACCGCTGGACTACGCCGGCCGTCAAAAGTTTAAAAAGCTCTAATCATTTTTTATAGAGTTATTAGTGAGTTCCCGGCGTGCGTTGTTATTTATTTATTTATTTACGGACTTACGTCCAATTTAAAACAAAGTATCACGAAGTATAGAAATGAACAATGTAAGGATTCGGATGGTACATGAAAGCAAAGACAAACAGTGAAAATAGAAGAAAAAATAAGTGTCAAGTCACGTCAAGACCTTGCAAAAAGTAGGGTGAATAGGACATATCTTCATTTGTTTAAAGAGCGACAGAAATCATTTAAGCTAATACCAAAAAAATCAAAGTCTTGACGTGAGTTGACCAGTCTACACATTCTGGACAGTGGTGAGTTATAACCATAGTTAGTCGAGTGCTGATTGAGGAAAAGCAGGTCTTTATTTCTGAGCCTACGAGAAGGTATATTAAATGTGATGAGTTGTAGTAATGTAGGCGAGTCACAGTTAATAATTTTGAAGAAACAAATAAGATCAGATTTTATCCGACGGTCTTCTAAAGGAGAAAGGTTTAGAATTTGTTCAATTTCAGCATACGAGTAATTGCCTCGCTCTAATCCTAGCCTCCAAGCAATTCCCTTTAGGAACCGATGTTGAACGGATTCAATATGACGAATATGGACAGCATAAAAAGGAGACCATATAATACAAGCATATTCAAGATGGGGGCGAACCAAGGAGTAGTAAAGAGTTCTTAGGGTATTTATGTTTTTGAAGTCAGAAGTGGTTCTAGTGATGAAACCAAGTAGCTTGAGAGATTTATTAACAATCACATTTATATGTTCCCGGAAAGAAAGCTTGCTATCAAGAGAGACACCAAGATCTTTAATAGATTGAATAGTTGTTAGGCAATTATTAGTTAATTTGTATTCGAAAACAATCGGATTTTTAGATCTGTAGAAGGACATAATTTTGCACTTATCGACATTTAGTTCCAAGTAATTAATTTTACACCAGTCATTGAAAGAGTCAATATCTGATTGGAAAAGAAGGAAGTCATGGTAGTTTTTGATTATTTTTAGGATCTTATTGTCATCAGCAAAAAGCCAAAAGCGTGTGTGAGAGAAAATACGAATAATGTCATTTATAAACAAGTTGAAGAGAAGCGGGGCTAAATGTGCTCCTTGCGGTACGCCGGATGTTACTTCAATAATAATGACTCAATGTTATTTATTTTAACTCTTTGTTTTCTATTGCTTAAATAAGAATTAAAGAAAGATAGCAATGGGTTTCGTATACCTATAGCATATAGCTTGGCCATGAGGATAGCATGTTTTACTTTGTCAAAAGCTTTAGAAATGTCGGTATATAGAACATCTACTTGTGATTTATCTTCTAGGCCATTGACTACGGTGTTGGTGAAGGAGAGTAAGTTTGAAATGGTAGATTTAGCAGATCTAAAGCCATGCTGTTCCTCAATCAGCACATTTTTGAAAATAGGTGTTATTTTTTTGTGATTATAGATTCAAAGATTTTAGGAATATGAGATAACATCGATATAGGTCTATAGTTTTCTACGTTCGACTTATTACCCGATTTAAAAATAGGTCGTATATAGGAAACCTTCCAGGAATCCGGAAAAGTGGCAGATGATGGTGATAAGTTATATAATAAACAAATTGGCTTAGATACAACAGATTTACATTCTTTCAATAATATTTCAGGTATACCATCAGGACCAGTGCTTGTTTTGCTGGGAAGATTTTTTTAAGTAATTGAAAACATGTGATTTCGCAATTACTAAGGTCAATAGTATTAGCATATTTAAGTGGAGGGATGGTGCATATGTTATCAGTATAGACAGAGGAGAAATGTTCAGCAAAAAGGTTGGCAATATCGAAATCGTTGGTGGCGTGAGTTTCATTAAAAAATAAACTTGAAGGGAGATTGTTATCAATACGTTTTTGTTTAATAAATTTCCAAAATTGTTTAGGGTTAAGATTTAATTTTGTCTCAGTGAGTTCAATATAAGATTTGTAACACAAGTTAGATTCAATTTTGGATAATTCTCTTAACTGAGAAATTTTTTGATAAAGCGCCAAGTTGTTCGTTAATTTGAATAACTTGTGTGTTTTCTTTTTTTCCATAATCAAATTCTTTAGTTTCATACTGAACCAAATAGGAAATTTAGGCTGGGAAAAAGTTCCCCTTGGAACGAACAAATCTATAGCGTGAGTTATACATTCGTTGAATTTAAATACAGCATCGTTAATATTGTTGTTTGATAACATACCTGCCCAGTCATATTGGGCAAGGTACCTATTCATGCCAGTATAATCACCTTTGTTAAATTTGTAGTGGAATGTAACTGCTGATTTCAGAGTGTCACTTTTGAAAAGATTAGTGAAGTTAATATCGAGTGGTGGATGATATTTATCTATTGGTAATATTGAGTCAGTAGCTTCACATACACAAACGCTAGGCATATTGGTAAATATTAGATCAAGACAGTAACCTCCACAGTTATTGATCGAGTTTAATTGGTACATATTCAGGAAGGCAAAGAAATTTACTATTATGGAAGCAGGAAGGGAAACATTATTGGGAGTTTTCACACCATGACTATCATTAAGCCACACTATTTTAGGAAGATATAATCACCACAAATAAGTAAGGAATCGGCCTTTAGGGAAACACGCTCAACTGCTTCAGTATGTGACTTATAGATTTCTATTGAAGAGGAGGGGGGAATGCATACACAACCAATGACAAGTTTATGCCACTTAATAAAGAAATGGTTTCCCATTTGCCCCACTCCCCTTCCACTCCCGCATCCCCTCCCCTCACGCATCTCCTCTCCGCCTTCCCTCTCCCCAGTCCCCTCTCCCGCTTTCCCCGTCCCGTGAACCCCCTCCAGAGTTCCCCTTCCCCTACCGCATTCCATACATTCAGTTTCAAACAGCTCGTGTACCAACTTTTGCAAATTTCATAATGCCAGTTCTCACTATTATATATAGAAACTAGTGATGTTCCGGATATCCGAGGGAGAAGAAAGATCCGTATCCTTTACGGATCTTTTACCTTATTAATTTTCAATTGATAGGATGAAATGCGTATTGAAAAGGTAAATCTGATAAAACTAACATTTCAGCAATTAAATAATAGATTTTTATTGATTTGGGGTGTGTATTATCCCAGACTCTAGTTTTGTCCATATATTCGTTAAAAAGTTTGTTTTACCGCTTGCAAAGATGTTCCCGGCCGTGACATTTCATCGGTACTCTTCTTAGCGGAGTCTTCTTTCAAGAATAAATCATATTCTTCAGGATGTTTTCTCTGTAGATGATTTTTTAAAGAAGTCGTGCCTTTACCCTTACGGGAATACTTTCTGTCACAAATTTTACACTTCGCACATTCATCATTTATTATCTCAAAATAATTCCAAATTACACTAGAAAACTTCTTAGTAGACATTATTTTAACTCTTGTACCAAAATGTCCAAAACCATACACAAACGTTATCTACGCGGCCCAGTGTCACACGTCATACTAAAACATAAACAAAACAAAAGTAATACTCGCGCAATGCGAGTCGAAACATGTCCTGCCTGTCGTTGCGGCGGGCGTAACGTCAACTATCGTTTCAAGGTCTCGCGCGCCGACACCGATTGAATAAGAAAATAAAGATCCGTAACCATATCCGTATCCGCGGATCTTGACACCAAATATCCGTATTCAGATCTGTATCGGCAGATATTCATTTTTAACGATCCGGTATATCACTAATGACAACCAAAACATCAAATCCCTAAAGTTTCATTGCAAACGGATGAATGGTTAGCAACGCATAATTTTATGACATCCGAGCTCACTATTGTATATAGAAATCATCGCACGTGCACATCAAATCCCCAAAGTTTCATTGCAATCGGATGGATGGTTAGCAACGCATAATTTCATGACACCAGAGCTCACTATTGTATATATAAATCATCGCGGACATGCGCACATCAAGTTCCCAAAGTTTAATCGCAGTCGGATGAATGGTTTGGCAACGCATAGACAACTCATATATCCCCATGAATAGATGATAATTTAATATGTACCTACTAACTTCATGATTTATGATGAAATTATTAAAATCATCATTATTCATTATATTTCTTGTTTAACACAATTGAATGTAACCAAATAGACATCTATGCAAATAGTCTCGCTTACTTTAAAAAGCAAATTAACAATAGACTAACCTAACAAGTAATTGAGAATTGAAAATACTTATATTTGATCTTGAACTTGAATGTGAATGGCTGTTTCTTGATCTTGAACTTGAATGTGAATGGCTGTTTCTTACTCTATTTGTACTTTACTTTTTATGTTTTTTACATCGTACATCGATTTTTTTTATCTTTTTCATCTTTATATTTTATCATCACTATTTTTGTTATCTCTTTTTATACCTCTGTTTATATTTTGCTATTTCTAATTTCTGTTAACTTCTATGTATGTACCTATAGGTACATAGCGAAAAACAACTATTAAACTGTGCATTCTGTGAACATTTTTAAGTGGAGTATTAACATGTACGCTTTTAAGAATGCTAATCTAATGACTTTTTATGTTGATACTCTGCAAATGTTCCAAAACAATAAATAATAAAATTAAAATTAAAAAAAAAAACACAGTCACTTTTTAATAACACGAAGAGTGCTGATAACCTACAAAATCAAAATCAAATCAATCTGACTCCTTAGTTAGTTCTACTTCGTGGTATTTAAATCTATTCTTTTTGAAATACAATTTTTATTTTTTACAATAACTCCCCAAAGGAGTTATTGTAAAATACACATACACATATGTTGGGCACGCGCTTGGCGTGTTTCCCGACTGTGCACCGGTGCCGAAGGGATCAATGACGCTAGTTCCTCGCAGCATCTTCGATTGAAATACTGGTAGAACAAGGATAGCATTCACACCCGACGTTTGTGCTCTAAAGATTGCAATCCGTCTGTTAAGATGGGAGAATCGGACGACCGCCAAACGGACCGCCCGTTTCTGCATAGAGTCGAGGGTATTTTTCAGATATTTTGGAGCTCCAGACCAGAAGTGGCTGCAAAATTCAACCGTGGGGTCCACTTGTGATTTGTACAGAATGAGAATGTTACGAATGTGATATTTTTCACATTCGCGAATGCAAATGTTCAGAGTGCAAATATGCGAATGCGAATGTTAAGGAATCACATAAAAAAACTTTAGTCAACATTAATCATCGTTTTAATAAAAAAATAAATCAATTCTTATACAGTAAGTTGTAATCGTAATTCAGCAATTTAATAATCGAAGTTCAAAAGAGGCATATTATATTTCAGAAAAAGCAATTTTGCAGCCTTTTCTCCCATGAGGCGATTTCTAAGGGGCTCGTATTATACATATAATAAGGCTGGCTGCATTGAACAATTGTTGGCGATTGTGCCGGTGGAGCGCTCAGATATTTACGAGATCTGTCAATTTGTCGTATTTCAATTTAGTCTTCCACCAGTCCAAAGGGTTTTCATCAAGAGAGACTCGTTTTTCTTTAAGATATGCCTTCAATTGAGCTTTGATTTCACAGTTTATAGTGTCTCCAGATTCTGCATCGTCGGAGTTTTCGCTATCACTTGAGGAATCTAGGATTCCTGCCGGATTGCTTAAGAGTTTTAGCAGAACTTGTCGAAGGCTCATTAATGTTGCTTGTTGAAGTCCTCAACCTTTTAGCATCTGAAACTGAATGCCGATTACCATCCTGGTTACTCTGCTTAGACAGACTTAGAGCCAATCGAAGAATATTAGTGTTGACTTTGTCTCTCACGATCTCACAAATTTTTTATTTTGCTTGTATCGTGGGTCTAGGAATGTGGAGATTGTGAACAAAGAATCATTTTCCAGGTGGTAAAACTTTTTATTTATTTCGCTTTTGAAAACTCGAATAAAGTTGATTATAATGTTATTAACGGTTTCGCACTCAGTTTCAGTATTCTTAGTAGGTAGCTCCATGTCATCAAGACTTTTTTTTAAAGTGTAAATAATAGGAATCACGAACGAAATCAAATTCATTCATTCTTCGCAATTTAAAACGACGTTAAATTGGGCCGTTATGCCAGGTTAGACTGAGAAGTGATACATTCGCACTTGGCTCTGACCATAATATGTCAGTCGCGAATGACATATATTTGAAATTTTCTAAAAGAACTTTGATTTTTTCAGCAACTTTGTAGTATAAAATTTCACAGGTTTTCTCAGTGAAAAATTACGACCTTTTAGTGTGTATTGGGGTGCGACTAACTGCATCAATCTTCGAATTCCTACGCCTTCAACAAAATTAAATGGCAAGTCTTGTAATGCAATCATTTCGCTAATTCGGCAGTAAATTTTTTGAGATAGTGGATGTTTGGTGTCCCATTGTTTTCTTGTTCATTAAAGTTTCTTAGATAGATAATTGTTTGGTTACCTCTTTTAGTGGAGTTTCTTGTGGTTTAAGAGCCTAGCAGTCCTTTAAGTATTTTCAAATTTGGTGAAATTAGTTTGCTGTTTCGTCGTAATGTCGCCCGTGTAGTTTTTAGATATTTTAACTTCGGTATTGTGTTTTAAAGTTGTACATAATTTCACAACGCTACTTGTAATCTAATTCCCCGATTTCCTCCTCCCGTCAAGCTCTAGGGCGTCGACTTTACCATGAAACTCGTATGTAATTTTGGTCAGCGAGCATTTGGTGATATCAGGGGTATAAAAGCAGTTTTATTTAAAATTTTGCAGAAAGTGAAAAAAATGATAATTTTTCCAATGTAAATTATTACTTTTTCAACACAAAAGGTAAACGTTACTTTAATGAATCGATAATTATTTTTGTTATTAATATCATCGCAAAGAAAAAAACCTCTTGTTGTCATTGTTTTATTTGAAAACTTAACAAAATTGATAATAACGGTTGATTAGACGATTATAATTTTAATAAATTTTTTTTAATAATTTTATTATCTTAAAAAATGGAACATGTTACAGTGTTACTTTTCCTCCATTAAAAGCATTTGCTTGTGGAATTATGCACCAAGAATTTTTATTACTACAAAATGTGCATACCTATATTACGAGTATAATACAATATTACATATTCAGGGTATTATTAGGCGTACTTGACGTATTTTAACCAGTTATTTGTGACATTATTTGGAATAAAAAATGTAAATGAAATTTTGGTCTCCGGCGACTTTTTTTTTTCAAAACTTTTTTCCTCAAAATCAAATTTTTTTCCGCATGTCATCACTGGTCACCCAGCCGAGTAGCCGACCAACCCCTCACCCCATCTCTAACTGTCCAACACCTAAAAATTTTTTATGTTTTTTGTAGAAAAAAAAATCAAAGATGTCACTGTAGACTAAAAATTTCATTTACATTTTTTACTCCAAATAATGTCAGGAATCAATGGTTAAAGTAAGTCAAGTACGTCCCTTAAAACCCTGTAGGTATATATGCAGTACATATATTTATACAATATTTTACATATATTTACAGTACATATATTTTATTTTATTTATTTATGTTTATTTAGGAAGCATACAATTGTGTGTAAAGTAATTGTACATTAAATAGTGAATATAATTTAAACCAGTTAAGTTCAGTGAAATCAAGTGGTTATTAAACAATTATAGTAGGTATAAATTGTAAGCACGTTGTAAAAATTATCAAAAAGTGGTAATAATCAATACAGAAATAATAGTTTCGAGTAGTTATTTAAATAAAATTACTAAATACAAAATTTTTTTAAATAAAAGTACGTAGTGTTAAGTAAAAAGTTATTAAAAAGAAAATAATAAACAAGAATTAATAGTTTTCATTTAAGTACATTGTACGGTTAGTTTGATTTTAGTCGATTTAAGGGTAAAATGGATAATGTATATATGCAGCACTAGGACTGCACATATACAGGATGTTAAGTACTTGACTTACTTTAACCAGTGATTCCTGACATTATATGGACTAAAAAATGAAAATGAAATTTCGGTCTCCGGTGACATCTTTGATGTTTTTTTTTCTACAAAAACATAAAAAAATGGTAGGTGTTGTACAGTTGGAGGAGGGGTGAAGGGTTGGTCGACTACTCAGCTGGGTATATACATGTTTATATATAAAACTCAAACCAAAAAACCTTAGTTTTCGAGTAAATAGAGTTTGAAGACTAAATTTTTAAGGTTAAATTGGAAAAAAAGTTTAAGTTGCTACATGGTTACTGTCAGATCAGATAGCTTGATTATTCACATCTAGTCACCAAACACGGCTAAAGCCATTTAAAGCAAAGTTTTAATTCTGAATGGTGGTCTTTTACTAGGGCGATACTGAAACTATCTTTCAATCTGGAACGTACCGCAAATCCTTATAATATTTTTAAATGATCAAATTGTGAAATAACACAAACCAATCAAATAAAATTTACTTGCGCATGCTTAATTTGAATCCGTGACCTCCGGAACGTCAGTCGAGAGCCTTATCGAAAATAACAAAACTAGAAATGAAAAAAATATATTATAAATAAAGATATGTAAACGTGAATAAAACTAAGGTAGGTATAAGTGATTAATTTTATGTGAATAATTTTATAAAATTTCATTAAGATTTTTCAAAAATAGTTATTTGCCATCGAATAGATATTTCGCATTTCATATTATTTGTTCTTATTTAAATGTCGGAAACATTTATTTAATTATCATATACATTTATTTAATTATCAAAAACATTATTTAATTATCATAAACATATAATATTATGTTAACTTTGAATATCCCTGAACAGCGCCGACACAGCTCGCCCGTGCGATTTGAGTAGAGAGTAAATTAAAGAAGAAATTGTAAAAAGGGCCATTTAATAATTCCGACAATGTATTCAGGTCTAGTAAATGACTGATCTTTTGGGTGATTCAGCTTTTACTTAAATTATTTAAAGTAGCGTGACAGACAACCTTCCGTCTTGGGGCTTGTCCAGGCACTGAAACAATAATTGAGATCTGCTCTAAATATATGATACGAAAATTGATGCAAACCAAATAAATCATTGGATTTTATTATATTTATTTTTAAATTGAGATTCTTAAAATACTGTTTTATTGGATGATATTTTTATTTTATTAACTAACCTGTTTTTTGGTACATTAAAACGATTCTAAAGTTGACTGATTTATGCAGTTTTTTTTAATAATATCACATCGTAATTTAGCTAAAAAGGCTCTTTAATTAAAAAATTAAAAAATGAAGCGGCATACGTTGAGATGTTTTCTATCTAAAAATATTTTTTATATTTTTTTTTCCTTTATGCGTACGACAACATAAGAAAAATATTTGTAGGTCGATTGAGATTTGTTGAAAACAACTATTTTTCAAACAGTAATAAAGTATGAAAAATATTTTTTGTTAATATTTAATTATATTTCTAGGGATAGAACGTAAATGTAACTATCATTCTTTTGGTATAACTTTTCTTTTGTTTGTACGGTTATGGACGTAGGCGACTTCGAAAACGCGCAAAAATCATTAAATATTGAAAAATCTCTCGTACCATCTTAACCAATCTTGACACCTGGACCTCCGCTTCGGTTTGAACCAGCATTTCGTGTTCATTTGAATGAACGGTTTTCAAATGTGTTCGCAACGCCGAAGTAGTGCGCCCAACTGTAGAATAAGTTTTCTCACAAACATTGCACTTCGCGCGGTCTCGGTCTATAGGCGTGAAAAATTGCCATATTTCACTTTTCTTTCCCGGTGCCATGCTTAAATTAAAACTGTCAAAATAGCCCAAAACAATTACAAACTCATAAACTATTTGTTTATTTACGTAGGTAACGACTGATTAGTTACATACAATACAACATTTTTTATAACCGACTGAGGCGACTGACAAGTGACATGACAAATTACAACTAATACGATAAACCAATCAAGGAATTACACACAACAATGTGGCGAGAGAGTAATGCTTTCTATTGGTCGAATGAAACACGTGATGCCGGCTAGCGCGCTCATGCGCTCGCTCGAAAAACAAAAGACACGTGGACAGTGGGTGAGTCACGACATGATCTGCACACATTCGCATTCGCTAAACATTCGCATCGGTTGTTGCGAATGCGAATGTCGATGCGAATGTTTAAAATGATGAGAATTATTCGCATATGCGAATGCGAATGTTCGTAACATCCCTAGTACAGAGTTAGCAGTTGTGTACTATTAAAGTATCTGCGGGCCCTGTACAGTACGCCTTGTTTTTGGAAGGCAAACTTAACTCTGGCTTCGATGGAGCCCCATAACATTAACTTGAAACAATAATTATTAAATGTTTCATCTTCTAAATTAATTATAGAATCTCCTAAGCCGCACAAAAACACATTTTTTTTCCATTTCGTAGCATTGTAGTGTAGAAGTACGTTTATTAATTGTTTGTGTTTAATTCGTAGAACTTGATTCAATTTAAAAAAAATATTATTATGTACCTACCTATATTTAAAAAAAACGTTTATGTACGAATGCAGTGGCTGTTTAAACCCCTACGATACTACTAGCCAGGAGGATAATTTTGAAAGCATGGAGTATAGTTTACAAGGATAATATTGAAGTGAGAGTGAATTCCAAAAACGTCAAATGTCAATGCCCAGATGGTTTTGAGTTTTTTCTTACACACTAAATAACGGTTTGGCAATTTTTCATCCCACGACAAAATATTCTACGGACAAAACATCCCCCACACTACACACAAAAAAAAAGAATTTAGCGTGGTGGAGATTCATTTTGTCCTCGGGTTATTATGTCAGGGATATTTTGTAGGAGGATATTTTGTCGGGAATATTTTTTCAGAGGATAAAAACGCGCGGTACCCTAAATAACAAGTACAATAACGAGTCGTTTTTTGAACTAATCTCTGTTTTTCCACTTTTCGTTTTAATGTTTATTCCATTATTATTATCTCTTTTCTTTTTCTTTCTTTCACTTTCTCTGTTCTGTATTTCTTATAAAGCCAAATGATCTTTTATCTTTTATAGCTTTTATAGTGTGACACAAGCAATAGTCGCATGCTCTCTTGCTACTAATGAGCAAAGGCTACCTAGTAGCATGTGCGTCACATCCAAACGAGCATGCTCATTGATTGGCGGATGGAAGAGGTAATAAGCATATTTATCAGAACCATTATTTAATGTGTAAGAAAGAGCTGCAGCATTATAACGATAAGGAACGTCTGTTTATTTCATTTTTTGCCGTCACGGTACCGTTACCGTGAATCTTGAAGGTAATTATAAAAGCATCTAATGACATTATAAAAATATATTACCTTATATTCATACAAAAAAAATGTAACACCGCTTATGTAAAGGATAGCCATTCAAAGAATATGCACGTGAGCGGCCCGCTAAAATAGATATGTCCACCGGACCTAGTTTATTGAAACAACGCACGTTGTCTCAGTAACTGGCATGCATTTGAACAAAAGAAATACGCACTTGAAATAAAGAATAATAATTACTAATTCGTAAAACAATTTAATTAACATAAGCTGTACTCATTTTGATGATTTACTGCAGATGGTAGATAGAATGCTAAAAAAAACTAAGCTGAAATGAGAATGGCAATCCCAGTTGTCACAAAACTGGAAATTACACTACGTTATCTAGAAACTGACGATTCTTTCAAGTCTCTAGAAGACTCCAGATACTAATATCTACAGCCTGTATGTCGGACGAATATCTACAGCTCGTATGTTGAACTAATATCTACGAACTTCAGAGTGATGACTAATATCTACAGAGCGTAGGTTGAACTAATATCTACAGAGCGTAGTTTGGACTAATCAGCTAAATGTGTACAATAGTCCGATATTAGGGATTTTTACATACACACTTACATAAATTAAGTTTTTTAAACTGCATACGCAATATTACATTTTTCCAATATGCTACACATACTTGCAAATCCAACCTCTGCCAGTGCTGTGGATATTCGTCAACACTTTGGTTCTCATAGATATTAGTTCGATTTTTTCAGTTTTTGGAATTCCTGTAGATATTAGTAGATGCCTCCCTCTAGAATACAATACATGTTTCGAGTTCCGGAATCAACAAATATCGTAATTTTGCGTGAAGGGCTGAAATTTTTGCAGAAGAAAATAAAATGAATATATTTTACTCACCAACATTGACTTATGTTTATAGTTTCTAGTACCCAAAACATCTGACAAAAAATTAGCTTCATCGAACCATGCCAGTTTTGGCCAATAGACAACACAGCCACTTTTCTTACTCTTTTCAATTTTGTTTAATTCTTGTCTGTAGACATCTTTAATTGATTTGATTCTAGACTTCAATTTCTGCAAATCCATTCCCATAATCAACTGCTTCTCATCGAGTTCAGTAAACAAACATCGGAAGATTTCAATTTTTAGTTTCGTGTTACAATAGTTGTTGTCTTTTATATCCCATAATGCAGGGTACTGCTGATAGATGCTAAGAAATTTCACAATATGATTTACGTTCCACTTCATTTTTAACGCTAAACACCCAGAAAAGTTTCGAACTATAAGAAAAACACAGCGACACGCGGTTCCTACTCGCAAGCTAGTTCGCTACTGAGCCGCTGAGCGTGAAGCGTGAGCGAGAGAGCGAGTGGAAAGTTTTGTGCGTCATCATGACAATCGCACTCGCCGATTCGCCCGTTTTTAAAATGGCCGGCTAGTAGCTTGTTAACTCCCTCAAGGTAATCGATGCTTAAAACCACAGATAAGAGTTCTCTTATCTGTGCTTAAAACAGTTACAGCGCCGGATCTGCCATTCGTTCAAAAACGTGCAAAAAAACTTGGCGCTAACTCCGAAGGGGCGCCGTGAGAAAATAAATATTGTATTCAAATTTAGTTATAATATTCCCCGAATAATATTTTATACCAAGAACAATCAGGATTCAGATCTAATAACTCATGTGAAACAGCATTAAACGTAATTGTCGAAGAATGGAAGGAAGGAATGAATAGTAATAAATATATCATAGCAATATTTTTGGATTTTTAAAGGGCATTCGAAACTATAGATCGAGAAATACTAATAAAAAAGCTTAAAGATATTGGTTTTTCATCTGTAGCCATTAAATTAATAGAAGAGTATTTGAAAGACAGAAAACAGATAACAAAAATTAATAATCAGTTTTCAAAACCAATGGAAAATAAATTAGGAGTACCGCAAGGGTCGGTCCTTGGACCTCTATTGTTCATACTCTATATTAATGACATGGTAAAAATATTTGCAAAATGCAAAGTACGACTATTTGCCGATGATACACTAAATATTTTAAATAATGAGCTAAACAATGTATCAAGATGGCTAAAAATTAATAAGCTTAAATTAAATACAAAAAAAAAAACAAAATGTATGGTGATCGGATACAAGAAGACATCCAGTGAAAGCAAAATTAAAATTGATGGTGAAATTATTGAAAATGTTACTGAAATGAAATATTTAGGAGTTATATTAGACTCCAAACTAACATTCAACAAGCATGCTGAATATACACAAAAGAAAATTGGGAAAAAATATCTTTTTTGGGAAGAATTCGGCCAAAACTATCTAGTAAAACTGCAATCACTATCTACAATTTGCAGACCACATTATTACATTTGCTGACGATACAGTACTTTTATTTGAAGGCAAAACCTGGAATGAGTCTTGCTGTAAAGCTGAATTTGGCATAAACAAAGTTAAACAGTGGCTAGATAGTAATCTCCTCACTCTAAACTCAGATAAAACGAAATTCATCTGCTTCAGTTCAACTCAAGCGGGTCAACCACAAGAAATCCTTAACATTAGAATACACCATTGCAACGACATTATTACATGTAAATGCAACACCTTAGAATGTGTGGACAATATAAGATACCTAGGAATTATCATTGAAAAATTTCTGAGATGGGACAAATATATAGCATTTACTTCCACAAAGGTCAGGAAACTTACACATCTGTTTATAGCAATAAGAAATATTCTATGCGTAAATGATTTGAAACGAATTTACTTTGCAATGTGTAATTCCATATTAGACTATGCTTCCTTAGGTTGGGGCGGTTGTGCTAAAACTATACTCGATCCCTTAGCTAAATCCCAGAAATCGCTTATAAGAGTCATACTGAAAAAACCTTTCAGGTACCCCAGCGACTCATTGTTCGCAGAATTTCGTGTTCTTGATGTAAGACAATTATACATGAGGAAAATCATAGTACATACTCAAAAACAGAGGCACCAATATGCTTCCGTAAACCACTGTCATAATACAAGACATGCAAAAAAAACCCAATAGTTCCGTCCACCACTTCCTCATCTTTAGCACAGAGACAATTCTCATACTTAGGCCCTAAATTGCTCAATCTCATACCTGATGCATAGAAGGCAAAGAGTACTAACATTCTGCGTATGCAGGTAAATAATTGGCTTCTGGTCTTGGGGAGAGCTGAATGCGAGAATATGCTAAACAACATTAATTGAATTGTAATTTTTGTTTTTCTTTACATTTTAATTTATATTGGTATTTATTAGCATTAAAGTAACTGTATTTTTACATAAAGTAAGTTCGAAAATTGCTCAATTCTGCGTGATATTTTTCCTTAAAGGAAAAGTTCCTTCTTTACTTTCAGTTTTTATTTTTCATTTTTCTTGTTTTATCTATTAACACTCCACGGGGAAAGCGGGAGGGGAAGGGGACGCGGTAAGGAAACGGAGGCGGAAGGAAGCATGGAAAAGAATACGCAGGAGTCGTAGTAGCGGTACGGCGGAGCTGGAGGTAAATTCGGAAAATACACGCTTCTCATATGGACGGCTGTACGTGAACTGCTCACGTGTCTGATCTATTTGTGTACGCGCCAGACAGAAAAACAACAAATATGTGAATCCAAAAGCAATTTAACACTTTCTTTGAGCCATTATGCAACGCATGCCGGATACTTGCTAATAAATAATACAAATCAATGTAACTGACCTTTGTTTTTCTTTTCATTGGCACATTTTTTATAAAACTTTGCATTTCTTTGAACCAATTTATTATTGGCTTATACTCTTCTTCTCCTGTTCCGGACATGATCAACTTCTCAATTTTTGTCAATTTTTGACAATACGTTGCTCTTAAATTCTTAATTTTATATTTAACATCTTCAATAGACATTACTATGCCGACCGTCCTCAACTGGGCACACATTTTTTATAGCGATAAATTACGCATAGACTTGTCTTTATAAGATTGGATACTGGCATTCCACAGACATATCATTCGTCCCGATAGAGTTGTACAAATTTTAAATTGTTAACCTCGTTGAATAGTTTTAGCATTTTTGCAGAAAAGCGTGATAGTGGAATGTCAGAAAATACACAGCCCGTCACTCCCGTGCACTAGCCGAACATGTACTAGATTAATTTTTCGAAGAAAACTTCTTCTAAAAGGTTGTTACTTTGTGATGTCATTATTTATTTATTAAAAGAAAATAACTTAGTTTACATCACTTTATTTTTTATATTTTATAAAATCAACATGTTTCGTGAACCAAGTTCACTTCTTCAGGAATAAAAGTATACTAAAGTTAAAAAATTAATTATAGATTACATATGGAGAGAAGAAATTGAAGGAGGGGGAAGGGTTGACAATGGTGGGAGTTTCGAAGAATTGGGGATTACCAAGCTATTAGAAGTAAAAGGCCGGTTAAGTGGGAAGATATTTAAAACAGGGTTAACAAAAATTTTTTGCTTATTAATTATGTCAGCTTTGGAATTTACATTTTTTCTTATTTCTAAAATTTCTAAATTATTGATTTAAAAAATTAATTTTAAGTAACCCACAGATTCCTAAGCTTTATAGTCTGTTAAAAATACATAAATTGAATAAACCAATTAGGCCAGTCGTTTCTAATTGTAATGCCCCAACTTTCAAAGTAGCATCAACATTAAATAATGTAATTATTAATACTAATGTTTTCCAACCAACATACACCGTTAAGAATTCATTAGAATTGGTTAATTATTTAAAGGATTTGGAAATCCCTAACCATGCTATGTTGGTTTCTTTCGATATAGTTAATTTATTTCCAAGTATTCCAATAGAAGAGAGTAAAACCATTATTTATAATTTGTTAAATTCTTCAACTTTGCCGAAAGACCTAATTCATGATTTTACTTTATTATTTGATGTTATTTTTAAACAAAATTACTTTCAATTTAATAATACTATATTTAAACAAAAGGATGGCTTAGCTATGGGAAGTAGTACGAGTCCTTTGATTTCAGATATTTTTGTAAATAATTTAGAAAATAAGATTTTTAATAGCGGTGCGTTATTACTTAAAAATGTGTATTGTTGGAAAAGATATGTTGACGATATATTTTGCATTTGGTTAGGTTCAGAAAGACAATTGAACATGTTCTTAAATTTTTTAAATAAATTACACAAAAACATTAAATTTACACTGGAAATTGGTAAAGATAAGAGCTTAAATTTCTTAGATTTAAATTTAACATTAACAGGTTCAAAATAGATTTCAATATTTTCCGTAAAGATACGTATACTGATATTGTTATACATAATTCTTCAAATCATCCCTTTTCTCAAAAACTAGCGGCTTTCCACTCTATGATTAATAGACTAATTACAATTCCTTTGTCAGCTCTTAACTATAATTTTGAATTAAATCTCATAAAGCAAATAGCAATTAATAATGGCTATTCTACTAATTTGATAGATGAAATACTAAATAAAAAAATTAAACAGAATTTTTTCAAATTATATATTTACCCTATTTCAAAAGATAACAATAAACATTGGCGTAGAATTTTATTTGTCGACAACGATACGTCAAAAATTATTAGTAAAAATATTCCCGGTACTATTCAACCAGCGTTTTACACAAATAACAAATTGAAGAAATATATACTCAACAATAAAGATAGTGAAATTAAAACAAAAAATCAGGGGTTTACAAACTCAATTGTAATTATTGTAGTTCGTTTTATATAGGTAGAACTTATAGAAACTTTGAGATTAGGGTTAAAGAGCACCTCAGAGCACTAAATGGCAATAGCGATTCTGAGTTCGCAGACCATTTATTAAAATATGATCATAGCTTTGACATAAATGTAGGTCTTCAAATATTACATACAGGATATAAAACTTCGCAAATCAATAATTTAGAAATTTTAGAAATAAGAAAAAATGTAAATTCCAAAGCTGACATAATTAATAAGCAAAAAAATTTTGTTAACCCTGTTTTAAATATCTTCCCACTTAACCGGCCTTTTACTTCTAATAGCTTGGTAATCCCCAATTCTTCGAAACTCCCACCATTGTCAACCCTTCCCCCTCCTTCAATTTCTTCTCTCCATATGTAATCTATAATTAATTTTTTAACTTTAGTATACTTTTATTCCTGAAGAAGTGAACTTGGTTCACGAAACATGTTGATTTTATAAAATATAAAAAATAAAGTGATGTAAACTAAGTTATTTTCTTTTAATAAATAAATGTACTAGATTCATCGACCGAAGCTAAACATAAAGCCAAGATAGTAACTTCAGTGGTAGGGGGCGCTACTAGCTTATGTATATAATACAAATACAACCCTATGGATTACTGCTCTAACTCGAGATGCTAGCACACTCCATTCCTCACCATCTTATTAGGTTAAAAATAGCTAGAGTTACTAGCTTGCAAGATTACCAGCAATAGGTTGTCCTCGCTTGAAATAATAGCCTTGCTGAACTCTGGATTTGCTTTGAATTTAAGGGTCATTTAAAAATTGGAACTAATTATGCGAACAATTCCGATAGGCGATAAAGAGGATGCCTAAATTGTTTTAACATAATTAATTAATTATTAATTTCGGTTCCACAACAACTCAACGAAGTGGCATTACAACACCGCAAAGATATTGAAATATAAGAGATGTGTTAACCGCAATTTTTACTGGGTGGGACTGTGCTTCCTCGTGTCGCCGATATTGTTTACCAATTAACGAATAAACTAAATAAACGAATAATTAACGAATAAACAAAACGAACGTTAAACTAAAAATGAACGAATTCTTTCCGGGATGTCTATGCCGTATTCAAATTATGTTGTTTGAGACCGATTATACTATCTCATTCTCTCGCAGGCTAAATCTTAAAGATTTATGTGTTTGTCTCTTTTTGGTGTCGCTATTTTTTGTCTCATCGAGTTTCAAATCGTAACGTTGCTAACGTCAAAAAAAAATAAAAATAGCTTACAACCTAACCTAACCTAACATAAACTTTAACGATTTTTTTTCATTTTTAATGGCTTTTTAAATGAGGTACTGTAGTTGTATGATTATGAGTTGTCCTGTCACCACTATATTACATTTTTTCAATGTGCATTTCTATTGTTTAATTTTTTGATAGATGTTGTAATTTTCATGTTTACCAACGTTGTTCATTCGTAGAAATCATAATTAATTGTACGGCGCCCTTGAGGTGATTTTTCACAAAAACGACGCTCTACAAATTATTCTAAAATTGTAAATGTTTGTTTTTGAAAGGCAATGATCCTGAGGCAAACATGTTTTTATAGGTAAATGCTGTCAGCTTCACAGATCCTACAATTATAATATCCCGTGAATTTTCATGCGTCTGCGCAATTATCTAAATTTTTTCCTTACATTATTTACCGAAAGAAATTACGCCGTTCTGTAAACACTAACTATGAAAACCTGTAACATACTCGTACTTAAATTTATTACTAAATGCCGTCTTACCAAATTCAATTATTTACATATTAGGTATTTTTTGCACTTCGAAAGTAAAAAAAAAAACAGATTTAATATACGCGCGACAAGCCAGTTCAACCTAACCTAACTGACGATCGTCCTCTTCCTTCTCACGCGCCTTGCATCAAAATGAAAGAGACAGAAGATACTAGAACGAAGATATCACGTACAATCTCTCGCTGGGACGAGTTGAAACGTTTTGCTTGACAACATTATTTCATATTATAACTAGCTTTTTCCGGCGGCTTCGCTCGCATGGCATTAGGGGATTTCCACTCAGCCTCCTCCACCATCCCTCTCCCCACTCCACTCCCCCCATCAATCCCCCTCCACCCACCCCTCCCCCACTCTACTCCCCCCCATCAACCTCCTTCCCCACACCCCCTACCCCTCCTAGCAACCTCCTCCATCCTTCCCCTTTCCCCTTCCTTCCCTCCCCCCTCTCCCTCCCCTAACCCCCTAACCCCCTTCCCCCCCACCCTCCTCCCCCTCCCCTTCCCCCCTTACCACTCCCCCTACTCACCTCTCGCATTCCACACATTCATTCCCGATACATTCAGTTTTCAAACTGCTCGTATGCCACCTGTTATAATTTCTTATACAAAATTCATAATGCCAGAACTCAACGGTAGTTTTATACAAAAAAAAACGAACAAAAAAAAGAATTATCCAATTTGGTTCAGTCGTTCGGGTTTATGCGCATACATACATTTTGGTGATTCATTTTTACAGATAGTTATTAAGTACGAATTATTATTTTTCTTTTTATATTCTACCAAAAAATCCAGTACGGCAGTTTTATACTTAAAAAATGCGATACCTGTCTATCCAAAACAATAATTGTTGTGCGACATTATGTCAAAATTTGAGAATGACATTTTGCAAAACAAAGATTCTTAAATAAAAATTCTATATTAGAAAATATTTAAGCGAATTTATTTGAAGTACCTACTTCCCTAATAATTTGAATCGATTAAAGAATTATAGATATCTTACTAATCGTGCCACCTATTGCAATTTTTTCATACAAATTTCGTAATGCCAGAGCTCTGAGATATAGCCTAAATGTTCATATTATTGTAAAGTTTCATTAAAATCCATTATGTAAAGTAGGAATTAGTATTTAATACATATTTGAATTTTACCATCAAAGGGATGTCCATAGTAACCTAATTTAAAAAAAAAACATCGTTTCCATGGCGACAATTGGCGTTTGCAATAAATCGATTTTGTTAGCGACAGAAAACGTATGATAAATAATTTCATAACGCCAGAGATTATTCATAACGCCAGAGCTTACCAATGTATATATCCTATAGATCTCGCAAATAATAATGTAGCTTTCTATTAGTGAAAGAATTTTTAAAATCTATTCAGTAGTTTTTGCGTGAAAGAGTAACAAACATATATCTATACAAACTTTCACCTTTATAATATTAGTAGGATAATTTTGTTTTAATTGTTTAGTTGTAAAAAGCTCCCGCTTATGTGCGAACAAATTGATGCTTTTCGAATAGATGGGATGAAAAATATGAATAACTTACCTCACAAGTACTTTCGTCATCACTAACCAAGTTGGATGAAGATTCCCTGGGACTGGGAGTGCATTGATCATAAACGAAATTAAATAAATCGTAGTACCACAATTTACTACAGTACACTTCATCAGCAGATGCCCCAGACTTTAAAGATTGTTCATATTTCTTCTTTTCCTTCCTAACATTACTTCTTAAATTATTGATTTTTTTCACAACAACTACTGCTTTGTTCGCATCTGGCTCAATTTCTTTTAATTTTTCTATGAGCAATTTATAAGCAGCTTCTTTTTTGTCTTTATTATGGTAGTCTTTGATTTTGATTTGCCAAAGACATGGATGAGTTCTATATATTTCAATAAAATCTTCAAACACTTTCTTAGTGGAATCTGATGGCGCCATTTTTGCGTGTGGAATTACAGTGGCATTCGATGCGAGTAGGGTTGCCATCTCCTAAATTTGGCAACCAGGACAAGACGCGTGAAAACCCCGGATTTTAAGGCCAAGAACTCGGACATGTCAACAGGTTTTTTTTTAAATATAGTCAGCGTAATAAAAAACAGTTGAAAATGTCATAAATCACATAAATTTCTTTTACGTAATAAAAACAATCATAACTTTAACTACAAAAATGAAAAGAAATTATTGCACTCATAAGTACATTATTTGATTATCTAGCTTTTTTCTCAGCCTCTCGCCTTTTTTACTTTTCGGTGCCCTGATGTAATTTTACGTGTATTAAATTAATTAATAGTGTACTTTTTACAAGTCTCAGGTGAATGAAATGTTAAATACTATAATTATGAATATTTAAACTTTTATTATATAAATATTACTTTTGGGTGATTTTCGTTACGTTTGTGAAATAATTTCTTTTTACAAGTTTCTCGGGGCACAACCGCTATGAATAAAATCTTTCATTATACGATTTTGACCCGGAATACTCTTAATAAATTATTATTTTTATTTGTTCATAGACGTTACAAACATGCCGCGTAAATACGAAAGAAAAACAACCAGACAGGACTGGGATGCAGAAAAAATGAGGACTGCAATTTTGAGTGTAGTTGAAGGAGGAATGGGATACCTAAAAGCGGCAGAAACCTACGGAGTACCGAAATCTACTTTACAAGACCGTGTCAATAAATACAGAAACAATCAAGATTTGGATTTATCTACAACAAAAGGCCTCGGCCGTTTTAAGGTGATGCACTTCTAAGTAATACAAAATCTTTTTTTTTTGGTTTGAAAATTAGATCGCTCAGATATATGTAGATATTTTAATTAATAATTACTGCGAGTAGAACACATATTTGCCTTTGAAATAATTAAGTATTTTTTTGGTAAATCTCAATTTTTTCAGTGTGCTCATGAAATTTTACGGATCTTATTAATATTATAAACGCTAAAGTTTGTATGGTTGATGTGTGTTTGTTACTCTTTCACGCAAAAACTACAGAATGGATTTTAATGAAACTTTCCAATAATATAGCTCATACATCAGAATAACAAATAGGCTCTAATTTATAAAGCTAGTTAGGAAGGGGACGCGGGAGGTTTTACGGGGACGCACGGTAAAGGTGATTCAGGGAGAAACAATGTACTTCTTTGAATATGGCATAGCAACGCATGTCGGGAACCAGCTAGTATTGAATTAATTAAGAGTGAACTTTTAATATTTTACAGTTGAGTGACATCTTAAATACTATAATTGTTTACATTTTAACTTTTGGGCGATTTTCATAACATTTGTGAAAGAACAATTTTTTTTCATAACACTTGTGAAAGAATTTTTTATGTACAAGTTTCTCGGGGCCCAATTGTACGGGATTAAATAGATCAATATACGATTTTGACACAGAACATTTTCATTTAGAGTCACGTGGGGTTACCGTACGCGGAGTGGAAGTGTTCGCAGTGATGTTTCCGACAAGGTCGTGCCTGTTTCGCGCCCGCTTGTTTCTTAATTCAGTAGCGTTTTGGGTCGCATTGAAGCAGGACGTGTATAAAGTGAATCCTAATTCAGTACCGTTTTGGGTCGCATTGAAGCAGGACGTGTGTAAAGTGAATCCTAATTTGAAAATAAAATTTCGTAAGTAAATTACTTCTTTTCGTGCTATTCTTAAATATTTCATCTCCGTTACCGATGTGTGCTATTGTGTAACCAACTGTGGCAGAGCGATGTGTGCTATTGTGTAACCAACTGTGGCAGAGCGATGTGTGCTATTGTGTAACCAACTGTGGCAGAGCGATGTGTGCTATTGTGTGACCAACTGTGACAGAGCGATGTGTGCTATTGTGTAACCAACTGTGACAGAGCGATGTGTGCTATTGTGTAACCAACTGTGGCAGAGCGATGTGTGCTATTGTGTAACCAACTGTGGCAGAGCGATGTGTGCTATTGTGTAACCAACTGTGGCAGAGCGATGTGTGCTATTGTGTAACCAACTGTGGCAGAGCGATGTGTGCTATTGTGTAACCAACTGTGGCAGAGCGATGTGTGCTATTGTGTAACCAACTGTGGCAGAGCGATGTGTGCTATTGTGTAACCAACAGTGACAGAGCGATGTGGCCTATAATATTTCTTTGTGAAATATTGCTAGTTACACGGGTGCAAAGTGGTAATTCTAATAAAGACCACCACCAATCTGATTTTTAAAGTTTATTGAATTTTGTTGTGGTGGGGTAATTGTGCTGGGTTAAACGTGCGCAGTTGGATGAGTGCGAACACTTACCCCTCTACGTAAAATTGATTTTGTGGCGTAATATTTCCACTCTCGTTATTTTTACAGTGAAATATGCCGCGTGTGTACGTGAGAAAGCACCCGGAGAGGTCAGTTTGTACCGAAGAGCAGATTGAAACTGCAAAAAGGCTTATAAAAGAGGGGAAGAGTCAGCGGGCAGCTGCAAATATTGTTGGGATCAATGAAGCGACTCTGCGTAAACGCCTCAAACTAAAACTAATAGCAACTTCAATGGGGAGATGTCGTCCGACATTTACACCAGATAAAGAGGTAGATTTTTAAGTATTTTTTTTTTATTTGTTTGTAGACGTTACAAACTTGCCGCGTAATTACCATAGAAAAACTACCAGAAAGACTGGGATACAGAAAAAAATGAGGACAGCTATTTTGAGTGTAGTTGAAGGAGCAATAAGATAGGTAGGTAGCCAAAAGCAGCAGAAACCATCGAAGTGCCGAAATCCACGTTACAAATCCGGGACAATAAATACAGATATAATCAAGAGTAAAGTTGGCTTTGTCTACAACAAAATGCCTAGACCGTTTTAAGGTGATGTACTTCTAACTAATACAAAATCGGGTGTTTTTGGTTTGAAAATTAGATCGCTTAGATATATTTACTTAGATGTTTTAATTAATTACTGCGAGTAGAAAAGATATTTTGCCTTTGACATAATCAAGTGCTTTTTTAATAGTCTTTTTGTAATTTGTAAGCCCAGAAAAAAAATAATTTATCAGGCCCATAAAAACTTCCTAAAGGTTAAAAATCTTCTACTTACGAACCCCTTTTGGGTTATGGTGTTATTGTATAATGTTTAAAATTAAGTTCTTTAGAAAATTATCGTAAAAAATTTAAATATTTGTTCATGAACTTCGCAAAATAAAATAAGATATGCTTTTTGGCGATGTTTGTTTCATGTGTAAATTAAAACAGGCGGCTGGTGTTAAACGGGAATTTAAACCTTATCACCATCTACAAAATGAGCGTTATTGTTTGCAGCCCGACTTCGAATTTTACGATTTATTTGAATCGAAAATCAAATCAAAAAAGTTTAACCACAAAATCGACTCAAAATGTCTTTCAAAATTTTGTCTTTAAAGCAAGACAGGGGTTACGAAAACCTAATATTATTGTGGATGGACGAACGATTCTGGCTGGAGAGGTCAAAAGACCTCCTTAACCAGTATCTCTCGATCCGGCCCACCCCGCAGCAGGTGGGCAGACACATTGGCTGCCAAGACCTTAACAAAACCTCACCCCATGAACTTGGCACCCCTACTAAGTCACCAAACGTAGCGAACCACATGGGGTGACCTATGGCAGATGTGATAGTTATCCAATAAATGGTTCCCGGGGCTGCGGTACCCATACTACAATGTGATTACATAACAAGATTTATAAATAAATAAAACTTTAAACTAAAGACATATTACACTTAGTACGCACAACAGAGGATAATAAACAATCATTTATGTACAAGTATGACGGTATAACGCTCACTGTTACTCGTGTACCCTCATTGAGCTAATTTACGTCAATCAATTCTCATTGATGCAATCAATTGATCGTTTACAGAAGCAATTTCCATTTGCCACTTCCATTCGGGGGGGGGGGGATAATGTGTTATATTGATTGAGCCCAATGAAGCGGCCAGCCGATTGATCGTGTCACTGCGCGATTGACAATCGTTCGTTCGGTTTAGTTGCTCGCCATACAGCAAACATGGCGGACGTGTCTAGTCCTCCTGAACTCTATTCCATCGCGGAGAGAGATTTTGTTTTACTTATAATAGCATTATATCGCGATTGTCCAGAGTTATGGAGAGTGAAATCGATACATTACGCTAATAAAAATAAACGAAGTGCCGCTTTGCAAAAAATGCTAAGCGTTTTAAACAAATACAAACCTGATTACAGCGAGGATCAATTGAAAAAGAAGATTAATATTTTTCGTACAAATTTCAATAAGGAGTGTCAAAAGATTGAGCAAAAATTGCTTTCGGGTGCATTTAGTGATGACATTCCCGAACCAAAGTTATGGTATTATAATGAAATTAGTTTCATAAAAGATCAAGAGGAGATTGGAGAGACTGGATGTTTTGAGGTGAGTAGGTAAATAATGTGAATTATTTGAGTGTAGGTGCGGACTGTTTGTGCAGACACTGCAGATGTCCGCGCAGTGAGCAGTGAGCAGTGACTGGGGCGGACTTATTGACGTGTCGATTCGATTGAATAACAGAATGGAAATTTCAATTGAAACCTAAGAGTATGGATATAGTTCCATGATTGAAACCGTCAATCATGTTTAAGGGGAACGGCCTCACGGCCTTTGTCTTTTAAAACTTTATTTTGGATTTGGGGCTTATATTTGAACAAACTGAATAATTTTTTTTTATTCGAAAGGTTCGCAAATATCTTGTACTGATAAGTGCTACTTTATACTTTATATAACTAATTGTAATTTTAATTGAAATCAAATACAGACTAAAACCGAATCTAATGAACTGAATTATAAAAAAACACTATCTTATTTACTTTATAATTATTAAAAAAAAATATACTACATAATATATGTTATGTTGAATTCATATTATTCTTATAATTAAATTATAAAATGTAAATGAAATCCTCAGCACGGGAGATCCCAGTGTGGATATCATCTCTATTTGTTATTAAGAAATGAAGACAATAAATCATTATTATTATTATTATTATTGTGTTTTAAGTAATAAAATATGGGCCATTAAAGAATGCATGACTTTAGAGGCAAATTTGACAATTTTTGAGCTAATATTGATTATTATTAACAAAATAATTTTACCCAATTTACTATGTTAATATAATTAAATATCTTATAAAAAAATAAAATCTTGTAAGAAATGTTTTTAGTTTCGAAATTTAGTGCGAAAAATTTGTGTCTGAAGAAAATCGGTCATTTGTTATTTAAATTTACGCCAGTCAAATTGGTTATTCTAATAATTCCTTTTAAAAGTACTTGAGTTCTTGGAGCAGGTCTCGGGAGCCACTCCCGACTCGCGAATGGCCCGAGCGCGCAAAAGAATTCGAACGCGCAACCTGCTTCCGACTCGCAAATAGCTTGAACCGAGACGTTCGGGTTCCACCCTAGCCAGAGCTCGCAAAAGAACTCGAACGCCCGACCTACTCCGCCTGCTCCCGAATGGCTCGAATCGAGACGCTCGGGTTCCACCCTAGTCGGACCTTGGAGCCTGAGCCCGCACGCAAAAGAACTCAAACGCGCCACCTACTCCCGACTTCCACATGTGGCTCGGACCGTGACGCACGGGTTTGACGAGTGAGAACTGCCACCGCGCCGCGCCGTGCCGCCACCCGACTGTGGCTGGGCCCGCCGAGTTCTGACTACAAGTACTGTACCGGGTTCTTTGGGAGTAATCGATTTGAAAAGGGAGTAGGAGTGGGAGCCGCTTCGCGCGAAGAAACCGAGTTTAAGAGCCCACTCCAGCTGAACCTATGCATCGCTAATAGGAAGTTTATTGTAAAATGTGTTCACTCACCACTGGACCTATTCATTGAGATAATGCATGTTGACTCAGTAACGTAACTTCTTCAATCTCTTCGTTTGGATTCACATTATATTTGTTGTTTTTCTGTCTGGCGCGTACACGAATACCTACATCAGACACGTGAGCAGGTCACGTACAGCCGTACATATGAGAAGCGTGTATTTTCCGAATTTACCTACCGCTAATACGACTCCTGCGTATTCTTTTCCATGCTTCCTTCCGCCTCCGTTTCCTTACCGCGTCCCCTTCCCCTCCCGCTTTCCCCTTCCACCGTCCCTGCCTCTCCCCCCCACCGTCCCCCCTCCCGCGACCCATCATTCGTTCTTCTACCTCCTCCCGGATTCCCCTCCTCCTCACTCCTTCCCACCCCACCGCTAAATAGTATCTTATTTTTCAAACAACCTTTTTCACCTATTGTAAATTTTTAATATAAATTTCGTAACTCCAGAGCACACCACTATATATAGAACCCTTCGCGGGCGCACAACAAATCATTAAAGTTTCACCGCAATCGGATGAATGGTCTTTTGTTTATTTTTGTCTTATCCAAACTCGTTTCTCTAGCAACTCTTCTAATAATTCGTCCAATGCAATATAGGACAGTTTCCGAGGCAACCGAGTTAACAAGCTACTAGCCGGCCATTTTAAAAACGGGCGAATCGGCGAGTGCGATTGTCATGATGACGCACAAAACTTTCCACTCGCTCTCTCGCTCACGCTCAGCGGCTCAGTAGCGAACTAGCTTGCGAGTTAGGACCACGTGTCGCTGTGTTTTTCTTATAGTTCCAAACTTTTCTGGGTGTTCTAGCGTTAAAAATGAAGTGGAACGTAAATCATATTGTGAAATTTCTTAGCGTCTATCAGCAGTACCCGGCGTTATGGAATATAAAAGACAACGACTATTGCAACACGAAACTAAAAATTGAACTCTACCGATGTTTGTTTAATGAACTCGAAGAGAAGCAGTTGATTATGGGAATGGATTTGCAGAAATTGAAGTCTAGAATCAAATCAATTAAAGATGTCTACAGACAAGAATTAAACAAAATTGAAAAAAGTAAGAAAAGTGGCTGTGTTGTTTATTGGCCAAAACTGGCATGGTTCAATGAAGCTAATTTTTTGGCAGATGTTTTGGGTACAAGAAACTATAAACATAAGTCAATGTTGGTGAGTAAAATAGGCCTATATTCATTTTATTTTCTTCTGAAAAAATTTCAGCACCTCAGGCAAACATTTCGATATTTGTTGATGTATAGATAACGTAGAGTAATTTCCAGTTTAGTGACAACTGGGATTGCCATTCTCATTTTGTATCGTTTTATAGCATTCTGTCTACCATCTGCAGTAAATCATCAAAATGAGTACAGCTTATGTTAATTAAATTGTTTTATGAATAAGTCATTATTATTCTTTATTTAAAGTGCGTATTTCATTTGTCCAAATTTGTCCGGTGGACATACTTTATCGCGCTGCTCACATATTTCTTTGAATGGCTATCCTTTACCTTCACATAAGCGGTGTTACATTTTTTTGGTATGAATATATCGTGTCTTATATTTTTATAATGTCATTAGACGCTTTTATAATTACCGTCTCGATTCACGGTTACGGTACCGTGACGGCAAAAAAGGCAATAAACGTACGTTTCTTATCGCTATAGTTATAATGCTGCAGCTCTTTCTTACACATTAAATAATGGTGAGACAAAAGATGAGCTACATAAAATACGTGTTACTGTTTCCTCCAAAGTACCTACTACTTTTTCCTGTGGAGGAAACAGATATATTTTATTATCCTACTGATACACGTGCTCGTTACCTCTTCCATCCGCGAATCAATGAGCATGCTTATTTGGGTGTGACACACATATTAGTAGGTATCATTTGCTCATTAGTAGCAAGAGAGCAAGCGATTATTGCTTGTGTCACACACAGCTATAAAAAATCATTTGGCTTTTTAAGAAATACAGAACAGAGAAAATGAAAGAAAGAAAAAGAAAAGAGATAATAATAATGGAAAAAAAAACATTAAAACGAAAAGCGGAAAAACAGAGATTAGTACAAAAATCGACTTGTTATTTAGGATACCGCGCGTTTTTATCCTTCGACAAAATATCCAAGGATAAAATGTGCTCATCGACCGAGTATATTTGGTCGAAGATGATGCTGAATTCTCTTTTTTGTTAGGTTAGGTTAGGTTTTAGTAGATATTCTGTGGGGGATGTTTAGTCGGGGATATTTTGCCGGGGATATTTTGTCGCGAGATGAAAAGTTAAATCGTTATTTAGGGTTTTAGAAAAAACTGCAGCATTATATGTTTAAGAACAAAAGCAAAACCATCAGCGCATTGACATTTGACGTTTTTGGAATTCACCCTCACTTCAATATTATCTTTGTAACTTGTAAACTATACTCCATACTTTCAAAATTATCGTCCCAGCTAGTCAGTAGCCGACTAAGCCCGCCAGAGGCCTGGGGCGACAAAGCTGAATGAGCCCCCCCCCCTCCCTCCTAGTTTAATAAGTTGATGTAATTTTACAAGATTTTTATTCAGTTCCAAGCGCCTCCGTGTTCGCTTGATCAAATCCTAAACAAGGCTTTAAGGCACCAGGGCACTGTTAAAAATAAATTCTCACATTTTTTTTTCATATTCTAAAAGATGCATTTGTTAATAATGCTATCACCTTAAGTTTAAAGGAAAATTTAAAGAAAGTTTAACATTTTGTATGATGACCTTCAGCATAACCTTCAACGCGTTTTTCTCGAAACTACGTTTTTCAACCTGGTTGACAATATATTATAAAAACTATACATCTGGTTTGCATGCACCAAGTCTTAAACTCTTAAAAAATCCAGTCACTATGGCACCACATAGGGATTTTTTTTATAAAGGGCCTCCTTCTATATTTTTTAACAACGCTGAAAATTTTCTATAAAAAATCGAATATAAAATTCGCTGGTCTACCATTTTTCCTTTTTTTAAGATATCACAATTCCTCTACGTTGTGCCATAGACACTGGAGTTTCGAATAGTTTAAGACTTGGTAGATGCAAAAGTAAATGCAAATGGAATAAAATGCATACAGGCGGATGTATAGTTTTTTTAAATATATTGTCAACCAGGTTGAAAAACGAAGTAAAAAAAGTTTCGGGAAAAACCCATTCAAAGTTTTGCTGAAGGATAATTCAACGTACACACTTTTTCAAACAGTTTCACATCAAATGCTTTAAAAAACACTTCGTGAGAGCATTGCTGACTTCAGAAAATGAAGTTAAAAACAAAATTACAAATTTTTTTTACAGTGTCCTGGTGCCTTAAATCATTATTTAGGATTTGATCAAGGAAACATGGAGGCGTTTGGAGGCCCCCGGGGACCAGAGGCCGCCCCTTCCGCCCCCCCCCCCCCACCCCCCGTTAGTCCTCCACTGAATCTTTTTAATTACTTACCTATTTTATTACAATATTTATTATCGATAGCCTTCAGCAAAGGGCCTTAGATAGAAAAAAAAATGAAGTGTAATACATAAGTGAAACTGGAACTGTAAAACTGTACAGACATTAGAAAGATTAGTAGTAGTAATTTTATTTTAAAATTCTAAAATAGCGGTTCAGGCTGTATTTATTTATTCCTATTTTATATGTATAGGATGATGTTTGTATGGGTCCTCCCTACTCCAAACTACCTCTTAGATAGGCACTAAACATATTTTAAAGGCACAAGGACACTAAAAATAAATTGTCACTTTTTATTTCATTTTCCAAAAGATGCATTTGTTAATAATACTTTCACCAAATTCGGTAAATTGTCGGAGATACAGCATCTTTTATGAAATCGTTTTAAACAGTTTGTATGTTGAATTATCCTTCAGCAAAACTTTGAACGCGTTTTTCTCAAAACTACGTTTTTCAACCTGGTAGACAACATATTAGAAAAAACTATACATCTTATTTGCATGCACCATGCACCAAGTCTTAAACTGTTCGATAATCCAGTCACCATAGCCATTACAGTATTATCCATAGACGCGTAGGCAACTGCCTAGGGGCCCGGCATTGGGTAGGGGATTCTAGGGTAAAGGGCCCCGAGAAGTGCATTGCCTAGAGGCCCCGACATGTTTAAGCAAGCCCTGGCAGGGCCGTATTGTCCACAAGGCAGTATAGGCCACTGCCTAGAGGCCACGCATCGGCTAGGGCCCCCTATGGTAAAGAGGCCCCGAGACGTGCATTGAGTTGGTACCCCGACATATTTAATCCGGCCGTGACTATGATACCAGACGAGGAAAATTTACCATAAAAAATAGAAAATAAAATTCATTCAAAAATAAAACGCATTCAAAATTTGCTGAAGGATAATTCAACATACAAACTGTTCCAAACGGTTTAACATAAAATTCTGTATCTCCGTCAATTTTTCAAATTTCCTTAAAAAAATTAGTGAGAGCTTTCTTAACAAGTGCATCTATCAAAAATGAAATAAAAATTCAAAAAAAAATACAGTGGGGTCTTAAAGCCTTGTTTAGGGTTTTATCAAGGAAACGTGAAGGCTTTTGTGGCCCCCCAAGACTGGGGACCCGGGGCGGACCTGCTGCTAGTAGCATTATAGGGGTTTTATTATAGTCACTGCATTCGTACATAAACGTGCTTCCACACTACACGTGTTCCTTCAATATTACGAAATGTACAAAAAGGCTTTTTTGTGCGGTTTAGAAGATACGATAATTAATTTTGAAGATGAAACATTTTATAATTGTTTCTTAAAGTTATTGTATCGAAAAAAGCAAAGCTTTAAATACCACGAGGTAGAGCAAACTAAGGAGTCACTTGATTTTGTAGCTAATCATAATCACTTATCACAATCATGAAGTAAGCAGGTAAATATTAAATTTCGTATTTAATTATCATATATGTACAAGTACATGGGATATATGAGTACATGAGTTGTCTATACGTTGCTAAACCATTCATCCGATTGCGATTAAACTTTGGGGATTTGATGTACGCATGCCCGCGATGGTTTCTACATGCAATATTGAGCTCTGGTGTCATGAAATTATGCGTTGCTAACCATTCAACCGATTGCGATGATTTGGGGATTTGATGTAACCGTGCCCGCGATGGTTTCTATACATAATAGTGAGCTTATAAAATTTGTACAAAAATTGCAATAGTTGGTACGCGAGCTGTTTGAAACTGAATGTATAGAATGCGGGTGGGGATCTCTGGAGGGGGGTTCACGGGACGGGGAAAGTGGGAGAGGGGATTGAGAACGCGTGAGGGGAAGGGGAACGGGGCAAATGGTAAAGGACACGCAGGGAGAAACAATTTCTTTATTAACTGGCTTAGCAACGCATGCCGGGAACTCGCTAATAACTCTATAAAAAATAGTAGAGATTGTTAAACTATGTACCTACTTACCTACATTAATGGATTTGGAGAGAATAAAATATATTATACACGAGTGTATTAACTGATTAATAAAAATACGTGGAAGTACGTCATTTGACTGTTGTGACCCTTGTCTGTTACTCCAAAATGATTCTTAGTACAGTACAATCTCACTAATCCGGCACTTCAATACACCGATAAGTCCAATAATCCGGCACCCTCCGCCCGCGCCTCCCTCGCCCCTCTACGCCCATGCGCTCCATCGCCGCGTCGTCGTCTAGCATTTAGCAGTCTAATCTCAAAACTTATCTCGTGTGCACGTGCGTACGTATTTACCTGTTGTTTTGAAGTGAGAATTGTGTAGTTAAAAATGTCAAGTAAACGGAAACACAAGACACTAGATTTGAAAGATAAAATGGACATTTTAAAGAAGTTAGATAGTGGAGAAAACATGTGCAAATTGGCAAAACAATATGGTGTTGGGCGTGCTACTATACACGACCTTAAGAAAAAAAAGCAAAAGATAGTAGAGCACGTGAAGACGATGGAATCTGGATCAGGAACAGGAAAGCGTAAAACATTAATAGTTGGCGATTGTCCAATGATGGAAAACGCTCTCTACATGTGGTTTATGCAACAGCGATCTACACACACTCCTGTGTCTGGACAAATTCTGAAAGCAAAAGCAATCGAATTTTATAGAAAAATTACCAAAAAAGATGATTTTCGTGCCAGCGATGGATGGCTGGATAAATTTAAAAAGCGATTTGGTATCCGTCTGTTAACAATATCCGGTGAAAAATTATCAAGCGACGAATCTGCAGCACAACCATTTATTCAGCATTTTAAAGACAAAGTAGAGGAAGTGGGTCTTCTTCCTGACCAAATCTATAATGCAGACGAGAGTGGTCTGTTCTGGAGACTGTTGCCCAATAAAACATTCGTATCCTCTAAAGAAGCGAGCGCACCAGGACGTAAAGTGAGTCAAGATAGAATCACATCGCATTTTAAACTATGTCCTTACCATAGACATATGAATATTAATAGACCTGCCCTAAGCGATAAAAGCGTTTTATTTCCCACTCCCCATACCGGTTCCATTGGAACCGGTTGGGATCGAGTATGGCTTCGCGTGAATCTAAAAAATGTGACGTCATCATTCTTCTGCGAGCCAGCGTCGAGCACTCATCGGTGCATTTTACGAAATAACACGGCAAAAATAGTGGCTTGTGTTTTGAAAACGTGTAAAAATAGAAGTGAAAAAGAGAATAAACCCAATTGTCGTATTACATGCCATAGGCAAGCATTATTTTACTTTATTATAAGCTTATTCAGATCACATAATATGGTCGTTTTTGTAACACACACTATCACTCGAGACACGTGGCGTGTTCTCGTCGCTGTTTTGTGGGGTAAGTAAATTATGAAACATTTGTAAAAGTGTCTTAACTAAATACGTCAACAAAATATTGGACTATGAAAATAGGCGAACTTTACTTTGCTGTTTTTGGAATTTGTAAATTTGTTCATTTCGCGGCGAACAATTCGCGCTCCCATGTAAAAAGGTCTATTCATTAAAGAGCAGAGTTTACTATTAAGAACTAAATGGTGATATTATAATGCGAGATGCCCATATACTCTCAGATTGAATTATTGACGAATCACATATCACCGAATTCATCTTCCCGCTCTGCGCCCCGCTGTAGTTTGTTTCTTCCCCTCACCTTTAAGTTCTGGTCTATTAATATTCATATGTCTATGGTCCTTACCTACATTAATGGATTTGGAGAGATTATAAAACATCTTAAGTATATATATTAACTGATTAATCAAATATTTTATTAAATTAATGAAACGGAATACGTGGAAGTACATTATTTGACTGTTCTGACCCTTGTCTGTTACTCCAAAATGACTCTGATGCGGGCGCCAGACAGAAGTTCAAATAAGTGATCACTTCTTTGAAGACTTGCGCACATTTGGTCACATATTGTTGTATCTGCCAGACATGTGTTCAAAGATTTGATCACTCCTTTGAACTCACAGTTTTCAAATAGACTTCACACAACATGGACGACGATTTGGTCGACACAGTTTGCTTATATTATTTATGTGCGTCTAAATAGAGGAATATTTTTTTATCAAATAGGGGAATATTTTGTTAATATTTTTCATCAAATAGGGGAATATTTTGATAAAGCTATTAAACACTTTCTTTGAGCCGCATTGCAACGCATGCCGGGTACTCGCTAATAAATAATAAAAATCAATATAACTAACCGTTGTTTTTCTTTTCATTGGCACATTTTTTATAAAACTGTGCATTTCTTCGAACCAATTTATTTTTGGCTTATACCCTTCTTCTCCTGTTCCGGACATGATCGACTTCTCAATTTTTGTCAACTCTTGACAATACGTTGCTCTTAAATTCTTAATTTTGTATTTAATATCTTCTATAGACATTACTATGCCGACCGTCATCAACTGGGCACACATTTTTTGTAGCGATAAATTACGCATAGACTTGTCTTTATAAGATTGGATACTGGCATTCCACAGACATTCTTCATCCCGATAGAGTTGTACAAATTTTAAATTATTAACCTCGTTAAATAGTTTTGGCATTTTTGCAGAATAGCGTAATAGTGGAATGTCAGAAAATACAAAGCGCGTCGTTCCCGTGCACTAGCCGAACATATACTAGAACTAGAATCTAGAATCACCGATCGCACGAAGCTAAACACAAAGCCAGGAGAGTAACTTCAGTGGTGGGGAGCGCTACTAGCTTATATAATACAACCCTATCGATTACTGTTCTAACTCGAGATGCTAGCACACTCCATTCCCCACCATCTTATTAGGTTAAAAATAGCTAGAGTTAGTAGCTTGCAAGATTACTAGCAATAGCTTGCTTGAAATAATAGCCTTGCTGAACTCTGGATTTGCTTTGAATTTAAGTGTCATTTAAAAATTGGAACTAATTATGCGAACAATTCCGATAGTAGGCGATAAAGAGGATGCCTAAATTGTTTTAACATAATTAATTAATTAATAATTCCGTTTCCTCAACAACTCAACGTTCAATTCCGGTTCCTCAGTGGCATTACAACACCCCAAATATATTGAAATATATGACATGTGCTAACCGCAATTTTTACTGGGTGGGACGGTGCGTCCTCGTGTTGCCGATATTGTTTACCAATTAACTAAACAAACGAATAATTAACGAATAAACCAAACGAACGTTAAACTAAATGAACGAATTCTTTCCGTATTCAAATGATATTGTTTGACACCGATTATACTATCTCATTCTCTCGCAGGCTAAATCTTACACATTTATGTGCTTGTCTCTTTTTAGTGTCGCTATTTTTTGTCTCATCGAGTTTCAAATCGTAACGTTGCTAAGATTAAAAAATAGCTTACAACCTAACCTAACCTAACGTAAAATTTTAACGATTTTTTTCATCATTTTTAATGGCTTTTTAAATGAGGTGCTGTAGTTGTATGATTATGAGTTGTCCTATCACTACTATATTCCATATTTTCAATGTGCATTTCTTTTGTTTAATTTGTGATATAGATGTTGTAATTTTTCATGTTTACTAACGGTGTTCATTCGTAGAAATTCAAGTAGAAATCATAATAAATTGTACAGCACCCTTGAGGTGATTTTTCACAAAAACGGCGCCATACAAATTATTCTTATCATATGGCATCTTCTGTAAAATTGTCAATATTTGTTTTGTAAAAGGCAATGATCCTGAGGCAAATATGCTTTTATAGGTAAATGCTGCCAGCTTCACAGATCCTACGATTATAATATCCCGTGAATTTTCACGCGTCTGCGCAAATATCTAAAATTTTTTCCTCACATTATTTTCCGAAAAAAATTACGCCGTTCTGTAAACACTAAAGGCCAATTGCATGGAAAAACGTTAAAGTAAAGTTTAATGTTAAATATTTAAACTGAGCCCTAACTAAAGTTAAGCTGCATTTCATCACAATTGAGTTGCATCAACATTTAAATATGTAGTTAGTTTAAAGTTACCAGTTTTGCCATTGAAATGGCTTGGAATTTTCCTTGTATTTGATATATTTCTTTAAAAATAAACACACAATTATTTTTACGGGTGCTAACACCGTTTTTTAGATTGTATTTGTTTGACATTTAAGAAGGTTTTGAGGGTTATGTTATATGGGAATCGGTTTATTTATGGTTATTTGTTATTTCACAGTTGCGGTTTAGAAACGTGAACAACGATTGATGATATTATTATATTGTGGCCGAAGGCGGACTACCTATTATTGCTCTGCTAAACCTGTCTATTATACACGAGACAATACTTTTATGCACCCCAGAGATGTCTCTTGTAAATCTTTGCTTTGTTCCCGTTGCATAAAAATGCAATGTTATTAGAAGCTAGTACACAGTTCCACAGCACAAGCAGAAGGATTTCTGATTCTACAAAGATTTTATTTTGTTTCAGTTCCGTTGCTTTAATTGAAATATTACAATGTTAGTATAAATTATCAAGAGAAGTAGAGAAGTGTAGGTTTATAAGTTTGAATAAACACTTGTTTGTAAATAATGTAGTTTGTCATTGGCAACGAGAAAAGTTAATTGCCAAATCATACTTTTGGACATCCGAAATCTGACAATAGAATCCATCTCTTAACACGGTTCATGATTTAATTCCTTATTTGACCTATTTCCAATATATTCTAATCAATTGATTATCCAAACCCGGGTTATCAAGACGTATTTATTATTATATTCCATTCAAACAGTTTTTAAAACGTCATTGTCAAACAGTATTTCGTTCCTTGGTGACGGATGACAGTTGCTGACATCTTTACCAAAATCTAACTTTAAACTCTCAACATCGCCGGGTTAAATAAAAGTAACTATTTAGTTAACTTTTATTTAAACGAAGTTGAAACAACCCATTTTTGTAAGAAATTATCAAAAAGTAACTTTTATTTAACTTAAACTAAAAAGTAACTTTAGTATTTTCGATGCCACTGACCCTAACTATTAAAACCTGTAACATACTTTAAATTAATTAATAAATGCCGTCTTACCGAATTCAATTATTTACACATAAAAATAAAAACAAATTTAATATATGCGCGACAAGCCAGTTCAACCTAACCTAACTGACGATCGTCCTCTTCCTTCTCACGCGCCTTGCATCAAAATGTAAGAAACAGAAGATACTATAACATATCACGTACGATCTCTCGCTGGGACGAGTTTAAACGTTTTGCATGGCAACATTATGTCATATTATAATAATTTTGTTTTAATTATTTAGTTGTAAAAAGCTCCCGCTTATGTGCGAACAAATTGATGCTTTTCGAATAGATGGGATGAAAAGTATGAATAACTTACCTCACAAGTACTTTCGTCATCACTAACCAAGTTGGATGAAGATTCCCTGGGACTGGGAGTGCATTGATCATAAACGAAATTAAATAAATCGTAGTACCACAATTTACTACAGTACACTTCATCAGCAGATGCCCCAGACTTTAAAGATTGTTCATATTTCTTCTTTTCCTTCCTAACATTACTTCTTAAATTATTGATTTTTTTCACAACAACTACTGCTTTGTTCGCATCTGGCTCAATTTCTTTTAATTTTTCTATGAGCAATTTATAAGCAGCTTCTTTTTTGTCTTTATTATGGTAGTCTTTGATTTTGATTTGCCAAAGACATGGATGAGTTCTATATATTTCAATAAAATCTTCAAACACTTTCTTAGTGGAATCTGATGGCGCCATTTTTGCGTGTGGAATTACAGTGGCATTCGATGCGAGTAGGGTTGCCATCTCCTAAATTTGGCAACCAGGACAAGACGCGTGAAAACCCCGGATTTTAGGGCCAAGAACTCGGACATGTCAACAGGTTTTTTTTTAAATATAGTCAGCGTAATAAAAAACAGTTGAAAATGTCATAAATCACATAAATTTCTTTTACGTAATAAAAACAATCATAACTTTAACTACAAAAATGAAAAGAAATTATTGCACTCATAAGTACATTATTTGATTATCTAGCTTTTTTCTCAGCCTCTCGCCTTTTTTACTTTTCAGTTTTTTTTTGTATTTATCACTGTTTCCGATAGCTTTTAGAATATCTTGCATTTTTAAAAGGAATTTGTAAAAATCAATGCAGCTGTATTCTTGGAAATTGAATTTAATTTTAATTAAAGATAAGTGAAACAATGTTTGAAACAGACCGGTTTCAGAACGACCGTTCCTTCCTCAAGGCAAACGTATACGTTTAACTTTAAATTTTTTTTTAAACCCGGACATCAAATGAAACCCCGCCCGGACGCTCCCCGGACGCCCTCTAAACTAGGACAAATCCGGGGAAACCCGGACGGATGGCAACCCTAGATGCGAGCGACGCAACGGCCGTCCGGGACAGACAAAAACAACTGACGCGACCTGCGCAGGCGACCGGAGTACACACACACACACACACGCACACACCCGCACACACCCTCACACACAGGTACACCGTACTGTAACACTTGAAAGAATTAATTTTCGATTTTGCGCAGCTATTCCCACACACGTTCCGGTCTACCTGCCCAGGCATACCTGCTCAGGTAGACCTCTGCGGTGAACCGTAGTGGGCATGGCCGCCTTTAGCATGCTATGACTCATAACTAATAGAATAACAGATGTAGCCTTATGGTAAGCCCACACAGCGGCCAACGTTCCAACTTCAAACGTTTGGACGATCGTGTGGAGGGGTGTTCGTGCGTTGGAAGTTCGAGTTGGAAGGTTGGAGTTCGAGTTGGCCCGGGATCACCCTCGAGGCGATCCCGACGGCCAACTCACACTAACCAGCCTGCCGCAGCTGTCCACACATCAGTCTGCGAACTGCAGGCGATCAAGACGCGCGGCCGCGTACTATTAAAATGAAAATATTATTTCGGAGAACATGTCGTGTATATACGTATATAATTATACGTGCGTAATAATTATAGGCAACTGATATAAGATACAGCGTAGCTACAGCTGTTCAATGTCCGCCATTTTGGGTTCGGAATTCGGGGTTGGAGTGTTGGCCGCAGCCACCACACGATCGGCCAACCTTCCAACTCCAAACTAAGTTCGGAGTTGGAAGGTTGGCTTTGGTGTGGAAGTACCATTTCAGACTTACCGTTACCCAGAGGGTTCACTAGCTCTTGGTATGTGAGCGAAAGGGATAACTGCAACTCAGGCTGATAATACTTAAATAAAATCGTGAAAATCCATTGATATACATATATACATCTCTATGTGAAAATCCAGGTTTTGTGTTCCCCATTTTTCTCCTCCTGAACTGGACCGATTAATAATATTTTTTGAAGTGAAAACTTCTTTAACACCGTTGTGCTTTGAAACTCGGTGAAACGGAAAGGATTAGCCTGGGAGAGAATGAGATAGCAATAAAATATTTATTTTATTTACGGGTACTCAGTTTCAATATAGTACGATAAATCCACCGTCCCCCGAAAGTCCCCTGTGTAGAAGTATTAAGCGCCTGACGAACCTTTGCAGACGTTCAGCAGACAAGGATCGAATTCTACGAAATCCAAAATAAATAAATTTTTATATTTGTAAAATCAATCTCCATTTCTTTTGTAAGAGAAACTCTCTTTTGATTACTGTTTTTTAGGGTTATTCCCATCAATGTAATATATCATTGAAGAAGAAGATAACTATTATTACAAGCAATAATTGTCAGCCTGAAACACTCATTTACATTGAAAAATCTTCCGAGAAAAGATACTTGCCGCTAACGGGACTTGAACCCGTGTCCTTCCGATTGCCGGTCGAATGCTCTGACCACTGAGCTATGGCGGCTTATCAAATACCCGCCAAATAATTCAATATATACTAGTGTTTCATTCAACAATTACTGCTTGTTATATTTTTAAGAAGAAGATAACTATAATAATCTAAACGAAAATATGAAAAAGAACAAGACACAGAAAAAGATAATGGTCGCAACTGGGACACGAATCCAGCACCTCTCATCTAACCGGAATGTGCACGATTACCAATTTCGCATGTCCACCTACTGTCAAACCGTCATTTTAGTAAATCTCATAATTTTAGAATTGCCAATGTTATCTTCAACTATTTTTTTTCCATAAGAGTCCCAGTTGCAACCGTTATCGTTTTCTATTTTGTGTCTTGTTCTCTTTCATATTTTCGTTTAGATTATTATTGTTATCTTCTTCAATAAATATCCAATCTTCAAACCACTCTAAAATAAGCAGGAAAAAGAAAACACAAAAGAAAGCGACATCTTGCGACAGCGATGAATAAACCGCAAATACTAATAAGATGACCAAATGTATAAGAAAAGGTGCACTGAAATTCGACGACAAAAATATGAAAAAATCATCCTTCACATTGATAAAAAAATTCGAGTGCAGCTTACACGCGGTAGAAGCGAAAATTTACCAAAACCATCTCTACCAACACTTGAAAAGGGAGGTCATAATCAAAGCTACCAAACTACCAATGAGCGCAGTCCTAGCGTAATTTCCGTTTCATATCTCAACCAATAGGAGCCTTTAAAAGCGGCATTCATGAACAAAGCGGCCGACGAGCGCAGTTGATGCGTCGCAGGTGCAGTAATCGTCATTTTCGTTTCATCGGAAATCCAACACAGCGGTGCTATGGAAATTTAACTTAAAAAAAAGTGCTTCGTAGGCTCTCCCCACTCTTGTGTATTTTCGTTTCCTGAAGGTTTCACTTCTACCGCGTGTGAATTGCATTCCGATTTTTTACCAACTGTATTGGAAGAAAAAAATCTACGTCTGTAAGTTTTGCCTTTTTAAATAATACATTGTCCAATTTTTATACTGATGATGGCGTTCAAACCAGGCAATTTTAACGATTTTTGTAGGGTCCTAACTAGGGATGCAAGGGTTTTAAAAATATCAATATCGATAAATATCGAATTAAGTCGATATCGATATATCGGTCTGTTAGGCCGATATATCGATATTTCTTCTTCTTTTAAAAGCTTATAGAAATCCGATGTAGTTTTAGTTATATCAAACGTTTATCGATTATGTATGGATATATTTTTTTTATACTTACCCATGTGAATAATCACAAAATTTCTACAGGTATATAAAATGTGTTTTTTGTTATAAATTTATTTAAAAAATATATTAATTCCAGTATTTTGTACTAGCTGTTGTAACTATTTATTAATTAACTATGTACTTTGACAGTCTGCTTCCTTGTAGCCGGTTTCTGCTTTGAAAAAAAGATTTTTTTTCGATATTTCGATACGGTATATTGAGTTTTTCGATATCGATAAATATTGATATTTTTAGGGGTCGATATATTGATATTTATCCGTTTCCCGATATATCGTTGCATCCCTAGTCCTAACTCCTGTGAGGAGTAACTTATAAAGAAAATTATAATTATATTAAAAAAATATTTGCACTAGTTTCAAAACCCAGAGAGGAAATTTGTTTTGTCCACACGTTTATACGGACAAAACGCCGCCCGGTTTCCTTTTGATAACAAAGGGAGTGTTTAAGATCTTTTAAAGATTATAATCAAAATGTTATTGCCATCTTTCCATGTAAGTAATGTACGTGAAACAAACGTTCTTACCCAATAGAAGTCTATAAAACAAACAACATACCTGTGAGATTGAATTGTCAAAATTTCTATTAGTTTCTTGATCATCCAAAAAATTAAGAAGATTGTAATACCACAAGGAAGGTTTATATACATCGCCAGTGCCGGCTCCAGATCTTTCAGAATCTTTCACCTTTTTCTTTTCTTTGCGGTAGGAACTTCGCAATGAGTTGATTTTCTTTGTAACCATATCCCTATTTGCGTCTGGTTCTACCTATAAAGAGGGGGGTAAATTGCTAATTATAATTACGCAATTAATTATAATTTCACTTGTTTTCTTTTGAACATAATCTTATCATGAATTTAACTTTATATACCAACATACCTCTTTCAGTTTATCAACCAATACTTCATACGCGTCATTCTTTTTATTGCGATCGGAATATTCAATACTCTTAACTTTCCAAACAGCAGGAAAAGATTCATACAAGGCAATGAAGTCCGCCACGAACTGCCTTGTGTAGCACCGCACATCCGTCATTTTTAAATACACACAACGTGTTACAACAAAAAATATTCCTTTAACTGAGAACAAGCTCGGCTTTTACGCCGTATTCTTCCACAAGGTCAAGCTTTACCGCGCAAACCGAGTTTGTACACGCAAAACCGTTCGAATATCAATAAATGACACTGGCGCACTTTTCGGTTTGAGCGAGCTACAACAGACTTGCCGTCCATACACACTGACTTCCCGTCGCAAACTGGTTTGTGCAGGCGCAGGCGCGGCGAGCAAGCTCGCGGTAAAGCATGAAGGTGCAGCCGGCTTATGCAGGCCGTACACGCAGTGGTGTAGCGTGGGGGGGGCGGGGGGGGGGGTGCGGCCCGCCCCAGGCGGCACTTTTAAGGGGGGCGGCAAATTTTAACAAATAATAATATTATCTTGGAAAAATTTAAACCATTTCAAATCATTATTTAAAAATGTTCTACGATACTTTCGTTTACGAATCCAACATTTTTTTTTTATTATTTATTAAAAATATCAATAATTATATTTTTTAAGCTGCAAATTTCGCAATTCGTAGGAAAACCATACGCATATTATGAGAGTAATACTAATTAAAGCTGATCACTCTTAATTAAAACCAGAATTGTATTCAGAATGTATTAACGATTTAATTTTATTTGTGTATTCATCTGCTGATACATTTCGAAAGGGACCATTATTTTATTCGAAGTGCAGTTATAAAATTCTAGTTGCAGACTATGTATGTGCTGCCAATATCAAAGAGAAACCATTTTCATATTCTGAGTGTAGTTTTAATTCGCCAAATATAGATTTAATTTAACCCGTCTAATCACAGGAGACACAAATTGTCCCACACATTTAAATTTAAAATAAAATTGTGATTGCGATAAATAGTTAAGATACAGTTTTATTACAAATTAAAAAAAAGGAATCTGTATTTAAAGTATTAAGTTTATTCTATTAGGTACTTTAATTCGAATATTCGCAGGCTTGTATTTTTGAGCCAATCCACATTTTCAATATCAAAATGTTAATATTTAGAAATAATAATGTTCTAATAAGCACATCAGGAAAAATTACTATATCTAGATTTAAGAACAATTTTGTTTTTGCAAAAGGATAAAAAAAAAAAACAATAAAAAGGAATTTTGAACCAGAAATTTTGTACACAAACATTGACAGGCGAAAGTTTATAGATATTTTTTCTTATTATTCGAAGGGTTAAACCAGTTTTCAGAATGTAAAATTCCATTTGAGGATTCATCTGCTGCTCAAAGGAAAATATTATCTTATTCGAAGTTCAGTTATAAAATTCTAGCTGCAGACTCTGTATCCTGTACCTGCTGCCAGAATCAGAGACAAACCATTATCATGTTCTGAGTGTACTTTTAATTCGCCGCATACAGACTTAATTCAAACCCATTGTGTGTTGAGAACGCAAATTTCCAGTTATGGATTCATCTGTATGTTGACACATTTCAAAGGAAAACATCCTCTTATTTGAAGTTCAGTTATAATATTCAATTTGCAGACTATGTATGTGCTGCAAGAATCAAATTAAAACCATTTTCATGTTCTGAGTGTAGTTTAAATTCGCCAGGTACAGATTTAATTTAAACCAGTACAGAATGTAAAATTCCAGTTGGATTCATCTGCTGACACATTTCGAAGGAAAGCATTCTGTTATTCGATGTGCAGTTATAAAATTCTATTTGCAGACTATTTATTTAATGCCAGAATCAAAGTAAAACCATTTTCATGTTCTGAATGTAGATTTAATTCACCGCATTCAAACTGGTTTTGTGTTCAGAATACAACGATAAATTAAATAACGAGTTGCAGATTCATCGTGCATCGAGTTAAGTTTTACATTTGAGTTACACAATGCTGTAAAATTCTGAGAAATTGTTTGTTGCGCGTGTAAGAGTTATTTGGGGGCTCTAACGCAGTATCAATAAATCAACTTTGGAGTAGAATTTATAAACATGATTTTCGTTGAAAGAATACTCGTCAAATGTGATTTTTAATAAATCCGGCTCGTATATAATTAGGTCGTAATACAAAAATGGGATTTCCGAATACAACCCCCCCCCCCCCCCCCCTCCCCCATCCCCCGCCGCTAGAAGTATCCAAATAAGTGCTATTGTAAATTTTCCTACGCCCTGATGTTCTGAGTGTAGTTTTGATTCACCACATACAGATATAATTAAAACCAGTTTCGTGTTCTGAATGTAAGTGCCCGCAGAATCAAAGAAAACCCCTTTACATGTTCTGAGTGTAGTTTCAATTCACTGCATACAGATTTAATTAAAACCAGCTTTGTGTTCAGAATGTAAGTGCCGCTAGAAATCAAATAAAAACCATCTTTTTGTTCTGAGTGTAGTTTTGATATACCGCATATTTGGTTTAATTTTAACCAGTTTTGTGTTATCAACACAACAATAAGTTGCCGATACATCGTTTACCTAGTGAAGCTTTGCATTTGAGTTGCATTCCATTTGTATGCGTGGTGAAGATGCAAATCGACCACCACAACACGGGCATGTGCCTAGCATGGTTGTCGAAAAATCCTCAACTTTTGGAAATAAATTATTTCAATGAATAAAGAAACTTAAAAAAAAAATCTGTTACAGGCATACCACTCTCAATTTCTGAGAGCAGTTCCCGCCCCCGGTCAGCGCTTGAAATCTGCGGAAGAAGTACTTGTAGAAGTTGGGGGGGGGGGGGGGGGGGGGCGGCCAGCAGAGCGGAAGGGAGAGTCCCTTAAAGAACCCGTAAGGCCCGAGTGGGATTCAACTACCACGCTACACCTGTATGTGCTATCTCATACATTCATCATTTAAATAGAAAATCTGGCCTAGTAGAGGATCGAACCCTCGACGGGTATCCATAACTCTACCACACTACCGACCATCTTCGTGATATTTCAAAACATGTCTTTATAACTTAGTGTAATTTTGCCAGCGGCGTTTTTCCGTGTATTCCCTGTACGAGAGACGTCGACGGACGCGTGACCCTAAAAAAATTTGACATATTCATACGGTCTGGCACCCAAACTAATTCCCGACCGCTGCCTAGGATTTGCATGATGATTATGACTATGACCTTACAAGCATAACCGACAGGCAAACTGTACAGTTATCCTCAACTGTACCCCGCCACCGGAAATTTTGTGCGCAAACATTGACAGGCAAAATTTTAAAGATATTTTTTCTTATTATTCGAAGGGTTAAATCAGTTTTCCTTTGAATTGTGTCAGCAGATGAATCTCAGTTATAAAATTTAGTTATAAATAATAAATGAATGAAGTTCAGTTATATAATTCTAGTTGCAGACTCTGTATGTGCTGCCAGAATCAAAGAAAAACCATTTTCATGTTCCGGGTGTAGTTTTAATTCACAGCACAAACTGGTTTTGTGTTCAGAATACAACGATAAATTTAAAAAAAAGAGTTGCATTTTCATTGTGCATCGAGTGAAGCTTTACATTTGAGTTAAATAATACTGTAAAATTCTGAGAAATCGATTGTTGCGTGAGTAACTATTATTTGGGGACTCTAACGCAGTATCAATCAATCAACTTTGGAGTAGAATTTATAAACATGATTTTCCTTGAAAGAATACTCTTCAAATGTGATTATTAAAAAAATCAGGCACGTATATAAAAAGGTCGTAAAAAAATGGATTTCCATATACACCGCCCCCCCCCCCCCTGCCGCTTTAAGTACCCAAATAAGGGGGCGGTGAAATTTTCCTCCGCCCCGATGTTCTGAGTGTAGTTTTAATTCACCACATACAGATTTAATTAAAACCAGTTTTGTGTTCAGAATGCAAGTGCCGGTGGAATAAAAAAAAACCCTTTTCATGTTTGGAGTGTAGTTTTAATGCACCATACAGATTTAATTTTATTTATTTATTTATTTATAAGAATATTGTACATTGCTTTGTTCTTTGTGGTGTTTCATCCGCCATGCTAGGGATATCCCTGTGTTATGGCGGGTGAAGTTTACAGATTTGAAATTATACATTTGTAATGGTTGATAAATAAAATTAAAAGTTGTACAGATTAAATTAAATTGCAAAATTTTATAATAATAATAATTAATTAATTAATAATAATGAATAAGTAATAATGATTAATAATAATAATAATAATTAAATTATTATTAATTCATAATAATAATTAATAAAAATAACAATATAATAAATAATAATTAATAATAATAACAATATAATAAATAATAATTAATAATAATAATTAATTAATGAATAATAATAACAAAAATAAGTAATAATATTGTAATAATAAGTTGATAATAATAGTTATTAAAATATAACATATAAGAAACAGTAATTTAATTATTTGTTGAATTAAGGAATAAAGGAACATCGTTTCTAAACATCATTTCTAGTTGTAAGGATCCATTGTGATAAATGTTTTTTAAAGGTGAGCGGTTGGGTTTCGGTTTTTAAGTTCTCAGGGAGAAGGTTAAATATTTTAGGAGCTAGGTATATGAAATGTCTTCGTGCTGACGTGGTATGTAGTGTCGGTACATTGTAGTGTCGGTTGGTTATTGTTCTGGTCGTGTAGTTATGATGTAAGAGAGTTTTTTCTTATATTTGAACATGAAATGCGTTAAAGTAAATTTTAGATGGAGTTGCCGTATGTTTAGAACATTATACAGGGTGTTAAGGGACGTACTTGACTTACTTTAACCAGTGATTCCTGACATTATTTGGAGTAAAAAATGTAAATGAAATTTTGGTCTCCGGTGACTTTTTTTGACGACTTTTTTTTTTTTTTTTCAAAATTTTTTTCTTCAAAATCAAACAAAAAAAAATTTCTTCCGCATGTCGTCACTGGTCACTCACCCGGGTGTCCGATGAACCCTTTACCCCGCCTCCAACTGTTCAACAACTACCATTTTTTTATGTTTTTGTAGAAAAAAAAAAAAAAAAAAACATCAAAAATGTCACCGGAGACCAAAATTTTATTTACATTTTTTACTCCAAATAATGTCAGGAATCACTGGTTAAAGTAAGTCAAGTACGTCCCTTAACACCCTGTATTCAGTGAAAAGTCGAGTGGAGGGGTATCTTGTCGGTCGCTTGTTGATAACACGTATTATCGTTTTTTGAGCTTTTTGTAGGGGATCAATAAATTTATGAGCACAGCCGCCCCAAATTATGATGCCATATACTAATAGGGATTGGCAGAGAGCATAGTAAACTCTTTTTAGTATTGTAGGAGTAAGGATATTTCTTAGAGTTCGAAAAACATAGGAGAGCTTGCGAATTCGGGGGGTTAGATTGGCTAAATGCTGATTCAAACGTAGATGATGATCAATTAGGACCCCCAGGTATTTTATATGGGAAACTTTTTCCAAATTTGGGCAAGTACAGGAAGAGTGAGGTTTTGGACAAGAGTGGATTGTTATTTTCTGATTGTTAGTAGGTTGGGTAGCAGCAGACAGACTAAAGGTTAAAAATTTTGTTTTACCAGCATTGAGGGTGAGGAGATTATCATCTAACCAATTCTTTACAAGGCCTATGTCATATTGAGCTATGTCGAAAGCTCCTTTCCAGTTTTTATGTCGAGCTATAAGCACAGTATCATCTGCAAAGGATATTAGTTTTCCGGTTATGGGTAGGTTACAGAGTTTATTGATGTATATTAGGAATAAAATTGGGCCTAGAACACTTCCTTGTGGGACTCCGAATTGTATTGGCAAAGGGTTACTTACGGCTACGTTATTAATTTTCACGGTTTGTGATCTACCAGTAAGGTATGAGGAGAACCAGTTAAAAGTTGAATCCCGGATGCCAATTTGAGATAGTCTTTCCAGTAGTATAGGGTGGGAAACTGTGTCGAATGCTTTGGCTAAGTCTAAGAATATCGCTAGGCAGGAATCGCCTTCGTTCAGGCTATTTGTGATGTTCTCAGTCAGATCTAAGATTGCAGATTCTGTGCTAATTTTTTTTTGAAAACCAAACTGATTGGGCGAGAGAATCTTCTGGGTTTCCAAATGGGAGATAAGTCTACTTTTAACAATTTTTTCAATGATTTTTGATAAGACACTTAGCAAAGAAATGGGTCTGTAGTTTTCGATATTTGTTTTGTCGCCACTCTTATATATTGGGATAACCGTTGCATGTTTTAGTTGGATAGGGAAGGAGCCGCTATTGAAGCTTAGATTTACAATATGTTTTAACGGTGTGGTAATAAAGTGAGCTATGTGTTTTAGTATGTAAGGTGAAATGTTGTCAATACCTGCAGCACTATTTGTTTTTATGGAAAGTATTGTGTCAAAAATTTCTTTAGTGGATGTGGGGGCTAAGATAAGTGTGGGATGGAGAGAGTTCTGTAGTCTTACCCGTGAAGTTAGAAGGTTTTGGGTTTTATTTGTGGCTTTAAGAATTTTGTTGGCTAAGTTCGTTCCGATGTTACTAAAATAATGGTTGGCGTGATTGGCTAGGGTTTTTGGGTCTTCGTGGACTTGGATATGTTTCCCATTAATTACTAGTGATTGAATATTGATTGAAGTTTTTTTATTTTCTGAGATGTCATTGACTACGTTCCAGATTACTTTACTGTCATATCCTGAATCTTCCATTTTTTTTTTATAGTATTTTTGTTTGGTTATTATTAACAGGTTATTGCAAATATTACGATACTTTTTGTAGAAACAGAAGAATTGGGGATCTGGGTTATTTAGTGCTTGTTTGTGGAGTCTGTCTCTTTTACGTATGCAGAATATAAGGCCATTCGTAATCCAAGGTTTTAGCTTCTTTTTTTTGTTGGAGGCTGTTTTGGGGGGGAAAGAGGCGTAGTTAATGTGGGCAGTTAGTGATGCAGAAAACATTTCAAGAGCTGTGTCAACATTTTCAGAGAGTAGGGTAGACTCCCATTTTTCTTGTTCTACAGACTTTATCAGATGATCCATATTTACAATGTTATGAGAAGGATTACTAGACTTAAGGGGGGGAGATTTTGAGTTGTGTATTTCTAGGATGGTTGAGTAGTGGTCTGTCACCGAAGATTCAAATACAATTGATTTAGCGATTCGCTTTGTTCTGACCATGATGTGATCTATGCATGTCTTAGTAGTGAGTGTGACTCGGGTAGGTATGTTGATGTATGGTATAAGGCCATGAAGACCCATTAGGTTTAGGTATTTTGTAGTATGAGGGCTAGCTTCGTTTAGGATGTCTATGTTGATATCACCGATTATGATGAGATCCTTAGTTGTGTCATCAATATTTTTTTCAAGCGAGTAGAGAAAAGAGGAGACATTATTGGACTTAGGGGAGCGATATATGGCGAAGACATTTAAGTTGTCAATTGTGATTTTGAGGCAATTTGCATGGTCAACTGTAGTTTCAGACACTGTAGGGTTTAAGTAGGATTTAACATAAACTATGACCCCATCGGATTGGGACCTGTGTCGAGTTGTATTATACACAGAGTAGTTGTTGATTATCTTTGGGATATAATTTACATTAATCCAGCACTCTGACAGAACAATTATATCGAATTCATTTCCTAAGTCAGTTAGGAGTACAAGTAAATTGTCGAAGTTTTTATTGAGGCTACGGATGTTCATGGCAAATATTTTTAGTGCTTTAGGTGTTGAGATAATTTTTTTATATGCATTTATGTTGTTTGTCGTTTGAACCGTGATGTTAAGAAAATTATCGATAGAGTTTTTTGGATCCATTTTTAACGACTGAGTATGGTGAGGGTTTGAATATAACAGAGACATTGTAAGTTAAGTGGATGTGTAAGGATAGTGGAAAACCGTAGCAATTAATGTTTTTTTGCAGATGTTTAGTTTCTCTAATGATTTCAGAAATAAAGCGAGTAAGTACACTTAGAAGAACTACGATCATTTGCTTATTTAAATGTATTGAAAGTATGAGAATGGGCTTTGAAATTAAAACCAGTTTTGTGTTCAGAATGTAAGTGCCGGCGGAATTAAATTAAAAAACATTTTCATGTTCTGAGCGTAGTTTTAATTCACCGCATACAGATTTTATTAAAACCAGTTTTGTGTTCAGAATGTAAGTGCCGCTAGAATCAAAGAAAAACCATTTTTATGTTCTAGGTGTAGTTTTGGTACACCGCATATTTAGTTGAATTTAAACCAGTTTTGTGTTATCTATATAACAATAAGTTGTCAATTCATCGTGTACCGAGTGAAGCTTTGCATTTGAGTTGCATTCCATACGTATGCGTGATAAAAATGCGAAATTCTATCACAAGCATACCATTTTCGATTTCTGAGAGCAGTTATATATAAATTTGAGTAGAATTTATAAGCAAGATTTTATGGAAAGCGGACTCGGCAGAAGTTAGCGAGGGGGGGGCAAAATTTTCCACCGCCCCGGGCGGCCAAAACCCACGCTACGCCACTGCTGTACATGCACATACAGTTGGTTTCTCTCCGGAGTCGCTAGATGTCGCTTTCTTTTGTGTTTTCTTTTGCCTGTTCATTTTGGAGTGGGTTGAAGATTAGCTATTGATTTTACAAAAATAAAAATATGCACGGCAAAAAATGTTAAAATTGAAATTTTTTGATTTTACGCATTCTAAATGTCTTGTATTTTTATAATGTCACTAGTTGAACCCGACCACGTTTCGCTATGGCTTTGTCTGATTTTAATTATTAGAGGAGTTAACAAAAATTCGTAAAAAGTCTAGCAACTGTGCATTTTCCAAGAAGACACATTGCTTAATTGAATATCTGCTGTGACTATGCTGTAGTGTAGAATATAAGAGAAGAAAAAAAACATTTGTAAATTTTTTTAAATTATTTATATATTCAGACCTTAAAGGCTTTTACAATATCACTTTATTATAGATTAGCACCTATTAGTGTCAGCAATTCTTTGTAGTTGATCATTTCTGCTTTGCAAAACGATATCGCGAGGATGAAATTCTTCTCCAACCATGACAATTCCCCCCTCATTAATTGTTGGCGCATTATATCGTCTGACATGCTCACTTGCTGGTGTTTGATCAGCACTAATGATAATTTTATGGCTGTCTGATGGCATGATATCAATTGCATTTTTGAGCATTCGAATTAAATTATTGTTATCATGTAACATTTTTTGCAACGACTCAACAAATTTGCCTTTAGACTTTAGTAGAGATTTGACAGCGTGCATTCAACTGATCATTTTGATCTCCCATGAAATATATTTGTAGAAATTTATGTTGATTGCTGTGAAAAGGGAGCAAAGAGCCAGCTTTATGGTAAATTTGTCAGTGAATTTTAAACGTCGGCATAAAATTTTCTGTTATAACGTTAGCGCTAAATGAAGTCATCTGAAAACATGAATTGTATTTTCTAATATTTTTGAGGAATTCAGTAATTCCTTGCAACAAATTTATCAGTGGTGCTATTGGCTGATCAATTTCAGGTAGCTTCACTTTGCCGCTTGTCCAACACATTCCTTGAGTTTCTCCTTTAAATTTCATCGCTTTGCAGTGTGGACAAACTTTATCCATTTTACCGATTTGAACAAATTTACATGAGGTATTGTGTTGAATATCTGGTTCGTATGAAAAAGCAATTCGATGGTACGAAGCATGGTTATTCAAAAGTTGCACTTGCATTTGTCTTCGGCGTTGATCTATTTCTTCTTGACGTTGTTGAGATGAATGTGCTGCTCGTCTTCTTCGCGCTTCTACTCGTAAGCTTTTAAGTCTTTCTTCCCGACGATTCGCCAGTTCTTCTGCTCGCCTCTGAATAATTCTAACTCGAACATGTTCATTATCGTCTAAACGTTCTTGATCAGTGCGGTTTGATCTTCTCCGATGATCTGAGTTTGCGTGCCGAGTACGACAGCCTATGTTTGAACGTGAGCGAGGCATCCCACGAATGGTGATCAACTTTTAAAAAACTTATACATCAATCAACTGGTCACAGTTACACTTTTTTGACCCTTTGAAAATTTGTCATATATAATTCGATTTGTTAATCTGATTTTTGTAGATTTTGCAAAATTACTCCAAATAAAAAGTGTGTATAAACGCTCTTCTGCTAAAATGCAATGTTCTGTAAAAATTTTGAGTCAATCCATCGATTACTTTCCGAGATTAGCGAACGCAAACATACGGAAACTAAATTTATATATATATAGATTGGATAAATGTCGTAATTGAAGATTACTAACATACGATAGGTAAATTTCTTTTTTGAAATTGAAACGCAATAATCATAAGGCAAATATATTTTTTTAAATACTTACAGATTCTCAAATCCTGCAATGGTAATACCCTGTGATTTTTCGCAGGTACTCTTCAAGTTAAATATAATTGGTTGTAAACTTTTACATAATTAGCTCTATTCAGATTTTTGAAAATCTTAGAGATTTCATTTTTAAGTACCTACTTGCGAATTTACGTACCTAAGTAATTCTGGCTGTTACTGTATATAATATAACAAATATCAAGTAATAATATACAAATAACGTGTGCAGTTCACAAGCGTTAGAAGTGAAACCTTCCGAAAACCAAAGCTGGTAAGAGTGTGGGGAGACTACGAAGCACCACACATAAAGGAGACCGTTTATTCTATCTCATACTGTCCCAGGCTAATTCCTACAGATGAATGTGTTTGTTTCTTTTTAGTGTCGGTTTTTCGTTTCATCAAGTTTCAAATAACAGCGGCTCAAAATATGTTTTTACTTAAAAAATAAATAGTATCTTAATAATACTTAATGGCCAATTTATTAAGACACGATCATTCGACTCCTTGACCCCAAACAGGTAAAATGAATTTGATTTATTTATTTATTTAATACAAACGGCATAAGTATGCCATAAACATTAATTACATGTCACAAATTCATATTCAAAATATTAGTAATGGTAAAACAGTTTATGTATAACAGTTAATTGTGACGATACATTGGGAAGTGACACCAGAGATACATTTACATGCAAAAATCTATAATACAAATAAAATTAATAGTCATTAAAAAAATATGATAGCATAGCCGTCTTGTACCTATGTTCCGTGCAGTTAAATAGATCTATCACATCTGCATATCTATTAGTAACTTCATGCAACCTAGGTAAAAGTGAGTGTTTCGTATACTCAGTCCGATTATTGTTACATTTAAAAAGGATTTTAGAACGAGTAGTTCTCGTGGGAATATGAAATTAAATGAGCTTAGTTAGATCAGGACTGTCTATTCTACTATTTACAATTTTGAACATTAATATTAAGTCGGATATAATTCTTCGATCTGACAGTCTTAGTAAATTTAATTCTTTCATCAAGTAATTATAATTTATGTTTTCAATGGGAATACCGAGGTTAAAATTAATGTGTCTTAAGAATTTGTGTTGAATTTTTTCGATTGAATCTGAATGTATCTAAAAATGGGGGGACCAGACCGAGGAGTTATATTCGACTTGACTACGTACTAAGGATGTATACAAAATTTTGAAGTTGAAATATTCTTGAAACCTCTGGAATTTCTAAGAACGAAGCCAAGCATTTTGATACCTTTATTATAGATTGAGTTTATATGGGATATGAAGTTTAATTTAGAGTCGAAAGTTATGCCCAAGTCACTAATTTCTGCGACAGAGGTAAGGGAAGAGTTGTTAAGTTCATAAGGATGAATAATTGGTTGACTTATTCTGTAAAAACTTATTGAATAACACTTATTTATGTTCAGATAAAGTTTGTTAATAGAGCACCAACTAATTAATTTGTTTAAATTATTTTGTAGACAGGCCCAATCTTCAGCGGTTTTGATGATATTAAATATTTTTAAATCATCTGCAAAAAGCAATACATCCACATCTTTATCAAATATGTCAACAATATCATTTATGAACAGTAAAAACAAAATTGGGCCTAAATGGGACCCTTGAGGTACACCACTGGTAGCTATAAATTGATTGGAATAGAACAAATTAATTTTTACAAGTAGAACTCTATCAGATAGATAGCTTGCAAACCAGTCTAAAAGTTTTCCGTCAATACCGAGCTTACGTAGTTTAGGCAGTAGAATTTTATGGCACACTTTGTCAAAGGCCTTGATAAAATCTGTGTATATGGAATCGACTTGAGATTTGTCAGAGTTGACCTGCCAGACAAAAATCCATGTTGATTTGGAACAATGAGATGGTTAATATATGGGGAAATTTTATCAAGAAGTAATTTTTCAAAAAGTTTCGGAATTATAGATAGTTTACATATAGGTCTATAGTTAGTGACATCACTTTTATTACCCTTTTTTAGTATAGGCGTTAGATAACAACGTTTCCAAATGTCCGGGAAGCAACCTGTATCAAGCGATTGATTAAACAAAAGACAAATCGTCTCAGCCAGTGAAGCAATGCAATTTATGAGAATATTGGGGTGCACGTTATCAGGTCCGGCCTTTTTGTTTTTGTCTAGAGATTTAATTTTAGATTTAACGTCGTTTATATTGATGTGTACAGCAGGGATATGCATGCTCTCAATAAGGGAAGGTGGTGGTATGTAATTTTCTGGGATATCTTCGTCATATACACTTTTGAAGTAATCAGCAAAATAGTTAACCTTAACTTTCATATCAGTGCTACTCTTATATTTGAAGTGCATTGAAATGGGTAAACCTTGTTTGTTTTTTCTAAGAGAGTTTACATGTGTGAAAAAGTTTTGTATATTAGAGGGTATAGATTTTTCGATTCCATTTATATAATTATAATATGATTTTTTTGACAGTTTTTTACATTGAGTTCTGTAATTGTGAAATAACTTATAGTCATTAAGGGATTTAGATTCTTTAAAGTTTTTGTGTGCAGTTTTTTTGCAAATAATCAGGTTGATTAACTCGCTGTTGAACCATTTCGGGAACTTCGCTTCTTTGAAATGTGAAAGTGGTACATAGTTTTCAATGGCCCTGTTGATAATTGTGAAAAAAATTTCAAGATTGTAGTTAATATTATTGTTGAGGTGAAGAAATGACCAGTCTTCATTTGTAAGATATTGGTTCATATTAGGATAGTCAGCTTTGGAAAAATTATAAGCAAGGTTAGGAAGAATAGTTGTGTCGTCTGGTAAGTTATTCATCAATATGGTTATGCTTAAAGCGGGGTGGTGGGAGTCTAGGGGGAGGAGCTCGTCAACTGATTTAACAATGTGAATTGAGAGATCACTACAGAACACTAAATCCGCCAGCCGGTTATTGGTATTGTAGACTTGATTGACTTGATGTAGAGCGAGTAAGTTCGTCATATCTATTATTTCACGAGCATTTTCTGGTAGGCTTAAGTTGTTATAAGAGTTTTTATTCATCCAATCAATGCTAGGGGTATTATAGTCACTAAATAAAATTGTTCTGGCATCAGGGTATTTATTTCTAAAGGTTTCGAGGTCATCAATGTGGTTTCGGTAGACTGTGATGTTGGATCCAGGAGGAATGTAGACACATCCCAGTAAAATTTTACTTGATTTAGTTTTTAGTAACACAAATACCTGTTCTACGTTTTTTACTGAGAAAGAAAGAATTTCGAAATTTGAAAAATTAAGGTAAATATGACCTGACTTCGAGCACACCAGCAAAACATTTCTACCGGCTTTTAACATTTTCAAAACATTTTTACGGTTTTTTTTAAATTTTCCACATTTTTTAATAGTTTCTTTAAAGTATTTTTGGTAAGCAAATAATCCAAAGAAATTATAATATTTGCGACTTTCTGGAATAGTATTAAAGATAATATTTTCATTTAACGGTGGCTTATTTGATAACCAAAAATTCTTTTAAGAAATTATAAAAAAAAATTTCAATTTCGAAAATTAAAAAAATCGTCGATGCAAAAAAAATAATTATTTTGGTAATAATAACTTTAATTGAAACTAATTTAATCAACGTAAGAATATCACATTTTCCATTGTTATTTATATTTTTTTTTACATAAGTTCCACACAGGAGGCCCTGAGGAAAATAATTTCCCTCAGGGCCTATGTCATCTTTGGCGATGCTGTGTGGAGGGTTTTTTTAAGGAAAGGAAGGAGGGGAGAATTCTAAGAAGCAAGAGGGGTTAAGGGGTGAGTAGGAATCTGGGGTACAGTGTGTCCTGGTCATCCGCCTCCAAGACCTAGACAAACCTCTCCCCATGAACCCGGGCACCCCTGCAAATCACCAAACGTAGCGAACCACTTGGGGTGACCTATGGCAGAGGTGTTGGTTATCCAATAAAGGCTCCCGAGGCGGCGGTACCCGTTCCCGCCTCCCAAATTGAAAATATTCTTTCATTGTAAAGTAAATATAGAAGAAATATATTAATATATTTATGTTTTTTTTTATATTTATTTATCTATATACGGTATGTTTACATTACATTGTTGATATTATAGTATAATAATTTTGAAGAATCATAATATGATTCTTATATATTATATACTCACTGTTTTCTCCGTACTAAAAATTCTAAATTCTTCATTATATTTATTTCCCAAAACAGTCACCTTCTTATAACACGTGGTATGGTAACCAACAACATCGAGTGATGCTTCAGTTAGCTCAACTTCGTTGTATTTAAAATTCTTTTTTTTACGAAAAGCTAACTTCAATGAACAATTTTTAAAAGTTTCATCATTAAAGTCAATCCACGAATCGTCCGAGCCACACAAAAAACACTTTTTAGGCATTTTTCAATAAAATATATTGTCAATAAACAACGATACGTAGTAACACGTGTTCTCAATATTTTAGGTTATTAACTACTGCAAATGCTCGGTATTTACTAATGTATCGCTATCCTTCTCTGTTGCACGAATAAATAGCATACGCGCTCTCTTTCATCTGGCGGTCTCGTCGCGCGCAGCTGCAATGTAGATGGAATAGTTGTTTACCAGACCTCTTTGTCGCTACTTTCAAGTCGCGCTCAGCTACAACGCTGCGTCCTCTTCTAGCGCACGGGATATTTAGCTCCGACCTCTTTGTCACAAGTTTTATTCCACACGCATAAAATTTTCACCTTTCAAAACTCGACAACTGTCATTCAGGCCAGATTTTTTACAGACAACCCTATATCATCGTATTCGCAATTAAATAGCGCTCATTTTGATATAATATTTATTTATTAAACAAATAGGTGAAAATAACTATTATCGATTTACCTGTTTATACCTGCCAACCCAATAGTTGCGCCAGGAAAAAAATAACAACCCAATGAATGTATATTCTATAGAATTTATAGGCTTCATACTTTTGGTTGGTATTAAATTTATTCGTTAAACTCATGAGTGCAATATTAAATAAAAAGTCATTTTCAATTTTTAATTAATCATGGTCTGGCCAGGAATTTTTTAGACAACCCACTCAAGATATATTTTCTAATAAATTAAATTTGATATAAAATACTTTTCAGCCATTAAACAGATGGATGAAGGTCGTTTCTAGTGCGAATCCTCTACTATTAGTGGTGTTTCCATTTTTTGTTTTTCCTTTATTTTTTCCCATTATATCTTGATACATTTAAAAGTAATTTTTACATATTTTCTAAATGTATATAACATAATATAAGATAATATAATTTTAAAAAGTAAAAAATATATATAAGACAAAAATAGATATTGGGAACCCACTAAGGCACTGCCTGTGCGTGGGTAATATTGACTTAAGTGCTAAATTACACCAATAAGTTGGCGGTACAAGTAAAAAATGTAAATTTCAAAGTGAAAGTTTAAAAATATAGGTAATGTATCTTTGAAAATATTGTAGTAACAAAGTGACACATACAAGTTAGTTAATTTTTTGTTGCGGTTTCAAGAAGATAAATAAAGTTAGTCTTGAAGTCACAGTAGAATTGTAAAAGTGAACATAGAGTTTATAAAAAAAGTGTTTCAACATCCGCATCATTCAGCCATAATTTTAATTCTTTTATGTAAAGTGATATTTTATCTGTCACTTGAATGTGTTTTGGTAAAATATTAAATGTACGAGGACCAATAAAACTGCCATGTGTTTGCATTCATTTGGGGAACTTGATACATATTATTAGTCCTTTTGCTAATTTTATTTTCGTTTTTTACGAAACAATTTTTGTTTTTAAATACATATTTCTTTGTTTGTAATATAAATAAATTATGGATATTGAATACTGTCTCTTTGACTCAGTCGGGAATGTTTTATTTCTATTATACATAATTTATTAAATATTTTGTAAAGGCTTAATAAATGCATCAAGCGCACTCCATCCTACCATGCCGTAGATTATTGAAGATTGTACCAGGGAAAAAAATATCATTTTCAATTTGTCAAGATTGAGTACTTCCTTAAGTTTTTCTAGTTTTGATTCAGAATCTAGTCCATCTATCAACATATATTCAAAGAAGATTGTCTGTGGCGGACGATTTTCGAACATAAATCTAGTTTTATTTCGAGATTTCAAAACAAGTGGATTCTGGTTACTGTATACGTTACCGGAAATGTATAAAATCTAGGATTTGTATAAAACTCCTACGAAATGTATACAATTCCGAAACTATTTAGATTCCGGATTTCGTAGGATTCGAACCTCCGTTCGCTTGATGTCTGTCTCTCTGGCCGCTGAGACTTGTCAGGCACCTTGCCAACTACGCTATGGAAGGCACACACCAAACGGAAACGAGCGACACTAAAAAGAGACAAACACGTACATCTACATTTAGAGTTTAGCCTGCGAGAGAATGAGATGGACTAATCGGTGTCCTCTTTGTGCGGTGTTCTGTAGCCTATCGGCCTCCTCCTTGTGCAACGCCTTATAGAATAAAATGTAAAATAATTTTTAAACTTGGTGACGATATTATAATAAATAAACCCTACAATTATCCTACTCCTGATACTCTGCATTCGACTCATTCTCTCGAAAATTAGTTTTCTGAAGGTTTCACTTCTACCGCGTGTGAACTGCACACATTATTTTTGAAGTGAAACTTCATTAGCGTCGTTAGTGACTTGAAATTCAGGTGAAACGGAAATGCGTCACAAATCAGTTCCACACAAATACTCGGTTCTATTACGGTGTGTGCCTTCCATAGCGTAGTTGGCAAGGTGCCTGACAAGTCTCAGCGGCCAGAGAGACAGACATCAAGCGAATGGGGGTTCGAATCCTACGAAATTCCGAAACATTGTATATGCTACCGGAAATGTATAAAATCTAGGATTTGTATAAAACTCCTAGGAAATGTATGCAATCCGAAACTATTTAGGAAATATTGTTTTAAAAATTATTTAATACATACATATCCTGGTAAATGTGTATATTTCCTAGGAATTGTATATAAGTCCAAGATCGTGTTAGGAAATGTATAAAAAGAATTCACCTTAGAGAGTTCACGCGCAGTGACTTTGGGATCGTCTTCCTTTTTGGTAAGGTCCTGTATGATTTTCTCTAAATCTTCTTCAGTTTCAACTTTTTGCGTGAAATCATTGGGTAACTGTAAACCAACTTTTACTTTACACCCAAAGAGTGCCTGATAAGGAGATTGCTTGATACCAGCGTGAAAAGCTCCATTTTTCATGAGTTGCAATTTTCTATTTATCAGATCCACTTGGCATCTAGAGTTAAACTCTGACGATATAATAGGCTTTACAACAATGCCTTTTTTTATGCTTTTTTGCTTTTGTTGACATGATTCACAAAGTTCAAGATAAGTTTCTATATCCTTACGTGTTATGTTTTTGTAGTGACTCCATACTTCTTTCATCATACGATCTCTTCCGCCGTGACCAATTCGAATATGTACCTCGTGTAATATGTCGAATATCTCGCTATCACATGCGTAGTAAATAATATTGCTTGTAGTTTCTTTAACAGGAAAAATAAGCTTACTTTTCTGGTCAATGGTAATAACATCGTATCGCCGCAATAACCAATAATCGCGAGAAGTCTTTCTAGCTATTGTTTTTGCCGTGGAAACTTCTTCTATTAACTCTTTGTAATGTTCATCTTCAATATAAGCGGTGTTCTTAGCGTTTGTTAACATTCTGAATGATGCTAAAGTACTATAAAATCTCTCTTTCATAAGCGCGATGCGTGATTCGGCAGCCATTTTGAACAACAGCGACGTGCGTACGAACTGACTGTTTACGCGGCACTAGCGCGCTGCGCGATCGCCTGATCAAGTGATCAGCCGATGCAATACCCTCCCCTATCCCCGCGTACCCATTGATATCTTAAATGTATAGATTTCCTAGGAAATGTGTCTAATATATTATTATTTCAAACATTTCCGGGCGATTTTAGAAATTAAGAAAGGGACCCTCAGATGGTTTGGGCATGTAGAGCGAATGAACGAAGAAAGTAGTGTTAAAAGAATATATGATGCAAATGTGAATGGTAGAAGAAGTCGGGGACGCCCGAGGAAGACATGGCACGATCAAGTAAATCAAATACTTGAGACGGGCCATGTCAAAAGTCAGAATAATAGAAGAGTATGTATGAGACGATGTATGAATGTGAGTGAGGCAAAGAGTGTGTGCCAAGACCGAGTTGTTTGGCGGTCCGTCCTCTCTGCCTACCCCTGCGGGGAAACGGCGTGATGGTTAGTTAGTTAGTTAGTTACATACATTTCCTAGGAATTGAATACAATGACGGATTACATCACGGGCGTAGCCAGGTTTTAGTATCGGGGGGGGGTTCAAAAAGCAAAACTCGTGTCGGGGGGGGGGGGGTGAGGGGGGGGGGGTGTATTTCTTGAGCATTAACTAATAACAATTTACATTTTATGTTGAAAACTTTTATTTTCTATGTACATTGGTTAATTAAAGTAACAAATGTATATGGAAAATAAATCTTATTTTAAGCAGTCACCTGATTAGAAACGGAATTCCAAATAAAAAATCAACCGCAATCACCGAAAAAACGGAACTTGCAAGTTAAATTATTTTTTTCTTTCAGAGGTCCCCATTTATCTTTTTAGATACATAATATCATTTTGAGTTATCGGTGTTAAAAATAGCATTTCTTGAAAAAATTGCTTGTAAGTACATCAACAATATTTAAGATTCATGGGAATTCCAAAAAACATATGGGTATACATATAATACCAGTAATATTGTCATATGCAATAAAAAATTTACCAGGTCGAAATTTCCGTAGATTTAGTGCTGATTTCCCTTTTCCCTAAAAAATATTTTTCTCCCCTAGATCTAGTCAAATTTCCCTAGACGGTACGATAATATAGGTACAAAGGTTACCATCGGATAATCGGTACAGAGGGCAAATCCAAAATACATTATTAGTATAATAATTAGTAATAAAATAAGTTATGCCGCTCGCATCTCCTTATTTTTAATATTATTGATGTTGATATCTTAACTTTTCGGGGCTACGCCCATGGATTACATACATTTCCGTTAACATAGATATACATTAGATTTTGAAATACTATGGGTAAAGCCCGAGCTACGCCGGGGACTAGTAAAATACAAAACGAAAATATTTATTTCTTATCCATTATTTTTCCATTTTGCATTATAAATTATTTTGTTATGCAAATTTATATATGTTATTTGTCTTAAAAAAAAATAAACATGCAAAATCCCAGCTTAGCGTATAAATGCTCTAACCAAAATAAATAAGATTTCTTCAAACACAGCAAACTTATTTTGTGGCACAATTTTAATTCAAAATTAATAAAAACTTAGTTGTGACCACTTTTATTTTTATCAATTTAGAAAGGTTGTCAAATTTACCAATAAACAAAAAATCTTTATAATTCATAAGTGATACTTTGTTTCCTTTCTAAATTACGCCCTATTACACCCCCCCCCCCCCCCCCCCACCCCCCCCCCCCCCCACCCCCCCGGTCCTAATTAGTTTTAAGTAAAATCTGATATTCAGCATTGCTTATACGAAACATGTTGGTTTTTTAAACAATAAAAGTGGTTAAAACTAAATGTTTATTAATTTAAAAACAAATTTGATATAAATTCAAAATATGGAAATAAAACAATGCCAAGTTACGAACCCGCGATCTCTGTTTCCATAGCCACAAAACATGACGAATTTACATCACGAAAACTGTCAGTGAAACCTTCAGACCAGAACAACCATTACTGCACAATCTGCATGAAAGCTTTTTTTACAATGTATTGTTGCACACATGGTAATGAACGAAATAAAAAAGGCAATTAATAAATAAACTTACCACATTTTCTGTGTATTCCCTCGTGTAACTGTCAATATTTTTCAAGAAATCCAAACAATGCAACCACGGAATTTTAGAAATATACAGTCGATCATTTGCCATACCCGAAGTATAGGATTTTCTTTCCTTCACTCTTTCATTATTGTAGGTATTACGAAGCGTTCGTATTTTACAAACGACATCTTTCACGGATTCCATCTCCATGACTTCCATGATTGCCTTGTAGGCCACTTCTCGGGCATCTTTACTTTTGTACTGAGGATGTTTCGGATCCCAGAGACACTCGTTTAGCTGGTATTCATTGATAAACTGTATATTTTTATCAGCATGCCAGCGTTGATTCGCCATTTTCGACTACAAAATGATCACGGAGCTACAAGAAATACAAACACGCCCGCTCACTAGAAGCGTTTCCGCGACACTAGTTTCATCACGAATGAAATCAGTTGCGAAACACTAGTGTTGCCAACACATCAGGTGGGGCGCGCAACTAATTTGGTTTAATAAAACTAACGCATGCATGATGAAAGTATAAATATGTTCACGGAAATTAGTGAAATTAATGTCATGAAAAAAATTTGTTTCCTAATGTAAATTTGGTTTTACGCAATACCACAGAGAGGAATTGTAAAATAAATCAAATTAAACAAGTTGTGCAAGTTTTTTTTCTTGTTACTGTGACAGCTGTTTCGACGTTCGTTCAAATCTGTTATCAAACTATGGTAAGGTCACAGAATGACGAATTATTTATATGATATTTTTTATCCCTAGGTACCTCATTAATTTAAGCAAAATATTTACAACAAGCTGACGCCCCCGGCGTTGCCCGGGTTTTACAAAAAATATTTTTCGAAATCAAATGTAGACAGTGACTTTCCTCTTGTTTTGAAGGTCACATGTGTAAAATATAAAAACTGTAGATTAGCCACTCGTCCAACTTTAGATATCTTATTAATATATAAAAAAATTCGGGTTAGTTACACCATTTATAACACCATTTGGACCGATTTTGAACACCATGGACCGATTTTTATGATCTTTGATTTGTTGAATTTGTCTCTGCCCCGAATAGCAGAGTAGGTATTAAAACATCGGAAAAATTCACGACAAAAAAATAATGAAGTAAATTCTTTTTCTCATACATTTTGTATGGAACGAATTCTCAACTTTTGAAAGAGATGCAGGAATATTGTAATAAGTACCTATAATATTGAAAAATAGGTGAATTCCAAAAATTCAAAAACGTCAAATTAATGTATTTTATTCTTAAGCTAAGTTTACACGAAGCCAGTGCTCTGCCGCCAGTCCTACAGACAAGCCAGCGCTGGCCCGGCCCGTGACGAGGCCAGTCATTTCTGTTTTTTTCTTGTGGTGGGCACACGTTCGAAACGAAAATGAATTCGGGACAAATCCGGCTGTTGAAGAAAAAATGTTTAAAAAATATCTCTGCACAATTATTACAAGCGATAATTAATATAATAGAGGAAGAAATCGTAAAGAAAAAACGACGAGAATTCTTTAAGAATATTTCAATTTACCAAGACCTGGAAAATAACTTATTGCCGGAAAACGGAGTAAGACATATTTAATGAAGCCGTATCCAGTACAGAACAAAAAGTATTTAACTAGAGGCTATCTCGGGCCAGACGTATAGTCGAAAATACATTTGGGATCTTAGTTAGTAGATTCCGGGTATTAGAAAAGCCAATACAAACTAATGTGGAAACAGTAGATGCAAGCGTTTGTGCTTGTTGTGCCCTTCATAATTGGCTACGAAAGCAATCGAACTCTTACATCACTGCAACTTGTGTAGATCGGGAAGATCAACAAGAAAATTGTTAGCCTGGTTCATGGAGAAGCCAAATACATGCCCTACAGAGTATTCCCAACCAAGGTAGCAATCATTCATCATTCCGCAGATATTGCAAGAGAGAAAAGACAACTTTTCAAAAATATGTTTGTGACGAAGGAAGGCAATTAAATAACATACATTAACAATATAGAGTCTGTATTTAGGGCTCTTACAGGCGCGTGAAGTTAGCTAATTGACTTGTAGCTATATTCACTTGTTGAGTGAACCCAGTCACAAATCAATTAGCTAACTTCACGTCAAACGCTATATAGGGCACTATATGTATGGCCTTTATAACTTTGTAATATTCATATAAAATAAAGAATATCTGATTTTACTTACTACTGTTTTTCTCCTCACTGCAACAGGCTTCACAAACGAATCATATTCGTCGAACCATTTTACTTTTGGCTTATAAACGTTTCCCCCAGCCCCAACCCTTGTAGATTTTTCGATTTTGTCTTTTTCCAAATAGTACGTATTTCGAATACTTTTAATTTTTGCTTTAATTTCATCGATAGTCAGTCCTTCTATAGCCATTCCTTCCTGTAGTTTTTCTAGTGCCGAAGTACGTATATGTTTATTTTTATATGCATCACAACGCTTATCCCATAAACATTCGTGTTCTCTATAAAGCTGAATAAACTTTAAAGTTTCATCTTCAGTAAATTTTCTCGTCATTTTATAAGAAATAAAATCTCAACAAACGAAACACGTGTATACACTCCACGGATATGCGCCAGTGACTGGCGCGATGCGTCTACACGTGTTGCAACGCTGGCACGGTGGCTGCGGGGCACGCGAGCGGAGGTCACTGGCTTGAAAAATAGACGCGTGCTCTATTTTAGCCAGTGGCTCAGCTTGAAAAACTGTTATACGAGGCCAATACCAAGCCAGCGCTGGCCTCGTATAAACCATACGGAAGCATCTTTGATAAGTTTTTTTAGGGCTTTGTGCTTTTTGTGCATTTAAATACTTTATCACATTTCTTTTTATAACCACAGTTCCGAAAAAAGTGAGTGGAAAGGTCAGTGCTCGGAAGAAGATGATGTCTATTGAATTAAAGCGTGCTTAGGCAAAGTTCTTGAGAAAATCATCCTCGTTCGATTAGAATAATTTATTAATGAAAATAAAATTTTGCCAGATTTCCAACACGGCTTCCGAACTGGTCATTCTTCAATTCATCAACTTCTCCGCGTAGTAGAGATCATAACGGAAGGCTTCAATATAAACAAACATACAGTGATCCTTACATTTGACATACGACAAGCATTCGATAGAGTATGGTATAAAGGGTTATTATATAAAATGTATCAAATGGGCTTCCCCATCTCATATATTAAAATGGTATATAGCTACCTTACTGATCGTACTTTTAGAGTAAAACTAGACAAAATTCTATCATCAGAACGTCCACCAGCAGCCGGTGTTCCCCAATGCGGTTCACTATCCCCTAAACTATTTAACGTCTATTCTAGCGATATTCCCCCACCGATGAACCATAACGTAAAAATTTCTCAGTTCGCCGATTATACTAATGTTATCTCGAGTTCTACTGTCGCGACCACTGCTACACGCCGCGTACAGCTCCAAGCCACTCCTATTCGAAGAGTTTTGTAAAAAATGGAGAATTTCAATTAATCCAACCAAAAGTGCCGCTACAGTTTTTTCACGAAGACAACCCAAACAGCCCCCGAACATTATATTATTTGGGAAACAGGTCCCATGGGAAAAATCTATTAAATACCTCAGAGTAACACTAGATTCCAAGTTAACGTGGGCTAAACACATCAATGAAAAAGTAAAATCAGCTAATAAGTCAATATCAGCACTCTACCCTATGCTAGGTAGAAATAGTAAATTATCAGTAGACAACAAACTACTCATCTACAAGACGACCATCAGGTCGGGCTTTACATACGCTGCTCCCGTTTGGGGTCATGCAGCTGACACTCAATTAAATAAATTACAAACCCTGCAAAACAAAGCCATTCGATTAGCGTTGAATGCGCCGAAGTGGATCAGGGTTAACAGTATTCACAAAGACACAAACATTCCTCTGATAAAGGAGCTAATTGTTTCCCAATCGGAAAAATTCTACGCCGGCCTAGCCGGACATGAAAATCCGACCATTAACTCTCTCGCTCAATATAGCGAGAATGAAATTACAAAACACAAAAGACCTAAAGTATTCCTCCGCAAGGAGTAGGCAATTAAGTACATATTTAAAATAATAATAATAAAAAATATATACATAATAATTATTCCTGCATCAAGTCGCAGTATAGTTTTAGTTTCATTTCCTTCTCACAACCAAAAATAAAAATCCCTCCACGCAAAGTTTCATAGAAAATCCATTGTAATTATGCTAGTCAGTACACTCATTGTTTAGGAACTCTGTCAATAAATAATATCCAAGTCCAAGAAGAGAATGAGCAAGGGGTGCAAGTAGCTGACTTGGCGAGGCAGTACGGGCGTAGTACTACAACGATATGTAAGGAGTCGATAAAGGGTATAACGGCAGCTAAGGTCGTTACAATACTTTTTAAGCTCCGGAGCTCTCTCCATGATACGATGGAGAAACTGCTGATGGTTTGGGTGATGCATAAGCAGCCTATAGGCGATACCTTAACACCGGGCATTATATGCGAGAAGGTTTATAATCAGAACCCGCGCACTTTCACGGACGAGGCATCGGAAGACTCCTTTAAAGCCAGTCGAGGCTGCTTTGACAACTTTAGGAAGAGGACCGGCATTCACTGGGTTGTCGTGCATGGTGACTGGTGAGCTACCCTTATCAGCAACTTCCCATGTGAAGGCGGCTGAGGATTATCTCAAAACTGAACCCGAACTGATAGAAGCCAAAGGATTGTTTTTGGTAATTATCTCTACATATTATTTCGACAACGAGGTAAACTAGCACACTGGGGACTGGGGGATGTGTGGGATAATGCGAGACGCACAGGCGCACACGTGTGCACTGTGCAGACGGTCGTTCCTCGTATCTCAAATGGTGCTCGTATTTCAAATCAAAACTTCCCTCGCTAGACGGCTCGTATCTCAAATATCTCGTATGTTGGGGACCTCGTATCTCGATGTACCATTGTACTTCGTTTTTAACCCCCGACGCAAAAAGAGTGTCTGTCTGTGGAACCGTAGCTCCTAAACGAATGGACTGATTATGACGCGGTTTTTTTCGTTTGAAAAACTGATGATCGAGAAGGTTCTTAGCTACAATTCATGAAAATCTGTTCAGGCGTTTCAAGGTCGTCGGCTCTTTTTCGTATCGGGGGTTACTTAAAATTTTGAAAATTTTACTTAAACCTTAATTTAGGCTACGAAGCGCAGCACAAAGAAGAGATCGAATATACTTTCTCTCGTAGGCTAAATCCTATAGATGAATGTGTTTGTCTCTTTTTAGTGACTTTATTTCTCGTTTCACCGAGATTCAAATCACAACGGTGCTAAAGAAGTTTTCACATCAAAACAGCAATTTCGTAAAATTTAACTTCTTTAGTAATAATTAGTTATAAATTACATTGTTGAATTTAAATAAACATAATAATAATAGAAAAATAATACTTTATTCCCAGCTACATGAATTAAAAAAAATATATGGAGTGCAGTTCACTCGCGGTTGAAGTGAAACCTTCGCCCACGCATTCTCAACCAATAGGAGCCTTGAAAAGTGAGGCCATAATCAAAGCGGTCAATGAGCGTAGTTTGAAGCTTCGTAGGTACTTTAATGCGTCATTTCCGTTTCATTTCTCAACCAATAGGAGCCTTAAAAATGAGGTTACAATCAAATAATACTGTAATGCGTCATTTCCGTTTCAAATCTCAACCAATAGCAGTCTTGAAAAGTAAGGTCATAATCAAAGCGGCCTATGAGCGCAGTCTGACGCTTCGTAGGTACCCGAATACATCCGAGTTTCCAATCACAACGGGGCTAAAGAAGTTTCACTTAAAAAATTAGATAGTAACTAAAAGGGTCAACGTAATATTCGCAATGGAATCTCGCTTAACAAGCATAATTTGTTCCAGTATCTTACTCGTAATGCGAAACACTCTAACAATTAATCTAAAATACGATAACGCGTTCAATCCGAAAAATATACATCTCCTTAACCAGAAGAGACTCGTCTCATAACGATTAATAACCTGTTGCGACATAGTCTAGCACTTCAGAATCAACAAACTTCTTTTTTCTAACGTAAATACCTCACAAGAGTCCCAGCTGCTCCGGTCTGGAATCAGTGAGACTATGGCATCCCCAATCTTGAAGTCGCCGATAGAGTCTTCTGCTGCCTTTGTGTGCAAACGTGATGCCTCACCATGCCTCACAACTGTGTGGATGCCGGTTCTTCTCTTAAACTTCTCGAACCATCCACGACTTCCCTTAAATACTTTTTCTTCGGCTGTTGATGATTCTGGAGACTTCTTAACGAGGTCGGCAAAAATCACTTTCGCCTTCTCACAAATAATGTTTTCGGTAATAGTGTCGCCTTGCAATTGCTTTTCGTTTATCCATACAAGAAGCGATCTTTCAACATCGTCGAGAATACGTAATCTTTGCGTAGACATTCTTGTAACTCCCTTTGAAGCATCTATCTCCTTTATCTTGTCCTTGTTCTTGAGGATAGTGCAAATGGTTGATGTGGACCGATTATATGTGCGTGCTAGATCCGCCACGCTAACACCTCGTTCTCGCTTTTCAATGATTTTACGTTTCAATTCTAGAGTTATTTTTATTCTCTTATGGCTGTCTTCCTGCAGCTTTTTCTTCGGGGACATTTTTGTAAAGGTTTTAAAACTTTCCACAGAAAAATCAAAAACGATGACTAACACAAGTTTGTAAAAATGTGTGATCACAAGCGACGCTAACATGCTACCGGAACAAGTGCTAAATACTGACTAGAGTCCTGGTGCACAAGTGAGTAACGTGAAGGGGACCTCCCCTTTCATGTCACTCGTTATGCAAAATATCGCTCGTTAAGGAAGCCATTTTTTTATAATGTATTTTGCTCGTAATGCGAATTTTTCGTTATGAGAGGTGCTCGTTAACCGAGGTTCCACTATGATAAAAAATCAATATAAAAAGTAAGTTACAGATCAAACATATATAATAATTAATAATGTTAACGATACAAAACCTTTAAAATTTAGTAATTTAAATTTTACGTCTAATTCGCGTCTATTTTGAATATTCCTTGTACAGTTTACCTACTATCAAAATCTTAGATGACTAATTAATAGAGTGAAGAAGATATTATGTTACTGATACAACGTGCATCATCTCACTGCGGGGAGTGGACACACTTTACAATATACTTCGTATAGCTCTATTTCATTGGCTCAGACATTCTTTGAATGGATAATCTTTTGACAAGCGGTTATAAGAAGGCTACAAGAACATACCTCAACGATTATAATAAATAATCAATGTAAGAATAATACTACGAATGTAATGTAATCAATGTAAGCGTGAGTTTTGCATATTTTGCATAGTTTTGCATACAATATAACATATTTTACTTCAAGATTTACTGTTTACAAAATTATTATAAACTTATAGGTACCAAATGTTGTAAAAGCCTGTACGGGCGTATAATAATATAATAAATAAATGAGTTGAAATGGAATACTTACGTATTGTTTTTTGGTAATTATACAATTTAAGAATGTGGCGGAATAGCAAATATTTCCAAAATTTAATGTCTATTTTTTAGTGATGCAACGAATACTACTTTTACGAATACGAATATGAATATCAAACCTAGTATCCGGCTAATACCAATACGAATACGAATAACTTGGCAGAGTAATTCACACTCATTTATTTAACCGTTTTCTGATTATTTTATTAACCTACTAATAATTAAAATTTACAACTGTCAATTTTTTTAGGAGAAAACACAACATCTGTAGATTCCCTGGTGACAGGCGATTTCTTTTTTCAGTTTGGATGTTGCCAGCCGTTGAAAAAAACACGTTTACGAGAGGACATTTTATTTAAATTTAGTTCCTTTTACTTCGCAGCTAACACACATAATTGCAATTATACAATTTACAATATACTTGCACACTTGACCTGTGCTTTCGACTGTCAAATACTGAAACTACTAACAAAAAGAACGCGTATTAAATGAAAAAATTCGAGTTTCATAGTACAGTACCACAAACTTATCTTTGCCGGTGGCAAAAATTGGAACTACAATTTATACATATTTGTTCACCACCAGCGATACCACCGCCGGCACAGGTAAGTTTGTGGCATTGCAATAGGGAATTTCCCTGAATTCCCCATCCCATCGCGTCTTGTCATTGCGGTTAGGGAACGTACCCATACTACGTGACCTATTTAGGGGGGGGGGTCATCAAAATACCACGCTTGGTCACAACGGGGGGGGGGGGGGGGAGGCTTAGGTTTTTATCACGTAGTCAATCTAGAAATCTCGCGTTTTTTTTCGAGCTACGAGGGGAGGTTTTTAAGTTCGCGGAATGGGAAGGTAAGTGATTAATGGGGGTACCGCTGAATTAGGTACTAATTGAACAACTCATTTTTAGGATAAACACCGGGTTTTATCGTAATTAGGTCATTAGTCTTTGAGCTATCGTCGACCAAACACTTCAATCGGGAAGATATTGTGAAATGTGGAGAAAATTGAGTTCCGTGCTGTTATAAAGTTCCTTTAAGTTAATTTAAAGATCGGAAAAATGTATTAGGGTAGTAGATGAATATGTTGAAAAGGAAAAATAATTTTGGTTTTTATTTCCACTCCTTACCCAATCCGCAAACTTAAAAACCCACCCTCGTACATTCAAATAAGTGAAAAAGTTCAGGGAACGTGTTTGTTGAAGATGATTGAGATGAAAAATGTTTATAAAAATAACAAGACTTTCGTTTCCATAAATTACGTTCCGGTTTCAATATATTTTGATATAAGTTTTATCTTGATAATATTTTTTCCACTTGTAATGCATGCACTCTTGCTGTCACGCAGCAAGCGCCGTATTAATAAAGACAAATATAAGCCAAATAATGCATTTTTCATTTTTTGTTACCAAAAAATGATTCGAAACCATATTTATAAAATACTACGTGAAAACTGTAGGGGGGGGGGGGGGTCTTGGAATATACTACACGTGGTCACCGGGGGGGGGGGGGGGTAAAAAATTGCAAAAAGTGTGGCACGTAGTATGGGTACGGGAATAGCGTTCGGATACAGAGGTGCGTGACACACGGTATAATCAAACGGAGATACGTACAAAAGTTTTTTTTATAGTATTCGTATTCGTAAATATTTATTCGCCGAATACGAATATTCGGCAAATGTCTACTATTCGGCGAATACGAATATTCGTATTCGTTGCATCACTACATTCGTTGCATACTACGAAATTTCCATTCAGTTATTCAACCGACACGTCAATAAGTCCGCCCCAGTCACTGCTCACTGCGCGGACAGCGGACATCTGCACAAACAGTCCGCACTCAAATAATTCACATTATTTACTCACCTCAAAACTTCCAGTTTCTCCAATCTCCTCTTGATCTTTTATGAAACTAATTTCATTATAATACCATAACTTTGGTTCGGGAATTTCATCACTAAATGCACCTGAAAGCAATTTTTGCTCTATCTTTTGACACTCCTTATTAAAATTTGTACGCAAAATATTAATCTTCTTTTTCAATTGATCCTCGCTGTAATCAGGTTTGTATTTGTTTAAAACGCTAAGCATTTTTTGCAAAGCGGTACTTCGTTTATTTTTATTAGCGTAATGTATCGATTTCACTCTCCATAACTCTGGACAATCGCGATATAATGCTATTATAAGTAAAACAAAATCTCTCTCCTCGATGGAACACAGTCCAGTGGGGCTAGACACGTCCGCCATGTTTGCTATCTGGCGAGCAACGAGCAATTAAACCGAACGAACGATTGTCAATCGACACAATCAATCGGCTGGCCAGCTTCATTACGCTCAATCACTCCAGAGATTTCAATTTGGTTAGATAAGGTATTTTATTCTAATTTGGCAAGACGAATATCAATATCATTCATTCTAGACAGGTCTTTTTTAATTTTTTCGACGTCATTTTAATTCCCGCCAATTCCTTTAATTTAGTTAGTATTTCATCATATTTTTCGGAAATAAAGTCGGTAGCTTTTTTGTTTCGGCCGTCTCTAATTCAATTTTTTTTAAACATTTATTTTTGTTCAATCAGAAAATTTATTATCAATACAGTCAAAAAGAATCTGATTATTATCGACTGACTGGGGACTATGTGACGTTGTGGCGTTATTTGTTTATTTGGAGCGAGTTTCTTGAAGCATTTTTATTTATTGTTCACGACTCGTTTAAATTGGAGCAAAAACCCATTGGGAATGTTTAAAATAGCATTTGAAGGAGCAATGTGAAATTTTTCATGCATGTAACTTATAAAATAACTGAAAAAACCTGTTTATAATAATTTTCGAAGCATACCTAGGTACTTTTAAATTTTTTTCTGTCGAGAGAATTTCATGTAATTACTGCTTCGGCGTAGCAAATGCATAGATATTACTAGTGATGTAACGGAAGTGTCTTAACGGAAGCAGAAACGGAAACAATGTCAAAAGAAAATATTAGTGGAAGAGGAAGCGGAAGCGGAACCGGAAGCAGAAGTGTTAATACTATGAAGAAAAGGCACAATTTAACTTTTTACCAATACCACCCATCCAAAGACTGATGGCGCACGACTTTTCTTAAACTACGTGATCGAATGACGCGCGGAGTCGCCACTAGGCCACGACCGCACTTACACAAAGTTGATAAAGTTATAATTATAAGGTAATAAATATTTACTGACCTTGCATTTTTTCCTTTCCAATGAAAGTTTGACAGCATTATCTAACTTCTCATACTCTGCAAACTGTTCGGCATGAATAGATTTTAGGTGACTCTTTAAAGCTGTAGTCGTGCGACCTTTTCGCGAATACACTTTTTCACAGAGTTTGCATCTGGCACTTGAGTCATTGATCTCAACGAAATAGTTCCAAATGGGACTTGTTTTTTGTTTCATTATTGCACTAAACACAAAATTAGTAAGTAACAAAACAAACAACAAACATAAGAAAAAAAACTACAGAAGATTTAGGCGCTTACGCTAAACTTCACGAGGCGCGGCGATGCGCAGAATGAATGAGTTTGTGTACCGCCCCTTTTCCAGTCGTCCACGCGTCCCCCCCCCCCGCGCTCCTCGCTGTATTCTTCGTTTAGAGTTATGTAAAGTTTGCGGAACCAGAAACGGAAACGGAAGTGAAAAAACTTGCGGGACTTCTGGGGAAGCGGAAGCGGAAGCGGAAGCGGAAGCGGAAGCGGAAGCGGAAGCGGAAACAGAGAAGCGGAAACAGAGAAGCGGAAACAGAGTTCTGTTGCGACACTAGATATTATCTTCAAAAATAACATTTATTTTTTGAAAACTTTCGGAACATACGAGTATGTCGTGATTTTTTTTCTGTCGAGGGAATTTCATATAATTGGCGTAGGCAATGTACAGCTATCTTCAAGAATAGCATATATTTTTAAGAGCTTTAAAACTTCAGGTATTCAAGGAAAATATGTAATAAATAGGTAGAAATGTGGGAAGCCGGGCCTTAGCCAACTATTTTGATTTTTTCAAGAAAAAAATATATCGCCAAAAAGCGTGTTTTATTTTATTTTGCGAAGCTCATGTATAAATATTGAAATCCTCTACGATAAATTTCTAAATAATTTAATTTTCCACATTACACAATAAAACCATAAGAGCTCGTTCACATTGAGCATATAAATATAAAAGATCATAGCACGCCACATATCGCTCTCCATGCAATCCCTTCAGACCGTTCACACCTGAGCGCTTTATGCGCACATCAACCATAGACAATGCACATCTTACGCCGTAACCGCTCCTGAGGCGATATGCCAACAGTTAAGCGCCCCCCACTCCGACAAAAACAAGAGAGGGGGTCATTTTAATTACGGAGCTGCCAAGACCAGTGGATGACAGATGTCAAGTTGATAGATTCAGTACGAAAAATGCGCACTCCGTGGCTGCTCGCTAATTCAACTGACCCCCTCTCCTACCATAAGAAGAAATATTTGATCTGCGCTGTGTGAACGGCACGAAACATAAGTGCTCGCGGTTCAACAGATACCTGCTAGCGGTTGTATTACATGTCTGAACACCCCTTAACCCAAAAGGGGTTTCGGAAGTAGGAGATATAGAACTTTAAAGCAGGTTTTATAGGCCTAATACTTGATTTTTGATTGACTAATCGATTGTTTCAAAGGTAAAAATATGCGTTCTACTCGCAGTATTTAATTAAAGCATCTAAAATATTTCTAAGCGATATAATTTTCAATTCAAAACCACAGGGTTCCTGCTTCAATATTTATATTTTTGAAACGGACGTTCATGGTGAAATATGAAACTTTTTCCACTTTAATTTATTTGACCGTAAACGGTTTCAGCTTAGAATTTGAAATTAAAACACTTTTGTACTTTCTTCCGGTTTCAGCTTGTTAAAGCCATCTTCTGACTGGTACAAATTATTCTTAATCTACGGTTTATATACACAATATATGGGGGGGAGAGGGGTGGTGTACAACGATTTTATTCTCTATATGGGTTTTCTTACATGTGTTACTATGTCGTCTTTGACTGGAATTTCTAATGATTTTGGTTATTCCCAGTAGGTTTAATTACCTCGGGTTTGTAGTTTACTTTGATATTATTTGGGGAACACCTTACAAGTAACACGAATTATAAATGACTTAATTTTATTGTTGTTATGTCTATTCTTAATTAAAATCGTTATTATATTTATGATGATATGGAATTTCAGATTGATGTATTGATTTTTAAAGAGACACGTTTTTACATATCTACTCCAATGTAAGAAAAGTAAGCAGCAAACCCGTGGTAATTAAGCCCACCGGGAATAACCAAAATAATTAGAAATTCCACAGTCAAAGAAGAAAAGAAGACTTCGTAACAAATGTAAGAAAGCCCATATAATTAAATAAAATCTCTCCCCCTCCCCGTGTTTTGTATATACATGTTTTGTGTATACATGTTTTGTATATAAACCTTAATTTAAGAATAATTTGTACTAGTCTGAAGGTGGCTTTAACAAGCTGAAACCGGTTACGGTCACATAAATTGAAGTGAAAACTAGTTTCATATTTGTTTTATTGTATTATTCATCATTTATGTAGCTTACCTGATCAGTTGCTATCATCTGAGAGTTGTGATGAAGATTTTTCAAAATTGATATAAGTATAAGAATATTGTTTACCTGTGATGGGCTAAGATCTAAAACAATCTCAATTTAAATGGCTCTGTGCAGGTTGTATCATTAGAAAGTCTCTCTCCCGTAACAGTCATTAAACGTATGCCATGGCGGCTTTTGAAGCGTTCTAGCCATCCCTTGCTAGCTGTACTGATTCTGAAATTATGTTTTACATGTATAAATGCTCTTATTATTTTCTATTTTTCTTGATTAGTTTTGGTTTCCATTCTTTGGTGGCGCAACTGAACTGTGCATGTTATGTATCGTCATTCCCCCATAGAAAGGGGGTGGGATAGACCCTGTCCATGCACATTGCCAGGCGAACATACAACAGAGCGGTCTTCCCGCGATCCACCCGCGCCTCCCCCATCGACATGCGTTGGCCTGAGGCGTAACCGTGCGGTCTCGATGTCCTTCCGTCCCCCCTCCGGTAACCCGACGCTCATCTTTCCTCAAGGTCTTCAAAAACTTCCCCTTCTCTCCCAAGTACATTTCTTCGAGGCAAAATCGGGGAACCGGCTAAAGGACGCGGACTTCGAGCATCGTTTGCGGTTGGGCCGATAGCTATACGCATTCTCATTGGGACTGCCCGGTGGTCTATGGAATACTTTCTCTGGCTTTTTTTAAAATATATTTTATTTTATTTCCGCTACTATAGTAATTACTTACATTATAATATAATAATAATAATAATTTTATTTTAGTAATTTGTACATTTAAGTTTACAAATTTCTAATTGATAATAATATTTCATATTCACTATATTTTTTCAAGTTTTATGTAGCTCCTACAATACATCTTGAACTTTGCAATTGGATAACATAATCATATAACTGTTTTTTCCTCATTACTTATTTTATTCACAGAAGGTTTCTTCGACTGGTCATAGCCGTTATTTTTATTTTTCTTTTTCTTTTACTAACACTATTATCTCTTTTTGATGTTACCTATTTCAGAAGAATTATTCCACGGGCTGCTACTTCTATTTATCTTTTGTATAATGTTAATGTAAGTACTTGCATACTGCTTACTAACCCCGTATGCATGGACATTGGAGGGTCTAGAGTCGTTCAAATAAATGTAGCTTCGTTCAAAAAAAAGTAGAGTCTTGACGTGTGCGGTGAAGGAGGAAACCATATGTTTCCTTATAACGCCGTTGGGAAAGTGGTGGGTCCCCTCCAATCCCTTGCTAGCCACGAAGTCATCTTTTTTCAATATTTCCTTGTAAAAAAACTTGGCTTTCATGGCCAACATGGGTCCCGAAATGGGCGCATGCCTGTTTCTTTCCTGAAGAAACCACATGTACAAAGCTTCTTCCACCTCTGGATGTTCAGCTTTCTCGAGTCTGTCTTTTGTCTGTCCCACAGTCAGTAGTTGACACGAATGTTTTAATCTTCTCTTGGTTCTTTTTAATGTCATAAATTGTAGATCGACCTACACCGTATTCACTTGCTAAACTGCTGAGGGATTCATTACGATTTAAGCGATCAAAAATATAACTTTTTTCTTTAATTGACAGTGTTCTGTGCTTTCGCTTTTGAGCTTGTGAAGACATTATTATGTATGTATATGTGAGGCACAATAAATAAACAACAAACAACAATGAACGCTCGCTAGGCCGCTATCACATGTACAGTCAAATTCAGGGGCGTATATCTCTGTATTAACCTTGTAACTCCAAAAAATATCGGGTCCATAGATGAACTGAATTGTAGATAGTAGGTAAACGGAAATGACAAATACGCCATTGAACCAGCATATCCGGTTTGGTTTATGATTGCATTTGTCAGGGTGAATAGTCAGTCGCGTTATACCAATACGTAAATATTTTGATTTTAAAATGGTTCTTGCAAAAGCACTTCGAGGAAGTTTTAAAAAGCCGTGCTGCGTTAAAGGCTGTGTGGACAGATATTCGATTCGACATAGATATCCCAACAACATAATTAAAGAAAGTCAGTTTCGTGAGTGGTCGTAATGACGACGAAAATGCAGGTGATAATCTCTCATCCGTTATTACGTTTGTTTTTATGTTTCATTTTGTTGTTTTTTTTGCCTAAAACTGTATTTATTTTTCATTGTAGACCCCAACTCGACAAAATCTCATGACATTAAGTATTATGAAGCCTTGGGACCACGATTACGTCAAACTTCGTAAAGGTATGTAATCTTAAATTGCAGCATTATTCTTTTTTATATTTATTCAGATTTAATTCATGTTTGCTGAGGACAAAGTTGTGGAAATTATTGCAAAACGTATAATCGCAAATGGTATAACGCTATGGTTTGTTCACAAACTTTGGTTAATTATATTGATTTCAGTGCATAATGACTTCCCAAGGGCCATCGGTGTGGTTGTTCCTGCCAAAGGGTGTTATATTTCTTGAAAGGGAAAAAATAAAGTAGTTTTTGTTCCAAAATTTTAGCTAATTCGTACATATATTTATTTCAGATCAAAATGTCTACGAAGGCACCAGCAGTGAGATTGTTCCTGCCGAAGGAGTCCCAGGAGTTAACGAAGGTATGTACATTTTGTATACTTAGGCACACTGAATACAGGACGGTCTGAGTAAATGAACTTGCACCATTTCCAATGCCTTTAGGCATCTACGGTACCCACCTGACCAGTGAATCAGATACTTGAGACGGGCCATGTCAAAAGTAAGAATAATAGAAGAGTATGTATGAGACGATGATTGAATGTGAGTGAGGCAAAGAGTGTGTACCAAGACCGAGTTGTTTGGCGGTCCGTCCCCTCTGCCTACCCCTGCGGGGAAACGGCGTGATGGTTAGTTAGTTAGGTACATATGGCATGCCCCAGACGTTCGCTATTTGGATAATATTTTGTTTTAAGAATCCAAAAAGTTTATTACAAAGCTCCTGGATATTTGTTGAAAGGGAAAAAGTATTCTACTTTTTGTTTCCAAACTTTGGTTAATGTGTTAAATATATTTATTTCAGAACAAAACTTCTACCTAGGGACCAGCAGTGAGGTTATTCCTACCAAAGGGATACCAGGAGTTACCGAAGGTATGTATATTTGTTTTATATTTCTTGAAAGGGAAAAATAAAGTTAAGTTATTAAATAAAGTAGTTGTAACTTGCATCACAAATTTTTAGTGACAGGGTGTCTGCTGCCCTAGAAGCATTAAACCATATACGTCCAGAGGCGTTTACAAAAAATCCATTGGACACTTCACGAGTTTTGCAATTCTTTGATACACTATTCGATAGTGTCAATGGAACTTCATTTCACACCAAAGGGGGCAAAAAATATCGTGTGGCTTTATCAAATTACTCCCCCCACTTTCAATATTGTGGAATGAGTCGTTGCAAATATTGCGCACGATGAAATACGTCCATCAGACGACAGGGGCAAATATTAGGACTTTAGCTCCAGTATTAAATAACTGGATTTTTTCCATCCACGGCATAATGGAGTTGTGGAAATTTCTCGAAAATATAGGTTTCAAATATTTAAAATGTAGATATCTAAACCAAGATCCATTAGAAAACTTTTTCGGTTCGATACGAAGTCGTGGGGTCCGAAATCCGTCCGCTACCTTATTTTCAGCAGCCTATAAATCATTAATGATTTGTAATTTGTGGTCCACACGTTCACCGGGTATGAATTGCGAAGCTGACAATTGAGCCGTCCTTCTGTCTAACATAGAAGATTTTATTTACACCCAATCTTCAACTTTAAATCTAAATTTAACGTCTTTTTTAACTATAGCGGACATAGATGCCCAATTTGGTGAAATTTTAGATTAATTTTCCATACAAAAAATGAGTATTGACGCCTACGTCGCTGGATTTTTGTTAAAAAAGGTGTTGAAATATATTAGAAATTGTAAAGAATGCAAATCATCTTGCATTGGTGATCCGTATGATTCCTTAAATGCCTTTATTCTGAGCCGTGAATACTGCATCACGGAAAGGCTCAGCCTTAATTATCCAACAAAAAATTTTGCACTAAACGCTTTGAATATTCGTTGTGTCATTGAGAATGTACTAAATCATTATTGCGAAAATATACACCTTGTGCCCATTATAAAAAATACAATTTTCAAATATGTATGTTTTGATTGGATTAATTGTCAAGAGCATAAAAAAAATTTGACCGAATCTATTGTGAAATTCGCCGTGCCCTTTAATATTAATGTTTGGTGCGGAGATATTAATAAAAAAATATCTGGAAAAGATACCAGACCTTATAATGGACCTGATTCCATCAGGAAAAAGGCAATGTTGAGGTACACAAAATATTCTAAGTATAGAGAAAAATGGTCGTCTTAGTATTTTTTTTCTCCTTATTTACATTTATTTATATACATACATATCTCAACTCAACCTATTGTAGTAATATATTGTTTGTCAAATTCTGTGTCTTTGTGGGGGCGCTTAGTACTTTCTTGAATATATTTCAACACCTTCTTTAATTAAAATATGTTTAGTATTTACATATTTTTGTATAAATTTTTTGTGCTTACATATTTTGACCGTGCATCAACTGAGGAGATGACTCCCAAGGCAGCAGCTGCATAACCCTCCTGCGCCTCCCCCGTTGCCTTGAGCAGGCCCGAAGACTGACCGTAGCGGACCGGTGCCCTTACACCCTGCCTCTGGTGACCCGAAGCTAACTTTTTTCCCTAGGGTCTTCAGGTTTCTTTCCCCCTTAATCCCAACATTCTCTTCGAGGGCCTACCGGGAAGCCGGCTTGGGATGCTGACGCCGAGTCTTGCTTGCGACTGGATTGATGTCCGCTCGTCCTCGGCGGGACTGCCTTCTCTCAGAAGGAACTCCTCTTCCTTTATATTAATAAACTTTTATTTCAGATACATCAAGTGGCGGAGATGAGACGTGATACAGTGAAATAAATAATTAACAACATGTACGCACTCGCATACTGCCTGCTAACAATGTATGCCTGGACATTGGAGGTCTAGAGTCATTTTAATAAAAAGTAGAGTTTTTACAAAAAAAAAATAGAGTCCTGACGTGTACGGTGAAGGAGGAAACTATCTGTTTCCTTAGAACGCTGTGGAAAAGTGGTTGGCAACCTCCAATGTTTACATATTTTTGTATAAAGCTCTTTGTTTTTGTGTTTTTAAAATTTTTTTTGTGTACTGTTTTTGTGCTTGTAATTTGTGCTCTTATTTTTTATGTATTTGTATTTATTGTACATTTTATAGAAAAGATTACAGAGTTAGCGTATTAAGCCAAATAATGTATTAATGGATATTCCGTTGGATATATGAATAATTATATAATACTGTTAATTATATGACAAGTACAATGAATGAATACATTATGGCCCAGTCAGCGTTAATTTCTGACTCATGCTCAATCTATGGGTGGAACCTCCTACTCTGCATTTTTATGTATTGTTTATCCATTGTCTTTTTAAAAATAAAAAATATTTAAAACATGCACCTGTGAGTTTTTCATTTTTCTAATGTATTGATTTTTCATCTCCTCAGGATAACAGGTTTCCATCTGACAAAGCTCCCTCCTGAGAAAATGAGCTGTAAAAAAACTATGTAAATCTCATTTCCTCGGAACCATCTTTGGCACATGGAACCTTGTCCTGGGGAAAAGTTTTTTTTTCGTTTTTCTGCTTTTCAAATTTTTTTTTTAATAATTTATTGGGCTAATAAAGTAGGGCGAGTATATTGTCTATGGCAGGCCTCGTACCATTGTCTATGACAAATGGCCTTAAACTCCCTTCTACCAAGATCGGGATTGTTTTTCTGTGGTGAAGTTGGTGTCGACATTTGTCCCATAGAAAAGGCCCGAAGATATCGATCTAGGGATTGGTATATTTATGGTCAAATTCAAACTGAAACAAACGCGCCAAACAAAAGCTGTGGAGCACAATAGTGGTGGCGCGTACAAGTCCTGTCCCCTGTCAACCTGTCCAATCAGACGTGTCAGATTACAGGGGGCTCCGGATTAGCCAGGAGCCGGATTACAGCGGTGTACAACTACCACTGTGTATGTATGTATTTACATTTTTTGGCAATTGGATGAATAAAAATATGCTTAGCAAACTACAGTAATAATCAAGCATTAATTGTTTATTTTATTTTACCTTATTGTTTCTGTTCTCTCTCTAGTTCTCACTATGCAAATGTGTTCGTAGGACTATAACATAAATGCAAACACCAGTTACCACCTTACGTTTTAATCATTTTCTTGTAAATACATTTTTATTTATTATTATTGCCATTTCAACAACTATGCTAAACAATCCACGGCTATTTTATGTTTTAATTGGTTATTTCATTTTTATTTTATTCTTTGTCTTCTCTTTTTTTTTATTTTGCTATGCTAAACAAATAACAGTTAGGTACTATATTTTAAACTTTTTTTATTATTTTATTTTATATTCTTTCTCTTCTTTTTATTTCATCAATTTATTTTTATTTTTTGTACAAATCATGTTCCACATGTTCATACCCATAATTATTTGACTGTCCTAAAACGGGATAATACTCCTAGTAAGGCAGTCAAAATTTAATAAATTATGTTTATAAATGTATAATATTGTGCTAAATAAACAAATAAATAAAAAAATATATATCAAATGAAACACTTTATTATTACCACTAATTTGTTTAAATGTCCTCACCAATCGGTTTCGCTTAGCTCAAGCTTCAACAGGATAAAAATTTATACTAAACAAAAATACATAGTGTGAGAGAGAGACAGATACAAACCTGCTTACAACAGAATATTTTCTCTATTACATTAATTTTGTAATGTTTTTAAAATGAATAAATTGAATTGAATTTAATGTATTTTTCTTTAGTTAATTTTTTTACCCTGATAAAGGTTGATCAAAGCGACGCCGTTGGTGAATAAATTGAAATAAATAAGTAGTTAAGTAGAAAGAGTTTGTGGAAGGCGAACGAGCCAGAGATCTTGAACCGCGAAGCATTCCTATTGGTTCCTCATACGCCAATAGGGATCCTCAGTTCTCACGAGTCACCTCTTGCCGTGACAAATTTATCAGAACCATTCTGTTCTAAACTGCCGAAGAATTAACAGCTTTGTTACATAGCTTCTTGTTCTCTCCCACTTTCATGCACAAATTATATATATTACATAAATATTAAATTATGGTGCGATTTTAATCGGATGTAAATTGTTCAATAAACTTGTAAGTACTGTATCAAATGCTTATTTTATTTAAACACCATTCACACATTTTCTGCCCCACATGTTAATATAAACTTAATATTTCAAACGACAAAGTAAATTTAAAAAGTACTTACCTTCTTTTTTTTTGACATGGGAATTTCTGATGTGTCCTTCAATATCTTAAGCAAAGCATATATTGTCGGATGTTTCATCTGCAGGTGGTTCCACAGAGCCGAAGTTCCTGCTTGTTTTCCTTCCCCTCCCCTCGAAATCATTACTTTGCACAAGGAGCACAAGGCGTAGCGAGGGTTGTCACAAACAGTGAAATATTTCCAGAGGGGAGACTTTTTGTTACCAGTTGACGCCATTTCAATTCACTCGCGATGAAGTTCTAATAAAGATAATAATAATAGATCTCCAAACACAGTTTAAGTCAATTTACACCAAAAGTTTCGATCCTAAATGGTGAACTTGAATCGTTAGGTTATCTATAAATTTGCTATTATATATACAAAATTAGGTAATATTACAGAATCACTGCATGCGCCGTGAATATTTTTTATAAAAATAACTTTGAAGTAAAATTTGAACAATTGATATTTTAACAAAGTGTTGCTGCCACTGTCACTCTTAAGCAGGGTACTCACCTAACCGTGTAACCTGTAACGTATCTGATACTGTATCAAGTGAGTACGTAGGCACGAGTCTACTGCGAGCCGCTCGCGCGTGGAGCGCAGTGTGCTCGCAGTGACCCGTCGACGGCGGTATCACTGCGAGCACAAAGGCCGAAAGGCGGCTCGCAGTGTGCATTAGACGTGGGTCGTTACGCCGTTTTCAAGAAACGTAACGAAACTAGTTTCATGGTCGGCGTAACCTGTTTCAAAACAGGTTATTTTTGTAACTAGTTATTTTCATTCAGCTTCAGTTACACACGAAACTGTGTACCCCCACCAACTATAAAGTTACACACGAAACGAAACTAAATTAAAGCACTCTCTAGTATCTAAGTGTTTGTAGCTATACAGTGAAATCAACGTATATGAAATTAACTTCCCTTCATACTTTATTCAGGCTTAGGACTGACTGCAAATGTATTTATGATTAATTTTGATAAAATTTCACTTTACGCAATTGAAATTTAAAATGCATTATTTTCCGCCACCCCAAATGCAAAAAGTTTCCTTTTATAGTAATTAAGGTGAATCTAAAGGTTTTTTTCTAAAAATTGTTCGTAATAAGCGTTGACAGTGCGATCGAAAATTTACCGAAAGTGCTCAATATTATACACAAGTACAACGACGAACTAAAACAAACTGAATTATTTTACTTTAAATTCAAAAAATGGTCGCTCGCTTCCCAGAAACGGAACCCACTCCCGCTTACTCGAAAATGTTCGATTCAAAATCTTGCACGCTCGGCCGGCCGGTAAACGCAACTATGCGAAACGCGAAACGCGGCGAAACTACTCTGCAATCAGTTACTCACATCACACCCAACACAGAAATAACGCATTTACAAAAATAACTACTTGCAATTTTATCGAAACTAGTTATTTACGTTACATACCGTGTAACTAGTTATTGTATCTAGTTACGTTAAATAACGCCCACGCCTAGTGTGCATGTGGACGGCAACACGTCCGCTTGTGTAGTGAGTACGTAGGCGCGAGCTTTAAACGAATGTTTTCATCATGGAGTGGACAGATGAATAAAATTCAATTGTTCTTGAAATGTCCTCTGATCTCTTGAGACTTCATATCCATTATTAAATTATTCGAACGATTTCTATTTTTATATATTTCACTTTGTCAGAACCGACGTAGGCTTTTATAATCTTCGATGATATTGTACATGAATATGAACGCAGCACTAGCCACCATTTGAGACGTGATATCGTCACGAGCACTGCGGATCCGGGAGGTCGTAGCTGGATACGCGGTTACCGTGGACGAGCCGTACCCACTTACAGATTGATACAGTATCAGATACATTACATGCTACACTCTAGGTGAGTACCCTGCTTTACTCCGCCGAATACTGAGCGAAAGGGACAACTGCACCTCAGGCGATAATACCTATATAAAATCATCAGAATCGATGTTTTATTTTCCACATTTTTCTCCTCCAAAAAAAAGTTCAAAGTTCAATGTCTGTACGTTTTGCTTATATTAAAATATATATTGTCAAGTTTGTATACTGAACGTCTGTTGATGGCGTCCAAAACAGACAATTTAAACGATTTGTGGATTGTCCTAACTCCTAGGGGTGTCGAAAGTGAAAAAAAATATCGATATTTATTAAAATATCAATATCGACGTCGATACATCGAGGAAAAAATATCGATATATCGGTAAAATTTTCAGGAGAATTTGCGTTTTTAAAATAATAGTGTCTTCAGCTCAATATTATCAATAGTAATTTTTGTACACAATTTGCTTTTTTTAATGTACAAAAATCTTAATAAAAATGAAGGTATTTTTATCACTATTCATTTTTATTACGTAATAATTACAAAAATATCAAAAACTAAAAACCTGTCTTCTAACTTATTATATGTAAACTGAGACGCATACAAAGTTTGTATGCGCCTCAGTAACATTCTATTGGCGAATTAATCTGTCAAAAAGGACTTTGTGTTTGGAACAAGGTATAATCAATAATCATAGACAAATGGGAACCAACACATAGGAGTGGCTTAGAAAAAAATGGCGAAAAATAGCAAACATTTCTATGTATGTACCTACACACATGAGATAGTATTGGTGATCACAAATATTAATGCACCGACAATAGATTTGTAAGCTATTAATAGTTAAAATTTCAACCGCCAGATGTCATGACCCAATACAGTTACTTTTTCCGTTCGTTACTATACGGTTTTGGATTCTAGTGACTTTAAATACATAAATTTAAAAAAACATCGTTTTTGATACAATTTTCGATATTGGATATTTTGTATCGATATATCGGATCAAAATAGTATATCGGCTAAAAATATCGATATATTGAATTAAAAATATCGATACCTTTTCAACAAGACTACTAACTCCTATAAGAAGTAACTTATCGAAAAAGGCGAAACATACCGACACGCTAATGATCGATATCTATATTACATTAAAAAATATTTGCACTAGTGTCAAAATGAAATTGGGGAGTCGTTTGTATGGAAAAAACGCCCCCCGGTTTCCTTTTAAGTACTACAAAAGTACTGCCAGCTAGCGTTTTGGCCTGTTAAACACATCGCTCGCCATACATTCCCATTGGGAAGCCACGAAAGTATTGTGCATGTATAGCATTTTCTGACACAGGCATAAATAATATAACTATATTGGAGAAGATGGAAAACATGCACAAACTAGTTTCTTAGTTTGAGTTATTTAAACAATTTGTACGTCTAGATATTCTGGCAAACGTCATACTTATACTAACAACAAAAAACGCGAATGTCAAGGTACCTACGCGAAATATGAGACATCAACCCTTCAGAGGAAACCGGGGGGGTTTTGTCCATACAAACTTAATCCCCAATTTCCTCTCTGGATTGCGATACTTCAAATATATATTTTTAATATAATATAGATAGCGACCATTATACCACACCACATCCTAGAATAAAGACTATGATTATTATTATTAGTGTGTCGGTAAGTTTTGCTATTTTTAAATAAGTTACTTTTTATGGAAGTTAGGACCGACATAGAGTATTTTCTTCCAATACATTTAGTTAAAAAAAAAAGAATCAGTCAAGTTTTGGGAGAGAAAAATGAGAATACAAAACCTCGATTTTGAAGATTTTATTCAGGTATTATCAGTCTGAGGTGTAGTTGTCTCTTTCACTCCGTATTCGGGGGAGTAAGAACGACAGTGACATCAACAGTTCGGTAAAATACCTATTGTTGAAATATCTCGGCGAACTTAATAAAAGCAAAGTTTTTTTACCATAAAACATCTAAAAATAATTTAAAAAAATCGAAAATCACCTCAAGAGGCGCTTAAAATCTATTCTTAATTTTCATAATTTTTAGTTTCACATCATTTCAGAAAAATGCGTGTGCCACCAAAAGTTGAAAGAATGTATTGTCGTCGACAATGAGTCTATCCGCCGAGTTTCGGCTCGATCGGATGCCGGGAAGTGCGAATTTGCACTTTCAAGATGTGCAAAAATGAATATAAAAAAAAACTAAATGAAATAAATGAAAAAAAATTCACGATTTAAAATAGATTTTAATAAAAGAGGAACTTAAATGCATCTTTTATCATCTCCCCCGACGTAAATGGTTGCTTCTTGTAGTAATTATTTTGAAACGAAGCGTTTTAAAAAAAATGTTCTCTAATAATATTAAACGTGTCCAGCGACTCGGAAATTTTACCGTATATTTCAAGTGTATTACCAAAAAAAGCAGATATATTTAATAAGGATTAGTATTTAAATAACTTTAAACTGTTACGTAACGCACCAACCAACTACACAACCGAACACAGCGAACGAATTCGGGCAACTGATCTGATGGTCGTCTGTTGTCATGCGCCAAAGAAACGAGTTTGACATTGAACGCACGTATTTCTTGCTGTACGATTCAAGTTTAGTACCAACTGGCCGGATATTCGGCTATCCGATCGCATGCCGGATATCCGGTATCCGGCCAATTCACTATCAGTGGCGTCTCTAATTTAAACACATACAAACAAACATTGTTGCAAGTATATTCTGTTTGTTGTAGTTACTTGCCAAAGGATAGATAAAATATGTGCATAATAATTATAGCAATATTTATATAATTATGTATACGCGGAATATATTCTGAAAAACAATAGAATAAGTACAATTATATTTTTGGTTTCATGTCATTCATTAATTTTTTTGATTATTTATTGCATTTTTTTTTCTATTATCGCACAAGAGTGATAATTGTCTGTGCGACAATGGTATCAAGAATCCGGGGTATGTTTGGGCTGAAGGAATCAGAAGGGGAAGTGTATGGGGAAGAGGCATAGAATAAAGAATATAACACTAGAAGTGCCTTCCGTACAAATTTGAACGAAAACAAATGTTCTATTTAGCCTAGCCCTCTGGTGTTCTTTCTCACTTGCACTCGTCTTAACTCGTAGATGTTCATCCCATTTGAATTTCGAAAGCAATGTATTGTATGGAATTATAGACCTAAATTGGTCCTATAATTTGACCATGAAACAAGCCCACAAGGCACTTCTTGTGTTATTGTTTTTTATATATTTTTAATTTTTATTTTGGTTTATTAGGGAAACAAACATTTCATTAAAGTAATTACATGTTGCATGGTAGCATGAACCTGCAAAGTTTCCACATAAAATTCACAGTATACACAGAAAACATATATGATTAAAGTCAACATAAAGTAGTAGAAAAAAGAAAAAGAAATAAAAAACACAAATTAAAGTATGTAAGATACGAGTACATAATGCGAAATGAAACCATGTACTCGTACCTAAACATAAAAATAATACATTTTCTCATCAAAAGATAATGTTAACTATAAAATAAACCCAATAAAAAAGAAAAACAACATAATGAGAATGATAAAATAACACACAATAGGGATAGAGGGTTCATAATTAACATTTCTTTTAAATATTTTTCTATTAAACATTTAGTAAATTGACATAAGGATATATGGAAAATATCAGCGCCTGAAAAGATATTATTTTATTTTGTGCACGTCCTTGTTAAAAATGAATGTTGTGTGTAGTTTGTTTTTGAGTATGGGATGTGGAATAGTTGGTTGGATCTTGTATTTCATATTGAACAGTGGGAATTAATGTTTTCTTGAAAACAGTGGTTGTCAACAATGTTATTAACGATTTTGAATAAAAAATTCTGGTCGGATATATTTCTTCTATCTTCTAGAGTTAATACATTGTGCAAAGTTAATGTTTTTGGTAAATGATATTGTGTTACAATTTTCCAAGAAATGGTTGATTGTTCTCTCAATATATTCCAAGCCTATTAATATCCTTAATATTGTTCTATTGGAAAAGATAAGTTTAGAAGTATCTACAACTGAGTATTCATTCGGATCTGGTGGCTGTTAACGCCATTTTAAGCAAGCTTTCGATTCATGGCATACATTTTTCATGACACTCTGAAAAAGTGCAGCAAATTGACAATAATGTAGAATAATTTCATAATAATTTTACAACTCAGTTCAGCTTTTTCATTTTGCGAATCCTTCGATATCAATTTTTCAAACTTCCTCAATGGTGGGGAAGTTAAAGTAATGTCGCTACCATTTAATAATCACTTAACAAGTATCAATATAGATTGTGAATCTCAGCATGTTGCAGGTAGTGATGATATTAATTTTAAGAATAGGTATATACTAGTAAAAAAATAATAAAAACTTACCAGTATATAATACGGTTCATTTAGCGCGGCGTTCTGCTGAAGTGTAGATGACAATTTTTTCCATTTTTCTGGGCCGTCATACACCTGCAAAACGGAAAAGGATAAATTAATGCATTATTATGGTACTGACAAACATGTTCATTGAGAGTATGCTTCTAATAAGCAAATGATAGTTAGTGGCATGTGTGTCAGTGACGTTGCTAGTATTGAGCATGCTACTGGATTCGCGGTTGGAGGGGAAGTGCTCTAAGCATGTGTGAATAGGTTTGCTGTTAAACATGCTAATTTCGGTTCGATCTCAGTTTGCTGCGGCGCTTGCGCATTATTAGAAAAAAATATCTAAAATGGCCCGTTGTGGAGACGAAAAAACCTTGCTTTTCGTTTTTTTTTATAAGAATCACGAATGTAGTTGGAACACAGGGTCACTAAAATACCCACAACAGATGTACAAATTCCCCAAAAGCTCCTTTCCCTCTAAAATGAAACCAAATTCTATTGAAATTAGCCAATCAGCATTTATTGAAGTGAAAATTTCTTATCACCGATGTGATTTTAAACTCGATGAAACGAAAACGAGCGACACTAAAAAGTGACAAACATATACATCTTTAGGATTTAACCGGCGAGAGAATGAGATAGAATAATCGGTTTCCTATTTGCGCCGTGCTTCGTAGCCTGTCGGCCTCCTCTTTGTGCGGTGCGTCGTAGAATAAAATGTAAAATAATTTTTAAACTTGTTAACAATATTATAATAAATAAACCATTCAATTATCCTACTCCTGATACTATGCATTCGTCTCATTCTCTCCAACTTTAATTTTCTGAAGGTTACTTCACAAATGATTTTTTTTTATTACGTAGTCATTTTCGGATTTGTTGACATTTCGGACCCAAATCAACCGCTTTGTTTTCGTAAAAAGATTTGTTTTCCCGGTTTGTGATTCGTAGCAACTTTTTTTACGCAGCCAGAAATTTGTGCAGTTTTGTAAAATGGACTAGTAATTCGTAAGCAGCTTTTATTTTCGATTACTAAATAGTGATTATAGTGCAAATCATAATTTCGGTTCCGACTATAGCGCTCACACATCAGCGGTCGTGAGCGGACGTTTTTGGAACTAGATTTCGTTCCGCAGCAAGCTTGGTTTCGCGTATCTACTAGGACTATCTCACGCGGAGCTAGGGCTGGCTACAGTATGGGTCAGGTGAAGATGTTGAATTCTCGTTTCCAGAATTTTAATTAGTAGTAGGCAGTTATTTGTAATTTGTACATCGAAGTACATAAACACAAATATATACAAATGAAATGCGTAAACACATAAAGTAGATGATATAATATAGACATGAATAAAAAATTTGTTATAATTTTTAAATATTTTGTTTTTTAATTGTACTTAAACCAAATTAACCGAGTAATATTCAGTTGGATTGTAAACAATGTCTCATTTCGAAATATTTATTCGTGTGCACAATGGCATTATTAATAGATTGAAACGGAAAATAATATGAAATATATTGATAATAGACTAATATAATAGTGACTTAGTCATTAGAACAGAAATTATTAACAAAAACACAATTTGAATTACACAATCACAAATTAAAACTGTCATTTTGACGGGAATTTCAAGCGCATGGTGTCTGGCCTCTCTTTCGCAGTCCGTTAATGACATTTTTTATTAGTAATAGTTCAAAACAGAAATTTTACAGTATTTATTGATTGTGTAACTATTTTTTGATAATTTTTTACAACGTGCTTACACCATATACCTAATATAATTGTTTAATAGGCCAATTGCATCACATTTTTAAAAAAAAATTTCCGGTTTAGGCAAATATTCTAAGACATTCTGTATTTTTTTTTAATCGTATTTTTGAAACCCTGGGGATTTTTTGAAAATTTCAATCCGAAAAATCAGACCATTTTTTATAAACCGGAAAGACGGGACATGATTTTATGGGTGCGAAAAAATGATAATTACATGGTCGAAAAACATTTTAAAAAAATAACGTTTTCCACAAGAAAGGGCACAGGAGAATAACGAGGCATACCAAAAATATTACATCTCATAAATATTTTTTTGCTTGATCCATCTTATTGATCATAAATCAATTATAATGATCAACGTCTATATTACTAAATACAATGTAATATACTTGTACTTGTAAATTATAATAATAATAAGAAAATTATAAAATTTGATATTATTAAAATCATTACCACTACCATTATACCTCTAAAACACGTACAGACAGGGTAAAATGTACAGGGTTCACTTCATAACATCTGTCAAATCAAATGATTAGTTCGCAGAGAACAAACAATAAATTTCAGAAATAGACTATTTTCGTCAGTAAAAAGACCGTCAGGCACAAAATTCTCCCCGTTTCGGGACATTCCATGGGAGTAATATAGCTACGAAAATATTAATAACATAGTATTCAATATTTTTGCGACAATATCCTGCGTATTTTTTTAACGGTCGGGTGTAGTGTCACCCCTTCGTCGGGTGGCACCAGGGGCGGTCCCCCCCCCCCCCGCACCCTTTGTTCATAATTACGTCACCGTAATGTTCCGTGTACACAAGTCAATGCTGTATGCGTGACATAAGCCAACGTGTATATAAGGTAGTGGTGTATGCGTGTAACTCGCGCAACGCCGGGCACGCTAATAAATTATTGTTTTTAATTAACACGGCAATCACAAATGAATTGAGTAATGTACCACGTATTTCCCGACACCGTGTATATGTCGCAGACCAATCGTAAAATCAGGTAGATCATGATGCGCCGCACATCACGATCTGCCGCCATTTCACGGCGCGGCAGATCATGATGTAGCTAGCCATTTACAGTGATCAAATATACTTGGTCAAAGCCCATTTACATAATAATATAATATAACTAGAAATAATTTACATGGCAGAACAACGTTTGTCAGATCAGCTAGTAATGTAATAAAAATTTGAATTGCACATACCGATGAAACTTCACAGTCATTATTAACTTTAGAATGTTGATTCTTTTCTCTGGAAATTAAACAACATATTATTTATTGTAAAAAATGTACAATAAATCTGACAGATTCGTTCCAACGACCCTGTAGCATATAAGTTATGTACAACGTAAATTAATTATTTAATATTACTAACCTTCGTTTTTTCTCGTTATATTTCTCCCAGATATGTTTTTGGTGTAGTGATTTTTTTTTGGTGAAACTTTTGTCTACACGTATTTTTCTTCCCATTTTGAGCGGATGAATAAATTTAAAACGTTATAAACTGGACCGGCGCGGACAACACGACCGCTCGCTGCCGTGAATCGACAGAGACAGAAACACAGAACAGTTTTGGTTGGCGCTGCGCGCGTCAAAATACAGAATAAAATATTGACAAAGGCGTGTCGCAAATTCAATAAAATTATATAAAAAAAAAAAATACTTTTGGTCACAAATTATGTGTAATATTTCAATAACGTCCAGTTAAATTTCTGTGTTAAAAAATTCTGAGAGAAATGAGAGCGTGCGCAAAACAAATCAACAAAGATTCACGGTAATCGGGTGAATGGTATAATAGAATATATATAATACGGCAGAACAGATGTTCTAGCACAGCATAGCATGACAAGAGGAATGGTGCTGTTGAACGAAATATCGGAAACACTAGATATATAGTATAACTCTTCTTTAGATAGCCTTAAGATTTTTTTGTATATTAATCATTTTCCTAGGTGTTAAGACTGTTAAAATGAGAAAATTGTACAGTAATTGGATAAAAATCTGTTGTACAATTAAAAAAAAAAAAAAAAAAAATATGTATATATAATTTCATAACGCCGTAACCACTTTCTCCAGATCCGACCTGCCATGTGGGCAGACGCATCCGCCGCCAAGACCTGAACAAACCTCACCCAATAAACCCAGGCACCCCTGCTAGTCACCAAACCTTGCGAACCACTTGGGATGACCTATGGCAGACGTGTTGGTTATCTAATAAATGGTTCCCGGGGCGGTGGTACCCATACTCGATTCACGTGTTTGTTATTTTTGTAATACGAAAAATGGATATAAAAAAGGTCTACCCGCCCACCCCCTCTCAACCCCCCCCCCTCATACCCTCCCTCCAATCCCTGCCTCCTTTACCCCCCCCTTAGCCACCCCCTCCACCTCATCCCAACTCTTCTTCAACCTCCCTCCCTTAGGAGCTGTTGGACTCTTGTGCGATATAAACATAAAAATTATTTACAATAAAAAAAATTCCATCCCCATCCCCATCCCCATCCCCATCCCCATCCCCATCCCCATCCCCATCCCCATCCCCATCCCCATCCCCATCCCCATCCCCATCCCCATCCCCATCCCCATCCCCATCCCCATCCCCATCCCCAACCTTGAAACGCATGCCGGGTACCCGCTGTATATTATTTAATTATTTATTTACGGACAAATAGTCCATTAACAATATAACAATAACACGAAGCGAGCCTAAAGGCCCGACCCGCCTAGCAATTGATCACTGTTCGCATTGATTACTGTTCGCATGTCATTTTTTGTAACCAGCACCACTTTTCGTAACAATCACCACTTTTCGTAACGATTCACCAGTTAACCCCATGTGTCGAGCATGCGTAAAGAAGTTTTACTTAAAAAAAATGGGGCATTTGGGACTCTTGAGCAGTCGGGACTCTTGTCTCTTGTATCGTATAATGAGGGACAAATAAAAACATTTATTTTTAAATATAAAACTTTTTGCATAAAAATATTCAATGAAAATGAAATTCGGTCAATCCTGTAGATTTTACGAACGTGAAACAAGGAATTCGTATGTATTTTCAGTTTCGTTCCCAAAATATTATTTCAAACTGTTGTGATTCAGAGCGACGTGGCGTGGACACGTCCTCGTCTGGCCACTTTTCGGGCCGTAATGAACTGTGAAATTTGTGTTACGGCGCTATAATAAATCGTGAAATGCGAAGCTGTACATTAATTAATATTAAATACTTCCTAAAATTATTTTTCGCTCAAACTTATTTATGATTTGTCAATAATGTCTTAGCACAATAAGTATGTAAAAAAATCTGAAATATATTAGTTCATAAGTTCGCAAATAAATACACAAACTGACCAAGTTTCGTCAAGAAACACATGTACGTATATATTTTTTAATGATTTTATTGAAACTAAAATTAAAATTCTAAAACATGCGTTTGCTAGATAATGGATTGATTTATTTTAATGCATGATTATATTATTTGAAATGGGTGTGGTATAATACAAAAACTTTTTTGAAAATTTAACAAATCTGCCAACGACCTATGGTATAACCTTATTATAATAAAAATTTAAAAAAATTCTCAAAATTTATTACATACGAATGCTAGATAAAAGAACAATCTTTCGAAATACATTTATAATTTTTTGTGGAAAAGAGTCAAAACGTCTAAAATCTGATTTGAAAATGAAATATTTCGGGTTTTCTCTGGTAATGCCCTCTTAACTATTTACATGCTTATGTTTTACAAATACGGTAGGGTAGGCAGTGCTTTTGTGCCTATGTGGAGTGCACGCCCCTGGTCATGGCACACACTTCTTGCCTCGTTCACATTCACACATCGTCTCATACATGCTCTTCTATTATTCTGACTCTTGACATGGCCCGACCCAAGTATCTGATTCACTTGGTCATGCCATGTCTTCCTCGGGCGTCTCCGGCTTCTTCTGCCATTTAATAACAGAAACGCACTCAGCCGGTGAAATGAATTTCACTATCCCGGGCTACTCTTACTACACAACAACAACAAAGTTAAACAAAAACTCTGGTATTGGAATATTTGTATCTAACCAGTTCAATGTACTTAATATTAAAGAGATTCACAGTATTAGTAATGTTAACATTGTAAATATTGAATTTAAAGACATAAATAAACTTTATAACATTATTGCTATTTATCGAACGCATAGGTCGATAGTGTCACACTTTATAGATGAATTAAAAAATATTTTATTGTATTTTAGAAATAAAAATAATGTTATTGTTGGACATATGAATTTAAATATCGCAAGCGACTATTCTAGTAAGGATAAAGCGAGCTATCTCAACATGTTATCAGAACTCAATTATTTATCGTGCATAAATTCGTACACTAGAGACGTTCGAGGTCAACGACCTTCATACTTAGATCATATTTTTACAAATATACCGGATATCAAAAATATAACAGCAGCTGTCATTCACACAACTATTACTGATCATTACTCTTGTATTTTTAACCACAAAACCAGCAATCCAATATTGCCATCATTTAAACAAACAAAATATTCCAAAAAAGTACTTAATATGGATACATTAAAAAACAAATTTCAATCATTAGACTTAGGTAGGACAGATTCCGAAAAATTATTAAAAAACGTAGTATGAGTTGATTTCTTCGATTTTGTATTTTGTATTTTCCTAAAAAATATTTTTTTTATTTTTCTTTCTTACATTTATATATTATTTTTTTATTTTATATTTTACATGTATCTATCTGGATTTTATTGTTTATTACTGCTAATTAGTATTTTCCTAAAAAAATACTTTTTTTTTATTTTTCTTTCTTACATTTATATGTTATATTTTTATTTTATTTTATATTTTACATGTACCTACCTGGATTTTATTGTTTATTACTGATGTACACCTAGAATAACACAACTTTTATCTGATATTGTACCTAATATCTAAGTAACTCCCCCAATATGTACCATTATTGTTTATTATTATTGAATCCATTAATGTGAAATTATGTACATGCAACCTGCCAATTTGACTGTCCTAAAACGGGAAACCTTCCTAGTTGGACAGTCAAAGCTTCCTTTTATATTGTTATTATCTTGTATGTAATAAATGTAATAATAAATAAATAAATCAGACAATTGGATCGAATTATTACAATGTAATGATGTCAATATCTGCTGTAAAATATTTGAAGAAAAAATATCTAAATACATAAATGACTCGTCAAAAAATATAATTCCCAAACACAAACTGTCTAACTTCAAACCTATAAAACCATGGATTAATAGTATCTGTACGACGTAAGCAAGCTCTTTATAAATTAACAACTCAACAACCTAATAATGAAAACTTACTCAATCACTTTAAAGCATATAAAAATAAACTTTCATATGTCATAAAAAATACTAAAGAAAGTTACTATAAACGGAAGTTGGATCAAGCTGAAAATGATAGTAAAAGAGTATGGACGGTTGTAAATGAAATAATTGACAAGAAAAAAAACAATAATAACGAAATCAATGCTATTATTCATGATAAATCAAAAACATGCTGTAAAGAAAACCCCTCAAAAGCTGCAAATATATTTAACACTTTTTTTGCAAATGTAGGGAAAAATCTCGCCAATCTCATTCATACTGACCCAAATATTATAACATCTCCAGACTGTAATATTAATGCTAAAAATAAAATGACAACATTCGAAGTCACCACAGAGGAGGAAATAGTTTCTATCATAACCGATATGAAAGGAGGATCTGCTCCGAGCTTTGATGCAGTTACGGTTGATATTTTAAAAAACATAAATAATCAAATTTCTAACCCATTAATGCATATAATAAATACAAGTTGTCAAAGCGAAGTATTTCCACCAATTTACAAACAAACTACTATTACTCCAATATTTAAATCAGGTAATCCAGAAGAAGTAAACAATTACCGTCCCATATCAGTAATCTCAAATATAGCAAAAAATTTTGAAAAACTAGTTAAAAAAAGAATGAGCCAATTTATAAAATGCAATGGTATAATAAATGAAAACCAGTTTGGTTTTATGGAAGGTAGAAGCACACAAGGTGCAATTGCAAAATTAAGTAGCCTTGTACATAGTTCATTAGATAAATCATTTAAATGCCTGGGAATTTTTATAGATCTCAAAAAAGCATTTGACAGTATATCACATTACAAACTAATAAATAAATTAAGAAACATTGGATTAAATGGTTCAGCTCTAGAATAGATAAAAAGCTACCTTTTCAAACGTCCTCAAGTTGTAAAAATTAATGGTGTGCTTAGTTCACCAAAAATGAGTCATTTCGCATACCTCAAGGTACAGTCCTGGGACCGTTACTGTTTATCATCTATGTTAATGACATATTCATACAAAAACTAAACGGAAAAATAATATCTTATGCTGACGGTACTATCATAATAATTGAAGGTACCGATTGGAATACTGTTAATAACCTAGCGAATATTGATTTGAAAAATTGGTTCGATAAAAATCTCCTCTCTCTAAGCACTGAAAAAACAAAATTTATCCCATTCTCTATCAATAAATTCAAATTAGAACCAAATTTAAACATCATAATACACCAAAGTAAATGTAATAAAACTAACTGTAATCGAGATTGTGCTATACTTAGTCCAACTCCCAAAATCAAATATCTTGGTGTATATATAGATCAATATTTTAAATGGAAAACACATATTTGTGAACTCGTCAGAAGGATTAGGAAATGTATTTATATATTTATTAGACTTAGAAATATTCTTAGCTTAGAAATCCTAAAAAGAGTGTCCTATGCAACTGTTCAATCTATATTACAATATGGTATGATTGGCTGGGGAGGAACATATGACAATATTTTAAATCCACTCAAAATAGTTCAAAGGTTGATAAGTAAGGTAATCTTGAAAAAACCGTATAAATTTCCTACTGAAATTCTTTTTTCAATATTCAATGTGCCTACAATAGACAAAATGTATAAAAAATATTCAATACTTCAAATTTACAAAGAAATACAGTTAAATACTCGTAACTTCCAATTCAATACATGAGCAAGATACCAGAAAACTATTAAAATCCCTAAATTTAATACTAAGCACATTCAAAATTCCTATCTTTATCTAGGCATAATCTATTATAACAACCTCCCATTAAAATTAAAAACAATCGAAAATATGCAGGAATTTAAGCCCAAATTAAAAAATTGCCTTAAACTGCTATAAGAGTCCCAAATATGTTTGCTTTATATCTTAAAGTCTGCTATTTAATAAATCGTTCATTCCTTCTTTTTCTTTCATTTCTTAGTTTCTATATCTCTAAGTCTACTATTGTATAAATCTTGCGTTCTTTCTTACATATCCTTTACTTACTTATTACAATAATTTTTGTTACTAACTTACATGTTTCATTCATCTATAATGATTTTTTTGATTTATATAATGATTTTTTAAACTCTTCATGATTGTTATTTTAAAATGTATACATGATTTTTTTTTAACCTACTTATTATTTACAATAGCCGTTATTACTAACTTACACGATCTTTTATTTTACTAATTGAGCTAGAACTCCCTCACCAAACACAAGAGCATTGTCTCTTTATGGTGAGGAAAGGCAATTTTTTATTTTTTGTTAAAACCTTATGTAACTATGTAACTGATATAACTTTATATGTATTTTTAATCAGCATTGCCAATAAAAAAAAATTAAAAATTAAAATTGCTTCATATATTCTCCTTACACTCCTATCCTAGTTTATTCGCTCTACATGCCCAACCCGTCTGAGCATTAAATTCTTAATCTTACTCATTAGTCTCATTACGCTTACATCAGCCTTGCATTCTTTGCGGATCTTCCCATTTCTCACTCATACATTTATGTACGATCGTGTTTACATTTATACAGCATTCAGTCTACTTTTATCCTTCCTCTGTCAGTTCCATGTCTCGTTGAAGTACATCGGGGTAGATATCAGCACTCCATTATGGACGGCTAGCATTGCTTCTTTGGGCAGTTTTTTTGTTGGCACCAACGGTATTCAGTCCTCCATTAATGGAGTTACCTGCATTTGCATACCTGCTTTCAATATTTCTATCAGCCTTCCCTCTCTTAAGCATATTTCACAAATACACAAACTCATCCACCTGCTCCAAGTATTCATCATTCACAACTATTTTGCACATTGTTTTAGTAATCTCTCTTTTTTTGTTTTGATTTATTAAATAAAAGAAAATTAGAAACATCCTTTTTGGACTAGGTTACTATTTTTCATCATTGTCAATATTATAAAATGTTCCGCAATCTGGTGACATTACCTCTCCACTGGTAAAAGGGCTGGGAGCACAGGGCGCTGAAGATGTGGATCTTGGTGTTGAATATTTTATATCTTTATACAGTTTCATTATTCCCAATTTAAAGTCAATCTTTTGATTATAATTCAGTTTTTTCGTGTCGGATAACAAAGATTTTAGGAACAGTAGATCAGAATCATCTTCGTATTGCGAAGAAATTGTTAATTTTTCATCACTGCCAATGGTAGTAGAATGTTCAGATTCAATTGGCAACATAGGATTTTTTTCTTTTGGTGTTTTTGTAGTAGAGTTTATAGAAGCTATAGAAGTTTGGGTGTTATTTTCCACAATATAGTCTTCAGTCGATTCTTCGTCATTGGTGTCGTTTTCGTTATCTTGCTGTAGAGTTTGCAATCTGCCGGATTCGCCTCTCTGTCTCGCCAGGAAAACTGGCCTCAAAAACTCCAAAAGATCCATATAAACGTACTTTCTACGTTTTTTGGAAGGTTTGCCGCTGTCTGCTGCACGCTTAATGTTTAGCTCTCGTTTGTAGGAATCTCTAATGTTTTGCCACTTTTTCTTCAGCTCCATAACTGAAAAAAAAACATTTATTTATTTTCTTGTTAGCAACTGAATTCATGTGCAGGGAAATAAATATCTTTAAATTTTTACATAACCAGAGAAAAATTGTGAGGAAATTTGGAACATACTACCTACGGGAAATGCGCGTTTACTATAGATCAGAGAGATATAGGTACGTTTACCGCGTCCTCATCTCCTTCCCCTTCTCACTACTTCAGCCTCACAACAATAGGCTCTGAATGCTCTGAAGGCTCACAACAATAGGCCAATAGGCTCTGAATGGTAGGTTTCATAGCTAATGCAGAATATTCATCAAGAATATTGCTTCACTGCTGCTCGCAAATATGTATGGAGAACGAGAATGGAGAGTAAAGCGCAAAATTCTCAACACTCACGCGGACATCCGGACATCCGGACATTCGTACATTCGAGCAGCAAGCATCTCATAAAATGACGGTACGTCCAGGGATTCTTTCTTTAGATTTAGTGAAAAAAAAACGAGAAATGGAAAAGCTCAATCTCTAGGGAAATTTAAGGCCCCGTTCTCCGCACAAAAAAACCATTTCGGACGAGTCGTGAAATTTACTTTTAACGCATTCGACAGGAGGTGTATCTGCAGCGCGCGGCTATTATTAAAATTAGTGTTTGAAATTTACAATAGGAGATAAACCGCGCGCATTATTATTACAAAAGGTCTGGTTTGGAACTTGGCTAATAATTCTCGACAAGTATCATTTCAAATATTCGTTTCCAGAGAAGTTGATAATATTGTGTAGGGCTGCCACAATTTTAAAATACACATAATATTTATGAAACTATCTGTTATTTTCTCAATGTATTACGTTAGATTACCCATAAAGTGTAATGTACACTTGAGGTGACCGTTCACAAAACAAAGCTATATTATTTATTATAACGGAACTACTATTATCATTGTTTCTCTTTAATTTCTCTTATCAATTTGGGAGACGGGATGGGATGGGTACTGCCGCGCCGCCCCGGAAAACATTTTTTGGATAACCAACACCCCTGCCGTAGGTCACCCAAGTGGTTTGTTATGTTTGGTGACTTAGCAGGGGTTCCCGGGTTATGGGATGAGGTATCAATTTGGAAGGCGACCATTGCCGCCCGGCATCCATTCATTGGATAACACAGGTGCCCAGGTTAATGGGGTGAGGCTTATCTATTTATTGGGTACTACTTTTTTTTAAAGAAAAAGAGTCATAATTCGTATTCCCGGTTTACGAATAACTTGACAATTTGAAAATCTCCTACCAGCATCATAATAAGCGGAAGATGTTGCTTGTGCATTGAAAGAGGAATTGAACCCGCGACATCTTGACCCGACCCATTTTTCAATTTTCAACTAAGTAACGTGCACATTTTAATCATATTTGTTTATAGTCCAGTCAATTTTTAATTTGGGGGTGGGAATGGGTACCGCCGCCCCGGGAACCTTTATTGGATAACCAATACCTCTGCCGTAGGTCACCCCAAGTAGTTCGCTACGTTTGGTGATTTAGCAGAGGTGCCCGGGTTCATGGAGTGAGGTTGGTCCAGGTCTATTATCCAACGAACATCTAATAATAGGGAGTAATAATACGTATGATGATAATTACAGATTTATTATCCAACGAACACCTAATAATAGGTAGTAATAAAATAATACGTATGATGATAATTGCATATTTCCAATAACCCCAAGTTGTTCGCTACGTTTGGTGACTTAGCAGGGGTGCCCGGGTTTGGATCTTGGTGGCGGATGTGTCTGCCCACCAGCTGCGTGGTAGGCCAGATCGGGAGAGACTGGTTGAGGGAGATCTTGCGACCTCTCAGGCAGAACTATTTTGGAACATCGCCTTGCGCCGCATTGGGAGGGATGGATTCAAAAGTCCGTCACACCCAAACCCACTGACCCTCAAATTCCTACCCACCCCTATAACCTTATCCTTTCCAGAACTTCCTCTCCTTCCTTTCCATTAAAACACCCTCCACACAGCATATCCAAAGATGACATATGCCCTGAGGGAAAAAAATCCTCAGGGCCTGTGTGGAGTTACTGTAAAAAACCAAGGTAATTTTTTAAAGCAGATTTTTGTTAGCAGTTTGATCCGTAAAAATGTATTATTATTATTATGTCCTATAATTTTAATAAATGAGCAAAATAAAAGCTTTTGCATTCAATGGTCATTTAAAAAAAACGTAATGTAATTTTTAAAAACTTGCCCGGGAATTTCAGTTTCCGAAGCATTGGAAATAGATTTATTTCCCAAAGTACGCATTCTGTAAAAAAATAAAACAATAACTGTCACCTTTGTTATATAATACACAAATAAATTGAAAATTTATTTTTATAATAAATATTACATAATAGTAAATAATACGAGTATGTATTATATTAATAAAATCAAAATTTTATTTTTTTCTTCTTACCTTATACATTCAATCATACGTTCTCGATTTTGGAGATAATGTTTACGCTTAGAAATACGACTTTTTTGTTATTGTCTTACCATTTTCGCAAAACAATATTATTATTTACGTACGTGTATATTAAACAAATCATGAAACGTAGGACTACACATCTGTGTGGCGAGCTGTCTGGACAGCGAATGACGAATGACGAATATTTGAAAGGCACATAGGTTACACGCACGTTAGATAGAGATGGCCTGTAAATATTATCTTTAGAATTAAAAACGTAAGCGCCTGTTGTTAAAATATTTAATTAATCACGGTTTATTGAAAAAAGAGCTGTCTTTAGTTTTATTTAAAGAAACGCTGTGAATTTTTTCATACATATAACTTGTAAAATAACTGAAACAAAGATGTTAATAATAATTTTTGGAGCATACTTTGTGATTTTTTTCTATCGAGGGAATTTTCTATAATTTGCGTTTCGGCGCGATAAATGTCTAGATATTATCTTCAAAAATAACATATATTTTTTTAAGAGCTTAAAAACTTCAAATGTTTAAGGGAGATTCGTAAGAAATCGTTAGAAATTGGGAGAACCGAGGCTTAAGAACTTCATGTCAATACTAGCTGACCCGACGAACTTCGTACCGCCTCAGAATCAATAGCTGTTGAATTAAATTCAGTTTTTTTATTAAGTTAAAAATTACGCAATGAAGCAATTATCAATGCGCAACTGTCCGTGTTTTGTTTTTGTCATTATCAGAGATGGCGTTGTGAACGGATTTATATTTTTATGATTTTCTTAATTTTACAATTACTTCGGGAATTCGGGAGGCGGATACGGGTGCCGCCGCCCCGGGAACAATTTATTGAATAACTAACACCTCTGCCATAGATCACCCCAAGTGGTTCGCTACGTTTGGTGATTTAGCAGGGGTGCCCGGGTTCATGAGGTGACTTATGTCCGGGTCTTGGCAGTTGATGCGCCTGCCCACCTGCTGCGTGGCGGGCCGGATCGAGAGAGACTGGTAGAGGGAGGCCTTTTGACCTTTCCAGCTGGACTCTCTCGACCCATTGCCTTGCACCACAGTTGGAGGGATGGATTCATACGTCCGTCACTCCCGGACACACTGACCCCCAGATTCCTACCCACCCCTTATACCTTTTTCCTTCCCAGAACTTTCCATCCTCCTCATTCCTTAAAAAAGATCCTACACACAGCATCCCCTAAGATGACATAGGTTCTGAGAGCAATTATTTTCCTCAGGGCCTCCTGTGTGGAGCTTATGTAAAAAAATGCGTTTCATTTCAGAGATTTATTATAATTATTGTATTTTTCCTTGGAGGTGTGCAGACATATGTTCACCATTTGTCTCATTTTCGACTATTGACATTGAGTGTGTAAGAAAGAAGGGCAGCATTATATGATTAAAAACAAATGCACAACAATCATCGCATTGACATTTGACGTTTTTGAATGTTTGGAATTCATGCACAGTTCAATATTATACCCCTCACAATATTGCTGCAGTTCTTTCAAAATAGGAGAATTCGTTCCATACAAAATGTATGGGGAAAATAATTTTCTTTATAACTATTTATTTCGTTAACTTTTGTGATGTTTTAATAGTTATTATCCTATCCGGGGCGGAGACAAATCCAACAAATCAAAGATCATCAAAATCAGCCCAGCCGTTCTCGAGTTATAAATAGTGTAACTAACCCGACTTTGTTTTATATATTAAGATTAGTAAGCCCATCTGGGGTAATTAATTCTCAAGAACTTAAAACGAAACCCCCTCCCTCAATGATTCAAACATATTCAGGAAGAACTCAGTACTTGATTCATTCTGAAATCTAGTACGTATGAATACTTGTCCACCTTCCTCTTCCCCATCTCTCTCCTTCAGCCTCACAACATAAGCTAACATATACCTAAGGGATGCCATGGTCTCCCTGGCTTTAGACTGCAAATTAGGTCATACTCGTCAAGTGCTTACACAAAGCCCACATTCACAAAGGGATCGGCTCGTGACGGACAGACGGACAGCGGACCCAGCAGTCCCAGCACCGGACCGAGCCGATCTGTCTATTTTAGCCCTTTCACCTAAATATGTCGACTGTAATAATAATATATATAGTGTGCTGAAGTAGACATTTTCATCGATAAGAGTTTCAGAATAAAAAATAGATTATAGATAGAGTTTTAGTATTGCAAACTTACGAAAAATCTTAAATGGTCTACCTACCGTCTACTTTGTAATAAAAATATTAATATATAAAGATGAATGTTTGTTCCTTATACGTTCCTAAACCAATCATCGAAATGCAATGAAACTTTGGTGATTTGTTGTACGCATGGCCATTAAGGTTTCTATATATACTGGTGAGCTCTGGTGTTTTGAAATTTATATTTAAAGAATTAAAATGGTTGGCGAGCGAGTTTTTTGAGAAATGATTGTATTTTGAATAGTTTAGTGGCAGGGAAGAAAGGAGGAAGGGGGAGGGGAATCCAGGAGGGGGAAGGGAGGGAAGGTTAAAGAACGTGGGACGGGGAAAGGAATATGGGAGAGGCGGGATGGGAACGCTGGAGGTACAATTTGTGAGATGGGTGGACGAGGGAGGGGGGAAGGCGGGGAAGGTTGAAGAGAAACGCGGGAGGGGAACGGAGACGCATGAGAAAGGACACGCAGGGAGAAACATTCGTTGCATTGCAACGCATGTCGGGTATTCACTAGTAACAAATAAAGTACACTTACGTTTCTCTTGTTTAACATTTCGTGTCAGTGTATTCCATTCTGCAAACACCTCTTGGCAAACACCATTCCATGAAGTATCCTTGAGGTTCTTGTTATTGTAGTCCTCTAACTCGCGGTTCCAAATACAGGGAAACTTTTCTATGCACGCAATTAAAAATTCGGAGTCGACCATTCTTTCGAAGAACGAAATAACTCGAATACTACAAAAATAAAGCGCGCCCGAGCACGAACAAACGACAACACGATCGTTTCCGACGGTCCGTAGCGGCCGACTGGCGGCCGATGTCGCCGTTGGTTATAATACCGGGGCCACGCCCGTTGTCGGACATCCGGAAACCCGGTTTTCGAATCGATTTTTGTCCGATGAGACAATCGGATGGAAAAACCTGATGTGTGCGGCAAGCCTTACACCGCCACTTCCGCTCAAACGGGTAATTTCAGCTTTTGCAACAGCTTGCTGAAAACTTAGGACACGATGAAGTTTTTATCCGCATCTGTGGAATTTAAAATTGCAGAAAATTCAAACATTTATATGGAATGCGATTTGAATTCTTTTCGTGACGGTTTAGCATTAATTTTAGGGTTTAGGTATTTTATCTGCTTCTGAAAAAAACAACAGTGTAACCCGAGCCTAAAGTTAGTTTTACACGATAGTTATTTCAATATAGAATCCCATATGAAAACCACATCGGTTGCTATGTGGAAAACTTATCTTTACATCATTATGTTTATACCTAGGACATCATTTGTATCTACAGCGCCCTTAAGGTGATTTTTCACATAAACGGCGCTATACAAATTATCAATAGGATAACCAAAACCTCTGCCATAGTGGTGCCCAAGTGGTTCTCTACGTTTAGTGACTTAGCAGGGGTGCCGGGAAGGGGAGGCGGAAGGGGGACGGGACGAATTGGAAAGAACACGCAGGGAGAAGCAATTCAATGCATGCCGGGAACTAGCTATAGCTAGTAAATATATATTTATATAATTAAATAGTCAACACACCTCATCAAATACTAGGCGTAGTTTTAATGTAGGAACTGCCTAAGGATAAAGTATGCGAATTTTGGTTGTTGTCTTGAAATCATCTGCTTAGGGTTGCCATCTGTCCGGCTTTAGCCGGACATGTTTGGCTCTTTTAGGTCGTGTCCGGCTAAATATTTATATGTCCGGCCTGTACGGCTTTTGTTAGGCTTTTTGTTAGTGTAAAGCGGTGCACGCAGCGCCTGCTAAACGAAAGCAACGCAAGCTACGTAAGGCGCAACGTGTTAGGGACGAGGCGGGGGCGGGGGACAACGGGTTGCGCGGGTTTTGTCTTCCAAACTTCTGAAATTGGCGAAATATTACTTTGCTATTCCATGTCATAACGCCAATGTTGAAAGAGTTTTCTCTTTAATAAACGCCCACTGGACCAAGGGACACAATAAATTGCAAACAGAAACAATTGCTAAGGCTGAAGTCACACGGTTCACTCGGATGGAGGTTTACTCGATGAAATGTTCCATTCTCGTTTCACTGCGTGTTCAGACGGTTCCTTCGAAAGAAGAGTTCACTCGACATTCTCGCTACAAAGGCGTCGAGCGTAGTCGCGGCGCGCATTGGAATTCGTTTGGAAGTCGTCGAAATAAATGGAATATTTATTAACGTATCCAAAAACTAAAACTGTTTTGGAAAGGTGATGAAATATGCTTCCAAAATTTATTATTAGAAATAACCACGTAATTTTTAAATAGAATAATTTTTAATGTAAACTTTTAAAAGTTTAAAAAATGTCTCTCCTTACTTATTCTAACTAAAATTACTGGTAACAAAAAAAAACACACACTTATTTTGTTAGAGAAATAAATTATAAACGTTTCTGTCACCTCGCTTTTTTGTCGTTTTATATAAAAAAAAATTCACAATGTTTCATAATTTTTTTTTCTTATTCGATCAGAAACTTTGGTTCCAGAAAAGTGTACATTCGTATTATTTTGTGGTTAATTATTATATAGAGCATTATTTTCTCTTTCCGGTACCGTTTAGATCATATTTTTCACTATGATAGTAAGGGAGAAACAACGATTTCTATGAGACGTGCGGGAGTTATTTCGAAAAGCGAACTAAACGGAGCATTTTGACGTCTAAGCCGCTCCAGCTACTAGTCCTCACGCCAGAACATTCTCGGCTGACTAATTCACGAGTGAAAGACTGTTCACCGAGTGTTCATACACATCATTCGCGTCACGTGATGTTAAATTCCGGTTGCGAGTGAACAGTGCCGAAGGAAGCATTCCACCATTGTTGGAATGCTTCATTCGGCACTGTTTCTCTTCACTGTCGTGTTCGCACGGTTCATTTCGAGGGAAAGAGGCGGAATGAAATCACGAAATGAAAGATAAATGAACCGTATGACTTAGCTTTAAGATGAAGTACTTATTGTGTAATTGTAAGTAATTTAAAAATGACATGTCAAGAATTTTATTAAATGATTTAAAAGAAAATGACGTTTTGGAAAAAGTATGTGAAAAAGTGAAATATCAAAATTGTAGATTTTTGTAATTTTTGAATAATTTGGAGAAGTCGAGATTGTAGTTTAATTTTTTTTTCCTTTTTATCCACAAAGATGGATATGTTTCATTTTATATTTATTTAATGAAAATTTTTAGTCAACTGTTTAACCAGAAAAAGAGTTTTATAAGTTTATTTTGTTATGTCGACAGACATAAGACTCAATATTTTTTATTTTGTTATTGTCATATTCTATATAAATGCCAAATGATGACACGAATAAGATTGATTAATGATTGTTGTTATTAAACTGGTTAATGTACGATTATTAAACAACTGTAGCATGTAACAGATTTTTTATTATTATGTATAAATGTTATGTCCAAAATTACGTACATATGTCCGGCTTTTAGGGCAAAATTTCCGGCCTAATACAGCACAGAGTCAGGCTTTTTTTTATTTTAGAAGATGGCAACCCTAGCTGTGAAGTGTGTGGAGCAAACCGCACAGTTGGGAGTAGGAAACCAATGCTCCGGTTCCGGTCTCCCCATTGCAACCATCCACTTTTTTTTCATTGTTCCATCCTTCGGAAATCTGAAATAACACAACACAGGTAATTGTTGCCCACTTAAACAAATTTTAACTTTGAAATGGTTTAGGTTTGGCCCTACCCACCACATTACAAATCAATAAATAGCTGCACACTATTTAATTAAATCTTCCACCGATTACATCACGCCATTATTTAATGACTATTTTTTTTCATAAACAAAAAGATATAGCTGATACAGTGATTGCCCACTTGTTCATAATGATTCCCAGAAGAGTGACAGTAATTGCCCACTTTGGTGATTCGATAAAAATCATTAATAAAGCAACCTTATAAGTACTGAACGCGGTTGGCGCTAAAAAAAACTGTCCAAAGAAGCGACGCCAGCAGTCCACAAGGGAGTACTGCTTTCTACCCTGATGTACAGCAGTGAGACGTGGAACTGGCGGAAGAAGGATGAAAGTAGACTGAATACAGTAGAAATGAGATCCCTGGGGCGTATGTGTGTTCGAGTGAGAAATGTGGAGATCCGCAAAGAATGAAAGGCTGATCCTTGTAAACGTAATGAGTAAAATTAAGAAAGGGACGTTTAGATGATTTGGGGATGTAGAGCGAATGAACGAAAAAAGGAGTGTAAGAAAGGGTGACATGGTTCACGGGGTGAGATTTTTCCATGGCGAGCCGGATCGAGAGAGACTGGTTGAGGAAGGACTATTAATCTCTCCAGCCAGAATTTTTCGACACATCGTCTTGCACAGCAAGCAGTTAGAGGGATGAATCCATACGTCCGTCACTCCTGGACACACTGACCCCCAGATTCCTACCCACCCCTTTATACCTATTTCCCTTCCCAGAACTTCCTCTCCGTCCTTTCCTTTAAAAAACCTCCACACACATCCCTTAAGATGAAATTGTCCCATAGGGAAATAATTTTACTCAGGGCTTCCTGTCTTGATCTAATAAAAATAGGACTTCTTCTTCTAATAAAAATAAAAATAAAAATAAATTTGCGTCAATGAAAATGTGAATGATAGAAGAAGTCGGCGACGCCCAAGGCAGGATCAAGTCAAGAGTCAGAATAATAGAAGAAGATGTACGAGATAATGTACGAATCAGAATGAGGCAAGGAGTGCGCAAAAAGACCGAGTTGTTTGGCGGTCTGTCCTCTCTGCCTACTCCTGCGAAACGACTGCGGCGTGATGGTTAGTTATAGAGTTGTATTTTTTCACTGACGATGATCGAAGCGGCCGGAGTATAAATATAAAAGCATAAAAATATAAATTTCGTACTCCAATTTTATACTTACTGGTGAAATGTAATTCCATTTGTTTTAAAATTCACTTGGCCTGTCCTATTTTTACAAACTTTCACTGAACACAGGGCCGTAGCTAGGGGGGGCATAAGGGGGCAATGCCCTACCTTAAAATACCTGTGCCCTACCTTAGAAATACCGTCGACTATGACAATATAAGTACTAGTGTGATGTATGTGTGTGAGTGTGACGGCATGAGAGCGAGACAGCGAGGATGGAGATGTATAAAAGGGATGTACGGGCTGTTGTGCGCTCTCTCCAGTTTAATCTCTTCAACAATAAACATTATAACATTATCGTATGTTATTTACTACCCGCACTACAAGATATCACAGTTGGCGCAGCCGTAGTTCGAACTTTACGTTGGTAGTTCGTAATTTACGCCGGTAATTTGTAAATTATCGGAAGATTGTAATCAAGAATATTGCGGATCGCAGAGAGTCTGGCGCTATTAAGCGTGAAGATCGCAAGATTAAGGAAGAAAGATACTGGAGCAGCCACACGTAATTATTCGCGTGTGTGGGATCGACAAGTTTGCAAAATTATTATCGGTGGGTACACCGTGTATACGGAGTGCACAAGATCGGGTCAAGGATCGGATCATCATCGTGTGGATTAGCCGGAAACCGTGACCTGGTTTCTGTCGCTGCAGTGTGGGAAGGAAGAACTCGGAGGAGAGGGATTGGATCCGCAGCTGTTGGGAGACGGAGCCAGACGGGGACGCTGATTCACGGCTCTGAGCGGCGTGAACGTGGAACGTGGACCTTGGAGTGTAGCGTTCTAGAAGTGCTGAGATAAGTAGTCTTGATTATTTTGTTTCAGCTCTTCTCCCAATGGAGGGTGTTTGTAAGAATTTTGGGACGTTCTGTTACAGAACGGGAGACTGGTCATTGTTCAAGGAACGACTGGATCAGGCCCTCATTTTAGATGATGACAAACTTGTGTCACAAGAGCGCAAAAGAGCATTTTTGATGAATAGCCTCACCGAAGAAACTTTCTCTTTATTATGTGATTTATGTTTTCCTAAAAAGGTTTCTGTTTGTTCTTTTGATGATTTATGTAAATTATTTGATTCACATTGCAAACCAATTGAAAATATTTTCGAGTCGCGTGAGTTGTTTTTCAAATGTAAACAATTAGCTAACGAATCTATTGAAGATTACGCAGCTAGGTTGAGAGGACTTAGTTTATCGTGCAATTTTGAACTGAGATTGGAACCATGTTTAAAGGACATATTCATTATTGGAATTTTCAATGAAAAATTGAAACATAAGTTGTTCGTTGAGGGGATCAATACTTCTTTTTGTGAATGTATAAATTTAGCAGCATCATGGGAACATGTTGTTGGTTTTAAGAAAGTTGTTACGAATTTAAATGTTGTGCATAATGATAGTAATTATGTCTGTAAATCCAGGTCGGATAGTCCGATCAGATTTAAAAGTGCAGTGCGTAGTAAGACGCCAGTAAATGTTACATTAAAAAAATGTTTTTTGTGCGGAAAAACGAATCATTTGCAAAAGGATTGCTGGAAGAATATTTTTTGTAATCGATGCAATAAATCGGGTCATCCTAGTAATTTATGTAAAAGCAGTAAAATTAATGTAGGTAATAAAAATAAACGGTTGAATTCGGTTTTCATGGTACATGACAGCGCGGGGCCGGAGCCGATATTCGTAGATCTGTTGATTGGTAACACTGTTTTGCGGGCGATTGTTGACACCGGTGCAGAGATTAATGCAATTCCTTACGAAGTGTATTTAAAAGATTTTGTTTCCTACGAATTGGGAAGATGCGATATTCAATTGTCAGGATATGACGGAAAGCGGTTAAATATTGTAGGTAAAGTTAATTTAAATGTGTTGTTTTTAAATAAAAGTGTGGAAACGCAGTTCGTAATAATTAAAAACGGTAATTCTACGATTGTTGGTAGAAAATTTTTACAATTTTTTGGCATCGGATTAAGTGGAATAAATTCGGTAAATACCAGTGAGGTTAATCGTGATAATCGCTTAGTTTTTCGTGATAGTTTAAAGAAAAAATGTTCTCATGTGTTTTCAGAAAAATCGGGAAGGCTTATAGGTTATGAAGCTAACATCGAAGTTAATTCGGAATTCAGGCCAAAGTTTTTAAATCCAAGACTTTGGACAGATTTCGTTGAACGAGAAGTCAAGGAAATTCTGTGTGATTAGTACGCATATAGGTTTATTCGCATATAAAGTCTTGCCTTTCGGTTTGAGAACGAGCCCGTCTATATTTATGCAAGTCATTTCGGCGGTAGTCGGCGGACTTCGAAACGTTCGTATATTTCTAGATGATATTCTTTTGTTTGGAAATTCTAAAGAGGAATTATTTTCTATTTGTGAATCAGTACTTAGCAAGTTAAGTGATTGTGGTTTAACTATTAATGAAAATAAGTGTTCTTTTCTAGAAACAGAGATAGAATATTTAGGTTTTAGAATTTCGCAAAAAGGAGTTATGCCCTTAGAAAATAAAATTTGTGCGATTACTCAAATGGCAGTACCGAAAAGAGTTTCGGAACTTAGGAGTTTACTCGGGGTTATTTCTTACTATAGATCTTTTGTACATAATATATCAGATATTGTCTCCATTGTACAATTTGTTAAAAAAGGGAATAAAATATGTATGGTCTGAGGAATGTAATATTTCGCTCAAGAGGGTTAAGAAACTGCTGACGTCAGACAATATTTTAGTGCATTTTGATCCAAATTTACCGATTAAACTTATTTCAGACGCCAGTGACAGAGCTATAGCAGCGGTAATTTGTCACGTATATGATAATGGTTTAGAAAGACCTATCGCATTTGCTAGTCGTTTATTGTCAGAAACAGAATTAAAGTACTCTATTTTGGATAAGGAAGCGTGTGCTATAATTTTTGGGTTGAAAAAATTCTTTCAGCACTTATACGGGAATAAATTTATTTTAGCTTGCGACAATAAATCATTGGTTTAATTTGCTTATCCGTGTTCAAATCATTTTGAACACGGATAAGCAAATCCCCGTGTTGGCCGCTAATAGGTTGCAGCGTTATGCTTTAATACTACAAACTTTCGAATATAGTATAGAGCATATTAAATCAGGTGATAACAAAGCAGATTTCTTATCACGGATGCCGATTAATAATAATAATAATTTAGATGTTTGTAGCGACGATATTGATGGTAGCGATTATTTTTTAAATTATACTAGCTGGGGTACCCGGCTTCGCTCAGGACAACATTCGAAAGTGTACTGGAATGTCCCACAATGATGTTCCTGATTTCCTATTCCCGAACATTCCATAATATTCCAGAATGTTCCGGGATGTTCTGGAATGTTGTGGAATGCTCTCAAACACTCTAGCTGGGATTAGTCCTGGGTCGGTCGTGAATAACCCGCTCATTGAAACCCGCTCACGGACCACAAAAGAGCGAGCGGGTCCATTTTTCGTCAGCACCTGGGTCTCGCGATCCACTTCTCACAACCGCTCTACTACTGCTACCTGGGTTTCGGGTGCGGAAGTGGCGGGGCGAGCAACAAAAGATCGATGTAATATGAGAGAGTGAGCGGGTTGTCAACACCCGGGTTTCGCCACCTTCTCTCGACTCAGGTAGTAGAAAGTAGCTGGGTGAAGCGTAATCGAGTTTCATATTTTGTGTCGCGAAAAGAGCGGGTCTTCGCGACCCGCTCATGACGCCAGTGTGTCGTGAGCGACCCGGGTCGTGTAAAACGATCGATCGACCCAGGACTAGCTGGGATACCCGGCTTCGCTCAGGGAGTTGATATGAGATTGTATGGTAGTTGGAATAAAGGATAAACTTTTTTTTTTTTTTTTTACATTAACTCCACACAGGAGGCCCTGAGGAAAATATTTCCCTCAGGGCCTATGTCATTTGGGATGCTGTGTGGAGGGTCTTTTTGAGGAGAGGAAGGAATGAACATTGGTCTTGAAGAGACCCATGTTGTAGGAAGGAGGAAACACAGAGGCCGGCAAATCATTCCACAGCCGAGCTGTTGAACATAAGAACGAGTCGAAGAAACGACCCGTTCTCATGTGACTAATGTCAACTGTGTACAAATGTTGGGCACGCGTTTGGCGTGTTTCCCGACTATGCACCGGTGCCGAAGGGATCAATGATGCTAGTTCCTCGGAGCATCTTCCATTGTAATACCGGTAGAACAAGGATAGCATTCCCACCCGACGCCTGTGCTCTAAAGATTGCAATCCGTCTGTTAAGATGGGAGAATCTATCAAACGGACCGCCCGTTTCTGCACAGAGTCGAGGGTATTTTTCAGGTATTTTGGAGCTCCAGACCAAAGGTGGCTGCCAAATTCAACCGTGGGGCGCACTTGCGATTTGTACAGGGTTAGCAGTTGTGTACTTTTAAAGTATCTGCGGGCCCTGTACAGTACGCCCAGTTTTTGGGAGGCTAACTTTACTCTGGCTTCCATGGAGCCCCCATACCTGAGCTGGTCACTTAGGGTTACACCAAGCAAATCAATGGAGGGCCTGTTCGGAAGATTGCTTCCGTTGAAAGAGACTAGATTTTCATTGCGATCCCTTTTAGACGTAATCAGACAAGATTGGGTCTTTGAAACATTAAATTCAACGAGATTATTTTTACCCCAAGAGAAAACACTCTCGAGGTAACCGTCCATTCTTTGCTTCAAAGCCTTACGAGCTGTTGGAGTTTGTGAGCCCTTTGGGGGCTTGTCAAACAAAAAGCTATCATGAACTGTACTGTCATCCGCGTAGCAGTGAATTGGTGCACATGACAAAAGGTCGTTGATGTGCAACAAAAACAGAGTTGGAGACAGAACCGATCCCTGCGGGACGCCAGCATTTATCGAGTGAGAGGAAGAGGTGAAACCATCGACTACCGTCTGAATCGACCTCTCCCTCAAGAAGTCGGCAATCCACGTACACAAGGATGCGGGAAGTCCGTAAGAATGCAGTTTGTTGACAAGTCCTCGGTGCCGAACCCGGTCAAAGGCCTTGGATATGTCCAGTGCAACCGTTTGGGTCTCACCGAAACGTTCCAGGCATCGCCCCCAAACATGCGTCACATACGCGAGAAGATCACCGCACGAGCGGTTCCGCCGGAATCCGTATTGACGGTCGTTAATAATTTTGTTCTTCTCGAGGTATGTGAGCAGTTTGTCGTTGATCACACGTTCCATCACCTTAGACAGAACTGATGTGATCGCTATGGGGCGGTAGTTGGCCGGGTTGGAGCGGTCACCCTTCTTTGGAATAGGATGGATAACCGCTTTTTTCCAACCAGAGGGCACAGAGCCAGTCTTCAGGGACAGTTTAAAAAGCTTCGTCAAAATTGGAGCTATTTCTGCAGCGCACCTTTGCAGTACCAGGGCAGGTATTCCATCAGGCCCACTAGCTTTATTAACATCAAGCCCTCGTAAAACATGGAGTACTTCCCGATGCCGGATCCTCAGCTTTTTCATACGAAAACCGCAGTGAGGAACCGACGTCGGGACAGCACCTTGGTCATCGAGGGTTGAGTTATCCGCAAACATTTTACCTAGTAAGTTAGCCTTTTCGGTGGCGGTGTTTGCTAGTGAGCCGTCAGGTCTGGTAAGAGGTGGCAGACTGGATTTGCAGAAATTGCGACCTATTGAGCCCGCAAGCGACCAGAATTGCCTGCTGCCATGCGGGCATGCAGTCAGCTTTCTGCTGATCTGCTGGTCGTGCTCGAATTTTGACCTATTTATGATTCTCTTGGTTTCCTTTGCCATTTTGTTGTAAGCTGTTCTGTCTTCGGATGTTCTAGATGTGTTGTAGGCTCGGTAAGCCGCGTTTTTTCGTCGCACTGCTTCAGCACATTGTCGACTGAACCACGGCTTTGAGCCTACACCAGTTTCCTTAACAGTAGATTGGATGAAGCCATCCATCGCGGATGTGATGACCTCACCAATTTCCTGGGCACATCTTGAGGGATCCGAAGTCCGAAAACAGACAGCTGACCATGGGAAAGCATTAAAATGTGCCCGCAGACCGAACCAATCTGCTGACCTATAGTGCCACACTTTTCTCTTCAGCCTCTCGTTTGGTGGTCTGAAGTTTACAGGGATTGATGTCGTCACCAGGCAGTGGTCGGACGATCCTAAAGGCGCTGTGACTTCAATACTGTAACCGTGTGGCACAGTAGTTAAAAAAAGGTCTAACAGATTGGAACGGTGAGTCTGGACATCAGGAACCCTTGTAGGCTCCTGAACCATTTGCTCCAATCCGTAGCAAAGGGCAAAGGATTCCGCTTGGCGTCCAGGCGAGTCTGTTGATCCTGAGAACTTCAACCAAGGTTCGTTATGAACATTGAAGTCCCCCAGGACCACAAACTCTGCCATAGGGTAGCGGGGCAAGAGGTCATCAATAGTGTCGCTTAAATGTTTGAAGAGCTCGGACGTGTCTGATTCGCTAAGGTTCGGTGAGCGGTATAAACACGCGTAGAATCTTACCGTACTGGCAAGATTGACGCGTACCCACATTACGTCGAATCTGGAGTTTTCCAGATTCAACAGTCGCACACAGTTGACGTCAGCTCGACTATAGAGACAGACACCTCCTTTAGGTCTGAACTTGCTTGCGAGGGTGAAGCCCGGGCAGTCCAGATAGGAGGCGTCTACAGGCTCGGCTATCTGCGTTTCAGACAGGAATAGTAGGTTGGGGCGTTGAGAAAAAAGGTGGTGGTGGACGGAGTTTAAATTGGTATGCAGGCCGCGAATGTTGGTGTAATTCACCAACATTTTTGGCCTGCGCCGGGGTCGCCTACTACTCGCCGCTGTAATGATGTTAATTTTTGTTGTTTGTTTTGTGATGATTTTAAATATTTTTATGATGGGGTGTGGGGGGAGGGAGGTCTGGGAAGGAAAAGGTATGAGGGGTGGGTAGGAAGCTGGGGATCAGAGTGTCCAAGAGTGACGAACGAATGAATCCAATCCACCCACTGCGGTGCAAGGCGATGGATAGGGAGAGTCCGGCTGGAGAGGTCACCCAATGCGCCCCAAACGCTACTGCTGGGTCCCCTCCGGTCACGAACCGGCACAACAGCAGCGGCGGGGTTTTTACACTCGTTGATGGGGCAGCCCACCCTCAGTCGTGAGCCTGAGGGTCGGGCCCCTGTACTACCGAGCGGCCCGGACAGCGGTAACCGGTTGTAAAGGGTCTCCCTCAACCAGCATCTCCCAATCCGGCCCGCCACGCAGAAGGTGGGCCGACGCACCCGCCATCAAGACTTGAACAAACATTACCCCAAGAACCCGGGCACCCCTGCTAAGTCACCAAACGTAGCGAACCACTTGGGGTGACCTGTGGCAGAGGTGTTGGTCATCCAATAAATGGTTCCCAGGGCGGCGGTACCCATACCCGCCTACCAAATTGAAACTTCAAAATATAAGAGATAATTTTTGTATTGTAAACATATTCAACTATTTACAATACTTGTTTATAAACAATATTTTTCATTTTGTTATCCGGGGTATATATGCACAAATTTTTTGAATTTCCTACTCGAGAGCAAGCTACGTATAGCTGACCGTGAGAAAAGCAGGAATCTTTGAGGTTGATGCCGCAATGTTTTTAAGTTTGTCCTTGCGCTTTGTTAATTGTAAAACTATAGGCTAATTTGATTGGAAATTGCAGTCTTTTAAATTGGAATGGCAGTTCAGTAGAGATCAGTGGTATTCTGGGTATAAATACTGTGTGTCCTTTGTCCTTTCCAGTCATAAGTTCGGCTTCGATGATGTTATTCGATAGCTGTTTGACGACCATCCTCGTTCCATTACATAGTTTTGGTGAGTTGAGATTTCTGAGTAGTATGATCGGAGTTCCAATTTTCAGTCGAAGGCAGTGTAACGGCATTCTTGGTACTTGCAAAGAGTTTAAAAATTCTGTAGGAAAATTGACACTTTCTTCAAAGTTTATCATCGTGTTGATCGATTTGTATATTCTCTCTTCATCGGGAATTTTCTTTTGATTATAAAAATTGATATCGTCGAAAATACTATTTTTAGTTGCCAAAATTGCCTTTTGAAATAGCCACTCCGGATTGGTATAGTTATGAACAATGTTTGGATAAATTTGGTCGATGAGCTCGTCTTCAGTAGTTGATATGTTGCAGAAATCACTTTTGAGTTCAATTAGTCCGGTCGTCTGGTCAGTAGGATATGTGCCTTCGCCTATTTGTAAAAGTTTTTGAGCAAAATGTGCTGTAGTTTCGTCTTTCGATAGTTCAACTCTCATATTTTTGTTAGTATTTGTACGTGGGGCCAAAGATGTGATTTTTTTAAACATGCATTGATTTCGTCTGCTGGTGTTGACTTGGGGATAACTGGAAGTGTTTGTCGAAAATCTCCTGAGAGTATGAGTAGAGCTCCTCCCATCACTTCATAGTTTCCTCGCAAGTCTTGTAATGTTCTGTCTACGGCTTCGAGTGATTTTTTATGTGCCATTGTGCTTTCGTCCCAGAAGATAATTTTAGCTTGTTTTAGAAGTTCACCCCGTCCAGATGCTCTTGAGATTTTACATACCGGGAATTGTTCTTCAGCTATATTCAACGGTAGTTGTAGGGCGGAATGGGCAGTTCGTCCTCCTTCCATAAGTGTGGCGGCGATGCCGGATGATGCCAGTGCAAGTGCGATGTGTTGTTTAGCACGTATTTCTGCCAACAATAGATTTATTAGAAACGTTTTCCCAGTGCCGCCTGGTGCGTCTAAGTAAATAATTCCGCCAGTGTTATTGTTGATCCGGTCCATGATAATGTTGTAATTTTTTTTTGATTGTCATTGAGGAGTGGTTTGTTGTGAGCAATGTATTGAAGTAGTTCGTTGATTTTGTAGCTTTTTCCTTTGTAATATCGATGTTTAGTACACTGAAAGCATCTTGTCGTGGTGCTGGCATCCCAAGTTGTACTAAGGTCTGGTTTTTTATTGCTAAACATTTATCTTCTAGGCGAATGAGTGCTTCATTAAAGATGTCGTCGTTGAATTCGATGGCCAATTCTGGATGAACTTGTCGGATTTGGTACAGTATGTCATCACTCATACTCTTTTTGAAGGAATCCCATAGCTGTTTTACATTCGATGGGTTACACGTTGTTAGAATTAGAAGAAGTCTCTGATTTGTTCAGCTGAGTCTGTGAGTGAGACTTTTTGTAGTGTTAATTCCCAGTGGTTGTCGTTTTCTAGTAGTCCTAAACGTTGACATGCTTATCTGAACATCTGGCATTGGTAACCGTTAATAGTCTTGAGATCTGTAAAACTTGTTGGTCCCCGTATTTTTTGTAGCAACATCCGTAGATAGAAACATTCAGCGTTGTTCGGATGTATGGTGTATACTTATTTTATTTTAAATACATAAACGGCTATACTGCCTTTTATAAATAAACATTATCATTAATCGTTATCATGAAATTTTCATTTCGATCGAAGAAAATGGCGATATAATATCTCCAACCGGGAAACGTACGGATGTAAGTCCAAATGTTGAAGAAATGACTTCATAATGGGAGAATTCTCTCAATACGCATGTTCATAAGTGACAGCCGACGTCCTTGGTCGAGGGGTAAGGCTGTCGACTAGCAATCTGAAGGTCGCAGTTTCAAATCCCGAACAGACGAACCGATATAGACAGGGAATCAATTCAAAATCGATATACTCGTACGTCGGCAACACAACCGGCGTTTTTTTTCTAAATTCACGAATTCTGAATTGATAAACGTCAAACAACTAGGTACGTCAAAATATTAATAAATTGACAATGTGGAATTGAAATACTAACCTAAATATGCATTGGTAATCCGCATTTACTTTTTGACACTAAACTGCTGTTAATTAGTTAATCAGGTCTTTAGTCATATTTCAACCACTTTAGTTTCTCAATGATCGAATGGAATAAATTGGTCTCGTCTTAGTTTAATTATTCGTCTATGGATCGCGTAATGACTTCTTTCAATAATTCTAAAAGCTTTGTTAGTTGAACTCCGTTCATTTAAGCCAGCAATTTTGCAAAACAAACGACGTTATCCAAATATATATTTTTTAACTTTAACTCCACACAGGGGGCCCGGAGAAGGAATAATTTCCTTCGGGGCCTAGGTCCTTTTTGAAGATGCTGTTTGGAGGGTCTCTTTGGGGAGAGCTGTTGAGCTCAAGAACGTAGAAGCGACCCATTCTCACGTGACAAATGTCAACCGTGTGCATATGTTGGGCGCGCGTTTGGCGTGTTTCCCGATCATGCAGTGCACCGGTGCTGAAGGAATCAATGGCGCTAGTTCCTCGGAGCATCTTTCATTGAAATACCGGTAGAACAAGGACAGCATTCCCACACGACGCCTGTGCTCTAAAGATTGCAATCCTTTTGCTAAGATAGGAGAATCTATCAAACGGACCGCCCGTTTCTGCGCAGAGCGTTTAAGATATTTTGGGGCTCCAGACCAGAGGTGGCTGCCAAATTCAAACCGTGGAGCCATTGCAATTTGTTCAGGGTTAGCAATTGTGTAGTATTAAAGTATCTGCGGGCCCTGTGCGGTACGCCCAACTTCTGAGAGGCCAACTTCGATAAAGCCGCCGTACCTAGTACTGGTCACTTACAGTTCTTTATTTATTCATTATTTATTAACGGACTTACATCCAATTTACAACAAAGTATCACGAAAATTGGAAATGAACATTGTAAGGATGAGGATGGTACATGAAAGCAAAGACAAACAGAGAAAATAGAAGTGTCAAGTCAAGACTTTGCAAAAATTAGAGTAAATATAAAATATCTTCAATCAAACAGAAATCATTTAAGCTAATACCGAAAAAATCAAGATCTTGACGTGAGTTGACCATTCTACACATTCTGGACAAAGGTGAGTTATAACCATAATTAGTCGAGTTTGAGGAAGAGCAGTAAAAATCATTTTCACTTATATACCCAAGTTTGCCCAATTCAACAAGACATTTGAGGTGTCACGTAAAATTAAATCATTTCTGAGATGCCAACTTAACTTTGGCTTCGATAGAGCCCCGAGCTGGTCACACAGAGTTACAACACATTATTATCATAAAAATCATCATTCAAGTTTGCCTAACCCACCAAACATTTGAGGTGTCATGTAAAAACAAAATCATTGAAAAAAGTCTTACCTCCGTGTGTGCTTCTCGTGAACTGCGAGGATCGTTGACCATCCTGTCCAAAGGCATCTTTGGTGTTGCACTTAACGGTGACGAGGTTTTCCTACTGCTAGAAGCACTACTGATGGCTCCAGCGTAACTGGTACGGTTAGGGGGTTCATAGATTTCCAAAAGATTAATTAAAACTCGACACCTAAACGCCAATTTATCCCGTGAATTCAACTGCCTCACGATCGACAGCAATGAAAGAAGCAAGATCGTTGTCATTTCGGATGTTGGAAACCTTACTCCTCATATTAATCAAACGCTTTTGAGATAATTCGTTCCTCCTTTTTCTTATTTTAGGCAGTGTTGTTTCTTTTGGTGCCAGCTTTTTGTAAAACTTCTTGACTTTCATTGGTTTCTTCCATAAAGATTGTTATGAAAATATATAATATTCAAATAACAATTGTAATCAAGTACTGATAATTAATTTAATTATTGTCAATGGGTTTTTTTTGACAGCCATATATCGGCGCGAATAGGTAGAAAAACATTATTCATGCCGGCGGGATTACTTACCCACAGGGCCTAGTTGGGCGCAGACCCGGTGGGAACGTCACAGTGCCTAGTTTGAAACGATGTGAGTTTCTTTTTATTTAAAGTCGACCGGAACAAATGTTCCCTTAATATTGATTGAGGCATCTTATCCTGAAAATGTCGGATAATCATATAGTGGCCGATTCAAGTAATACGTGTAATCGTGATTTATAATCGCACCCGCAGTTATTAAAAAAACGCGTGTCGATGTGCACACGGAAGTGGAGTTCCGTATCGAGAGTAATCGAGGCTAACGGCCGGCAATCCTCGCTCGCTTTGAACCTGTTTAATTTATTTATTTATTTATTAATTTACGGACAACAGTCCATTAAAAACATAATAATAACACGAATAAAAAAATAAAATAAAACAGAGATGACAGTGAAGGGAGAGCACATAAAAATTAATAGCAATGACAATATAAAATATAAAAAGTACATATAGAGACACTACAAGTCAAAGCATGAAGAAGCATTTAAATATTGCGTAACGACTGCCGAAAGTCATTTAGTTTTACACCAAAAAAATCAATGCTTTGACTTGCGTTGACAAGTCTCGACATTCTGGATAAGGGAGAATGGTATCCGTAATTAGTAGAATGTTGATTGAGGAACAGCAATTCATTATTTCGAAGCCTACGGGAAGGGATGTTAAACTGGATGAGTTGTAACAATGCAGGTGTATCTGTAATACTGTTGATAATTTTAAATATGTAAATTAGATCAGAGTCCTTTCTACGTTTTTCTAAAGAAGGCATGTTTAAAATGTGTCCAATTTCATCATATGAGTACTTGCCTCTTTCAAGACCCAACCTCCAAGCAATTCCTCTTAGGAAACGATGTTGTACGGATTCGATGTGACAAATGTGGACAGCGTAGAAAGGAGACCAAATGACACTAGCATATTCAAGGTGAGGGCGAACCAGCGAACAGTAAAGAGTTTTAAGTGTACTTATATGTTTGAAGTCAGAGGTAATTTTCTATGAATGAAGCCGAGTAGTTTAAGTGATTTATTTACGATATTATTTATGTGATCACGGAAAGAAAGTTTGCAGTCTAGAGTGACCCCAAGGTCCTTGATAGATGTGACAGTAGATAGACAAACACTATTTAGTTTATAATCAAACTGAATAGGTTTTTTGGTTCTATAAAAGGACAAAATTTTGCATTTATCAACATTAAGTTCCATGCAGTTAATTTTGCACCAATCGTTAAATGAATCAATATCAAGTTTAAATAGTAAACAGTCAAGGTGGGATTTAATAATCTTAAGAATCTTATTATCATCAGCAAATAGCCAGAAACGTGTGTGAGAAAAAACTTTTGTGATATCATTAATAAAAAGGTTAAAAAGAAGCGGGGCCAAATGGGCTCCTTGGGGAACGCCGGAAGTTACATCAATGTTAAAGGATTCAAAGTTATTTATTTTAACCCTTTGTTTTCTATCTGTCAAGTAAGAGTGAAAGAATGATAACAAAGGGTTTCTAATGCCTATAGCATAAAGTTTGGCCATGAGAATACGGTGATTAACTTTGTCGAAGGCTTTGGAGAAGTCAGTGTATAGAACATCAACCTGAGTATTATCTTCTAAGGCTTTCACAATGGTACTTGTAAAGGAAAGTAAATTTGTTGTTGTAGATTTCGCCGATCTAAATCCATGCTGTTCCTCAATTAGAACACTTTTGAAAACAGGAGTAATTTTCTTTGTAATTATCGACTCAAATATTTTTGGAATATTAGATATAATTGATATCGGTCTGTAATTTCCAATATTCGACTTGTTTCCGGACTTAAAAATGGGTCGAATATATGAAATTTTCCATGAGTCAGCAAATGTTCCAGATGAAAGTGACAAGTTGTACAACATACAAATTGGGTTAGATAGTGTATATTTACATTCTTTTAGCAAGATTTCTGGAATGCCATCAGGTCCGGTACTTTTTTTGTTAGAGAGATTATTTAAGGATTGGTAAACCTCCTTAAGTGTAATTTGGCAATCATTTAAGTCAATATTATGGTCATAGTTAAGTGGAGGGATGTTGCATGATGCATCAGAATATACAGAGGAGAAGTGTTTGGCAAAAAGGTTGGCGATATCATGGCCTTTAGTAGCATGAGTTTCATAATAATACATACTTGAAGGAAGATCATTATCAGTACGCTTTTGTGCAACAAATTGCCAAAATTGTTTAGGATTTTGCAGTAACTTTGTCTCTGTAACTTCTACAAAATATTTATAACATTTGGCTGATTCGATTTTGGACAGTTCCCTTAATTGAGAAAATTTATGATAAAAGCTTAAGTTCCCAGTGTCTTTAAATAATTTATGAGTCTTCTTTTTTTCAATTATTAACTGTTTAAGTTTCGTGCTAAACCAATTTGGAAACTTAGGTTGAGAGTAACGAGTTAATGTTGGGAACAAGCTGTGACATATATTTAATCGGATGAATTCCGTATTTGAGGGAAGGACCCTTTACTTACTTTGCCGCGCGCGTCCTGGTACACGCGTTAGCGCACGGATGGATGGACACCGGTGGTGATCGGTGAGGAACTGGACGATCCTCGGCCGTGGTTTGATCGAGAGACGGGGCTGGCAGGCTGGCCGCCCGCGCTGCAGCAGACACGGACCCGTGGAGGAAGGCGTTTCCATTCCTCCGCAGAAAACTAGCTAGGTAGTTTAGGTATTTCGAAAACGGTCAATGATGGGGGTAAGTGAGTTGTATATGTAATCCTATTAATGAAATAGATGACCTTGTTATTTCGAAAGAACTTGCCTTTCATTTATGTAGAGCTACTTGTGAATAAGCACTATATGCCCACCTCTGAGGACGAGTACTCAGGCCACCGCAGAGCTCAGCATACCCTGTCGTCCGACAGAGTTTGGCGCCCTTAAGTTTCCCCAGGAAACTAAGCTGACCACTGCGATGGTTTACACTGTACGAATCTCAATCTTACTCTCAATATTAATGGCATTCTCAAGCACCCTAACAGAAGTAGCAGATTGCTACATATCAGATGGCACCCAACGCATTGGTCTCGTAATAACTTATTCACAGGTAGTTCTGCTTGCTACAATAAATTATGTTAAAATTCCATGTGCTAGCATCTATCAAATTCAGAATACAATAAGTGTCGCCATCACTTTGTTGTTGTGATGTTCATAACCTTGAAATTCTTATGCTCAATGCTCAGAAATAACATAACGGTAGTAGACAATGTGTTAGGAACTGATTTATTCGAAAACAATCAACAGCGGGTAACGTTTATCTAAAAATTATCTATGATAATTATCTCGTACAAATTTATCTTTGACACAAACGTCAAAATCAAGTGTTGTGTTTTTACCATCAAATATTTTACGCATGATAATTAAATAATGTACTTACATACCAACACAAAGTAAATAATAATTTTAATTTTTATATTTTAATTATCATCAACACAAGCAATTTGTTTCTGGTTCAAATGTGTTCCTACATCATTGCCTGCACCGCCGGTCAAAATGTACGTCTGGCATGTTGAAATCAATGCATACAAAGTATCCGTGATTATTAGGTAATTAGATTACAAAAAAAGAGTAATATATGGAGTGATCATTTATAATATTTGGATGATTTATATAGCGCCGTTTTTGTGAAAAATCACCTTATATGGTATATTATCGATTCGTACTTTTAAATAGTTACGGGACACGAATTTTATTGTAATAACAGATTACATCTGTCATAAATAAATCATCCCATGCTCGGTTGATTACCTTATTATGTCAAATTTGATTTCGAGAATACTATAGACGGGTAGCGGTCGGTCTATTTACATTTTAAAAACGGTGTTGGAATTAAAATACTTTGGATAAGTTCGTACATATTATCATATTTTTTTTTACTAACAGCTACGTCATTGTATACTAAATTACTTTTAAACTTTTCAGATATGAATCATCTTTGTAATTATTATGAACATAAAGGCAGAGTTGCCACTAAGATTTTTTTTAAACTTGAAAACAAGATCGCTTCAAATCAATAAAAAAAAAAATCCAAACGTATATCAGGGTTGCCACACTTTTGAAAGTTTTTCAAATAATAAATTTTTTTTTACAAAATTTAGGGTTGTCAAAATTTTTTTTTTTTTTTTAATAATTTTCTTTTCTTTCTTTTTTCCCCGCGCTTAACTTTCATCATGTCTGGACCAATAGAGAACATCAACGGTAAATCAAAGGATGATTTAAATATGGAATTAACTACAAGGAACTACCGGCTAACACATTAGAAGAAATGCGTGTTCAGGCTAGAAATCATAATAAATCCTTAAAAGTAGCTCAAATCGTAGAACAAGTTGAAGACGACATAAATTCAAATCAGGACAGCGACTCAGATACCAATGTTATAAAATATACAAAAATCATTTATAATGAATCGCATGCTCCAACAGTCGCAATTAATAATTGGAATATAAAATTCGACGGTTCAACCTGTGTTCGAGAATTTATTCTACAAATCGATGAGAAATGTAGAACTAGAAACGTCAAACATAAAGATATTGTTAGGTGTTTTCCGGATATTTTAGAAGGCCTAGCTCTATTATGGTTTAGGTCCATTTACACCCCTGACCTAACCTGGGATAGCCTGAATGAAGTTAGTCTTGATCAGACAATTCGAGGGTAGTAATAGACAGATAGCCCTTAAAATAGATCTGTTCAATATGAAACAATCAACCGGTATGTCGGCTTTTGAATTTATTCTTAGAATGAAGGCACTTAACAATATGCTCGACTCCAAATTACCAGATGGTGAGCTGCTCCAATTAGCCATGAGAGCCTTGTTACCCAAGTATACCACCTTACTCGCATCTCGGGAGATAAATACTTTCGAGGAATTGAATGATGCGACAAAAAAATTAGAATCATTCTCAACAACCGATACTGTAAAGCATTCTACTCCTTCGTCTTCTTACGCAAGCAAGATCTATCCAAATGATGATTCGAAATTTAAGAAACAACATTACAATAGATATTCTAATTCTAATAAATTTATGAAGTCTCAAGATCCTCCTTTATATAATAATAGATATTATAACCGTTCGGCAAATAACAACCAAACTAATTTCGGTTATAATACAAATCGTGCAAAACAGTATCAACAGGAATCTTCTACTAATAATAAGCAAAAGGAGACGGGCCATACACCTCAAGCTCCTTTAAACAATAGGATTATTTGTAACTATTGCAAGAAATTAGGTCACAATATGTCGGACTGCAGGAAGAAAGCTTCCGACAGTTATACTTCCAAAGTAGGGTCTCTTGGAAACAATAGAAATAATAATACAAACAAGGATGCGGAAAACTAGGTTGGAGTCGCTCTAGACACACACCTTCCCATGCGCAAGGGAAGCGTGAGTGGCGGAGTTGGCTCCGACTGGTTAGGCAGTTTCTTTCTGTCTCTGATTCTAACGCAGTGGGCCCACTGCCACAGAATTCTGAGATAGAAGGAGATAACCGACCGTATGCCGAAATTTGTATTGTCAATAAAACCTGCAGGGCGTTACTTGACAGTGGCGCTTCTCTATCCTGTATGGGGGGGGGGGATTCTTATAAATATTTTCTAAATTTAGGTAATAAGTTAGTCAAAGTAGATTTTAATGTCTCAACAGCAGACGGTACAAGACAGAATGTACTAGGGACGGTTACGTTGCCAGTGACGTACAAGGGAATCACACAGGACATTCTTTTTTACGTCATTCCGTCATTGTCGCCTGATTACATTTTGGGGGTGAACTTTTGGAAGCAGTTCCAGATCGCGCCGGAACTGTTTTCAAGGGTGCTCGGCCCAGCACGGGAAGGACAAATTAATGAGGTAAGGGCAATCCGGCCAGCCTCATCTTTGACTCCTACGGAAAACAGAAGTCTATTAGAAATAATAAAAAAAATGAATCGATTTCTTTTGAGAAAAAAGGCTTAGGTAAAACTCATCTTGTAAAACATAAAATCGTTACCACAGGTCCTCCAATAAAGCAGAGGTATTACCCTTTGTCGCCCGCTAGACAGAGACAGCTTGAAGCTGAAGTGGATGAGATGCTGAAATTAGGAGTTATCCGTCCCTCGCGCTCTCCTTGGTCTAGTCCGGTATTGATTGTAACTAAAAAAGACGGTACGGGTCGTTTTTGTTTGGACTCGCGAAAAATCAACAATGTAATAATTCGTGATTCCTACCCCTTGCCATATATATCAAGAATACTAGATAAGCTTGGCGAGGCTAGGTACGTCTCGTCTATTGACCTCTCCAAGGCGTTCTGGCAGATTGCCTTGGACAAAGACTCCTGTCAGAAGACGGCATTCGTAGTTCCTGGTCGAGGACTATTCGAATTCACTCGTATGCCTTTTGGTCTCAAAAACGCACCAAGCGAGCTCCAAAGACTGGCTGACGCCATGTTTGGACCTGAATTTGACGAAAATGCTTTCTGCTACTTAGACGACCTAATCTTGGTGTCGGAAGATTTACAGTCTCATCTTAAATTATTAAACCGGGTCTATGAACGACTACGAGACGCAGGTCTAACCATAAACCTAAAAAAATCTGAGTTCTGCAAAGCCGAGCTCAAATATCTTGGCTATATGGTTGATTCTAAAGGTCTTCGTACGGACCCTATAAAAAAAGAAAGTATTCAGAACTTCCCTGTACCCAAAAACGCAAAGCAAATACGAGCCTTCATTGGTTTATGTGGGTACTTCAGGAGATTTATAAAAGGCTTTTCAAGCATAGCCGCTCCTCTTACAAGACTCACCGGTTCCAAAAACGGTATCAGCAATTTTGCATTGTCCCCAGAAGCCGAGACCGCCTTTAGTGATTTAAAAAAAGCCTTAACCTCAGCTCCGGTTTTAAGTTGCCCGGATTTCACAAAACCCTTTGCGATACATTGTGACGCCAGCTCCGCTGGGATTGGCAGAGTTTTGATCCAAAGCATAGATGGACTAGAACACCCTATCGCTTATTATTCGCGTTGTTTAAATACTCACGAACGCAACTACGGTATCACGGAACGCGAACTTTTGGCAGTGTTAGATTCGGTTACACATTTCAGACCGTATATAGAAGGTGCACATTTTAAAGTTGTCACCGACCACTCAAGTTTGAAGTGGTTGGGGTCTTTATCTAACCCTAGTGGCCGTCTTTCACGATGGAGCTCACGATTATCACAATTTTCGTTCGATGTAGTTCACCGTAAGGGAACTCAACACGTTGTACCGGACGTACTTTCGCGAATGACCTTAGCTTTAATATCGGGAACTGATCCTAACCACACCACTGACGAATGGTATATAAAAGCGTGGGAAGGTTGTCAGAAGTTTCCACAACGGTTTCAAAATTTTCAAGATCGAGACAACGAATTATTTCGTCATACTAAGACTGATTCAGCTCTCTGCGAAGATACAGCGTGGAAAAAAGTTATCCCCCAAGAACTTAGACAGGAGATTTTATCTAATGTACACGAATCTTCTCAAACTTGTCATCCTGGTGTCTTTAAAACGTATAAAAAAATTGCAGTTACGATACTATTGGCCCAATATGTATAGAGACGCCAAACAATTTGTGAATCGTTGTCAAACCTGTAAAGCACATAAGATTAGTACGGCCCCTCCTAATGGTATATCCTCAAACCCTAAACAAGTTACGAGACCTATGCAAATGTTATCCTTGGATTTGGTAGGTCCTTTACCTAGAAGCTACTCCGGTTTTACAGTAATATTGTCATGTGTGGACGTCTTTACTAAGTTTACTTGGCTATTTCCGCTGCGCAACGGCTCCGCGAAAAGCATCGTAAAAAATTTAGAAGAGAACGTCTTCCTTGTTCATGGAGTACCGCGTACTATAGTCTGCGATAATGGCCATCAATTCATCGCGAAGGAATTTAAAGAATTACTACGTAATTATAACGTACCACAGCCTTTTTACAACTCACTGTATACTCCTCAAAATAATGTAGTGGAGCGTTATAATCAAACATTGGGGACAGCACTATCTATTTTAGTTGAATCGGATCACAGGAATTGGTCAAAGTTTCTCCCTCAAGTTCAATCGGCTATGAACAATACTGTCAACTGCGCTAAAGGGTATACTCCTTTCTTTTTGATGCATGGTAAGGAACAGATAATTGACGGAGATCTCCACCGTAATCCATTAGCAGATGGAGATGCCAATTCGCAGAATGGTGTCCAACCTGAAGCTTATGCTCAAAGGTTGGATAAATTATCGACAGTGTATGAACAAGTCTCAGATGCACTCCTTAAAGCCTACCAAAAGGGAGCTAATCATTACAACCTACGTAGAAAACACGTTACTTACCAGGTTGGAGATGTGGTTTGGCGTAGAAACTTCGTCCAATCAAATGCATTGAATTACTTTGCACAGAAATTAGCTCCGCGATTTGTTAAAAATATAGTTGTGAGAAAGAAATCACATCTTATATATACGCTCGCAGTTCTGAATGGTAAAGAAACCGGTGACTTTCACGTGAAGGACATCGTGAAATCAGACAATATTCCTATATAGTCCTCTTATCTTCAGTACCTTGTAGGGTCTGGCCATCCTTGCAAGGACTGACATCGTTAACTATTTACACAATGCTCGGACCAATCAATTCGACCTGATCAATCGAATTGGTGTGGCCAGTATTTTGTCAACAAGTCATATAACATTAAATATTCCAAAATTATATGCCTTTTAAAGAGTAGATATTTTTTTAAATCTTTTTTTTAACTCTAGTTCAAAACACGAGTTGAAAAAATAACGCTTAATTCTGTATACACAGCTAAAATTGAATTGGTAGGATGCTTGCACATGGAAACAAACTCTTACTAGTTTTAAACTTGGCACATGTTAGCTTTATTTTTTTTCTCTTTTTCCTCTGTATAGTTTTAAGTCATGTCACCTTGGAATATACGACGATATTATATATACCCTCTTGTATTCCAAGCAAATATAATACGACCTGTGTTCGTATTTACTTACATTATAAACTTTGTGATTTTTTTTTAAGAGGAACATGCAGAAGTGAATGCCCATCATTTCTTTATGTTCCGTATTGTAAACCTTTTCAAACTATAAATAGTGTAAACAGAAATAGCAGCCCATTATTTCTGTATGCTCCGATTTTCAGTTAAAAAAAATAATTTTTTTTTGAGATCTCATGTTATAAGAATATTCTGCACTTCTTGCACAGTTGCCTGTTTTGGCACTACTTATATCAATTGTCTAAAATTTTTGTATTACATAAAATATGTTATTACCGCACAAACTAGTATTAAGATAATATTATGTAAAATGATATTTGTTTTCTCCATCTCGTTTCCCTTGTTTGGGATACTATTATTACATCTATTTTCAATTAACGTCGGGAGCGGCGCATAACAATCTACTCATATGTATAGGTTTGTATGAAACCTTAATAATTGTATATATCGAACAGTTAACTTTAGCAATTGAACCCTCTATCAAGGGTCTACATAAATTACCTTTTGGTACCATTCATTGGCAATGGTTGTTTACCTTTTGGCACCATTCATTGGCAATGGTTGTTTACTTTTTGGCACCATTCATTGGCGATGGTTGTTTACATTGTTTCATTTAAGTATGATCCAAACCATGATTTCTATATAAAACTAATGTATAATGATTGAACTGTTATTACTGTATAATAGGTTTAATAATCATAACCCCCAAAAAGACCGAAGTCAGGAAGTATAGTTAGGGATACTCTTCGAAGGGAGTTTTTTTTTTCTTCCAAACGGAAGTAAAATCAGTGAAAAGTGCAGATGGTACACCATCTAAAAAGTGTTGCCTGTTTAGGCTCTTAAAAAAAAAAACAACAACAAAAAGTGTTTTCGTAATAAGTGACGCCTAGTGCGTATAAAATGTCATAGCATATTAATAAATTTATAAGGTATTTTAATATTGTGCATTATAGCTACTACATTTATAAGATATTGCCCTGTTACAGATGCTACGTGAACGGTAGTCCTTGAGGAATTCAGTATTACAGCACCCAGCATCCTACATGCTGAAGGTGTTTGTGGACCCCGTCCACGTATCACCTAATTAAAGTTTGTGTATTTTTAAGTTTTATGATAATAAGCTTTGTTTTCCTGGTTGCCAGCACTTCTAATGGTTGCGTCGCAAATTCATCCACCATGCCTTACGCATAATGGGCGCGATTGACGTTGCGACGCAATCATTTGCAAGTTGTCTGTACGCATTTCATGCTTATTAATCTATTATATGTTTATATGTGTACTTCTTTTAACATTATGCATTTCTTTTCTCTTTGCACATGTATGCTATTTGTTTCAGTACCCCCCATCAGACCAAGTTGGTTAGTCAGTAGTGTAGGGATTTTTTTTTTTTTTTTTTTCTTTATGGTTTTTGGTTTTATTTTGTGTTCGAGGGCAAACATATTGTATTGTTATGAAAATATATAATATTCAAATAACAATTGTAATCAAGTACTGATAATTAATTTAATTATTGTCAATGGGTTTTTTTTGACAGCCATATATCGGCGCGAATAGGTAGAAAAACATTATTCTTGCCGGCGGGATTACTTACCCACAGGGCCTAGTTGGGCGCAGACCCGGTGGGAACGTCACAGTGCCTAGTTTGAAACGATGTGAGTTTCTTTTTATTTAAAGTCGACCGGAACAAATGTTCCCTTAATATTGATTGAGGCATCTTATCCTGAAAATGTCGGATAATCATATAGTGGCCGATTCAAGTAATACGTGTAATCGTGATTTATAATCGCACCCGCAGTTATTAAAAAAACGCGTGTCGATGTGCACACGGAAGTGGAGTTCCGTATCGAGAGTAATCGAGGCCAACGGCCGGCAATCCTCGCTCGCTTTGAACCTGTTTAATGTTGGGAACAAGCTGTGACATATATTTAATCGGATGAATTCCGTATTTGAGGGAAGGACCCTTTACTTACTTTGCCGCGCGCGTCGTGGTACACGCGTTAGCGCACGGATGGATGGACACCGGTGGTGATCGGTGAGGAACTGGACGATCCTCGGCCGTGGTTTGATCGAGAGACGGGGCTGGCAGGCTGGCCGCCCGCGCTGCAGCAGACACGGACCCGTGGAGGAAGGCGTTTCCATTCCTCCGCAGAAAACTAGCTAGGTAGTTTAGGTATTTCGAAAACGGTCAATGATGGGGGTAAGTGAGTTGTATATGTAATCCTATTAATGAAATAGATGACCTTGTTATTTCGAAAGAACTTGCCTTTCATTTATGTAGAGCTACTTGTGAATAAGCACTATATGCCCACCTCTGAGGACGAGTACTCAGGCCACCGCAGAGCTCAGCATACCATGTCGTCCGACAGGGTTTGGCGCCCTTAAGTTTCCCCAGGAAACTAAGCTGACCACTGCGATGGTTTACACTGTACGAATCTCAATCTTACTCTCAATATTAATGGCATTCTCAAGCACCCTAACAGAAGTAGCAGATTGCTACATATCAAGATTTCAGGGAAGGCCTCGACAATTTCTACTGCTTCAATAGTTTTGATTTTATGTTTTTTATTTTGTTTTAGCTTTCTAAATACGTCTTTACTGTTATAACTGGAGGTGAATCGATCCTTACTCCATCGATTTGCCATGTTATTTGGGGATGTCACGGGTCTTAAAGTAATAACTCAAATTTACTGACTTTGATGTATTTGAATCTCACATTTGCCTGACGGCAATACACAATAATTTCTACCTGAAGGGTAAAATATGAAGATAGTGAGCCACGCAACACAAGCTGTTCTTCTGGTTTCTTCTCCTATGATAGTTTAATTTCAGATATTTTTGTAAATAGAGCATAAAATAAGGAACCTTTATTGAATAACCAACACCTCTGCCATAGGTCACCCCAAATGGTTCGCTATGTTTGGTGATTTAGCAGGGGTGCCGGGGTTCATGGGGTGAGGTTTGTCTAGGTCTTGGAGGCGGATGACCAGGACACACTGAACCCCAGTCTAATGTCCACCCCTTAAACCCTGTTCTTTCCCAAAACTCTCCTCTCCTTTCTTTCCTTAAAAAACCCTCCACACAGCATCCCCAAAGATGACATAGGCCCTGAGGGAAATTATTTTCCTCAGGGCCTCCTGTGTGGAGCACATGTAAAAAAAATAATAATATTTATATTTTTGATATAACTTACCATTATCCTCTCCTATAATAGTCCAATTTCAGATGTTTTTGGTATTAGAGCATAATATTTACTTTTCTGATATAACTTATTACCATTATTTCTAAATGTTCATCTTCTGGTATTCATAATCTCATACGTTGGATTATTATTATAGGTATTATATTATGTTTTTAGAACTATTTCGACTTAGCTATCCAGTTTTAAAGATGGTTGTTGGAGATTCATAAATATTGTCAGGCTATTCGTATCTCGCAAATATTTGTATTTCTATTTAATAATAAACAAATAAATAAAATCAACCCGTAGAGCAGGACAGTCAATTATTGCACGAGCATCTTCACCATAGATATTTGAGATAAAAGTGGAGAGCGAATCCCTAGATGTTGGCTTTATTTGTAATAAACCATTTATTATTATCATTGAAATGTGTGTGAAAGTTTTCAAAATAATAATAATAAAGCAAATATTAAAACGAACATTAAGAATTAGAATATATATAAAAATAATGAAATACATGTCTACCGATCATTATTTTTTAATATATGTATATAAAAAATAATGAAATACATGTCTACCGAATCAGTCGATCATTATTAACAACTCTTGAAAATGAGAAATTACGTAACGGCAATGCTGGCAACATGGCTTTTTTATGTGAATACTTTGCAAGAGTCCCAGCTGCTCCCGTCTGGAGCCAGTGAAACTATGGTATCCTCAAATGGGAAGGCAGCGGGGAGGAGAAGGAGATGAGGAGAGGAGGGTGGGGGAGTACCTGGCTATTCAGATCTGGTCACCAAATATGGCTAAAGCTATTTCGAGCAACGTATCGTAAGCAAATTATCGCCCTGATGCTGAGAGTATCTTCCACTCATAAATCAAAACCTCCTAGATCACATTTAAACTAACGGCATCACATCCTAAAGCTGGGATGCCACCTGACCCCTTCTATGATCTATTTTATAAAATCTATCCATGCTTTCAATAGAATAGAAACCCAAAGAATCGACTTAAACTTTCGTTCTATGAATAGACCATAGATTGTCATAGAATAGATGTAGTGGAAATCCAACATAATACTGGAAATGAATGTAAGCTTTTACAGATTAAACATTAGATTGAAATTCACCATGAGCCCTCAGGGCTTGGTAATAATGGTTCGAGCTACACTGTTCATGATTTTTTTTTACATTATAACAAGAGTTTGAATTACCCTAACTGATAAATTTTGACAACCAAATACTAAAATAAAAACATGGCATATTTAGATCCTCCCATGGTTGCTATATTTAGATCCTCCCCTGGTTGCTATATTTAGATCCTCCCCTGGTTGCTATATTTAGATCCTCCCCTGGTTGCTATATTTAGATCCTCCCCTGGTTGCTATATTTCCAGAAGAGATGTAATATAAAACTTTAAATTTTTTGATTTGTTTTTGGTTCACTTTCATTGTTCATTTTTGAAATCAATTCAATGCGAAAGTTGGCCATCAAATTATGAACTTTCATCTGCAGACGTACGGCTTCTTTAAGTGGCATCTTTTTCAGCTGGGCTGAAACAAGCCTTCCAAAAATATCAAATTCTTGGTCCGTTACTTCACTGGTTTCTAAATATTGTATGGTATCTTCTTCTTCTTCTGCAAAGATGTCTTCATCTTGTGTGCTGATACCGGGTGATTCTCCATCACAATCCAAGAATTCATTTTTAATGTTTATTATTTCAGTTTCGATGTGGTCCGTAGATGATCCCTGTTTGGCAGAAATCTCATTTTCTGTTGAAGTGATTCTGTTTGTATTATTCTCAGCAACTTTTAGTGGATTGTAAAACTAGAAAGAAACATATACATATTGTAATTTGTAACAGAGTACCTACAAAGTTATGCCAGCTTTGAAATGTTATTTTGCACTCAAATAAAATAAATTTTATCCAAGTTTTATATCATTGTGTGAATCCCACTAATAAAGAGTTGCACTGTAGTATATCTAAAAGCTTCCTGTCTTGTCACAAAGATGGCAGGTATAAAAGCTTTGTGTATGGAACGTGTCGTAGGAATCCGTGTGCATCTAACGAGTGCGCGAAAGCTTTTGACAACCATGGAAATTCAAGAATGGAATTTACGCTCCCACAGAGTACCATGCCGCTAGCACGACAATCTGAGAGCTGCTATTGGCTAGCGGAATTATGTGCATGTGGTGCCCCTTCCAAATGACTTGTCTACAACGCTATTATGTCCTTTAACTAACTAATCAATTGAAAACATAAATGAAATTGATAATGAATACATGCAGCAGCCTCATTGGACTGGAAAACACATCTGAATAACCACCTAATGCTTCCACAAGGGACTCCAGACAGCAATGATCAACGCCAAGGAAATGGCTGACTATTTACGTCACCCCCACCATGCGACCAGCCGAGCCACTATTGGTCAATTCTGAACAAAGGAAAAATCTGAATCGTAAATATTTACGACAGCGAATTCATCTTCCGAAAAATTTGGAGCTCAATTTCGAGAAATTGGGAATAATTTGGATCAAGAAATAAACATCATCATTTAAAAATGAGTATGTACTACAAAAACAACCCAAAAACTGACGTCTATCAGTGATTGTTGCACTTTAAGAAAAATATTTACTGTTTAAAATTGTACCTTATATCACATATGTATACTTGTACCTTTTCTTGTAAACACAATAAAAATGATGTGAAGCTTTGGGATCCTGAGTTGGTAAAATCTTGGCAAAAACTATCACACATAATTTTAACACAGCTGACTTCCAATCGTAACGACCAGGGAAATTACCTAAAACAAGTACCTTAGAAAAATTAAGGAGGTTCTGTCCCCCAAACATCCGACCTGAGTTTGCCCTATAAAAATAGAAGTCAAACCGGTAGGAAGTCAGTTCAAAACTATCAGCCAAGAAGAAACAATACCTACTCAAGATACCAACAGTCTCCAAGTTCAAACCTCTTTTCAAGTGTTTTAATCAGTCTTAGATTCAGTTTACCTCTCCCAGTATCCCAGTAACCTAAAATCCTAAAAACCCCAGTCTCCCACAGTCTCCAAAGTGAAAAATATTTATTTTAATCCAGTACTCAAATCAGTTTTGCCATTATACCTAGAAGCATTTTTTGTCAAAGTAGTAAATTCATTTAAAAGACCAGTGGCATTCCAAAATCCACTGGCGTACCAAACTCCATTGGCGTGTCATTGTGGCCAGCTCCCTATTATATTTAGTTTATGTACAAACGTCTAGTACATTTGGTCCTTCGAGCCGGATCTACACATAACACGCCTTCAATCTTACCCAGTGGAAATGCCGTCTCTTCGCAGTGGCCGTAAGACCCCGACATCTTCCGAAACATCGCTGTCTAAACCTAACGCCCCGGGAACAAGCCGAAACATGCCAGTGGCACCCCGTCGGACCCCGGGCCCACGCACCGTAGACATCGATGAGACGCCATCCAGCGGAACCCGCCACGATCTATCTGGTGCGAACCCTGCCAGGAACCCTGACCTCATTACTCTTGACCAACCTGCTCCAGAATGTGTCGCCAAGAGCCTCCACGGATCCAACAGTAAAAGCAGCGAAACAACTTCTGAATCAACTGAAGACTCCCTGCGATTGCTGCGCCGAGAGATGCGCATCCGGGACCGACGTCACGCCAAGCAGACAGCCAATCTGCTCGCAGCCCTGAATGCTGCAACACGCTAAGCAGTCAGCCAACCTACCCAGGAGCCCGCACCAACCAGCCCGACCCTGCGAGCCAACCTCGGTCAGGCAGTAATTCAAACCCAGGCACCAACCGGCCCGTCTACGAACGAGTTCGCAACGAGATATGCCACTCGAGTACACACGTCAGACGGCCCGTCTACCGGAGAGTTTTCAACGAGATATGCAACAACTCAAGTGCACGCACCAACCGGCTCTTCTACTAATGAGTTCGCAACGAGATATGCCACTCAAGTACACAAGCCAGCCGAAGAGTTTGCAACGAGATATGCAACTACTCAAGTGCATGCACCAACCGGCCCTTCTACTAATGAGTTTGCAACGAGATATGCCACTCAAGTTCACAAGCCGGCCGAAGAGTTTGCAACGAGATATGCAACTACTCAAATGGACACACCAGCCGGTCAGCCTACCAATAAATTTGCTGTAACCGATCCAACCGGATACGCCGCCGCCGCCACCCAAGAGTACACACTACTGACGGGCCCTGCGAAGAACATCCCTACGGCCGAATACAGCCATATCGGACCCGAGCGCCCACTTTACAACACAGCAGGGTACCAGCATCAGCCAGCCTCCTCCGGCCAGGATTCCCCATTATTTACACCACCGCACACAGCCAATCAGACAGCACGGCACACCCGAGAATGGTTGCAGCATGGCAACGACCCACTGGCCCAGATCGCCTCTGTGATGGCAGAGGCCCTTCGCTCTTCCAGAACGCAAGATAGCCCCCGCACATTAGAAGATGATTCAAGAATGGCTGCCCTCATTGCCAGGCAATCCACAGCAAAAGATTTGCCTACCTTCTCCGGAGACCCCCTTGAGTGGCCCACCTGGAAGGCACAGTACGCTCAATCCACCGCCACCTGCCAAATGACTCCGAGCGAAAATCTCATTCGGCTGCAGCGCGCCCTCAAAGGCAAGGCACGAGATACCGTGGGTCCCCTACTAATGGATCCTGCGCAAGTCCCAGAGATCATCAGCGTCCTCGAGCAGCGATACGGCAGCGCTAACTCCATAGCAAAATTTATGCTAGACAAGGTTAAAAAACTACCTTACCTCACGACCGAGGTATCACTCGAGGACCTGGCAGATTTCTCCGGAACGGTACAAAACCTGGTGGCATCTCTCCGGATCCTGAAAACCGAAGGTTATCTCACCAATCCTGCATTAATGAATGACGTCACTGACAAAATGCCAAGTTCCCTGCGTCTGGCATGGCTAATGGAGATCCGCAAACAACACGCTCCGGCCACCATAACCCAGCTCGCTGCCTTTCTGAAAGAGGTGTCAAACGCAATTCCAAACAGTGGGATGGTGGACCACATACGATCTCGACCACGCCGTGAACAAATACATGCCGGGTACCAGGAGGAAGAAGAGAGTGATCGCATGCGACTTCTACCGAGCCATGAGCAAATACATGCCGGACATCAAGAAGAAATCAGGGATGGCCCAAAAGAAAAGATTGCCCCCATAAAACGCAAAGTAAACGAGGAACATACTTACCCTGGACCAAGCCGAAAAAGAAAAACTGCTGATGAAAGCTGCGCCCAATGTGGCGGCGATCATAAAACCCGCGAATGCAAAGAATTCGCAGCCAAAGATGTTGAACTCCGATGGGAAACTGTACGCACGGGAAGATTATGCCGCAAGTGCTTAGAAAAACACCACTCACGAAGCTGCAAAATAAACCAATGGTGCAAAGTAGGAGATTGAAGATCCCCACACCACCCCCTGCTACATAATCCCGAGTTCGTACGAAAAAGCGCCGTGGAAAATGTCAATTTGTGACGCCAGGACTCCGGACAGAGAGTACTATTAAAAATTGCGCCAGTCATATTAAGCGCTCCAAACAAAGAAGAAGTGTCAGTGTTCGCTCTCCTGGATGAAGGATCCACAGTAACACTTGTCGACGCTGACACCGCAATACAAGTCGGAGCAAACGGCCCAGTTCACGGACTGCGAATCCACGGCGCGAAAGGAATGTGCACCTCCGACAATCTCTCCCAACGAGTGAGACTAAGAATACGAGGTGCAGGCAACAGTAATACATTCCACATATCTGCCAGCACAATAAGCAACCTCAACCTGCCGGAGCAACAGACCCAAGGAAGGTCGGTCGTCCCGAAGCTGCTAATAGGCCAAGATAACGCTCACCTGATCGTGTCAAGGGAAGTTCGTGAATGCAATGATACTACGCGAATAGCATCACGCACCGCACTAGGATGGATCGCTCATGGGGGAGTCAACCCCAGAGATAATAACACGACCACCACTTTGGCACTACAACCAGAAACGGCCGCAGACATACAGTTGAGGGAGCTAGTAAAAACCAACTTCGCCATCGACTCCCTCGGAGTAACATCAGCCACCAGAGTCAATGCAAGCGAACAACAGGCAATTGCACTTATGAATGCAACTACCCGTCCTCTTCCTGTAGGAAGGTGGGAAACCGGTCTACTATGGCGCAAACCAGAAGCCACGTTACCTGACAATCGGCAGTGTGCGCTGAAACGACTTCTGTCCCTGGAGAAAAAGCTAGAAAAAGACAAAAATCTAGCAGTGGCCTACAACGACAAAATAAATCAACTTATCAACAAAGGCTATGCCAAGAAGTTATCAAGCCATGAAGCTTCCACCACCACACCTCGCAAATGGTACCTGCCCCACTTTGCAGTAATCAACCCAAATAAGCCAGGAAAAATCAGAGTGGTGTTCGATGCCGCAAGCCGATGCCGAGGAACCTCCCTCAACGATCAGCTGCTTACTGGTCCTGACCTGCTGTCCTCCCTCCTGGGGAATATAATACGCTTCCGGGAAGGAAACATCGCTATTGCTGCAGACATCAAAGAAATGTTCCTGCAAATAAAAATAAGGCGAGAAGATCAGTCGTCCCAGCTATTCCTGTGGAGGACATCACCCCATCACGAACCAGACACCTATCAAATGTCATCGATGATGTTCGGAGCCACCTGTTCCCCAAGCAGTGCCCAATTCGTCCGAAATAAAGTGGCTGAAACATACGAGCACGAGTACCCGGCCGCCGCAAAAGCCGTACGCACCAAGTTCTACATGGACGATTACCTAGATGCAGCAGACACACCCAATGAAGCTGCTGCACTCGCCCAAAGTGTAAGTGCCCTGCTCGCGAAAGGAGGGTTCCACTTGACAAATTGGGCGTCCAACAGCCCGGCGGCCCTAGCTAGCGTACCTATAGAAGACCGTGCCAGCTCCACGATACAAATCAGCAGCGGAGGTCCGGAAACAGAGCGAGTGCTTGGTTTAATCTGGGACCCCACCACAGACCGCTTCCTGTACTCATTTCGTGAGGCAATCTCCCACGACACGGCCACACAACCTACCAAGCGGCAACTATTATCTATAGTAATGAAGATCTTCGACCCAGTCGGCTTCGTTGCCTGCCTTACCATCAGATCTAAGATGCTACTGCAAGCAGTGTGGCGCTCAAGCGTCGGCTGGGATGAACCCATTGCCCCTGAACACGCCCAGAGATGGACAGACTGGCTAAATCTGTTGCACACGAACAGCATCTCAATCCCGAGACGTTGCCTCTACAACAAACTAAACAACGTAACACTACACCTTTTCTGCGATGCATCGGAGCAAGCTTGCTGTGCCGTGGCCTACTTCACCGAAAAAGTAGATGGATCCTTACGAGTAACATTCCTTGCAAGTAAATGCAAGGTAGCGCCACTGAAGCCTCTCTCCATTCCACGCCTCGAGCTTCAAGCCGCCCTCATAGCAGCGAGACTAGCCCAGACGATCCAAAAAGAAAGCAAAGCCCTGATATCCCGCACCTGCTTCTGGACAGACTCCACAACTGTACTATGCTGGTTACGCACCGACCCACGCGCCTACTCAACCTTTGTGGCAAACCGATTGGGGGAAATAGACGAACTAACCAACATACCCGACTGGAAATGGGTACCCACAAAACTCAATCCCGCTGACATAGGAACACGAGACTTAGAGGTACCAGACTTAACACCAGAAGGAAGATGGTTTACTGGCCCAGCCTTTCTCACTTCCCCGGAGGGTGCGTGGCCAAAAGAACGGGCACCCGCCCACAGGCCTGACGACCTGACACTAGAAGTCAAACCTCACTACGTTGGCCTTGTGTCCACCAGGGGCGAAGCACTCCCATCAGTAGAGCGGTTCTCCTCATGGCACCGGCTGATTCGCTCCACAGCTTGGATCCTCCGATTTATCAGACGATGCAAGATGGGGCCCAATAAACCAGTAGAAGGCCCACTACTAGCCGATGAGATAAAAGCAGCAGAACACAGATGGATCAAAAGGTCCCAGGAAGACGCTTTCACAACTGATCTACACATCATCCGACAAGGTCAAAAACTGCCTGCTGGCAGCCGCCTCAACTCCCTGAACCCATTCTTTGGACCAGATGACCTACTACGAATGGGGACCCGACTACAAGCCTTGGAAAGAACAAAGAGTGTGGCCCGAACTCCCATAATACTGGACGGCGACGAACCCTACACTCGACTTCTTATCAGTCACTACCACAAAAAGGCGGATCATCCTAGTACTGAGAAAACAGTAGCAGAAATACGCAATCATTTCTTCATAATACGACTACGCACAACAAGCAGGAAGATAACGCACGCCTGCCCCACTTGCTTCATACGACGCAGCAAACCGACTCCACCTCTGATGGGCGCATTACCACCACCCCGCCTGATGCATCACGTCCGCCCATTCACACACTGTGGGCTTGACTATTTCGGCCCTATGGCTATCACGGTCGGTAGGCATCGAGAAAAACGATATGGAGCCATCTTCACCTGCCTCTCGACACGCGCCATTCACCTAGAACTAGCCGCTTCACTGACTGCTGACTCGGCCATCATGGCCCTACAAAGAATGACCGCCCGCAGAGGACAACCAGCAGCCATGTACTCGGACAACGGGACAAACTTTCACGGAGCTGACACCGAGATGAGGGACGCCCTGCTGTCAATAAGTCAAGACGCCAGAATGATTGACGCAATAGCTACCCAGGGCATCGAGTGGCACTTCATACCACCACTAAGTCCGCACATGGGGGGAGCTTGGGAAAGATTAGTACGATCAGTAAAGAAAGCCCTAAGCGCTACACTAAAGGAAAGAGCACCAAAAGAAGAAACGCTACGCACCGCACTTGCAGAAGCTGAGTTTGTGGTAAATAATCGTCCACTCACCCACATTTCAGTTGACCCACGTGATGAAGAACCTCTAACACCCAACCACTTTTTGCTAGGGTCAGCCGGGAAGCGCCCTCAATTATCCTTCTACGACAAAAAAGAAGAGGAAACATGCCTACGCCGCCAGTGGCGCATCGGACAACAACTTGCAGACACCTTCTGGAGGCGATGGCTGCGGGAATACCTACCTACCATGGCTGTCCGGCAAAAATGGCACCATCCAACTACACCAATTAAGAAGGATGACCTAGTGGTCATCATGGACCCAGCACTGCCTCGAAACAGTTGGCCACGTGGCCGTATCATCGAAGCAATACCTGCAGCTGATGGACAAGTCAGAACTGCCCGGATCCAAACCAGCACTGGGATATACGTAAGGCCGGCAGTCAAAATCACCGTCATTCTGCCTGCCACGCCAGCAACTGATGAAACTGTACACTCTGCGAAGACACCCGACTCAAAACTCAGACATCGGAAAAGGACACGCCCGACGAAGTAGCTGAGCACAGTCGAGACTGCACTGAGGGGAGTGTATGGAACGTGTCGTAGGAATCCGTGTGCATCTAACGAGTGCGCGAAAGCTTTTGACAACCATGGAAATTCAAGAATGGAATTTACGCTCCCACAGAGTACCATGCCGCTAGCACGACAATCTGAGAGCTGCTATTGGCTAGCGGAATTATGTGCATGTGGTGCCCCTTCCAAATGACTTGTCTACAACGCTATTATGTCCTTTAACTAACTAATCAATTGAAAACATAAATGAAATTGATAATGAATACATGCAGCAGCCTCATTGGACTGGAAAACACATCTGAATAACCACCTAATGCTTCCACAAGGGACTCCAGACAGCAATGATCAACGCCAAGGAAATGGCTGACTATTTACGTCACCCCCACCATGCGACCAGCCGAGCCACTATTGGTCAATTCTGAACAAAGGAAAAATCTGAATCGTAAATATTTACGACAGCGAATTCATCTTCCGAAAAATTTGGAGCTCAATTTCGAGAAATTGGGAATAATTTGGATCAAGAAATAAACATCATCATTTAAAAATGAGTATGTACTACAAAAACAACCCAAAAACTGACGTCTATCAGTGATTGTTGCACTTTAAGAAAAATATTTACTGTTTAAAATTGTACCTTATATCACATATGTATACTTGTACCTTTTCTTGTAAACACAATAAAAATGATGTGAAGCTTTGGGATCCTGAGTTGGTAAAATCTTGGCAAAAACTATCACACATAATTTTAACACAGCTGACTTCCAATCGTAGCGACCAGGGAAATTACCTAAAACAAGTACCTTAGAAAAATTAAGGAGGTTCTGTCCCCCAAACATCCGACCTGAGTTTGCCCTATAAAAATAGAAGTCAAACCGGTAGGAAGTCAGTTCAAAACTATCAGCCAAGAAGAAACAATACCTACTCAAGATACCAACAGTCTCCAAGTTCAAACCTCTTTTCAAGTGTTTTAATCAGTCTTAGATTCAGTTTACCTCTCCCAGTATCCCAGTAACCTAAAATCCTAAAAACCCCAGTCTCCCACAGTCTCCAAAGTGAAAAATATTTATTTTTATCCAGTACTCAAATCAGTTTTGCCATTATACCTAGAAGCATTTTTTGTCAAAGTAGTAAATTCATTTAAAAGACCAGTGGCATTCCAAAATCCACTGGCGTACCAAACTCCATTGGCGTGTCATTGTGGCCAGCTCCCTATTATATTTAGTTTATGTACAAACGTCTAGTACACTTTGCATAAAGTCCGCAAGATATCGGCAGGACTGGTTTTCCAGCAAGATCACCAGAGGGCCAGAGGGTCAACGGCAGCTGTTCGCACAAAAGACAGTGGGAACCAGATCAATTATAGCCAGTTCCTAGTTAGGTTGACTAACCCCTGTCAACTAACTAATCTTTGTAATCCGCGTAATATTAATAAATCACAGATATTCCAAAGAACACTGTTCTTTCCTAAGTGAAATCCTCTCCTTCCAAGAAGTGTTGGAGATACTGTTTGTGAGAATACAACAGTCCAGTTCCATTGGGACTAGGGTACGAAATAAGAAAGACTCATCAAAAACAGCAAAGTACAAGATAAACTTAGTATGGTTAAATATGATTTGACACGTCATTTCATGTCAAGATTGGGTTAGGTTATTTGAGATTAGATTTTTCATCACTTCTCATCTACGTTCTACTTTGTCATTGTTCTATTTTATCATGGAACTATAAAAAACATACAAAATTGAAAACTTACAGAATATCTTCCTGTTTCCTTTTTGTTCTTCAGAGCATGCCGCCTAATTGTAGTCATGGGGATGTTAAAAGTCCTGGATGCCTTCAACCATCCCATCTCTCTTCTCTCAACCGCTTCGCAAGCTTTCCGCATCGCTTCTCTGCACCAAGTCTTGCACCAAATCGCTTGGCAAACAGAACCTAGAGAACACGATTTCAAGGTAATGTGGTTTTTATTTACTTTGTGAATAATTTTCTTAAAAAAATCAATGGAAATTGTATTTTATGGCTAAAATGCCAAAATGAGGTACGTGAGAGGAGTGGCAGGAGTTACAAAATGGGATCATTTAAGAGTCTCGATGATCCGAGACGATCTAAACATTGAACCACTCTTCGTAAAAAAATCGCAACTGAGGTGGTTTGGACGTTTACTAAGAATGTCTGATGACCGAATTCCTAGGAAAATACTGAGGACGATTCCAGAGGGTAGAAGTTAGTATATAAGCCTTCCAAAAATATCAAACTCACAAACAACTTTATCGGGCGATTGCTTTTCTTCCTTGGATTGATCTGACGTTGGTTCTTGGTCCGATACTTCACTGGTTTCTACATATTGTATGGTATCTTCTTCTTCTGCAAAGATGTCTTCATTTTGTGTGATGATGCCGAGTGATTCTCCATCACAATCCAAGGATTCGTGTTTAATGTTTATTACTTCAGTTTCGATGTGGCCCGTAGAAGATCCCTGTTTGGCAGTAATCTCATTTTTTGTTGAAGTGATTCTGTTTATATTATTCTCAGCATCTTTTAGCGGCTTGTAAAACTAGAAAAAAACACCTAAGTGTTGTAATTTGTAACACAAGTTACCTAAGTTGTGTCAGCTTTGAAATGTTTGGATTTTGCACTCAAATGAAATAACTTTCACCTAGATTTTATATTTTTGTGTGAATCCCACGTAAGAGTTTCACTAGAATTAGGGTGCTATGATGAAATGAAGTGAGAAAGAGTCGTCAAAAGCAGCAGAGAACCAATATAAACTTAACTGGTTAAATGTGTTTTGTCATTGATATTTTTATAATGGATTTTTACAATTAGATTTCCTTTTTATAGGGTGAGGTGATAATGGCAAATAGACTCTAATTAACTTAGTACCCACCCAAAAAGAAGAACAAGGAGAGATGATGCGTAAATACAAATATCAGAGGGAGTGCGCTATTAAAAACGATTATGTTTAAGCAGAAATAGTGAAAATGTTTGATAAAACACGCCTCGTTTAAAATACAACAAAAATCTCATGGGGAATGTCTAAAATATCTAGCATTTAAAGATAGACTATGAATTTTTTCATACACTTGTAAAATAACTGAAAACAAACGTGTTTATAATAATTTTCGTAGCATACTTTGCGATTTTTTTCTATCGAGGGAATTTCATATAATTGCCATTTCGGAAAATGTATAGATAGATATTATCTTCAAGCATAACATATAATTTTTAAAGAGCTTTAAAACTATATGAAAATATATCATGAATCGGTGGAAATGTGCGGCCTTAATGTATTATCTTAGATGACAGGTGGTAATAAAAAAATAAAAACAAATTTTAACCAGCGATTCCTGAGCATACTTGAAGTAAAAAATGGAGAAGTGATTTTGCTGTTCTGATAGACAAGTGATTATGATTTTTTTTTTCGATTAAAAAGAATAAAAATATTTTTCCAACTGACGTCGCTCCAGGAGAGTATGGAATAACCAAGCGGGTCACGTGATACCGTCTCGAACTATCAAAATCAAAAACATACAAAATTGAAAACTTACAGAATTCTTTCCCATTCCCTTTTCGTTCTTCGGTAAAACCTTGTTCATCCCCAAACCATGCCGCCTCAGTGTGGACGCGGGGATGTCAAAAGTCTTGGATGCCTGCCACCATCCCATTTCTTTTCCCTGTACCGCTTCTAAAGCTTTCCGCATGGCTTCTTTGCACCAATTCTGGCGATTTGTTTTCCGAATATATTTTCGTCGCATCGCTGAATTGTCTACAAATATATTACATTTCATTAGTTTATCATTTGTTTGGTAATCCAAATACACTGGAAATCCTACACACGAATTATTTTAAGAGGAAGTCACAAGCCAAAAATGTATATAGTCTAAGTGTGCCTTGTATCGCCATGAATATAGGTAATATGCATAAAAATCGCTTGGCAAACGGAGTCTAGAGATCACGATTTCAAGCAATAAAGTGGTTTTTATTTAGGTACTTTGTGAATAATTTTATAAGAAAGAAAAAAAATTATGCATGCTCTACGCTGACAGACGAAATTACGAGTATGATGCTGATACAATATAAATATGAAATCATGAAATCAAGATACAAGCACTCACTAGGGAAGTTCTTTGGTAAATTTATTAAATGCATTTTAGCAATTTAAATGCAGAAATATTATAAACCATTACAATCTGTAATATTATTGAGTTATTATGAAAACTTTTTTTTCTTTTTCATTTCTTTAATTTTATAAACCTATCTGATCACCGCACTTTTAAATTTTGTTTCTTGTATTTTTATTTCAAGTATATATTTTTTTCTGTCGTAACTTTAGTTTCATTTTTTTCTTTCTCGTATTCCAATTATTTCTCATGTTAAAGTTGTACTGTCTTTATTTATGTGTGTAAAAGCTCTCTATGCGTAAAATAAATAAATAAAATAAACGGAAGACAGGGATCGAAAAATTGACATTTTACGATAATTCAAAGCAGGTACCTAGAAAACCCACAAAAATTAAGAAAACTGTTGTATTTTCTAAAAAGTACGGCGCTACACGTATAACTTGGCGAAAAAGGAGAGCGCCGTCATCTAAGACATGACAGTGTGGGAATTTTCGACAGATTAAAATGTAGAGATTCAGTGTTAGTTCATGCTTACGCCACCGCCAACTTATACGTGTAGCACTGTATTTGCAACATGTTTTATTCCAAATGATATATTCGAATTTGTTAGAAATGGTACCAGTGTTAATCGTATGGGGTTATTTTTACTTATGTAGAAACACAAACAAAATATTTACAAACAAAATAAATTAAAAATTGTAATTTGCTATAATATGTAGATTCAATCAATCGTGCCATGTTTTTCTCGGACTTCTTCCAACTTATGAAACTTATAAAATTAAGATTTCAGGCCAAAATTTCCAACCAAACTGGATCACTTTTTAACCAAAAGGCGGAGCAAATATCCACTACGGATATGTGCTATTTTATTTATTTTTAATCAATAGACATTGACGTCTTTAATTACATATTGATATTTAATAATTTAAAACACAAATTAATAAAGTGGCACATATCTATACTAGATATTTGCTACAACTTTTGATTTAAAAAAAAAATACAGAGTGCAATTCACACGCGGTAGAAGTGAAACCTTCAGAAAACTAAAGTAGACAAGAGTGAGGAGCCAAGGAAGCGCCGCACAAATAGGAGACCGATTTTACTTTCTCATTCTCTCGCAGGTTAAACCCGCAGATGCATGTGTTTGTCTCTTTTTAGTATCGCTATTCTTCGTTTCATCAAGTTTCAAATCACAACGGCGCTAAAAAAGTTTTCACTTTAAAAATAATTTACCAGTTTGGTTATGTATTTTACCTTAAATCCAAATTTAAGTTTTGCATGAAAAAGGCGGCGCAGTCGTTCCCCAATTTACAACGAAATCGGTCTTAGTTTTTGAAGCTACAGGGCACATAAACACGAACATTCAATTTTATTTGGTAAATATTTCCCTATCGAGTCCACGTTCAATACACACTTTAAAAAATTTAAAACAAATTGTACTAGGTAGATAATGGTTAGGTAGTAATAAAAAATTCAGTAACCGGAATTGAAAAATATCGCGTTTCAAGGTTTTTTTTTTAAATTTAAAAACCGCGAAATGTCATTTTTCAAGGACCGCCATGTTAATTACGACGATGAATACGCATTTTTAAACGAAAAAATCACTTTCTGTCAGTTAGACAATAATAAGAACGAATTGCAATCTTCGAAAATGATAAATAATGCGTATTAATCATTATTTTGTTCGGTTTCTTATTTCTTAAACACGAAAAATCACGCGAGACGTTTGCCGTCGTAATTAACAACATGGCGTTCCTTGAAAAATGACATTTCGCGTTTTTAAAGATAACAAAATAACCATTAAAATGCAATATTTTTCAATTCCGGTTACTGAATTACCTATTACTAACTGTAATCTACCTAGTACAATTTGTTTTAATTTTTTAAAATGTGTTTTGAGCGTGGACTCGATAGGGAAATATTTACCTTTTATTTATATAGATAATATAACAAACATTATATACATATAGGTAATTTACCTTGTTAACTCTGTGAACACTGCGCAGTATACCCTTTTAAACAAAAGGGTCTCGGGTTCCAAACTAATCAGCCAAATGCGCCCTCGAAGCGTGCACTCAACGGACTAAATACTTTCAAAATGGAGTATGCCGTATTGGCTGAATATAGAAGCGGTTTGCCATACGCCGCGCCTCCAGCGGCCGTTTAGCGCAACTAGGTTATCGGCTTACCAGTGACTGCCTCTCTCTCTTTCTCATAAAGTACCGTGCAACAGAAAGAGAATAAAATGTAGCTCCCAGTGGCGGGACCGTTTTAGCTGATACTATTCATTCGTGTAATAGTGGAAACAGAATGTACGCACTAAATTTGAATTTAATTTCAATATAAAATATAATTTTAATAGGTATATTTAATGTGCGCCGCATACAATTGCATATTTATATTTATAGGTTATGTTGTTTTTTTTAACTGAGTAATGCATTTCAAAATCTCTTTGTAACCGAATTATTTATTAAATATTAATTGTTTGTGTATTCAATTCGCAGAACTTCATATGTTGTATTTAATTTAAGTTAAATCAAATTTAATACTGTTATTATCGGATTACAAGGTAATTTTAAGACTGTCAAAAAATTGATGCAAAACTTAACTAACTCGAACCATCACGCTGTTTCCCTGAAGGGGTAGGCAAAGAGGACGGACCGCCAAACAACTCGGTCTTGGCACATCCTTTTTGTCTCAATCACCTTCATACGTCGTCTCTTACATATTCTTTTATTATTCCGACTCTTGACATGGCCGGACTCAAGCATCTGATTCACGTGATCGTGCCATGTCTTCCTCGGGCGTCCCCGACTTCTACCATTCCCATTTGCGTCATATATTTTTCTTACACTCCCTCCTACGGTCATTCGCTCTACGTGCCCAAATATCTGAGGGTCCCTTTCTTAATTTTACTCATTAAGCTTACATTAGCTTTGCATTCTTTGCGTATCTTCACATTTCTCACATGATCATATATATGGTTTTGCACCACACATACGCCCCAGGGATCTTATTTCAACGGCATTCAGTCTAATGCAGGACTTAATAATAACATTAGTAAATTTGATTCAAATTAAATTTTAACAACTAAATATTAAAATTACGTTGTTATTAGTTTTTGGGGTATTATGCCGTGTTGCGCTACCTCCTTCTTTAGCCAACGTTTCGGACAGCGTTGCAGTGTCCATCATCAGGGCAGATGTGGACAGATGAGGGCAGATGGACACTGCAACGCTGTCCGAAACGTTGGCTAAAGAAGGAGGTAGCGCAACACGGCACAATACCCCAAAAACTAATAACAAAATAATTTTTTGCCGTGAAAATCTAAAATCGTATCATTAAAATTATCATTCACAAATTTAGGTTTTTCCTCCTTTACTAACCTAAAAAAAGAATTATAACTTGTTTAGAAATGATGAATTTTAGCTATTTTTTTAACAAATTATCACCGACTAACATTTTAGCATTTAATTAGCATTTTTTTCACCGCAAATACATGTAAGAAATCTAGTTGTTTTTTTTAAATCGAACAGTCCAATCTGTAGTGTCCAGTGGCGCCAAGGGTTTTTGCCTCAGATCACATTTTATATACCTCAATGTCAGATCACGTCACACAGTTGTCAATCTTGTCCGAGGCGGTTAGCTATGACGTCAGAACTGAACCGAAACGTTCAGTTTTGTTTTTTTTTTTCAATTAATTGTATAAAACAAATACCTTCAAAATTATGGATGCTTACGTATGTTCTTTTTTTTATAATAGCTCAACACAGGAAGATCTGAGGTAAACCAATTCCCCTCAGGGCCTATGCCATCTTTGGGGATGCTGTGTGAAGGATATTTTTAGGGAAAGGAAAGAGAGGATGTTCTGAGGAAAAAGGTAAGTGATCCAGACAAATCTCACCCCATGAACCCAAGCACCCTTGCTAAGTCACCAAACGTAGCGAACCACTTGTGGTGACAGAGTCAATGGGTCCAGGAGTGACGGAATTCAACCCTCCCACTGCGCTGCAAGGCGATGGATGGAAGTCTGACTGGAATGTCTGCCACGTACCCCATTTTTTTTTTTTTTTTCATTTACTAGATTCTTATATTTCTTGAAGAGATGAATCATTTAAATTTACTGAATTTAAAGTTAATGTTCTTTATAAATAGAACGGCGTCATTTGCGCCTTGCAATTTTTACCTCATGTGGGTATTTAAAAATGTTACCTGGCTATTATAGTCTTAAAGGTCTCGTGTTTCATCGGTAGGGAAAAATTGTTATATAAAAACCCTACTAAAATTGCATGTTTCGTCCAGACTCAACATAAATCTTCATCATCAGGGTAGCAGCGGTCGACAGCTATATATACATACGTGTCTGTTTGTGTTATGTTGGGAGTGGGAAGGAGGCGGTCATGTCCTTTTAATTTGGAGTTCTTCCGCATTTGCCTTTGGGAATGAGGAAACCATGAAAAACCTCATCCGGGAAGAGTCGGCCGGCAGTCAACATGAAACTGGTCGGCCTTCAGTGATTTCGGTATATGAAATCCTGCATTTTGTGGTGTGGGGTGTATGTGTCTGTTTTTATGTGCAATATATACTTTATGGGAATTTTTAGAATAAACATACATAAACCTACATATTATACAATATTATCTAGATATATAAATAGATATGTAAACATAAGTTACAGGGGGGGCGGCTGGTAGTTAGGAATACCTACTGCTCGCTTATTCGTCGGCGTCTGAATCTGGTTCATACCAGATGTGGTTCAGGTCCATCAGAATATGTTTAGGTAGTCTGTGTGTATATCTGAAAGTAAAGTCACTAGGTGCATTGTATTGACCGATTTCCTTTATAAGTCTATTTTTACTGTGTCTCAGAGATTTGTAAAATCGGTCTGTCAGTCGGTGTGTGTATTCGAATAATGTTGGAATGTCTTCTCTTGCATGTAGTCTTTTCAAATTCGTTCTGATTCTAGTGTTGTATGCGATTTTAATGCAGAGATTTTGTAGCGTCTGTAGTTTCGAGTGGTCGGAGTGAGAAATACTACTCCACACGGGAATAGCGTATGTCAGTACCGGTCGAATGAGCGAGTAGTAGATCAGGAGCTTGGTTCTGGGAAGTAGCGGACTTCTTCTGTTGAAGATGGGCTTCATCGCGGCGACTGCCTTTCTGGCTCTTGCGTGCATCTTGGCTATGTGAGATTTCCAGTTGAGACGTGAGTCCATTGTCAGGCCGAGGTATACGACTTCATCTTTCCATTCTAGGACGTGCCCTCCCATTTCGATGTTGACATCTGGTGATCTTCTTTTTCGTTTCCTCGTGTACATGATGACTTCGGTCTTCGCCTCGTTTAGTTTGAGTCGCCATTGCTTGTAGTACTCTACGAGTGCGTCGAGCGCTCTCTGTAGGTATATGGCCGCCATGTCTGATTTCAGCGAGGAAACGTAAAGTTTGACGTCGTCTGCGTAAATAGATAGCTTGCATCTCTCGTCACGGGGGATGTCGTGTGTGAATATATTGAATAGATGAGGTCCGAGTAGACTTCCTTGCGGCACGCCCTTTGGAATCTCACGTAGCGATGACAGCGCGTTCCTGATGAAAACTCGGAAGGATCTGTCCTTTAGGTATTCTTGAATCACTCTCGTTAGGTATATGGGCGTGTTTGTTTTGTGCAATTTGTGCAGTAGCCCTTTGATCCAAACGGTGTCAAATGCCTTCTCCAAGTCTAGCAGTGCAGCGGCGATGTAGCGATGTTCGTTAAATCTTCGGGCGATGAATTCCGCTACTCTGGTAAGTTGATGGGTAGTGGAGTGCCTCTTTCTGAATCCAAACTGCTCGTCTGGCAAAGTGTTGTTTTCTTCGTGGTGTGGAAGCAGCCTGTTGAGTATAACCTGTTCAAATACCTTGCTCAGCGTGGAAAGTAGACTGATCGGCCGATAGTTTGTCGGCTGCTTCTTGTCCTTGTTTGGCTTGGAGAAGGGCAGCACGGTCGCCGTTTTCCAGATCTGAGGGAAATGTCCGATGATGAGGCAGGCATTGAACAGCTTTGTGATGTAAATGATGGCTTTCTGCGGTAGATGTTTGAGTAGAATGTTGTGTATTTGATCGCTTCCCGGCGCTTTATTTGTCTTCAATCGTCTGATGATGACGGCTACTTCGCTTGGCGTGCTGAAGTGGATATCGGCGGCGTTCGTCTGCTCGGCTTGCTCGAGATTTCGTAGAGACTCTTCTACAAGTCGATCCGTTTCCGGGTCGGATAGGCCGTCCGTGGCTGCGTAGGCTCTCTCGAATCCGTCGGCGAGCGCGTTTGCCTTTTCTTCGAGCGAAAGTGCCAGCCCTGATCCGTCTAGCTTCTCTAGCGGGGGAATCGTGTGATCTTCGCGTCTCAGCGCTTTTGCCATTTTCCATAGGCTGTTGTCCTTTGGCGTGAGTGATGTAACTTTCTTCGTCCAAAGTTCGCGTCTGAGGTCGGTGATTTCTTGCTTGATTTCCCGCTGTAGCGTGTTGTAAGCCGTTTTGAAGTAGCCGTCGCGCGTACTATGATAGATGCGTCGCAGGCGATTCTTCTCCTTGATGAGCGATAATACGTGCTCGGGAAGCTTGATCGTGTATGTGTGTGCTTCTTTGAGAGGTATGAATGTGTCTTGTGCATGTTGTATGATTTCCGTGAGAGTGCTTGCGGCCTCGTCGATTTCTTCCTTCGAGCGCTGAGTCCCCGACGTGAGGTGTATTCGTTCGTTTATCTCTTTCTTGAATCCTTCCCAGTCGGCGTCTTTGTAATTTCGCTGTTTTCTAGGGCTCCTTGAAGTTGTCCCTCCGATACTGAAGCTCACGGGCAGGTGGTCCGACGAAAGTTCATCCAGCGTGCGCAGTGGTGAGATCGATTTAGCGTTTTTCTCGAGTACGATGTCCAGAGTGCTGGGGTACTTTGCGTGTATTGAGTGGAATGTCGGTTTGTCCGGTGCCATTATCGAGTAGTTATGTGTCTGCATATGCGTGAAGAGCGTTTTCCCATTCGCGTTGCCTATGTAGTTATTCCAATAGTTGTGTTTTGCGTTCAGGTCTCCTCCTAAAACAACAATTGGGCGCAAATTAAGTAGTTTATCCAGGTCTTCTCTCACCAGACGGTTGGCTTCATTGCAGTAGGCGGCGATGAAGGTGTGCGCTCTATCCTCTATGATGACTTCGATAATCGTGGCCTCAGTATTTTTTAGCTTCGGAGTAGGGATTCTTGTAGAAGTGATTGATTGTCGAACGAATATGGCGGTACCTCCACCTCTTCCTTCCAATCGGTCGTCTCGGTGAACTTCAAAGCCGGGCACTCTCAACGGTGTGTCGTGTTTTAGATGTGTTTCTGAAATGAGAATAATGTCAGTATTAGTGTTATTTGCCAGAGCGAGCAGTTCATCAGTCTTGAATCGGATGCTGTTGGCGTTCCACAGGAGGACGTTCACCATCTGGGGATTAGACATTGATGGTGGACGTAATGAGATCCATCAGGATCCATGCCCTCTCCAACTCGTTGGAGCCAGCTGCGGCCAACTGCGGTTGCACCCGTCTCAATCCCTGGAGCAGGGCCATCATCAGTTGTGCGTCTCCTGCGCCGGTGTATGCCTCTCCTGCGGGCTTCTGCGTGCGGGACTGCGTATGGGGCTGCGAGCGGGGCTGCTCCTCGTGCTGCTCCTCACGCTGCTCCTCGCGCTGTTGGGAGGCCGTGGTTCCGCGGGCCACGTTGGCCCAGCTGCGTCCGTCGGTCCTCGAGGTCTGCTGGGCATGTGGCCCGCTGGTTACTGGTGCTTGGCGCCGGTTCTGTCGCTGGTGCTGCTGTAGCGAAGCGACGTAGGCTATCCTCTTCGGGCAGCCCCTGTAGTTGGCAGTATGGGGGCCTCCGCAGTTGCAGCACGCGGCGGGCTCGTCCCTGGTGGTCTTGGGGCACTCGGCGGAGGCGTGCTCCACTAGACATTTCACACACCTCGCGGTGTGTGAGCAGTTGCGGGACCCGTGCCCGAAGTCCTGGCAGCGGTAGCACTGTGTCCCGTGCTGCAGGTGGTTGCTTCGGTGTTTTTGCAGGCAGATCCTGCAGTGGCATAAGTATTTGACAGCCGCCCTCAGCTGGCCCATGTTCACTTCCTTATTGAAGGTGGCCAGGTATATCGGATATTCTGCTGCGGCGGTCGTTATCCTGACGACTTTCACCGGGGGGAAGCCTTGTTCAGTAAGATCCGCTGCGATCTCCTCCGTCTCGATGTTTGGCAGGCCCTTGATGACCGCCTTTTTAAGCTTTTCCGCCTCTGCCGTGTATGTGTGAAAGCCGCGTGCCTCCGCTCGCAGCCCGTTGGTGAGGGCGCGGTGGTCCGTCATGCTATGCACGATGATATTAACTTTTCCGCCTGATCTGTATTGCACTCTAAAATTAGAGTGCCCGATGTGGCCCTGCACCGCTGTGGTGACCTGCCCGTGTGAGAGTGTCCCCAGGGTCATCACAACCGGGGGAACACGGTCCTTCCTGGCGGCGCTCGTGGTACCTGTGGAAGAGTAAGAAAAGTTATTAATATTTTGGCGCTTTGGTTGCGACGCGCCGCCGCCTTCTGTTACTTCAGGTAAGTTACCAAACCGGTTGCCGATTACAACCGGTTTAGATTGCTGCGGTGAAAGGGGCCTCTTCACTGTGTTGGTCGGCCTAGTCCATCCTTCTTCCTGGCGGGTCATCTCCATCTCTTGGGCGGGCTGCTCGAATCTGGGGGGCGGCACATAGCCCGAAGCTGGGCCTACTGGAGGGCGGCTGGACCCGTCTGCAGGGGCGGTCTCAGGCATCTTGGGGGGCGGTAGGGGGATGGCTGCCGGCTTCGTCCTCGGGTCAGCTGTGTGGGATAGCAGTGGCTGTTCTGGTTGGGAGGCTGGGACCTTGATGGTCCCAGTTTTGGTCCGGTATTGATCGAAGAGCCGCGCGGGGATCATCCGCACGGCAGGTGTCCTGTATTTTCTCTTGATAATTGTTGAGGTCTTGTGTTCTTCCTCTCTCGGTGGGGCCAGGTCGTCCTTCTTCTTCTTCTTCTTCTTTGCCTTGAGAAAGGCAGTTGGCGGCGCGGTGGCCTAGGCAGTGAGCCGGACGGGGTCCGGCCGGCTACCAAGTTAGCAGGTGTCTGGCCGTGTAAACACGAGCCAGACAGAGCGGTTCGGGAGCGAAAAAAATCTGTTGTCACAGAAGCAATTTTTGCGAGAAAGACATTGTGCTATGCATAAAAATCTTGTCTAAACGTTAGTTTATAAATTAAAAAATAATAATTAATATTTAACAAGTTTAAGTATTTCCCCAATAAATGCAGACATAATTTGTCTCGACGCCACCTAGCGAGGGATTTAACGCTAACAATGTCTTTCTCGCAAAAATAAAGTTGGTTGTTTTCAGGTGGGAAAAAATATAACAAGCAGTAATTGTTGAATGAAACACTAGTATATATTGAATTATTTGGCGGGTATTTGATAAGCCCCCATAGCTCAGTGGTCAGAGCATTCGACCGGCAATCGGAAGGACACGGGTTCAAGTCCCGTTGGCGGCAAGTATCTTTTCTCGGAAGATTTTTCAATGTAAATGAGTGTTTCAGGCTGACAATTATTGCTTGTAATAATTGTTACCCTTTGTGCTATGCATAAAAAACTTGTCTAAACGTTAGTTTATAAATTAAAAAATAATAATTGATTTTGTAGATATTTCCCTTCGTGAAAATGCTCCCTAGTTATAAACAATATCTTAATTTTTTGGTGATAATAAGAAATAAAAAAATCAATTATTTTATTTTAACATTTTTTTAATTAATCGAAATAATACAAAAAAACTTTGTCAAATATATCAAAACACTCACATTTACAGATTTTTTTTTACAAAAATATAATAAACTGCTTTCGGTTTTCGTTTTACGTGGATATATTTTCTAAAACTTTATCTAGTATTATCATATTAAGCCAAAAAAAGTGAGAGTGGTTGTTTTTCTTCATTGGTACAATACAACCAGTGGCGGTTGGTGAATTCTTGTGGCAGTGGCTAAGATTTAAAATAAAAGAAAAGTTTAGATAAATGAGAAAAAAAATAACAGAAAAACAAACACAAAAAGCACAAAACATTTTTCTAATACATAATTCAACGAATTTGGTGACTTTTTTTTACATAAAACGGTATTTTAACCACATTACTGTGTACAGTTTCACAGAAAGTGTTCATTCCAGAATGCGATTTATCCATTTCGCTTTAAGTGAAATAATTAGTCGTATGATTCGTGTTATTTTAGTCATTTTAGTTAAACGTATTTTGTCCTTTGCAAATAAAATTCTCCCTTGGGTTTTTCAAGTAAGCTAAACCCTAAGATTGAAATGTTCCCATATCTCGAATACTTAAATTTAACCCCCAATAAAACAATAAAATTACTTTTAAAAGTTTGCCAAAACGGGCACACCATTAGGTACAAACTAACTTAATGTTAAGGTACTTAAAACTAAGAGATTAAGTTCATTTACTTCGGGTCATAAAAGAGCCGCCAGCAAACCCTTTCTATGGGTTCTATTTGCAATGTACAGGTATACATAACTACTTAAAAATAAACAATTTAAGAAATTAACCCTTTGTTCCTTATCGGTAAAGGAATGTCCCCATATAATATCAGGCAGAATACATTTATTTCTAAAGGTTGGGAGTTTACTTGAAAAACCCAAGGGAGAATTTTATTTGCAAAGGACAAAATACGTTTAACTAAAATAACACGAATGATACGACTAATTATTTCACTTAAAGCGAAATGGATAAATCGCATTCTGGAATGAACACTTATTAACTTAAATACGTTTGTTACCCTAAGCATTTCATTCACATTATTATAATCTTTCACACCATCTCTACGTATTATAAATTAAAGTCCTGCGCGGCATCTGTCTATCTCTTCGCGATAAACTCAAAGACGGCGGTGGTTACAAAGGTTGGATTTTACAAAGTGTTGTATTAGCCACAGCAACGCGTGGCAGGGTTAGCTAGTGTAATAACTAAATAACTTTACATTTCTTACTTTCGAAAACAATCGAAATGTACGAACAGATGAAATGAAACTAAATGAAAGCACACAAAAAGCACTAATAATGCAAAATCACCAATTAGCAAATCTGACATTCGTTGGGACCTAGATTTATTTGTCCTAATAGTAAATAAATTTTGACCTGAACAAGAACATGAAGTATGAGAGAAAGAGGGTATTTCACCATCCTCCTCATAGATTATCCATACGATAACGTGTATTTTAGATTAATTAAAAACGATTAATTTATTTCAAAAGTCTGCGTTTACTATTCGGTACTTCAACCTATGAATAGTGACTGTATATACTCGTAGGATAAGTTAGCCGAGTTTTATGGTCGTTGCCGAGTATTTATTTGATCATTTTTTTTAAATTTGTTATCGTATGGATAAGTTATATGAGGATGGAAAAATACTTCCATAATATGATATCCTCATTATCTTAACAATAATAATAACATTTATGACAAGCGCATTTACAAGTTTACTTAGATATTCTTAAGACCACTGATTTCCTCCCTGACTCAGATAAGCAGGGAGCAGTTGGGACTCTTGTGCGGTATGCACATTCAAAAGAAAAATAATAAAGTTCTGAGGTTATTGCTGACATTAACAGCATTATTAATGAAATGACTTTGCTAAACATAACATTTATAATAGGATTACTTTTAAGTGAGAATTTTAAATCCTAAAAATCACAGTTAGTTAATATTTATAATAAACGTCAGCTATACGCTAGTCTCAATATAAACCAAACACTTGATATTTTTACACTTATTTTAACAATATCACTCACTGTTTATTGATGTTTTTTTTAAATGCTATTATAAAATCATAAATGGAACCTTTCAGTTGGAGCAACGGTGAACTAGTCGATGGTCCCGAAGAACAATGTCGGATATGCGATTTATTGTCAGATATTCAGTATCAGCAGTTTTGAAGATCAAGAATTATAGCACAAAACCGGTCCGTCGTGAATGAGATTTTCACGATCTCAGCAAATGTGATCCAAATCGGAAATTTTTTAATTTGATGTTAGCAGTACCTACCAATGACATTTGGTTTAATCCTTTGAATAATTTTGAAGGAAATAATATATCGTATTGGTGTATAATGTAGGTAATGACTATTTTTAACACTTGTATGAACTCGTATAATGATGTGTGTAATACCCGAAAGACTTAACCAGCGATTCCTAAGTCTATTTGGTATAAAAAATATGAGAAAAATATTTGGTATAACAATTAACAATTGTAACATTCAGATGGCACGCAACAACAGTCAAGAAGAAGAAGACTTTTCGAGTAAAGGGACGCTTGCTTGTCTATGGGCACTTCCGCCTTGCTGGAGAGGGAAGAAGAGCTGAAAATTGTAACCGTTTTGAAATGTACTGAAAATAAACAGTTCAACCAAGTAATACGGACTATTAATTGACTTTTACCCCGCACACTACTTATTTTGTGTTACATATCAGAAGTGGGATCGGATAAATGTGCCGTGAAGTGCAGTGAACTGTGAAATTATTGTTTTTGAAGTTTGTTTACCAACACCGCGTGCGTCGCCATTTGTGAGTTTTCCGTAGTTCCTTTTGCATAATGTCAGGAATCGGAAAAGGTGTCCTCCTCAACAAAGGATACAAGGCCAAAAGGAACGTGCTGAAGATGTCCACGCGACAATTGATTAGAGAGACTCTGAATGAGATCATGGAGGAGAGAACAAACTGCGACGGCGTTCGCAAGGGTCCGCCATTACGGATCGTAGCAGAGTTGGTTCCACTGTTTGACCCAGAAGACAAGGACTGTCATGTATCTCTGTGGCTTCATAAGATCGAGCAGCTGGGAATTATCCACGGATGGAGCGATTACGAAAAATCGTTCACCATGCAAACGCGACTGACCGGCCAAGCAAAAGCGTGGTTTAATCGTTTGGAGCGCTATGATCTGGAGTGGTGTGAGTGGAAAGCAGCACTCGAGCGAGCTTTCCCGCGCCAACATGATTATGCCGACCTGCTTGAGGAATTGGTGAAGAGAAAGAAGTCGCCGCAAGAGACGATGTCTCATTTCTATCACGCCAAGCTCGCGATGATAACTCGGTGCCGTTTAGACACGGAAGCGGCAATGTCCCTACTCATCAAAGGGCTAACGAGCGAACTGCAGGCGAATGCTCGTGCGTTTAAGTGCAGCGAACCGGACGAATTATACACGGGATTTTTGGCAGCCTTGGAGCACTACCAGTCTCCAGTGACATCAACATCAACGTCAACACCGATACTAACGTCGGCGTTAAAATTGGCTGGCACTCCCCGAACCTCCCAGGCAGGAGGCTGGCAACCCAGGTCGCAGGAACCCAGGCAGCAGGAGCCCAGGCAGCAGGAGCCCAGGCAGCAGGAGTCCAGGCAGCAGGAGCCCAGGTGCTTCATATGCTCAAGACGGAACCACTTGGCTAGGGATTGCCGCTTCAGGCAGCAGCCATCAGAGAAATGCTCAAGATGTGGGCGCTTTGGACATCGAAGGCCACCTACCGTGCTCACACCTCGAGGGAAAACCAAATTCCTGTAAAGGAGGTAAGGATTGCACCTTCATTTGAGCTGAACAGTACTTATCTCAAGGAAGTCAGGGTAAATGGAATCTCATTGTGTGGATTCATAGACACGGGCAGTCAAGTCAACATAATTAACAACAAAAGTGCTGAAGCGATAAAAGTCCCCTTGGAAGCCACCTCATATATTATTAAGGGATTCACAGGGACATGTTTTCCAGCGATGGGCCAAATAAAGATTGATGTGGTCATTGATAATATTGAGTTTGATACGGGAGCTTTGGTCACAGACTGCGACATGAATGATGTAGACTTTTTAATTGGCCAACCTATAATAAATACATATGGCATCGAGATGACAGTGGCAAGTGGTAGAGCCATGTTTACCAAGGAAAATCTATTTGAATCAATTTCAAAAATTAACATCACCGAAGACTCCGAAAGAAAACTCCCGGTGAGAATCAAAACCACCACAATGATACCTATGGGAAAATCCGGCAGAGTAGATGTTATCGCACCCGAAGAAGGTAGATTATTGGTGAAGCCTAGGATGTTTTGCCTCGGTCAACAATCCTATTCATTCCCAGGATCGCTTCTGGATTGTCCCGAAGCTAGTATTGAAGTAACGAACTTGGGCTCGGGAGAGCTCAAGTTGACCGCTGGATGCTTACTTGCTAGGGCAGAAAGACTAGTTGGAAACGGTGCTTTCCAAGGTGACAGGATACCCGTAGAATACAACTCACTTCCTACGGAAGGCATACACATGGGAGAAGTAGATGAGGTGCATAAGGAAAACCTGTTAGGGCTTTTACATAAATGGTCTCACTGCTTTGCTACGTCCACGAAGGAGCTTGGTAAAACTACATTTGGGGAAATGAAAATAATTACGACCACCGCCCAACCAGTCCATTACAAACCGTATAGACTGTCTTTTAAGGAACGAGAAATTGTACGGAACAAAGTAGACGACCTCCTGGAAAGCGGAATAATTCGAGAATCTGAATCTGAGTACGCAAGTCCCATTATTTTAGTGAAAAAAGACAGGAGATGTCAGGTTAGTCGTAGATTACAGAGCCTTGAATGCGATAACGGTGAAGGACAGATACCCAGTAGGAAATATCGAAGATCAAGTAAACAGAATATCTGGAAACATGTTCTTCACCAGCCTAGATATGGCACAAGGGTATCACCAAATACCCATAGCTGAAGATTCAATTTCGAAGACTGCATTTGTAACACCGGATGGACAATATGAATACACTCGAATGGCTTACGGACTTGCAAATGCACCATGCGTTTTCGTCAAAACCATTAATAAAGTTTTAGGAAGTCTACGGCACAAGGAAGTACTGGTATTCATGGACGACATTTTGATCCCTTCTCGCACTGAGGAAGAAGGCTTGGTGCTCCTGGAGACCGTACTGAGGTTGTTCGATGAAGCCGACCTTCGACTCAACCTGGATAAATGCTCCTTCCTGAAGACGGAGATAGATTACAAAAATGGTATCAAACCAGGAAAATTCAAAATCAATGCGGTAGCTGATTTCCCTATGCCAAAGAATGCCCACGAGATCAGGCAATTTATTGGCCTAGCAAGCTACTTTCGAAAATTTGTCAAAAATTTCGCAACAATTGCCAGACCCTTAACTGAACTTACCAAGAAAAACTCTACCTGGGTATGGGGCCGTGATCAGAGTGAGTCGCTTGCCTCCTTAAAAACTATCCTTACTTCAGACCCAGTTCTGGCACTGTACGACTGCAACGTTCAGACTGAAATACACACAGATGCCAGCAAACTAGGCATAGGAGGAATTTTACTTCAAGTTCAAGAAGATTCGGCGTTGAAACCTGTCGCCTATTTCAGTCGTGTAACATCCAAGGAAGAGTGTTTCTATCACAGTTACGAACTAGAGACACTCGCGGTTGTAGAGACCATAAAAAGATTTAAAATTTACCTAACGGGGATACACTTCAAAATAGTAACCGATTGTGTAGCGGTACGCTCTACGTTAGTTAAGAAGGACCTCATCCCTAGGATTGCAAGATGGTGGCTAGCGATTCAAGATTTCGATATGGAGATAGAATATAGAGCGGGTACTAAAATGCAGCATGTTGATACCTTGAGTCGAAATCCCGTTCGACCAGTTCAAGTGGCAAAGATAAATGCAGAGGATTGGTTCCTATCACTACAGTTGCAAGATCAATCAACAATTTCCAAAGTTAGGCAGCTAAAAAGCGCACAACCAAATAGGGATGTTAGCAACAATTACTCGCTTAAAGAAGGACGACTTTATAGGAAAACTTTACATGGAGAGAGACTCGTGGTGCCTAAAATAGCAAAATGGAATCTCTTGCACAAATGCCATGATGAGATCGGACACCCCGGACTGAATAAATGTGAGTCCAGGATTAAGGAGAAGTACTGGTTCCCAAAGATGACCAGATTCATAAAGAAATATGTGGAGGGTTGCATTGACTGCGCTTATAAGAAGGGGCAATATGGGCGTATAGAAGGCAAACTCCACCCTATTGAAAAACCCCTGAAACCTGGTCACACCATTCACATAGATCATTTGGGGCCGTTCCCTAAAAGCAGTAAAGGGAATCAATACCTGCTTATGACCGTTGACTCATTCTCGAAATTTTTGGTTGCAAAACCATCTCGTAGTGTGGGATCGATTGAAAGCATCAAACTTCTCAAGGAGATATTTAGTATTGTTGGGTATCCCGTACGGGTCATTTCGGATAGAGGACTTGCATTCACCAGCAGGTATTTTAAAAAATTTGTCGAGCAAAAACAGATAAAACATGTGCTATGCGCTGTGGCCACACCTAGGGCCAACGGCCAAGTAGAACGTGCTAATCGCACTATTCTGGAAGCCATTAGAACAGGAGCAGCCTGCGAAAATGCTTGGGACTGTGAAGTTCCAGATATCCTGTGGGGAATCAACAATACTGTGAATGTGAGCACTTGCTATTCTCCCTTCCAACTGATGTTCGCTTACAAGGGAAATTTACTACCTGAACTGGAAGCTGATAGCACAAATAGTGCACAACAAGAGATGCAATTATTGGAGTCCAGAAGAATAAAGGCAGCTGAAAACATGAAGAAGGCGGCCTCAAGAATGAAAAGGTCCTTCGACAAGAGGCGAAAGGCAGCGACAAAGTATTCAAAGGGACAACTGGTACTCTGGAAGGACAGCTCAACAAATTTAGGAGGCTTGAGTAGAAAATTAAAATCGCTGTATGGTGGTCCTTACAAAGTGACCAGGGTTCTGGACAACGATAGATATAAGATAAGGAGTATTAAAGGTATGCGAGGATATAAAACTTTCAATGCAGTTGTCGCCGTTGACTCCCTCAGGCCATATCGCAGTGCTCCAGCCATGCCGAGCGAGTCGGAATCCAACGACAGTGAAACAGAGACCCAAGACTTGATTGATCTGCTAGAAAGCTAGTAGGTAAGAAGTATGTCACGTTGGTGGCGATTGTATGTCACCTTAACTCAGGTGTCGAGCAATACTATTTTATTATGTCACGTTGGTGGCGATTGTATGTCACCTTAACTCAGGTGTCGAGCAATACTATTTTATTATGTCACGCTGGTGGCGATTGTATGTCACCTTAACTCAGGTGTCGAGCAATACTATTTTATTATGTCACGTTGGTGGCGATTGTATGTCACCTTAACTCAGGTGTCGAGCAATACTATTTTATTATGTCACGTTGGTGGCGATTGTATGTCACCTTAACTCAGGTGTCGAGCAATACTATTTTATTATGTCACGCTGGTGGCGATTGTATGTCACCTTAACTCAGGTGTCGAGCAATACTAATTTATTATGTCACATTGGTGGCGATTGTATGTCACCTTAACTCAGGTGTCGAGCAATACTATTTTATTATGTCACGTTGGTGGCGATTGTATGTCACCTGAACTCAGGCGTCGAGAAATACTATTTTATTATGTCACGTTGGTGGCGATTGTATGTCACCTTAACTTAGGTGTCGAGCAATACTATGTTATTATGTCACATTGGTGGCGATTGTATGTCACCTTAACTATGGTGTTGAGCAATAGCATGTCACATTGGTGGCGATAGTACGTCACATTGGTGGCGATGGTACGTCACATTGGTGGCGATGGTACGTCACATTGGTGGCGATGGTACGTCACATTGGTGGCGATGGTACGTCACATTGGTGGCGATGGTACGTCACATTGGTGGCGATGGTACGTCACATTGGTGGCGATACGTCACATTGATGGCGATGGTACGTCAAGTTGATGGCGAGTATATATGTTTTATGCTTCTAGACCTTTTATGGCAAGGAGAGAGAGAGTCGTGGGGACACGACAACCAGTCAGGATGGACGAGTGTAACATTCAGATGGCACGCAACAACAGTCAAGAAGAAGAAGACCTTTCGAGTAAAGGGACGCTTGCTTGTCTATGGGCACTTACGCCTTGCTGGAGAGGGAAGAAGAGCTGAAAATTGTAACCGTTTTGAAATGTACTGAAAATAAACAGTTCAACCAAGTAATACGGACTATTAATTGACTTTTACCCCGCACACTACTTATTTTGTGTTACACAATATATATTATTCTGTCTAATCACATTTTTTAAAGATTAAAAACTACAACAAATTACATCACACGTCGCCACTGGGTACATCCTAGCGGTACATCACCCACATACAAGACAGAACGCGTACCACGTGATCTGTTATAGCACTATAATAATTGGCTACGCGACGTGTGGTAAAATAATGTCTTTCAGAAAAAATAAATAAAATACTTTGTGTAAAACCACTTGTGAATTCATTTATTTACCAACCGGTTTCGCTTTGCTCAAGCATCATCTGGGTTTAAATTAATACTGCATTACTTTATACCTTAATGATGCTTGAGCAAAGCGAAACCGGTCGGGATAGTAAATAAATTAATAAAAAATCGTGGTTTTACTCAAAATAAGTGTTTTATTTTTATTAACACCTCTGCCATAGGTCACCCCAATGGTTCGCTACGTTTGGTAATTTAGCAGGGGTGCCCGGGTTCATGGGGTGAGGTTTGTCTAGGTCTTGGAGGCGGAATATCAGGACATACTGAACCCCAGATTCCTACCCACCCCTTAAACCCTTTTCCTTCCCAGAACTCTCCTCTCCTTCCTTTCCTAAAAAAACCCTCCACACAGCATCCCCAAAGATGACATAGGCCCTGAGGGAAATTATTTTCCTCAGGGCCTCCTGTGTGGAGCTCATGTAAAAAAAGAAAAAAAAAGCACAAAGTGATTGCTTTGTACAATAATATAAAATTATTATGTTTTTAATTGAAAATAAACTTCGACATCTACATTTTTTTACTCCAAATTATCAGGAATCAGTGATTAAAACTTAATTAGGCGCATGTGGTCAAGACCATTTCAAATTGAAAACTAAATATGTTCGAGTGTTTGGAATGCGACATTGCTCTTTCTAGCTTCCTACCTTCCCGCGGGGTTCGTAAGAGAGATTAGAAGCTGTTTTATTTTTTTAATTGTTTAAAATCAAAATATTTTTTCCCCTTTTTCTTGGTGTTAATGACAATAAATTATTTTAAAATTTTTGATAATTTGGGGTCAATAGTGATCCCATGCGACTAATTGGGTGTTTTTCTTAATGCGCCTAATTAAGGGTTAAAAGTCTTTCAGGTAGGGTCTGTATTTATGAACTTCACAAGGTTCCATTATATTTGATCATGCTACGCACTTGCTCAGTCTGAAATCTGTTATTACTTTCTGCAACGCCAACTGAAGATCCAAAGCGTCTCTGAGTGGCATGTTGTTGAGCTGTGTTCCTATACCTCTTCCGAACATGTCAAATTCCGTTTCTTTCGTTTCCTTCTCATTTTCCTTCTTTTCTATAGGAACCTGACTTCCTAAAAAGGATCCGGGTCGAGGCCTTTTCGACGCAGGACCTAGATTGTCGATGGGTACTTCGGTGATGGCAGAATTTTCAGAGAGATATGGGTCTTCCTGTCGTTCAGTTTTGAAGTTGTCGGTGGACTCAAACCATGATGGATCGTCTGGTGTTTCGTCAGAGTCCTCGTCCATGGCTTCCTTTTTGACTTCCACGTCCACATGCTCGATTTCAGGATGCAGATTTGCCGTGGACGTTGAAGCTCCCGCTGCCTGTAAGATAAAATAATTTTCAAATTAATTTTTGCAGACTTTTAACGGACACACAAAAATGACAGGAAAGAGAGAATGTCAGTCACGATAAATGTTTTAGGAACATGTTTTAGGAGTATTTTTTTTATTAAAATTTATTAACATAATAATTTTTTGAAATAAAACGAAAGCGAATTATTATTATTTATTTATTAGCACATATAACACATTTGAAAAACACAACAACGGCTTTTTTTTGTTATATTATGCAGTTTCACAATCTATAAGCGAGTTCCCGGCATGCGTTGCAAAGCCACTAATAAATAAATTGTTTCTCTCTGGGTGACTTTTCCCCTTCGTCCCGTTCCCCTTTCCCTCACGCGTCCACTCCCACCTTCTCCGTCTTGGATTAGATTCAAAGTATTCGATTTTTGGTTAGGGGCCATCCATGAATTACATCACACCTTAAGGGGGCGGGGAGGGGAGAAGTTGGACGGGGGGGGGGCATCAGCTTTGTGACGTCACATGCATAAAACGTTTGGGACACACGCGACTACCACAAAATATTTTCCCTATCCCAATACGCCCCCTCCGCCGTGGTTTCCCATTGCACCCCTTCCGTCCCGTTACGCCCCCTCCGTTGTGGTATCCCGTTATCGTATTTCCAAAACCTATACCGGCTCAGTTGCGGCAGAGACAATTTACATTTTAAATACACCTCTATCCTCTATTTTGGTTATTTTTTACCACTTACAATGTACAATCGTTCTAAAATCTAGATAAAATTATTTTTCCAATGTGTATATTAGAAATTAATAGATAATTTTATTTAAAAAAATTTAAATTTTGATATTATTCCCATAAATTGTAAAACACCTTTATAGTGGTTATTTTTTATCACTTTGCAAAAACTAAAATTGTTCTAAAATGTAGATAAAGTAATCTTTCCAATGCGTATATTAGAAATTAATAATTTTAATTGAATTGAAATTGAAAACCGGCATAGGTTTTGGAAATACGCATCCCGTTACGCCCCCTTCGTTGTGGTAAATATTAACGATATTAAATGTTGACGAAAAACTTAAAAATATTACCGACTATTATTTTAACATTAAAATTGCAAAAATCTGACGTCACGCTAGAGGGGAGGGGATCTCACAAATGTGACGATATGTGACAGGGTCAGGGGGAGGGGGGGGGGGTCAAAAAATAGACCCCCGCACACTTAAAATACATTCGTTATTTTTAATTTAACAATAAAAAATATTCACTAGAAATAATTTATATGGCAGAACAACGTTTTCCGGTTCAGCTAGAAATGTTATATATATTTATATATATATATATTAATTTTTATTTCTTTTATATATTCAAGATATTGAGTATATAAAAGAAATAAAAATTAAAAAGGAGAGATAAATTAAACTTAACAACAATAAATAAATGTATCAATACGAGTATTACTTATTGACAAACTTAAAATAGTTAAAAAATACTTTGAGAACCACGTTTTCTCATGATTTCAGGATTTCCCCTTGTGACCTATGCTTACAAAACATATCCTACACAAAAGTACACATTTTTGTTTGTTGGTAAAAAAAACCTTGGAGGTAGAAATGACCCAAAGAATCATGAAAAATGGTAAAAACCACGCACATGGCAACACTGCTCACCGGTGTTGCCAAATAAAGCCAGACATCACCCGAAAATGAATAAAAAAGATCTAAAGTCTTGTATAGTCAGGTTGGAACCAAAAATCAACCGCAACCGCCTCCTGGGAGAGGGGAGTGCGGGGGTAGCGGTTATATTATTTCTTAATTAATTAAATAAAATTAATATATAGTTTATTCGCGGCACGTTCCAGATTCACCAAAGTGGAAGATACTCTCGGTATCGTCCTGGTGTAAGACTACCACTCAGTTGCTTGAAATGGCTGTAGCCGTGTTTGGTGACCAGATCTGAATAGCTAGCTACTCCCCTACCTTCCACTTCGCATCTCTTTTCAATTTCCACTATCTTCAGCCTCACAACATACTCCAATTGGGGATGCCGTAGTCTCACTGGCTCCAGACGGGAGCAGTCTGCATACTTGTGCGGTATATACATATAAAACTTTTAAAAATTATTTTTTGGACTTAATTATTTATATTTTTCAATAATGGCTAAATAACGTCGAAAATAATGTGTAAAAATCAGAAATACGTTCATCAATTTGTAAGTCCGTACGCCATATTAAATAGACAAATTGAGAGATTTTATCACAAAGCATGCTCGGATTTAAAAAATAACTTTACTAGATAATTTATTGATTTATAATTCAATAGTTTTAATTGGCAGAGGAAGGATGAAATTAGACTGAAAACCAAATAAGTGAGATCCCTGAGGCGTATGTGTGGTAAAGCAATGTATGTCCGTGTTATAATTGTGGAGATTCGGAAAGAATGCAAGGCTGATTGATGTTAGCGTTATTTATAAGAGAGAAGTGGATGTTTAGATGGATAGTAAACGAAAAAAAGGAGTGTAAGGAGAATATATTAAAGTCATGAACGCCCGAGGAAGACATGGCACGATCAACTGAACGAAATACTTGAGTCGGCGTAAGATTATGTACGAGACGATGTACGAATGTCAATGAAGCAAGGTGTGTGTGTCAAGCGAGAGATGTGTGGCGGTCTTCATACTCTCTGCCTACTCCTGCGGGGTAACGAGAAGGTATGTTAATTATCTTTAGGGTTAAAGATACCTCTTCGTAAGCCAACTTCCTGGCTAATTTAACCCTTCCCTCCAACGTCGTCTTGGGTACCCCGAAAGTGTCGGATGCTAATTTTTACCCCATCCAGCCTTCCATCACTGCTTGGACAGCTTTCGCCATCCCTTCCTTCGGCCAAGATCCCCTTGTAGACTTCCTAACGTATTTTCGGACCATTCTAAAGGCAAAAAAACAATTTCAGATATCCGTGATCCAGTGCAAGAATTTGCATAAATTAACATTGCCACCGCGGGCAGTACGACTATCAAACAGATCGTTCCATCAAATACTAATATTTTTTCATGGCAAATCTCTATATGAATTATATAGGTAGATAATCATTAAAAGAAAATTAGGGGTGTTATATCACTTACAATCAATCACTATGTCTTATTTCAATTCGATAGTAAAGTTCAATATAATAAAGCTTACCTAATCTTTTATCAAGTCAATACCAGAACAACCACAGTGTAGAATTTTTCAAATTGTCAACTTCACACGCGATTTTAACACAAAAAATAGCATAGAGTGTCCACACCAAACAGCTGCGGCCGCGGTACTGAAGGGTCGACTCCTGTCTTGCCCCTACTTTGTTTCGCCCCGTACCCCGTCTTACCCCACACCCATTTAGCCAACCGCTCCCCTCTTGGTAGGGTTAACTCTTCTCAAAATCGATCAATGTGTTTTTGTACAACCGGTTACGAATTCGTATATACACGGTGCCTGGAAACTAATATCTGCATCACATTTAATGTCGATTTTATGGTATAACGTTTTTTGAATTTCGTTTTTGAGTCTGAAGTTGGAATTGTTTAAATCGTTCGCTTTGGGGTTAATACCAGCTGTTTGATGTCTTTCAAAATGTGTCGAAACAGGATAGGTCCGACTCCAAAAGTTTTTTTAACCCTTTGGTTGTCAAAAAAAAGGTTTAAAAAAATCGAAATATTATGATCGAAAAAAATTTGCTTCTTCTGATTGCGACAAGGGCTCCCAGATCAAAAAAATCAAAATCTCGGAGAAAATTCCTGACATTTGGTAAAAATTCCGGACTTTCGAAAGATACGGAATTAACAAAGATATGCTCTCGTATATTTGCGATGCAGGCACAAAATGCCAATGTTGAAAGCATTGAGGTATATATGGTTGAAAGGGTCTTTTCCTTAATGGGAACCTAATGGTAAAAAAAAGGAACAGGCTTTCTGTAGTCTGTCAAGTCGATTCTCTTAAAACAGTATAATTTTAAAAATATGACTTGCGAAATGTTCTACAAAACTATTATTAAAGATTCGGAAATGTTGAACAATATTTCTGGGGACTTTAAATATCAGAAGTGATGTTTTTATTTTGATTTGTAATTTGGTTTATTTCATTTTTTTATATCAATCTCCACTTAATTGTAGCGAGTTGCGGCGTCGCCCTCGACAACGGGTCTTTGAGAAGTTGTCTGTGTACGGAGTTTCTTTCCTTTGGATAGCGACTGAGTTGCCAACTGGTTTTATTTCAGTTGCCCCATGAGCGGATGGACTAAGGCTGTAAATGTTTTCATTTCTAATTATTTTCACTACTTAAATACTTTGCTATATTTACTAATTTGATAGCTTTAAAGTTTAAACGAATCCAAGTCTTTGGTTAAATCCTAAATTTCACTTTGAAAATTAAACTTAAAAGTCGACAGCTGCCGTGTACAGTTTTCTCGTAAATATGTTAATTCCCATTCCCGTAGAGCACATCTGATGGGTAAATATTACAGCTAGGTCTTTTCTACTTTCTGTACCCAAAGAAGGTCGTTTGCAGGTATCGTAATAGACATAATAGACGTAGAGCAGTGAGCACTGTGAGCTAGACATGGGCAGACTCATTCCCAGGAGTGAATCGATTCATTGTGATTCCCTCGGCCTATTGAATTGATTCATTTTATTCATTCCTTTAATTCCAAAAAAAAAAAAAAAACCCTCGCTTATATTTTATGAGGCTACGAAGCCAAAGAGGAGAACAATAATGCTATCTCATTCTCTCGCAGACTACTTTATTTCTTAGTTCTCCTTTAGATGCATGTGTTTGCTCTTTTTAGTGTCGTTATTTTTCGTTTCATCGAGTTTCAAATCACAACGGTGATAAAGAACTTTTCACTACGCAAAGCACTCTTCTTAGGGTAAATTATGTTGTTCTGAAAAAACGTAGGTACTAAAAACGACGCGCGACGAGGTTAATGAAATATTTCAATGTGTACTTAGATATTATTTTGCCCAAAAGACAAATTTTTGACAAGAAAAATGTGTTTATATTAGGCTATCAATTAAATCTTAAAATTAAACAGTTTTTGTGGTTAACCCCTAAGGTTTTACTAATTTTTATTTATTTATTAATCTTAAAATTGTTTCACTTCACGTGATCTAAACTTCCCACTACCTTTAGCCTCGCAAAATATCCCAATTGGGGATTCCATAGTTTCATTAGCTCCAGACAGACATAAGCTTCACTCAAATATATATATATATATATATATATATATTTTTTAAATGCACCTACCTCAATGGTGAAGTTAATACCACGCGCCGAATAAAATCTAATTAAAAGCCCTGGCGACACGCGTCATATAATTTGTTACCAAAATATAAAGGAACAAACCGCTCGATTATCATTTATCAGTATCACGGTTCGATAGCGACTGATGTATTGTTTACGGCTAGAGTAGACAGAGACAGATACCATAAAAAAATAATAATAATATAGATAAACATCGTTTTGTTCCTACAAGCATTGTATCACAATTTACGCACGTGTGAGGGAGAAAAAACATAGGATTAACTTTCGCTTTTAGATTTTTATTAACGTTCAGGGTCCGAAGTGGGAAGTTTCACCCTAAGATGACGGCTTGGCCGCGCGGGGACTAACGACGAACCGATTCTCGGCGGGCATCAAGAAATGAATTAGGAACTTCTGACTAATAAGTGTCTTTTGTCTTGCTGTGACTTGAATAACTTGCATTCCGCGGACCGGCCGGATCGACTCGACACGTGGGACCCGGGACCCGTGGGACTACGACGTCACAAATGAATAAGAAATAAATGTTTTGATTCCTTGAATAAGTGAAACAGAGATTGGGGTTGCGGATTGAGTTCGCACAGACCGAACAGCTTGTAGGACTATGACCACGGAGGAACGATTCCTCCGTGACTATGACTGACGGGACTGGCGGGACAACTGTGAAACAGACGCGACTCTCGGAGCTCAGAATTATTTGGATCTTGGCTGACTCGCTTGTCTGTTGGCGGTTTTGTCATTTGGATTGGGGACGGGGACTCTGGCCTACGGGGTTTTTTGTAGGTATAAGATTTACTGCGCGGAATACTACTCATCACACGTGATAGGCAATTTCGCGGCGCGCATCGCCTGTAGTAGGTGTACCTATCCGCGCAACAAATATCCAGAATAATATTTAATTTAATCCCTACGAAACACTACAATATTTATAGAGTACATTATTATTTTCTTACCTCAATATAACATGAAATATTTAACTGTAAAATAAATTAATCGAAATAAAAATAAATATGGTGCTGTTAAAAAATCGTAAGATGCAAGGCCAAGGGTAAGGAATAAAGATTTAATTCCTTTTGAAAATGAGAATCAGATCGAGTGTGTTACAAGATTGAATTTATTCATTTAATTCAGTCATTCAATTTTGCCCACGTCTACTGTGAGCAGGCAAACCCAGGTAGGCAATCAACTCGATGCATTCAGATACGCAGGTAAAAAAGTTAAATACTTTACCGTTCTGACCTGGTTCGCATTGTTATTATATTTTATATTCTAGGGGCTTAAAACGAAGAAGAAAAGTAACTGGTCCTCAAAAACTGGGCGTATTTGGACAAAATGTTAAAATATTACCAATTTGCATTAAAAACCAAATAATTGAAATATTTGTGAACGTATCCGAAATTTAAAATCATTTTTTGAAAGGTGATGAAATACGCATTCAAATTTTATTATTTATTTATTATAAAATTACAAAAAACCATGTAATTTGATAAATATATGTAAAAAATGAAAAACAAATAACTTAGTTTACACCACTATATAATTAAAAATATCAAAAATATCATAAGGTATATTTTTTAATGCAAACATTAAAAAGTTTTAAAAATGGCTCACCTTACGGGTTTTCTAACAAAAATTACTGATAATGAAAAAATATATGTAAAGGAAATATATCCCATTTAAATTTGAATCCTGTGGTGTCAGTTAGAATGCAATTATCAGTTGTCACTTGTTTTGTTTTTGCTATTATTTGATTGTTAGAAGAAACCATTCAAAGAAAAGTGATATAAATAAACCTAAATGTCTCGTTGTTTCTTTGTTAAAAAACTTAGCAACACAAGTGTTTTATTTATAAATGAATAGAAAGGAATTAAACCACTCAACTTATTATACATCGTCGCATTAATTCGTAGAATGCTTAACCACCAAATGTCAAATTTTACAGGAGGCACAAAAAACTTCGTAGTGAAAAAAAATGAAAGACGGGTCATTGTTTTTATTTATGTTCCGAACATATAATATATATAGAAATTTATTTTCAATTATTTAACTTTTTTAAGTTAAGGCTTTCTATTTCAAATCGGAGTTAGAAAGTTTACATAAAAACCGAGAATGGAGATACGTATTTTACAAAGACAGATACGTACTTTTCTGCGAACAGTTTTATAAACAACTAGCTGAAGACTTGGGAGATAGGAATTTTACATAAAAAAAAATAAAACACAACAACACAGAACTGCGATATTTATTTTATGAATTACTCGGTAACATCCTAACTAACTAACTAACTAACTAACCATCACGCCATTTCCCCGCAAGGGTAGGCAGAGAGGACGGACCGCCAAACAACTCGGTCTTGGCACACACTCTTTGCCTCACTCACATTCATACATCATCTCATACATTCTCTTCTATTATTCTGACTTTTGACATGACCCGACTCAAGTATCTGATTCACTTGATCGTGCCATGTCTTCCTCGGGCGTCCCCGACTTCTACCATTCACATTCGCGTCGTATATTCTTCGTACACTACTTCCTTCGTTCATTCGCTCTACATGCCCAAACCATCTGAGGGTCCCTTTCTTAATCTTACTCATTATGCTTACATCAGCCTTACATTCTTTGCGGATATCCACATTTCTCACACGATCATACATTGTTTTACCACACATACGTCTCAGGGATCTCATTTCAACAGCATTCAGTTTACTTTCATCCTTCCTCTGCCAGTTCCATGTCTCACTGCCATACATCAGGGTAGGTACCAGGACTCCATTGTGGACTGCTAGCTTCGCTTTTTTTGACAGTTTTTTTATTAGCGCCAACGGCATTCAGTCCACCATTAATGTAGTTACCGGCATTCACCCTTTTTTCAATATCTCTTTCAGCCTTCCCATCTCTTGTAAACATACTACCCAGATACACAAACTCATCCACCTGCTCCAAATATTCATCATTCACAACTATGTTGCATACTATTTTCGTACTCTCCCTTTCAAACACCATGACTTTAGACTTACTTACATTCATAATTAGCTCATTCTTCATACATACTTCGTTCATCCTAGATACGAGAGACTGTAGATCTTCCATAGTGTTAGAAATCAAAACCGCATCATCAGCATACAACAGGCAACATACTTTCAGATTACTCAATTTCGCGCCCAATCCCACCTCTTTCAATTCTTGCATACAATTATCCATGTATAGATTGAATAACCATGGTGACATTACGCAGCCTTGCTTGACACCTTTTGTGATGTCAAACCACCCCGTAAAACCACCGTTTACCCTAACACACGCAACGCTTCCCTCGTACAGAGACGCAATTGCCTGTATGAGATTTGTATTCACTCCATACTTGGACAAAACCTTCCATAGCTTTTTCCTGTCGACTCGGTCGTATGCTTTTTGTAGATCTACAAAGGCGCAGAAAAGTTTCTGGTTTTTCGCCAAAAATTTCTCAGTAAGCATACGCAAGGAGAAAATCTGGTCCATGCATCCCTTTCCACTCATAAAGGCACCTTGCACATCCCATATTTTATCCTTTGTTTCCATTCTTACCCTTTCAATCAATATTCTTCCGTACAGCTTGCCGACTGAACTTAGCAGGCTAATAGCCCTATGATTTCCACATTCCATACGTGACCCTTTACCTTTGTATAACGGCATGATTACAGCCCTTCTCCAATCTAATGGCGTGTAACCCTCCTCTAAACACTGGTTAAAAAGTTTGCACAACCAAGTGAGAATAATATGGCTATCTCCTTTAAAGTATTCGGCAGCAATATTGTCGAAACCAACAGCCTTACCATTCTTCATGCATTTTATCGATTTTTTTATTTCATCCACGCTGATTTTGATTGAATTCACTCCGTCATCGTTCATACCCGATTCACTGCTGGCCTCACTATCACCCGGATTGCTTTCGAAAACCTCCTCAAAATATTTCATCCATCTCTCTTTTATTTCTTCCTCATTCGTCAACATTTTTCCATCTTTCGATTTTATGACTTTCCGGCTTCCGTTCTCTGAACCACTCCGGGACCTTTTGACCTCCTTCCAAAACAGTTTAATGTTTTCTTGGAAGTGTTTTGTCATTTTTATTCCCTCTTCCTCTTCCAGGCGTTTCTTTCGTTCTTTCACTCCAACACTTACTCTTTTCTTACATCCCTTATAAACTTCTTTCGCTCTATCTCTCTCTTCGCTAGAATCAGTGCCAGCCGCTATCAGACGTAACCATGCTTTCTTCTTCTCTGATACCAGTGCTTTGATCTCGTCATCCCACCATGCGTCACCTTTCTTCCTACCTTGCGTACTTAGTCCACATACATCTCTAGCAGATTCACAAAGACTCACCTTTATGTGGTTCCATGTTTCATCAATGCTTAGACCGTCCATTTCCTTCTCATTCAATCTCATCTCTGCCAAATTCTCATACTCACTTCTGACATTAGCAATTTGCAGTTTTTCTACTTTGACTCTTGTTGGAGTTGATATCGTTTTCACTTTAGAGCGCCAGCCGCGAAAGAGGTTTACTCTCGACACCACCAGAAAGTGGTCAGTTTCAACCTCCGCCCCTCTGAAAACTCTGGTGTCCTCGGTAACGGCTCTGAACCTAGAGTCAATTACCACAAAGTCAACTATCGATCTTTCATTTCCTCTTTCCCACGTATATTGGTGGACACATTTATGATCGAAAAAAGTATTCGATACAAACAGGTTCCACTCTAAACATACTTCAAGTATTCTGTTCCCATTGTCATTCGTTCTTTCATCCCCGAACTTACCTAAGGCTGAATCAAATCCGTCACGTCTAATTCCCACCCACCCATTCAAATCTCCCGCCATTATAATCCTTTCATTCGAATTATTTTTTCCACATTCTAATTGACTTTTATATATAGTCTCAGTATGTAAGAATAACAGGATAAATATAATAGTACTTAGTACACAGAGCATAACAGCACAATACTAATACTATGAATAATTTTGAAGTTAAATACTAAGACCTGAAATGGTTAATAAAATAAAGTATGTGGTGTTAGGAGTTTCGAAGTATTCGCGAGTAAAAATGGCACCGTGGTGTTTACGCAGTTTCCTAATTTGTGTTTATCTAAAAAGATATATTTTTTTAAATTTGCGAGTTTTACTTGTCGATGCCTATGACGTTATATAAATAGACTTGCCATAGTCTCACAAACTCAAGATATAATGTGGCAATTAATCAAAACTCTTTTGTTTTCAGCGATTTTCAATAATTTCTTAATTCAAAAGTTATTCGTGTATGATAAAGATAGACGCTTAAAAGAATATGTGCATATGAACGAAACAAAATATAGAACGCGGGCGGCATTTTCGTATTCAAAATTCAAAAGTTTCGTCAAATACTGTCTCAAGGCCGACTAAAGTAGTAGGCCTGGGCACCAGTCGAATTTTGAGGTGTCAAATAGCTATAATGAACGACAGTTTGCAAATGGCGTTGATTTTTATTGTATTTGTTATTTCTGCTGATTTGTATGTTGTTTTACCGCAGGCAAGTAAATAAAGAATCATTAGATTATTATTTATTATAAAAAGTAAATTTTACTTAGTGACGGCATGGCATCGACTTTGTAATTTGGCTGTTGCGCATCCAGACCTGTACTTTAGTAGGCCTTGAGTTCTCTAATGACGCATAAAATCTTTGGGCGGAAAGCACTTGTATTATTTTTATAATCGATAATAATAAGTAATTTGCATGTATTTACAAATGAAATGTTATTCCTTCGCTTTTACGACTGTTTACAGTGTACTGGAAACATTTTCTCATCACACAGGAGGGAATTTTGGCGCTTTTTAATGCAATTTACTTACTAGTAGGACACGACCTTACTCGACGCGCGGCAGTTTAGTGAGTTTAGTGAGTTTAGTACTAAAGTACTAGAAATCGAGTACTCTACAATTGTCTTCTTGTTGGCTTCCCATTTTGAGATTTCTACCCCGCGTCTAAAGTATGTAACGTCTTTGGTCGATGCGGGACTAATTTTAACACCAGATGGCATTAAAAACGTATTTTTGAAAAATTTGGAGTTACGCAGTCTACGAATTAATGCGACGATATATAAACACTTAAACACATATTTTATTAGACAAATGAATTAAAAACGTAATCGTCATCTCACTCTTTTGTTGTTACTTGAAAAATATATTTTTTTAAATTCCCAAAGTTTCATACTTTTTTTTTACAAATTGCGGTCGGTAACTTTGGTTTCATAAAGGTGTACATTTTAATTATTTTATAATTAATTTTTAGATATGAATATTTAGCGTGTTGTTTTCTCTTTCCGATACCGTTTAGATCATATTTCTCACTATGATAGTAAGGGAGAAACAATGATTTCTATGAGACCTATGTGAGTTGGGACAAATATGATCTCCTGTGATTAAACGCGATTTGACGGCCGGCGTAATCCAGCGGTAAGGCTTTTGACTAGCATTCCGAAGGTCGCGGGATCGAATCCCGGCGTGGCAAATAAATTTTATTTGATTAATTTGTGTTATTTCACGATTTATTCATTTAAAATAAAACATAGCATATTTGCGGCACGTTCCAGAGTGGAAGATACTCTCAGTATCGCCCTGGTGTAAGACCGCCATTCAGAATTAAAACGTTGCTTGAAATGGCGTTAGCCGTGTTTGGTGACCAGATCTGAATAGTCAGGTACTTCCCCACCTCCCTCTTCCCCATCTCCTTCCCTTTCCCATTACCTTCAGCCTCACAACATACCCCAATTGGGGATGCCATAGTCCCACTGGCCCCAGACGGGAGCAGTTGGGACTCTTGTGCGGTATTCATGTAAAAAAAGGAAACGGGTTAAGAGGAAACCCGGTCGCCGATAAATTTGAACAATAGATATTTTGCTAAACTGTTGCTGTCACTGTCGCTCTTATTCCCCCGAATACTGAGCGAAAGGGACGACTGCACCTCAGCTTGATAATACCTAAATAAAAGCATCAAAATCGAGGTTTCGTTTTCCCCACCTTTCTGCAGCAAAACTGGATTGATTTTTTAAAAAACTTTATTACGAGAAAATACTTTGCACGATTTGCTTTTTTAAAAAAAAGACATTATCTTGTTTGAATACTGAACGTCTGTTAATGGCATTCAAACCAGGCAATTTTTACCAGACATTTTTGAAGGGACCTTACTCTTGTTAGAAGTTACTGACCCACTAGTAGTTGTCGATAATTATATTATATTAAAAAATATTTGCAGTAGGTATATATTGTCAAAATCCAGAGTGGAGATTGGGGAATACGGTTGTATGAACAAAACGCCGCCCTATCTTGTTTTTTTTTGAGCCCCAACTACTCCCGTCTGGAGCCAGTGAGACTATGGCATTCGCAATTGGGGTATATTGTGAGGCTGGAGGTAGTGGGGAAGAGAAAGATGGGGAAGTAAGTACCTGGCTATTCAGATCTGGTCACCAACACGGTTAAAGCTATTTCAAGCAACGTTTCAATTCTGAATGGTGGTCTTACACCAGTATCTTCCACTCTGGAACGTGCCTCAAATATACTATATATTATTTTTAATGAATTAATTGTGAAATAACAAAAGTTAATCAAATAAAATTTATTTGCCACGACAGGATTCGATCCCGCGACCTTCGGATTGTGAGTCAAAGGCCTTATCTACAGCTGGACGACGCCGGCAGTCGATCTCCAAATAAACATGTTTAAAATTTTACACAACTGATATACAACCATTATTGAATGGTAAATGGTTGTTTATCAATTGTGTTCATTTAAAATAGTTCGGGGATAAATATTGAATTTTATCGCTGTAATATTCTTTCATATTCATAAAAGGCGGTTATATTTTAACTTGCTATAATAACTGAGGCGCTCAGCGGAAGAGTGGCCCAACCCATAAAAATTCGTAATCAGCGAAAACATCATATTTTTGTCACATCTGTGGAGCAGGGGCCCAATTTTAGATTTCACTGTTTCAAAGATCCTTTTAAATTAGTGTAAACTAAAATTGGACCACTGTGGCTTCATAGATACGACAAAAATATAGAAAAATATAATGTTTTCGCTGATGTGGGTTGGGCCACTCTTCTGCTGAGCGCCTCAATTATATTACGTATTTAGGAAATCCCAAACAATTTTTATTAACCAATTAAATTTATCGTAACGTCCCATCCTTTCTTTCTGTAGTGTTTTTTATAGTTTTCTACCAACTTTTTCATAGTCTTCCTAGATATTTATATACCAAAAAAATATATTAAAAAACGCTCGGTTTGTCAGTAACTAGATAACTAACTAATAGTATCAATTACATGGGAAAGCCACAAGCCAAAAATATAGTACCTACCTACCTGTGCTCGAATCCGCTGAATTGAACTCCATGACATTCCAGTCATTTCTGACAGTTGATCAATTGTTCGGTGACGGTCTTCTTGGACAAGAGTGTTGATTTTATCAACATTTTCATCGGTCCTAGAGGTTAAGGGGCGCCCAGAGCGCGGTTGGTCTTCAACCGTCATTTCCCCTCTTTTAAAACGCGAAAACCACTCGTAGACACGATTTTTACTCATTGCTGCATTCTTGTAAGCTGTTTGGAGCATTGCAAGAGTTTCCACTCCCGTTTTTCCCAACAGAAAACAAAATTTTACCGCCACACGCTGCTCACGGGCGTCCGACATTTCGCGATTTCGCCGGAAGAAGAAATCTTGATTTATTTAAAATTACACAAAATGACGAATGCGTGGCCACACAGCGACGCGGCTCGCAAACTGCCTGAGAATGAGAAAGAGTTTCCGTACAACAGCCGACCACACAAAACCCGTTTCCCCTCCACTTCTATACGGCCCGAGTCTCGTTACTTTTGGGTCCCCCCTTGTATTCCTAGTGTGCCTTATATATATAGCCACGGATGTAGGTAAGAGGCATAAAAATGGCTTGGCGAACGAGGTCCAGAGGTCACGGTTACAAGTGCAAATGTGGTTTTTAATAATTTGTTGAATACGTATTGTATAAGAAAGAAAATAATGTTAATCAATGGAAACTGTTACAGATAATTGTAGCCATAAAATTGAATTTGCGATTAAAATTGAATGCGATCATACATTTCTAACGAAAAAAAAATTTTTACGCCTGGTAGATGCGAAACTCCGAAATTAAACGGTATTAATAGCTTAGGATCTGCGTATGGTTGAATTCCAGAACCCGACTTCCATTGCATGTCCGACGTCACGCCTTATACGCCGCGCCACAAATAACATCTGTGTTCGTGAAATTTCAAGCAAAGCTACCGTTGTAATTCGGGTTTTAGTTCAAGAATCTGCCAAAAGATGTCGGAACTTCCGTAAGCAGCTCACATGTGGACGTATTTACCAAGGTATAAGTACTAGGATTTATAGGCGGTTATAGGCTATGTGCAATATACGAGTATATTTAGTATCTTTCTTTTGGCGTTAATAACACTAAAAAATAGAATATAATATGTATAAAATGTGTATATTACCTATGTATAAAATTTATAAATCCTCAAACTGCTTCGACTCGCAGCAATAACTTATCTATGTTACGAGTTTGTGTTTGTACATATTATATACCTACAGAACTTGCTTGTTGTTTGGTTTTTAATGTTATCATTATCACTGACAACAATGGCAAATAAGTATTTTGAAATGTTGTTACTTGTGTAAGTTTTAAGTCTCTAACTTTAAGTCACAAATAAATAAGTATGTCATTAATCCACTAGTTTTAAGTCAAGTATCATAAGTCTTAGTCATATGTCACTAGCTATAACTCTTAAATTAAGCAACTAGTTACAAGTCATAGATTATAAGTCACTAGTTATAATTACAAATCTTAGTTATACCAATATTATTATATATTTACTTGTACTGTACAGCGCCCTTGAGATGATTTCTCACAAAAACGGCGCTATATAAATTAGCCAAGTATTATTATTATTTATATTACATATTATGGCGTCATTGCATCTTTCGGTTACTTTGTCACGGTTACATTGTCTCGGTGACTAGCAGTCACTGGTTCACAGTTTACCGAGACCGGGGAACTGGCTATTTTTGGAACCAGTTCCTACTCAAACTGGGCGAAGTCGAACTAAAAGCCGCCCGCAGAGCCTATCAGCAAAAACCTACAGAGCGGGAATTTAACAGCTAGTTTATTTATATTAAAGGAAGTGAAAATTAAGCTACCGTCACTTCTTCGATGGCGCTACAGCCCATATCGAGCTTTGGCCTCCTGGAACAGTCGCCTCCAACTCCTCCTGTCCTCAGCGGCTGACTTCCAATTTGGTACCTGGAGAAGCTGTGCTGCATCCCCTCTTACTTCGTCTTCCCACCTCAGTCTGGGTCTTCCCACTTTTCTCTTTCCACCTGAGTGTCCAGTCAAAATTCTTTTTGGGACGCGTGTATCCGGCATTCTCTGTACATGCCCAGCCCATCTCAGCCTGAGGAGTCTCATATGTGCTGAGATGCTAGGGGCCTTATATATATCATATAATTCTGTATTGTGCCGGATGCGCCACTGTTCACCCTCTTTCACGGGTCCACATATTCTTCTCAGCACTTTTCTTTCAAAAGTATCCAGCATTTCGGCCATCTTTACCGTCAGTGTCAGCGCCTCACGTCCATATGCCAATACAGTTCTAACAATGGTCTTATATATGGTTATTTTCGTTTTTCTGTGGACACTACGTGACTTAAACACTGGCAGCAAAGAGAAGTATGTTTTGTTGGCTGCTGTGATTCTCCTTCTGATTTCTGCTGGATCCTCATTGTTCTCTGTCAGACTGGAGCCCAGTAACCTGTAGGTGAATTGATCGACCACTTCGTATGAATAGTTGTCTTTAAATTGGGCACTACTTCTTCTTCTGTGTGAATGGTTCCTGCTCTGTATCATCATGCACGTTTTGTTAACATTAAACCGCAGTCCTACTTCCCGTGCCGCTGTTTCTAAAGGATCGAAGACCTCCTTAATGGCTGAAATTGATCTTCCGACTATGTTAATGTCATCCGCATATCCGACAACTTGACTGCTCTTGAAACAAATATTGGAGCCAGTGCCAATGATGAAGAGAGTGGGAGCCAGACCGTCCCCCTGTTTAAGTCCCTGCGATACTGTGAATTCTTCCGACAATTCCCCATCTATTTTGACCTGACATCTTGAGTCTGACATTGTGGCTTTGATGAGCCTAACCAATTTAGGTGGAATCTGGAATTGAAGTAGTATGTCATATAGACACTCCCGATCTATGCTATCATATGATTGCTTGAAATTTATGAATAGTTGGTGTACATCTATGTCAAACTCCCAGCACTTTGCCAAGATCTGCCTGACGGTGAACAGTTGGTCTGTTGTGGATCTACCGGTGCGGAAGCCTGGCTGATACTCTCCCAGTAGGTTTTCTGCGTACTTATCAATTCTTTGTTTCAGTATCATGGTGTAGATCTTATATGCTGTGCATAGAAGTGATATGCCTCTATGATTTTCGCATTTTAGCTTGTCACCTTTTTTATGAATTGGACATTGAAGCTACGGTCACACACGGCGTTAAAAGCGCGAGCACTTATCTGTTGAACCGCGAACGCATAGGGAACGTACAAATACTACGCGACCTGTTCAGGGGGAGGGGGTTTTCAAAATACCTTAGAGAGCTGCCGCGAAATGTCATTTTTTTATATTGGATCTATCAACTTGATAGCTGTCATCCGCACGTTTGTGCAGCTCCGTAATTAAAATGACCCCCTCTCCTGTTTATGGCGGAGAGGAGGTCGCATAACTTTTCGCATATCGCGTGAGTAAGGGTCAAGGCTCGAACACATAAACACGATACGACGTCGGAGCCAGGTACGGGTCCTAGACGAAGAATTTTTAAATATCGCTTGAGTCGAGCGAGGAGATTTTTAGAATGTGCATTCGGTACGATGCCGCATCGTAGCACGATGCGACGTCGTATCGTGTTTATGTGTACGAGCCCTAACGGCGTACAACGTTGAGCTTCGAGCGCATCATCTGTTTAAATGTGAGATGTGACAGGTCTGTATGGGATTGTATGGAGAGCGATATTATGCATGCAATGATCTTTATTATGCATGTAAAAAAAAAAATATTATTTTTAATAATAAAACAACAATTTGCACTCACTGGATCATTTGATGTTGCTCTAGTGATTTGTTTTTTTGTGAAGCGCTGTTCATTTCGTTGAAGTCGTCGACGTTCTCTTCTTCGCTGATTGATTTCTTCTCTGTGCCGCTCTATATATATTCTATTACGCTCACTCCTCGTAGCATCCTTCTGAAGGTTCTGAGAACTTCCTTTATTTAACCTTCCATCTCTTTTCCGCTTGTTAATTTCTTCGCGGTGTTTTTCGCGATATCTTTGTTGCCGGGCTTTTTTTAAAGCATCCCTTTTGTCCCCTCTAAAGTTACGAAATTTTGATTTTAAATATTTATAACATTAACAAATAAATAATGTGTGTGATGAAATCAATATATTATAAAAGAAAGTGTACAATGTGCGTGTCGCTAAAACTCAGAAACGAGTCCCGGAACGATCAAGGGAGTTAGTTGAATGATGTGGTAGCCCTCTCTCCCCCATCCATTAAGAAGATTCCCGTTTTTTCCTGAAAGGGCGTGCTTTTGAAGATATAAGGGCTGGAAGTTTCACCCTCTAGAAAATTTAGTACATTCGAGAGTATTCGAGAGCATTCCACAACATTCCAGAATATTCTGTTATGTTGGGTAATGTTCGGGAATAGTAATCGGGAACATCCCAGATCATTGGGGAACATTCCAGATCATTGGGGAACATCCCAGATCATTGGGGAACATTCCAGATCATTGGGGAACATCCCAGATCATTGGGGAACATTCCAGAATATTCTGTTATGTTGGGTAATGTTCGGGAATAGTAATCGGGAACATCCCAGATCATTGGGGAACATTCCAGAATATTCTGTTATGTTGGGTAATGTTCGGGAATAGTAATCGGGAACATCCCAGATCATTGGGGAACATTCCAGAATATTCTGTTATGTTGGGTAATGTTCGGGAATAGTAATCGGGAACATCCCAGATCATTGGGGAACATTCCAGAATATTCTGTTATGTTGGGTAATGTTCGGGAATAGTAATCGGGAACATCCCAGATCATTGGGGAACATTCCAGAATATTCTGTTATGTTGGGTAATGTTCGGGAATAGTAATCGGGAACATCCCAGATCATTGGGGAACATTCCAGATCATTGGGGAACATCCCAGATCATTGGGGAACATTCCAGATCATTGGGGAACATCCCAGATCATTGGGGAACATTCCAGAATATTCTGTTATGTTGGGTAATGTTCGGGAATAGTAATCGGGAACATCCCAGATCATTGGGGAACATTCCAGAATATTCTGTTATGTTGGGTAATGTTCGGGAATAGTAATCGGGAACATCCCAGATCATTGGGGAACATTCCAGAATATTCTGTTATGTTGGGTAATGTTCGGGAATAGTAATCGGGAACATCCCAGATCATTGGGGAACATTCCAGAATATTCTGTTATGTTGGGTAATGTTCGGGAATAGTAATCGGGAACATCCCAGATCATTGGGGAACATTCCAGAATATTCTGTTATGTTGGGTAATGTTCGGGAATAGTAATCGGGAACATCCCAGATCATTGGGGAACATTCCAGAATATTCTGTTATGTTGGGTAATGTTCGGGAATAGTAATCGGGAACATCCCAGATCATTGGGGAACATTCCAGAATATTCTGTTATGTTGGGTAATGTTCGGGAATAGTAATCGGGAACATCCCAGATCATTGGGGAACATTCCAGAATATTCTGTTATGTTGGGTAATGTTCGGGAATAGTAATCGGGAACATCCCAGATCATTGGGGAACATCCCAGATCATTGGGGAACATTCCAGAATATTCTGTTATGTTGGGTAATGTTCGGGAATAGTAATCGGGAACATCCCAGATCATTGGGGAACATTCCAGAATATTCTGTTATGTTGGGTAATGTTCGGGAATAGTAATCGGGAACATCCCAGATCATTGGGGAACATCCCAGATCATTGGGGAACATTCCAGAATATTCTGTTATGTTGGGTAATGTTCGGGAATAGTAATCGGGAACATCCCAGATCATTGGGGAACATTCCAGAATATTCTGTTATGTTGGGTAATGTTCGGGAATAGTAATCGGGAACATCCCAGATCATTGGGGAACATCCCAGATCATTGGGGAACATCCCAGATCATTGGGGAACATTCCAGAATATTCTGTTATGTTGGGTAATGTTCGGGAATAGTAATCGGGAACATCCCAGATCATTGGGGAACATTCCAGAATATTCTGTTATGTTGGGTAATGTTCGGGAATAGTAATCGGGAACATCCCAGATCATTGGGGAACATCCCAGATCATTGGGGAACATCCCAGATCATTGGGGAACATTCCAGAATATTCTGTTATGTTGGGTAATGTTCGGGAATAGTAATCGGGAACATCCCAGATCATTGGGGAACATTCCAGAATATTCTGTTATGTTGGGTAATGTTCGGGAATAGTAATCGGGAACATCCCAGATCATTGGGGAACATTCCAGAATACTCTCGAATGTTCTGAAACGTTGTGGACCATTCGAAGCCTTTTTGGTATGGGTGGGACTACCAACTGGTAAGGGTATATAAAGCAAGATCCGTCGTGAGTTCGAACGTCAGTTCAATCTCATGTCAACTCCCTGAGCGAAGTCGGGTACCCCAGCTAAGTGTTATAAATATCAAATCTAATTAATGTTGAAAGTAAATCCAACTCAGTAGAAGTAGTTTTAGTGAATGCGCGTCCCGAGGAGAGAAAGATGCAAATGAGGGTTGGAGTGAGCGTGAGAGAGAGAGAAGTTTTGAGCACGTGGGTTTACGTATCCCACGTTTTACCAACGCATGCGCTACAAGTTTGATGATATTTGTATGGCTTTGATAAGGCTAATCTCAAATGCAATAGAATGAACGGCTGCGCAGTCTTTTTCATACAAAACTTCATGTTGGATTTGAGACCATTATATCCAACCATACTGAATAATAATTTTCTTAATCAAAGTAGAATAAAAACATTTTTTTAATAAAAAGATATAGCAAATAGGTATGTTAAGTACTTTTTATTCGTGTTTTAATTTTTTTTAAATTTAGACCACTAAAGAAATCAACTTTTAGTGATTTTAGAGAAAACTTTGTGACAATTGTTTGTGAGTTAGTGTTACTCATTAAAAAAATGATTTTGTTCTATTTATTATAGACGTATGACGAAACATATAATAAAATCTTTAATTATTAAAAAAGCAATTTAAATTAACAAATGACTTATTGTACGTTGGAATACAAATTTAAAGAAGTAAATTAAAAAATTTACTCAAGAAAGGTTTTTTTATTTATTTTTCATTACAATTTGTGGCAATTTGTGAAAACCGAAATAATATTAAGGGGTGGGGAGGAATGAAGTAAGTTGGACCGGAGAACACGCTACGCGTATTCAGAGTTCGAGGCTACGCGCTTGCCGGCGAAGTCAGAGCAGCGAAGAAATCTAGACTAAATAGTACCCTTGAGCAAAGTTTGAACATGAAACGTTTAATAATGGACATCTTTCAAATTATGTTTGTTAAGTTGAATGTGCATGTTTTAGGTTAATTTAGATAGAAACATTACCGCAGCACGGCTTATTACTGGGGTACCCAAGTTTTCGCACATTTCGGAACACCTTCGAAATCTTCACTGGCTGAAGTGTCCTGAACGGATCCAATACAAGTTATGCTGGATGGTGTTTAAAGCTCTCAACGAAATGGCTCCACCCTATATCTCTGAACTGTGCATTCCGGAAAATATTGGTCTAAGACATTCAACTCTTAGATCAGCGACATCATCTGCAATCGGAAGGTTGAAAGAACCTAAGCGAAATCCGAACACTAACTTTGGTGATCGTGCTTTCGAAGTATCCGGCCCTGAGGCTTGGAATAAACTTCCTATGGAATTAAGATGTATAACCAGTCCAACAGAATTTAGATCCAAACTTAAAACTCACCTATTTAAACACTCATTTCCATAAATTCGCTATTTCATTCAAACATTGCTATCCAATCTGTTGTTGAGCGATGAATTATCTTATTGCAGTTGAGATCGACGATTAAATTCATTCATTCATTTAAGATACCTATGCTTTCCTTTAAAAACTGTTAACCCATTACAATCATTTTCACAACCGTGTTATAAAATTGTAATATTATGTACGAACTTCCTTCTTCTTCTGGCGCTAACAATATTAATATTAAAATACGGTATAAAATAATTTGTAAAATGTGTAGAATAAAATATCTATGTATGTATACATGTATATATAATATCCTCAAACTGCTTCGACTCTCTTTCTCTGTCTGTACCTATATCTGTAGAGTTTTGTTGATCACTTGGTAATATTAGATACCTGGCAAAACTAAAAATATTTATTGTTGTATGTAAATACCTATTTTAATTGTAAATCTCTAATTTTAAGTCACGGTTGCAAATATTTGTATGTCACCAGTTTTAAGTCAGTAGTAATAAGTCTTAGTTGTAAGTCACTAGCTACGTATAAGTCTTAAATGTAGGTTCCTAGTTATAAGTTTGAATCCTAGTTGTAAGCCTATCGTATTCATTTTATTTTATTGTATGCTTATTATATGTACAGCGCCCTTGAGATGATTTTTCATGAAAACGGCGCTTTATAAATCAGCCAAATATTATTATTATTATTATTATTATTGCAGAAGGAGATCATGATTTTATGATTCTTATCAGATTTCGATCAAACTTATTTGATAAATTATTTTTCTATGACTACAATCAGTTTTTATATGTACTACAATCGCCATCCGTTATTAACTTGGAATATATTAATCCGTATGTGGCTATTGAGCTTTTAAATCCTTAAACAATTATTACGGAATCCATGCCGCTTGAAGAGCCTTCGTAATTCGTATAGACTTATGCTCGGGTGGGGTCACGCTTTTATTTGAGACCCGAGTGCAAATCATACAAAACTTATTCTTGACACCCATATACAAAACTTTCTTCGTCCTATATCCAATAATTACAGCTGCGCCAGACAAAGCAGCATATTTTGTTTTACAAGATCTTTTGGACCAGCACCCATATGCCACACCTGTAATCATTGGAACCCCATCCCTGTCAACATCACCGGCAATTTTAGCTAACGTACCCTCCCCTTAGGCGGCTTCTGTCATCGTCTTAACCTTAGTACGGTCCCACCATTTATACAAGGGATCCCTGCTTAGTTAGTTATCCCGTTAGTTCTTTTAGGTTAGAATAGCCAGATCCAATACTTATAATTCCAGAAACTATTGCATCAGTAACATTCATACCATGTCACGTCATACATATTCACGTCTTCGCAGGTAAAAATACTGCGGGCTCTACACTCGCCCGTGAACCGCGGCCGTGATTTACGCGTGAACACGCCGCGAAAAATATAGCCCTCTACACTCGCAATCTTTCGCATTTACTTTCGCGCACTTGACCGAAATGGATGTGGAAATTTCTAAAATAAATTTACTTTTTACTAAATAATCTGAAATATCATTCAATAGGTTAAGGGCATTTTTGAAGTAAAACTGAGGAACGCCGCGAAGCGCGACCGCGATTACAAATTAATTAAATTCTAATTGCTTCTCTTCAACTATATCCAAGTTAAATAATTTGCAATCGTAAAGAGTCATGCTGCGATATTTTCTTTTATTTATTTTTAAAAAAATGTATGTCTACTATTCTTATACCTTCCAGAATAACGGGTTTCTCCTTTTCCGGTTTAAAACCTTTCCTGGTCTGTAAAGTGTAAATACTACACATTGCTGCTAATAACTTTTATATCTCTATAAATATAATGAATTCTGGGTTCAGATTTTAGGTATTCCTCCGTTATACATTTACGCACTGAATTAAAATTTAATATTTTAAATAATTAGCAAATTTAATTCAAAATCAGAGATATTTTGTTAAATATCGGGAATAAACCACAAATACAATCAACCGTGTGCCAGTGTGGACCGTGATACGCGAAGAGTGTGCGGGGGGAGATGACACGCCATGTGACGTCTCGCTCTACTTCGCTATACGGGAACACGAGTAACAGAGACCGCCGCCGTGCGCAGTTGTGTTTCGACCACATGCATAGCTGTATGTATTGGGTAGCAGTCTAGCACTATTCTAGCTTCTAGCGCCTCAGTCGTTCGCGGGCAATCGTTTGAGATGGTCTCCTCGCCCGTTTTTTGAGCAACGGACGATGGTTTTTTCATGTTTTCAGCAATTAAACTACAATTATTATCACTTTTAACACAAATTATGATAAACAAAAGCGATTAGCTATGAATGTTGATATATTTCCGAGATAAAATCGCTAATTTTGACACGTGAATTGATTACACAGCACCGGAGCGCGCGTTTTTTTTTAGCACAGTAAGGGAAAGGTTACAAAAAAGTATCTTTATTTACGCCAATTGAAAACAATACGTATGGGAAATATGTATTTGAATATCTTTTTACGACTTCAATACGTTCATAAAAAATATATATGTTTGAATCAGTTATTACTTGTTCAGAATTTTTCTAAGGCGACATCGGTCCTAACGACAAATTTTCAGTATTTTCCGATGAAATAAAAACAATATTAGAAAAATGATGTTAATTCATTTTTCTATAAAATTTTGGAATTAGACACGCGTGTGTATAAGTACAAATAAACGGGTATATGTATATAAATTACAAGTGTATAAATTACCTGCTGTAATAATTGTAGAGGAGGTAAAATGTTGCTGAATCTAGAAGCAAGCACTAAATGCAGCCTTTTTCTGTGTTCCTTATACATCCTTTTGATTTTTTTCACCCTGCTTACTAGCGGATACCTGTACTTCTTATCTTTGTTGCCCATTCTAAACAATTAGTATCCTCTGGAAAAAAGATTTACGGATTATATAGTTTGGTTTTTGCATTGATTAGTTGATTATGAACGTACCTACATCTTACATCAAACGCGATTTTATTAGCGACAGTATTATCCACTAACTCCATTGTAATCTTGCCTAGGTAATCCAATTAAAAAGGTTTATAACCTGTGTTTTTAATAATACAACGGATATAACCTGTGTTTTTATTCAAACTAACTATCAAGCTCACACACCTATAAATCGACGGCGTAATCTAGGTTATAAGTTTGTCAATATATTAGGGGATTCCGTATTAGTAATGAAACGAACTCTTCACAAACACTTCGTTGAAATATAAAATAATACCACTCGTTAGTAAATAATATGTTTTTTCTTTTCTAAATGTCGATCTGTGTTTTTGAAGTTTAACTTCTTTGCTGAGGGGTCTGAAATTTTGGAGCGCCACGAAAATTTTGATTTCCGAGGCGAATATTAAATAAGAGTTACTTCAGAATATTTGCCGTTGATATTATAGCCTAGGAAACTAAAAAAAATATTTCATACATTCCATAGTTCACATTAAAAACCTGCGGCAGGAATGTGAACTAACTTGTTTCGATATGAAATAGCACAATTTGTTGGTTATTCATATTTGGTGGTTTTAATTATTCCTGGAAGGTTCGTTAGATTCGTACTGGGAGATTTACGGAAAGGATCGTTTCGTGATTTTAAGAAACTTTTTCCCCACTATTCTCAATTATTATCTCTTATTCAATAAAAAAATACTAATATACTATCTTTATCTTTTTTCACTTCAGTCGCGCTTCACTTTACGCACACACGTTTTTTATTGTTTATTTTATTTTCACATATTATTTATTATAAAATAGGATTCAACAATTTTTTTCGTTAATCCTGTTCAATTCCTGTTTCGTTAATTTTTAGGAGTGTGTCGACTTCTTTTTATTTGTTTGCAATCTTTGTAACCTATTTTACAATTTTGTTACATATTTTATAACTTTGTAACTCATTTTATTTTACCATAATTTATTAGATATATCATTGTTACAACCACGGAGGAAAGAATAGAGTGGAGATGGCACTAGGGCAAACAGGCCCAACGCATCAAACAATCTCAAACAGGCCCAAATGGGCGGGGCATGAGCGTGGCTTTTTGTAATAATTTTACATGAAGGTAGTGCTTATTTTTGTTGTTGTGTAGTTTACTAAGAAGATATCTAATAAAAGAAAGTTTATTAATATTTGATATTGTTTGCATTATCTAACTCTTGATAAAAAAACCCTTGTAATAAATTTCCAAAAATTAAATAATATAAGAAATAATAAGTAAAAATGAAATAATAGTGTGAAGTGCTTAAAACTGGGGATTATCCCCCATTCTGGCCAGAGGGATGGGCATAACCATTTTAAATCCCACCCATACTTACCGCGCGTCCCTTACCTCTTACCGCAAACTGGCGACAAAATTATCTAAGAAAAAGTTCCTATCGCCACCTCCACTCTATTCTTTCCTCAGTGGTTACAACTAACATAACTGTATAATTAGAAATTTATGTAAAAGCCCAGTAGGGCGTAAATAAACAAAACTATTAACCACTGGAGCGACCATGTCGAATAATTCGACGTTTTGTTTTCTTCTAGGATTGCCCACGTCGAATAATTCGACGTTTATGACGTACCACTCGTAAACAATTAAAAATTATTTAATTATTTACCAGTCCCTGGCCAATATTTATTCCGTTGGAAAGCTGGTAAAATTGTCTTTCATTTATGGCAACATCGATGCTTCTAGTGCTTCTGGAAATAATATTTCGCGGTTTAAAGTGACAGTTTATTTTCACCTCCGAGGCAAAACTGTTTGAGAATTTGGATAAATTTACACGTATTTTAAAATGCCGTAAGTGATTGAGTTTTTGCATTTTAACGCCATAATATATAATAGTGTATTCGTGATTCAATTATTAATGTGTTTTCAACTCATTTGAATAAAAAATCAGAGTTTTTTTATCATATTTTCGATACAAAACTATTATTTCTGGTGGGGTTAGGTTTTTTAAGTTTATTTTGCAATTCAATTCGTAATTACTCCACTTGTGCATTTGAAATAGTGTTTTTCTATTAGAATGAATCATTACCAAGAGATAATTATAAATTTTATTTAGGTGTGGTCATTTTTTCTCCAGATATTTGTAATTTTATAACTCAGTAGAAATGTCAAAAAGATCGTAAATTTATTAGATGAAATTTAATGTAAAGGTACCATCACACAATTAATATGGGATTATTTCGTTTCGTTTTGTAATTAAATAATTTATTTACTTATTTTAAATTTCCACAGAGCCAATAATCGAGAAGTCTCGCAATCCAGGTATAAATATATATTTTTAAAATTTTATATGATAAGATATATAAAAATCTATGATTTGATTCAAAATATAAAATCTACATGAAATATTTTTTAAGTGTACCAATGCCGAGCGGAAGAGGACGAGGACGAGGAAGAGGCAGAGGCAGAGGCAGAGGGAGGGGGGCTGTGGGAGCTGGACGTGGAGCGGCACTGGCAGCTCGGTCTGGAGTGTTAGTATTTTTTAATGTGTTTTAAGAAGGTTTTTTTGCTGTGGCTATGTGTTGAGCTCATCATATATATTTTAATTTATTTTAACAGTGACCCTGATCTGGTTATGGTGCGGGAGGATCGCGCCAGGGCCCTAAAGGACGTTAGGGCCCTGTCTGCTTCTTTCCAAGCGGAACTAGAAAGCCGCAAATTTAAGAAGCAGGCGGCGCGGATCCTGCTCCCCACCGCGCCTGCAAGAAAAGCTAAACGAAAGTAAGTTATCGTCTCTAGATGCATTACACAATATTATTGTTTTTCCCCGAGAGCTTTCTGCCACCGTGAGAGTTGGGTGGATCAGCGCTCTGTGCATTATGCACATGCAGTAAAATCAGCGCTACTCCAATTCTTATTGTTTTTATTTACTGTTTCACGAGTGAATGACAACGATTCATATGATTTATGTATATGTTTTCAGAATTCCATCTCCGGAGAGAGTAGCGTGTCCCTTTTCACAGGGGACACCTTCAACGCTGCCATCGCCTATTCCCCCACCGTGGTTGTGCAACGTTCCATCTATCACAATGACCCAAGCAACGGCTCCCGCTGTGCCAACGCGGGCGGCTTCTCCAGAGCCGTTACCTGGGACATCGCGGGATGGGGAACTGAGGGGCGATCTCTCTCTGGAGCATAGCTACCATAGAGAGCTGTGGGTGGACGTGCCGTTCTGCCAGGAAGTGTCTGAGTTTGGAAACAGTGAGTTTTTTTTTAATACATCATACCAGAGGCGTTCCGTAATTGAAATATAGACATATTAAATCAATTTATGTTTTGTACATTTCAGAGCCAGGCATGGACGGAACGGGGACGGGTGACGTTGCTGCAGCTCTCTATTATGATGAGTGGGCACTTGAAAACCGTAAGTTATAAAACTAACTAACTAACCTTCACGCCATTTCTCTACATTAAGCTAATTTAAGTTAATCAATACATAGTTTTATTGTGCCTCGCTCTAGAGCGATACTCTCAGTATCGCTCTGGTGAGAGCCCACTATTCAGAATTGAACATTGCTTGAAAATCGTGGAATGGGGAACGCCAGTGGGGCGATCACTCTCTGGAGCATGGCTACCATAGAGAGCTGTGGGTGGACGTGCCGTTCTGCCAGGAAGTGTCTGTGTTTGGAAACAGTGAGATTATTGTTTTAAAACGTCATATCAGAGGCGTTCCGTAATTGAAATAAAGACACATTAAATCAATTTGTGTTATATACATTTCAGAACCAGGCATGGACAGAGCGGGTCAATTTGATGCTGCATCTCTTCACCATGATCAGTCGGCATTTGAAGACCGTAAGTTATAAAACTAACTAACTAACTAACAACGCCATTTCGCTACATGGGTAGGCAGAGGATGGACCGCCATACAATTTGGTCTTGGCACTCACACTCTTTTCTTCATTCAAACTCATTTATACCTGCCCTTGTGTTATTCTGACATTGCGCGCCTCAAATATTTGATTAACTTGATCGAGCCAAGAGTTCATTATCTTAAAGCGTTGTACCAAAGGGAGTAAGTACTCGTAATATAGAAATGTTAAGTTAATTTGTGTTTTCTGTTGTTTTAGAAATGGATCTGGACGAAGGGAGCGACGTTGACGAGGATAACCTATGCATGCCACCAAAACCTTATCATCGTATGAACAATGCACGTAAGCCCGATATGGCCGCAGACCTAAGACAAGACCAGGTAGAAAGAGAGGCAATGCGTTCGATTCTGCCATCTGATAGTTACTCTTTCGATTGGTCCAGCGAAATCTCACGTTTCAATGGGATAAAGGAGATATTCACAGGTACGCCGGGACCAACTTTCAACACCGACGAAATGGGCAAACCTGTGGATGCCTTTCTTAAAATCTTCGACGCCGATTTCGTTGAACTGATCGTAAGAGAGACTAACAGGTATGCAGAACAACACATTGCGCTAACCCAATTCAAGCGCTATGCGCGTATCAATAGATGGGCTCCCACGAATAAAGAGGAAATGTACGTATTCTTGGCACTTTTAATGCATCAAGGTATTTCTCCCCTTCCCGTTGAAAAAGACTTCTTCTTTTCAATTGACGTCACCGCCATGCCTTATTTCAGCAAAGCCATGAGTTATAATCGTTTTCTTCTAATAAAAAAATTCCTTCACTTCACCAACAATGAAACTCTTTCTTCTGATGTATCGTTATCTGTGCAAAGTTGCAATCTTGAAAAGTTTGGGGTTTGGAAATACAAACCCCAAATTGTACTAGACTATAACAAGGTAATGGGGGGAGTTGACAGAAAGGATCAGCTTTTGTCAGGCTACCCCATTGAACGACAGCGAAACCTGGTCTGGTACAAGAAGCTTTTCAGGAGACTACTAAGTGTTTCGGTGCAGAATGCGTATATATTGTACAGTTCAAAGCTCCGCAAGGAAAATAAACGCATTTTGTATCGAAACTTTAGGAGTGAGGTTGCGAGGGATCTCCTTCAGCTGTTCTGTCACAGGGAAATTAACCCGCCTCCGACTGTGAGAACCATTGGCCAAATAGTTGAAGGAAAGATTCTGCGTACTGTCCTGGAAGGCAACCACTTCTCGGTCCATAGCGGGCGAACGTTGAATTGTGTGTGGTGTTCCATAAACAAAATTACCAAACGAACTACAAAAAAATGTGACGTGTGTGATGTGGGATTATGCAATGATTGTATGGTCCCATATCATACCACCCCACTCTCCATATTGAATAACTGAGGGTTTTTTTATTTTCTTTTTCTTTTCTTGTTTTTAGTTGTGAAATTATAATTTATAAATTTAATGAACTTTCTTTGGACATCAATAACTATAGCCTGCGCCTGGATGACAGGACCAAGTCATTTCTTTTTACATCTCATAAAAATGTTATAACGACAAAGCACCCAAAGGTACGAGTTCTATCTGATAAGGTTTGGTGGACATTTAATATGTATATTTCAATTCTGATCATTAAAATATACATATTAAAAAATGCATAGGTTTTCTCATTCTTTCCTGCTATTGTACACATTAAATAACTTGTTTTATCAACATGATTTGTTTTTGAGGTGTTATGCCGTCTCGCTGTACCTCCTTTAGCCTACGTTTTGGACAGCGTTTGTTAGTTATAGAATGAGGTAGCGCGACACGGCATAACACCCCAAAAACAAATCATGTTAATACTTTTGGCCATGAAAATATCAAATCAAACTTGTTTTATTTTTATGTCTTAGTTATATATTTTGTTATTTTTTCTGTAGAGGCTTTTTTAGATCTAGTCACTTAACAAAACTAAGCCATTTCAAGCAATGTTTAAATCTGAATGGTAGTCTCTAACCAGAGCGATACTGAGAGTATCACTCTAGAGCGAGGCAAAATGAAACTATGTATTGATTTACTGAGAAAAACCAATTGAATAAATTTTTATTATGACGAAGTGTGTAAACAATGTTTAAATAAATATGCTGCTCTACCATTGTAATGTAATTAATAAGTGTAATTTTAATTGAAAGAATGTAAAAGCCCATTAGGGCGGAAATAAATTTATAAATCTATTATTTGTTCCCTCAATTATTTTCCTCTCCACTATTTTTCATTCCAACTTTTAGATAAAAAAAATATCACTAAGATTTTATTTGCCGATCGACGCTGATACAACAGGTTTGATATTTAAATTATGAATAAACCAATATAAATTGAATACATTTTTATTATGACAAAGTGTATAACCAATGTTTAAATCAATATACTGCTCTTCCATTGTAACTATACAACTGTAATATTAATTTAATTGATTTAAAATAATATAAGGGCTTAATAAATAAATAAATCAATTATTGGTTCCATCAATTATTTTCCCCTCCACCATTTTTTTTCGATACCTTTGCTTTTAGATATAAAATTATCACTATAATTTTATTTGCCATTCGACGCTCATACAAAGGTTTGATATATATACAATTTTATCATCATCATCATTTTACATATTCTGATTTACCCTATGTAGCTTGACCTTAAGGTAGCTGTCAGAAGTGATTTTTCGTCAAATATTGGTGGATTTCATCAACTTACAAAGTATCCCCCTGAAATATTGGCAATGTGTAAATCTATGATATTTATTTCATTTTAAGCCTTATTTCCTTGTTTTGCACGTTATATAAAAACATGGTAACAAATCTCCAGTTCTAATTTACAATTATTTAAAAAGTAGGACCATGATTTTGACATCGTAAAATAGGCTCTCTGTATAATTCATCAAATGAATAAAATAAAGCCAACATGGCTACTATTCTTATTAATAATTGTAGGCAGTTAATTTATCTTCCTAATGTAATACCAGTTTTTGTGGTAAGTTTATTAAATAGTATTATACAGTGATTTCAATTTTGACAAGTCACGCACTCAAATTTTATAAAATCATTTTTTGACCAAACTTTTGAAGAGATCATAACATACAAAAAATTATTTTTCTATTATATTCTTGCATCTGTGGTTATCAAACAGGCCATAGAGAACATAAAAACGTAGAAAATATTCAATAAAGATATTTAAAACTGCCACTGGCGGCAATTTCAAATCACAAAAACACAAATTTCGCGCATTTATAAAGTTTAAGATTTTTTAATAATGTATCTATCAATTCTAAAAATATAGGATAATTAGTAAAATATAGGTGAATTTATTGGCTGTATAGCACTATAATCAGTTTTATGTCTCCATGTTAAAATTCGGAGATATGATTTTTTTAATGTTGACGGAAAATATTCAAAATCGTCGCTAAAAAACCGCGAGCAATCGGAGAAAAAAGTCTTTTGACGCGCGATCGTTCGAGTGGTTAAGTTAAACAAAATTATTAGGAATACGATTCTCGTGAAGGGGCACTCTGTAACATTCTATGACGCTGATTGTAGACAGTCGGCCGCGGAATGGAATTTCTAGTAAAAAAAGTCAACTTGCTTCTGAAATAATACACAATAACATAACGACTAACCTTTAGTGTGATCCTTTTTCTCACGTGCCAATAAATTTACTTATTTATTTTATGTAAAACTTAACGTCCTTTCACTCTGAAACCATCTCGCATACTGACAGAAAACAACTTGTGTCGTGGTTTATAAAATGGTGTGAGTCAAAATAACAATATCGTAATATTTAAAAACTGTTTTTATTTATTAAGCATTGTTTTAATGCTTTTTAAAATAATTCTATTCTATAGTCGTTTAGACAAAGTTGATGTGGTGATAACGTATCTTTTTATAATTCTCCTGTATTTAGAATTAAAGGATTTAATCGAACTTTAAGCTATTCTGTAAATATTTTTTACGCGATTGTTTTAAATATTTTAACACGTTTTGTTTTCTCCTCATTTAGAAGATTAATTTATTTGTTCAAAACGTAATATTATTTTCTAATAAACAATATAGAAATTTTCTAAAAACTGCATCAAAAACCCCAATTGTGCTGCGATTGCGATAAGATACCCTTAACACAGCAGACAGGGCAAGGTTACTTTTTTAACAAATTTGATTCCTTTAATGACCGGTATTTTATAATTTTAAACACAAATAAATAAAATAGCACGTATCCGCACTAGACATTTGCTATATCTTTTGTTTTAAAAAAAAATTATTCAATGTGGTTGGGTATTTTGGCCCCAAATCCAAAATTAAGTTTTGTATGAAAATGGCAGAGCAACCATTCCCGAGAGAGAAAGCTTGCATGAGTGAGAGTGTTTATAGTAAATATATAAAACTAAACTTAGACTTGAATCACTTGATTGTGTCTTTTTTAGTAAACGCTCAGCAAATGGCGGAGGCATTTTACTGTGACCTACTGTTTGATCAAATCCGAATTTTATTTTTTTAACACGGAGTGTTGCATTTACTTTTGATGATTTTTCATTTTCACCACTGACACTATTGACGCAACTGTCACTTGTATTAAAAATTAATAAACACTTGCAATGTAATAAGAAACTAAAACGGAGCTCTGCCCGAAACGAGGTTCTTGTTTTTAAATTCACTCCGACGCGACGTACTATTTTTCGTACGCGAAGTGGGTTTTGTATGAAGCGGTGAGCATTTAGTAGAAGAAACGACGATACAAGCGGAGAGAGGAGAGCAAATGCAGCGTCGTTCCGTCACGCCACACAACACAAGAGCCGGCCTTCCCGCACATAGTAATGGCGGCCAGGCGGAAATAGCCGACGAGTCACGAAGCTTGCCGAATGAAACTTTGTTCCGTCCCGTCTTGACACGCTCGAGTAGGTTTTAACCCCCCAGGCTGATATCGTAAAGAGTAAGTGCCTCCGTTCACGGAGATACTTACAAGATCCTCGCGCGCGTATCATATAGCGGCCTACACACGACACTGCATTTAGTGACTGCGGCAGTGACTGCAGAGAGGGTGGAGTTAAGCGAACTAGCGCTGTCTCGTTCTAGCGGCCCTTTAACAAACGAGACAGCGCTAGTTTGCTCAACTCCATGCTCTCTGCAGTCACTGCCGCAGTCTCTACATGCAGTGTCGTGTGGAGAGCCCAATACGCGCCGATCGTAAGTACCCCCAGTACGATTTTGCTGGTGCCCGTTCACGGCGCTACGCGGTGGCTGTCGGTTTCCAATCAGTATCACAATACCGACAGTGCTGATCGCACGCGACGTTCGCATCATTTGTGTCTGATACTTATTCGTTTGACAAAAATGGCGTCGGAACATGAAAGTAATGCTAGATTTGTTCTGAAAGTGGAAAAAATGCATGTTTATATAACGTTACCAGAATACGTAAGAAAAGATTTAGTGGAGAAGGCATGGATTGATGTTGGAAAAAAAGTCATATGACATCGCTCGACAGCGTGTTAACTCCACGGCTGCACGTGAAAAGTGAACAAGTTCACTATATTTCGGATAGATACGGAGACTAGCATTAACAAGTGGTATATCAGCAGGGTACTTGTGGTTTCGTCACAATTACGTAGATTGTAAGTATCTCCATGAACGGAAGGCCTAAATTAATGTCGAACATCTGGTAGGGAGGAATTAAGTACACAATAAAGAGATTCTTGCATCTCTCGTGTCTAAGAGTGTAAGATGAATGAAGTATGTATGAAGAATGAGTGTTAATGATGAATGTAAGTCTAAAGTCATGGTGTTTGAAAGAGTACGAGAACAGTGTGCAATATAGCTGTGAATGATGAATACTTGGAGCAGGTGGATGAGTTTATGTATCTGGGAAGTATGTTTACGAAAGATAGGAAGGCTGATAGAAGATATTGAAAGATGGGTAAATACAGGTAACACCATTAATGGAGGGCTGAATGTCGTTGGCGCTAATAAAAACAAACTGTCAAAAGAAGCGAAGCTCGCAGTCCGCAATGGAGTGCTAGTTCCTACCCTGAGGTATGGCAGTGAGGCATGGAATTGGCAGAGGAAGGATGAAAGTAGATGAATGCAGTAGAAATGAGATTCCTGGGGCGAATGTGTGATAAAACTATGTACGATCGTGTGAGAAACGTGGAGATCCGCAAAGAATGCAATGCTGATGTAAGCGTAATGTGTAAGATTAAGAAAGGGACTCTCCGATGGTTTGGGCATGTAGAGCGAATGAACGAGGAAAGGTATCTAAGGAGACGCTAATGTGAATGGTGGAAGAAGTCGAGGACGCCCAAGAAAGACATGGCACGACCAAGTGAATAAGATACTTGAGTCGGGCCATGTCAAGAGTCAGAATAATAGAAGAGCATGTATGAGACGATGTATGAATATAAACGAGGCAAGGAATGTGTGCAAAGATCGAGTTGTTTGGTGGTCCGTCCTCTCTGCCTACCTCTGCGGAAACGGCGTGATTTTTAGTTAGTTATTATAGATTTCGTATGGGGATCGGTTTGAAAAAAACATCGTGTAAAACGCCCGTTATTCAAGTGACGACAACATTATCGAACAGTATTAATAGACCAGAGACTGTACGGAAATTAAAGAATTGTAACTGGTAGTTGTGAATAATACACGCAGCTATATATTCCATATGACGTGATTGCTTGTCGCGGTTTCTTTGTCCCGGTGACTAGCTGTCCCTGAATCATAGTGGATCTGAGGAACCGGCTGTTTTTGGAACCTGTTCCCATCGGTTTATAAAATGGTCATCAAACTGGACGAAGCTGAACGGCTTTTAACTGCTAGAAATATAAAATAGTGCTTACGTATGAACTGGTCTGTTGAAGTGTGGAGGGCAGGGTCGATTTCTGAGATGAGAGATGCTTTTCTGGAGTGACCTGCAATAAAAGAAATGATAAATTAAGTATTCGCAAAATCATCAACTCCTGTAATCGAGGCCCGATAAAATTTCCAGCAAGAAAATATAGCATCGTGATGTCGTTGTAACTGTCACAGTAAGGACATTTTCCTAAAAAAGTAAGGCCCAATTTGACTTTTGGTGAGTGAAGAGGCCACTCATGGAGTTCCCGTGGGTTAATGTCGAATCATTACCGAAAATTTTGCTTGTTAACAGCACCAGAAAGATGGAAATGGGCTTCGTCAGTGCTCCAAATAGTTGACGTTTTAGGGATTCGTTGGAGCATTTCTTGACAAAGATTGAGGCGGGAAAGTACGATTTTGCGCCGCAATTTGACGATGTATACCTACAGATAGAACAGCCCCAAATTAAACGAAAATGAAGAATAACATTTTTCGATATCTGGCTTTGTTTTCGAGATATCGATACTTGTTTCAGATTCAAATTGATTAATTTTATAAAAAAAGTACTGTTTTTATCCTAACCTAACCTGTATTAGAGACGTAGCATTGAGCGCAATCTATGGTATTAGTCCACAAAGAATTAAAAACTTTAAGTACCTATCGATATCTTGAAAACATAGCGAGATATCAAAAAAATGTGTTCTTCATTTTCGTCTTATTTTGGGCTGTTCTACTTATACACATCGTCAAATCGCGGCGCCACGGAAATCGTACTCTCCCCATTGACCATTGAGGCGCTTTACATACCACAGATTTTACAGACAAATCGTTGTGCAAAATCCTCCTTAGAGAACGATTAGATATTCCCAATGCAACTGCGTGCTTTCGAGCAGATCGGCTAGGTGATTGTTCGACCGCTTCCCTCACCAACGCCACATTTTCGGGTGTTGTTGCAGTTCTAGGTCTTCCACCTACAACACGAGGCACTGACGTCGATTCAGGGTCTTCCACAGCTCGAACCCAACGTTTGATTGTCTTTCCACCAGGGACCGAAACGTTGCGCGGAATGTTGAAACGCAAGCGCATGGCTCTCTGCGTCGCGATGACAGAACGGCCTTTTTGTAAAAAGGTTGCGGCGACAAAGCCACGATGCTCCCCGGTCCAAAGCATGATTCGTACTGAAAACAGTAGAGCGTAAAAAGGGTTGCCAATCCTTATGTTCAAAAATACCCACAATAAATGTTCAAATTCCCCAAATTGGGGAGATCAAAATAACAAATTCCCCTCAATTTCCTTTATAATTCTACCTCCAAAATAATAAAAAAAATCTATTAAAAAGAACATTATTATATATTCATTAACATTATTATATAATATATTCAGACCAGTCTGAAGATGGCTTTAACGAGCTGAAACCGGTTACGGTCAAATAAAATTAAGTGGAATAAAGTTTTATATTCGTTTTATTATAATATATTATACTGGAATTCCACCATGAATTATCACTCTCAAAAATTGAAATATTAAAAATAACATTGTTTATCGATTTATTATATTACTTGGAACATTAAAAGGATTAAAACATATTATTACATACATAATTTCTCTAAATAAACAATAACACTGTTATTCTAAGTGACCTCCCAGGTAAGTATGGTCTTGTATATTTTCTGCCTGTACAGTACATTTTTACGCAGCATCGCGTTTATTAGTCAAATCATTGTACTCATACTTCGACCAAGTATGTATACTAATTTCGTATCAGTGATCGATGAACCGGTGGATGTCATTTTTAGTCATAAGTTGTTATAATGGTTTGTCTAGTTTGTAGTTAGAAGTAAGGTTAAGGAAATATATTATAAGTTTGTTGGTACAGGACCCATGAGGTGATTTTTCACAAAAGCGTCATTACAAGTCATTCAAATATTATTATTATTATTTTATTTTTTTGAATTTCACGCCTGGCTGGGCTTTTAAATGCATTTTTTTAACAAAGAACATCTAAATCTAAATGTGCATATCAAAATCAAAATCAAAAAAACAAAATCATAAACATAAACAGAATCAAGAACAAAAAAAATAAAATCATAAACATAAACAAAATCAAGAACAAAAAATATATAATCATAAATATAAACAAAATCAAAATCAAAATCAAAAACAAAAACCAAAATCATAAACATAAACATAAACATAATCAAAATCATAAAAAAATCTTAAACAAATGTACATCAAAAACGAATTGAAATAAAAACACAACACTCCACCATGTAAGATGGAAAAACTGAAGACTGGGAAAAGTCTAATACATGTGAAGTAAATCGAAGCAGAGCTATGCAGTTTGGTTAATTAAATTTGTTTATTTAATATAAAATTTAAAAAAATCGTCATAACCCAAAAATCAATGTTCACATGATGCCATACTAAAAGGAGAAAAAAATTGCTGAAAAAGACAAGTAATTTGAACGAGAAAAAAAGTTACTAAATGTGATTTTTTTCTATCGAGGGAATTAATTTCATTTAGGTAATTTGCGTTTCGGCGTGCGGAATGTTAGGATATTATTTTCGAGAATAACATATTAGATATTTTTAAAATATGTAATAAATCGGTAGAAATGCGGGAAGCCGGGCCTAAAAAAAAAAGTAACGCGCGCTATCTTCTCTGTTTTCATTTATGTCTTACTCGATCGAATAAAATGTGAAAAACAAATGGGTAATTTTTTTTATCGCAATTATTGTTCAACTTTTAATGTCTATATATCAACAAAATTAATCAAAATGTTTGTACCTATGGTGTAAATTTTCTAAAAAAACTCAAAATATAGGTACTTCACTTTGTAGGGGTGCAGCTTTAGGTCTTTGTGCAAAATGCGGTGTAATGATGATCTATGCACATTTAAAGCACTTGCGCGCTTCCGAATCGATAGGTTTGGGTCGTCACGAAGAGACCACTCTCTACGCTTTCTACCGTTCTAGATGACCTTGGTCGCCCGGATTTTGGTTTTGCCAGCGTTGTACCGGTCTCTTCAAACTTTTTCACCCATTTTCGAATGAGAGGAATGCTTGGCGCGTCATTCATGTGACGAAAACCTCGAATATTGCAGAATCTTCTACGCGCTACAGTCGCCGACTCACCATTTTTGTAAAACTTGCGCACGCACAACGTGCGGTCCGCTCCCGAGAAACGCTCCATACTCCATAGCGACTGAATTAAATTCCCTCCATATTCGCATATTTATTTATTTATTTATTTACGGACTTACGTCCAATTTAAAACAAGGTATCACGAAGTATAGAAATGAACAATGTAAGGATTCGGATGGTACATGAAAGCAAAGACAAACAGTGAAAATAGAAGAAAAATAAGTGTCAAGTCACGTTAAGACCTTGCAAAAATTAGGGTGAATATTACATATCTTCATTTGTTTAAAGAGCGACAGAAATCATTTAAGCTAATACCAAAAAAATCAAGGTCTTGACGTGAGTTGACCAGTCTACACATTCTGGACAGTGGTGAGTTATAACCATAGTTAGTCGAGTGCTGATTGAGGAAAAGCAGGTCTTTATTTCTGAGTCTACGAGAAGGTATATTAAATGTGATGAGTTGTAGTAATGTAGGCGAGTCGATTAAACAGTTAATAATTTTGAAGAAACAAATGAGATCAGATTTTATCCGACGGTCTTCTAAAGGAGAAAGGTTTAGAGTTTGTTCAATTTCAGCATACGAGTAATTGCCTCGCTCTAATCCTAGCCTCCAAGCAATTCCCTTTAGGAACCGATGTTGAACGGATTCAATATGACGAATATGGACAGCATAAAAAGGAGACCATATAATACAAGCATATTCAAGATGGGGGCGAACCAAGGAGCAGTAAAGAGTTCTTAGGGTATTTATGTTTTTGAAGTCAGAAGTGGTTCTAGTGATAAAACCAAGTAGTTTGAGAGATTTATTAACAATCGTATTTATATGTTCCCGGAAAGAAAGCTTGCTATCAAGAGAGACACCAAGATCTTTAATAGATTGAACAGTTGTTAGGCAATTATTATTTAATTTGTATTCGAAAACAATCGGATTTTTAGATCTGAAGAAGGACATAATTTTGCACTTATCGACATTTAGTTCCAAGCAATTAATTTTACACCAGTCATTGAAAGAGTCAATATCTGATTGGAAAAGAAGGCAGTCATGGTAGTTTTTGATTATTTTTAGGATCTTATTGTCATCAGCAAAAAGCCAAAAGCGTGTGTGAGAGAAAATACGAATAATGTCATTTATAAACAAGTTGAAGAGAAGCGGGGCTAAATGTGCTCCTTGCGGTACGCCGGATGTTACTTCAATAATAATAGACTCAATGTTATTTATTTTACTCTTTGTTTTCTATTGCTTAAATAAGAATTAAAGAAAGATAGCAATGGGTTTCGTATACCTATAGCATATAGCTTGGCCATGAGGATAGCGTGTTTTACTTTGTCAAAAGCTTTAGAAAAGTCGGTATATAGAACATCTACTTGTGATTTATCTTCTAGGCCATTGACTACAGTGTTGGTGAAGGAGAGTAAGTTTGTAGTGGTAGATTTAGCAGATCTAAAGCCATGCTGTTCCTCAATCAGCACATTTTTGAAAATAGGTGTTATTTTTTTGTGATTATAGATTCAAAGATTTTAGGAATATGAGATAACATCGATATAGGTCTATAGTTTTCTACGTTCGACCTATTACCCGATTTAAAAATAGGTCGTATATAGGAAACCTTCCAGGAATCCGGAAAAGTGGCAGATGATAATGATAAGTTATATAATAAACAAATTGGCTTAGATACAACAGATTTACATTCTTTCAATAATATTTCAGGTATACCATCAGGACCAGTGCTTGTTTTGCTGGGAAGATTTTTTAAGTAATTGACAACATCTACAAGTGTGATTTCGCAATTATTAAGGTCAATAGTATTAGCATATTTAAGTGGAGGGATGGTGCATATGTTATCAGTATAGACAGAGGAGAAATGTTCAGCAAAAAGGTTGGCAATATCGAAATCGTTGGTGGCGTGAGTATCATTAAAAAATAAACTTGAAGGGAGATCGTTATTAATACGTTTTTGTTTAATAAATTTCCAAAATTGTTTAGGGTTAAGATTTAATTTTGTCTCAGTGAGTTCAATATAAGATTTGTAACACAAGTTAGATTCAATTTTGGATAATTCTCTTAACTGAGAAAATTTTTGATAAAGCGCTAAGTTGTTCGTTGATTTGAATAACTTGTGTGTTTTCTTTTTTTCCATAATCAAATGCTTTAGTTTCATACTGAACCAAATAGGAAATTTAGGCTGGGAAAAAGTTCCCCTTGGAACGAACAAATCTATAGCATGAGTTATACATTCGTTGAATTTAAATACAGCATCGTTAATATTGTTGTTTGATAACATACCTGCCCAGTCATATTGGGCAAGGTACCTATTCATGCCAGTATAATCACCTTTGTTAAATTTGTAGTGGAATGTAACTGCTGATTTCAGAGTGTCACTTTTGAAAGGATTAGTGAAGTTAATATCGAGTGGTGGATGATATTTATCTATTGGTAATATTGAGTCAGTAGCTTCACATACACAAACGCTAGGCATATTGGTAAATATTAGATCAAGACAGTAACCTCCACAGTTATTGATCGAGTTTAATTGGTACATATTCAGGAAGGCAAAGAAATTTACTATTATGGAAGCATGAAGGGAAACATTATTAGGAGTTTTCACACCATGACTGTCATTAAGCCACACTATTTTAGGAAGATTATAATCACCACAAATAAGTAAGGAATCGGCCTTTATGGAAACACGCTCAACTGCTTCAGTATGTGACTTATAGATTTCTATTGAAGAGGAGGGGGGAATGTATACACAACCAATGACAAGTTTCTTGGAACCAAGTAGAACACAAATAAATAATTGTTCAGATACATTATTAGACGATTCAAGAATGTGGCAAGAGTATTTTTTTTTAATACATATCATTACCCCACCTCCTCTACACTTGTTAGAAGAGGAAGAGCGGTCACAGCGAAAAATAATGTAGTCATGTAGTCCAAGTTCTGTTGAAGCAATATTGTCTGATAGCCATGTTTCAGTAAAACATAAAAAATCATAAGGGCATAAATTTATGGAGCATCTAAAGGAGTTTAGCTTAGTATTGAGACCACGAATATTTTGATAATAGGTGGAAAAGTTAGTATTAATGAGGTGTCGATTCTGATTCAGCCTAAAAAATTGACTCGAGATAATTCGCGTCTTTCAGCGGCTTGGCGGGCAGGCATATTCCCAACCCAACAATGCCCAAGAGCCAGGCTACTGATTGACATACCCCCAGCGCCCCTTTGCAAAGTTGCGTTCACTCAGTAAGCAAAACCAATATAAAATTACTTTTAAGAAACCCTGTAGTTAACATTTTATTAAGAATTTATTTACGGCACATATCTCATTGTGAAACTGTTAATAATTATTATACGTGGTAGAATTCCACCGTAATCATTTTCAATAAAACAATGTTTTCCTCTGTTCCACTATTCGTAAATTTCACGTAAACGGTGCGGCGGGTACGGTGCGGCGGCAGACATGCGTTCGAAGCCGGGTTCTTAAATTCAACCACGCAGACGTAAGCCTAATCATACTATTCGACGATTCGATCCGATGCAGTCTGACAAAATATAGTAAAGAAATTTGGAGGACGCTAGTTAAAATAATAATATATTTGACGTTGAAAGTAAGAATGATTATTTTTTACATTAACATCACACGGGAGGCCGCGAGGAAAATAATTTCTATCAGGGTCATGTTTAAGGATGTTGTGTTCAGGGTCTTTTTGGGTAGAGGGAGGAGTGAAAAAGCGACACATGTTGTAGGGGGATAATGAAACACAGAGGTCGGTTCCACAGCCGAACTGTTGAACCCTAGAACGTATCGTAAAAGCGACCCGTTCTCCTTATAAAAATGTTCATACTTTACCGGTATATTCTTTTGATGATGTCCCGCGAGTTGATTCCTGAAATGAGAAATACTCATCAATATTATATTAAATATGTACAGGGTATCCCACATACTAATTCGTAAAGCAAAACTCTAGAGGGCTATTGGGCATGATCTTCTACATGTATAATAATATATTGTATGGGATGGCAGGACGTTTCCGACATACTTTAAACAGCGATTCGTGGGTAAAAATACAGCGTAAAATGTAGCGTATTTGGAGTAAAAATGTAGACGGTATTTTAGTCTCCGGTTTCACCCGCCCAGACCCTTACGCATATTCGTTAGCATCGTAAATACCAGACGTCTCAGACCAACACGTCAGTTTCAGATGCTTTAAGGCGGATTCAGATCGAACAAGCCAAAGCTCATTCTAGTCTACTCATCCAAATTATTTTGGTGTAATCAGTTATAGAGCATTCTTGCGATGCTCTGAGTGCATTCGCCAAAATTTTGTAGAAAGCTCTAAAATGATCATTATCATTAGTTTGAAATTAACGCAGCAAGTGCGCCTGAACAGTTACCTAGACCTAGAGCATTCCTTCGTGTTCGAACGCGATCACTCCTAGTCCCTAGAGCCTAGAGTGTACCTACTTGTGTTCTCGGAACTTACTTCGATTTGTTTTAGGTAATAATGGATTGAAGTAATGAAAAATGTCTTTTTTGACATTAGCTCCACACAGGAGGCCCTGAGAATAATAATTTCCCTCAGGGCCTATGTCATCTTTGGGGATGCTGTGTGGAGGGTCTTTTTAAAGGAAACGAAGAAGAGGAAGTTCTGGGAATAAAAAAGGTAAGAGGGATGGGTAGGAACCTAATCCACTGAACCCGGCACTCCTGCGAAGTCACCAAACGTAGCGAACCACTTGGGGTAACCTATGGCAGAGGTGTTGATTATCCAATAAATGGTTCCCGGGGCGGCGGTACCCATTCCCGCCTCCCAAATTCTAAAAAGAAACGATAAAATCGTACCAAAATTTCAGATCCTATCCAATTTATGGAAATTATAAAGATAATTCGCACACGAAGATGTTGGCGGGAAATCGCAACTACAATTATTTTATTAAATTCACTAACCGACGTTTTTTCATCTTTTTATTTTTCAATAATTTCGTCATAACGATAAATGCAGCACTTGATATCACAACACCACTCTCACTGTCAGACATGGTGTAGTGAACACGACCGAACGCTACCACCAATGATTGAAGACTGAGCGAGACTGGGCAACAGTGTTGCCAACAATTATTTAGTTATACAAGCTTTCCACCAGATTCACCCTTTAATTCCACCAGAAACCACTAAAAAATATAGTACTACACTCACCCCGGCTAAATTTTCCACTAAAATAAAGTTTAATGAAGGAAAATAAGTTTAGGAATTATTAGTTTCCTTTATTATTACAAAAATAATAATTGGTAACCAACATACCATTTGTAGGTGCAATAGACATAAAACTTAAGTATTCAATTTTTTTTTTATATTTTACGTGAGCTCCACGAAAATAATTTCCCTCAGGGCCTATGCCATCTTTGGGGATACTGTGTGGAGGGTTTTTTCAAGGAAAGGAAGGAGAGAAGAGTTCTGGGAAGGAAAGGGGTTTAAGGGGTAGGTAGGAATCGGGGGTTCAGTGTGTCCTGGTCATCCGCCTCCAAGACCTAGACAAACCTCACCCCATGAAACCAACTAATTCTAAATTAAGTCGTCTTCTTCAGACGAATCATTTTTGCCTACACCATAATCGTCGGTTTCAGATTGATATGACTCTTTGGTATACCGATTTGATTTACAACGGCTACTGGAATTTCATAATCATTGCAGCATTTACCTTCCAACCTCAAACCACAGCGTACTCTCAATATAGTAGTTAAAAGATTTAACTTAATTCTATTCCCGTTTGTTTTCTATTATATTCATACTACTAAAATATAACTACTAATGATAACTCGTCTCTCAAATATATCTACTATTTATGTATTAAGAATAGTACTCTATATGTACAAGCTTTTGACACATTGACAGAAAGAGTAAATAAAGCAATTACTACTGTGATAAGTAAATACACAGTAATTCCCATGGGAGTCAATCTCTACAATCAAAGTTTTGCAGTTTGTTTAACCCTTCAGCAATCTGGCGTATTTTTCAAATGGTCAAAATATTTTCGCTTTACAATATAAATTGAATATTTCTGAACATATCCATAAACTAAAAACTGTTTTTGAAAGGTGATGAAATACGATTTTAAATTCTATAATCGGAATAAACATATAATTTTTTAAATATAAAAATTTTGCAAGCAAAACATAAAAAAAGTTTTAAAAATGGCTCACCTTACGTTTTATCTAACCAAAATTACTAATGATGAAAAAAAAATAAAAACACGTACATATTTTGTTAGACAAATGTATTATAAAGGTTATTGTCGCCTCGCTTTTTTGTCGTTCCATATGAAAATAATTAATAAAAAATTCCCAAAGTTTCAAAACTTTTTTTTCAATATCGATTCAAAACTTTGGTTACATTTGACTTTTTGCTGGTTTTTTGGCATCCCCCATTGGTGTATGTTGTGAGGCGAAAGGGGTGGGGAGGGCTAGGAGATGGGTAGAGCAATTCGGGAAGCACCTGGCTATTCAGATCTAGTCACTAAACACGGCAAGTCATGAAAAAGTCACAAAAGCGGTAGATGAAAACATAGTGTATTCGTAAATTTAAGTATAAACAAAGTAATTTCAACACAGAAACTGTGTATTTACTTACAGAAACAGGAATACTGCGTCCTTACTAACCAAAATGGTTAAATTGCAATAACATAAAAAAAACCGTCTTTTTTTTAATTTGCTAAAACGTTAAACATTCTTTAAAATAACTTGCAATACTTAATTCTAATTTTTGCTAATTTAGGTCATTACTGTGTTTTTAATTACGACGGCAGTTAGAGGTCTCCCTTGAATCTTACGAAAATCCTAAAAACTAGGTACCTACATATTTGTATAATTATCTCCATATTCTTCCATTTTCTCAACACAAAAAGTGTGATACGCTGAAGAAGCAGAGTGTACTCGGTTGAAAATTTCCATCAAGTGCCTTTTGGCTTCATCGCCTATTGGTCTTTCTCTCAGTGCTTCCACAACATCAGTTATGTGATTACAAGAATCTTCAAATTTAATCATACAAGGCCATTCCTCTGTAAAATATGTCTGAATCTTTGACTTGGACTCTTCAAATATTTTGTTTAAAACAATATTTATTTTAGCTTTACAGTCTGTATTCTTCGACTTCCTTTTACGTTTGTTGGGTTGAGTTTCACGTTCTGGGTTTTTTAAACCTTTATTTTTTGTTGAAGTGTTTAAATGACATCTGTATATTCTTTTGAACACATTTCGAGGAGTGTTGGGAGGCACTTTAAAAGTTTTCTCAATGGTCCATGTTTCTTTTGTGAAATTCTGTAGGTCGGCAATCCATTTCTATAACAAAATCAATTAATATTAAATGAAAACACAATTTATAATAGACCATTTTCTGAATTAATAAATGACAGCCAACCATTTAAGTATTAACTAATTGTAATTAAAAGAAAATAATACCATAAGAGAAATAGATACAAATATAAACGAACAAGACACCTTATTATTGGTGACAGAAAGAGGGTCAACTAGAAAAGGGAGAGAAATTATTATAGGAGAAACAGTTACAGTGGAGTTTTATGGAACAAGTTGAATATAGCAGTGGTCCCTAACCTTTTTGTCGCCGCGGACCTGTCAAAGTTTGATAATTTTACCGTGGCCCACTAGGGGGGGGGGAGGCACATTGATTGTAGTTTTTTGTAATAACAAAATATTTGCACAATACATAATAATAAAAATTACAATTGTGGTACATAAGTTGTAGTGACAAATAATAGTAGAGAAAACACAAGATAACAATGAAGGATTATTCCAGAAGTTTCAGATAATTTTTCAATTATCTTTTGGATTCGGGTATTTTCTATATTTTTAAGGTTCAACGGAAGGTTGAAAGTATGTTTTTCAAAGATAGAGATAGATGAATTTTAAATTTACATAGGAATAACGATAATAACAGCTTAAACTTACTTTTCAAAGGTATTTTGATTTTTAAGCAAGCCCTTGCGCGGCCCTGTACCATTTGGTCCACGGCCCAGTACCGGGCCGAGGCCCATAGGCTGGCGACCACTGGAATATAGGACTATCAGTTAATTTATTTATTTATGAATTTTGTTGGAGTTATTATTGATGACTTTCTTAATTTCAAGGTCTTCTAAACTGTTTAATCGAATTCCTATTACATTTTTATAAAATATTTTAGTTCCAGAGGTTTTATCGAAATAGTGATTTTTTTCTAAGTGGTTGGCGAATTTTGAATATGCCTTATTATTTGAACATAGTAGAGTTCTTTTATTTTTACGTTGACGTTTCGAGCAGTTTTTCCGATTTCCGAAACCCCACACGGGGAAAAAACAATTTAGTCAAAAAATGTTATTGATGAATGTTTTTGCGGTAACTTACTGGATGTAATCAGATTAAAAAACTGTTATTGATGAATGTTTTTGCGGTAACTTACTGGATGTAATCAGATTAAAAAACTGTTATTGATGAATGTTTTTGCGGTAACTTACTGGATGTAATCAGATTAAAAAACTGTTATTGATGAATGTTTTTGCGGTAACTTACTGGATGTAATCAGATTAAAAAAAATCGTAATTACCTAAATCGTAATTAAAAAAAAAACAAGTGATACTAACTAACTAACTAACCATCACGCCGTTTCCCCGCAGGGGTAGGCAGAAAGGACGGACCGCCAAACAACTCGGTCTTGGCACACACTCTTTGCCTCACTCACATTCATACATCGTCTCATACATTCTCTTCTATTATTCTGACTTTTGACATGACCCGACTCAAGTATCTGATTCACTTGATCGTGCCATGTCTTCCTCGGGCGTCCCCGACTTCTTCTACCATTCACATTCTTGTCGTATACTCTTCTTACACTACTTCCTTCGTTCATTCGCTCTACATGCCCAAACCATCTAAGAGTCCCTTTCTTAATCTTACTCATTATGCTTACATCAGCCATACATTCTTTGCGGATATCCACATTTCTCACACGATCATACATTGTTTTACCACACATACGTCTCAGGGATCTCATTTCAATAGCATTCAGTTTACTTTCATCCTTCCCCTGCCAGTTCCATGCCTCACTGCCATACATCAGGGTAGGTACCAGGACTCCATTGTGGACTGCTAGCTTCGCTTTTTTTGACAGTTTTTTATTAACGCCAACGGCATTCAGTCCACCATTAATGGAGTTACCGGCATTCACCCTTCTTTCAATATCTCTTTCAGCCTTCACATCTCTCGTAAACATACTACCCAGATACACGTGATCTATGGAATAATTTATCAACTCTGAGATCAAGTAAGGTTTCATTCAGAATGGCAATCTTACACCAGAGAGTATCTTCCACTCTGGAACATGCCGCAAATACACTATATATTACTTTTAAATGAATTAATTGTGAAATAACATAGATTAATCAAAATTAAATGTATTTGCGCACGCTGGGATTCGATCCCGCGACCTTCGGATTGCGAGTCAAGAGTCTTACCCTTCGACCACGGAGGCCGTACATACAACAATGCTCTGTTATTGATTCTTACACAAAAGTAAGGTAAAAGCATTGCAGCATAGAACAGCAATGCACACTAGAAATGCCTTCTACGTTAATTTAAGTCGCCAAAATATTACTGCTATACATTAGAAATACAGGTGACCGTAGATAATATATTTTTGACTAGCTGGTTCCCGGCATGCGTTGCAATGCTATATTCAAATAAATACATTGTTTCTCCCTGAATCACCTTTCCCGTGCGTCCCCATTCCCCTCCCGCGGCCCTTTCCTAGCTAGCTTTGAAAATTATAGCCTATACGTTATTCTGATAAATGAGATATATTATTGTTTCATTAAAATTCATTCATCGTAACAAACAAAACATGCATCCATATAAACTTTCGCTTTTATAAAATTAGTAAGATATCATTTCGGGGGGCTAATTGTCGGCGGATCAACTGTCGGCTCACCGATAATAAACAACATTGCTTGTTTTTTTAGGTAAATAAATAGGTACCTGCGGTTAACCGACAAATATGGGTGTTTTAATTTTCAAAAAAATCAATTAAAATATACATTCAATCTTAATGTTATGAAATTTTTTGTTAGTCAATCATACTTACCCAAATAAAATGTGATTATATTCTCGTGCGTACACAATAAAAAAATTAAATACTTTGAAAACGTATGTACTTACTTCAACCTCTTCCTTTGACTTAAATTTTGTCAAAATACAATGCTCATCAATGTCAATTATTGATTTATATTGGTAGTTTTCCGGTAGGTCACTTATATCACGCATATTGTATAAAAATTTACTTTTTCCGTCAAAAAAAATGCACGAACTGTGAACTTTAAATCAAAACTGGAGAGATGTAAATAGCTGACGTGACGACGCGTAGCGAGACGTCGGGTAGCACGTCGTAGCGAGACGTCGGGTACTTACTGAGCGCTGACGAAACTATCTACTTCTACTATCTCGGATGGATAACGTGTCGGGTATCGGGTCGAGCGTCGACCGCCCGAGCTCTTCCGGAATATCCCGAATGGATAAAGCGCCGGGTATTTACGAATATGCGATCCGCGCTTCCAATGTTGTTTACTAACTAACTAACCATCACGCCGTTTCCCCGCAGGGGTAGGCAGAGAGGACGGACCGCCAAACAACTCGGTCTTGGCACACACTCTTTGCCTCACTCACATTCATACATCGTCTCATACATTCTCTTCTATTATTCTGACTTTTGACATGACCCGACTCAAGTATCTGATTAACTTGATCGTGCCATTGTTTGTTTAAAAACATGATACCATATTTGTTCCAGCTCACATAGGTCTTAAATAAATCGCTGTAACTCCTTTACTATCGTAGAGAGAAATATATTCTAATCGATGTTAGAAAGGCAAAACACCACGCTTACACACCAAAAAGTAAAATGTACACTATTGAGAAACCAAAGTTTTAAATCACAGTTTGAAAAAAAAAAACTAAACATTGGGAAATTTTTATTAATTATTTTCATACAGAACAACAGAAATCGATTTTGATAAAAATAGGTTAAAAACTATAGAAAATCATACACCATACGGTGTATTTTTGACATTATTACCTTCTTTGTCTTTTTGTCCAGTGAGGTCTCTTTCTCGTGGTATTATAGACACGCTGGCCTTTATTTTTCCCCATTTTGAGTGGTTGAAAAGGTCATATTTTTATAGAGACGGTAAAACAATTATTTTTTTGGATAATAATTATTTAATTACTACTTACCCCTTGACTGAATAACACCAGTCTCCCCGTACGACTGTAGAAACAATATCAAAATCTGAACATGCGTGCTTCCATCTCGAGTATTTGCTCGCAACTCGCAACTGAACTCGGACCTCAGACTTGAGACGAGACTTAGAACGGATTCAGTGTTACCGTGTCCCAAAAATGTAAAAACCACGTTTCTGGGATAAAGAAACCGTACGTTTAATTAAAAAAAAACACCTTTTCCGAAAGCGTTTTATTTAGAAAATAAATAAATACCTAAGTAAATAATTTATAATGCTTTATTACCTAAAAACAAAATTTTAAAATTTTTACAAAATTCTGGGGAAATGTCGAAATAATATTATGAAATTTTTGTCCGCCCTGCTACCCTATCTCTACCTCTTCTTTTCTCTACCTATTTTCGAGTGAGGTTTTATTAGCGCGTTTAGATCCATGTTTGAAACAAGGGCGTATGTCGGATACGTCCTGATACACCCTGATTATATAATACATTAAATTATTTAAGCTCACATTGTCCGAATTTTGTTCCATGAATTTCAGAAACTCACAATTTATTTTTAGGTAGGTATCATAGACATCCAAATTAATAGACTTCCCTTAACGTGAAATCTGGGTATCATTTCGACAGTAGACAGACCACGTGACCATATTTTTAGCATCAGGAGGGTTCGAGAATGCTTTGAGACATCAGTCGTAAATTGACCAGCGAAGAAAATACATTGAAATAACCAGAACCTTGGAAAAGGAAGGTTCGTCGAAGTAAGGCAAAGGATTGCAGCGCGGTTGATTTGTGCTATTTTTCTGGATGTTGGCTCGTAAACGAAAATCGAGTGAGGTGGGTAAATTATGACCCATAAAATTTCTGAAATGAGCCCGAACTTTTATTTACCCGATTTGGCATATGCAGTTATTTTTTTACGCAACCAGAAATTTGCGCGTACTTTGTAAAAAGGACTAATTATTCGAAAGCAGATTTTATTTTCGACGGCTGAATGGTGATATTACATTGGGTGATATGCAGGTAAGTTTTTACGCGGCCAGCAATTTGCGCAACACTGTAAAGAAGATTATAGTTTCGAGGGCTGGGTGATATAACGATGTTGATATGCAGTTAAGGTTTTTACCCAGCCAGCAATTTGCGCAAACTTTGTAAAAAGTACTATTTATTCGTAAGCTGATATAATTTTTGAGGACTGAATGGTGGTATTACAATGCTAGTCACGTCGCCTCTCGCGCTCCGCACATTTTTTTGTTCTCTTTTCCCTGATTGGCTTGTCTATTCATTTGAATGTTTATGGTAATTATGTATTTGGGTATTAGATACCTTCTCCATTCGGTTAACCGTTTTCCTCGCTTCCTTAACCTTCTTTGGGATAAAAGTCCTGTTTTCTTCTTATTTCCCATATTTACCTGAAACAGATGCAGGTAGTTCATTTTAGATTAGCGATGAGATTCATTTTGACTTGTAAATTTGAAAATCATTTTCATCTCGGCTGAATGACGTGTGAAATGAATTATGATGGCACCTTGTATATTAATCTATGCTACCCGTGAACAATCACGGGATGTAAATTTAAAAACAGTGTGTTTAAAAATAGAGATAAAAATTCAAGTAAAAATTTTAAATAAAATAATTGCAACGGCCGAGAACCAAACTCCGATCAACTGCCTGAAATGTTAACTATTTTAAGAACTGCGGCATAAATTCATTATAACGTGGGTACTGAAATAACAAACAAATAAGAATTATGTATTTTAGAATAATACACAACCAAAATTATATTGTTTAACCAAATAAAAGTGAAATAACATACAACTGTATAAAATCTATTTATGCACCCGCGACCTCTGGATTCGTAGTCGAATATCTTAACCGCTCTTACTTCCAAATTGACGACTTGAAAGTTCTTTTACCAACTAAAACCAGTTAAGCAAAACCAAGGTTATGCTTAGAAATGAACGATGTTGCCAGCACTAACTTGAAAATGTTGCCTTATGAATGTATTTTAGTACTCAAAAAATGGTATGACTTATAATGGCGACAATACATAAAATTAATTAATTCATGTAAGAATTATATTTTAAACAATATCTATTTTTACAAAGAAAAGTTTTAATTTGTACTATAATTATTTTTTCGCGTGACAGCTATTTCACCTTTCGAAAGAGTGCCTTCGGAAAACGAGACAAAAGTATTACACAGCAGAAATTTTTAACATTAAAAAAATATACATATAATAATAATTTTATTTTAATATAATACCTAAGTACCCAACCAATAATAACTTTAAAATTTAAATATAGTTTTAAAAATAAAACTTTAAAATTATTAAAAAACGTACATTTTATTTTAATGTTCATTTTAAACTGCATTTTGCGCACTGTGCGCTTTTAAAATATAAGCTTCTAACAGAAAAATAATATGATTAAATTGCGGAAAAAATGAAAAAAAATACCTTTTACTTACTTGTAGAAGAAGTCAAAGTGTAAAAAAAATCACTATTAGATGTAAGTATTTGTATTCGTTTGAATAAATTAAAAATACGAGGTAAAAAAATACCAGCGTGGACCGACGTCCGTACTGGCCGAGTTTCAAACGGCAACTGACTCTAAAACTCTAAAATGCCTGTGACTATTGCATGTACGAAAATATAAGAAACGCCACTGCTTATTTGAGGAGCACTGGTTCGATTTTGCTCCAGCTCGACTAGAAACTGGATTTTTCCGAGGGCTATATTTTAATTAATTCTGATTAAGGCGAGACAGGGATACGAGTTATTTATATTTTAGATTAATAAAAACAGTACGTTGACATAATTTTTTTTTTACGTACAACGGCTTTAAAAAGTTGTACAACTAAAGTAAGCAAAGAATTAATAACCTCGGGAGTGAAACATTTAGAAACATATTAAATATAAGTAACACGTTCTTCAGAATTAATTAAAATGAACGCGGCGGAAAGGTCGAACCTCCAGGCCTGCTAAGATGAATTCGACGGCACGTCCGTCCAATACGCCGTGCCGCGGGCGCATATTTGTTTACACACTTTCTTCTTACGTCGTTAGGATTCCCACATCATTTTTCTTCTTTTCTTTGATAGGACAAATTCGACAGTAGGTCCGTCCAATACACGGGTCGCGAGACGCAATTTGTATACACGGCTTCTTTACTTACGCCTGAGATTTTGGTTATATGTATAACCAAATAAAAAATTATACAGTTATATGTATAACCAAACGGTTGAATTACGTAATTTTTTTAATAGTAAGGTATCATTTTTAATCAACATATAATTTTACTTTAAATAAGCTCAGTCAGTCGAATAAATCCTGATACACCCTGATGTATGTACATACATAAAATGATGTACAGACGATTTTTCTCTATGACATTTGGTTCTATGTGTAACAGAACTCTAAAAATTACTTTTATCAGAGTATTTAAGTAGTACCTTTTCCATTCAGCTACGAGTTACCCTAAATGCCGTAGTTTTTTTCGGGACGCTGGTCTGTTTTTCGTCTTCTTATTTCCCATATTTAAATGAAATATGTGCATACTGCATACAGATTAGCCATGACATTCATTTGGACTTAAATTTGAAAATCAATTTTATATTCCAGTATTCAAAAAATGGCGTGGCGTACCGAGTACACACTGTACACTGTACAGCCATACATGGTGTCCGCAAACTCTTAGGACGGGTTATTTCAAAAAAATTGACGGATTCATCAATTATTTTAGGTGAATTTTCACGTTCTGTCTATGTTCTACTCAAGTTCTGTAATTATTTCAGTTTTATGAAGCAACTGGCTTGTAACGATATAATAACCGAACTTGAATAGAACTTACACAAAACGTAAAATTAACTTCAAATTTCGATTTGGGAGGCGGGAATGGGTACCGCCCCCCGGGGAACCTTTATTGGATAACCAACACCTCTACCATAGGTCACCCCAAGTGGTTCGCTACGTTTGGTAATTTAGCAGGGGTGCCCGGGTTCATAGGGTGAGGTTTGTCTAGGTTTTGGAGGCGGTTGACCAGGACATACTGAACCCCAGATTCCTAACCACCCCTTTAACCTTTTTCCTTCCCAGAACTCTCCTCTCCTTCCTTTCCTTAAAAAAACTCTCCAGACAGCATCCCCAAAGATGACATAGGCGCTGAGGGAAATTATTTTCCTCAGGGCCTCCTGTGTGGAGCACACGTGTTAAAAAATATATTTTGATGAATCCGTCAAATTTTTTTAAACAACCCATCCTTGGTTTAAGCAGGAAACTTATGAATCTACATCACCCAGAGGACCTAAAAACACATTTTTTTAACTAGGCATTTTTGATTTATTTCACAAAAAAAATGCATTTTATTTCAATTACCATATTTCTGAGAAACTTGTGCACTGTGCACCACTAAAATAAAAATGTTTTTAGGGAAAAACACAAAAATATACTTACTTGTAGAAGAAGCGAAAATATTGAATTTGCTTTGGCATTCGTAGAAAATAAATATTTACGAGGGGTAAATTTTAATTAAAGCGCCACAAAATTCTAATAACCGGGATCGCTCAAGGCTCACATTTTAATTAATTCCAACGAATTGCTCACGGGATGTAAGTTATTTATATTTAAGACTAGCAGACCCGGCCACACGTTGCTGTGGCTAACGAAACTTTTATAAGCAACGCCATCTGAATCAAATACACACCGCCCATTTGTCAGCACGCTACCCGCTGCAGCTTGGCCAGATATATTATGTATTTCAACAAATTTACACAGCACCTTGACAAATTATATACCTAAAAACCTTCCTCATGAATCACTCTATATATTGGTAAAACCGCATGAAAATTCGTTGCGTAGTTTAAAAGATCTAAGCGCACATACAGCGTGAGCGACTTCATTTTATACTATGTAAAAATATAAAGATGAATAAAAACGTCACCTTACCATTAAAATGTTTAATGCAAATCGGTTTGAAAAATATGTAAAACGTTTTTTTAAATATCAATTTAGCGGAAAGCAATCGATTTTATTTTTCTAGGTGATGAATCAATAATTTCCCGAGGGATTCAGTTACAAATATTTGAGGTTAGTAATACGTTTATCAGAATTAATAAAAATAATATAACCCGGGAAATGTTCCATTTTTCTAGGCCTGTAAAATTCGACCGTAGACCCGTCCCAAATATTTTTATACACATCTGTGAGGAAGATATTAAGATTCCGACTTTATTTTGGGATATTATGCCTTGTCTGATAGATGATTTATGTAGGTACTAAAATCTCAGATGTTTTACCTCTGTAAGTTAGGTACTAAGTTATCGTCTAAAACAGCGATGAACAATCTGCGGCCCGCGAGCCGATTTCGTGTGGCCCGTGAGCCTTTTTGTAAGTACTGCCCACTTGTCTAAATAAAATATCTAAAAACTTGAGGTAAACAATATTAATTTAATTTGAAAATAAAATATTAGTTAAAACTATTAGTTTCTATTTTGTTTGCAAAAGGGTTTAGCGGAAACCTTAATTAAAAAAGCAAGTCTTCAAAGTTTTGAATAAGCCGCCCAAAATAATAGGATGTTTCTTATATATTTTTAAAGACAGATTCTCGTGGTTACAAAATATATGTTTTTTTTAGTACAGGTTTTTTATACATAAAATACAGGTTTTAAAAAATACAAATACCGATTGCAGAAGGTATCCTACGTGCTACCCGCGATCAGATTGAAAAAGATCAATTGACCCTCCGGCTAAAGTTGATCATCACTGGTCTAGAAAAATAAAATCTGGTTTTTAACAATATTTTCAAACCACTTTACGTAAAACATTTTAAGGATTTGGTAATCTTTTTATTAATCTTAAATATAAATAGCTTCTCTCTTTCAGCCGCTAGTAAATAGCTTACGTGTACATCCATCTTAAAAAAGGTTAATATTTTAACGACTAGCTGGTGCACGGCATGCGTTGCTTTGCCATTTAATAAATAAATTGTTTATCCCTGCGCGTCCTTTCCCATTCGTCCCGTTCACCTTCCTCCCCCCCTTCCTCGCCCACGGCCCTGATACCCTTCCCGAGTTCCCCGCCCTCCCGAGTTCTCCTCCCCCTTCATGCATTCCATAAATTCATTCCCGATACATTCAGTTTTCAAACACTCGCGTGCCACCTATTGCAATTTTTTTATACAAATTTCATGATGCCAGAGTTCGTATATGTTATTCTGACGTATGTTCTAAAGTTTCATTAAAATCCGTTTAGTAGTTTTTGCGTGAAAGAGTAACAAACACACTTAGATCCGTGTTTCGTTTAATATTATGGCTATTCTATGGCATACGATCTAATGCCATTTAGAACATTTTTACTAAATCATTGTTCTGATGAAGAAACGTTTGCAGTTCTTGGACAATGGTTCGTTTCACTGTCAGATTATGAGCAGAAAATTGAGCCGGCGTGCAGCGTCATCAGTGCGCATTTGTTTTGTTTACTAATAGTTGTTGTTAGCTAACATGTTACGTGATTAAGTTTGATTTCATTCGAGTATTTTTTTGGTTATTTATGCAAAAAAAAGTTTCTTATGTGAAGTTGTTAAGTTTAATTGTTTTTGACTTCTCGTTGTTTTGTTTGTTATAAAAGAACTGTTTTATTACTAAAAGATTTTTGTTTGATATTAGAATCAATCGGCTCAATTTTCCGCATCTTGATTGCCCATAAAACGCTAGCTATTTCCCGCGGCTTCGCTCGCATGGTATTAAGGTGATTCTCACTCCGCCTCCTCCACCTTCCCTCTCTCCCCACTCCACTCCCCCCCATCGCCCCTCCCTCCATCTCCCCCCCCCCTCCCCCCACCACCATCCCCCCACCCTCCTACACCCCTGCCCCCCTCCTTCCCTCCCCCTCTCCCTACCCCAATCCCCTCCATCCCACCCTCCACCCTCCATCCCTTCCCCACACCCTCTCCCTTCCCCCTTCTACCTCTCGCATTCCACATATTCATTCCCGGTACATTCAGTGTTCAAACTGTTCGCGTGCCACCTATTACAATTTTTAATACAAATTTCATAATGCCAGAGCTCAACAGTAGTTAAACAAAATAAAAAGAAAAAACAAAAAGAATAATCCAATTTGGTGCAATCGTTCGGAAGTTATACGCATACGTACATTTCGGCGATTCATTTTTAGAGATAGATATTAACTACGACGCCAACAAAGCACTCTTTTTAAGATGAATTGCCTAATTTTAAAAAAAATCGTTTCCAAGGCAACAATTTGTTTGCTTTTCTTCTGACGTTTGCAATTTTGTTATTCTGAACGAACCAACAATGACAACCATCAAAATATTAAAATTTAAATACGCGATAATCCGCGTAATGTGGATATATGTTGTCGATTCAAAACCCTTAATTTAATACGTGCTTCAATTCGAGTGGACCCGAGTTTACCATACCGAAGGGACGAACGTCAAATGATTGATAGGAAAGTAGGTAAAACAGCTTGAATGGGAAAATGTTATTGTTATTTTTACTATCTTCACTGCAATTTCCATATTTTACCATTTAAACCTTCCCTGGACTACGACAAACATTTCAAAACCAAAATCAGCTAAATCGGCCCAGCCGTTCTCGAGTTTTAGCGAGACAAACGAACAGCAATAGATTTATATATATATAGATAGATTTCGTCCGAATTAATTAAAATGTGAGCTCTCGTTGTTAGTGCTCGTATTCTATTAACGCTTGGATCGTCGTTTTAGTGCCAAAGTGCAGTGCAATCAGTGCAATGCCTTCTATCTATACCGGCGGTGAAAAGGAGCATTCATTCACGTTATTGCAACTCAGAACATCCATAATGCCGAGCAACGACGTGTACACGGAAACTAGTATAACATACACTGGATAATAAAAATATTGGCAAGGTTTTCTTACTTACAATTTGGGAGGCAGGTAAGGGTACCGCCGCCCCGGGAACCATTTATTGGCTAACCAACACCTCTGCCATAGGTCACCCCAAATGGTTCGCTATGTTTGGTGACTAAGAAGGGGTGCCCGAGTTAATGGGTGAGGTTTATCCGGGTCTTGGCGGCGGATGCGTCTGCCCAGTAGCGTAGCGATGGGGAGGCGGGGGGGGGGGGGCGGACCGCCCCGGGTGCCACCCGGGGAGGGGTGACACTCGAACGTGGAGAAAAAACTTACGAAAGTGCAAAATTGCCGTAAAAAATATTTTACACGTTCACACTGACTGTTATTTTGCTGTATGGCTTGGTTGGTCGGCGATTCCCGAAAAAGGTCCGGAGAGTACGGTTTGGTCTAGCGGTCAACTCGCGTTTGTTGATTTGCTTCACTCAATTCCTGAGGTACCCACCTTTCAAGCTTTTTCGCCTTCCCAATTTGCTTCAAGTGGATTAAAACAGTTTGATCACTAACACCGCAGCCTGTCGCTGACTCCGTCGTGGTTTGCGATGGATCCGCTTCCACAATAGCCTTCAATTCTTCATTATCAACTTTGGTCTCCGGCCGTCCACGGGGCTTGTTCTGCAGGTCGAAATTTCCAGAATGAAAACGTTGGAACCAAAAACGCACTGTGTTTTCTTTTGCGGCACCGTCGCCATACACATCATTAATCCTTCGAGCCGTTTCTGCAGCACTGGTGCCACGGTGGAACTCGTATTCGTAAATAACGCGATATTTCAAGTTTTCTTACCGTTATCACAGTTATAAGTGGAAAATTTCCCTTGTGCAACGATGGGGGACATAGATAGCAGATAAATGAACCCACAGCGCCTGGGTTGGAATCCTAATGGTTTTGATTAAGGGGCCGTTTAAGTATTACGTAACGCACTTGGGGGGGGGGGGGGGGGGGTCTTGTGAAACGTTACTGTGGGGGGGGGGGGGGGGGGGGTTCGAACAACGCGTTACGAAACATGTTATTTTTTTTTAGATAAAAAAAAACTAGGGAATTAAAATCTTCCAAGTTGGCAATCCTTTTCGTTCTCGAAATCTTCTGTTTTATTTATTATCGCACGCGCGATTAAAACAAGAAAAAAGGTATGTAAGCGACTTTCCAGTACTTTGCGCAACTTAATAGTGACATTCAGGTAAAAATTGTCACTTGGGCATTATGTAATGTTTAGGGGGGGGGGGGGGTACGGAAAAACGTTCTGCGCGTTACATGGGGGGGAGGGGGAATTCAAAAATTGCGTTAAATACTTGAACGCCCCCTAATCGGTTACTAGACGGTTAATAATAACGCAATGAAAAAATTCGCATGCCAACTTTCTTTCGTTAGAAAACAGTTGAAAAGTGTGACAACCGTCCCCATTACAATTGACCCGATTATTTGTAAAGATATAATGAACAAAGACATTCCGATTTTACCGTACTTCAACATCAATACAAACAATTGAAACATGTTACAACTATCCCCGTTCCAACGGTCTCAAATATTTTAAATAGAATATAGCTAAAATGAATCACTTACCTTTTTTGTCGATTTTCACACGTTTTTCGAAGCACAAAAAGATATATTTTACGTTGACAAAGATCCGTTCGTGATCACGTACAGCGGTTGACTGAGTTCGTTTGGAGTACTGGAATTCAAAGGGAACTACGAAACACTTCTCATTTCGCAACATATGCGATCCGCGTACGAGAACGAGACAGAGAATAATTATGACCCCGTTTCAACTGTTCCCGTTTTTCAACTGTCCCCTATCATTTTTCGCTGTCCACAAGAAGAAATTTTCAACGAAACAAGTAAGTATTATAAAGAGATTATTATTATTTAAATAAAAAAACTTCTTTAGCATTGTTGTGATTTGACACTCGTGAAACGAGTGACACTAAAAAGAGACAAACACATACATCTATAGGATTTAGCCTGCGAGAGAATGAGATAGCAATAAAATATTAATTTAATTCACGGGTACTCGGTTCCAATACATTACGATAAATCCACAGTTCCACGCAAGTCTCCTTTGGGGTATAAAGCGCCCGACGAACATTTGCAAACATTTATTTTTTGATATTTTTTTCGTATAGATATTTTTTTCTTTTAAGTTTTAAAAAACCATTAATTACCTATATCTATCATTAGACAGCTTTGACAGTACATATATTATAATGTCTGTTTTTTTTTTGTCCTTTAATTGCACTTGTAAAACTTTCACAAATGCGATAATAACAGTGCAGACTGTTATTATGTTGTAGTTTTTAATCGCAATTTTTCAGTTACCATTTATTATACTTAATTTATATATACTTTAATTTACTAATTTATGTTTATACAAAATCTTCACTTTAACCATAGAAATAAAAATAAAAATCAATATCATACCCACGCACTGGCATTGCAATTGTGGGATTTTTTTGTTCATACATTTATTTTATTGAGCTTTTTTATATACTTTTCATTTTTTATGTATCTTTTACATGTATTGTATCAAAAAATTTTAATTAAAAAAAATTGCCGACCAAGAAACGAATCCTACGAAATTCAAAAAATTTTTTTTTTGTAAAATCAATATCCAATCTTCAAACCACTCCAAAATGAACAGGTAAAAGAAAGCGACATCTTAAGAATCCGAAGAAGAAAACATAAATACTAATAAGATCTCCAAATATACAGGAAAAGGTGCACTGGAATTCGACGACCAAAACATGGAAAAAATCGTCCTTAACCTTTTGATGAAACATTGATAAATGAATTATTACTTACTTGCTTATCTTCATTTCTTTGAACTCCATTTCAGAGACAATACTAAATATTTTAGTCTTGATAATCGCTTGGTTATATCCAGATAACTTTTTAACAGTGGCCGCAACGCTTTTAAAGAATTGATCTATGTCTTCATCTTCTTTCTCATTCTTGTCGCTTTGTTCATACATTGTGTAATTGATAAAAGCAGCTGACGTGGAATCGTTTTCAGCCATCCTTTTCTTAGCTATTATTGGTGGAGCGGCTGTAACTGAAGATGCAGAAGACCCAGGCTGAGTTACATTTTGAGTTGTATTTGTAGAGTTCTGTGAATCATCATTTGGAAAGATAAAATTTCTATCTGAATCATCGTCTTCTGCATTGCTTGAATCTGTAACCGACGTGATCGTTTGTCTTTCTCTGTAGTGTGGATTTAGAAAACTCATTTCATCTTCGTACAACCATTTCTTTATGGTTGTGGCTGCCTCGCCACTTTTTGTTCTTTTCTTTTTGATAGCTCGTCGGTGAGACTCTCTTAAGTTTAACCAAATTTTCTTGCACACGGATTCTGACAGAAAATATGATAACATTTAATATTTCAATGTAATATTTTGTAAACTGCAAAAGGATGTGAAAGAAAAATAAAGGGGAGAGTGTGCATGTGTGCGAGAATGAGTGGGTGTTACAAATATAATAAGAATGTAATTAATGTCTGTACATTTTTTTTTGTTTTGGCCGCACTTCTTTTCTGATTCTGATTCTGAGACTCTATCAACAATTTTTAGATTTTTTGTACTCTTATAGTTTTAATTACTTCGTAAGAGAAAGTTTATTTAGGATTTGAGAGAATCAACCAATTGACTGATATTATATAAGAGGTAAGCAATGCAATACGAAATATTTTTTTTCGAAATTGGATTGATAAAATATTGTAAAAAAAACAGCTTAGTAATGACTAATGAATAATAATACTGTACAACGTTTTCCGTGAATTCCCATGTAAAGGCCCCTATAATAGGCGCTAACAATTAAACAAATACATAAATTGCAAGTTTGTTTGAAGAGGTACGTGCACGCAAACATTAAAATTTGCCGAAATTTTGTCAATCAATCTGCGTATGCACATTGCACGCACGCCTATTATTATCAACGACAAAGTTTTAGGGACATTTTTTTTATTATTTAAACCAAATCTATTTTAATATTATTATGTCTAAACGTGGCGTGAAGAAAAAACGTCAAGTTAAACAGAAATTAAAATTGTATACATGCATAATTTTCTCGTTATCAATTTTTTCACAAAGCTTTTGACATTAAAACCCTCTAGAACTGGGATGACGATAGCTAAGAACAGATAAAACTTACATAAAAAATCCAAAAAAAAAAATTAAGAAATATTATCAGAAAGAAAAAAAAAATCAATAAAATCGATGATTTAAAAAATCAGTACAACCCCTGTGTCATTTTTTTATCATGAAAATTCCGGGCCCTATAATTAAACCAATGGATCCTTAAATTAATTTAATGTCATTGAATGGATCCGAAAAACTTTTGTCCTGTAATACCTAGTTAGAAACGGGCTTAGACTTTTAAATGTCTATGGAAACGCGTGATAAGAGGTTATTGCGAGTGTCTTGTTCTACTTCATTAAAATATCACAATAAATGGATTCCTCGCCTGGTTGTTTCAAATTGATGCTAATTTGTTTCCAAGTCTCGTCCTTTTTTAGCGTGTCACTATATTTAGAGTCGTTTAAATCATATAAATATGAATATTTTCGCACTTCCTCGATCAGTTTTTCCCTTCGGAAAGACATTATCTAACAATAATTTACAAATTCACAGCAAAACTTGCATGCAGCACGACCAACAGTCTAACGCCGTGGTCGTCAAACTGCGGCCCGCGGGCCGCATGCGGCCCGCGATGGATATTTGTGCGGCCCGCACAAATATCTGGGTTTTCTGATAAGTTTTAAGATTTTCACGGCCAAAAGCATTTTCGTTATTTGTTTTTGGGGTGTTATGCCGTGTTGCGCTACCTCCTTCTTTAGCCAACGTTTCGGACATCATTGCAGTGTCCATCATCAGGGCAGATCCGGCAGATCCGGTAGATGTGTGATCCATCTACCGGATCTGTCGGATCTGCCCTGATGATGGACACTGCAACGATGTCCGAAACGTTGGCTAAAGAAGGAGGTAGCGCAACACGGCATAACACCCCAAAAACAAATAACGAAAATCTGGGTTTTCTTTTTAATTTTTTTTTCAAGTACAATTTATACTGTCCGTTTTTTTGCGGTCCGAACAAATATCTGCCGTTTTCTTTTTTACTATATTTTTTATCATATACGAGTACAATTATACTATATCCGTTTTTTTGCGGCCCGCACAAATATCTGCCGTTTTCTTTGTAAATATATTTTTTTTCATGTACAATTATATTATCCGGTTTTTTGCGGCCCACAATATCTGCCGTTTTCTTTTAAAATATATTTTTTCACGTACAATTAAATATATTATCCGTTTTTTTACAATTAATTATATTGTCGTTTGAGACTTTCAGGGGGGCAGTAGAAGACCCAGAGAAAATTAGAGAGCGTGGAGATGACACGGTGAGGGTGTAGGAAGGTAAAAAAAATAAATTTAAAAAAAAACAAAAAATCACGCTTATCACGTACTAATAAAGCAAAATAAACTTAGTATTGGTTAATTTTTGTTATTGTATGTATTGTTATCATTTTTATCACGTTTGCGAAAATTCACACCTTTCGATAGTTTCCCGAAGTGGTTGAAAATTGAACTGAAAGATTCCATTACAGATACAAACAAATTATTTTTTTTATGTAATATTATGAATTTACGTGTATTATTATTATCAAGAATTGACATTATGTCATGAACACAAGAAGGAAGGAAGTAGCAACCCGGTGCTTAAATACAAAATAATTGATTTTGTAACTTGCTAAACAAAAGGGTACAACACCCCCCCCCCCCCCCCCCCCCCCCCCCGAAATCATAAGTCTGCGGCCCGCAGTGATACCTCACATTGTCCTATGTGGCCCTTGACCAGAAAAGTGTGACGACCGCTGGTCTAACGCTTTGTGATACGGACGATACGGTAAGCGGGGCGCAAGCGAGACGTAAGCGCGGGGACCACTCACAAGAGGCGTTCCGCGCGCCATCGCCGCGGTGACGGCGGGGAGTAAATGGCGGGTGACTGCGAGTTGATCACGAACCGCTTGCCGCTCAGCGCTCACTAGTTTGTCCCGATACGAGGCGAGGCGATGCCGTTACGATGCTGATTATTAGTGCGTTTCAACATAACGACATAACAGGAGTTTCATACAAAGAATTCGGAGCGGTATTTTTCGGTTCATAGCCTTTGGCATAATCATGGTTTCGTCAAGACAAAAATAATGAATCTTAGATAATGATGAACATTTTCAATATTTTAATCACGAATCGATACATAACTTTAAACGTGCATAATCCTTTTTAAATGTTACAATAATCGGACTGAGTATACGAAACACTCACTTTTACCTAGGTTGCATGAAGTTACTAATAGATATGCTGATGTGATAGATCTATTTAACTGCACGGAACATAGGTACAAGACGGCTATGCTATCATATTTTTTTAATGACTATTAATTTTATTTGTATTATAGATTTTGGCATGTAAATGTATCTCTGGTGTCACTTCACAATGTATCGTCACAATTAACTGTTATACATACACTGTTTTACCATTCCTAATATTTTGAATATGAATTTGTGACATGTAATTAATGTTTATGGCATACTTATGCCGTTTGTATTAAATAAATAAATAAATAAATAAATAATGTCTTGAAAGGCCACGAACATTGTTATTTTGAACATTACAACAAAGCTACGTTATCGGAGGTACAAGCAAATTGCTAATTTAACATTAAAAAAAATCATTTGTTATACTTTCTGCTTTTCTATCCTCATTTTACATGATTGCTATGTATCAAATAAGTCGGTATTTTTCTTTTTGACACAAAGATGTCCTTCTTGATGACATAATTCATTTTAATCGACAAATCACAGCGCGTAAACTGTAGCTATCCGTCGATATCGAACCGGAGAGGCCGGTTTGGGGAGAACCTTTGACCTCTCAAGCTGGTCTCTCTTGACCTATCGTCTCGCACCGCAGCGGGGGGGATGGAATCGTACGTGGACACACTGACCCCCAGATTCCTACCTACCCCTCACACATTTTTCTTTCACGGAACTTCCTCTCCCCTTCCTTGCCTTAAAAACATCATCCACACAGTATCCCCAAAGACGACAAAGGCACTGAAGGAAATAATTTTCCTGTTTTTCCTTTTTTCCATTATTTCCTGTTAATTTCCGGGAAATTATTTTCCATGGCCTCCTGTCTGCTTAAATAATCATTACATCTTACCTTCAACGTCAATTATATTATTTTTACAACCGCCCTCCACATTTCTCCCCTATATTTTGTCAGATTACACATATTATATTGTATAAATATCCATATTGTGTTAAAATCCTTAGCATATTGTGTAAATATGCATGACATATTGTGAAAATATCCTTGACATATTTTGCGGAAACTTCGCTGGTTCATGCAATCATGTAATATGTAATAATTACCTTAATTAAATATGCATAACTGTTTGTTTACCTAATAAACTAAAATAAGAAAAATACAATTTTAAAAAAATATTTTGTAAATATCTATGTCATATTGTGTAAATAAATATCCTTAAAAAATTGTGTAAATATTTTTTACATATTGTCTAAATATCCCTGACATATTGGGTAATTATCCTTAACATACTGTTACAACATTAATTGTGTAAATATCCATAAAATATTGTGTCTATATCCTTAACATATTGTGTAAATATCCTTAACATATTTAAAATAAACCAGTTCTTAAAATTAAAAATCACATACCTCGTAAATTTTTCTAACAACATTGGGCAGTTCATCCTCGAAGAAAAATAATTTTTTCTCACGCTTCAGACCGACACGTCTTCTGAAATGAGTGAACCAAACGCGGTTGGCATTAAACGGATACGTCTGCTTCCCTTGGGGCAGTCGACTCTTCAACTCGGAATAATAGGTGATGGCCTGTTCTTGGATATCCGAAACGAACAAAGGGGCCTTTGACCGTATCTGTTTTCTGATCCAGGGGACTAGTTTCAACTCTGTAGCCTTCTTCAAGCTGTTTCTTTTCTGGCAAGACCTGAAGGTGTTCAAACGCGTATTTTCTGGGAGATTCTTGAAGGTTTCAGCTATCTTTGAGATAATCCTGACCTTGGAGACGGATATTGCCATACTCTTTGATATGCTGGATGGGCTTTCTCCAGCTTCCAAACGCCCCAAAACTGCCTTCTTGAAAGCGTTAGTCATACGTTTTCCTTTAGGTCTAACATCTTTTTGATCTTCGGTCGAAGACATTTTCAAACACTTTCAACGAGCTATATAAAAGTATATGTAAAATGCTTTCTGAAATCCAAATGTTAATAATTGATATTTGGATTTTAAAAAGTATTTTACTTACTACCTACAGTAGAACAACTACCATGATTACTAAATTTTTAGAAATCAATTGCCACCAAAAATATTGATATAATACAATTTTAAAGATGTCCGTGATGTGCGTTATTCACGCTCAAAGAACTCAAATTTGATTGTCATTTTCAAAATTGGAACTGATTGTGAGAAGAATTATTCAGACAAGCGGTAAAGTAGTTTCTTACCTAAAATATATTTTTTGACAGAAAATTATTTTATTTGTCTTTTTAAAAATTGTAATTATAATTTCCCGGGATTTTTCATTGGTCTGCGCTAATTTCAATTATTTTTCCTTAAAACTTATGTTTAACGTTAATACAACAATATAATCTAATAAGCAGAATAATAAAGTTGTTTATTTACATAACCAATAGCTTGTATTAATACAGAACCAATAGTTTGTATTAATTTTCAGAACCGATGGATTGTATTAATTTACAGAACCGATAGCTTGTATTAATTTACAGAAACCAATAGCTTGTATTTATTTACAGAACTAATGGCTTGTATTAATACAGAACCAATAGTTTGTATTAATTTTCAGAACCGATGGATTGTATTAATTTACAGAACCGATAGCTTGTATTAATTTACAGAAACCAATAGCTTGTATTTATTTACAGAACCAATGGCTTGTAATAATTTGTTTTATTATTAGGATCATAACAATCTACAGTCGACTACTTGCATATGACGCGACGCGACGTACGAACACGTTTTACAGCTAAATCACAATAAAGAGATTCTTGCTTGTGTAGGTAACACTGGGATGGTGTACTGGTACTGGATGGATCAAAAAATTATGTACTACTATTTACCTTTTTAACGCTTGACGTTTCGGTGCAAACAATTTCACACATGTCAATAATCACTTGCTGATCGAAATTATCAATATCAATTGTACTTTTTCGGCATCGCGTCTTTTTAGGTGACGAAAATTCTATACGCCCTTCAGGAAATAATTTGCTCTCCGCCACTATTCTCCGAACAGATCCTATGGAGATGCCAGTTGATTTGGCAACTAGCTGTGCTGGTGTAGAAACAGAACTCATATCTTTTTTAATTTCTGCTTCAAAATGTTTATAAAGATTGTATAAAAGTTATTTTGTTTGGCTGGTCAACGGTTTACTACGACCAGATTCTATTTTTGACTCCATTTTAAAAAGCACAACCTAATTTTAGATAGAAACTTAATTAAAGGCAAATCATTTGAATTTATTTGTTCACATCGATAGATAGTATTATAATAGTTTAACCCCTTTGGCTAATTTATTCGGTTTTCGGAACAACTCATATTACAGGTCTCATTAAAAACGTTCTCATTCCAACTAAGATAGATATTAACCCAGATGCCTTCTTAAAGTTTTTTCGGGAAAAAATTGAAGCCATTCGTGCCTCCACATCTCACGCCCCTCCACCAATATTTACTATAAATTCTAAAGGAAATTTGTCTTCCTTCAAACTCACAACGCTGGAAGAAGTAAAAAATTCATTTCAAGTTCGCCAAATAAGCAGTACAGTCTTGACCCTATACCAACATGGTTACTAAAAAAATGTGTCATTGTCTTAGCCCCGTTCCTAGTTCATCTTTTTAATAAATCTCTGAGCACAGGTGACTTCCTTGAACCTCTAAAGTCTGTTGTAGTTACGCCTATACTAAAAAAATCACAACTTGACCCCGATAACTTAGGTAATTATCGACCCGTTTCGAATTTACCTTTCCTATCAAAAATCCTGGAGAAAATTGCTGCTGCACAAATAACCAGTCATTTGAATTCAAATAAATTATTCACTAATCGTCAATCCGCATATAGAAGGTTTCACTCAACAGAAACCGGAACACTTCGTATGCTGTCAGATATAACTTTGGCCATAGAGTCAGGTAAGTTAGCACTTATCGCACTCTTAGACATGAGTGCAGCGTTTGACACGATTGATCATGACTTTCTCATTAAGAGATTAGAGGAAACATTTGGTTTGAGTTCCGATATTAAAAATTGGCTGGTGTCATATCTATCCAATCGCTTACAAGCCGTTAAGGTTGGAAATAAGCTCTCTAACTTCGCAACACTTTCTTCAGGGGTACCCCAAGGATCCGTTTTAGGCCCACTTCTTTTCATCCTTTTTACAAATGATGTCGCCAAAATAATCGAGTCATTTGGTCTCCTGTCCCACTGCTACGCTGATGATCAGCAAGTTTATTTTTACTGCTCTCCAAACGAAATCAACAGTCTCAAAATCCGCATAGCTGAATGCCTAGAAGCAATAACTCGTTGGATGTCTTCAAACAAGCTGAAGCTGAATCCATCTAAGACTGAGTTTCTATGGGCGGCCACAAACAAACGCCAACATTTCATAGACAATACACCTATTTCCATTTCCGGCAACGATATTATTCCAAAGACAACAGTCAAAGTTCTTGGCGTTAATTTAGATTCAGACTTTTCGTTAAAAAGTCAAATAAATAGGACAGTAAGCACCGGTTTTTTTCACCTAGGACAACTCAAGTCAGTTCGAAGAAACCTTCCTACAGAGGCGACAAAACTATTAATTAACTCTTACGTAGTCTCGCGGCTCGATTACTGTAACGGCATCTACGCTAGTCTTCCCAAATATCAAATTGACAAACTTCAATCCGTGTTTAATGCAGCGGCAAGGCTCATAACTGGGGTTTCTAAATATTCGCATATTTCAGAACACCTTCGTAACCTTCACTGGCTCAAGTGCCCTGAGAGAATCCAGTACAAATTGTGCTGGATGGTTTTTAAATCAATCTACGAAATGGCCCCACCTTACATCTGCGAATTATGCGTCCCGGAAAATACCGGTCCGAGACAATTAACCCTTAGATCAGCAACTTCATCTGCTAAAGGCAGACTAATAGAACCTAAACGAAAGCCAAATACTATGTTTGGAGATCGTGCTTTCGGAGTATCTGGGCCTAAGGCTTGGAATAGACTCCCTCCGGAATTAAGATGCATAACAAGCCCAACAGAGCTTAGGTCCAAACTAAAAACCTTCCTTTTTGGGCTCTCATACCCGTAATTTAAATATACCTATTTGAGAGTATCATACTTGTATTGTCTATGATATGTTTTAATCACACTTTTTTTACTGAATTAAAATTACTCGATTCCTTACACATCAATCTGTCTCTTGACGAATCACATTTAGAAAGATCAAATCCTTATAGTACTACTGCACCACCCACCTTTACATGTTGCTTTTACTTTCCAAAATACACTCGTCAAAGAATCCATTACATATTAATATTAAAATATTTTTCAGGATTAAATAACATGTGTTCACAATAATGTCCTCTGCGCGCGAACTCTATCTAAATTTCTTTAATTGGACAATATACAGTGTTAATTTCAAGCGACCTCCCAGGTAAGTATGGTCCTGTTTTCACTAAATTTTAGGCAGCATCGCGTTCATTGGTCAAAATATTGTACACATATTTTCGTATCGGTGATCAATGAACCGACGTATGCAATTTTTAGCCATAAGTTGTTTATAATTGTTTGCCTAGCTTGTAGTTTTTTAGATTTTAGAAACGTATTATAAGTTTGTACAGCGCCCTTGAGGTGATTTTTCACAAAAACGGCGCTATATAAATCACCCAAATATTATTATTATTTGTTGTCTCTTCCTTACTATCATGGCTACAAAACGGTGTTCTAAAAAAAAAATCTAAAAATTAACCTCAAAATAATTACAATGTAAACCTTTATGAAACCAAAGTTTCTGACCGCAATTAAAAAAAAAACGTTGGGATTTTTTTTATTAATTAATTATACCTACATAAAACGACAAAAAAGTGAGTTGGCGACAATGATCATAATACATTTTCCTAATAAAATATGTGTTTTTATTTTTTTCCTTATCAGTACTTAATTTTAATCAGAAAAATAATAATGTGAGCCATTTTAAAAACTTTATTAGGATTGCATTCAATAATTTTATGTCTAAAGAATTATATGTTTATTTCGTATTTTAAAATTTGATAGCATATTTCACCACCTTTCAACAACAATTTTTAGTTGTCGGATTCGTTTAGAAATAATCTCTTTAATTGTATTTTATTAATATTTCGAATTTCCGACAAAATAGGCTCGAGACCGTGTTGAAGTTTTAGAATAGAGAACTCCAGTCCAATTTTCCTTCTGACTTAAATAACTGCATTTTTTTTAGAGTTTGTTAAAATAATTTTCAAAGTTTTAATTTTTCAAGATCCCCGAAAAACACCGCACGTGCGATGAAGCGTGTGACATCATCACTCCTGAAAAGTTTTTCAACAGGTGTTCATTTTGTTTGACAGATATACGGAAGAAAGTATGGTACTATTCGATAAGTTAAAACAATATTTAGGTGGAATTATTTAATTATTATATTATATTTATTATGTTATTATATTTTTCAATATTATTACGAGAGAGTGGTATAGAAATTGTTTGAAATTATTATTTTTTTAGCTTTTAAAATCAATACTATTTCAAACGAATTGCAAAAACACACTGCAAAAATTGTAGGCAAATAAGATAAAGCGCCGACCAGCTGATCGGTAACTGTCATTTTGAATTCGAAGTTCGTAGAGAAGTGAGTCGTTCGCGAACGAGTCGGCTCAGTGACCCAAATCTTCATACGGATCCGTAAGATCCAGTTCCGTAAGACCGATCTTCAAAGCTACGGACACACTTACTCACGGTTCGCGGATCTTTGCGAACGAGTGAGCGGGTAGCAATTGCTACTAGGTAGCGTGCTCTTTGGCTTCTAATGAACAAGCGTGTCCGTAGCTTAATTCAGTCGTTCAATTGATCCGATTCACTGAACCGGATCTTTTCATTCTCGTTCAACTGAGCCACTTTGTCCGTTTCTAGGTAGCATTTTGACGTAGCATATTATACAATTTTTTTCGTACAGTTTAAAGTTTTTCATTATTTTAAATAATATAGATAAACTAATAGAGATACCTCTATTTTTGATACTGAATTATTTAGGCTTAAATATTGTTTCAATAAACACAACAAGACAACAAAAAACTTATTAAAAATGATTAAAAAAAGAAATAAACTGCACCTAAAAATTAAAAAAACAACCCTGTAACCTATTACTGAAAACAGAATTTTCCAAAATACGTAACGACATAACTATAAAAAACGAAACTTAAAAAAAACAATACTACAGCAGCCTATTTAAACAATGTGAAAATAATACCAAAAAGACTTGGAACGTAATAAACAGCATCATCAAGAACCAAACAAACACGCAAAGTAAACCATGTACAAAATTAAAGAAAGGTAATGAAATTGTCACAGAAGACATCAAGATATGCGAATACTTTAATAAGTAATTTTGTAATATTGGCGCTTCTTTGGCTGATAATATAATCAACAAATACACCCATAAACTGGATGCTAAAATTACATTAAAGTATGAAAGTGCGGAATCAATATACCTACAACCCACAACTGAACCCGAAATATTAGCTATTATAAAATCCCTAAAATCAAACGCGAGTGCTGGAAACGATCAACCAAAATGTACAACAGTACAAAAACTTGCCCCACTACTAACTCCTATACTAACTAAACTGATTAACCTGAGCCTAAAAGAAGGTCAATTTCCGGATAGTTGTAAAATTGCAAGGGTTATCCCAATATATAAAGGGAGCTTGAAAACTCAAACATCTAACTACAGGCCCATTTCTGTCCTACCGATCCTATCAAAAATATATGAAAGGGTAATTACGATAGGCTAGACAACTTTCCGAAAGAACAAAAAAATCATTTCTACATGCTAAAAAATACGGTTTCAGAAAAAAATCTATTACTCTCTCTGCAACTAATGACCTAATAAATAAACTTAGAACTTGCATAGATAATAAAAACTATGTCATAGCAATTCTCGTAGACCTTCAAAAAGCCTTTGACACCGTGAGACATGAAATACCGATTAAAAAAATAGAAAAAACAGGTGTAACCGGTCCAGCTATCAAACTAATAAAATCCAATCTGTCCAACAGAAAACAATGTGTTAAGTTTTTATCTCCTATGCTAATAGGAGATAAAAACAGTCAACTCGAGAGTATAAACTATGGAGTTCCACAAGGATCAATACTGGGGCCATTTTTTTCCAATTATACATAAATGACATCTGTCAGCTAAAACTAAATGGTGAAATTTTCTTATACGCAGATGATACGGCAATATTTTACTTCGGCAAAAACTTAGAAAGTCTATTAGAACAATCTCAAATGGATCTTAATGTACTAAACGATTGGCTAATAAAAAAATATTAACAATAAATATTAATAAAACTGGTTACATGATCTTAAGCTCACCTAAAAGAATAATACCATCGCATAAACCATTACAAATAGAAGAAAGAGACCTACATATTCTAGATAGCGAAAAATACCTGGGCTTAAATATTGATAAACATCTGACATTTAAACAACATGTAGAAAAACTAAAAACAAAAATCATCCCATTAATTGGTGTATTTGGTAGAATTGCTCATCTTCTACCAACAGAGGTAAAGAGAGGCTTATACTTTAGCTTAATACGGTCCCACCTAAATTATTTAATAGAAATATGGGGAAACACATACATTACGTACGTAAACAACTTACAAGTAATACAGAACAAAGTTATTAAAAAAACTCTTCAACTATAACCCAGACACTCCCACAAAAAAACTATACTAGGAAATGAATCTTTTGAAAATAAGAACATTGTACGAATATATAACATACGTCTTTTAATCTACAAAATACAAAATGGACCTATACACACAAACACAACATTTATAAAAACATCACAAGTACACGAACATTATACTAGACAACACAATAAATTGTATACAAATACTGTCTAGACTGAAAGTGGCAAGAAAAGTACTGGCCACGAGGGAGTTCACATATATAATCTCCTTCCAGATAACCTTAAAGCGGAAAAGAATATAAAAACCTTTAAAAAAAACTTTTTAAACTTAAGATGTTGGAACAAAATTAAAAATATTACTACTATACTTAACTATATCTACTTAACTTAACTACTATACTTAACTTAACTATACATCTGTAACTATACTTGTACTACTATACTATATATGCTCTGTATTTAAGTTAAGAAAGCGAAATATTATATTTCTTTTAACTTATTAATAAATAATAAAAAAACAACTAAATCTCTATAAACAGTATGAAATAACGAATAACATGAAATTTTGTTAATACTGATGGCTTGTGTCATACCTACATAATCAAAGATTTCAATACAACGACTGGTGGGGCGTGACGTCAGCACTAACCATTCAATAATACCAACTTGACGCTGTGTTTTGGCGAGAGGTTTAAAAATGCACTTTTTAATATTTTTTAAGAACTCTGCCTTTAATATTATGAAATAAAACTTATATATTCAGAATCAGCGTTCATTGGTCTACATGAACATATTTTTTTAAAGCCATAATATGTTTCACTAGAGTTCCTTATTAGTTTAAGTTAACCGCCCGCAGTCCCTTCTTAGCGAGGCCGCACACCAAACATGTATTAATATAACTGTGGCGCCACATTTGAAGCGCGACACATTTAACGCCCCCTTATATTTGCGCACAAGCACGCACACCAAGGATACGTTTGTAGCGGGTGCAGTTTGTGGCGAGACGCGAGACGTTAGCCGCGCTACATGTATTCAAGGTCGAACGCGTTCGTTTTTTGAGGCGCAGTGGTTCGCAAAAATGAAAGACAATATTGAATTTTATGCGGAGTTTATTGCAGAAGTTGAAAAAAAAACCTATATTATATAACCATGGACTCACTGATTATAGAAATCATCTGGACCAAAATCGGCAAAATATTTTTTTTTTAAATTACTTACCGGATATTGCGGAATCTTGATTAAACGGGTGAACTCAATAACGTCTTTTTTTCTCATTAATTGCCACATCAAGAAATCCGTGTCGTCAGATGATGTCGACATTTATTGAGTATAAACCACAACTGCGCGTCCGGTGTGCGTGTACGCGACACATAGGTATACTCCAAGCAAAAATGTAGCATGCATTATGTGACGACGTAAATGTTGCGTGCTAAGAGTATGGATACTATGTAGCGTGTGGTTTCGGTGTGCGGCTACACTAACTCAGCAATACCCAAAGATATGGGGTTCGTAGCGATGTTTATCAATTCTTATATGTATTTATAAAAAAATAACACATAATTGAATTTAAAATAATTATTTTCACCCAGCATCAGCACTCAAGTTAGTATTATAGAAGTAAACTGTCCATTATTTAGACTCGCGATTTAACTACTTACTTATAAACGCATTTAAAATTTTACACAATAGATAAACATCCATTTAATATTTGTTTTATCAGTTGTGTAAAAATTAAAACCCCTTTTTTGTAAGACCCATAGTGATCAGATATAGGATGTCCATTTAGGTAAACATATTCAGCCTTACTAAAAAACCCCGTGAAAATTTTATTCAATTGACAAACGGCCGCGGATGTGAAAACATTACTAATTAAAAAATTGTTCATAGAAAGAAATACACATTGTTTACACGGCCTGAGAGGGTGGTGTATCTCTGTTTTAATAATAATGTCTGAACGAAATTTGGAATTTTTTCAAAGTATTTTGAATGTTCTATATATTTCTTATTTTTGATAGTGTCGTAAAAACAAATACCATTTATGAAAACTAGATAAAAATACCTTTTAGATTTTTGTATTTGAAATACACTTTAGTTTTGAAAAAACTGCCATATTTTAAGATTCTAACGCGGAAAAAATTGGAAAAAATTTTTTTACCAAAATATTTTTTATGAAAGTGTTGAGAAATTTATAAAAAAACTAAATTTTAAAAAAATACAGTCCTTTTATATAATGAATTTGAAAGAAAACTGTCACTTCAGTTTTTATATCGTTCATACAATTAAACATTATAAAAAAATATAACAATTGTTCCGAGAGACTATTAGAAAAATTCTGACACTTTGAATTCAATTTCAAACAATATAAACGTTGGTAACTCGAATTTGGTATTTATTAACACACGCACAAGCCTTTTATTTTATTAAATATTATTACTTTTATGGAAGTTTAATTAAACGTATGTGGATAAAAAATAATTTATTCGAAAAAACCTATGTTTATTTTAACCAAATTAAAGTAACAACAGAGACATTATAAAAGCACAGAAACTGACAAAAATGTCGCAAATAATAGAAATTATATTCATTTATGATAATAATATAACAGTGAATCTATCATAAACAGAAATCATGTTTAAAAACGTTAAATAACTGCGCATGATATTTTACATGTCACGAAAGTAAAAAAAGCCGCGAATTTATAGAAAAAAATGGCCGCTAATGATGGCGCGCATGCGCAGATCAAGCAAAAACAATGCAAATAACCTAATAATGTGATCATCTTATTAGTAACCATGTAAAAACGCAGTGCACCGCGCAAGTAACAAATATGCAGGTTAACCATCGTTAAGGAGTTTTGTTATTAGTAAGGCTGATTATATTTACACTTCTCACATGTATAATGCTAAAAACATGTATAAAATACAGGTGTATCAGGACGTACCCGAAATATTTTAATCAGCAATTGGTGAGCATATTTCGAGTAACAATATGTATATATGTCATTTTGCTGTCCGACGATATATTTTACTGTTCCACAAAATTATTATATTGTTACTGTTAAAGCCCATAATACTACGGTAAATCTTAAGATTTTCAGTAAATCCTAAGATTTACCAATTTACGGGCTTTTACTGTAACATATATGAATGTTTCTTTGTTTGTCCTTTTATCCTAAACCATTCATCCGGCGCGATAAAACTTTGGTGAGTTGTTGTGCGCACGCCCGCGAAGATTTCTATATATGTATACTGTTAAGTTCTGGCGTTATGAAATTTGTATACGAAATATACAATAGTTGTAAATAGTTGGCGCGCGAGTCGTTTGTAGAAGTTTAGAGGGAAGAAGGCTGGAGGGAATGGCGGGTAAGGTGGAAGGGGACGTGGGGGGAGGGGGGGGGAGAGAAGGCGAAATGGAACGGGGACGAATGGGAAAGGACACGCAGGAAGAAAAATGGCATTGCAACACATGCCGGGAACTCGCTAGTAATATAAATAAATATCATCGGACAGCAAAATGACTTCTACTGTTTTAACTCCAAACAAGCTCAGAAATCGCTGGTTTTTAATTATTATTGAGGCTTAACTGTAAGAAATATAATGTACCTATAAGCCAACCCTTTATACTTTATGTTTTATTTGTACAACAAAGATTGGTTTTTAATTTTGCATCCAATTTTCAAGCGTTAAAAATGTAAGTTATCTATATTTGGTAAATATCGGTTCGGACTGGCCACGCTTATTACGAATATTTTTTAGAAAAAAACTTTAGATTCGCCTTAATTACTACAAAAGGAAACTTTTTGGCTTTGGGGCGGTGGAAAATAATGCGTTTTAATTTTCAATTGCATAAAACCAAAATTCTCTTCGCGAACCGACACAGCGAAAATCCGCGGCCGTACCTGTCACTGTTATGTTGGTATCCTTGATAAATTAACAAGAGCTAATACGACTGTAGCCGACTTCGTAGCTTTCGTATTGTGAGATTGTACGTCAGAATAACAAACCATGTTACACAAACCTAGCGTAGCCGCTAAACTTCTTGGAAACTGGGATGTTTTTCTTGCCTTGACGCGAGTAGGCGTTATAAAGGGGCACTTTATTTTGTATCACAAACCATGTTACACAAACAAGCCCGCTAGACAAATTTCATAATTACGCGCCTTATCCCACGATGTCGGCTACAGTCTTATTAGCTCTTGTTAATTTATCAAGGATACCAACATAACAGTGACAGGTACGGCCACGGATTTTCGCTATATTATAATTACCCTATATTTTTTATCCATCCAGTAGACTGAACTACTAAAAGAGCAAGGGTATCTTCAAAATATTTTTACTTTTTCCTCGACAACTCAAACAAAAACGTCAGTTTTTATAAATTTAAAATATTCATTTATTATTAAATTGAGATAAGCTTCGCTACACACCCAGTACTATTGAGGAATCAAAGGGCAGTCTGATTAGGTACTGACAGTTTACTCGCGAAACTACAGTGTACTGTGCACTAATGCATTCAAACATGCGCTCTAAGCTCTAACGATTTGACTGTACAGAGTTGTTGGAATTTCACATGGAATGGCGGCGCGCGCAGACAGGCGGTTCGAGGGACGCGCGGCGTTCGAAGTTCGAACGTGTACACACGCCGCAGAACAGAGCGCTACTGCGGTCGGTAACGCGCCGCGCGCCGCCACCCGCGCCGGTGCCTATAACCGGTAACTGCGAACATAGCGCTGTATGCCGCTCTAGCGCTTGTACAAATCTGCATTCGTACTCAACGTTCGTAGGAAATGCAATGCATGCTTTTATAAATAAAAATTATTATTATAATAATAATTTTTATTTTAGTAATTTGTACATTTAAGTTTACAAATTTCTAATTATTATAATATTTCATATTCACTATATTTTTTCAAGTTTTATGTAGCTCTAAATGTACAAATTACATATTTAAATTATAATTTAATTATAATTTATATAATTTAATTAAATTATAATTTACATAACAAATTACTATTATTATTATTAATTTTTTTTAATATTCTTATAATTTACAAGTACACGTATATTACATTTGATTTAGTAATATAGACGTTGAACATTATAATGATTTATGATCAATAAGATGGATTAAGGAAAAAAATATTTAAGAGATTTAATATTTTTGGTATTCCTCGTTATTCTCCTGTGCTATTCGTGTGGAAAACGTTTTTTTTTAAATGATTTTCGGCTATGTAATTATCGTTTTTTCGCACCTATAAAATTATGTCCCCTCTTTCCGGTTTATAAAAAATGGTCTGATTTTTCGGATTGAAATTTTCAAAAAATCGCCAGGGTTTCAAAAATACGATTAAAAAAAAAACGGAATGTCTTAGAATATTCGCCTAAACCGGATTTTTTTTTTTAAATGTGATGCAAGTGGCCTATTAGATTTTCAGAATTGGTAAAAATCTAATCAATGTACTTTTTAATTGTGAACGTCAAGCGACGCCCACTAACCCGATAAGGTTCTCTGTCTTGCTTACGCCCACTTATTGTAACTAGTTAAGTGCCCTCCTCACCATCCAATTTCTAGTCACTTCTTGCTGGCCAGCCAAATTGGCGGTTTCCACCACACCATCCAATTTGCAGAAAGGTCTTAGCTTTTGCGCTGTGCGCACGTGTTCGGAGCGCTCGCGCTGTGCGCTAACGTGTCATGGCTCCGTCACTTTCGAAATTTCAACGTATTGGATTAGCGTTGGCTTTATTGACAACAGACAATAATGCGATTCGTAAAAGAAAATATTGGGCAAATAAATGGTTTATCGAAAGGCGTAAGTTTAGCCACATAAATATCGCAAGGGAATTGAATCCTCTTGATTTTAGGAACTTTCTGCGAATGGATTATGTTAGTTTCAGTGAGTTGCTCAATCTGGTAACACCATTAATAGAAAAACGAGAAATATTTACGCTTTACAATAAAATCAAAATAAATGTAATATTTATGAACATATCCGAAAACTAAAAACTGTTTTTGAAAGGTGATAAACGACCCTTTCAAATTTTACAAATTGAAATAAAAAATACGGGTGTTAAAGCACATACCCGAGGGATTTGACCAGCGATTCCTGGGCATATTTGGAGTAAAAAGTGTTGTCCGATGATATATTTTTTCTATTAATAAACAAAAAAAAAAGTTTTTCTATCACATGTCGCTACTGATCCCATCACGACGGGATGTGTTTGAGCGAACGAGCGCTGTCTCGCTTGAACGAAGTGTCGCTAGAACGAGACGTAACGCTTGTCAAATGACCGCTACGCTATAAACAATTTATACTCCTGAGTACTCAGTTGCGGCGTGTGATGGAATAATATTTTATTATTTATTATTAACTTATTTTTATTTATTAGAGATAATATATTACAAAATTATTCCATACAATTTATAATACATTACTCCCAATGAGTTTGATAAAACTCGTTTCGGGAAGGACAACATTATACCTCTAAAGGAAAATTATTTTTACATAAGAACCCGCAAATCAATGAATAATACATAGATTTTTAAATGTACTAGACACACTTGATACAGGTAATTGAAGAATATACAAGAGTTACAAAGGAAGACAAAACATTGTTTTAATAGATAAAAAAATGTCATCGGACAGAAAAATGACCTTCACATTTTTTACTCTAAATAAGCTCGGGAATCGCTGGTTAAAATCTCTCGGGTACGTGCTGTTCCGGTAACCGGCGAGTTCATCGAAAGCAAATTAATCGAAAATGAGTTCATCTAAAATCAATTCATCGAAAGCAAATTCATCGAAAACGAGTTCATCGAAAATCAATTCATAGAAAGAAAATTCATCGAAAACGAGTTCATCGAAAATCAATTCATCGAAAGCAAATTCATCGAAAACGAGTTCATCGAAAATCAATTCATCGAAAGCAAACTCATCGAAAACGAGTTCATCGAAAATCAATTCATCGAATGATCAATTCATCGAAAAACATTTTTTTGTAGATATTGAGCTGTCAAAATTAAATACCCAAAAAGGTCTGTTTAACTGAGTTAAATGTGTTTAGCAAATGTCAGTTTCGTAGTGACAATGTAAAATTTATATGTTATCTCTTCGATTTCCCATTGTCTGATACTGCAAAAAAGGGATATCTAAGGAACGGTGACCAGAGAACTCATAATGAAACCAACTCATAAACAACTCAGAAAGGTCATGAGTGATGATAAAAAATATTTAAAAATTGGTTAAATCGGTTAAGTTAGGTTAGGTTAGGTTAGTTTAGGTTGACCAATGCTTTTTTAACTTCTCGGTCCGCTCGGCATTTCTCTCAAATATCAACAAAATATATTTTTTCGATTAATTGGCGATTCGATGAATTGATTTTAGATGAATTCGTTTTCGATGAACTCGTCGTGAACCGCTGTTCCACCCTGTATAATTTTTGAAATATAACTTTTTTGCAGGCAAACATAAACAGTTTAAAAATATTCCACCTTACGTATTTTTCTAACTAAAATTACCTATAACGAAAAAAAATAAAAACACACACATATTTTATTAGGCAAATTTATTATGAACATAATCGTCCACTCACTTTTTTGTCGTTTCATGTAAAAATAATTAATTAAAAAATTCTCACAGTTAAGAAAATATTAATCCTTCTGTTGGGAATTACAGACAAAAATAATAACAGTGATGAAAAAAAAAATCCTTCTTCTGAGAATTACTGTGAAAAATAATAACAAAAACTAACTAACTAACCATCACGCCGTTTCCCCGCAGGGGTAGGCAGAGAGGACGGACCGAAAAACAACTCGGTCTCGGCACACACTCCTTGCCTCGTTCACACTCATACATCGTCTCATAGGGAGCGGGAGCGGCAATTTACATTTTCAATACCAAAATTTAAATACCTACTTAGAAATAATGATTTAATTTCTATAATACACATTAGAAAGATTATTTTATCTTTATTTTAGAACAAATTTTGTTTTTGCAAAGTGATAAAAAATAACCAATTTAGTGGTGTATTTACAATATATGGGAATAATATCAAAATTAAAATATTTTGAAATAAAATTATTAATTTCTAATACACACATTGAAAAGATTATTTTCTCCAGATTTTAGAACCATTTTTGGTTTTTGCCAAGTGATAAAAAATAACCAATATAGAGGTGTTTTTAAAATATAAATTGTCGCTCCCGCTTCTGAACCGGTATACGTTTTGGAAATACGTGTACTGCTATAAGTCGCTGCTAACAGTGCTAACGACCGCGCGGTACGGTCTCCGATGAGAAATGAATAAAATGACGTCTCGTAAAATGTCCATTCGGGGGCGTTCCTTCTGCGGCTGGCCCCAACAGAGAATTCGCAGACGGTAAATAATAATACGGCTGGCTGTTCGGCCCAATTTTAAGGAGTGGGGGGTCCCGGCAGAAGGGAAATAATAATTCGGCTGGTGATTTTTGCCAATTCGCAGGCGGTTGTGCCTCCTCACCATACAATATGCAGTCATGACTAAATTTAGTGACTAAATTTAGTGTCGTGAGGAGAGCGCTTTAGAAGAGAGGCAAGTTTTAACGACACCGCACTTACGGGGTGTCCTATTCATTCAGTTCGTAATTTGATTTAAACATACATGCACCTACATATCGCAAGAGAAATAATTACAATTTTTTTAATTTGAAATATTAAATAGTTTTCATTATTTTTAATTCGAATCTTTATTAGTAGAGTTATGAAACGGGACGTGGCAAATCACTGAATGGACAAACTCGTGAAATTTTATTCCGCGTTAATAATTATTTTATATACATATAATATAAAAAAAACGGTGGTCAACTTTTAAGCACGAATGACTTTTATGATTTGACGTGTAAGGCAACTGGAGTATCACAGACTAGTATTCAAAAGTTACTCTTTTGTACATTTGTGTTAGTAATCTGTTATATTTTAGATAATATAGCATAGATAGTTGCTGACGATGACTGATACATAATTAAATAATTACTGTTGGTGATGATTGCTAACACATAATTTTAAAAATTAAATAATCCATAAGCAGCCAAATTTTTAAGCACATATTATGGAAATCACACATCATTTCGACAATTACTACAAGAAACCACTATTTACGTAGGTACACAAAATAGGTTATTAGGTTCTTAAGGTTAACTAAGTAATTCATGCGTATTGATTTTGAAACGAAACTTTATAAATGTCAAATCCGTACAAAAAAAAATGGCGGCAATGGAGATGTTTTATATGGGAAATTTTTAACTTTGAATGAAAATTGACACTTAATGCATGTTTTCCGTCTATCCCGACCGAAACCGATGTTTCTTTTGGTAATTAAGTTTAAAAGTAGTTTTCTTTTCAAAATCTATGTCTATTAAAAGTGTAGCAGCATGTGGCGGCTTGTGGATTATTTACTTTATAAATATTATATAAATTATATTAGGTCCTTACATATGAAATTGGCGTTTTACCGTACTGGCAACTTTGATCTCAAATATCTTCCCTTTGGTTAGCAATTCTAAATTCAAATTTATACAGCTATTTACTCACGTATTCCACCATGGCACCAGTGCTGCAGAAACGGCTCGAAGGATTAATGATGTGTATGGCGACGGAACCGCAAAAAAAAAAAGGGGTTTTGGTTCCAACGTTTTCGTTCTGGAAATTTCGACCTGCAGAACAAGCCCCTTGGACGGCCGGAGACCAAAGTTGATAATGAAGAATTTAAGGTTATTGTGGAAGCGGATCCATCGCAAACCACGTCCGAGTTAGCTGCAGGCTGCGGTGTTAGTGATAAAACTGTTTTAATCCACTTGAAGCAAATTGGGAAGGTGAAAAAGCTTGAAAGGTGGGTACCTCACGAATTGAGTGAAGCAAATCAACAAACGCGCGTTAGAACGCTAGACCACACATTGCACAACAGACGGCTCCCAAATTAGAGGAGCTTCAATTGGAATGTCTAAGACATCCACCGTACTCTCCGGACCTTGCCCCAACAGATTACCATTTTTTTTCGAAATTTGGATAACTTCTTGCAAGGGAAAAAATTCAACTCCGATGGGGCAGTCCAAACCGCCTTCAAAGATTTTATTGATTCCCGTCCGAATGGTTTTTTTTAGTAAAGGGATCGATGAACTACCTATAAGATGGCAAAAGTGCAGGGATAGCAATGGTACATACTTTGATCAAATAAATGTATTATATTTAAAAAAATCGACTTTATATTCCTTCCATACAAAACGCCAATTTCATATGTAAGGACCTAATAATAAAATAACTAGCTTCTGCCCGTTGCAGAGGCAACTAACGCGTGAACATGCGATTCAACGTGTGAACGCGGACGAAGCGAGCGGGAGTGTGTGTTAAATTAAATATATGAAGAAAAAACGATGTCTGAATGCGGATGAAGCGAGGAGTGAGCGCCTACAAAGGGAACAGGTAGTGAACGCGGACGAAGCGAGCGGGAGTGTGTGTTAAATTAAATATATGAAGAAAAAACGATGTCTGAATGCGGATGAAGCGAGGAGTGAGCGCCTACAAAGGGAACAGGTAGTGGACCGCTCCCCAAAAGTTTCGTCCCAATCGGATGAACGGTTTAGTAATGCATAATTTCATGATGCCAGAGCTCACTATTTTATACAAAAACCACCGCGGGCATTCGTACATCAAATCAACAAAGTTTCATCGCAATCGGATGAACGGTTTAGCAATGCATAATTTTATGATGCCAGAGCTCACAATTGTTTACAAAAATCATCGCTGGCATGCGTACTTAAAATCCCCAAATTTTAATCACTATCGGATGAACGGTTACGCAAGCATAACTTCATGGTGCCAGAGCTCATTATTTTTTACAGAAACCAATGCGGGCATCCGTGAAATCCCCAAATTATTCATAATTTCATGATACCAAAGCAACCCGGGTGATAGTGAGTCCAGCGTCGAATCGGTTATGAACGATGACGGAGTGAATGTTATCAAAATCAGTATGGATGAAATAAAAAAATCGATTAAATGCATGAAGAATGGTAAGGCTGTTGGTTTCGACAATATTGCTGCCGAATACTTTAAAGGAGATAACCATATTATTCTCACATGGTTGTGCAAACTTTTTAACCAATGTTTAGAGGAGGGTTACACGCCATTAGATTGGAGAAGGGCTGTAATCATGCCGTTGTACAAAGGTAAAGGGTCACGCATGGAATGTGGGAATCATAGGGCTATTAGCCTGCTAAGTGCTGTCGGCAAGCTGTATGGAAGAATATTGATTGAAAGGGTAAGAACGGAAACAAAGGATAAAATATGGGATGTGCAAGGTGCCTTTATGAGTGGAAGGGGATGCATGGACCAGATTTTCTCCTTGCGTATGCTCACTGAGAAGTTTCTGGCGAAAAACCAGAAACTTTTCTGCGCCTTTGTAGATCTTCAAAAAGCGTACGACCGAGTCGACAGGAAAAAGCTATGGAAGGTGTTGTCCAAGTATGGAGTGAATACAAATCTCATACAGGCAATTGCGTCTCTGTACGAGGGAAGCGTTGCATGTGTTAGGGTGAACGGTGATTTTACGGGGTGGTTTGACATCACAAAAGGTGTTAAGCAAGGCTGCGTAATGTCACCATGGTTATTCAATCTATACATGGATAATTGTATGCAAGAATTGAAAGATGTGGGATTGGGCGCGAAATTGAATAGTCTGAAAGTATGTTGTCTGTTGTATGCTGATGACGCGGTGCTGATTTCTAACACTATGGAAGATCTACAGTCTCTAGTATCTAGGATGAACGAAGTATGTATGAAGAATGAGTTAATGATGAATGTAAGTAAGTCTAAAGTCATGGTGTTTGAAAGAGAGAGTACGAAAACAGTGTGCGATATAGTAGTGAATGATGAATACTTGGAGCAGGTGGATGAGTTTGTTTATCTGGGTAGTATGTTTACGAGAGATGGGAAGGCTGATAGAGATATTGAAAGGAGGGTAAATGCCGGTAACTCCATTAATGGAGGACTGAATGCCGTTGGAGCTAATAAAAAACTTTCAATAAAAGCGAAACTAGCAGTCCACAATGGAGTCCTGGTACCTACCCTGATGTATGGCAGTGAGGCATGGAACTGGCAGAGGAAGGATGAAAGTAAACTGAATGCTGTTGAAATGAGATCCCTGAGACGTATGTGTGGTAAAACCATGTATGATCGTGTTAGAAATGTGGATATCCGCAAAGAATGTAAGGCTGATGTAAGTATAATGAGCAAAATTAAGAAAGGGACCCTCAGATGGTTTGGGCACGTAGAGCGAATGAACGAAGAAAGTAGTGTTAAAAGAATATATGATGCAAATGTGAATGGTAGAAGAAGTCGGGGACGCCCGAGGAAGACATGGCACGATCAAGTAAATCAGATACTTGAGACGGGCCATGTCAAAAGTCAGAATAATAGAAGAGTATGTATGAGACGATGTATGAATGTGAGTGAGGCAAAGAGTGTGTGCCAAGACCGAGTTGTTTGGCGGTCCGTCCTCTCTGCCTACCCCTGCGGGGAAACGGCGTGATGGTTAGTTAGTTAGTTAGTTATTTAGTTACCAGAGCTCATTATTTTATACAGATAGAATCGAGGGAATGCGCATATCAAATTCCCAATGTTTCATCGCAATCGAATGAACGGTTTAGCAATGAATAATTTCATGATGCCAGAGTTCACTTTTTAAAACATAAATAATCGAAAGGATGCGCACTTCAAATCCCCAAAGTTTCATCGTCATTGGATGAACGGTTTAGCAATGCATAATTTCATGATGCCAGAGCTCACTATTGTATACAAAAACCATCGCGGGCATGCACAAATCAAATCGAGGGGATGCGCACTTCTAATCCCAAAAGTTTCATCCCAATCGGATGAACGGTTTAGCAATGAATATTTCATGATGCCCGAGCTCACTATTTTATACAGAAAGAATCGAAGGGATGCAGCAATCAAATCCCCAAAGTTTCATCGCAATCGAAGAAGAACTAACACAGAACGTGAAAATTAACTTTAAAAAAGTGTGCTTTAGACCACACGACTGAAGTAAAACTTCACTAACTTATGCCAGATACCCGTTGTATATAATGTTATATAGTGCAGGCGCTTGCATTATAATGCAGTTTCCCGGGACTTGGGATGGAACTATTACAGTTCAATTGACCCCGAGGTTAAAGTGCCCTTGCAACGCATACCGGGTACCCGTTGTATATAATTTTATATAGTGCAGTCGCTTGCATTATAAAGTAGTTTCCCGTGATTTGGGATGGAACCATTACAGTTTAGTTGAGCCGAGGTTAAAGTGGCTTTGCAACGCATGTCGGGTACCCATTGTATGTAATGTTATATAGTGCAGGCGCTTGCATTATAATGTAGTTTCCCGGGACTTGGGATGGAACCATTACAGTTTAGTTGACCCGAGGTTAAAGTGGCCTTGCAACGCATGCCGGGTACGCGTTGTATTGCATTATAACCTAATTAATTGTGTAGCTACATACTTAAAAATTTCCGTCAATCTTTATGGTTTTTTTCATAAAATTTGCAAATACTACTAAAGTAAGTACCTACAAATAAATTTATTCAATATCATGTTTTGATTTTTAAAGGAAAAAGTCCCTGCTAGTAAGTACCTACCCAGAACACACGTAATATATTTTTATTATTATTTATCAACGTCCAAAACCTTGCTTCATTCATAAATAATTTAAAAATAAATAAAATAATAAGGCTGGGTTGTTTAAAAAAAAATACAATTCTTCAAATTTTTCTAGTAAATTTTCTGTTTTGGAAAGTTCTGTAATTATTACAGTTTTGTGATGTAACTGGCCTATAATGATAAAAAAACAGAACTTGAATAGAACCAACACAGAACGTGAAAATTAACTTTAAAAAAAAGTTGAATTATTCAGTATCATCGAAACAACCTTAACTTAGTATTTATTGCATTAAAACCTAATTCGTTGTGTAGGCGAATTATTCAGTATCATCGAAACAACCTTACCTTAGTATTTATTGCATTAAAACCTAATTCGTTGTGTAGGTCTTACGTTGGGTTTACAGCGCCCTTGAGGTGATTTTTCACAAAAACGGCGCTATATAAATCATCCAAATATTATTAGGTACCCATTCAGGTAGGAACCTTGTGATGAATTGCATTGATCAACAGTGAAAATTAGGAAATATCGTAGCTTCCCACTTTAATTTAAAAAGAAAATATCAATTACTTATAAAACGGACACGTCTACGACATCTATCGGATTAGAGTAAAGTGAATTCATATTTGCGGTAGGGATCTATAATTAGACAAAGTGAGACGAGTATTGATGAAAGGATCACAGATGGTATCAACAAATAATCAAAGACAGGGACTCCCGGTATAATTTAGGCCGTGATATATTGACAGCCAATTGAATTACAGCAAAAACGATTAAAAACCGAGTTAGCCTATCAACGGGAAGAGGGCCGAACCCATTTTTAGAACAAAGGAACGACCTTTGTACTTAGCAATTAGTAATGTGATTAATGAGTTTGACGTTCCCACCAAACCGAGAGGTGAATAAACTCCATGGGAAGAAATAACCTGTTCAGGGACGAAAGAACGATGACCCCAAGAAATGTTATCATTAACCGGTACATTCCAGGGATCAGGAACCCTAGTTCTCGAACGCATTAAAACATATAAGGTGCGGAAAAAAAGGATACACGTAAACACGATGCAAAAGTTTAAGTGAAAATTTGCAAAGCAAGTGACGAAAACGTATTGTAAGGTGTTAGGGAGATTTTCATCTATAATACGATTGTTTGTGACGACCGGAGATGATCGATTCGAGGGAAAACGTGCTAAAGGAAATGGAAATGTTGAGAAAACAATGGAAAATTATTGTTATCAATTCTAGACGGAGCTAGGATATTACGATGAAAGATTTAGGGAGGAAACGTCAAAAAAATGAGAGTTTTAAAGAATAGGCGAGGGTACATTTCAGATGTCTAGAGCGGTAACAAGTGTTAGAGAAGAAGATAGAGTGCAGTACGGAGGGGAGTGGAAAATGCTGAAAACATTGCGATAGAAAAACTCAGGAAAAGGAGTCATTTTACGTAATTAAAATGGAGTTTATAGATTAGCATAGTACGCGATTGCAGATAAAGATGAGGCATTACAATGGTTGCCGATTTCAGATGTATTTTGTTGTGATAAACAAGGAATATTCGAACATGGAAATTGTTTAGATAAGAACGATTAGCCGTTAAAAAGGTAATAAAAATTATCATGGGTCTTATGAGATATTTATATTAAAGAATTCTCATAAAAGTTAACGACACTGAAATAAAAAAGGATTTATTGCCAGGTGGGTACAAGAACTAATGTATACAGCTGTCAAGACATATGGTTTATGGGATTTTTCGTAAGAACGGGACAAAATTTGGGGGACGATCTCTATGAAGCGATAAAAATGACAGGAATTTAAGGGCCGAAGTGGGGGTATCTCCTATAAAAATGTTAAAAATGATATATTTATTAATAACAAATAGAAAATGAAATTTTCCAAGAGGCAGCAAACATCAAAAAAACGATATGGTTATATCAGGGAAGTACGGGGAAGCGAGGGGAAAGGAGATACGACAGAGAAAAACAAAGGAAATCTTAGATTAACAGTGAATAAAATAAATACGGCTTGAAATATAAAAATCTATAGAGATATGAACAATAGCGTAAGAATAAATAAGGAAATTCATGGAAAGAGTGTCGTGAATAAAAGAAAATTCGGAAAAAAAATGGAAAATTCAAATATACGACGTAAATAGAGAAAATTCGGTTTTAAATGGAAAGGTTCATATAGAATACAGAAAAACTCGAGGAAAAATAATAAAATAAGAATGAACAATTTGCGAGAAAGACTTCGACATGAAGATATCTCTGATAGGCGAATTTGGGGACAGATTTGGAACATATGGTAGATGCCGTACGCACGGACATGTTACGGAATATATGAAAATAGAACTTTAAAATTATTAAATTCAAGCTAGTTTTGTATGAACAACAGGACAAAGGAAGTTGGGCCATTAAACATGGATCTTACTAAATCCGGATCTTGTAAGTATGGGAGTACGAGACAGAATTGAAAGTATCAAACGCAAAACGTACAAAGAGACCGCATTCGACAATAGTGGAGAGGTTTCAAGAAATTACGAGTTGATAGTAATTAGATTGGTTTATTACAGGAGATTCAGATACGATCTTTTGGACCTGAGAGGGGTATAAAAGTCTAGACAAATGCCAGTTGAGGACAGTCTACGGTCGCGGTCGAAAAGGTTTTAACTTCGCGGAACGTGACGAAACGGTGGGTGATTTAAATTTGAAAAATTCTAAGTGATAATTATTTTTGATACTTAGAAAAATTCACATTCTAGTCAGTGGTCTACAGAAAAAAATACTTTGCAGTTAGAATCAGTGAAAATAAAAATTGAAGACAACGCATTAATTACTTGTGATAAATAAAAGTGCTCGTGATAAATACAATTTGTTTTAGTGGAAAATTCGGATTTTATAATCACTTAATATCGTATTTTTAAATTTAGAAATTTCGCGTTTAATATTAGTGCAATAAATAACTGAAGTGATGTGATAATTTAGCGTGAAGGAGTTATAATTAAATACGTGTGTTCAATCTAAGTGAAAGTGTTCTAACAAATAATAAATATTTAAATTAATTATCTTAAATAATAATAATAAAACAAAATAATATTTTATTAATACATAAAATTTCGGAGGGATAAAAATTTAATTTAACAACAATTACCATCTCTAAATTAATCGTGAAGTAACTATCATTTAAAGTGTTATCTAACCACCGAGTTTTGAAATAAAATACAGTTTAGAACGATAGAGTTCATACATCATTTTAATTAATTAGATTAATTGAAAAAAAAAAAAATTTGAAGTCAAAAAGATTTAATTAAATTTAGGAAAATAAAAATTAATTTAGGAAAATTGCAGCAAGGTTTACTGTGTATTCCCGGTCGGAAAAACCTTGGTAGGGGTAAGTCTTTTCCGTTATAAAATTTTACAGATTCCAAGGAGGAAGTGGAAAGCAGCAAACATTGGTATTTGGATTAATTATTTGACCAAGATATTACTCGCTTAATATGTGATATGTAACTATATTAAAATATTATAAATATAATAATTATATTTTATATATTTATATATGTAAGTATATAAACATATATATATGTAATTTTTGTTCCCAAGAAAAATTATAATCAAAAAAAAAAAAAGGAAAACACTTATATAAAAGAGGAAAAGGGTATCGATTCCTACCTCTGAATTCATCAATAACTATCAAAAGTAGTTATGTGTGATAAATTTACAAATCAATATTTTATATTTAATTTTATGTATGTATTAATATAATTTCAGAAAATCCAGAGCATTTGAAATAAGTTATGATATTAGAAAATATTCCAATCATAATATAATTATACATATTAATATTATAAATTATTTACTGAGACAAAGTATATATATAAATGAATAAATATGTATACGTAATCGGGTATCAGACTAGACAATTGCGCTAAGTACATCATTACCAAACAAAGAAAAAATTTTAGAGTCATCTCACACGTCTCCGGAATGTCTAAAGTAAACATACCTCATACGCTTGAATCTAGGTCACAAGGCCGTCGAGAATGTTTTACAAAGCTCAAATTGTTTACAAAATAAATCGGTCACTGGGTCACTAGTTCGAATACAGTAAAAAGAAAAAAAAATGACCTTGATTAATGGATATCGTACTTAGGTATTAACTTCTAGGAACGGGATAAAATTATTATATTGCGCAATTATTAAAGAAAAAAAAAAAAAAGGGAATTAAACACTATTCTTAATTTGAACGTGAAGAGGTATACAGACCTAAGCAATTGAAAATTAACAGATTTATTATAGCAGTTCAAAAGGGTGTATTGAAGATTTACATGAAACATTTGAAAAATCACGGGATAGTTCAAAAGGGTGTGTTGAAGGTTTACATGAAACAGTCGAAAAATCACGGGATAGCTTAATAAGGAGTAATGAGGATTTACATGCTTCAATTGAGAATCACGGGATAGCAAGAATTTATCAAAAGTTGAACATTGGAGGGGAGGGAAAGAAAAAAAAATACAGTTCAACCAACAGAAGGCAGTGTTCGCTTCTGTAACAAGGACCATTAATCAAACCATAGAGATGGCGGATCTCTCAAACAAAACCGTCAACAAAACCAAACAAAAGCTTGGAGTTATGGCGAATCTCCAGAACACATCGCCAGATAAGATCTTATTGTACTAGTATATATTTATATGTCACCCACTATTCTTATGTATCTATTCGGTATCAATCTGAGGATTGTGCAGAATCCGATGGGCGAGATCCGAGCTCGGGATGCGTTGCAAGTAGTTTCGTATTGCGAGTTATAAACCTTCCCAAAACGTATGTTTACATATATATCTTTTTATGTACTGTTCATTGAATGAAACGAACTCACTTACAATTAGTGCTTTAGGCCTGTCGGGTCACTCTCGTCTCATTTCTTGAACGTGGAGGGAGGATTCACGACCCGTAACTCCACACAAACCCGTGAGTATATGATTGCATATAGGACGAAACCGGTTCGCCCTAAGTAAATAGTAAACTTTGGAGGAGTAGGAATTTGGAGGTATCTGGGCTTGGAGGAAGACCTGAAGGCAGTGCATGATGGCGAAAGGAAGGTCAATTGGGACGCGATAACTTAGGTATCAATCAATTGAACCGTGCCAAAAGACTGTGCGAATTTTGGGTTGACTTCTAATCACCCTGCTTACTTGATGGAGGCCGGAGCCAAATTTTGCCAGAAAAGGGGTTATTCTGAGTTCGTCAAATATGCAATTAACTAATTACATTAACCTACTAAATCCATCCTTATATGTACCTTATAGCAACTGAATCTAAACGGAGGGGCGCCCAGCAGATACGAGATACAATCATAATCAAATTTACTAACATTTAACCATTTGAGTTATATTTAATTATCTGTTCAATTAGTCATGTGTAGTTTCGATTAGTATTGCTTATTCATGAATTCATTAGGATGTAGGGAATCATAATAAACGTCAAAGGGAAGTTAGTTCATTTAGAGAAATACTTAAGGTTAAATTTGCAAGAGAGAGACCAATACAGTTTTGAAATTCAACACTCTGTTTAGAATCAAGAGGGTTACCACAAAATTTAAAGTAATTAAAATCCTATATCATAAATCAAAAAATTACACAACGTTTGATGGAGTTTAATTACAACCTAAATACGAAAATATTTACGTTCAAAGTCGTAAATAACGTATTTATTAGTTAAGTACATATATCGCTAAAGGTATGTAGTACAAGGGAGCTTTAAGTAGCTTTCTGTAGTTATCAGAGGAAATAAGGGTCCAATTTTATAAAGGCTTGTGTGACGTAGGGGAGGAATTTTCCATCCCTACCACACATATGCAAAGCCTTAAGAATTTAAATATCGATCAGAGCCAAGAGAAAAGACGAAATATTACGACTGGTGCCAAGTGCCCAGGAGTAAATAAAATACAGACAAAGACAAATACAAGAGAGAGTAGAGAAAACACAAACATCACAACTGCACAGCCGTGACAGGAGATCAGAGTTTTACAAGTTGTTTTAGAAAAAAAAAAAAAAAAAACTTTTATTGGTCAATCTATTGCAAAAAAAAAAAAAAAGTGAAAAAAAAAATAATAATAATAATAAGTAGGACGTTATGTTAAATGAAGTGATAATAAAAATAAAATAAAAATCAGAACAGTGCGCCGTTAAATAAACACGGAAAAAAATATATAAATAAATAAATAAATATACGAAAATAAATATATAAACAATACATTTAAATATAAAAAAAAAAAAAAAAAAAAAAAAAGTGTTAACGAATAAACTCTACATGTTTTAAAATAATTTATAAAAGTGTCGATAAAGTTTAAATCAAGTGACCATGAATTTGTTGAGTGCTTATGAGATTATAAATATCGTAACAAAGAATGTAGGTCAGATACAAGCGTAAACAGTTTATTCAAGGCAGGCCATAAATTGATAGAATAATGGTATTGACATTCCTGAATCCAGATTGTTAATGACCGTAATGTAAACAATCTGATACGAGATACCGCGGTGTTTGTAAGCATCGAAAGTGATAACAAAACATCGAAAAATTTTGAAGTAGGCGATATCGGGGGTAACGCGCATCGCTTTAAGAGATTGTAGAATAAACAAACTCGAAAATGATATCAACACTCGGTTACGGAAAAAATAAACAGACTTTACAGATAAAAACGGGGGAACTTACCTACATAAAGTGACCCTTTGTTTATAGTTAATGTTGTGGGTTTGTATGTGAGGATTATCACATAAAAAGTCATAACATAAAAGATAAGGAACATAAAATAAAAATAACATAAAATATTTGATTGGGGATAGTGTCGAGTTGAGAGCTTTAATATCACAGACGAATGTTTTATAGGTATATACCTATTTAAGGGAACATTTGATCATTCGGACCAAAAAAAGGAGGGGATTTGACGAAATAACATCAAGATAGGTATTGCGAACTCTAAATAGATTTTGCGAAAATATCGTAGGTATTGCGGAACTTGAAGGAATGGTTGGCATTCTAAACAATGAGTAATTATTGGTTGAACGAAAATCACGGGATATTCATTAACATTGGAGTAACAATATTCATTCCGTTTTTTTTTGCAATTACCTACATTTAATTGAAATGAAGAGTGATGGTAGAGTTGATCTAATTTGGGTTACAATCATCATGCAAACAAATATAAATAATTGAAAATATTGTGTTTTATAGGGGGACAGGTTCCAAAAAAAAAAAAAAAAAATAATAATAATAATAATAAATAAATAAAAATAAAATAAATTATAAATATATATAGGTATATTTATAATAAATAGCTGGTATTGAGTTAAATTCATTAAAAATTTTAAACAAAAAATGGCGGAAAAAAGGAAAGTGGATGCGACGGAATTAGAAGCTAAAGAAATACCGTCGGGAGATGAATTACGGGAAATATTTAGACGTTCAAAAAGGTCTAAGTTACGAGTCGAGGATATGATAGAAGTCGTTCAGCCAGAGGGGGAGACCGACACAAAATCGGAGTAACAGGGCGAAAATAAGCGAGAGTGTGAAGAGAGACTCACACATGATATGTTACAGGAAAAACCCGAGGAAAAGGAACAAGAAAAGTTAACGAAGTAAAAGGAAAAATAAAAAATATAGAAAAACGAGAAAATTGAAAAAAAAAAAAATAAGTAAATAAATAGAATAAGGAAGGCAACATAATTTACATAAGGTAATTTAGGAAATTAAAATAGAGATTATAAGGTTGTCGCTTAATAAGATAAAAATATAAACATTAACCAGGCGACACTCGGAAAATAAAGAAAATGGTTGGGAAACGTGGAACAAGTAGGCGAGCCCAGGCTTTAGTGACAGCAATCGGGGAAAATGTCACAACCGAGACTTCAACAATAAACATAGGAGATATAACTACAATAATTCAGGCAGCTTTGGCACCGCTCGTCAATAAGATGCAAGAACTCGAGAAACAATTGGAAAGCCCAGCAACAGTGGCGGTGATAGGAGAGGATAGTGCGCCGAAAAGCGTTCTCCAAGTAGTGGAAATGTTACCACAGCAGGAACGACCATCATTCTCCGGTGGAAATCAAAATCCCATTAGTTTCCTGGAAGATTTAAAAGAATACACTAGAAAAGTGAAACGAACGGATCCTTTAGTCGTCGTACGGGAAAATTTGAAAGGGGAAGCTAAATCGTGGGCAAAATTGTACAATAAACGATGGGAGACTATGTTAGATTTCGAACGAGATTTTTTAGCTACCTATTGGGGAGACATAAAGAAAAATGAAGTTCGCCGTCGTCTTGCAGAAGGGGTATATGATGCCAAGAAAAATATATCCATGCTTACTCATTTCGCAAACTATTGGGAGCTAGCGAAGGCTTTAAAGATTACTGACACACCGTTGGGCATAGTTGACGAGATTATGAGACATTATCCGAAGGAAATTCAATCGCTATGGTTTTCGGGGCAATCAGGAGATGAGATTGTCGCCGCTGAGTTTCTACGAAGACTAGATACAATGGTATGTACACCAGAAGAACGGAACATGAAGAAGAGGAGTGGGGAGGAATCCAGCAAGAAGGACAAATACCGTGACCGTTACCACGCCATAAAAAGGAGGATACACGCAATTGAAAGTGTGGGCGAAAACGCTAGTTGCAGCAAGTGCACCGAAGTTAACAGTTCACCAAAAGAAAATTCTACAATAACTACAACCGGGAAGGAGCTAGTGGTCGCAGCCAACTCGGGAAACGGACGGGGGTTGATTCATTAGTCCTGATGGATACGACTCACACAGGAAGAGGGACGCCGGCACCAAGACACAGCACTGCATTGAAGATTATGCTGAAGTGGGGATGGAATCCAACGAAAGGATTGGGGAAGAGTGAACAAGGGATGACTGCCCCAGTAAAAGCTGAACGGAATGTAAGGAGACGAAAGGATGGAGCGGAAGAAACGAGAACGGAGGAGGAAATGCGTGTGGAAGGATGCGTCAATTTACTACAACAAATAACTGATGAATGGAATAAATTGGAAATGATTGAAGAAAAAGTGGGTAGGGAAGTTAGGGGGTTTAACAACATTTTTGAGGACCGAGATTATGAGGAAGTAGAAAAGGGTAGCACTTTACCGTCATTACCGGAAGCCAAAGCACATATAGATAACACGGAAGTTCATTGTTTAATAGACACCGGAAGTCAGATCACGTGTATAGCACAAGAATTCTACGAAAATTATTTAAATGATCAAACACTTTATCCGATTATGCCTGTAACAGCTATTCAGATCAGGGTAGCCGTAGGACACAAAAGTCAGAGGATATCTAGATTGGTTTTAGTACCACTGCGATTTGAAAATGTTACGATAAATACACCATGTTTAATAATACCCAAGTTGATCAGGCCCATTATATTAGGAATCAATTGGTTAGACGAATATATAGCTGAATTTAAGTGTGGCGAAAATAGAAAGTTAAAAATAAAAACAGAAAATGGTAAAAAGGATATAGAGTTGGTAAATTCATCGATAACTTATAGGAAATCTAAAGGTGAGATTAGCGGTCAAAATTGCGCAAGTGGAAAATTAATTAGCATTGAAGTAAACCCCGAAAAAAATAATACGGCGTGTCTCGAGCGTAGAATAACGACATTTGTGTCCGGGCTAGATTTAGATTTAAAAGGAAAAGAAGGGTTGGAAAAGATTTTAACCAAACATAAAAATGTATTTAGAGACAGACCGGGTCTCACAACTTTATACACTCACGAAATAAAGATGACGGACGAGACGCCCTTCGTTAAGCGATCTTATCCTGTACCTTTTGCTTATAGAGATAAAGTTGACGAAAAAATTAGAGAATTGGAGTTACTCGGAATCATCAGTAGAGAGGCCACACAGTTTTCTAGTCCTCTAACATTTACTTTAAAAAAGGACGGAACAGTCAGGATACTTTTGGATGCTAGGTTTTTAAATACTAGAATGATTGCCGAAGTAGAGAAACCACCTTTAACTTCTGAGATAATACAGCGTTTTCATGGCGTAAAATTCATCACCACGATAGATCTAAATTCAGCTTATTTTCAGATACCTATCAGTCCAGAAAGTCGCAAATATACAGGGTTTGTATACAATGGAAAATCATATGTATACAAGGTATTACCGCAGGGGTTAAAGACATCAGTTGGGAGTTTTTCAAGGGGAATTGACAAAATCCTAGGACCAGGACTGAGAGAATTCTGCGCTAATTACTTGGATGATTTAATAATATATACGTGTGGGAGCCAAGAAGATCATTTTGAACATGTAGGCGCGGTACTTGAGAGGTTAGAGGCAGCAAACATGACTTGTAAACTCGAAAAATGTCAATTTTTATTCACCGAAGTGCGTATGTTAGGACACATTATAACGCCTTTGGGAGTTCAGATGGATCCGGAAAAAATAGACGCGATTAAAAATTTTCCGGTACCCAAGAAAATCAAACAAGTTAGAGCTTTCCTTGGACTTTGCAATTATTACCGTAGATTCGCGAATAAATATGGGGAATCAACACGAGTTTTATGTGATTTACTTCAGAAAAATAGAACTTGGAGGTGGGGTGACTCAGAACAGCGTGCGTTCGAGAAGGTGAAAACATTATTTTTAGAGACAGTTATTTTACACCATCATGATCCAAATAGTACATACTACCTACAGACAGACAGTTCGGGATTCGCAATAGGGGGGGAGCTATACCAGCTAGATGCCGAAGGAAATCACCACGTTATTGGATTTATTAGCAAAGCTTTAAGGGGACCGGAGTTGAAATGGACCACATCGGAACAAGAGTTGTGGGCGATAATATATGCTTTACATAAGTTTGAGACATATTTAAGAGGGGTGCATTTGATAATTAGAACAGATCATCAAGCACTGACGTTTTTGAAGAGCTGGAAGATGTACAGTGGTCGCCTGACTCGGTGGATTTTGTATTTAAATCAATTTAACTTCACTGTAGAGTACGTTAAAGGAAAAGAAAATATAGGACCTGACATTTTATCTCGTTACTCTTGTGATGCGGAAAACGTTCAGGAGGAGAAAAACACATGTCCAGAAATAGCAGCTTTTGCGGTTAAAGGTAGACAACAAATTCGAAAACACTTAGAAAATATAACGGAGCTACAGAAGCAGGACACATTTTTGGGAGAAATTTTCGGGTATTTGCGCAAGGGAAAATTCGGACCACCAACAAAAAGAGTAAATAAGTATTTAAAAAATTACAAAAAAATAGGTAAGACTTTGTATTACACCACAGGACTAAACAAAACGGTGTTAGCAGTACCCCAGGAGTTGACTGAAGAGCTAATAAAAATGATACATTTAGAAATTGGGCATGGGGGAATTTTTAAAACAGGATCAGCTATGGGAGACAGGTATTACTGGCCGGGTATGAATCAAGATATAAAGCGCATAGTAAGAGAATGTCACCTTTGTCAGCTGGCGAAGCGCGAAATTCGACCAACTGTAGGGCCGAGTAAATCAATTATGACCAAAGAAGTAGGACAATTGGCTATGGCAGACTTATACGGACCATTACCGAGAGGAGTGGGAGGCGTGAAATACATATTTGTGATCCAAGATTCCTTCAGCAGATTTGTAAAATTATATAAATTAAGGATAGCAAGTACTAAGACCGTGTTAAATTGTGTAGAGGATTTTAATAAAACCATACAAATAGATGCTTTGTTAACTGACAACGGATCTCAATTTACATCAAAAAAATGGGAAAGCCACATGAATAGGATGGGCATAAGAATCGTACATACTTCAGTGCGAAATCCGGGACCGAATATAACTGAACGCGTAAATAAAGAACTAGGAAGAATTTTTCGTATTTACTGTCACGAGAAACATACAAAATGGGCAGCTTTTCTTAAAGAAATAGAGCAGACCTACAATAACTCAATACATTGTTCAACAGGATTTTCACCAAATGAAATAGCTTTCGGGAAATCGCCAACTTATAGTTTAGACCAGTATACTCAAGGGTGTGGAAAACCTACGAAAACAATAGATGAAATTAGGTTAACAGCTCAAAAGAATTTGGAGAAAAGCGCTACAAATCGACAAAAATATTATAATCTCAATAAAAGACTAGTTACCTATGAAATCGGAACCATGGTCAAGTTGAAAAAGATTACACAATCAAGTTTTTTGCGCAAGCAGATCAAGAAATTCGGTTTAATTTACGAAGGACCGTACGTCATCGGTTCAGTAGTTTACAGTAACACATATACCCTAATTGATCCGGTAACTCGGGAGATAAAAGGAGATTATAGCGCTTTACATTTAGCTAGATATTACACAAGTAATAAGAAACAAAAATCAGGTTTACAGTTAGTGGAAATCAACGGATAGAGTGCGAAGTTTACAAATATTTGTAAATGTTAATAAATAAATAAACGATTGAGAAATACAAATAAAATTGTGTTAGGGTACATTATAATTGGGGAGGGGGAAGAAAGAAAATTACTAAAATATTAGATTATCAGATTGCTTGCGAGGGGCGGATCGTCGTTAAGTCTTTGAGGGTGAGTGGACGAGTTCTTAATAAGCGACAATCATATTCAATTATTGAAATAGAGTAAGGCAAATAAATTCGTTAATTTTGATTTTCTAGTTGAAAAAAAAAAAATTTTTTACTTTTTTTTTTATGTGTTAGTGAGAAAAAAGAAAAAAAAAAAAATGTTAGATAAGTAAGAACACTCAAAAGGAGAGAATTAGAGATATTATATGGCACACAAAAGGGACATTTTGAAAAATAAACAATGCTTAGGGATTTTTTTTTTTGAAATATTGAAATAAGAAAGTTTATCTATAGATATAGGGTAGACATTAAGTATAGAGATAAAAAGGTAACATTTGAATTAAGGTATAAATATTTTAGATTTCGAAAAAAAAAAAAAAAGGAAAAAAAAGGAACGCTGAACCAATTTGAGGATAATAAAGAACATTTATAAAAATTTAAATATTAGAGTGGACAACACTTAGGCTAGAACAACTTTGGATGAATTAAGAAATTACAATTAGAAATTAAGAATTATAAAATAAAGTTTAAATAAATAAAGAAAAAAAAAATGCTGGAAAATTTATATGAAACATGTATACCACTGATTGTCGGATTGGGTGAGGTCGTGCGAAAACACACATTTCACAAAAAATATTCATACTTACAAAAAAACAAAAAACAATTAATTGCACACCAAGAGACCACCCGCTTTTCAGTTGTTCGAAAGGCCGCGAGATTGTAAACAATCTTTACTTAAATCATTGTAAGGGAGGTCTTAGTCCAATTTGGTTGGGGACCACCAAAACACGCGAGTCGAGGGGCGTGTTCCAGCAAAAAGAAATTAATTTTGAATCTATCAAAATTAAAGAAAATTTCATAAAGTAAAATCTACGCGAAAAGAAAATAAAGAATACAATGAGATTCAAATTCAAGATTGTTAACAATCCGAACAGAATGAGGAGGGGGAGATAGGAAGTAATAGGATACGGAAAAGAGATAGGGGATAACAGAATGAGGAGGGGGAGATAGGAAGTAATGGGATACGGAAAAGAGATAGGGGATAACAAAATGAGGAGGGGGAGATAGGAAGTAATAGGATACGGAAAAGAGATAGGGGATAACAAAATGAGGAGGGGGAGATAGGTAGTAATATGACACGGAGTAGAGATAGGGGATAACCAAATGAGGAGGGGAAGATAGCTAGTCTAAATTTGAACACAATTTCGGTGTCTAACGAAAAAAAAAAAAAAAAAAAAAAAAAAAAAAAAAAAAAAAAAAAAAAAAAAAAAAAAAAAAAAAAAAAAAAAAAAAAAAAGAAGAGGACATTAAAATAAAATACAACGTTAGCCACAGCAAATTGAGTTCAGAGGAGGGAACTGTGATGAATTGCATTGATCAACAGTGAAAATTAGGAAATATCGTAGCTTCCCACTTTAATTTAAAAAGAAAATATCAATTACTTATAAAACGGACACGTCTACGACATCTATCGGATTAGAGTAAAGTGAATTCATATTTGCGGTAGGGATCTATAATTAGACAAAGTGAGACGAGTATTGATGAAAGGATCACAGATGGTATCAACAAATAATCAAAGACAGGGACTCCCGGTATAATTTAGGCCGTGATATATTGACAGCCAATTGAATTACAGCAAAAACGATTAAAAACCGAGTTAGCCTATCAACGGGAAGAGGGCCGAACCCATTTTTAGAACAAAGGAACGACCTTTGTACTTAGCAATTAGTAATGTGATTAATGAGTTTGACGTTCCCACCAAACCGAGAGGTGAATAAACTCCATGGGAAGAAATAACCTGTTCAGGGACGAAAGAACGATGACCCCAAGAAATGTTATCATTAACCGGTACATTCCAGGGATCAGAAACCCTAGTTCTCGAACGCATTAAAACATATAAGGTGCGGAAAAAAAGGATACACGTAAACACGATGCAAAAGTTTAAGTGAAAATTTGCAAAGCAAGTGACGAAAACGTATTGTAAGGTGTTAGGGAGATTTTCATCTATAATACGATTGTTTGTGACGACCGGAGATGATCGATTCGAGGGAAAACGTGCTAAAGGAAATGGAAATGTTGAGAAAACAATGGAAAATTATTGTTATCAATTCTAGACGGAGCTAGGATATTACGATGAAAGATTTAGGGAGGAAACGTCAAAAAAATGAGAGTTTTAAAGAATAGGCGAGGGTACATTTCAGATGTCTAGAGCGGTAACAAGTGTTAGAGAAGAAGATAGAGTGCAGTACGGAGGGGAGTGGAAAATGCTGAAAACATTGCGATAGAAAAACTCAGGAAAAGGAGTCATTTTACGTAATTAAAATGGAGTTTATAGATTAGCATAGTACGCGATTGCAGATAAAGATGAGGCATTACAATGGTTGCCGATTTCAGATGTATTTTGTTGTGATAAACAAGGAATATTCGAACATGGAAATTGTTTAGATAAGAACGATTAGCCGTTAAAAAGGTAATAAAAATTATCATGGGTCTTATGAGATATTTATATTAAAGAATTCTCATAAAAGTTAACGACACTGAAATAAAAAAGGATTTATTGCCAGGTGGGTACAAGAACTAATGTATACAGCTGTCAAGACATATGGTTTATGGGATTTTTCGTAAGAACGGGACAAAATTTGGGGGACGATCTCTATGAAGCGATAAAAATGACAGGAATTTAAGGGCCGAAGTGGGGGTATCTCCTATAAAAATGTTAAAAATGATATATTTATTAATAACAAATAGAAAATGAAATTTTCCAAGAGGCAGCAAACATCAAAAAAACGATATGGTTATATCAGGGAAGTACGGGGAAGCGAGGGGAAAGGAGATACGACAGAGAAAAACAAAGGAAATCTTAGATTAACAGTGAATAAAATAAATACGGCTTGAAATATAAAAATCTATAGAGATATGAACAATAGCGTAAGAATAAATAAGGAAATTCATGGAAAGAGTGTCGTGAATAAAAGAAAATTCGGAAAAAAAATGGAAAATTCAAATATACGACGTAAATAGAGAAAATTCGGTTTTAAATGGAAAGGTTCATATAGAATACAGAAAAACTCGAGGAAAAATAATAAAATAAGAATGAACAATTTGCGAGAAAGACTTCGACATGAAGATATCTCTGATAGGCGAATTTGGGGACAGATTTGGAACATATGGTAGATGCCGTACGCACGGACATGTTACGGAATATATGAAAATAGAACTTTAAAATTATTAAATTCAAGCTAGTTTTGTATGAACAACAGGACAAAGGAAGTTGGGCCATTAAACATGGATCTTACTAAATCCGGATCTTGTAAGTATGGGAGTACGAGACAGAATTGAAAGTATCAAACGCAAAACGTACAAAGAGACCGCATTCGACAATAGTGGAGAGGTTTCAAGAAATTACGAGTTGATAGTAATTAGATTGGTTTATTACAGGAGATTCAGATACGATCTTTTGGACCTGAGAGGGGTATAAAAGTCTAGACAAATGCCAGTTGAGGACAGTCTACGGTCGCGGTCGAAAAGGTTTTAACTTCGCGGAACGTGACGAAACGGTGGGTGATTTAAATTTGAAAAATTCTAAGTGATAATTATTTTTGATACTTAGAAAAATTCACATTCTAGTCAGTGGTCTACAGAAAAAAATACTTTGCAGTTAGAATCAGTGAAAATAAAAATTGAAGACAACGCATTAATTACTTGTGATAAATAAAAGTGCTCGTGATAAATACAATTTGTTTTAGTGGAAAATTCGGATTTTATAATCACTTAATATCGTATTTTTAAATTTAGAAATTTCGCGTTTAATATTAGTGCAATAAATAACTGAAGTGATGTGATAATTTAGCGTGAAGGAGTTATAATTAAATACGTGTGTTCAATCTAAGTGAAAGTGTTCTAACAAATAATAAATATTTAAATTAATTATCTTAAATAATAATAATAAAACAAAATAATATTTTATTAATACATAAAATTTCGGAGGGATAAAAATTTAATTTAACAACAATTACCATCTCTAAATTAATCGTGAAGTAACTATCATTTAAAGTGTTATCTAACCACCGAGTTTTGAAATAAAATACAGTTTAGAACGATAGAGTTCATACATCATTTTAATTAATTAGATTAATTGAAAAAAAAAAAAATTTGAAGTCAAAAAGATTTAATTAAATTTAGGAAAATAAAAATTAATTTAGGAAAATTGCAGCAAGGTTTACTGTGTATTCCCGGTCGGAAAAACCTTGGTAGGGGTAAGTCTTTTCCGTTATAAAATTTTACAGATTCCAAGGAGGAAGTGGAAAGCAGCAAACATTGGTATTTGGATTAATTATTTGACCAAGATATTACTCGCTTAATATGTGATATGTAACTATATTAAAATATTATAAATATAATAATTATATTTTATATATTTATATATGTAAGTATATAAACATATATATATGTAATTTTTGTTCCCAAGAAAAATTATAATCAAAAAAAAAAAAAGGAAAACACTTATATAAAAAGAGGAAAAGGGTATCGATTCCTACCTCTGAATTCATCAATAACTATCAAAAGTAGTTATGTGTGATAAATTTACAAATCAATATTTTATATTTAATTTTATGTATGTATTAATATAATTTCAGAAAATCCAGAGCATTTGAAATAAGTTATGATATTAGAAAATATTCCAATCATAATATAATTATACATATTAATATTATAAATTATTTACTGAGACAAAGTATATATATAAATGAATAAATATGTATACGTAATCGGGTATCAGACTAGACAATTGCGCTAAGTACATCATTACCAAACAAAGAAAAAATTTTAGAGTCATCTCACACGTCTCCGGAATGTCTAAAGTAAACATACCTCATACGCTTGAATCTAGGTCACAAGGCCGTCGAGAATGTTTTACAAAGCTCAAATTGTTTACAAAATAAATCGGTCACTGGGTCACTAGTTCGAATACAGTAAAAAGAAAAAAAAATGACCTTGATTAATGGATATCGTACTTAGGTATTAACTTCTAGGAACGGGATAAAATTATTATATTGCGCAATTATTAAAGAAAAAAAAAAAAAAGGGAATTAAACACTATTCTTAATTTGAACGTGAAGAGGTATACAGACCTAAGCAATTGAAAATTAACAGATTTATTATAGCAGTTCAAAAGGGTGTATTGAAGATTTACATGAAACATTTGAAAAATCACGGGATAGTTCAAAAGGGTGTGTTGAAGGTTTACATGAAACAGTCGAAAAATCACGGGATAGCTTAATAAGGAGTAATGAGGATTTACATGCTTCAATTGAGAATCACGGGATAGCAAGAATTTATCAAAAGTTGAACATTGGAGGGGAGGGAAAGAAAAAAAAATACAGTTCAACCAACAGAAGGCAGTGTTCGCTTCTGTAACAAGGACCATTAATCAAACCATAGAGATGGCGGATCTCTCAAACAAAACCGTCAACAAAACCAAACAAAAGCTTGGAGTTATGGCGAATCTCCAGAACACATCGCCAGATAAGATCTTATTGTACTAGTATATATTTATATGTCACCCACTATTCTTATGTATCTATTCGGTATCAATCTGAGGATTGTGCAGAATCCGATGGGCGAGATCCGAGCTCGGGATGCGTTGCAAGTAGTTTCGTATTGCGAGTTATAAACCTTCCCAAAACGTATGTTTACATATATATCTTTTTATGTACTGTTCATTGAATGAAACGAACTCACTTACAATTAGTGCTTTAGGCCTGTCGGGTCACTCTCGTCTCATTTCTTGAACGTGGAGGGAGGATTCACGACCCGTAACTCCACACAAACCCGTGAGTATATGATTGCATATAGGACGAAACCGGTTCGCCCTAAGTAAATAGTAAACTTTGGAGGAGTAGGAATTTGGAGGTATCTGGGCTTGGAGGAAGACCTGAAGGCAGTGCATGATGGCGAAAGGAAGGTCAATTGGGACGCGATAACTTAGGTATCAATCAATTGAACCGTGCCAAAAGACTGTGCGAATTTTGGGTTGACTTCTAATCACCCTGCTTACTTGATGGAGGCCGGAGCCAAATTTTGCCAGAAAAGGGGTTATTCTGAGTTCGTCAAATATGCAATTAACTAATTACATTAACCTACTAAATCCATCCTTATATGTACCTTATAGCAACTGAATCTAAACGGAGGGGCGCCCAGCAGATACGAGATACAATCATAATCAAATTTACTAACATTTAACCATTTGAGTTATATTTAATTATCTGTTCAATTAGTCATGTGTAGTTTCGATTAGTATTGCTTATTCATGAATTCATTAGGATGTAGGGAATCATAATAAACGTCAAAGGGAAGTTAGTTCATTTAGAGAAATACTTAAGGTTAAATTTGCAAGAGAGAGACCAATACAGTTTTGAAATTCAACACTCTGTTTAGAATCAAGAGGGTTACCACAAAATTTAAAGTAATTAAAATCCTATATCATAAATCAAAAAATTACACAACGTTTGATGGAGTTTAATTACAACCTAAATACGAAAATATTTACGTTCAAAGTCGTAAATAACGTATTTATTAGTTAAGTACATATATCGCTAAAGGTATGTAGTACAAGGGAGCTTTAAGTAGCTTTCTGTAGTTATCAGAGGAAATAAGGGTCCAATTTTATAAAGGCTTGTGTGACGTAGGGGAGGAATTTTCCATCCCTACCACACATATGCAAAGCCTTAAGAATTTAAATATCGATCAGAGCCAAGAGAAAAGACGAAATATTACGACTGGTGCCAAGTGCCCAGGAGTAAATAAAATACAGACAAAGACAAATACAAGAGAGAGTAGAGAAAACACAAACATCACAACCTGCACATTTCAAAAATTTCGGCAATCTCCTTGCTTTTTTCGTCATATTTGCAATATTACCGAAATAAGTAGGTACCTACCCTGTATGAATAAGGTTTTAATTTGAACTGGCCAGCAAAATATACACTTCCGATGGAATCTCTAAGCGCGTGTTTTGGTATTTTTTTTTTGGAAAATATCGAGTTTTGTCAGTTTCTCCTGAAGTTTTTTGCATGGGATGGTCATGTTATATTGCTATTAAAAGTTGCGGAATCTTTTCGGCTATCGTATTTTTTGAAAACATTTAACCCGGAATCGGTTTTTCAGCGGCAATGACGTTTTCGGCAAAACAACGACCGAAACCGCTGATAGTTCTGTTCAGTTAGGCTAAATATTTGACATCTAAGATCGTGACCTGACTCAACATTCCTGTATAAAGGAAAATTTGTATTGAAACAAACGCCTATTTTGTCATTTTTTTTTGAAGCGCTATCTGTCGGCGGGAAATATAACCGAGCCGAATCGAGTGATTTAAGTAGAGCTTCTAGTTTTCGCCGCTGATTCGTATCAGAGAATAAATCCCAATATATGTTTTATTTTGTCGAAAAAAAATATCTCCCCGTTTCCGTGTCTTAATTTCAGAGTTCCGAGTCTGAAAGTGTCACCTCGAGCGAATGTGAACTTCGAGGTGGTTGAAACGTATAGGGCAGAGTGGTCGTTTTTAGCGTGCAGACGCAGGTTACTTAGGTCATTTTGGTCTTTCCCGTAGTTGTCTTAAAGTCACCTCAAGCGAAAGCGAACCTTCAAGTGGTTGAAACGTAAAGGGCAGAGTGGTTGTTTTTCGCATCAAGGCAAAAGTGAGCGGTCGAAAAACTAAGCATTAATATATAAGATCTTTTTAATTAATACAATATTTATTTTTCCGTGTCATTATTTATGAATAACAATTTGAATTCAATCCTGAAGATTATCACATTTAGTTAATAAACTTTATTTTTATTCCCAAACCTTAAGTATTTCAATAACAATGTTGTAAAACAAAGTTAGTTTTATGTTACCGGCTTCAACACGCTTTGGATTTGAATTCTCAATTTTGAAATAATTTTTTTTTTTTTTTTAAAGCCTAAAACGAAACACGCTGTATGAAAGTTTTGGATCTGTGTTAGTGCTGTGATGAAGTCAACTTAACTTGCGAGACCTATAGGTACTAAAGCGCTCTCCTCACGACACTAAATTTAGTCACTAAATTTAGTCATGACTGCATATTGTATGGTGAGGAGGCACAACCGCCTGCGAATTGGCAAAAATCACCAGCCGAATTATTATTTCCCTTCTGCCGGGACCCCCCACTCCTTAAAATTGGGTCGAATAGCCGGCCGTATTATTATTTACCGTCTGCGAATTCTCTGTTGGGGCCAGCCGCAGAAGGAACGCCCCCGAATGGACATGTTACGACGGGTCATTTAATTCATTTCTCCTCGAAGAGCGTTCCGCACGGTCGTTAGCACTGTTAGCAGCGACTTGTAGCAGTACGCGTATTGCCAAAACTTATACCGGTTCAGTCGCGGTAGCGACAATTTATATTTTAAAAACACCTCTATATTGGTTATTTTTTATCACTTGGAAAAAACCAAAAATGGTTCAAAAATCTGGAGAAAATAATCTTTTCAATGTGTGTATTAGAAATTAATAATTTTATTTCTAAATATTTTAATTTTGATATTATTCCCATATACGTATTGTAAATTGGTTATTTTTTATCACTTTGCAAAAACAAAATTTGTTCTAAAATCAAGATAAAATAATCTTTCTAATGTGTATTATAGAAATTTAATCATTTTATTTCTAAGTAGGTATTTAAATTTTGGTATTGAAAATTTAAATTGTCGCTCCCGCTCCCTATGAGACGATGTATGAATGTGAACGAGGCAAGGAGTGTGTGCCGAAAAGGAGTTGCCTACCTCTGCGGGGAAACGGCGTGATGGTTAGTTAGTTAGTTTTTGTTATTATTTTTGACAGTAATTCTCAGAAGAAGGAAAATTTTTTTTTTTTCATCACTGTTATTATTTTTGTCTGTTATTCCCAACAGAAGGATTAATATTTTCTTAACTGTGGGAATTTTTTAATTAATTATTTTTACATGAAACGACAAAAAAGTTAGTGGACGATAATGTTCATAATAAATTTGCCTAATAAAATATGTGTGTGTTTTTATTTTTTTTCGTTATAGGTAATTTTAGTTAGAAAAATACGTAAGGTGGAACATTTTGAAACTTTTTATGTTTGCCTGCAAAAAAGTTTTTTTTTCAAAAATTATACAGGGTGGAACAGCGGTTCACGACGAGTTCATCGAAAACGAATTCATCGAAAATCAATTCATCGAATCGCCAATTAATCGAAAAAATATATTTTGTTGATATTTGAGAGAAATGCCGAGCGGACCGAGAAGTTAAAAAAGCATTGGTCAACCTAAACTAACCTAACCTAACTTAACCGATTTAACCAATTTTTAAATATTTTTTATCATCACTAGGAGGCGGCAAAGTGGAGGCTTTTACAGAGCCGAACTCTAGGGAAGACATAACTTAATTTTTAAACACGCAAAAAACGCGTAGGTACCTATTAAATAGTTGTTTTAAATTACTTCACAGTTTTAGCAAGTTGAGTACGTTGTCGGAAATAAAAGTTTATTGAATACATGACGTGCAAAGTTTTCTCGGAATGGTTTGCTTTGGAGATATACTTTAACTGCTGACCCTGTACAAATCACAAATGCGCCCAACTGTTCAATTTGGCAGCCACATCTGGTCTGGAGTCCCAAAATAATTTAAAAAAAAAACCATGAGTGCGCAAAAACGGGCGGTCCGTTTGATAGCTTCCCCGATTACAACTGGATCGTAATCTTTAGAATGGCATCAGTTAGGAATGCTGTCCGTGTTCTACCGGTATTTCAATGGAAGATGCTCCAAGGAACTAGCGTTTGTGATCCCTTCGGCACCGTTGCATAATTGGGAAAACACACCAATCGGGCACCCAACATTTGTGCATGGTTGACTTTTATGTCGCATGAGAATATCATTTCTACAGCTTGTTCAAGTTCTCGAGTTCTTGAGCTCAGCTGTCGAATGATTGCTGGCTTCTGTGTTTCCTCCCTTCTTCAACATAGATCTCTTCAAGGCCCTTCTTCTCCCTAAAAAAAACTATCCACACAACATCACCATAGATGACATAGACTCTGAAGAAAAATTATTTTCCTTGGGACCTTCTGTGTGGAGTGAAAGTACAACAATAAAAAATTAAAAACATTTGTTTATGTGAATACCGCACAAGAATCTCAATTGCTGGGGCTGGAAGTTGGAAGAGGAAGGTTGGGAATTACATGGCCATTCAGATCAGGTCACCAAACACGGCCAAAGTCATTTCAAGCAACGCTTGAATTCTGAATGGTTGTCTCACACCAGGGTGATGCTGAGAGTCTCTTCCACTCTGAAACGCCCCGCAAATATGTCATATTGTATATTATTTAAAATAATTTTAAAATTTACGCGCCCGACATTTGTCGAGTGAGAACGAGTTATGAGAACGAGTCGAGTCACATGAGAACGGTTCGTTCCTACGACTCGTTCTTGAGTTCAACAGCTCGGCTATGGAATGATTTGCTGGCCTCTTTGTCTCCAATGGGTCTCTTTAAAAAAAAAACTCCACACAGCAACTCCAAAGACTTAGTGTTGGGTAGGACACGACATCAGGAGGAGTTTGTAGTTGAGGTGAGGTATTACAAAATATTTTCGCTTACAGGGGGGGTGGGGGGTTGGCTAGATAATTCCAGCTCTACACAAGGGGCCCTGAGGAAAATTCCCCTCAGACCCTATGTCATCAGCTGTGGACGTATAAGTCAAAAGGACTCCCTCAACCACTCTCTCCGGATCCGGCCTGGACAAACTTCACCCCATGAGCCCAGGTACCCCTGCTAAGTCACCAAACGTAGCTAACCACTTGGGGTGACCTATGGTAGATGTGTTGGTTATCTAATAATGGTTCCTGGGGCGGCGGTACCCATACCCGCCTCCCGTGTTTGTCAGTTTTGTAATACGAAAAATGGATATGAAAAAAAGCCTACCCTCCCCCCCCTCTCACCCCCTTCCACCTCCTCCCCCCACCACCACCTCTGATCCACCGCCCCCTGCACCCACCCTCTGATCCCCCCCTCAGCAACCCCATCCATCTCATCTTAACACTCCCTCAACCTCCCTCCCTTGGGAGCTGTTGGAACTCTTGTGCGGTATTCACATAACACATAACAATAATGTAAAAAAAATTTTTTTTTGAGCAGTTGGAACGTGCTGTATTCACATAATAATAATTTACAGTAAAAATATATTTAAAAAAAAAATTAAATAACATTTTGAGGCAGTTGGGACGCTTGTGCGGTAATTTACAATAAATTAAAAATTTTTTTTTTTTTGGAGCAGCTGGTACTCTTGTGCGGTATTTACTTAACAATACATAATTTACAATAAAAAAATATTTAGAAAAAAAAAATTTTTAGCAGTTGGGACTCTTGTGCGGTATTCACAGAACAATAATTTACAATGAAAAATATTTAAAAAAAAATAATTTTGGAGCAGTTGGTACTCTTGTGCGGTATTATTATATGAATGGCTCACCCCAACACCACCTCCCGGTTCTTATACAAAAATCTCATTCAAACTCCTCACGCCTCACCACCTCTTGCATTTGACCCATACACCACCTCTTGCATTTGACCCATACGATACGTGACATGACATGTAGCCCAATACACCAACCACCTCACACCTCACCGACAAACCTCATCCCATGAACCCGAGCACCTCTGCTAAGTCACCAAACGTAGCGAACCACTTGGGGTGACCTATGGCAGAGGTGTTGGTTATCCATTAAATGGTTCCCAGGGCTGCGGTACCCATACCCGCCTCCCAAATTGAGTCGACTATACCTAAATAAAAACAAATCTGTTCACATCTTATTTCAAGTGGATTTCTAAAAAATACTGTCGAAATATTACAATAATAAAATTATATTGTCAATACTGTTTCGTAATATTCAAAGTATTAAAAACATTTCACGTCCTGCTGTAGATTAAGGAAAGATTGTTTTCTTAGAAAACAAGCTGATAATATATCTCTTTTCTTTTCCTTATATTTTCTATTGAAGAGAAAGAGACGAAAATAATATTATATACATATGTTTATAATATTCCAAATATTGGTATCATATTTCATTTTGCTTGACTCGCCGCTGAGGGAAACCGCAGCTAGCAAGTCAAGTAAAGTGATTTTTATCACAAAAAGGACAAAGAGAAGTATAAGATGTAATGTTATTTTATTGAAATCGATTTATACCTTTCCATTTGAACTCAACCTTTTGCATGTCGTAATATTTTGTCTGCTATATCACAGTAGTTCGCTCTGCACCTGCATGCTAATGCCAGCGACAAAACTGGAATATCGTTATTATTAAATTTTCTATTTATTTCCTACAAACTTGGTATAATATTTCATTAAAATAACACAATTGATATCACACAACCTCCAAACTGAAAATCCAATATATTTGTATGTGCAAAAGTGTTGTTTGTACGAATTCACTGTTTGAAAATCTATTTCGTAAAAAATAATAAAAAATTGAGAATTTGTTCACACCAGACCTCTCGTGGTATTCGCTAGCCACGTGCATGAGCTACACTCTGTTTAAAACAAATTTGACCGGTTAAATAACGATAATTTAATTGTTTTGCCTTTAATAATGAGCGGCTCTGGAATTTTACGTTTTGCCGCCACTATCCGCCTCATAGGGCCGGTATATCAGTCATTGCTAAGGAGCACATTCCTCGCTCAACTTAAACCGACCAAATCGGCCGCTTAAGCCGCAGAATAGTTCCTTTGCTAGACGCTGTGGCGCTATTGGCAATAACACATCTCAGGACATCTGTCAAATTTGACATTTGCCAATGTTTCGATTTCAATATACATCTGCTACGTACGTAAATTACATTATGAATAAATTAACCATCAGCATGGAGTTTGAGCTTTCTTTGAGCGTTGAGGATTTAGATATCGTTCATTTCGTAGAACATTTAAACAGACCACGCAAAGTGCGAATATATAAAAACAGGGATGACGACTTCCTGGCGTGGATGAAATTCAATTTTATTACAGGTTTCGTCTCTCCAAAAGGGTCGCAAATTGCTTGTTAGATTTGATAAGGGATGACGTCAAATCTGAAATTAACTGTTAAGTGAAAATGCTTTTTAAAAGGTATAAAAAAGTAGCTAACAATATAGTACGTCTGCATAGTGTGCTTGTTTTCATTTCAGGAATAAAGCACTCTCTACAAAACACCAGATACTTTTGACAATCAGATACCTAGCATCTGGCTCCATGCTGATTGCTGTGGAGGACTTAATCAAAGTTCACAAAACTACCGCAAGCAAGCACATTTGGATAGTTTTACAATCAATTGTATGTTTTACAATCAACTGCTTTCATTACTTTGAAAAATGATGCTGAAAGTTTGGAAAAAAAAGAGGGTTTTTTGCAATAGCATGCTTCCCTAAAGTGATTGGTGCTCTTGATAGCACATGCGGGTACAGTCCCCTGGTAAGTTAAACGTCATTTTATCCAAGTGCTTGTCCCAATATCAACAAACATGTCCCCCTTTGCTTGCTTACCTTATTCGACTTATGAATGTGCAGACTAATCATTAGTGAACCATTATTTTAGGTGGATGCAAGAGCAGAGATTCACCAGAACCGAAAAGGTTTCTTTTCTGTCAACGTGAAAGCTATTTGTGATGTCAATCTCAGATTCACCAATATCGTTTCAAGGTGGCAGGGGTTACATGTTTTATATTAGTGTAATTATTCATTTTTTGAGCTAACGTAGTTGTAAATTTACCTCAGGCCTCTTCAGCATTCAATCATACTGAAAATTAATAATATAGGTACTTATTAAAATAAAATAAAATGTCTGAGGAAGTATAACAGTGTTTATTTTTTAAATGTCTTTATTCAGGTGTAATATTTAATGGAATACAAACAAATTACACAAAAGAAGAATTCTTAACAGACTTGATACTTCAAAATGAAGATAATGACGGATCAAAATCTGGATATATTTCAGGTGAAAGCTTTCACCGACAACATAGAAATAACCTACTTTATTTAATGGTTACTAGTTAAGCTGGTCTATATTGTCATGCGTGACAATCGGTATAGTTATAGTAGGAGTCATAATTTTTTATTTTATTTATTTCATTATTTTAATATTACATTTGATTACAGTAATGACGTATTGCTCATCTCACTAGGTGTGAAATGCCTGTGTTGAGATGGCAATTTACAGAGTGGTTGTTATCTAAGTTTTTGTTTACATAATATGACAGTTATAAAAATAAAATAAAATCAGTATTTTTTTCTTACATTATACAATTCAAGTTTGAATGTAGAAGATTAAGACAAAATAATTTTGAAGCAATTAAATTTCAGTTTAACAAAAAGGCGTAATATTATGTATATATGTTTAAATTGTAATTGAAAATTAACATCCTGTTGACAAACTGCTTAATTGCGGTTTAACGGGATTGTAACTTGAAAAACAATAAAAAAGGAAAATATTTTAAATTGAATTATTATTTTTGTGTATAAAAGTACAAATATTACTTAATATGGAAGTAGTATTTGTACTTTAGTTTTTCCTCCTCATCAGTTCCATCCCGAGGAGGTGCTCCTCGTGTTCTTCCTGGCGTTCGACCTTGAGGTTTTCGGCCCTGAGCAGATGTTCTTTCTCGTTTTCCTGGAGTTTAGTCTTGATGCCCTCCACCTTGAGGAGGTGCTCCTCCTGTACATTTTGGAGATTTGAAGCAAAAATTTTCATTTTAAATTCTGTCAAAGAGCTCCACTCGGTGGTTGCGGTAGTAGATTTTCTTTTCTGCTGAAAAAGAAGAATATAATATTATAAAAAGTTGTTAACTTGCTTCATTCCAATAGTTGCTTCATTCCACACCCATGTATTTCACAATATAACTGGAAATAACTTATATTGTTACATACGTGTTTGCAAAATAAACCTTTTCGTCATGAAAATTCTATATTCTCTTCCTTAATGTCAACTGATCAATTTGAAAAGTTTTGATGTAGGAGTATCTAAGTTTTTGTGTTTTGATAACTAGCCACCACGACATTTCCGGGGGGTAGGCAGAGAGGATGGACCACCAAACATCTCGGTCTTATTCATTTAAAATAATGTATATTATATTAGCGGCACAGATGTGTAAGACTGGTATAAGACCACCATTCAGAATTGAAACGTTGCTTGAAATGGCGTTAGCCGTGTTTGGTGGCCAGATCCGAATAGCCAGGTACTCCCCCATCTCTCCCTCTCCACTACCTTTAGCCTCACAACATACCCTAATTGGGGATGCCATAGTCTCACTGGCTCTAGACGGGAGCAGCTGGGACTCTTGTGGGGTACCTACTCATATAAAAAAATACATTCCTTGCCTCATTCACGTTCATACATCATCTCGTACATACTCTTATATTATTCTGACTCTTGACATGGTCCGACTCACAATGTCTTGCCAACTTCTACCATTCACATTTGCAATATATATTCTCCTAACACTCCTTTCTTCGTTCATTCGCTCTACCTGCCCATGCGTCCCTTTCTGTATTATTTTTATTTTTTCTTTATTCATTGTTTTGAATGGTTACATCATTTTTGGATTTTTCGAGCACCATGCTATGCTCAAGCCCGTGTTATGGTGGTCGGGTGAATAATTATATTATAAATAATGCAGGTTATTTTGTTACACCATACTTTCAGGTAGGATATTATCAGTATCACCTTGGTGTTGGTGATACATCCACTCAGAATCCAAATGCTATTTGAAATCAGTGGCTAGTAGTAAAACAATTCCCCTCAGGGCCTATATCATCTTTGGGGATGCTGTGTGGAGGGTTTTTTTTAAGAAAGGTAGGAGAGGAGAGTACGAGGAAGGAAAAGGGTTTAAGGGGTGGGTAGGAATCTGGTAGGGTTCGATGTGTCTTGGTCATCCGCCTCCAAGACCTAGACAAACCTCACCCCATGAGCCATGAACCCGGGCACCCCTGCTAAATCACCCAACGAAGCGAACTACTTGGGGTGACTTATGGCAGAGGTGTTGGTTATCCAATAAAGGTTCCCGGGGCGGCGATACCCAATCCCGCCTCCCAAATTGAATATATATTTTCAGTTACAACATTATCAATAATGTCACACTTTTCACTCTTACCACTCTAGCTTATGAAAAGTCTAGAACTGTCCCTGCTTGAAATGCTTTAGCCTTCTTTGGTGATCATTTCTGAATAGTCAGGAACTTCCGTACCTTCCTCTGCCTTAACTCCTTCACATATCCACCCCGTTTAACCTCACAACATATCCCACAGAAGATGCATTCTCACTGACTTCAGTTAGCAGGGAGAGGTTGGGACTCTTGTGGGATATTCACATTAATTCATACGGCAGAAATGAAAGATATGAGTTCAAATCAATTTTAAGTTAAGTAAGTAACTAACCAACTGTCATACTATCAGAGAATGAATCGCCAAACGTGCATACATCTTCTTTTACATGCCCTACTGTGATTCTAACTCTTGGCGTGGTCCAACTAATGAAGCCAATCTTCCTCGGACGACCCCCGGGTTCTTCTACCATTCACATTCGTGCCATATATGGCAAACATAACAAGTTAGTATTTCATATTACAATTAATTGATATGCATACTTAATAATAGTTACCTTTGAAGACTGTTGATTCTACTCCGGTCGACTGGGTGAACAACGGTCCCATTATACAAGTCAGCTCATCCAATTCCAATTGACCGCATTGGACGCTTTATTCTCCAAAGTGAGCGAATACTTTCATGAGACCAGCTCCACCAGCAATTTCACCCCCTCTTCCGCGAAATTTAGTGTTCTAGTATTTTTGATTTCTGAAATGATTCACGTAAAGCAAGGTTAACAAATAATTTCATACTCGTTTTCCAACTAGTCAATTCTAATCATTAATCTAAATCGAAGTAAAAATAAAATAAAAACTATAATGAACAACAATAAATCGAGCTTTTAAATACACAATTGTGCGTAAAAAAACTTACCAGAAAATAATAAAAAATATCGATGTTTGACGTTTGAAGTTTGGTTTTAACCATAGAGTCCATAGATAATAACATAAATAGATTGGTTCTGCATAGAAATTATCATAGACTAAACGTTTAAAATTGGTCAACTCTAGGTTTACGACTGATATACGCATTGCGTGCTAAGCCACGCTGAGCTCCACATTCCGTCAAGGCCGAGCTTAAGCTCAACTGATATACTGGCCCATAATCATCACTCTTAATGACCTTTGTGAGGTGTTTATGAGTTGGTTTCATTATGAGTTGTCTGGTCACCGTTCCTTAGATATCCCTTTTTGCAGTATCAGACAATCGGAAATCGAAGAGATAACATATAAATTTTACATTGTCACTACGAAACTGACAGTTGCTAAACACATTTAACTCAGTTAAACAGACCTTTTTGGGTATTTAATTTTGACAGCTCAATATCTACAAAAAAATTTTTTACGATGAATTGATTTTCGATGAACTCGTTTTCGATGAGTTTGCTTTCGATGAATTGATTTTCGATGAACTCGTTTTCGATGAATTTGCTTTCGATGAATTGATTTTCGATGAACTCGTTTTCGATGAATTTGCTTTCGATGAATTGATTTTCGATGAACTCGTTTTCGATGAATTTTCTTTCAATGAATTGATTTTCGATGAACTCGTTTTCGATGAATTTGCTTTCGATGAATTGATTTTCGATGAACTCATTTTCGATGAATTTGCTTTCGATGAACTCGTCGATTACCGGAACAGCACGTACCCGAGAGATTTTAACCAGCGATTCCCGAGCTTATTTAGAGTAAAAAATATGAATGTCATTTTTCTGTCCGATGACATTTTTTATCTATTAAAACAATTTTTTTTGTCTTCCTTTGTAACTCTTGTATATTCTTCAATTACCTGTATCAAGTGTGTCTAGTCCATTTAAAAATCAATGTATTATTCATTGATTTGCGTGTTCTTATGTAAAAATAATTTTCCTTTAGAGGTATAATGTTGTCCTTCCCGAAACGAGTTTTATCAAACTCATTGGGAGTAATGTATTATAAATTGTATGGAATAATTTTGTAATATATTATCTCTAATAAATAAAAATAAATTAATAATAAATAATAAAATATTATTCCATCACGCGCCGCAACTGAGTACTCAGGAGTATAAATTGTTTATAGCGTTGCGGTCATTTGACAAGCGTTACGTCTCGTTCTAGCGGCACTTCGTTGAAGCGAGACAGTGCTAGTTCGCTCAAACACATCCCGTCGTGATGGGATCAGTAGCGACATGTGATCGAAAAACATTTTTTTGTTGTTTATTAATAGAAAAAATATATCATCGGACAACACTTTTTACTCCAAATATGCCCAGGAATCGCTGGTTAAATCCCTCGGGTACGTGCTGTAACACCCGTATTTTTTATTTCAAATTGTAAAATTTGAAAGCGTCGTTTATCACCTTTTTAAAAACAGTTTTTAGTTTTCGGATATGTTCATAAATATTACATTTATTTGGATTTTATTGTAAAGCGTAAATATATTTCTCGTTTTTCTACTAATGGTGTTACCAGATTGAGCAACTCACTGAAACTAACACAATCCATTCGCAGAAAGTTCCTAAAATCAAGAGGATTCAATTCCCTTGCGATATTTATGTGGCTAAACTTACGCCTTTCGATAAACCATTTATTTGCCCAATATTTTCTTTTACGAATCGCATTATTGTCTGTTGTCAATAAAGCCAACGCTAATCCAATACGTTGAAATTTCGAAAGTGACGGAGCCATGACACGTTTGCGCACAGCGCGAGCGCTCCGAACACGTGCGCACAGCGCAAAAGCTAAGACCTTTCTGCAAATTGGATGGTGTGGAGGAAACCGCCAATCTGGCTGGCCAGCAAGAAGTGACTAGAAATTGGATGGTGAGGAGGGCACTTAAGGACAATGCATTGCGATGTTTCTGATATTTGATGTACTAGCAAAACCTTTTAAGGCCCACACACTATCCAAGATGGCCACCGATCTTGTTAAAAAAAATTAAATCATTTCTTACATTTAGCATTCTAATCATGTCGGAAATGAACAACAGTGCATGCAAATAATTTTATAAACATTGAGGAAATCTTAAAATTAAACCTAATGTAATGTTTGTATCTATGCAATAGATATAATACATTGTCTCACGTACACTCAGTAGAGGGGTTGGCTGTCAACCTCGAACTCGTTTTCGATGAATTTGCTTTCGATGAATTGATTTTCGATGAACTCATTTTCGATGAATTTGCTTTCGATGAACTCGTCGATTACCGGAACAGCACGTACCCGAGAGATTTTAACCAGCGATTCCCGAGCTTATTTAGAGTAAAAAATATGAATGTCATTTTTCTGTCCGATGACATTTTTTATCTATTAAAACAATTTTTTTTGTCTTCCTTTGTAACTCTTGTATATTCTTCAATTACCTGTATCAAGTGTGTCTAGTCCATTTAAAAATCAATGTATTATTCATTGATTTGCGTGTTCTTATGTAAAAATAATTTTCCTTTAGAGGTATAATGTTGTCCTTCCCGAAACGAGTTTTATCAAACTCATTGGGAGTAATGTATTATAAATTGTATGGAATAATTTTGTAATATATTATCTCTAATAAATAAAAATAAATTAATAATAAATAATAAAATATTATTCCATCACGCGCCGCAACTGAGTACTCAGGAGTATAAATTGTTTATAGCGTTGCGGTCATTTGACAAGCGTTACGTCTCGTTCTAGCGACACTTCGTTGAAGCGAGACAGTGCTAGTTCGCTCAAACACATCCCGTCGTGATGGGATCAGTAGCGACATGTGATCGAAAAACATTTTTTTGTTGTTTATTAATAGAAAAAATATATCATCGGACAACACTTTTTACTCCAAATATGCCCAGGAATCGCTGGTTAAATCCCTCGGGTACGTGCTGTAACACCCGTATTTTTTATTTCAAATTGTAAAATTTGAAAGCGTCGTTTATCACCTTTCAAAAACAGTTTTTAGTTTTCGGATATGTTCATAAATATTACATTTATTTGGATTTTATTGTAAAGCGTAAATATATTTCTCGTTTTTCTACTAATGGTGTTACCAGATTGAGCAACTCACTGAAACTAACACAATCCATTCGCAGAAAGTTCCTAAAATCAAGAGGATTCAATTCCCTTGCGATATTTATGTGGCTAAACTTACGCCTTTCGATAAACCATTTATTTGCCCAATATTTTCTTTTACGAATCGCATTATTGTCTGTTGTCAATAAAGCCAACGCTAATCCAATACGTTGAAATTTCGAAAGTGACGGAGCCATGACACGTTTGCGCACAGCGCGAGCGCTCCGAACACGTGCGCACAGCGCAAAAGCTAAGACCTTTCTGCAAATTGGATGGTGTGGAGGAAACCGCCAATCTGGCTGGCCAGCAAGAAGTGACTAGAAATTGGATGGTGAGGAGGGCACTTAAGGACAATGCATTGCGATGTTTCTGATATTTGATGTACTAGCAAAACCTTTTAAGGCCCACACACTATCCAAGATGGCCACCGATCTTGTTAAAAAAAATTAAATCATTTCTTACATTTAGCATTCTAATCATGTCGGAAATGAACAACAGTGCATGCAAATAATTTTATAAACATTGAGGAAATCTTAAAATTAAACCTAATGTAATGTTTGCATCTATGCAATAGATATAATACATTGTCTCACGTACACTCAGTAGAGGGGTTGGCTGTCAACCGGGAATGCGCAGTAGTCGCCAATGTCGCCATGCGAGATACTGCGGGTTGGACGTGCGCCTTATGGTAGATTTAGACTTGTAAGGTGCGACGTGACGTTATGTTCTCTGCCGTGATGGCTAGCGTTTACATCTATAAGTTGTCTTCTGACGACTTATGACGATATTTTAAATCAATACGGTCGTAGCTCGTAGTAGTGGTACATACACACTAGCAGAGACGAGGCCGTCCCCGCGCCCCTCACCTTCACCTCTCTGTCGAAAATCAAGATAGCTTCTGTCGAGTCACGTCAGACCGCATCATGCCACAACGGAACTTGTAAATGTAATCGCCTCCATACTAAATGTATGAAACCGATACCGCTGTAAGGCGTCACGTCACGTCGCACCTTACAAGTCTAAATCTACCATAATGGTGACGAGGCCGTCCCCGCGCCCCTCACCTTCACCTCTCTGTCGAAAATCGAGATAGCTTCTGTCGAGTCACGTTAGACCGCATCATGCCACAACGGAACTTACAAATGTAATCGCCTCCATACTAAATGTATGTCGCACCTTACAAGTCTGTCACCGTCACTGCGACGTGACGTTACGCCTTACAGCGGTATCGGTTTCATACATTTAGTATGGAGGCGATTACATTTACAAGTTCCGTTGTGGCATGATGCGGTCTGACGTGACTCGACAGAAGCTATCTTGATTTTCGACAGAGAGGTGAAGGTGAGGGGCGCGGGGACGGCCTCGTCTCTGCTAGTGTGTATGTACCACTACTACGAGCTACGACCGAATTGATTTAAAATATCGTCATAAGTCGTCAGAAGACAACTTATAGATGTAAACGCTAGCCATCACGGCAGAGAACATAACGTCACGTCGCACCTTACAAGTCTAAATCTACCATTACGCTCGGAGCTGTGGGTAGTGGTGAGCCAGTGTTATACCTACCTTTTTACATTATAGAGTTCCTTTTGGTGAGATAGTGATCAGTACACCTAACATAGGACATGATAATTACAAGTACTCAATTTCTAATTATATACAAAGTTGAGTGTCTGTGGCAGACAATGCGCAGACGGCGTGAATTTGTTTTTTATTTGTAACTCTACAGCTTTAAAAATAAATTGATGAAATTTTGCACATATGACCTCAAAAATAAAAGGAAGGTACTGCCTAAATTAGATTTCATAAAAACCCCTTCACCTCCTATTCACACCCCTTAAAGCAGAGCCAAGCCCGGGCAATGCCGGGTGCTTCAAGAGCAAAAACGTACCTACCTACTTTGTGATGTTTGCCATTTTTTTATGTTTCACAAGTGTGTAATTAAAACATATTTTACAGACTAATACTTTAGTCAAAAATTCTAATTTTGCTTATCTTCTTTCTCAAAACCTGCTGTTTTTTTTTTAAAATTTTTTCGTTTGTTTTCCATTTTTTACAATATAAATTGCTTAGTTATATATACATACACTAGAAGGAAATGATGTATATATTATTAACAAAAACTATGAATATAAAACAATACATTTCCGCAAACCAATAAATTACATTAGAAAAAGTCATGCAAGGACTATTTTAAAATCGCCATATTCTAGTGCTGTTTAAGTATCGAACAGTTTTAGCTATGATGCGGTGATGAATTCATAAAAAGTACACAGATCGAAAAAAATACGGTACTTAAACTAAGCTTTAAAAATATAAAAAAGGGAGATACGGAGCTAAAACAGGCGCAACAGCTATGGGACGAGCTTTACTTACGAACAAAAATTTCCGGCGATTTTCCTTGTGAACGTCTGTCAACATTTTCGGCGCCCAACTAGCGCACACTTTCCGATACCCTAATTTGTCCATTATAAAATGGTTTGGATCGTTGATTTGCTGACTTCGAGGTACTGAACTCTCAGACGGCAGTATTCACGAAATTTCTCCAACGATGGATGAACAATTGAAGTCCTCCTTCCCTTCCGTAAACTAGTTAAAATTGGCGGCAGCTTCCATCGGCCCTCAACACCCATTGAAAAAGCAATTGAAGTCATAGAAAATCACACAAATTTGACAGCCGATTCCGTATGGGATCTTCCCCGTATCCACAAAAGATACAGAATCGCTCCTCAGGGCTCCCAAAATACTTGATAAACCTGGAGTTTTTTCCTTCACTTTTCTTCAATGCTCTGTTTTGTCGTGGAATCGGAAGGGACATATTATAATAATATACTGACTACCACAACACGGGCATTAGACAGGGGTCGGCAAACTTTCAAGTAAGAAGAGTCAATTTGTCAAAGAAACAGGATAACAAATATATCATGGAGCCACTTTATAACGGGGCGGGGGGGGGATTGTAATCGTATCGTGGTACATGTGGTGGAACTATAATTACGATTTGCTTTGTGTTATCTACATTCTTACTGTAATATCGCACTTCTGCCCATTTAAATGTTTCTATAAACAATAATTTAATTTTGTGGACACTTACACAGAATTACCGTTAAGTATAAGCCTTAAACCAGCCTTGTGTTCCGAAAGTTCCGAAACCATTCTCATACTTCAGAAGACTGGTTCAATAAATCAAGCTGAATTGGTATCACTGATGCTGATCGAGTCAAAAGTTCGTTCGGCGGCTCCATCTCATAAGGCTGAGTAGGGGTGAAATTGCAATTGATGTCTAAAGAGCCGCAGACGCATATGCAAATCCCGCTGGCATGATTCCTGGCCTAGTATGATATATTAAAAAAATCACAAAAAATGTATTAAATAATTAAAATTTAAAAAAATAGACCTACTAGTGAGATGTTGTGTGTTTCCTCTAGAAAACTCGGGTCAGTGGATGTATGGTCAGGCTCGCTGGTCGCGTACTGTTGATTGCTCGTCGCAGTAAAAACTAAATTGTCGATGGCGTTCATAACAGTTTGTCTGGTAGTCTTGTCTAACTTTGCCAACTTCCTTGACAACAGCTCACAGTATAATTCGCAATCGTGTCTTTTAATGCGTTTTTCGGGTACGCCTTTCATTTGTAAAGCTTCGTTCGCACGTTTGCTCACTGGCATGGTCCTTCTGAGCCGGGGATTGGTTGTCACTGGAATTGGCATGGTTTGTTTTTGGGTCGGAAATCTTTGCTTCAAATTCGTAAGCGGTGGAGGTGAAATTGTTGGAACATTTTCTGAAAAAAATAATCCATTAAAATACACATAAAAATGTCGTAAAAATAGTTTAAATATAACGACGAAACGTGTTTCTCGCTCATACAGCGAAAATTGAAATTTAAAGGTCTTGTGGTTAGCGTCGCTGACATCGATCTTCTGAGCCACAGTTTCCTAGGAGCGAGGTTCGATCTTTAGTGAAACCAATTTCAATTTTTTTAATTAGTCGAGACGCAAGACGCTCACCATTCCAACTATATATAACACCATCTATTGAAAAACGTCAAAAACACTAATATGAGTAAGCAAAAGAGAGCCACAAAAAAGCAGCGTCTAGCGAATCTGAAGAAGACTATAATACAAATGAGATGTTAAAATTCCTGGGGAAAAATTTTAAAATTTTTTATCGGAACAATTAATGAAATATTTTAGAGAACAGATCAAAAATGAACTCAGAGACCTTACAAAATCTGTAGAATTCTGCTCTAATATAATTGATGAATTTGAAGAAAAAAAAAGATACATTGATTAAACAGCTGCAATCGGAAAACAAGGAAATAAAACTGCCAATTAACAAACTCGAACAATTTCACAAACAAAATAACATCGAAATATATGGAGTTCCATTTAAAGAAAACGATAATATGTCAAATAATATAGTCAATAATTTAATGGAAACTATCAATTGCGAATCAGAATCGTCAAAAATAACAAATATTTACAGAATGAAAAACAGAAACCCATTAAAAAAAGTATCCTGCCATAGTAGTATCCTTCCAAAATAAAGAAAGTCAGGAAAAAACTATCACCCAAAAAAGGAAATATGGTGTTTTGTACACAAAAAATATTAATTTTTCCGAAGACGACAAAAGTATTGTGTATATGTTATAGTCAATCCTCGAAGCTCCGGCGCTCCTATTAGGTTTGACTAGTCAATCCTCAGGTCTGACTTGAAGTCTTTGTCAAAGCCCAAACAAATTAAGTTTTTCCCCCATCATAAATATCTACGGATCCAGGTAAGCTATTGAATTGATTTCAAATCCATTGTGTATTATTTTAAAATAAAAAATAGTTTAGGAAGGTTCCAGTGTCTAATCTGCTTCGGTTTCGGCTGTAGCTTTCTTTTCGATCTTCCCCCTTGACATATTTCCCGGGGAAAGATTGGCATATGACCCTTCCGACCTTACCCCTTTTGCGGTTTCCATACAAATAGCCACGTATTCCCAAACTAAGAGGTTCGTGAGGGCGCATTTGTGGTGGCGGTGGTGCTAAGTTCAGGAACAGCGCTGTGCCGGGCGGAAATCGCTATTTCCGTATTCGACAAACGCGAGTATCGATTACAGACGAAGGTCATTCATATTAGACTGTATGTATAAATGATAGTTAAATGTTTTAAAAATATGTAGCTTTTAATTGTTTTCAAGGTTATTATGCCGCGGAACTACCGCAGAAAAACAGTGCCCGCTATATATTATGCACAAGACGATGTTTTATATGCTAATGAAGACATAAATAAAGAAGATCACACATCACACACAAGTGTGGAACATCAGTATCTACCCTACCTGACCTTGCTATAGAGAAACAGTTTCAAAGAGTGATACCTACTCTTGGAAGACCAAATTATTTATTTTGTTCTGAAATAAAAATGTATATCACCTATACAAGTTACATGTTTACGTTATAAGTATAAGCACCACACAAATATATATAAATACAGTAGAACCCCGTTAATTCGAAATCCACGGGACATCAAAAACAAAATTAACGAATTCCCACGTACTTAATTTAAATTAGGAATTTAAGATAGGGATTATACTCACCAAACATAACTTCAAACGGTGATTGTTGTATGCCATGATGGTATGCGCAATTTTTCTGCAGTTGACAGAATCGGAGTCCCTCACTCCAACGATTAGTTTTATTATCGTCCATCCAGGCGAACAATATTTGCTGTACATGCTGATTCGCACGCTCAACGCTTCCCTGGCTTTGAAAATGACGCGGTTTTCCATGCACTATGGACAATTCGGGCCACATAACTTTTAACTCTTCTACGACATGGTTGGCAAATTCTCGTCCGTTGTCTGATTGAAGCACATAAGGTGCACCCAAAATACAAAAAATATCAAGGAGAACGTGAGCTACTTCCTGTGCTGTTTTTGTGCGTAGGGGGCGTAAAATCAAACATTTTGTTAAGTGATCTTGATAGTTTAAAATATATTTGTAATCACGATCGGGACACGTTTGCATATCTATAAGATCCACTTGTCCCCGCGCGTGAATCTCTTTAAATAATAACGGTTTAACGACTAGCCCCTTTTTAGGGTAATTTTTTTTCTTGTGGCACGTTTGGCATAAATCCAAGTAATAGTTTACGCACTCTTTTGTGATATTTGCATACTTTTTATTCAAGGCTTTCATTGTGAGGTCTCTACCACCATGACCACATTCCAGATGAGCACGTTCAATCACGTCGAATAACTCGTCGTCTGTAACGTAGTATTTTATATTTTTTGTATCTGATAATGGCTTAATCAATTTTTTTTCGTCCCCAAAACACACAACATCGTAGCGTTTGAGACGGCGATACTGTAGAGACGTTTTCTTTTTATCTACTTTAGCTGATTCTACCTCACAGATAATTTGCTCATAAATCTGTTTATTTTTTATATGAAATGAACACTTATCTTTATTCAAATTATTAATTTTCTCCGTAAACTTCACTTTTAAACCTTCTTCGTTCACTTTTTCAGGAACACCACTATTTGATTCACTCATCTTTAATCTTACACACCCGCACACAATGTCGAAACACGAAATGATAAAATAATTTACAGAGAAAACATAAAGTTGCTTGCATGAACACCGCAAGTATAAACTTGTTTAAACGTGTTACAAGTACAGGCGACGTTTGACCGAGTCTGCCAGTGGCTTCTAGGATCGACTAGGCAAAGCCCGAAACAGATTATTTTACTTTCGATGTTTGACTGAAAAGTTGGGAACTTCTAGGTTTGACTAAAAATACTTTAATCAAAGGTCGAAATTGGATTTTATTTCGGGCTTAGCCCGAAGGCTTTGGTCAAACCTAGGATAAACCAGTCATTCCGCGAAGAGACTGCATATCGACCTTTGACTATGACACAACCTAGTCACAACGGATGACAAAGAATGACTGATTCTAGCGCGCGGGGAGGCGGGGAGTGGGGAGTAGCCGGGCGGGGAGAATAAACGAGGCGCGGGGTGGCGAGGTATTGCACTGAAACAAAACACTGCGCGTCGTTCTAACCGGACGAATTATCATTAAAATATGTTATTTTAAGCAGTTGGTCGCTTAAAACGTAGTTGTACTAAACGGATATGTTTTAATGGTACTTTACTATAAAACCTTACTTGAGTTTACATTGTCGTCGATAAAAACGGTAAGCCGTTGTAAGCGAAATCGTTATTTACGAATTCAACTATATAAAATTGTCGTAATAGTTCAAATCCAATGACAAAACTTATTTCTCGCTCATAACACCAAAAAATTAAAATCTATGCAAAAACTAAAAAAATTTTTTTTATGTTTTTCATTTCATTCGAAGAACTGCATTTATTTTTTTAAATTTAATTAAAAATAAATTTAATAATCTTATTATCTAGTTCTCCAAGTATTTTAGTTTTAATTTTTGTTACAGGTGTTTCGGCTTACAAGGCCATTTTCAAACTGTGGTTAAGTCATCTCAAATTGCATTAACCACAGCTTGGCCACAAATGGCTTTTTAAGCCGAAACAGTTGTAACAAAAATAAATGACAGAATACTTGCAGAACTTGTTAACAACATTAAAAATTTAAATTTAAAAAAAAAAACGACTAAAGCATTTTCAACCAACAATTTGAGTAGGTACCTATACAGTGTACAGAGAGGTGGTTTATATCAATAACATTAATTTTTACGGAATTAAATAATTATGAAAGAATCCAATAATAATAATAATTGGATAATTTGCTAAACATTTACCAAATTATCCAATTATAAAGTGTGTATTGAGTGTGTCCCCCAAAAGGAAAACATTTATTCATAATTTTCTAGAGCGCCGTTTTTTTGTGAAAAATCACCCAAAGGGCGTTGTGCAATGATACTGGTGAAAAGCCACCATTCGGGTTCAAAATCTCACTTGAAATTTCACGGTATGAGCGCGAAGCACGTTATATAGCCGTGAATTTGATGCAAAATAAATGAAAAATATACCTGAGATAATGTTCGTATGACTGCTTCCAGGTGTACTTTCATCAAAGCTTTCTCCTTGGAAAAACGCACCGGGGTTTGCAGTATCTCGCTAAAATTAAAATAATATTAGTACATAACATAATAAGAAATAATAAAATCTTGAGAAATAATAACAATACATACATCAAGTAAATCATCAAGTTGATCTATAACAAGCCCCTTTTTCTTCATACGTTTTTTACGCTGACAAGTTTCGCACATAGACAGAAAAATATTTATCATTTCTAATGTTACGTTTGCATATTTTCGCGAAGTTTCATTTTTTAGTCTATCTTGACCTCCATGACCAACGGCCACATGACCTGCTTCAATTATATCAAATATTTCATCTACATGCAAGTAGAATTTCATGGGCTCTTTTCTTGTCACTAATTTTCGTGTTCCACAAATATGAATAACCTTGAATCGCTTCAATCTTCTGTACTGCTTCTGAGTTTTCTTATTAGCTGATTGTGCTTCTTCGATTTCATCCACTAAATTGTCGTAAGTTCCTTTTGTCATTATATTGAAATGGTCTTCTTTTTTTTCGTGTTCACCAATCGCTAATAACCTATTTAAAAATTCTTCTTTCCATCGCGTTCCCTGATTTATGTTTGCCATGACAAATGCGATACGTGCTTATCAGAAGAATAACAACTCAGGATAGAGCAAGCTGAGAGCGAGACAGCGAGTTGACTCCCTCCTCCCTCCCCGCGCGTCGCGTCGGATCAGGTGATGTCACTCGACCAATCAGAATAAGGCACGATACAGTTTTAACTGAATCATTTCGAGAAAACGCGTTTTGTCTAGTTAGAACTAGTTTTCACTAATATTCATGTTATTAAGAGCAGTTAATTCTAGTTGCAACAAAGGCATATAGTGAAAACTAGTTTATACTAGAGAATACGCGTCGTAACTAAGAACGGGTTTTAACCGTAACATATACACACACTCAGACTGATAGCCAAAACTATACCGATGTAAAAATATTTACTTTTGCATTTATAAAAAGCATTAACTTTGTCGCTCGCCATAATTTACAATAAAAGCAGGTACCTAAATTTGTTATAGACCACTTTAATTATATTTTATTCACACTGTACCGGTTTAGAAAGAACCCATGAAGGCATCATGAGAATGTTAGAGGTAACTTATGAAACAGACTATCGACAGACATATACACAAATTTTAGGTGATGAAAGGGGAAGGAGTACCTAATTACGGGAAGAACAGAGCGGTTATTGGAAATATGTCTAGAATAGGATTAAAGGAGGCGGGTATAGGTACCGCCGCCCCGGGAACCATTTATTGGATTACCAACACATCTGCTATATATGTCACCCCAAGTGGTTCGCTACATTTGGTGACTTAGCAGGGGTGCCCGGGTTCATGGGGTGAATCTTGGATCTTGGCGACGGATGCGTCTCCCCACCAACTGCGTGGCAGGCCGGATCGGGAGAGACTGGTTGAGGAAGACCTGTAGACCTCTCCAGCAAGACTCCCGGAACATCGCCTTACCCGCAGCGGGGGTGATTGATTCATATTATGTCCGTCACTCCTGGACACACTGACCCCCAGATTCCAACCCACCCTTCATACATTTTTACTTCCCACGACTTCCTCTCCTTCCTTTCCCGAAAAAGACCCTCTACACAGCATCCCCAAAGATGACATAGGCCCTGAGGGGAATTATTTTCCTCGGGGCCTCCTGTATAGAACGAATGTAAAAAGAAAAAGATAAATTAATTTGGTTTTTCAAAATACCAGAGTTATTAGTTAGAGATTTTCTAATTTAAAATGCTTCTAAGTTATCTAATTTAGCACTTGAATTAAAATGAAATAGAAACACTAGAAATTTGAAAATACTTAAATAATAACTGTAGTATTTTGAACAAACAAATAAATTAATCTTTTAGTCCTATTCTAGACATATTTCCAATAAACCGCTTTGTTCTTGCCGGAAATCCCGTTTGTTTTCTTCTTTTTCCCTTTACCCACGCCCCACTTGAACACAACAATGTGTGTATACATCTGTCAATATTCCGTATCGTAGATTATTTCTAATATTCTCCTGACGAAGGAAGGGTTCTTCCGAAACCGGTAGAATATGAACAAAATAAAATAATATTGCTCTGTAACAATTTCACATGTTTTTATTGAGAAAATATTTATTTTAATACCCTGAGTAATTCAAGGAAAGACGCTTTACAAGATCATTAATTTAAAATCGTCGATCGATTATTAAAATCGACCTTCACCCATAGTAATATATGTATAGGTAATGTTATTGGTGCAATAATCGATATTTGTAGGAAATCTTTCCTGATAAATAAATGTCTGTGTTTTCTTCCTGGTGTAGCATCTTTTCCACATCGAACTCATTTTAACATTTACGTAAACGATAAACGTCAAAACGTTTTGACGTTAAGTCACCAAATGTAGCGAACCACTTGGGGTGACATATATAGCAGATGTGTTGGTAATCCAATAAATGGTTCCCGGGGCGGCGGTACCTATACCCGCCTCCTTTAATCCTATTCTAGACATATTTCCAATAACCGCTCTGTTCTTCCCGTAATTAGGTACTCCTTCCCCTTTCATCACCTAAAATTTGTGTATATGTCTGTCGATAGTCTGTTTCATAAGTTACCTCTAACATTCTCATGATGCCTTCATGGGTTCTTTCTACACCGGTACAGTGTGAATAAAATATAATTAAAGTGGTCTATAACAAATTTAGGTACCTGCTTTTATTGTAAATTATGGCGAGCGACAAAGTTAATGCTTTTTATAAATGCAAAAGCAAATATTTTTACATCGGTATAGTTTTGGCTATCAGTCTGAGTGTGTGTATATGTTACGGTTAAAACCCGTTCTTAGTTACGACGCGTATTCTCTAGTATAAACTAGTTTTCACTATATGCCTTTGTAGAGGATCCAGAAACTTACAGAAATGTTTTAAGAATGACGGCCCCTCAATTTCAAGAGTTGTTAGAATTAGTTGAACCTTTAATTAAAAAACAAGATACAGTATTCAGGCAGGCAATCCCGTGTAAAACGAAGCTGGAAATTACTCTAAGATATCTCGCAACTGGAGATAGTTTTAGGTCTCTGGCATTATTATTTAGAGTACCACACAACTCAATTTCAGTTTTTTTAACCTGCAGTGATGTCCGCTATTTATGAAGTTCTCCAACCATTTATTAAGGTAAGTAATAAATTTAAACTTATTTTTGATTACTTTTAAGTAATTATCACAAAATGGAACAAAACTAGAAAATCTAAATTAATAAATTGTTTTTTTTTGGTTATGGTGCGTATTTAAAAAATATCACATCATATAAAATAAGTTATAAACAGTTTGAAATGTAAAAACGATGTATTATATTATGCTTATGTTCAATTTTATAAACAAACTCAAATAATTACAATACATTTTATATACTGTCGTCGCCATCATGCAACAAGTCCTCGGGGTCTTTACAAATACTTTTTATTGCTTCGTTCAGAATATCCATGTTTTGTGGAGACACTCTCTCCATGAAGCACGAGCCAGATGATTCACTATGTGTGTTTTCAGGTTCACTATACATAGTAGTTCCAATAATTCGTGATGTGAAGCGCTGTTTGGACGACTTATGACACCACTTTGTGATTGTAGTTCATTGTAATTTCCATATAAATTTGCAAGTCTCTCTTCAGTTATTAGGTTTTGAAACTTGCTTTGAAGTATAATGAAACTTTTCAAAGGGAGCTCTCGCATTTGAGAAGCAAGATGTTTTCCAAATGTGTCATATTGGTATTCTGTGTCTGCAGTAGCCATTTCTGCTATCTTTTGTAATTTGTTGATTGAATTTTCAAATCTATTCGGAAGTTGTTTAGTAAACGGTAATCCTAATTTTATACGTTTTGGTGGTAACTTTCCTAATGACGGACGCTTTCCTAATAACTTAGATTTACAAGAAGCAGATGTTGAGGGTTTAACAAAACTTTGTGACTCTGGCGTTATCACTTGTGATACTTCAGACGTATGCTCAGTGTCACTTTCATTATCAGCAATACATGATGAATCTAGTTCGTCTTCAGACATCAAACACTGCTGTATATTCTGAAAAAAAGTATAATCACTATCATAGCAGTTTAGTTTCCACGACTCATACTTTTTGAATATTTACAAAAATTTTAAATCGTTGGAGGATAATTCGTTATTTTACTCGATTTTGTAAACATTTAAATTTAAGATTTTATTAGAGTTTATAATTTTTTATGTTAATTATTTCTAGGTACCAGAGACAACGATCCAGTGGGAGGAGATCCAGAAAGGATTTGAGTATAAATGAAATTTCCCTAACGTCTGTGGGGCTCTGGATGGGAAACATATTCGAATTAAACGGCCTCCTAATTCGACATCAATGTTTTTCAACTACAAGGGAACCTATAGTATTGTGTTATTTGCTATGGTAGATGCAGACTATTGTTTTAGATATATAGATGTTGGACAAGATGGTAGAGCCAATGACAGCACTGTATTCAAGAACTCCACTTTAAAAATAGCACTTGAACAAAACCTCCTCAATTGGCCAAAAGGAGGACTTTGCGTAGGAGATGATGCTTTTTGCCTGACAACATACTGTTTGAAACCTTTTTCACACAGAGGCCTAACAGTAGAAGAGAGAGTCTTCAATTATCGACTATCGAGGGCCAGGCGCGTTGTTGAAAATGCGTTTGGTATTTTGGCCAGTAGGTTTCGTGTTTTTAACACGCCTATACCACTAGATGTGAACACTGTAGAAATTTTAGTGAAAACGGCTTGCTCTCTACACAACTGGCTACGACATACTTCTCCCAGAACATATTTTCCTTCAGGATCTGTGGACGATGAAGACTTAAACACGGGGGTTATAGCACCAGGGGCGTGGCGAGACATGCCGAGCTTAATGCTCCCAATGAACCGCCTGTATTCTTCAAATAATTATGGTCAAACTGGAGAAGAGGTTCGGCAATGGTACATGCATCAATTTATGACACAATTATCAGTTCCATGGCAAATGACGTCAATTGGTATAGAACCAACACTAGCAGTCGAAAATGAATAACTTTTTGAAAACGTATAAGTGTATGTATTTTACTATTTTATCAAATTATAAATAATGTAATAAAAGGAAATATAACCAAATATATATCAAAGTATAACATTAATTGACCCATGTCTTCTTATTTATTATAATAAAATAATACATTTCGGAAACTAGCATTTGTAAAATTATTATTGACTTTTTTTGAGCTATTTTTATATTTTTTATGTGCATTTGAAATATAAACTTTTACGAATTCACGTAAAACAACGATTTAGCCGCAGACGATTTTTGATATTTGTTTTTAATAAATAAGTATTATAAACTATTTATGTAAAGTATATTTATTAATATTATATATATAATAAATGTCAATTGGTAAGGACTAAGGTTAAATATGAAACTTTAATAAATACATGCCTAGATACAGTTAATAGATACATTAACTTTGAGGCATTCTTAAGAGCGTTTAACCAGCCAGCGGACGAAAATCCACATTTCGTCGAAAGTTGTTCTTCCGATCGTGCAGGGCGGTTACAATGAGAAAGATTGATTATTCTCCGTACCAGCTTTTTTAAATTATAACTCAATAACGAATTTATTTCAATCCAAATTAGCTTTAATTTATACCTTCATCCAAAAATGCTGAAAGGCGTGATGATAAAACTATTAAAATAGTGTACTTTTTGTAGTTATTTTTTGATTATAAGTATTTATCATTTTTCAATAATGTCTAAATTTAATAAGAATGTTAAAAAAATCTGAAATATATTAGTTTGTAAGTGCGCAAATAAATACACAAATGGACCAATTTTCGTCATGTACGTACATATTTTATAATGATTTTATTGAAACTAAAATTAAAATTCTAATACATAACTTTGCTAGATAATGTATTGATTTATTTTACTGCATGATTACATTATTTGAAATGGGTGTGGTATAATACAAAAACTTTTTTGAAAATTTAACAAATCTGCCAACGACCTATGGAATAACCTTATTATACTAAAAATTTTAAAAAATTCTAAAAATTTATTACATACGAATGCTAGATAAAAGAACAATCTTTCGAAATCCATTTATAATTTTTTGTGGAAAAGAGTCAATACGTCTAAAAACTTTTTTGAAAATGACGTATTTCCGGCTTTCTCTGGTAATGCCCTCTTAAGGTTTATAATTATACAATTTATAGTATTTTTTCGGTATTAATATATTATTCTTAATATTTATTTATTGATAATATAATTGATTCTTTATTATTTATCTATTTACTTACCAAATTTGAAGACGATTCTCTTCCTATGATAGATCGTTGCCAGAATACTTCCGCTGAAGAAAACCATGCAAGCTTTGGCTTGTATACATCGTCTGCACCGGCACCACTTTTTTTTGATTTTAAAATCTTTTGCAATTCCTTGCGGTATGTATCACGTAAACTTTTTATTTTTTTTTTCAAAGAATCAAGTGATCCTGGTATATCTGACATGTGTAAGTTGTCTAATAGTTTGTTGTACGACACCTCTTTAAAGTTTCTATTTAAATAGTCTTTCGACGTAACGTCCCACAAACAAGGATAATTTTGAAAAACGTTTAAAAATGTTATTATTTGTTTCGCAGTCCACTTTAACTCAGACATTATAAGTAACTTTAATTGTATCAATTAAAAATTATAAAATAGTCACAACTACTTATATTATTATATTACAACTTCACAAAAAAAACACTGCTTTCTCGTTGCTGATAGACGCAATAGTGGTCAGACTGCGCTGCCGGCTGGTGCCAGCGGTCACGTGATTGATTATTCGCCGCTGCTTGCTACCAAAAGTTAAACATGTTCAACTTTGTCAGCCGCTGACAAATACTCGCCGGCTGGCGGCGCCAGCGCTGAATTTTGTGGTCACACCAAGCTGATCGACGGCTGGCAGAAGCGGCTTCTTCAACTCGCGGCTGGCAACCAGCGTGATGTGACCCGCGCTAAACGTCAAGTTTTTTGGTTATCAACTGCGCGGATCTAATAATTATTAAGATCGTCAAACGACAAGTTTTTTGGTTATAAACTGCGCGGATCTAATAATTATTAAGTATTTTAAATAAACACACTGTCGTAATGGATGATTATTTCTTTCGTGAACTCACTTGTAAATAAAGTCTATTAATTTATAAATCTGTTTCAGAGACGCGGGAGAAATTGACCAATTTAAATTTATCCTATTTTTGATGCTACGTAGTTATTCACGCACTCTAAATTCAATAGTAATCGATATTAGTTGGAAATCTTTCCTGATAAATAAATATCTATTAAAATATCTGTGCATCTCATTCAATAGTAACTTAGGTCATGCAATAAACGCCAAACGTCAAGTATTGCGTACGCGTGGACGTCCGTATTCCAGACCAGTTGTCAAATTGTGTGAACTGCGCGAACTTCACCCTAATTAATTGCTTGAAAGTCCTTCAAACGCCGAAATGACCTTCAAGCGCCGAATTGACATTCAAACGCCGAACACGGGAAGCTCAAACACAACAAAATTTTTCAAACATTTATAACGCATCAAACATTTATTTACGCATTTGCCCGCGCAATGGACCCGTCTGGAGACTGACAAACAAACGTTAGTTTGCTGTAGGGAATTCGGCAACAGCGCGAAATTCGCGAAATTGCGGTAGCGATATAACGCATGCTGTAGGTGCGACAGAGAAGCATTGCATCTAGTATTCAGTGTGATAGAGAAGGACGCAGCGTGGCAGCTGCTAGTGGCGTAGGTACCGTGTAAAAGAGAAAAAGACAACACTATACACAGGTAGTAAGAATCATTTTGGAGTAACAGAGAAGGGTCACAACAGTCAAATAATGTACTTCCACGTATTCCGTTTCATAAATTTAATAAAATATTTGATTTATCAGTTAATACATACATATAATATATTTTAACTGTTGGTCTCCCAAATAAATAAAATAAAATAATATCTCCAATTCCATTAATGCAGGTAAGTAGGTACATACTTTAAAAAGCTCTAATCATTTTTTATAGAGTTATTAGCGAGTTCCCGGCGTGCGTTGTTATGCCACTTAATAAAGAAATTATTTCTCTCTGCGTGTCCTTTCCCATTTGCCCCGTTCCCCTTCTGCCTCCCCTTCCTCTCCCGCGTCCCCTTTCCCTCACGCGTCTCCTCTCCGCCTTCCCATTCCCAACTCTCTTCTCCCGCTTTCCCTGTCCCGTGAACCCCACTCCAGAGTTCCCCTTCCCCTCCCGTATTCCATACGTTCAGTTTCAAACAGCTCGCGTACCAACTATTACAATTTTTTAATTAATTATTGCAAATTTCATAATGCCAGAGCTCACTATTATACATGTATATAGAAACTAGTAATGTTCCGGATATCCGTATCCGTATCCGCGGATATCCGAGGGATAAGAAAGTTCCGTATCCTTTACGGATCTTTTACCTTATTAATTTTCAATTGATACGCTGAAATGCGTATTGAAAAGGTAAATCTGATAAAGCTGACATTTCAGCAATCAAATAGTGGATTTTTATTGATTTGGGTTTTTATTATCCCACATTCTATTTTTCCATATATTCGTTAAAAAAGGTTGTTTTACCGTTTGCAAAGATGTTCCAGGCCGTGATTTTTCATCGGTACTCTTCTTAGCGGAGTCTTCTTTCAAGAATAAATCATATTCTTCAGGATGTATTCTCTGTAGATGATTTTTTAAAGATGTCGTGCCTTTACCCTTACGGGAATACTTTCTGTCACAAATTTTACACTTCGCACATTCCTCATTTATTATCTCAAAATAATTCCAAATTAGACTAGAAAACTTCTTAGTAGACATTATTTTAACTCTTGTACCAAAACGTCCAAAACCATACACAAACGTTATCAGTGTCACACTAAAGCATAAACAAAACAAAAGCAATACCTGCGCAACGCGAGTCGAAACATGTCCTGCCTGTCGTTGCGGCGGGCGTAACGTCAACTATCGTTTGAAGGTCTCGCGCGCCGACACCGATTGAATAAGAAAATAAAGATCCGTAACCATATCCGTATCCGCGGATCTTGACACCAAATATCCGTATTCAGATCCGTATCCGCGGAGATTCATTTTTAACGATCCGGCATATCACTAATGGAAACCAACGCGGGCATGCACACCTCAAATCCCCAAAGTTTCATTGCAAATGGATGAATGGTTAGTAACGCACAATTTTATAACATCAGAGCTCACTATTGTATACAGAAATCATCGCACGTGCACATCAAATCCCCAAAGTTTCATCGCAATCGGATGAATGGTTTGCAACGCATAATTTCATGACACCAGAGTTCACTATTGTATATGGAAATCATCGCGGGCATGCGCACATCTAATTCTAACAGCCTTACTAAAAAAAACCCACAGCACGGCCGATGACCTGTGTTGCAGCAGCAACATGAATAAAACCAAAATACACTAAAACACGATAACATTACTAATAGGATTTGATCTTAAAATGTATTTTAAATCTGGCAACCTTGCAATTTTTCATACTGAACATAATTTAATTGTTTGTTTTCTTACAAAACCGCTAGATGGCAGCGCCTTCGCATTCGTCATTCGCGTTGAAACCGCCAAAAAAAAACTTACTCCACGGGTATGTGTGAAATATTACACAAATCTGATCGTAATATCTATTAATATGACTGATTCACTATTACATTCGCATAATTGAAATATTTACCGTGTTTTTTGTGGTTTTTAATAAGTTTTAGTCAAGTTATAATAACCATAATCATACTTTGAAAATTGAAATGTCAATAAGTATTTTATGTAAAACATGGAAATTCAAATTTACATTTAAAGGATTTTATTTTCTGAGAATTTCATAAAAGTGGTGTTTTTTTTAAATATTAATATCTAATACATGTGTTCCTAAACGTATCAATGAAATTAACGTCTTTAGAGTTGCAAGAAATCTGTTATAAAAGTCGGTATTATTTTTTTAGGTTAGTTTTTTGGCAATAAAAAAACTTTGAAATTTTTATCATTTTTCTATTGTATGCACGAGGAAAAAGTGAGGTGACAGTTTCGTTCCAAATTCATTATAATAAAAGGTCCGTATTTTTTAAATTTTGTTTTTTTTTATAAATTTCTGTACACTTTCATCAAATATGTTTTGGTAAAAAAAAAATCCATTTTTTTCGCGTTTGAATCTTAATATATGGCAGTTTTTGAAAACTAAAGTGTATTTCAATTACACAAATCTAAAAGGTAATTTTATCTAGTTTTCATAGACGGTATTTGTTTTTACGACACCTTTAAAAATAAGAAATATATAGAACATTCAAAATACTTCGGAAAAATTTCATATTTTGTTCAGATATCATTACTAAAACAGAGATAAACTACCCTCTCAGGCCGTGTAAACCAAGTGTATTATTTTCCAAGAACAATTTTTTAATTAGTAATGTTTTCACATCCGCGGCTGTTTGTCAATTGAATAAAATTTTCACTGGGTTTTTTAGTAAGGCTGTTAAAGTTTAATCGCAGTTTAATGAATGGTTTAGCAACGCATAGATAACTCATACACTTACTCATGTACTCATATATCCCCATGTATAGATTATAATTTAATATGAAAATTAATATGTACCTACTTACTTCGTGATTTATGATGAAATTATTAAAATCATCATTATTAACCTACAAAATCAAAATCAAATCAATCTGACTCCTTTATTAGTTCTCCCCGCGGTATTTAAAGTTATTCTTTTTAAGATACAATTTTCTTTTTTATTACAATAACTCCACACAGGAGGCCCTGAGGAAAACAATTTCCCTCAGGCCCTATGTCATCTGAGATGCTATGTGGAGGGTCTTTTTGAGGAGAGGAAGCAATGAACCTTGGTCTTGAAAAAACCCATGTTGAAGGAAGGAGGAAACACAGAGACCGGCAAATCGTTCCACAGCCGAGCTGTTGAACACAAGAACGAGTCGAAGAAGCGACCCGTTCTCATGTGACAAATGTCAACCGTGTACAAATGTTGGGCACGCGTTTGGCGTGTTTCCCGACTGTGCACTGGTGCCGAAGGGATCAATGACGATAGTTCCTCGCAGCATCTTCGATTGAAATACTGGTAGAACAAGGATAGCATTCACACCCGATGTTTGTGCTCTAAAGATTGCAATCCGTCTGGGAGAATCGGACGACCGCCAAGCGGACCGCCTGTTTCTGCATAGAGTCAAGGGTATTTTTCAGATATTTTGGAGCTCCAGACCAGAAGTGGCTGCAAAATTCAACCGAGGGGTGCACTTGTGATTTGTACAGAGTAGGGATGTTACGAGTGTGATATTTTTCACATTCCCGAATGCGAATGTTCAGAGTGCAAATGTGCGAATGCGAATGTTAAGGAATCACATAAAAAAAATTTAGTCAACATTAATCATCGTTTTAATAAAAACAAAAAATCAATTCTTATAATAATCGTAATTAAGTAATTTAATAATCGAAGTTCAAAAGAGGCATATTATATTTCAGAAAAAGCAATTTTGCAGCCTTTTCTCCCATGAGGCGATTTCTAAGTGGTTCGTTTATAAGGCCGGCTGCACTGAACAATTGTTCACTCGGAACGCTGGCCGGTGCCGGTGGAGCGCTCAGACATTTACGAGCCAGATCTGTCAATTTGACGTATTTCAATTTAGTCTTCGACCAGTCCAAAGGGTTTTCACCAAGAGAGGCTCGTTTTTCTTTAAGATATGCCTTCAATTGAGCTTTGATTTCACAGCTTATAGTGTCTCCAGATTCTGCACCGTTGGAGTTTTCGCTATCACTTGAGGAATCTAGGATTTCTGCCAGATTGCTTAAAAGAGTTTTAGCAGAACTTGTCGAAGGCTCATTAATGTTGCTTGTTGAAGTCCTCAACCTTTTAGCATCTGAAACTGAATGCCGATTACCATCCTGGTTACTCTGCTTAGACAGATTTAGAGCCAATTGAAGAATATTGAAATCAAATTCATTCATTCTTCGCACTTTAAAACGACGTTTAAGCGGTTAAACTGGGCCGTTATGCCATGACAGGTTAGACTGAGAAGTGATACATTCGCACTTGGCTCTGACCATATGTCAATCGTGAATGATATGTATTTGAAATCTGCTAACAGAACTTTGATTTTTTCAGCAACTTTGTGTTACAAAACTTCACAGGTATTCTCAGTGAAAAAATTACGACCTTTTAGTGTGTATTGGGGTGCGACTAACTGCATTAATCTTCGAATTAATACGCCTTCAACAAAGTTAAATGGCAAGTCTTGTAATGCTATCATTTCGCTAATTCGGCAGTCAATTTTTTGAGATAATGGATGTTTGGTGTCCCATTGTTTTTTTTCATTAATGTTTCTTCGATAGATAATTGTTTGGTTACCTCTTTTAGTGGAGTTTCTTTTGGTTTGACCAATCTTGACGCCTGGACCTCCGCTTCGGTTCCAACCAGCATTTCGTATTCATTTGAATGAACGGTTTTCAAATGTGTTCGCAACGCCGAAGTAGTGCGCCCAACTGTAGAATAAGTTTTCTCACAAACATTGCACTTCGCGCGGTCTCGATCTATAGGCGTGAAAAATTGCCATATTTCACTTTTCTTTCCCGGTGCCATGCTAAACTTAAAACTGTCAAAATAGCCCAAAACAATTACAAACTCATAAACTATTTGTTTATTTACGTAGGTAACGACCTAAGAGTATGGATACTACTTAGTTCCATGGTAACGACTGATTAGTTACATACAATACAACATTTACAACGGACTGAGGCGACTGACAAGTGACATGACAAATGACAACTAAAAAGATAAACCAATCAAGAAATCAGACACAAACAACGTAACGAGAGAGTAATGCTTTCTATTGGTCGAATGAAACACGTGATGCCGGCTAGCGTGCTCATGCGCTTGCGCGAAAAACAAAAGACACGTGGACAGTGGGCGAGTCACGACTTGATCTGCACACATTCGCATTCGCTAAACATTCGCATCGATTCGTCGATGCGAATGTTTAAAATGATGGGAATCATTCGCATATGCGAATGCGAATGTTCGTAGCATCTCTAGGTAGTACAGAGTTAGCAGTTGTGTACTATTAAAGTATCTGCGGGCCCTGTACAGTACGCCTAGTTTTTGGAAGGCTAACTTAACTCTGGCTTCGATGGAGACCCATATCATTAACGTTAAGAAACAATAATTATTAAATGTTTCATCTTCAAAATTAATTATCGAATCTCCTACACCGCACAAAAAACACCTTTTATTTCATTTCGTAACATTGTAGGGTAGAAGTACTTTTATGTTTGTGTTTAATTCGTAGAACTTGATTCAATTTAAAAAATATGTATTTAAATTATGTACCTATGTTTAAAAAAAACACTTTTATGTACGAATGACGATAATTTTGAAAGCATGGAGTACATATAGTTTACAAGGATAATATTGAAGTGGGAGTGAATTCCAAAAACGTTAAATGTGAATGCGCAGATGGTTTTGCGTTTTTTCTTACACACTAAATAACATATATCACACACAATATATCCTTCGGACAAAACATCCCCCACACTACTAAAACCTAACCTAACCTAACAAAAAAAAAGAATTCAGCGTGGTGGAGATTCATTTTGTCCTTGGGTTATGTCGAGGGATATTTTGTCGGGAATATTTTGCCGGGAATATTTTGTCGGGAATATTTTGTCGGGAATATTTTGTCAGAGGATAAAAACGCGCGGTACCCTAAATAACAACAAGTACAATAACGAGTCGTTTTTTGAACTAATCTCTGTTTTTCCGCTTTTCGTTTTAATGTTTTTTTTTCCATTATTATTATCTCTTTTCTTTTCTTTTTCTTTCTTTCATTTTCTCTGTTCTGTATTTCTTATAAAGCCAAATGATCTTTTATCTTTTATAGCTTTTATAGTGCGACACAAGCAATAGTCGCATGATCTCTTGCTACTAATGAGCAAATGATACCTAGTACCATGTGCGTCACTCCCAAACGAGCATGCTCATTGATTGGCGGATGGAAGAGGTAATAAGCATGTGTATCAAAACCATTATTTAATGTGTAAGAAAGAGCTGCAGCATTATAACGATAAGGAACGTTTGTTTATTTCCTTTTTTGCCGTCACGGTACCGTTACCGTGAATCTTGAAGGTAATTATAAAATCGTTTAATGACATTTTAAAAATACAAGACACCTTATATTCATACCAAAAAAATGTAACACCGCTTATGTAAAGGATAGCCATTCAAAGAATACGCAAGTGAGCGGCCCGCTAAAATAGGTATGTCCACCGGACCTAGTTTATTGAAACAACGCACGTTGTGTCAGTAACGTATGTTCATTCTATTAATTCATCTAAGTAACTGGCATGCATTTCAACAAAAGAAATACGCACTTGAAATAAAGAATACCAATTAAAAATTCATAAAACAATTTAATTAACATAAGCTGTACTCATTTTGATGATTTACTGCAGACGGTAGATAGAATGCTAAAAAAAATTCCAACCCGCAAGCTAGTTCGCTACTGCCGAACATGTACTAGAACTAGATTCATCGACCGCACGAAGCTAAACATAAAGCCAAGATAGTAACTTCAGTGGTGGGGGGCGCTACTAGCTTATATAATACAACCCTATCGATTACTGCTCAAACTCGAGATGCTAGCACACTACATTCCTCACTATCTTATTAGGTTAAAAATAGCTAGAGTTACTAGCTTCTAAGATTACTAGCAATAGCTTGCAGTCCTCGCTTGAAATAATGGCCTTGCTGAACTCTGGATTTGCTTTGAATTTAAGGATCATTTAAAAATTGGAACTAATTATGCGAACAATTCCGATAGGCGATAAAAATGGATGTCTAAATTGTTTTAACATCCCACTATCCTACTTCCTACTAATATTATAAAGGTGAATGTTTGTATGGATGTATGTTTGTTACTCTTTCACGCAAAAACTACTGAATAGATTTTAAAAATTATTTCACTAATAGAAAGCTACATTATTTTCAAGATCTATAGGCTATGTATATATTGGTATATAGCAAAGATATTCAAATACAGAAGAGATATGCTATGGTGTCCGCGCAACTGTCGCCGGACTACGGGCTAATTAGCGTAGTTTTCATACAAAAAGAATTTGTTCATTTTGTTGATTTTTTGAAAATGTGCATTAATATTGGTTAATAATATATTTTGAATAAGGAAAGAATTCGTTCATTTAGTTTAACGTTCGTTTGGTTTATTCGTTAATTATTTGTTCTTTTAGTTTATTTGTTAATTGGTAAACAATATCGGCGACACCCGGAAGCGCAGACCCACATAGTAAAAACAGCAGATAGCACATTTACTTATATTTCAATATCTTTGGAAGACATGGACTCCGAGGAAGACATGGCACGATCAAGTAAATCAGATACTTGAGACGGGCCGTGTCAAAAGTCAGAATAATAGAAGAGTATGTATGAGACGATGTATGAATGTGAGTGAGGCAAAGAGTGTGTGCCAAGACCGAGTTGTTTGGCGGTCCGTCCTCTCTGCCTACCCCTGCGGCGAAACGGCGTGATGGTTAGTTAGTTTTTAGTTAGTTAGATAACTTTAAAAGTAAAAGTTAAACAAAAGGCCGTTACTATAGTTAAATTTTACCAAAATACGTTTTTCAATCAATTTGACTGCTTGTTGTACGTTACTTTTAACTTTTGTACTTACTTTCCGAAAACCGATAGTTACTCTAGAGTTACTCCGACATATTGGCATCATTGGCATATTTAACAGTTCTGGTTGAAGTAATGTACGGAAATGGGTGCTTCAACATTGATTATTAATCAGTAATCATGAAAAATATTGTAGAAGAGGATGATAATGTATTTAAGCATTAAAATGAATCATCAACATAAAAAAAGTTTTTTTTTCAACTTAGAAGATTTAAAAAAAAAATCGCACGTTGCGCCACAATACGAAGTATGTCAAAAATACAAATAAATAGTAGTATATCTGTGTGTAAGGATGGAATGGCCAACCTTATGATTCCAGAGATATCTTCATTTTTAATGGCAGTGCCATACAAATTTTTCTTAAAAAAATTATAACTCCTTCATTTGTACACGCAATTGCTTCATACGAAATTTTATAGCATAGTAATTAATGATCAGCAGAATCCATTTCTAGCAAAAAAAAGACCCTTGAAAATTCAAGTCTCTATGTCTATGAAAGGCGATTTTCAGCCCACTGTGCGCCATCCAGCCGAAACTAAGGCCGAAACCAAAACTGAATTTGGAAGGTTTCGTTCTAGACTGGGAGGCGAGATAGGTATACCCTACGTCATCGAGTACACGATGAAACTACTTTGTAGTGATAATGGACATTTAGAAAACCTTTAAAAAGCTGGTCTGCCGGTGTGTCTCTTCGCAGGAGCCGCACAGTCATGAAAATAGTGAGCAATTTTTTTCTAAAAAATTACATCATCGAGTACACGAACGGGAATGGTCTCATATGATAAAGGTCGATTAGAAAATGAGAAAAAAGCAGGTCTGCCAACCGGCAGCCTGGCACGTTCGCAGGCAGCCGGCGTCAAAGTGGGGTAAAAAATAGTAAATTTTACGTCATCGAGTACACGACTGAAACCAACGAATAACTATAGTCCAAATAATTTCTTAGTCTATAACAAATACCGACTGCAGAAGGTACCCTACGTGCTACCCGCGATCAGATTGAAAAAGATCAATTGCCCCACCGGCTAAAGTTGATCATCACTGGTCTAGAAAAATAAAATCTGGTTTTTAACAATATTTTCAAACCACTTTACTTAAAATATTTTAATGATTCGGTAATGTTTTTATTAATCTTGAATACAAATAAATAGCGTGCATCCATCCATCTTAAAAAAGGTTATGATTATATTTACGAATTAATTAAAATGTGAGGTCTCCTTGTTAGTGGTCGTATCCTATTAACGCTCGGATCGTCGTTTTACTGCCAAAGTGAAGTGCTTTCTATACTGGCGGTAAAAGGAGCACTCATTAACGTTATTGCAATCCAAAGCATTCATAACTCCGAGCAACGGATAACCAACACCTCTGTCATAGTAGTTCACCCCAAGTGGTTCGCTATGGTGACTTTGCAGGGGCGCCCGGGTTCATGGGGAAGGCTTAATCGGGTCTTGGCGGTAGTGTCTGCCCACCAAATAATGTGTAAAAAAATGGCGCTCTTACTACTTGATCAGCAGCTTTATCCTTGTTTTTCAGAGAAGTAAAATAACCCATCGTGACGCGAGCTGTAGATCCACTCTTCTCAGCTTCCTTCGTTTTCAATACATATCTCCGCAACGAGATGTGATTCAGTCCATGTTTCATTGCGGAAGACCTGAGGGATTTTCCTTCCAGAACTTCCCTGTGGGCGGCTTCATAGGCCGTGATAGGAGCCAGCCCTCGGTTAGTCTTCCTGACTCTTACACGTGGCATTCTGCCAAAAAAACCTACATTCAAATTACCATATCCAACTTATTCATGGACGGTTAAAACATGTTACAATTGTCCCCGTCCCAACTGCAGGCTTCGAGTTTCAAAACAATGGGAACGTCTCCTACAACGGAATTTAATGTGTTTTACAAATGTATGATATTAATTGACGCATTCCGAAAACACTGTGAGAACCAAACATTTTGAATTTTTTGAAAATACCGATAATACTAAAGATTTCAGCCGTAAAAATGTTCATATTTGCGGCCAGCCAAAAAGTTTGTCACATCGCAGCACTTTTGCGGTGGTGCCGCAGCAAAAAAATTCGAATTATGAATCACTATGCCGTGTCCCGTGTGACGTCACTCTAATTTGGGAGGCGGGAATGGATACCACCGCCCCGGGAACCTTTATTAGATAACCAACACCTCTGCTATAGGTCACCCCAAGTGGTTCGCTACGTTTGGTGATTTAGCAGGGGTGCCCGGGTTCATGGGGTGAGGTTTGTCCAAGTCTTGGTGGCGGATGATCAGGACATACTGAACCCCAGATTCCTACCCACCCCTTAAACCCTTTTCCTTTCCAGAACTCTCCTCTCCTTCCTTTCCTTAAAAAAAAACCTCCACACAGCATCCCCAGAGATGACATAGGCCCTGAGGGATTTTTTTTTCAGGGCCTCCTGTGTGGAGCTCATGTATAAAAAAACTCTAAAAACTTGTTACAGCTCCTCCCTTTCAAAACGTTAAAGTATTTTCTAATTACAATATACACAAAACAAAGAATTTACATTCACTTTTTTATAAATATACGAAAATTCCTGAGTCACGAATAATCTGACGAAATTAAAAAAAAATCTTACTGCTATCGTAGCTATTAAATGGAAAATTTCCTTGTACAACGATGGGGGACTTAGATAGGAGATAATAATTGATCCCACGAATCCTGGGTTGGGAACTTAATGGTTTCGACCACTACGCTACTAGACAGTTAATAATATTGCAATAAAACTAAATTCACATCGCAACTTACTTTCGTTTGAAAACAGTTGAAAAATGTGACAACTGTCCCCATTACAATTGACCCGATGATTTGTAAAGACATCATGAACAACGACATTCCGATTTTACCGTATACTTCAAAATCAATACAAACAATTGAAACATGTTACAACTATCCCCGTTCCAACGGTATCAAATATTTTAAATAGAATATAGCTAAAATGAAGCACTTACCTTTTTTGTCGATTTTCACACGTTTATCGAAAACACAAAAAATATATTTTACGTTGACACAGATCCGTTCGTGACCACGTCCAGCGGTTGACTGAATTCGTTTGGTTTTCTGGAAGTCGAAGGGGGACTACACTCTTCTCATTTCGCACATATGCGATCCGTGTACGAGAACGAGATAGAGAATAATAATGACCCCGTTTCAACCGAACCCGGTTTTTAACTGTCCCAAGAAGAATTGTAGAATTTTTCAACGAACAGAAAAAAATAAGTATTATAGTAATATACATAGTTTAGAAACAGATTATTATTATTGAAGTGAAAGCTTCTTTAGCACCGTTGAGATTTGAAACTCTATGAAACGAAAATGATCAACACTAAAAAGAGACAAACACATACATTTATAGGATTTAGCTTGCGAGGGAACGAGACAGAAATAAAATATTTATTTAATTCACGGGTACTGGGTTCCAATATAAGTCGATAAATCCACAGTCCCACGCAAGCTTCTTTGGTGTTTTGGTATAAAGCGCCCGTCGAACCTCAGCGGCCAAACATTCAGCAGAACAAGGATCTAATCTTACGAAGTAAAAAAAAAAAACCTATTAATTTATATGTATTTAAAATGTAAAATCAATATCCAATCTTCAAAACCACTCCAAAATGAACGGGCAAAAGAAACCACAAAAGAAAGCGACTCCGAAGAAGTAAACACGAATAACTAATACGATGACCAAATGTATGGGAAAAGGTGCACTGGAATTCGACGACCAAAATAAGAGAAAAAAATCATCATTAAGCTTTTGATGAAACATTGGTATAATAATTATTGCTTATCTGCAATTTCTTTGAACTCCATATCAGAGACAATGCTAAATATTTTAGTCTTGATAATCACTTGGTTATATCCAGATGACTTTTTAACAGTTATTATAAGCAATAATTATCAGCCTGAAACACTCGTCCACATTGAAAAATTTTCCTAGAAAAGATAAGGAATAGAACCCGTGTCCTTCTGATTGCCGGTCAGGTGCTCTACCACTGAGCTATGGCTAGATAAAATTCATATCTGAATCATCATTTTCTGCATTGCTTGAATCTGTAACCGACGTGATCGTTTGTCTCTCTCTATAGCGTGGATTTAGAAAACTCATTTCATCTTCGTACAACCATTTCTTTATGGTCGTGGCTGCCTCGCCACTTTTGTTTTTTTTCTTTTTGATGATTGATTGATCGGTGACTTGTACACGGATTCTGACAGAAAATAATAATAACATTTAGGATGGGTTTTTTTCATTTACCTTTACTTTTAGCTGTGCAGTTTACAGTTACTTTAGCAGTACAGTTGACATTTACGGCAAAATAGGTTTTTTCACAACCCCGACTGTCAAAGTAAAGGCGAATGGGGATGACAGCATGATAACTGATCTAATTCCCATACTTTCGTATTGGGAACTGTTCATATATTTTTTTCATGTGGCAAATCACACAATAAACGTCAAAAATTCTGTGAATTCTATGCGCATTGCGTTGTCTATTATTGCATCGTCTCGTGTAAATTTTGTGATTAATTTTAATAATGAGTTTTGTTGTCGAAACGTAAGTAAAAATTTAATTATATCAGTATTAATAGTTATTTTGAATATAGGAATGAATGATCATCTATATCGTGAACTCATCTTTAAATAAATAACTTTAATCAATACATAACCTATGTACACATATTTGCAGCAAACGTGGAAACAATTTTTCGGCGAGGGAGATTGATTTGCTAAAAGAATTAATCCAAAAATATGGAAGTGTTATTTTGTGCAAGAGAACTGACGCATTGGGTTCACGTGACAAGGAAAAAGCCTGGACCATGTTGACAAGTGAGTTCAATGCGTAAAAACGTAATATTTCCCCCTCCCCATGGAACCGGCTAAAAGCTCCGCCTTGGCGCCAGCTCGCTCCATGGGGAGGGGAGAGAATCTAAAATATGTGACGTCATCATTCTTGTTGTGACCAGCGCGAAAGTAACGTCTATACGTTTTACGAAATATCACGCCAAAAACGGCAGCTTGCGCTATACATTATAGGTACATATTATTTAGACATAGCGAATGTGGGCGGTTCTCCAGTGTTCGCGTCGCTGGTTACAGGGGTAAGTAAATTATGAAACATTTGTAATAGTGTTTTAACTAAACACGGCAATAAAATATTGCTATGTGTATTGGGGCGAGTCTTTTTGCGGCGAGCATTTGGCCTTAGCAAATATGTTATTATCGTGGCAAGCAATTCGCGCTCCCATGTAAAAAGGTCTATTCATTCAAAGCAGATTTTGCTTTTAAGAACTAAATGGTGATATTGTAATGCGAGATGCCTATTTACTGTCAGATTGATTGTATAACGAATCACAGTCATCTTTCCCCTCTTCCCCCTTCATAGTTTGGTTTTACCCCCTCGTCTGTATCTTCTGGTCTATTGAATTCTGATGTCTATGGTGGCAGTATATAAAACGAGTTGCTAGAAAGGTATTACAATCCCTCCTCATTTTATGTTATCTCTCATATATTCATGATGATTTCATTTGATTGTAATTGAAAAAAATGTGTGTTTTGTATATTTTAGGAAGCTGGATAGCAAAAACCATCGCAAAAAAAACAGGTTGTGGGCCTCCCATTCCGCCAATATCGGACCCTTCGGAGTAGTCCTCGGTCGATCGATCGTTTTACACGACCCCGGTCGCTCACGACACACTGGCGTCACGTCTTTTCGCGGCACAAAATACGAAACTCGGTAACCGAGTTTCTTGCGCCGGTCGCCGCCCAGACCGGTCAAGTCATACGCGACACGAAACCCAGGTTATAATTGTATGAACGTTCGCTCACAGCTCACACCTGTAACTAGTAATGTCATGTTCCAGAAATAAATTTTAAAAAATACATGCTTCAGAGTAAAAAAAAAACAATGTTTTATCATGTTTTGAAGGATATAAAAACCATGTAAAAAACGTGTTGTTATGAAGCTTTTATTGAGAATTTAAATAAGTAAATTAGCTGTAAGATGTAATGCTTCATTATAAACTATTATTTAAAAAAATTTCTTTGTGTAATAGGACAAAAAATAAAATAAACGTGCCCATGAATTATTATGATTGCTATGATACTTTTCGACAGTGGAATAGTTAGGTTAGGAATACAAGTTAGAATCTATATGTCTTAGTCATAAGTCACTAGCTATAAGTCTTAGATGTAAGTCACTAGTTATAATTGTAAATCTTAGTTGTAAGCCAGTAATATAAGTAGCTATAAGTCTTAGATGTAAGTCACTAGTTGTAATTGTAAATCTTAGTTTTAAGCCAGTAATATTAATTCTTTTATATATTTATTTGTACAGCGCCCTTGAGGTGATTTTCCACGAAAACGGCGCTATATAAATTAGCCAAGTATTATTATTATTAAGTTACAAGAGGAGAGGGTGTACAAAAGTTTTCAACAAGTAATAATATTTGCAATGTTTGCACGATTTTTATTTGAATTTTAATAATAATATAAAAATTCTTATAGGTGTATGTACATAGATTTTTGTTTAATGTTATATTATTAAACCTAATGAATACTGAAAGACCATAATAGGCTGAGCATAGACCGGTAACGGTAAAAAATAAATTGTAGAGAAATTTTTCAAATTGTTTTAATATGTATATTATGTATTGTTATTTATTAACGTCACGCACGTGTGTGTTGACCGAATGTGTCGCAGTTGTACTTACGCTTCACCCAGATACTTTCTACTACCCGAGTCGAGAGAGCGGGTGGCGAAACCCAACGGTCGCTCTCTCATACATATCTATCGTCGCTCCCCCGCCACATCCGCACCCTAAACCCAGGTTGCAGTTAATTTGTTTCATTGTATTATTTACTCAGTATTTAGCTTACCTGTTCAGTTGCTTTCAGTCTGAAAGTTGTGATGAAGATTTGTCAAAATTGATATAATTATAAGGATATTGTATACCTGTGATGGGCTAAGATCTAAATCCTTCACTTTTTGTAAAAATCTCAATTCAAATGGCTCTATGCAGGTTGTATGATTAGAAAGTCTCTCTCCCGTAATAGTCATTAAACGTACGCCATGACGACTTTTGAAACGTTCCAGCCATCCCTTGCTAGCCACAAAGTCATCTTTTTCATTAGTTCCTTGTAAAAAAACTTAGCTTTCATGGCCAACATGGGTCCCGAAATAGGCGCATGCCTGTTTCTTTCCTGAAGAAACCACATGTACAAATCTTCTTCCACCTCTGGATGTTCAGCTTTAGTCTTTTGCCTGTCCCATAGTCAGTAGTTGACATCTTCTCTTGGTTCTTTTTAATGTCATAAATTGTAGATCGACCTACACCGTATTCACTTGCTAAACTGCTGAAGGATTCATTACGATTTAAGCGATCCAAAATATCGCTTTTTTCTGTAATTGTCAGTGTTCTGTGCTTTCGGAGCTTTTTGGGCTTGTGGAGACATTACTATGTATGTATATGTGTGCACAATGAATAAACAATAAAGAACAATGAACGCTCGCCAGGCCGCTATCAGATGAACGGTCAAATCGTCAAATTCATACTGAAACAAAACGCGTCGAGCTGTCGAGTACAATAGTGGTGGGGCGTACAAGTTACAACCTGTCTAATCAGGCGTGTCGGATTACAGAGGGCGCCGGATTAGTCAGGGGCCGGATTACCGCGGGTCCACTGTATATGCATTTACATTTTTTGCTAATTGGATGAACAAAAAAAAATTATCAAATGAAACACTTCGTTGCTACCACTAATTTGTTTAAATGTCCTCACCAATCGGTTTCGCTTAGCTCAAGCTTCAACGGGATAAAAATTTATACTAAACAAAAATACACAGTGTGAGACAGAGACAGATACAAACCTGCTTACAACAGAATATTTTCTCTCTTACGTTAATTTTGGAATGTTTTTAAAATGAATAAATTGAATTGAATTTAATGTATTTTTCTTTAGTTAAATCTTTTACCCTGATAAAGTTTGATCAAAGCGACGCCGTTGGTGAATAAATTGAAATAAATAAGTAGTTAAATAGAAAGTGTTTGTGGAAGGCGAACGAGCCAGCGGATCTTGAATGGCGAAGCATTCCTATTGGTTCCTCATACGCCAATAGGGATCCTCAGTTCTCAAGAGTCACCTTTTGCCGTGACAAATTTATCAGAACCATTCTGTTCTAAACTGCCGAAGAATTAACAGCATTGTAAAATCGCTTCTTGTTCGCTCCCACTGTCATGTACAAATTATTTATATAAATATTAAATTATGGTGCGGTTATAATCGGATGTAAATTGTTCAATAAACTTGTAAGTATTGTATCAAATGCTTATTTAATTTATACATCATTCATATATTTTCTGCCCACATATTTTTTTAAATTTTTTTTTATTAGTTATAGAAGGTACATAAATTACAAATAAATTTTATACAGTATTTAATTACATAGTAGATATATTTGATGTACCCCCATAATTAAGCAAGGCTTGTGTGTATGGGGGGGTGTTATTGTATTGCTTTTTTTATATCACTCAGTTTATTTATATCACATTTAAATTACCATTTAAACGAAGTTTTCAGTATAATTTTTAAGGTGAGTTTTAAAATTTTTTATATTGGTATTCATGTTTCTATTTTTTTCTGGTAATGAATTAAAAAATTTTGCTCCGAGATATTTATGACTCAATTGTCCAATTTTTTTTTTACATTTTGGAGTGGGAAGTATTGATGTTTGTCTAAGACTTCTGTTATTTTTAAATGGTGCAACTTGATTTTTAATATTATCTTTATAAATTTGTAATGTTGCATGATAAAAGTATAATGCACTTAATTTTCTGACTTTAAATTGTTTGAATAAAAGTTCTGACGAATATGAGTAGGGTTTTTTTAAAATTGTTTTTATTATTACTTTTTGTGATATGTAAATTGTTTGTGTTTGATTTGTATATGTACCGCCCCATCCTATAATGCCGTATTGTATAATTGATTGACAGAAAGCGAAGTATGTGGTTCTAAGTATTTTTTTTTTTTTTTAATTAATCTTGTTAATATAAACTTAATATTTCAAACGACAAAGTACTTAAATTTAAAAAAGTACTTACCTTCTTTTTCTTTGACAAGGGAATTTCTGATGTGTCCTTCAATATCTTAAGCAAAGCATATATTGTCGGATGTTTCATCTGCAGGTGGTTCCACAGAGCCGAGGTTCCAGCGTGTTTTCCTTCCCCTCCCCTCGAAATCATTACTTTGCACAAGGAGCACAAGGCGTAGCGAGGGTTGTCACAAACAGTGAAATATTTCCAGAGAGGAGACGTCTTGTTACCAGTTGATGCCATTTCAATTCACTCGCGATGAAGTTCTAATAAAGATAATAATAATAGATCTCCAAACACAGTTTAAGTCAATTACACCAAAAGTTTCGATCCTAAATGGTGAACTTGAATCGTTAGGTTATCTTTAAATTTGTATTATATATACAAAATTAGGTAATATTACAGAATCACTGGATACGCTGCGAATATTTTTTAAAAGTAACTTTGAAGTAAAATTTGAACAATAGATATTTTAACAAAGTGTTGCTGCCACTGTCACTCTTACTTCGCCGAATACGGAGCGAAAGGGACAACTGCACCTCAGCTGATAAGACCTAAATAAAATCATCAGAATCGGGGTTTTGTATTCCACATTTTTCTCCTCCAAAACTGGACCGATTTTAATTTTTTTTTTACCAATTGTCTGTACGTTTTGCTTTTATTAAAATATATATTATCTAGTTTGTATACTGAACGTCTGTTGATGGCGTTCATACCAGGCAATTTTAACGATTTTTGGAGGGCCCTAATTCCTATAAGAAGTATCTTGAAAACAAAATGAACTGACATGCTAGATCGATATCTATATTACATTAAAAAATATTAGCACTAGTGTCAAAATCTAGAGAGGAAATTGGGGATTATGTTTGTATGAACAAAACGCCGCCCGGTTTTCTCTTTAATTACTACAAACGTACTTACTGTAAGTCTACACTATAACGTAGCTAGCGTTTGGGCTTGGCTTGGTTCAGCGTATCGCTCGCCATACATTCCCATTAGGAAGCCACGGAGCTATAGCACATATGGTGACCGGACAACTCAGAAGCAAAACAGAAAAGTCATTAAGAGTGATGATAAAAAAATATTAAAACATTGGTTCAACAGGTTAAGTTAGGTTAGGGTTACCGGCTATTTTAAAAATATTTTTTCATAGCTTTTAATGACCTTTCTGAGGTGTTTTTGAGTTAGTTTCATTCTGAGTTGGCATGGAACCGTAAGGAGAATATATGACCAAATGTGGGGACGGCCGAGGAAGACATGGTAGGTACGACTAAGTGAATCAGATGCTTGAGTCGGGACGTGTGAACAGTCGGAATAATAGAAGAGCATCTATGGGATGATGTATGAATGTGAACGAGGCAAGGAGTGAGTACCAAGATCGAGTTGTTTGGCGGTCCTTCCTCTCTGCCTAACCCTGCGGAGAAACGGCGTGATAGTTAGTTAGTCACCACACGAAAGAAGAAGTTAGTCAGTTGACGTAAGTGTCTATGTCTATCTGTCTAGTTTCAGCTCGATCGGATGTCGGCAAGGCGTACTTCCAAAACCTATACCGATTCAGTCGCGGTAGCGACAATTTACATTTTAAATATACCTCTATATTGGTTATTTTTTACCACATTGCAAAAAAAATTGTTCTAAAATCTAGATAAAATAATCTTTCTGATGTGTATATTAGAAATTAATAATTTTATTTCTAAATATTTAAATTTTGATATTGAAAATGTAAAGCGACTGAAACGGTATAGGTTTTGGAAATACGCTGTCGGGAAGTGGGTTAATTTGCACTTCCAAGATTTGCATTCGTTCATTCACGAAAACAAAATAGAAATTCCAATAGATGTATTTAAAAATGTAACTTTAACCACTCGGACCCAATAGCTTGTTTTCAATCTTCCTATAACATTACCAGTTATGTAAAGAAGTGCGAGGTGTACCTGACATCATTCTCCCAACGTAAATAGTTGTTTCTTGTAGTATGTAATTAAATTAAATCAAAGTGTTTTTTTTTTATGTTCGTTATTAGTATTAAACGTGTTCAGCGATTCTGAAATTTCACCGCTTATTTCAAGTGTATTACCAAAAAGTATTTAAATAACTTTAAACTGTTACATAACGCACTAACCAACTACACGACCATTACACGACCGAACACAGCGAACGAATCCGGGCAACTGATTCAACTGATTGTCGTCATTGTCGATCGTCGATGGGGATGGTTGTCTGTAGTGGTGCGCTCACGAACGAGTTTGACATTGAACGTATTTCATGGTGTACTGGCCGGATATTCGGCTATCTGATCGTGCGCCGGATATCCGGTATCCGGCCAATTCACTATCAGTGGCGTCTATAATTTAAACACTTACAAACAAACATTGTTGCAAGTATATTCTGTTTGTTATAGTTACTTGCCAAAGGACAGATAAAATATGTGCATAATAATTATAGCAATATGTAGGATAGATAATATGAAATTATACTACGAAAATAATACATTTTCACATCATAAGATAATGTTCAAGAATAAACATGATTAAAAAAGACAAACAACTTAATGAAAAATAATAGCACACAGCAGGGGTAGAGGGTTCGAAATTCACAATTTGTTTTAGTTTTTTCGATTACTGCACAAGAGTTAAATTGCCAGAAGCCAGTGCGACAATGGCATCAACAATCCGGGGTATGTTTTTGACTGAAGGAATCGGGAATGGAACTCAGAGTAACAAGTACTCTGAGGAATGGAAGGATGAAGGGAAGAGGCATAGAATAAAGAATATAACACTAGAAGTGTTATAAAGAATATTACACTAGAAGTCCATACAAATTTTAATGTAAACAAATGTTTTATTTAGCCTAGCCCCCTAGAGTTCTGTCTCACTTAAATTCGTCTAAACTCGTAGATCTTCATCCCATTTGAATTTAGGAAGCAAAGTATTGTATGGAATTATAGGCCTAAATTGGTCCTATAATTTGACCATGAAACAAGCCCACAAGGCACTTCTTGTGTTATTCTTTTTTAAATATTTTTTAAATTTTATTTTGGTTTATTAGGGAAAGAAACATTTACACATATTTCAAATTACATATTACATGGTTGCATGAACCTGCAAAGTTTCCACATAAAATTCACAGTATACACAGAAAAACATAGATGATTAAAGTAAACATAATGTAATAGAAAAAATAAAAAGAAATAAAAAACACAAATCAAAGTATGTAAGATATATAAGACGAAATGAAACCATATACCTATACTTACAAAAATAATACATTTTCTCATCATAAGATAATGTTAACTATAAAATAAACCTAATAAAAAAAGAAAAACAACATAATGAAAATGATAAAATAATACACAATAGGGATAGAGGGTTCATAATTAACATTTTTTTATATTTTTCTATTATAGGTACATTTAGTAAATTGACCTGAGGACATATGGAAAATATCAGCGCCTGAAAAGATATTATTGTATTTTGTGCACGTCCTTCTTAAAAATGAATGTTGTGTGTAGTTTGTTTTTGAGTATGGGAAGTGGAATAGTTGGTTGGATCCTGTATTTCATATTGGACAGTGGGAATTAATGTTTTCTTGAAGACAGTGGTTGTCAACAATGCTGTTGATGATTTTGAATAAAAAAATCTGGTCGGATATATTTCTTCTATCTTCTAGAGTTGATAAATTGTGGAATGTTAATGTTTTTGGTAAATGATATTGTGTTACATTTTTCCAAGTAATGGTTCGTTGTTCGCACAATATATTCCAAGCCTATTAATATCCATAATATTATTCTATTGGAAAAGATAATTTTATAAGTACCTACCTGAGTATTCATTCGGATCTGGTTACTGTTAACGCCATTTTAGGCAAGCTTTCGATTCATGGCATACGTTTTGTATGTGCCTCAAATTGGCAATAAATATGTAATAATTTTACAACTTACCAGAGTTCAACTTTTTTCATCTTGCGAATCCTTCGATGTCAATTTTTCAAACCTAACCACAATGGATTTAATAATCGCTTATAAAAAAGTATCAATATGGATTGTGAACCTCAGCAGGCTGTAGGTAGTGTTGATATTAATTTTTAAAATATGTACTTACTAGTAAAAAAATAATTAAAACTTACCAGTATGTAATACGGTTCGTTTGGCGCGGCGTTCTGCTGAAGAGATGACAATTTGTTCCATTTTTCTGGCCCGTCGTACTGTAAAAAGGAAAAAGATAAATTAATGCATTATTATGGTACTGACAAACATGTTTATTGAGAGTATGATTCTAATAAGCAAATGATTCTTAGTGGCATGTGTGTCAGTGACTTTGCTAGTATTGAGCAATATTGAGCATGCTACTGGATTCGCGGTTGGAGGGGAAGTGCTCTAAGCATTAGACGTGGGCAAAATTGAATGACCGAATTAAATGAATAAATTCAATCTTGTGACACACTCAATCTAATTCTCAATTTCAAAAGGAATTGATTCTTCATTCCTTATCTTTGGCCTTGCTTCCTACGATTTTTAATGACATTATACATTTTTAATTTCCATTTATTTTACTGTTAAATTATTTCAATGAATAATGTGTTTTGTAAACGATTTAAATATTATATTGTTTCATAGGTATTTAAATATTATTAAACGGGCCGCGCGCCGCGAAGTGGTCGACGGACGGTATTGTGAACGACTCGCCTATTACGATTGTATTCCGCTACCGCCGCGCCGCCATTCTAAAAACACCGAACATCATCAAAGTCCATGTCCCAAAATGGCCAAAACGCGGCCGCGATTCATCCGGGTTGCCCGAGCATCTCTTTCACGCAAGGAATTAATCATTTATCCTAATCAATAGTCCTGAGATTGTCCTAAGGTCCCCGCCGTCCCAGGTCCGTGTTCAATGTCCGCGTCCCAGGTATCTAGTCTGTCGAAATCGAGATTGTCCGATTCCGACAGACAGAGGAATTAAAACAAAAGTCTTTTTCACTTGTGACGTCATGGTCTTTTGTAAATCTCAGACCTAGAAATGACGTCAGGCGTCATCGTCACGTCAATGTCACGATATATGTCCCAAACGCCTCTCAGTCCTAGGTCCGCAGCTCGCGAGTAAATCAAGTCACTGCTAGGTAAGACACAAAACATTAGTCAAAAGTTACTAATTCATTCCTCAATGCCAGCCCTTAATCCGTCCGCGCGGTTCATTTATTCCCCCGCGCGCCAAGCCGTCAATTTCATTACATAGTTAGTCGAAAACTTTCGACTTTGAATCTGAACATCGGCTATAAAAGTGAGAAGCTAAAATGATGCTTATCTGTTTTTTGGTACGTACGAAAGATATTGTACCTACCTACTTTTAGACGTAGATCTTGGGTCGATATAATAATATGTAAATTTGCAGATATTATAAGGCCTATTAGCTGTGGTTAGCTGTCATAAAATACTCATCTTAATGTTAAAATGTATGTTTATATTAGATCACGTGAAATGGAACAAAATTATAAGTTTAATAAATAAAATAAAATCAATAAAATTTTAAGGGTGAAACGAAAACTTGTATAATTTTAAGATATAATTGCTAGCAATAAATACATTTTACATACGAAAAATTACGACACTAAAAAAAGACAAACAATATAGGATTTAGCCTGCGAGATAATGAGATAGAATGATCGGTCTCCTCTTTGTGTGGTGTTTCGTAGCTTATTGGTCTCCTCTTTGTGCGGTGCTTCGTAGCCTCCCCACTCATTGTGATTTTGAAAACCGATGAAACGAAAAAGCGACACTAAAAAGAGTCAAACACATTAATCTATAGGTTTTAGCCTGCGAGATAATGAGATAGAATAATCGGTCTCCTCTTTGTGCGGTGTTGTTGTATAATCTTAAGATATAATTGCTAGCAATAAATACATTTTACATACGAAAAATTACGACACTAAAAAAAGGCAAACAATATAGGATTTAGCCTGCGAGATAATGAGATAGAATGATCGGTCTCATCTTTGTGTGGTGTTTCGTAGCCTATTGGTCTCCTCTTTGTACGGTGCTTCGTAGCCTCCCCACTCATTGTGATTTGAAAACCGATGAAACGAAAAAGCGACACTAATTCACTTAATACCCATTATTAACACCCATTCATTTAATTTTAAATTTTTTTTTTCTTTTTTTTTTTTTGGGATTTAATTGAATTAAAGGAATGAATTAAAGGAATCAATTCAAAGGGCCATGGAAATCAGACTGAATCGATTCACTCCTGGGAATCATTCTGCCCACGTCTAGTGTGTATATGTTACGGTTAAAACCCGTTCTTAGTTACGACGCGTATTCTCTAGTATAAACTAGTTTTCACTATATGCCTTTGTTGCAACTAGAATTAACTGCTCTTAATAACATGAATATTAGTGAAAACTAGTTCTAACTAGACAAAACGCGTTTTCTCGAAATGATTCAGTTACTAAGCATGTGTGAATAGGTTTGCTGATAAACATGCTAATTTCGGTTCGATCTCAGTTTGCTGCGGCGCGTGCGCATTATTAGAAAAAAATATCTAAAATGGAGCGTTGATTTTTTATAAGAGTCACGAATGTATTTGGAACACAGGTTACTAAATTACCCACAATAGACATACAAATTCCCCAAAAGTTCCTTTCCCTCTAAAATGAAACGAAATTCTATTGAAATTAGCATTTATTAATGTGAAAAATTCTTGTCACCGATGTGATTTTAAACTCGAAACAAGTGACGCTAAAAAGTGAGAAACACATATGTACATCTTAAGGATTTAGCCAGCGAGAGAATGAGATAGACTAATCGGTGACCTCTTTGCGCCGTGCTTCGTAGCCTGTCAGCCTCCTCTTTGTGCGGTGCGTCGTAAAATAAAATGTGAAATAATTTTTAAACTTGGTAACAATATTATAATAAATAAACCAAACAATTATCCGACTCCTGAGACTATGCATTCGTCTCATTCTCTACAACTTTAGTTTTCTGAGGGTTCACTTATACCGTGTGTAAATAAACCAAACAATTATCCGACTCCTGAGACTATGCATTCGTCTCATTCTCTACAACTTTAGTTTTCTGAGGGTTCACTTATACCGTGTGTGAACTGCCTTTGTTGCAACTAGAATTAACTGCTCTTAATAACATGAATATTAGTGAAAACTAGTTCTAACTAGACAAAACGCGTTTTCTCGAAATGATTCAGTTACTAAGCATGTGTGAATAGGTTTGCTGATAAACATGCTAATTTCGGTTCGATCTCAGTTTGCTGCGGCGCGTGCGCATTATTAGAAAAAAATATCTAAAATGGAGCGTTGATTTTTTATAAGAGTCACGAATGTATTTGGAACACAGGTTACTAAATTACCCACAATAGACATACAAATTCCCCAAAAGTTCCTTTCCCTCTAAAATGAAACGAAATTCTATTGAAATTAGCATTTATTAATGTGAAAAATTCTTGTCACCGATGTGATTTTAAACTCGAAACAAGTGACGCTAAAAAGTGAGAAACACATATGTACATCTTAAGGATTTAGCCAGCGAGAGAATGAGATAGACTAATCGGTGACCTCTTTGCGCCGTGCTTCGTAGCCTGTCAGCCTCCTCTTTGTGCGGTGCGTCGTAAAATAAAATGTGAAATAATTTTTAAACTTGGTAACAATATTATAATAAATAAACCAAACAATTATCCGACTCCTGAGACTATGCATTCGTCTCATTCTCTACAACTTTAGTTTTCTGAGGGTTCACTTATACCGTGTGTGAACTGCACAAATGATTTTCTTTTATTATCTGTCATTTTCGGATTTGTTGACATTTCGGACCCAAATCAACCGCTTTGTTTTCGTAAAAAGATTTGTTTTCTCGATTTGGGATTCGTAGCAACTTTGTTTTAGGCAGCCAGAAATTTGCGCAGCATTGTAAAAAAGACTAGTAATTTGTAAGTAGCTTTTATTTTTAATTACTAAATAGTGATTATTACACTGCGAGTTGCCTATACTTTATACTGGTAGACTATTTTTTTATTGACAAATCACGGAAAGGGAGACATGATAATACAGGGTGGGGCAGAGAGGAGTTACTGATTTCAAAAAATCACTGAAGGCTCCCCAGACCGAGCAGAGGAGCGGGGCGGGTGCCGTTAGGTCGGGGAAATGATGCCGTTTTTTTTCATGATAATTTTTAAATGATATCGTCTGACGTGGCTGGCTTGGCGAGCAATACACATATTGAGCCTTTCAAAGAAGTTTTCGGCCACTCTTTCCAACATATCTTGCGGAATTCCAGCGATGACGTCCTCAATCGCCTCGTTCAGACCTTCAAGGGTTCGAGATCGAAGTTTGTTTGCCTCAGCTTTGACGTATCCTTACAGAAAAAAGTCACTCAGGGTCAAATCGGGAGAGCGAGGGGGCTATGAAATATCCCCCCACAAAGAGATCAGGTGACCTGGAAAGAGCTTTTGCAAAATTTCGCATGAACGATGAACACCATGGGCCATGGCTTCATCTTGTTGACACCAGAAGGCTTCTGTGTCGTGTTCCTTGCCATACTCTTTCATTTTGGGACGCCTAACGTTCTCCAATATCTCACAATAGTGAGATGAATGACTCAATAAAGGCAATGGTTAATCCTTCGTGGCCAGTGCACAAAACAGCGCCGAGGGATACAGCAGTTACGATTGCAATGCAAGCATCTCTACGTTTCACATAATCTTGTGGGCTCAATTCCCGTGTATGCATCATCTTTTAGGGGTATAGGTGAAGGTCTGGGTGTAAGATTTGCCTTATAATTCTGGACGATATTCCAAGCGCAGCGGCATGTTTCTGCGCTGCTCGGTTTGGAGACTCTTCAATTGACGTTCTTACTACCGCGATGTTTTCACGTGTTTGCACACTTTTAGGTCGCCCAACTGGTATTTTAGAATCTGCAGTTCCTGTCCACCTTACATTACTGATACATTTCCGGATGGTTTTAGGATGAGAAAAACTGACATTACGATTTAACTCGAACCGGACACGGAAAGCTCCATGCGTAGCCACAACGCTTTTTTCAGTTTTTAAAGAACGTCTCCACAACAAAGCCCCGGTACTTACCTGACCACGGCATGGTCACCAACATAAACGGCATCATTTCCCCAACCTAACGGCACCCGCCCCGCCCGTCTGCTTGGTCTGAGGGGCCTTCAGTGATTTTTTGAAATCAGTAACTCCTCCCTGTATAATTAAATAGGTAGGAATTTAGAAATCTACTAATTAAGATTTCCGAGGAAATTTTGGTTTTAACTAACTAATTAACTAACCATCACTCCGTTTCCCCGCAGGGGTAGGCATGGAGGCCGGACCGCCTCGGTCTGGGCACACACTTCTTGCCTCGTTCAGATTCATACATCGCACATCGTCTCATACATGCTCTTCTATTATTCTGACCGACCCAAGTATCTGATTCACTTGGTCATGCCATCTCTTCTTCGGGCGTCTCCGGCTTCTTTTGCCATTTACGTTTGCGTCCTAACACTATTTTCCTCGTTCATTCGCTGTACATGCCCAAAACGTCTGAGCATTACATTCTTAATCTTACTCATTACGCTTATATCAGCCTTGCATTCTTTGCAGATCTCCACGTTTCTCACTCATACATATTTTTATTTTATTTATTTAGTAACTTTTTATTTATTTAGTAACTATATAATATTTTTTACATTTTTATATGAAACATGTTAGTTAGATGTATATATAACATATATTCGTAGTCCTCCTCACTAGGAGATCCTGTGCTGAGGGGGACTATGCTTTGGATAAGTTTTTCGGCGATTTCTATGGTTTAACGTTCAATTGATTCGATAAGGTTTTCCAGAAACTTCTATGATGTTTTAAGTATACTAGTAAGTTCATTTTCCGATAGTTCCTTCAGCCAACATTTAATGTCCTTAATGTAGCTATTTTTATTTTAAATTTGTTTGATACTAAGTGGGAGTTTGTTATATAACTTTACTGCTAAAATGCAGAACTTCTTTGACCAAATGAAGAGTTACACTTTGGTATATTAAGTATGTCTGTTTGTTTGGCTCTGGTTTTATGAGCGTGTGAGGTGTCTGCCTCTGAATCATTTTTGTGGTGATGTACTAGAATGTTTTTGGCATAGATTTTCTGTATGCTTGGAACATCAAACTGTTTAAAAATGTCTGTTGTTGACGTCCTTATGGGGATCTTTAGAATGGTCTTTATATTGCAATTCTGAGTTATCTTAAGTTGTTTGTATGTAGTATGTAGTGATTAGATGCTGCTGAGCACCATCCTATTACTCCATATTCCAATCGAGAGTGGCATAAAGCATAATATACTCTCTTTAGATCCCTCATCGACAAGATGTTTCTTAATTTTTTGAAGAAGTAGATGAGTTTTGTTAGCTTTTTTGAGGTTAGATCAATGTGTGAATTCCACTGTAGATATTCATCAATTTCAATCCCAAGATATTTAATACTTTTGGTTTGGGTTATAGACGGGCAGGAACATTGTGGAAAAGTATTTTGACATTCATGTAATTTGAGGGTATGCACATTCATTGGTTGTCCTCTTTTGTTTTTGGAGAAAGTTAGATATTTAGTTTTACTAACATTTAATGTAAGGGAGTTTACTTTTAGCTAGTTTTGAAGTACAGCCAGGCCATGTTCCGCCTCCTTGTAGGTTCTTGTCCAATCTTGTTCGTGGAATATAATAACAGTGTCATCTGCAAAGCTCATTATGTTTCCATTAATGGGAAGATTCATAAGGTCATTTATATATATCAGAAATAGTATAGGTCCTAATACGCTTCCCTGGGGGACCCCGAATTTAATTGAAAGAGATTTGCTCTTTCTTTTACCAATTTGTACAATTTGTTCTCTTCCAGTTAAATAACTTCTAAGTAGGTTTAGAGTTGTTTCGGTTATTCCATTTTTTTTAGTTTTAAGTACAGTATTTCATGATCAATTGTATCGAAAGCTTTTTGAAGATCAATGAAAACAGCTAAGCATTTTTTGCCTTCATCCAGTTTTCTAATAATTGTATTAGTTACATTAGCTATAGCGTCACCAGTACCCAGGTTTTTTCTAAAACCATACTGCGTAGGTGATATTATTTTATTGGTTCCCAAAAATGTAAGAACTTGTTTTTTTATTACTTTTTCCAATATTTTCGACAGAGGAGTTAAAATACTAATTGGTCGATAATTTGAAATATCATTTTTGGGACCATTTTTATATAATGGTATGATCGTAGCAATTTTAAGAAAAACACCTTTAGATAATGATAGATTTACAAGGTATGTCAGTGGTTGAATTTATTAGAGATAATATATTACAAAATTATTCATAAAATTTATAATACATTGCTCCCAATGAGTTTAATAAAACTCATTTCGGGAAGGACAACATTATACATCTAAAGGAAAATTATTTTTACATATGAACACGGAAATCAATGAACAATACATAGATTTTTAAATGGACTAGACACACTTGATACAGGTAGTTGAAGAGTATACAAGAGTTACAAAGGAAGACAGATAAACTCGTCACTGGTTAATAAAGTTGCTGAGAAAACAACCTTTTAGAGCCTTTGCCAATATTTTTTTGTTTGATTCTGGTAGTTTTAGGACATTAGGTAATGCGTTGTATTGCGTATGTGCAATGTATTGTAAGGAGTTAATTCCAAATTTAGTTGTGGGTGTAGATGACGATAGGTGTATTTGATTTTGTGATCGTGTTTTGTGCTGGTGTATATCGGAATTAAAGGCTGGTTTAGTGTTGGTGTGTGACGAGTGTTGAATTATTTGTAGGATGGCAGTGGTGACGCAATATTTTGGCAGAATGGTAAAGGGAAGAATTTGTGTCAGTGAGTACATGTCTTTGACATGCGTATCCCATGGTAGATGGTATATATTTCTTATGGCTCTATTTTACATTACTTGTACTTCAGATATTTGTTTCTTAGTAATGGTGCCCCCGATACTAACCAGATAACTTAGGTGAGAGTGGATCAGAGCATAATATGTGGCACGCAGTAAAGCTGTGGGGAGCACATCTTGAAGTCGATAGAGTACACCAGTTATCGGGGAAATTTTGGATTTAACATATTCAACATGGGAGTTCCACGATAGGTTAGAATCTATGAATAACCCTAAATATTTCGTTACTTGTACATTTTGGAGCTTTTCATTTCCAAGAGTAATATTCATTGTCATGTAATCTTTTTTCCCGAAAGTGAGGTAGTGAGTTTTTTTGACATTGAGGCTTAATTTATTTATCCGCAACCATTTAGCTAGCTTTGCGAGATCTTTATTCATTAGAGATTCAAGTTCCCTCAGATTTTTACAACGATAATAAATCACAGTATCATCAGCGTAAAGTGGAAGTTTTCCCAAGATGCCGCATTTAGTTATATCATTGATGTATAGTAAGAAAAGTAGGGGTCCTAGAATCGAGCCCTGTGGCACTCCACATGTGATTTTTCCAAAGCCGCTTAGGTTCCCTTCGATGTCGACAAGGCAACATCTATCAGATAGGTAACTTCGGAGGAGCTTTAAAAATTTTCCGACTATACCCAAATGTTCCATTTTTTGTAGGAGTATTTCATGATCTACTGTATCAAAGGCTTTTTTTAGATCTATAAAAATAGCTGCTACATATTCGCCCTGGTCTATGTACTGCTGAATGTTCGAGATGAAATCGAAGGTGGCACATTAAGGAGGTTATAATATTTCTTATTTCATTAAGGAGGTTTAAGGAAGTTATAATATTTCTTATTTCATCACTTGTTATCTTGACTATATTGAGGCTGTTTTCATGATTTACATCATCATTCCTCATTGTTTTTTCGACAGTAGTAGAATTTCGTTTAATTTTATTTGCAAGGTTAGAGCCTATATTGCAAAAGTAGGTGTTTATAAAGTCAAGAAGTTTGTCTGGGTGTTTCGTAAAAGATGTGGGAATCTCATCAATGTTTAATTCTTTAATGTTTTTGTCTTTATGCGAGGCTTTAGTATTTGTAATTTCATTTATGATCTGCCAGAGTTTACGGGAATCATTATTGCATTCATCAATTTTGTTTTTATAGAATGTTTCTTTAGCATAACGAATTACATTTTTACATGTATTACGATATCTTTTGTAGAATCGAAGTGTATGGACATCATAAGGGTTGATTTTTACTTTTCTGTGCAGTTCATCTCTTTTTCTGATCGAGTTTATAATATTCTGACTGATCCATGGTTTAATGTGAATATTTTTATGAGATACCTTTTTATCTGTGGTTTTGGTGTTAGATAGAATACTGTGCTGTATAATTTCTACAAAATAACTCCAAGCAGTATCAGTATCATCTTTTTCCAGAAGGGCGGTCCAGTCATTCATTGTTAACTCCCTTTTGACATTTTCCCAATTTGTTTCAGACTTCGTTAGGAGTGATTTCGTAATTTGGTTTACATAAGAGTTATTTTTTGTTATAGATAGAATTATTGTGTAATGGTATGTCAGTGTGGTAGTATAAATAATGGCTTGAGTTTTTGTATTAGTTTTACTAAAGATATGATCAATGCAAGTTTTGCTATCATTAAATACACGTGTAGGTTCCTCAATTAGGCTTTCATATCCATGGTATGCAAGTGTCTGCATGTAATCATATTTTTTTGGGTGGCCATTTTCAAGGATATCAATGTTTATATCACCGATAATAAATACATCTTTAGTGTTTTTTAGTAAACTCAGTTCAAATGATAAGGAGTTTAGAAATGGCTCCAGATTTTTTGTAGATGGAGATCTGTAAATTGCGAGTATTGTTGTATCATTGCCGATTGATATCCTTAGACAGTTCGCATTATTAATACCGATCTCTATGACATCAGCTTCAATATCTTCTTTAATATATACGATGACACCATCATTTTTGGTATTATTCATAATTGTAGAGTAAGGGACATATTTATCGATTTGTAGAGGATAGAACTTATCAGTTAACCAACATTCAGTGAGAATAATTATATCCCAGTTTGGATTTAAACTTTTTATCAATATTTGTAGTTCGTCTAAGTTTTTATTAATACTTCTAATGTTTTGATGCATTATGTTAAAATTATTTCTTATGGATGATAAGTTAGGTAAGTTTGTTGTTATTGTGTTATCCATTTTTGCCATCTAAATTAATTATGTTTTTATATTACTTACTAAATTATTTTCACCATATCATCAAGGTGCTTAATGTAGATTATTTTATCTTCGTGTTTTTTACGTATCATAACTTTACCATTTTTGTACCACACATGTACTACATATGTACTCACTCGCTCATATATGTACGATCGTGTTTACATTTTTACAGCATTCAGTCTATCCTTCATCTGCCAATTCCATGCCTCGCTGCAGTACATCAGGGTAGGTACCAGCACTCCATTATATAGACGGTTAGCTTAGCTTCTTTGACGTTAGCTTAGTTTTTGTTGGCACCAATGGCATTCAGTCCTCCGATAATGGAGTTACCTGCATTTGTCCTTCTTTCAATATCTCTCTCAGCCTTCCCACTCTTAAACATATTTCACAAATACACAAACTCATCCCCCTGCTACAATTATTCATCATTCACAACTATATTGCACATTGTTTTCGTACTCTCTCTTTTTGGTTTTGATTTATTAAATAAAATAAAATTAGAAACATCCTTTTTGGACTAGATTACTATTGTTCATCATTGTCATTATTATAAAATGTCCCGCTATCTGGTGACATTACCTCTCCACTGGTTAAAGTGCTGGGAGCACAGGGCGCTGAAGATATGGATCTTGGTGTTGAATATTTTATTTCTTTATACAGTTTCATTATTCCCAATTCAATCTTTTGATTATAATTCAGCTTTTTCGTGTCGGATAACAGAGATTTTAGGAACAGTAGATCAGGATCATCTTCGTATTGTGAAGAAATTGTTAATTTTTCATCACTGCCAATGGTAGTAGAATATTCAGATTCAATTGGCAACATAGGATTTTTTTCTTTTGGTGTTTTTGTAGTAGAGTTTATAGAAGCTGTAGAAGTTTGGGTGTTATTTTCCACAATATAGTCTTCAGTCGATTCTTCGTCATTGGTGACGTTTTCGTTATCTTGCTGTAGAGTTTGCAATCTGTCGGGTTTGCTTCTCTGACTCGCCAGGAAAACTGGCCTCAAAAACTCCAAAAGATTCATATAAACGTACTTTTTACGTTTTTTTGAGGTTGGCCGCTGTCTACTGCACGCTTAATGTTTAGCTCTCGTTTCTAGGAATCTCTAATGTTTTGCCACTTTTTCTTCAGCTCCATAACTGAAAAAAAAAACATTTATTTATTTTCTTCTTAGCAACTGAGAGAGAGAGATGAGAGAGATATACGTTTACCGCTTCCTCATCTCCTTCCCCTTCTCATTACTTCAGCCTCACAACATACCCCAATAGGCTCTGAATGGTAGGTTTCATAGCTAATGCAGAATATTCATCAAGAATATTGCTTCACTGCTGCTCGCAAATATGTATGGACAACGGAGAGTAAAGCGCAAAATTATCAACACTCCCGCGGACATCCGGACATCCGGACATCCGGACAACCGGACACTCGGACTTTCGAGCAGCGAGCATCTCATAAAATGACGGTACGTCCAGGGATACTTTCTTTAGATTTAGAGAAAAAAAAACCTTTTTGAGAAATGGAAAAAGCTCAAACTCTGGGGACATTTAAGAACTTTGGTTTTTATGTCAATATTCTTAAGCCCATCTGGGGCAATTAATTCTCTAGAACCTAAAACGAAATCCCCTCCCTCAATGGTACAAACATATTCAGGAAGAACTCAGTACTTGATTCATTCTGAAATCTAGTAAGTATGAATACGCTGGAGGCACAATTTGCGAGATGGGTGGACGAGGGAGGGGGGAAGGCGGGGAAGGTTGAAGAGAAACGCGGGAGGGGAACGGAGACGCAGGGAGAAACATTGTTGCATTGCAACGCATGTCAGGTATTCACCAGTAACAAATAAAGTACACTTACATTTCTCTTATTTAATATTTCGTGTCAGTGTATTCCATTCTGCAAACACCTCTTGGCAAACACCATTCCATGAAGTATCCTTGAGGTTCTTGTTATGGTAGTCTCGCGGTTCCAAATACAAGGAAACTTTTCTATGCACGCAATTAAAAATTCGGAGTCGACCATTCTTTCGAAGAACGAAATCACTCGAACACAACAAAAATAAAGCGCGCCCGAACGCGAACAACCGACAGCACGACGTTTCCGACGGTCCGTAGCGGCCGACTGGCGGACGATGTTGGTTATAATACCGGGGCCACGCCCGTTGTCGGACCGGATTGGACGGCCGGAGCGGCGGTAATGAAAATAAGCCACGCCTTTTCACGCCGGCCGTCCAATACTGTCCGACAACGGGCGTGGCCCCAGTATTATAACCAATCCGGTTTTCGAATCTATTTTTATCTGATCAGACAATCGGATGAAAAAACCTAATGTGTGCAGCAAGCCTTACACCGCCACTTCCGCTCAAACAGGTAAATTCAACGCATCTGTGGAATTTAGAATTGCAGAAAGTTCATACCTTTAATTGCAATGCGATTTGAATTCTTTTCGTGACGGTTTAGCATTAATTTTAGGGCTTAGGTATTTTATCTGCTTCTGAAAAAAAACAACAGTCTAACCCGAGCCTAAAGATACTTTTACACGATACTTGTTTCAATGTAGAATCCCATATGCAAACAACATCGGTTGCTATGTAGAAAAACTTTACTTTACATCATTATAAAACTGACTAAAGAAAAATATAAAGTGTTCAAAACATGGAAAAGGTGGTCCAATCCTTTAGACTACCATGAATTCTGTATCCTTCGATCAAGGCAGAAGAAAATGTCTTAAACAATTTATAACAAACGCTGAACTCAACATATCCCGTGAGGAAAAATAAATAATTCTTCTTTACCTCATGTAATGAAACTGGGCGACGTACTGCTGTGAATCCTTTTGCAATATGCAACCTGTTCTCACAGCACTTCGTCTCCACCTTTAATTATAACTTATAACACTACCTCCGATGTACACTCTACCAACCATCACATAAACAATCAAGTTAACATCTCTTCGGTATCAGTTTCAAAAGAAAAAATAATTGATACTATTTCTAACTCATTGGGTGCGGGTAGTGAAAATCCAGCATTCTTTATCAAAATGTGTAGCTGTGTAGCAAGGTAATCGCGAAGCCCTTATTATTGCTCTTTCAATCCTCATTGAAAGGAGGTATCTTTCCGGATCGTTGGAAGTGTGCTCTTATCACACCAGTATATAAGTATGGGGCTAAAAATGATGTCCAGAACTATCGTCCTATTTCTAAGTTAACAATTTTCAGTAAAATTTTTGAAAAAATTGTTCACGAACAACTTTATACTGCGTCCAGTCTGTAATACTCGTAATCCAACATGGCTTTATGTAAAAAAGATCGGTTGTCTCTAATCTTGCCATATTCATTGAAAATATTACGAAATCAATGGATGATCAAATCCAAGTTGACGTAATCTATACAGACTTCTCGAAAGCGTTTGATAAAATTGATCACGATCTTCTTTTATCCAAATTACTAGCTTTAGGAATTCACGGGGATTTGTATCGATGGTTAGTATCTTATCTTAATGGACGCACTTACGGAGTAACAATTAATGGTTTCATCTCTGAGTTCGTAAATATACCTTCCGGTGTACTCCAAGGATCTTACCTGGGACCGTTACTATTTACAATTTTCATCAACGACATTATAAAATGCTTTAATTATGCAAATGTTCTACTCTTCGCTGATTATATGAAAATATATCTTCCGATTAACTCTATCATCGACTGCATTAAATTACAGGAAGATCTTTATAGACTTAATGACTACTGTATAATTAATCATCTCAACACTAACACTTCTAAATGTTATGTGATTACCTTCACTAGAAATAAAATTAAATTTGACCATAACTACCTTATAGCCAGCAAATCACTCAAAAGGGTTACTTAAATTCGTGATATAGGTGTTCTACTTGATAGTAAACTTACATTCGAGGCACATATTAACATGATTGTGAAGAAAGCCCCTAAAATGTCAGGATTCTTATTCCGTATTGGAAAAGAATTCAAGAACATTCAAACACTTAAAATATTGTATTTTTCATATGTTCGCAGTCATCTTGAATTTGCTTCTCAGATATGGAATCCTCAATATAAAATTTATATTAAACGCATTGAAGCCATCCAAAGAAAATTTGTCCATCATTTAAATTTCAAGTTTAATATTGGTTATCGTGACATAAACAGCTCGCTGGACCTTTATGGGCTTAAATCATTAAAAATTAGAAGAGACTACGCAGATATAATATATCTTCATAAAATTATCAATGGTTTTATTGATTGTTCGCCCCTTTTGGCTGAGATTAATTTTAGGTGTTAGAACCAGAGAAAAATCACTTTTTCATCTTCAAAAATGTTCTACTAATCTCAGACAAAATGCTTTTATTTTCAGAGCATGCGATGTATTTGATAAGAATTTTAATAATTTAGACATATTCTCATTAAATTCAAGTACCTTTAAAAAGTATGTCATAGCTAACATTAAATAATTATTTGACCGTGTTGCAAGTTATTATGTTATTTCTGTGAATCCTTTCCATTTACATGCTCGTCATTTGACTTACTATTGTGTTCACTCTGGGTTGTATGTATGTACATATTATTATTATTGCTGTTGTAGTGAGAATAGATTTCTGACTCTGACTACTTTATGTTTTGAAATTTAGTAAGCAGATTATTAGTTTATATTGTGTTTTTATATCTTTTTTCAAGGATATAATTTTGTTAACTTTTTACGGGTACAGGACCCTTACTTTTTTTTTTACTTTTTAATTATAATTTTAATTACATATGTGAAAATCTGTTATTGGATATTATTATACGTATTATTAATGTTATTATTATAAGTGTAAAATATCTGTTGATTTTCCTCAATAAATAAAATAAAATAAATAAAATAATGTTTATACTTAGGAAATCACTTGTACAGCCCCCTTGAGGTGATTTTTCACATAAACGGCGCTATACAAATTATCCAATTATTATTATTATTATCATTTACCAATTTGGGAAGTGGGTATGGGTACCGCCGTCACGGAAACCATTTATTGGGTAACCAACGCCTCTGCCATAGTGGTGCCCAAGTGGTTCTCTACGTTTAGTGACTTAGCAGGGGTGCCGGGAAGGTTAACGGGACGAATTGGAAAGGACACGCAGGGAGAAGCAATTCAATACATGCCGGGAACTAGCTACAGCTAGTAAATATATATTAATATAATTAAATAGTAAACACACCTCATCAAATACTAGGCATAGTTTGAATGTAGGAACTGCCCAAGGATAAAGTATGCGAATGTTCGTTGTTGTCTTGAAATCATCTGCTGTGAAGTGTGTGGAGCACACCGCACAGTTGGGAGTAGGAAACCAATGTTCCGGTCTCCCCATTGCATTTATCCACCTTTCTTTCATTGTTCCATCCTTGGGAAATCTGAAATAACACAACACAGGTAATTGTTGCCCACAAACAAATTTTAACTTTGAATTATTTTTTTAGGTTTGGTCCTACCCTCCACATTACAAAACAATAAATAGCTGCATATTATTTAATTAATTCATCCAGCGATTAGGTACATCACGCCATAACTTATGACATTTTTTTTTAATATTTAAAAAAAACATTAGTTGTGCATGATGAATACTTGGAGTAGGTGGATGAGTTCTTGTATTTGGGTAGTGTGTTTACGAGAGATGGGAAGGCTGATAGAGATATTTAAAGTAGGATAAATGCAGGTAAATCCATTAATGGAGGACTAAACGCCGTTGGCGCCAACAAAAAACTGTCCAAAGAAGCGAAGCTAGCTGTCGACAATGGAGTGTTGGTGCCTACCCTGATGTATAGCAGTGAGGAATGGAACTGGCAGTAGACGGATGAAAGTAGACTGAATGCTGTAGAATTGAGATCCCTGAGGCGTGAGTGGGTAAAATCATGTACCATCGTGGAAGAAACGTGGAGATCCGCAAAGAATGCAAGGCTAATGTAAGCGTAATGACTAAGATTAAAAAAGGGACGCTTAGATGGTTTGGGCATGTAGACCGAATGAACGAAGAAAGGAGTGTAAGAAGCCAGAATCCCTCGACCCATCGCCTTGCCCCGCAGTTGGGGGGATGGATTCATATGTCCGTCACTCCTGGACACACTGACCGCCAGATTCCTACCCACCCCTTATACCTATTTCCCTTCCCAGAACTTCCTCTCCGTCCTTTCCTTTAAAAAAAACCTCCACACAGCATCCCCTAACACGATATAGGCCCCGAGGGAAATTATTTTCCTCAGGGTCTCCTGTGTGGGGCTGATATAAAAAAAAGGAGAATACATGACGCAAATACGAATGGCAAAAGAAGTCGGGGACGTCCGAGGAAGATATGGCATGATCAAGTGATATAATGATTTTCTTATATAATGTTTATAATGATTTTCCTTATATTCTTGAATAAAACAAAGGCGTAATTGCGTTTCTCTATAAAAACAAAAGTATCATTTTTTGAGTAGTTATTCTTTTTTATATCTTCATTTGAGGTCGCTTCTTCTGGTTTGTTACATTGTATGATCTTTAATTCTTCGTTTTGCATTAATTTGAAATTTTTGATACAATCCAAACCAATTAGAAAATCGTAATTAAAATGTTCATTATCTACTACAAATATGTCCACAATTCTTTCTATATTGTAGATTTTTATTTTTAGTGTTACCATACCTTTTGTTTTCTTCTCACCATTAATAGTCTTCAAGTTAACTATTTGTGTATCACTTGTACATGCTCTTGGCTGTATCTTTAATAATTTTGCATTAATTAATGACACATTTGATCCCGAATCATAAATTCCAGAAATTTTTAAAGTATCATTTAATAGTAACTCGACTTTTATTAATGGTGGCACATCTAGTTTTTTTGATTGATCATGTCAAGATTCAGAATAATAGAAGAATACCTATGTATGAGACGATATACATATAAATGTGAATGAGGCAAGGAGTGTGTGACAAGTCCGAGTTATTTGGCGGTCCGTCCTCTCTGCCTACCCCTGCGGAAAACGGCGTGATGGTTAGTTAGTTAGTTGTATTTCTCCATCATAATTTATAATTAGCATGAAAATCGAACAACGCGACATCACTGACAATGCTCAAATTGGCGCATATGAATAAAAACATTAAAAATAAATTTTATATTCCAAATACTTACCGGTGAAATGTAATTCCATTTGTTTTTAAATTCACTTGGCCTGTCCTGTTTTTACAAACTTTCACTGAACAAGCCGGCATTTTGAATAAAATACGGACAAACACACGCGCCGACAACACAAAGGCGACTAAAATGGCGGATTTCTCTCGCGAGGTACTCCGTGCAGTTTGTACTTTGTAATGTTGAACAACGTTCAGTAGCGACAGTCGCCATCTCTTGCGCGATTTTGGAACTAACAACACCGCTCTCGGCGTTCAATAATCAATAGGTACCTACTTTTAAAAAAAAAGACCCCACCACTTTCCCAACGGCGTTATAAGGAAACACATGGTTTCCTCCTTCACCGCACACGTCAAGAATCTATTTTATTGAACCAAGCTACATTTATTTGAACGACTCTAGACCCTCCAATGTCCATGTATACGGGGTTAGAAAGCAGTATGCAAGTACTTACATTAACATAATACAAAAGAATAATAAATCTGGCAGCCCATAGAATAATTCTTCTGAAATCTATAGAGAAAAATATATAGATACACATAAAGGTGTTAGTAAATAATAAAAAAAATAAGAGGTGCGTCCGGTTGAGGAAGCCTGGATAAGAGAAATAACGAAAAGGTAACAGCGATAATATAATATATAAGTTTTTACATTAATAACTGAGAGAAGGTAAAATTAATATGTACTGTGAAGCATTGACATTTTAGTTTGCCATGATCTTTTTGTTATTTGTTTTTGAAGTGTTATGCCGTGTAGCGCAACCTCCTTCTTTAGTCAACGTTTCGGGCAGCGTTACAGGATTCATCATCAAGGCAGAAACATTGGCTAAAGAAGGAGGTAGCGCAACACGGCGTACGCCCCTAAAACAAATAACAAAAATTCTTTTGACCGTGAAAATCTAAAATCATATCTGCTATGATCTGCTTCTTCATTTTAGTCAAATAGAATAACTTATGAAGTTCGAACCTCAGTGTGTTCACCAGGTGAGGTGTGTTCGGATCTTGGCGGCGGATGCGCCTGCCCACCAGTTGCGTGGCAGGCCGGATCCGGTGTGACTAGAAAACCAAAAATCAGAGGGTGCAATTCACACGCGGTACAAGTGATACCTTCGGAAAACTAAAATAGACAAGAGTGGGAAAGCTACGAAGCACCGCACAAAGAGGTAACAGATTATACTATCTCATTCTCTCGCAGGCTAAATCCTATAGATAACTAGCTAACCCGACAAATGTTGTTCTGCCGTATAAATTATTTCTAGTGAATATTTTGGTTGATAAATAAAAAATAACGAATGTATTGTAAGTGTGTGGGGATGGAATCTATGACATAGGGATGTCGAAAGTGAAAAAAAATATCGATATTTATTAAAATATCAATATCGACGTCGATATATCGAGGAAAAAGTATCGATATATCAGTCAAATTTTCAAGAGATTTTGCGTTTTTAAAATAATGGTGTATTCAGCTCAATATTAGCAATAGTAATTTTTGTACACAATTTGCTTTTTTTAATGTACAAAAATCTCAATAAAAATGAAGGTATTTTTATCACTACTCATTTTTATTACGTAATAATTACAAAAATATCAAAAACTAGAAAGCTGTCTTCTAACTATGTAAACTGAGACGCATATAAAGTTTGTATGCGTCTTGGTAACATTCTATTGGCGTATTAATCTGTCAAAAAGGACTTCGTGTTTGGAACAAGGTATAGTCAATAATCATAGACAATTGGGAACCAACACATAGGAGTGGCTTAGAAAAAAATGGCGAAAAATAGCATACATTTCTATGTATGTACCTACACACATGAGATAGTATTGGTGATCACAAATACTAATGCCAAGAAAATAGATTTGTAAGCTATTAATAGTTAAAATTTCAACCGCCAGATGTCATGACCCAATACAGTTACTTGTGTCCGTTCGTTCCTATACGGTTTTGGTTTCTAGTGACTTTAAATACATAAATGTAAAAAAATATCGTTTTTGATACAATTTTCGATATTGGATATTTTTATTTATTTATTTATTTATTTATTTATTTATTTATATCTATATATTACAGTTTACACCTTATTGTTAACATTTTTACATATGTAATATATTTAAAAAAACATTTTTACATATTAATATTACATTTTATTATGTTGTGTGTTTGGTAGGTTTGAGAAGGTGAAACTGTTGGTTGGTAATATTGTATGTTTCGTGAACACCTCACTAGGAGAACCTGTGCTGAGGTGTTTACGTGTTTATGATTAAGTGTGACAGGTACAGGTATTTATGTGTTGTAGTAGAAAGTTAGTTTTTTTTTCATATTTTTTTACATTTTAATGGTAATTGTACATAGATTACTTAGAAGAAAAAAAATATATATATAAGGTATATATGTATATTATATGTACAAATGAATAGTTGGTAAATCCTTGATAGACATGTTTATTTATTTTGCACTTGTTATAGTTTGGTTATGTTTGGTTAGGGATTAAAGTATTTTGAATAAAGTGAATATCTTGATTTTTGATCCAGGCTGTGATATGTTTTTTGTGGATGTTTGTAGATGTATTTGCAATTAGTTGTTGTTTCAGAGTAATGGGCATATAATTAAAAAGTTTAGTTGCATAATACTGAAAATGTCTTTGTCCGTGTGTGGTGTGTTTTATTGGTATGTTCAGGGTTATATTTGTTAATGACCTGGTTTTAATTATTATTTTGGGTTGAATTGGAATATGGAGTTTGTTTTGGAGGAAGTATAGCAGAGCAGATTTGGCATAAAGTTGTTTTATTGACATGACTTCTAATGTTTTGTATATTTCGGTTGAATCTGTGTAGAAAGGCACTTGCAGAATTAGTTTAATTATCGCCTTCTGTATCTTTTGAATTGGGTCAATTGCTACATTTGTAGCACTTCCCCAAGCCAGTATTCCATATGTCGCAATGGATTGAAAAAGTGCAAAGTATATGGATCTGAGTATTGTTAGTGGGAAAATGTTTTTAATGGATTTTATTAGGTGCATGACTCCTTTTAGTTTATTTGTGATGAAAGTTATGTGTTCAGTCCAGCGTAAGTGTGTATCAATAATAACCCCTAGGTATTTTGTTTGTTTGACCCTTTCTATATGCTCGCATTGACAATTGGAAGAAGTTTGTTCACAGTCATGCAGAAGCAGGTCTATGTTTGATGGAGGTTGACCTCTTTGTGTAATACTATGTGTGATGTATTTTGTTTTGATAGTATTGACGGTAAGCGTATTACTGTTTAGCCATTTTTTGACAACTGATAAACTTTTTTCGGCATTTACGAATACATATTTCCATGTGGCAGCTTGACAAAGAAGAACTGTATCGTCAGCGAAGGTCACGATTTTACCTTCAATTTCAATGTCACATAGTTCGTTTATGTAGATGAGGAATAATAAAGGGCCAAGTACACTCCCCTGTGGGACTCCGTACGTAATTAAGAGTGGTTCACTTATCTTGTTATCAATTTTAACTTGTTGAGTTCGGTCAGACATGAAACTTTTAATTAATTCGAATTCTACTCCGTTAATACCAATGCTTTTTAACTTCTTGAAAAGTTTTTCGTGTGAGATTGTGTCGAAGGCTTTACATAGGTCTAAATAAATTGAAATAACTTTTTTCTTAGCATCAAGGTTATGTGTGATGAAGTCCGTTACAGTAGCTATAGCATGATCTGTGCTTCTGTTTTTCCTGAATCCATGTTGGTTTATCGAGAGTATTTGTTTGGTTTCCAGATAGTGTTGAAGCTGTTTCTTAATAATTTTTTCCAAAATTTTTGAAAAGGTATTTAGTAGCGTAATGGGTCTGTAGTTGTTTATGTTATTTTTTTGTCCTGATTTAAAAATTGGAATGATAAGACCTTTTTTTAGTAAGCTGGGAAAAATTCCTTCTTTTAGACTAAGATTAATTAAGTATGTGAGTGGTTTGAGTAGTTGTTGGCTTACTGTTAAGATAGTTTTGGAGTCCACACCATCGGGTCCCGTTGTTGTGTTATTCTTTAGTGATTGAATTATTTTATTGGTGTCTTCTAGTGTAATGTTTTGTAATTTGAAGTGTCTGTTCATATTTTCATTGCTGATGTTAGTGGCAGTGTTTTGAGGTTCCTGAATATCTTGGAGAGGCTGTGATTTTTTTATATTTTCAGCTAAGCTAGCTCCTATATTAGTGTAGTGCTTGTTAATATAATTGAGGATACGTGTAGGATTGTCGTGGAAGTGGATTTCTTCATCATCAATAAGTAAATTTTTTATGGTATCATCTTTGTTCTTCTGCGAATGCGTACTTTCCCTCAAAATTGACCATACGCTTTTAGGGTCATAGTTTGCTGCTATAAGTTTGTTTTGATAATACAATTCTTTGGCTTTACGTATTATTAGAGAACAAATGTTTCTGTACCTTTTGTAGAAGAAATAAAGCGGAGTGTCGTAAGGGTTCAGTTTAACTTGTTTGTGTAGTTTGTCCCTTTTTTTAATGCTATTTATAATGCTTTGGGTAATCCATTTTTTAAGTCTTACTTTGCGGTGCGGGATAGGTATGTATATCGTTTTGGTATTTTGGGTAATGAGAATTTGTAGATGTGTTATGAAGAAATTCCAGGCCTCTTCTGCCGTGTTAAATTTTGTAAGATGTTCCCACGTTTGTTTTTCTAAGCATTGATTTAGATTAACATAATCAATTATTTTTTTGGCTGTATTATTTTGGAACGTTGATTTTCTAGTTGGCGAAGTCAGGCCTATCATAGTTGTGTAGTGATCTGTGATTGTGGATTCGTATACAACACTACATATTTGACTTTTTGATTTAACCATAAAGTGATCTATACATGATTCTGAGTCTTTGGTTACTCTGGTAGGAGTGTTAATGGTGCTTATAATCAGTGGCGGCCAGCTCTAAGGTGCGGAGGAGCGCCGCACTCCCAAAATTTCTGGTAATCTAAAAATTCCCGAGCGCCAAAAAAAACATACTTATTTCCGACACGTCTCATCACCAATGCATACATCATTGTTCATAGTACCTAGGTGCCTGCTGGACGGCGCGCGTAACAAAGCAGATCGTTGTGTGCCTATGTTCAGTTTGGTGGTTCATTTTGCAAATCGATCACAGGAGTTCTTCCATAATTCTTTACTGAGGCAAAATCGTAGGTAGGTTGAATGCTTTGCAAATTTTACGAAACTTGGACGGCACCCGAAAAATTTCCACCACATCAAAAGGAACGGTTCGTTCTGTTGCATGTTAAACGGGGACACATTTGTGTCATATTATTATCCATATCGTGTCTTTATTTTAATGTCTACTCTTTTTCATTCAATGTTTTACTCAGCATCGACCAACGACAGCGTAACAATGCCGACATTTGTTATGACAGTATATATTCATTCGAGTTTCGGAGCGTTAGGAAGACTTTCGGATGTGTGATAAACAGAATTTTTTCTTTCTATTTTCTGTACTCGATTTTCGTCCCAGAGTATCTCCATACAATTTTCTAGATAAGTTTAAATTAAGGAATGAACTGTTATTGAATTTACGATCGCGGCGACTTTACTAATACTGATGGATCAATATTTATTTTATAACTCTTTTTCTCTTCTTTAACAATGTATTGCATGCACTCAGTGACAATGGAGGATCGACCTAATTTACAAATAGGTATGATTTTTTCATAATTGAATTTATTTTAATTAGAGTAGGTAGGTCCAAGTTTTATCGGATATCTCTATAGGATGTGTGGGATTGTACTCACCTCCCCACATCCTGAAATAAAGACTATTGTTATTATTTTTATTTTAGCGCACCACCAATTTTTATGAGCACCAGCCGCCACTGCTTATAATGCCATGTTCCAGAAGCATCAGTTGGTACTCAATATTTTGAGGGTGACCATTAGGAAGTATGTTTATGTTTAGATCACCAGCTATGATGATGTTTTTGTATGAAGTGAGTTTTTTAAGGTGAGAATCTAGAGCTATTATAAATGGTGAAATGTTATGTGTGGAAGGTGATCTGTATATAGCGAGGGCACACGTGTCTGAGTCGATGATTATTTGTAGACAGTTAGTATTTATCAAGTCGATTTCTGAAACAGAGGCGTTAAGACTATCATGTATGTACACAGCAATCCCATCATTTTGATTTTTGTTTTTTAATGTGTGATACGCAGTATAATTAATTTTATGTTTTTTTGTAAAAGCGGTTGAAATCCAACATTCCGTTAGGATTATAATTTTGAAATCGGTTTTAAAGTTGTTTAAGAGTATGTCAAGTTCGTCATAGTTACGATTAAGTGATCTTATATTTTGGTTAAGTAGTGTCAGAGAGCCTGGATTTTTAAAAATATCATCACATTGTTTTGAGTCATTGATTTTATGATGTTGATGAGAGCTATTTAAGTTAATTGAGAGTAAATCAGCCATGATGTTATGTAAATCAGGATATTTTTGTAACGAAGTCTGAGTGACCTTCATTAGTTACATAATTTGTTTAAGTCATTTTCATGTTTTATTTGTATAGTTTTTTCCCCCGGCCCTTTCCGGACCAGCAGTTTTCCGGATTTAAACCAAACGAATTGGAAGTTTTTGACTTTTGCTGATTGCTTCGTTTTCCAAAGTAACTCTTTGTAGTACGGTGTTAGTACTTCACCTACGTATATGGGGGAGTTTGGAATTAATGTCTTGGCCGCGTTTTTGAGTGTTAAAAAGGAATCCCTAGTTTTCAGGCTGTGGAAGGCAGCACGGAGTTTGTCCGGGGTGTTGTGTCTCCGGTCCTGTGTTGAGGTCACCATTCGCAGATCCTGCTGTAACAGGGGCATTCCCAGGGAACTGGCGACCCGGAGTATCGCTTCCACAGGTGGTTCTCCCGGCTGCAACTTTACGCCCGCCATCTCTATGCTGTCAAAATGTTTTTCCTGCTCCAATTCTGCCAGACGATATTCTAGAGAAGAGATTCTGATGTTTTTATTTTCATTTTCCTCGCGTAGGTATTTGGTCTCTTTGTGAAGGTCCTCCATTTTTTTAAATCTTGTAAGCAGATCTTCGTATTGGTTGCAGATGAAATCACTGCTTCTCTTTAGTTCATTGATTTCATCTGTAAACATAATTTTTATTTCCGTAATTTTTGAATCGAAGTGTTTCGTAAGGCGCTCGTAGAGGGAGTTACTTTCTTCATTAGATTTAGGTACGTCACTCCCATTCGTATTCTGCGGGGCGTCCTTGATCTTTTGTTTGGGAGCAGTCTTGTTTGAAGGTATGTCATTTTCATCTGCGTCGCAAGGTGTCGCTGGTTTTCTTTGTCTGCTCATTTTGAATTATTGTAGTGATTAGTTTTGTAGATAGATGGTGCTATTGTTATTTCTAATTATATTAATAAATGGATTAATTCCAATTATAATAATAAAAGAAGAAAATAACAAAAATTGGTTGGATTCACTCGGGTTCGAACTGAGGTCGACAGAACCACAGTCAAATTCGATGACCACTGGGCTATTTCGCTAGGTATCGATATCGACTTTTATTCACAATATAAACTGTAGTGATCTGTTGATGTGAATATGTGATTATGAATTATGTTGTATCGATCTCAATGTCACTGATATGAAATGTATGTATTTTTTCACTTATTTAATTGTTTTTTTTGCACAATAAATCTAGAATCACTGTTATTGGGATTTACTTAGTTTTTGTATGTGTTTTGAGATTTACACAGCCACAGTATAATAGTGATTTGTTGTTATTTACTTTTTATTAGTCACTGTATTCACTTGAGATTATCAAATATGAATTTATGGATTTAGGTAACGGAATCACTTTGTATTTGTACAAAAATACACGTTGTCACGCGTGGTAGTACGTTGAATATTTTCTGCACTCTTTACAATTTCACTATGGCTTCTAATTAGATTTATTTTACTTTTTTTATCTCTGTTGATGAGTGTTCGCCCGACTGTCACGTAGGTAGTTTTTTTTGTATCGATATATCGGATCAAAATATATCGGCTAAAAATATCGATATATTAAATTAAAAATATCGATATATCGATACTTTTTCAACAAGCCTACTATGACAAAGAGGAATGGAGCGATGTAGACGACGCCCGCCGATAAAAGCAAAAAAAAAGAAACACAAACTAAAGTACGAAAATGAAATAAAGAAAATCAATATGAATTTCGAAGAGCAATTGAGTGTACGATATTTTTTGTCAGTTCATATTTAGCCAACACAAATAAGCTCGATGGTTTGCCAACGCAAGAACATGAGGGTGGTGAAAAAATGGGAGGGTGAGGGTAGGAGGGTTGAAATTTGGGGTTATTGGTATTTTTTAAGCCAAATAAAAAAAATAAATACATAAATAAAATTTGTCCAAAAAATTGATATTTTTTTCTGGGTAGGAACACCCTAAGCACCTAGCCAAGGGCGGATTTAGGGTGGGGGGGGGGGGCACGGGGGCACGTGCCTCCCACAGACGGTATTTTTGTGTCCTGTGGAGATTCCATCACAGTACATACTTAGAAGCAAAAACTGTCTTTATTAAACATTTAATTTTTCTATTGTTTTGACACTTTCATAAACCTTCCTATGCATACTTGAACTTGTAGAAATAAACTTGTTGATTTTTTAGCCCGTCCGCCCCTTGTGCCCCCCACCCCATAGAAAAATATCCTGGATCCGCCCTTGCACATAGCGGTATGAAATATACTTTAAAACTTATACCTACCAATTATACATAAAACATTTCATAAAAATCGGTCAAGTCGTTTCAGAGGAGTGCGACCACAAAACACCGTGACACGAGGTTTTTATATATAAGATACTTAATAAAAATACTTGGCTGATTTATATTGTACCGTTATTGTGAGGGCGCTCACGTTTAGGGTGATCACCTCAAGGGCGTTGTATGTATACATATGTTTGGCTCTTTTAAGGCCCCGTTCTCCGCACAAAAAAAACTATTTCGGACGAGTCGTGAAATTTACTTTTAACGCATTCGACAGGAGGTGTATCTGCAGCGCGCGGCTATTATTAAAATTAGTGTTTGAAATTTACAATAAGAGTTCTGGTTTGGAACTTGGCTAATAATTCTCGACAAGTCATTTCAAATATTCGTTTCCAGAGAAGTTGATAATATTGTGTAGGGCTGCCACAATTTTAAAATACACACAATATTTATGAAAATATCTGTTATTTTCTCAATGTATTATGTTAGATTAGGGAACGTACCCATACTACGTGACACGTTTAGGGGGGGGGGGGGTCTTCAAAATGTCACGCTCCATACAAATGAGCGGCGGTTTGCTTAGGTTTTTGGTCACCGGGGGGGGGGGGGGGGGGGTTAAAAATTGCAAAAAGTTGGTCACGTAGTATGGGTACGTTCCCTTACCTGTAAAGTGTAATGTACACTTGAGGTGACCGTGCACAAAACAAAGCTATATTATTTATTATAACGGAACTACTATTATCATTGTTTCTCTTTAATTTCTCTTGTAAGATGTGAAAAAACCTGCGGAACTTCTGAAGAAGCGGAAGTAGAGTTCCATTGCAACACTAATAGAGAATGACCTATAAAATGTACAGAAAACTGTGATAATTATTAGCGTTGCAGTTTATCCCTGAATTCAACTGTTATCAATAAACTGAATTGCGCGACATTCTGCGCACACATCGGTATCATGCTTCTTGTGTTGATAAATAATTTTGCGCTATAAATAAAAGTGTGATAAGGTTATTTCAGTTAGCGTCTAACCTCACTCTAGTTACGGATGCAATAATAACACAGGAACGGTTTTCTGTTATCGCGCCGATAAAAGAAGTGACGACCGACACCACGCACGTCACAGTTCAAGTACCTACAACTGCGGACCAGTCTTCTGGCCTAGACATTTATTTAGTCACAACAAAAATAGTCTGGTATCTACCAACTTAATTATTTATTTGTTTACCTACTATGAGCAGATGTTGTAGATATGCACGCTGTAGGGGGGCTTAGATCTTTTAAACTACGCACCGGATTTTCATGCGGTTTTCACCAACAAATAGAAAGATTCATGGGGAAGGTTTTTAGGTATATAATTTGACAAGGTTTTGTGTAAATTGGTTGAAATACATAATATATCTGGCCAAGCGGCAGCTGAGATATTAATACTGTAGATATTAATAGCCTATTTTGGAGTTTCCACGTGATCGTGAAGAAACTGTTACCACAAAAGCTAAAGGATTGTTTTAAGCACAATGTTTTACATTGCGCTTAAAAACTTGAGTGAAAACTTCTTTAGCACCATTGTGATTTGAAACTCGATGAAATAGAAAAGCAACATTAAAAAGAGACAAACATACACAACATACATCCATAGGATTCGGCCTGCGAGGGAATGAGATAGGATAATCCGTCTGCTCTTTGTGCGGTGCTTCGTAGCCTATCGGTCTCCTCCTTGTGTGGTGCTTCGTAGTCTCCCCACTCTTGTCTACTTTAGTTTTATGAAGGTTTCGTGTGCATTGCACACTCTTTTTTTTAACCCTCAAAACTCGGACATTAGTAGCCACAAATATCATATTCATTCAGAGATTAGAGCCTCTGAAGGACAGAACTGACCGAGGAGTCCATTAGTCGTATAATCAAATAAGTTTTACCTTTTTTTCAGAAAGATAACTAGTGTCCGACCGAAACAGGACTTTCCACCGAAACCGAATCTTCGGTGTCTGTCTCAGTTTCGGCCGAAACCGAAACCGAAACTTTTTTAGACATGTTAAAAAATTGATTGTTTACTGTTATTTGGCTCATTTCTTACATTTATTCCGACAGTTAACACGTGTTAAATTAAATATAAAAAAAAACAATAATTGAAGAATGTGAAAAATAATATTATAAAAAATTAAACGTTCTTCTCTAAAACGTTCGGTATCGATTTTCTGCCGAAACCGAAACTGATGCCGAACAAGATTTATTTGCCGAAACTGAAACCGAACCTTCGTTCGGTCACTAAAAATAACCATTCTTCTCATTTTATTTCAAATAGTTAAACTCCGATGTGGATAAAATCCAAAAATTTGATTACAAATTGTCGGGATTTTCTTCGTTGATTGTTAAAAGATTTATGGAGGCACACGAAAATTACTACGATGGCACAGTTTCCGTTATCTGTACTAGTTCTGAGTTTACTTATAAGGTCATTAGTTGCAGAAGGAGTGTTGGACGTTTTTTATAAAGCCTGTCTAATCAATTATGTAACAAATAAAAATTATGTTTTTTGGAAAGCTGTAAGTCTATAATATTATATTTACACTTTTTGTATATTTTTTATAAAATTGGTAGCACAGAGATGAGAGATGGTCCATTGGTTGGAAGTTTGAGATTTTGAACAAGCTTGATATATTGGGATGACCCTTGCGAAAACCAACCTTAAACTGTCCGAAAATTAACCTTATTTAGAGTTTACCACTCGCTTTAGATTTTATTATATACAATATTTTGAGCTTAGTTGTGGGTTGGAGGGGACCCCACCACTTTCTTAACGGCGTTATAAGGAAACATATGGTTTCCTCCTTCACCGCACACGTCAAGACTCTACTTTTTTATTGAAGCTACATTTATTTGAACGATTCTAGACCCTCCAATGTCCGCGCATACGGGGTTAGTAAGCAGTATGGAAGTACTTACATTAACACTATACAAAAGATAAATAGAAGTAGCAGCCCGTGGAATAATGCTTCTGAAATAAGTAACATCAAAAAGAGATAATAGTGTTAGTAAAAGAAAAAGAGAAATAACGGCTGTAACCAGTTGAAGAAACCTTCTGAAAATAAATGAGGAAAAAACATACAATAGCAGAAAGAAAATAACATATATAAAAAGAAAAGCCAGTGAAATTCCATAGACCACCGGGCAGTCCCAATGAGAATGCGTATAGCTATATCGACCCAACCGCAGACGATGCTTGAAGTCCGCGCCCTTTAGCCGGCTCCCCGATTTTGCCTCGAAGAAATGTACTTGGGAGAGAAGGGAAGTTTTTGAAGACCTTGAGGAAAATATGAGGGTCGGGTTACCGGTGGGGGACGGAAGAACATCGAGATCGCGTGGTTACGCCTCAGGCCTACGCATGTCGTTAGTTGTGGGTCGCAGATATATTGATTCAACACTTTCAAGTTTTGTTATGCAATTTTATCAACCAATTTCTGGGTGTATTTGTTGATTATATTACCAGCCAATAAAGTACCAATATTATAAAAGGAGTTGTTGAAGTTTTCGCATATTTTCATGTCTTCCGTGATAATTTCATCAGCTCTCTTTTTCCCGAGGTTTATTTAACATTTTTAAAGTTGTTTTGGTATTATTTTCACACCTTTTAAAAGCCTTGCTTTAGAACTTACTGTTTTGTTTTTTAGTTTTAGTGTTTTTACAGTTATTAACGGCTTGGCATGAAGGACGTCAAATTGAACTCCATCCAACTTGAACAATGTAAAAAAAAAAACAACGAAATGAAAATCCTGTCATAAAATAATTAAACCCGCAGTATTGTTACAAAGTAGAAAGGTGTAAATAGTATAATATGCGATTATATAACATAACATAATAAGCTCAAATGCCGGATACCTGGCATACTACCGCCGGGCTCGTGTGGAGAGTAGGGTTATGTGTGTATTCAGCACACCTGTCACTGCCTACCGCGAGACAGACAGCGGACGAAGTTAATTGATTGCATTTGGTCGAAGATTGCAAGGGAGGGCAGGAGTTTTTTTACAGGAAGGTAGTAATGTTTTAATTGTGAATACGACGTAAGAATCCTAGTACCTGGTGCTAGTGGGATTCTTGCAACCTGAATTGAATGATTTTGAGTTAAAATGGAAAAGGAGTAAAAAGGAGGGTTAAAAAAGATTAAGGGAATATCGTGGAAAAGTTTCAACTGCCGTCGAAGCCTGTCCGAATACCTGAATGGAAACCCCAATATTTAGTACCTAGTATGTTGTACCGTCCAATCGCTCTAAATGCAATTACTTGATGCAGTTAGGTAAACGCTGTGGAACTGAAAAATTACGGGAAATTGAAAAGAAATGTATTTTTTAAAATAACATTTAATAAAGATACATGTATCTATCTTCTGTCTTCTAATGTAGATATATCGAAGACGATGTATCAAGAAGAAAGTCTGTGAAAGGGGGACGCGGGAGGGGGGGAAGGCCGGGAAGGTGTAAAGGGAACGCGAGAGGAGAAAGGCATGCGGGGGGGGGAACGTGGGCGTATGGAAGGACACGCTGGGGAGGGGCGACGGAGGGGTGGGGGACGAGGGAGAAACAGAGGGAAGGAATTAGTCCTGGGTCGGTCGTGAATAACCCGCTCATTGAAACCAGCTCACGGACCACAAAAGAGCGAGCGGGTCATTTTTTCGTCAGCACCCGGGTCTCGCGACCCACTTCTCTTAACCGCTCTACTACTGCTACCTGGGTTTCGGGTGCGGAAGTGGCGGGGCGAGCGACGATAGATAGATGTAATATGAGAGAGCGAGCGGGTTGTCAACACCCGGGTTTCGCCACCTTCTCTCTCGACTCAGGTAGTAGAAAGTAGCTGGGTGAAGCGTAATCGAGTTTCATATTTTGTGTCGCGAAAAGAGCGGGACTTCGCGACCCGCTCATGACGCCAGTGTGTCGTGAGCGACCCGGGTCGTGTAAAACGATCGATCGACCCAGGACTAGAAGGAATGTAAAAGAGACATAGCGGTTGGAGATAGCAGAGGGTAAATTTGGAAAGAGCTGTGAGAAGTTTGTGCATTTCATATAGGTAGTTTAGCGACAGGGAGGGAAGTAGATAGGGGGAGGGGAACGAAGGAACAGAAAGTCGGGTAAGGTAGAACGGGACCGCTGGAGGGGGGGGGGGGACGCGGAAGATGGGGAGTCGCGGGACAAGAAAACGCGGGAGGGGGGAAGGTGGAAAGGGTCGCGGGAGGATAAGGGAAGGGAATGCAGGAGAAAAAAAATCATGAAAAAGGACACACTGGGGAGGGGTGGGGGACGAGGAAGATGTAGAGGGAGAGATTGCAAAGGAGACGTAGTAGCATTAGGGGATAGCAAGGGTAAATTTGGATAATCCACGCTTCTCACACGGACAACTTTATGTGGCCTGCCCACGCGTCTGATAACCTTCTGATTTATTCGTGTACGCACCAGACGGAAAAACAAAAAAATATTGAGTATACAAAAGGGTTTTAATGAACAGAATTAAAACACAAACACTTTCTTTGAGTGGCATTGCAACGCACGCCGCCGCCGGGTTCTAGCTACTATTTATATAAAGAACAAGTCTGAAGAAAGGAGTGAATATCGTTAAAACATAAATACAAAACAATCGATTGTTTGAAATAATTGTCATGCTTGGCAATGACCTCAGCCGATCGCAACTCCTGTGGCAATAGTAATAATAATTAGTTGAGTCTTGACGTCATCACTTCACGTCACAGCGCGAAACAATATTCGCGATAAGGGAACGTACCCATAATACGTGACCCGTTCAGGGGGGCGGGGTCACCAAAATACCACGCTTGGTCAATATAAGCGGCGGGGGCTTAGGTTTTTAGTCACCGGAGGGGGGGGGGGGGGTTAAAATTGCAAAAAGGTACGTTCCCTAAAATGCTTTTAAATACATATACATAACTTTTATTTATTATTATTATCATTTCAACAACTATGCTAAACAGCCCACGGCTATTTTATGTTTTAATTGGTTATTTCATTTTTAAATGAATATTATTTTAATAACTATGCTAAACAATTAACAGTTACTAGATATGTTTTAAACTTTCTCTATTTTATTTTATATTCTTTCTCTTTTTTTTTCCTCCTTTTATTTCATCAATTTTCTTTCTTTTTTTGTACAAATCATGTTCCACATGTTCGTACCCATAATAATTTGACTGTCCTAAAACGGGAATACTCCTAGTTGGGCAGTCAATTTTTTTAATAAATTATGTTTATAAACGTATAATCTTGTGCTAAATAGACAAATAAACAAAAAAATAAGGCTCGAACCGATTTTACATCATTGCAACATCGGTAGACTGTTGTGTCGTCATCATAGAGTTTGGGATAACAATGCAGGCCTTATTAGATCTAAATTCATAGACTAGACCAGGGGGTCCAAATCTTTTTCAGCCCGCGGCGCACTTACAAGTTTAGTGTTTTGTCACGGCACCCTACTTTAAGTAAGCTATTTGGAATAGATATAGTGACTTTATATATAATATAGTCGAAAGAAATAGGTACCTACAATAATAGTAGTTAGGTAGATAGGCACAAAAATTAAAACATCCACAGTATGCAATCGAGTTTTATTATATTTATAAGAATTCAGAATTGGAACAGAGAACAACAAAAAAGACTAAAATACGATAGTTACTCAGTCAAATCAATGTGACGGGTGAGCTTGATGATTCCCGAACAGTTTTTCAAAGCGGGGAATAAAACTTGAGACTGCTACTCTCATTTCTTTTTCCACATTGATCTTTGAGTGATATTTGTTCTTGATTAGAGCTACAGCTGAAAATCCAGCTTCACAAATACGATGAAGTTAAATTTGGATATTGATTTTGAATCGATAACCAAAACTACACCAAATCGGAACTGGTAAATCTAGTTTTGAGGCTGTTATCGCAAGAGAGTTCAATGAGACTCTCATGCTCTTGTGTTGTGAATCCTGGCGGAGCTTGTGCACGGAAAGGATCTTGGATCCACGCAAATTTCTCGACATGATCATCTGCAAAGTACTTCGAAAACCGTTCGGTGAGCTTTGATAGGTGTTCCGTGAAAAGGGCCATCAAGACTTATGAGACAACCAGTTCATTAGATGCCGCATATTTATACAATTGCGGGGGCAATCTTGGCGCGCCGCCTTCATTCATTTTTTTTATCCACAACTGGAGTTTCTTCCTAAACGCCACAATTCCCTCAGATAATTTCAGAATGTGCGTGTTGTTGCCTTGCGGTTATCAACGGTTTTCAAGCGCGTAGGAACTTTTCAGCGAGTGAGCGACGGCGACGAGTATGTACCTACCTATGTTATTTAAAGTTACGAGCGCTCAAAATAGGAATTGTTGCTTTATAGGTACCCGCGAATATTTGTGGTTTCGGATAATGATAGAGGATCGACTCACGGCGCCCCTTTTTACTTTCTACGACGCACCAAGGCGCCGCGGCGCACACTTTGGGAACCCCTGGACTAGACTTTATATGCAACCTGCATAGAGCCGGTTTGTCGGTATTTTTAGTAACGGTGTCACTTATAGGCATATCTTGCCACTTGCCAGGGCTCCTATCAGAGAACAACTTGAAGGATGTAAATAGCTTTTATAGCGATCATAAAAAGCAACTGATTTACCAGCACATAGTCAACCTGAAACTTTTTTAATACGAGGGTTGTCCCAAAAGTACCCGACCTTACAAAATTTGGGATTTTTTTTGTGTTTTATGAACATTGTCTCCTTTCAGGTCGACACACTTTTCCCAGCGTTGTTCAATAGCTTCGATACCCTGTTTATAGTGAGAACCGTCGAGCACCTCAAAATAGCCTTCTACCGCAGATTCCACCTCTTCATTATTGGCAAATCTTTTACCACCGAGCCATTTTTTCAAGTTTGGAAAAATAAAATAATGCGAGGGGGTTAAATCTGGCGAATAGGGTGCGTGAGGAAGCAATTCGAACTTTAATTCATTGATTTTGGCCATCGGGATAACGGATGACTGAACTGGTGCATTCCGCTGATGAAACAGCACTTTCTTTTTCGCCAAATGCGGCCGTTTTTTCTTGATTTCATCACTCAAATGCTCCAATAAGTTCGCATATTACTCGCCGTTGATTGTTTTTCCTTTTTGAAGATAATCAATAAAAATTATCCCATGAGCATCTCAAAAAACTGATGCCATGACCTTGCCTGCTGATGGAACTGTCTTTGCCTTTTTGTAGCCGATTCTCCCCTTTTAGTCCATCGTTTTGACTGTTTCTTCGTCTCAGGTGTGAAGTGACAACTTTTGGTTTTGAATCAATGCAAAAACTCGGCTTTATTGCTGTGAAACATCGCCAAACACTCGATTGAAACATCCTCACGACGCTGTTTTTGGCCATTGTGAGCAAACGCGGCAGCCATCTTGCGCACAGCTTTCTCATGTCCAAATTTTCAGTCAATATGCGATGTACAGCACTTTTTGAAATGCCTACTGTGTCTGCTAGCTCGCGCATTTTTAATTGATGGTCATTCAATACCATTTTGTGGATTTTTTCTGGCATGGTCAACTCATTTGGTCTACCACTGAGATGTTCGTCTCGGCAGCTCGTACATCCTCGTAAACTCTTCCACCCAATATTTTATTGTTGTAAACGAAGAAGCAGACGCCACCAGAGTAGAATCTAAACTCGTCTTCGATATTGGTTGGACTTAGACATTTAAAATTAAAGTTTTGTATCACATAATTTTGATCAATTTTTCCATGTTTACAAATTAACTGAGAGGGTTCGCTTTTGATGGCTGCTAAAAAAACACTAAACAACGTAGCGCCTTGAAACTTGAAACTTAGGCCTTATAAAGTTGGTACTTTCTACCATAATTTTTTTTCTAAGCAACAACCACCAGAAGTACGTCAGGTCGGGTACATCTGGGACAGCCCTCGTACATTAGCTCCAAACAGGAAAATAATTCCCCTCAGGGCCTATGTCATCTTTAGGAATGCTGGGTGGAGGGTCTTTTTATGAAAGGAAGGAGAGGAAGTTCTGTGAAGGAAAAGGGAAAAGGGTTGGGTAGGAATCTGGGGGTCAGTGTGTCTAGGAGTGGCGGACGAATGAATCACTTGCACTGCGGTGCAAGGCGATGTTCCGAGAGAGTACGGCTGGAAGTCAAGTGGACTACGTTCACCACTCTCTCCCGATCCAGCCTGCCATGCAGCTCGTGGCCAGAAGCATCTGCTGCCAAGACATAGACAAACCTTAACCCATGAACCCTGGCACCCCTGCTAAGTCATTAAACGTAGCGAACCACTTGGGGTGACCCATGGTAGAGTTGTTGGTTTTTAAATAAATGGTTCCCGGGGCCTTTTTTTAGCTGTTTTTTAATGAAAATAATTTCCCTCAGGGCCTATGTCATCTTTGGGGATGCTGTGTGGAGGGTTTTTTAAGGATAGGAAGGAGAGGAGAGTTCTGGGAAGGAAGAGGGTTTAAGGGGTGGTAGGTACTCGGGATTCAGTGTGTCCTGGTAGTCCGCCTCCAAGACCTAGACAAATCTCACCCCGTGAACCAGGGCACCCCTGCAAAATCACTAACACCTGTGCCATAGGTCACCCCAAGCGAACCACTTGGGGTGACCTATGGCACAGGTGTTGGTTAGCCAATAAATGTTCCCGGGGCGGCAGTACCCATTCCCGCTTCCCAAATTGAAATTAATACTAATTTAATTTCATAATCGATATACGCCGGCAACACTAGAGGCGTTTTCTCTGAATTCACGAATTCTGAATGTACAAACGTCAAGCAATTAGATACGTAAAAATATTAATAAATTGACAATGTTGAATTGAAAAAGTAACCTAAATATGCATATACAGTTCGCATTTACTTTTTGACACTAAACTGCTGTTAATTAGTTAATCAGGTCTTTAGTCATATTTCAACCACTTTAGTTTCTCAAATATCGAACGGAATAAATTGGTTGCGTCTTAGTTGAATTATTTGTCTATGGATCGCGTAATGACTTCTTTCAATAATTCTAAAAGCTTTGTTACTTGAACTTCGTTCATTAAAGCCAGTAGTTTTGAAAAAACAAAAGACGACATCCAAATATATATTTTTTAACGTTAACTCCACACGGGAGGCCCCGAAGAAAATAATTTCCCTCAGGGCCTATATCATCTTTGAAGATGCTGTGTGGAGGGTCTCTTTAAGGAGAGGAAGGAGGAAAACACAGAGGCCAGCAAATCGTTTCACAGCCGAGCAGTTGAACTCAAGAGAGAGTTGTAGAAACGTCCAGTTCTCATTTGACAAATGTCAACCGTGTACAAAAATTGGGCGCGCGCCTGGCGTTTTTCCCGACTATGCACCGCTGCTGAAGGAATCAATGACGCTAGTTCCTCGAAGCAACTTCCATTGAAATACCGGTAGATCAAGGATAGTATTCCCACCCGACGCATGTGCTCTAAAGATTGCAATCCGTTTATTAACCTCTTCAGTAAGCGTTTAAAATTTTAAAACGAAAAAAAAAATTACTATAATATAGTAATAATTTTTTTTAATCATATTATGATTAAGTACCTACCTACTAATTTTTACCCGAGTTATCTCGTAGTAGTCATTTACTGGTATAAATAGGAGAATCTATTAAAATTACCGCCCGTTTCTGCACAGAGTATGGTATTGGTATGTTGGGGCTCCAGACAAGAGGTGGCTGCCATATTCAAAGCGAGTGGCGATTGCAATGTATTGAGATTTGTACGGTATCTGTGGGCCCTATACAGTAGGGGAGACCTAGGAGAGTTGTGACAGAGGAGAGTTGTGACAGAGGAGTGTTGTGACAGAGGAGTGTTGTGACAGAGGAGAGTTGTGACAGAGGAGGGTTGTGACAGAGGAGTGTTGTGACAGAGGAGAGTTGTGACAGAGGAGAGTTGTGACAGAGGAGGGTTGTGACAGAGGAGAGTTGTGACAGAAACGATTTCTCCCTACCTATAATAGTTAGCCAATTGGCAACAACGCTCGTTTGTCGCTTTAGAGACGCGCTACTTCACTCACTACCCACCGGCGGTTATTTTTTCTTAAGTTGTGTGGTCATTTAAGCTTCAAAGCGTTGCATTGATCTTTTGTGTTTGCATCGTGTTTAGAAAATATGAATCATTATTCGGACCATGTCGTAATTTTGAGCACCTTGGAGAGTTGTGACAGCCTATCACAACTCTCCTATTTGATTCATTTTTCTGCTGGTTTATTTCGACATTTTTTTAATTAATTTACGATGTCTGTATGTGTGTTTGTGCATTAGTACATTAAGATCAAATCTGGCAAGTACAGTCCGCAATAAAAGTTTGTCTCAAAAATTCATTTTCGATTAAAAAAAAATATTTGGACCCTTGGTGTGATGTTGCATGCTGGATGACTACTTTTTTGTTACAGAATGCCTAATAAATATACACGAAAGACTGATAAAGGCACTGCTAGTGTCAAAATATTCCAATAGTCTAAATACAAATCTAACACAACTTACCTCTGTCACAACTCACATGAGGTAAGTTGTGACAGAGGGAGTAGTTTTTCTTTTTGTTGATTTTCTCGGAAACCGTAATACTTTAATTAATTTTGATGATTGTTTTGGAAAGGGAAGGAATGGTGCTTCACATAGGTCATTATGGAATGTTTCTTGAGCGAGATATGTCCCTTAAATTAAAAATTGTCACAAGTCTCCTAGGTTTCCCGTACGCCCAGTTTCTGAGAAGCCAACTTACTCTGGCTACGATGGAGCCCCCATAGAGTTGGCTGGCCACTTAGAGTTACACCACATTGTCATAATAAAAAGCATTCTCATTTACAAGTTAGCCCAACCTAACAAAACGTTTGAGGGGTCACGTAAAAATAATATCACTTTTGAGAGGCCAACTTAACTCTGACTTCGATAGAGCCCCCTAGCTGGTCACAGAGAGTCACAACAATATCTTTGGTTACAACACATTATCATCATAAAAATCATCATTCAAGTTTGCCTAACCCACCAAAACATTTAAGGTGTCACGTAAAAACAAAATCATTGAAAAAAGTCTTACCTCAGTATGTGCTTCTCGTAAACTGCGAGGATCGTTGACCATCTCGTCCAAAGGCATCTTTGGTGTTGCACTTTGCCTACTGCTAGAAGCACTACTGCTGGCTCCAGCGTAACTGATACGGTTAGGGTGTTCATACATTTCCATCAGGTTAATCATAACTCGAGACCTAAACGCCAATTTATCCCGTGAATTCAACTGCTTCACGATCGACAGCAATGAGGTGAAAAAAGCAAGATCGTCGTCATTTCGGCTGTTGGAAACCTTACTTCTCATATTAATCAAACGCTTTTGTGATAATTCATTTCTCCTCTTTCTTATTTTAGGCAGTGTTGTTTCTTTTGGTGCCAGCTTTTTGAAAACTTCTTGACTTTCATTGGTTTCTTCCATGAAGATTTCAGGAAAGGCCTCGACCATTTCTACTGTTTCAACAGTTTTGAATTTATTTTTTTTATTTGGTTTTAGCTTTCTTAATACATCTTTACTACCTTTGTTATCATTGTTCATTTCTGTTTCGGAGCTTTCTGGAAATGTTTCAATTTTTTCTATTGATTCGTTTTCATAGCTCATTTCTATTTCGGTGCTATCCTGACAGATTTCTATCGTATCCGCTGATTCGCTGGTTTTAAGTTTCTCCAACTTATCGAGAAATCGCATTTCTTCGTAAAATATGTAATGTTTCTGCTTCATGCCTGGTAAAGGTTTTTGCTTTCTTTTAGCGAGGCGTGCTTTGCCATAGCTGTCCCGGGCGTTTCTCCACCTTTGTTGCACCTTCGTTACTAAAACAAAAGGTATAAGTTCGTTATTACTTAAGACTGGGTAACTAGAGCCGTTCAGAAGGACAAGCATGAAGAAAGGAAGAGCATCAAAGAAACCACATAAGTATAGGACATTGAGATAGCTAACATGTATAGATATGTATATATAAATGCACATCTTCCTCATGCATAAGAACCTAAAGAGAGACTGGCAGAAGTGGATTTTCCTATAGTTTTTCTAAACACGATAGTGTATGAATGATAAAGGTCCATCTTGTAAATGCGCGCCGCTGAAAGCTCCTTCGTAACCTCACTCATACATCGCATGAAGCAGGTCGGAGCTCTCAGCGGCAGAACCACAGAAGAAGGAGAAATAAGACATAGAAGCGTGCTGACTGCCGCCGAGATGTATTTTTTTAATATATATTAGCTCCACACAGGAGGCCCTGCGGAAAATAATTCCCATCAAGACCTATGGCATCTTTGGGGATGCTGTGTGGAGGGTATTTTTAGGAAAGGAAGGAGAGGAAGTTCTGGGAAGGAACAAAGGTATGAGAGGTGAGTAGGAATCTGGAGGTCATTGTGTAGAAAAGTGACGGATATATGAATCCCTCCTACTGCGGTGCAAGAGAGTCCTGTCGGAGAGGTTGAAAGTCCTCAACCAGTCTCTCCCAATCTGGCCTGCCACGCGGTTGATGGGTAGGCGCATCTGCCGCCAAGATCCGGACAAACCTCACTAAATCACCAAACGTAGCTATGCGGTTCCACCGCGGGCAATTTTTTATTTTTTTTATAAAAGACAAACATTCCCGGGTTACGAATAACCCAACAATGTTTGAAAATCTCGTACTACCATCACAGTAAGCGGAAAATGTTGCTTGAGTCGTGATGGAGGACTTAGCCAGCGGAGGAATCGAACATGGAACGCTTTGGTGGGACCCAAACGCGATGCCCACTCAACCGCTGACATATGGTTGGATTGTATATACGAGTAGAAACAAAGGCGGGACGCTGCAATGCTTAGATGCGATTTGCCGTTGTGTGAGTTACATATTACGTATGGGTCATGCCCGTGGCCGATCTCCCTTGTTTCTGTTATCAATGGACAGAACCGTATAATATTACGGTGTATAAATTTAAAATCAGCTTTTTTAAAATAAACAAGTGATTTCTTACCAATGCTACTTTTTTCCAATTCATCCAACCGGTCATACGCTGGGATGAGTTTCTTAGTCAGTTTAGCCCAAACCTGAAGTTTCAGCGAACGATTCGGATAGTTTTCGTCGGAAACGTCCCACAGACATTTACATTTGGCGACCTCTTCGATCAGACTCTTGGTATCGATGTTCATTATTACGTAAAGCAACCGCAGGCACGGTACTAAACAACCAACCGCAGGCACGCTACTAAAACAACCAACCGCAGACACAGCTGCAAACAACCAAACGCGACGGCTAACCGCACGAGACTGAAGAACGAAGAACGAATAACGACATAACGAACGTTCTGGAGTTTGCCATATGCCATACAAAGTGTACATTGTATGTACGAGTAGGAACCGGCTGCGGGCGGCCGACCGCCCGCGTTCCCCCGCAATGCGGTTTTCAGCGGAAATATGAATTTAACATACGCAGGGAAATTTTCCTGTATTCAGGGAGAGAATGTCGGGTATCTATCTCCTTATTTTAAGAATATTTTAGAGATACTTAACAAAATTTCAAAATCAAATGTTGTTTTTTGAAGTAAAACTTCTTTACGCACGCTTGGAGTAAGCTGGTGAATGCGTGACGAGAGCGTTACGAAAAATGTGATCGGGCGAGGCGAACTGAAGTTGAGAGGGAGATATAAGTTAGTGAAGTCTTACTTCATTCGTGTGGTCTAAAGCACACTCGTTTTTTTATGCTCGTAAGTGATGCATAAAATTTGCGAACACTGTCATTTATTTATCCTGCGGTTAGGATGTATTGCAATCTATGTGGTTTTAATTTTGTGTAATGTAATGCCGGAGAAGTCATCCATGTCTCTAAAATAAAAATAATTCATCTCTTTTTAAATATAACTTTGGGCTGTGGGTTACGTTTTGGCGAGATAGCGTAATGTCACCATGGTTATTCAATCTTTACATGGATAATTAATTGTATGCAAGAATTGAAAGAGGTGAGATTGGGCGCGAAATTGAGTAGTCCGAAAGTATGTTGCCTGTTGTATGCTGATGATGCGGTGCTGATTTCTAACACTGCGGAAGATCTTCATTCTCTAGTGTCTAGGATGAACGAAGTATGTATGAAAAATGAGTTAATGATGAATGTAAGTAAGTCTGAAGTCATGGTGTTTGAAAGAGAGAGAACGAAAACAGTGTGCGATATAGTGGTGAATGATGAATACTTGGAGCAGGTGGATGAGTCTGTTTATCTGGGTAGTATGTTTACGAGAGGTGGGAAGGCTGATAGAGGTATTGAAAGAAGGGTAAATGCCGGTAACTCCATTAATGGAGGACTGAATGCCGTCGGCGCTAATAAAAAAAAACTGTCAAAAGAAGCGAAGCTAGCAGTTCACAATGGAGTCCTGGTACCTACCCTGATGTATGGCAGTGAGGCATGGAACTGGCAGAGGAAGGATTAAAGTCAACTGAATGCTGTTGAAATGAGATCCCTGAGGCGTATGTGTGGTAAAACCATGCAACATCGTGTTAGAAATGTGGATATACGCAAGGAATGTAAGGCTGATGTAAGTATAATGAGCAAGATTAAGAAAGGGACCCTCAGATGGTTTGGGCATGTAGAGCGAATGGACGAAGAAAATAGTGTAAAAAGAATATATGAATAATAATTATTTTGTTTCTTGTATTATCTTTTATAATTTATAATCACATATTTTAATAAAAATAATCCCGCCTCATTAGTTTGAATAAGATTTTACAATTTTAAACAATTATGTAATTGGGCTTCTTATTAACGCATGCCGCAAAAGTGAATGGTAGAAGAAGTCGGGGACGCCCGAGGAAGACATGGCACGATCAAGTGAATCAGATACTTGAGACGGGCCATGTCAAAAGTCAGAATAATAGAAGAGTATGTATGAGACGATGAGTAAATGTGAGTGAGGTAAAGAGTGTGTGCCAAGACCAAGATGTTTGGCGGTCCGCCCTCCCTGCCTACCCCTGCGGGGAAACGGCGTCATGGTTAGTTAGTTAGTTAATACTCAATATACAGGGTGTTAAGGGACGGAATTGACTTACCAGTACTTTATCCAGTATTCCTGGCATTATTTGGAGTAAAAATTTAAATGAAATTTTGGTCTCCGCTGACTTTTTCGATTTCTTTTTTTTTCTTTAAAATCAAACAAACAAAAAATTCCTCCACATGTCGTCACTGGTCACTCAACCGAGTAACCCATTATTTAATACAGGAATCACCGGTTAAAGAAGTCAAGTATGTTCTTTAACACCCTGTATAACAATATATATTATACCAAGTCAGTGGACATCTTTAATGTATCACTAAACAAATACAGTGTGTTGTTACTGAGGCGATTCAGTTACATAATAATACTGTATAATTTTTACTATCTGTAAAAGGTCTTTCTGCCTCAACCAGTCACTATCGATCCGGCCAGCCACGCAGTAGGCGGGAAGACGCATCTACCGCCGAGACTTGGACAAACCACACCCGATGAACTTCCGTCACAAGTAAAATGGCAGCTATTTTAAATTACACTGACCTAAATAGGAATGAAATAGGAAATGTTTTCTATTAAATTCTGTACCTCTTGAGCCTTCCTCTTACCCATCTCCTTCCCCTCCCCATTACCTTAAATCACAACATACCCCAATCGGGAAAGCACAGTCTCACTGGTTCCAGACGGGAGCAGTTGGGACTCTTGTAAGATACAATTCACATAAAAAACAACACAAAATACGACCACATGCGTTCTTGCCACCGACATCAAAAGTTTTCTTATGTCTATGGTTCTTGCTTATCATAATAATTTACGCCATGAAGGTTTACAGTATGGAAGATTAGTGCAATGAATGGCAATACATTCAATATTTCAGATAGTAGGGAAGCCCGAGAAGCTAAATGGGTTACTCGAGCGTTATGGGGACCAAATAGATTAAAACTTAATCTACAACAAAATAAAATAAAAAAAAACCAATATGTAAAACTTAATCCAATATATAACTTTACCAATATGTAAAACTTAATCCGTCAAAGACTGAGTTTCTTTGGACCGCCACAAGCAGACGTCAGCATAACATTGATAACTCCCCAATAACCATTTCAGGAAGCGATATCACTCCAAAGACTGTATAAAACTACTGGGTGTCAATCTGGACGCTGATTTTTCCCTTAAAACTCAAGTGAACAGAACCGTAAGCACGGGATTTTTTCAATTAAGGCAAATTAAAGCAGTAAGGAGAAACAAATTACAATCCGTTTTCAACGCTGCGGCAAGACTTATCACCGGCGTATCTAAATATTCCCATATTTCAGAGCATCTCAAAAATCTTCACTGGCTTAAATATCCTAAAAGGATCCAGTTTAAGCTCTGCTGGATGGTATTTAAGTCCCTTAACGGAATGGCTCCGGCTTACTTATCGGAATTGTGTATTCCAGAAAATTCCAATTCTCGACAGTCAACCCTGAGATCAGCAGCGTCATCAGCTATCGGAAGGTTAAAGGAACCAAAGCGCACACCAGATACTAAGTTCGGTGAGCGCGCTTTCGGAGTGTCAGGACCTAAAGCCTGGAATGGACTGCCACATGAATTAAGAATGATCACAGACGCGGCGGAATTTAGAGCTAGACTTAAAGCTCACCTTTTCAGACAGTCAAATTAACTCAAAATTAACACATAAACTCAAAATCTTTCACCTTCACATTCAATGCCCGCGACACCGTAAATAACTAACCTGTAAAAACGTAGAGAAAAAAAAATTTAACCGTTTGTGAAGGTCATTTCATGAACATTCTCCAGCCCTAAAGAGTCCTAAATTCTCCAGTATTTTAAAATAAATATCAACTATACTTTTGCCACTAATCTCCAATAGTCTTAAATTCTCCAGTATTTTAAAATAAATACCAACTCTACTTTTGCGACTAATCTATTCATAAATGTAATACTAACAGTGACGAGGGTAGCAAATAATGTAAAATCATGCTTTAACAGTTACAGTTAACATACTGGACATTGCATGCAATGTCCAGTATGTTAACTGTAATGTCCTCCGCGTGCAAAGCCGTATCTTCTCCAAGCATAAACTTTCTAATTAAAGTGTGTTTATCGGAAGTGACCTGCTAGGTAAGTATTTTTCTGTATCCATTTGTAAATAGTAAAATTAGTTAGAACCTAAGCATTTCTAATAAATTGTACAGCGCCCTTGAGGTGATTTTTCACAAAAACGGCGCTTTATAAATTATCCAATTATTATTATTATTATTTGATTGCGAAGATTAGATGCTAAAAAGAAAAAAAGTTAATATAATGTGTGCTCTTTCACTGGTGGGGGGAGCGAGTATAAATTTTCAAAAATGTAAAAAAAAAATCTTAACACTGACATACTAGAGCACGTCAGATGTTAATAGCGTACACGCCCTACGTGTTTCTGGTAATGGAGAGATATCTGACGACTTGCTTGGTGGGGGTGGCCGTACGAAGAGATAGAATATTGAAAAAAAAATCGAGCTCATCAGATATTCAGTAAGAATGTTAAGTGAACCTTAAAAGATGTCATATTCAAAAGACTGACGACTTGGACGTAACCAAAAACATGGCTGATTTTTAAAAATGTAAAAAAAAAATCGTGACAGTGAATACTCGAGCTCGTCAGATTTTTATATAGACAGTTCAGCTTGATGTCCTTCTCGTGCTGACCTATAATCTGACAATCATGTGGAGGGTTTTCTTAATCTGACAGTTTAATTTATTTTTTAACTAGCTGACCCGGCCACGCGTTGCTGTGGCTAATACAACACAACGTCATCTACTGGATGGTTATCCAACCTTTATAACCACCGCCGTCTTTGAGTTTATCACGAAGACAGACAGATGCCACGGAGGACTTTAATTTATAATACGTAGAGATGGTGTGAAAGATTATAATAGAAATGCTTGGGGTAACTAACGTATTTAAGGTAATAAGGATTAATACCGTATCCGTCTAAATAACTTTTCAATTACTGTAATGTAGGTGACCATTTTTTTAGAATATAGAATGGGTATAGTAAGCCATCCGTAAAAGATAGATATATGCCTTCGCGGACTTTTTTGTAGATCTTTAAAAGAGGAATATCCCACCATGCATTGTTCTGTTATATCCCAAAACGAATAAGCAGCGTTTTCGACGAAAGCTACCAGGCGGCTTGATTTTTTACGACACTTCTAACAATTATCGTTATGTTTCAACCAATTTACACAAATCCTTGACAAATTACATACTTAAACCTTCCTCACGAAACACTCCATCTATTGGTGAAAACCGCATGAAAATCCGTTCAGTAGTTTTCGAGTTTATCGCGAACAGACAGACAGACAGACGACGCGGTGGACTTGAATTTATAATATGTAGAGATTATTGAAAAGTGTCACGAACAATATGGTGACACGAGAGAAGTGTGAACTGTAAATCTAATTTTTGTGCGAAAACAAGACAATTGGCTGCTTCTTTAATTACATCACAGGAAATGGCAAATGGAAGGATAAGTCCCTAACTTCCCTAACCCTATAAGGGTTAATCCGCTGTTTCTGGACCGATCTTGGTGATGGCAGCGCTTCACTTCAATAACGGCACAACTTGGTCACAATTACCGATACTTTGGGGTTATATTAGTAATTTTGCGATTAATAAAATTGCGAGATTTCAATGGCGAGATGTGACCGATATCACTGCGATTTTTCAACTCATACAAGTAGGTAATCTTAGAGTTTTTGTGCAATATTGTTTGTGTTCCATGTAGATGTAGGTATGTAACATCTTCTCCTTCTGTAATAACTAAGTAAGGACTTTCGAGGAAAGGAGGAAGACAAAGGGATAATGATTGAATGAAGAACTTGGGAACATGGGTTTAGTTTTTAAACTGTTTCAGAACTAAACAAAAAGAATTAAAATTAACAAAAAATAATATACATTACAATTCGATATTCGAGTTTATTTTTTAATTTGTTATGAATTAACGCCGATACATAGGAATTCAACAATTTGACATGGATACAGAATATACACAGTTACGAAAAAAAACATTCATATGACAAAAAAATAGCAAGTAGGTACCTACACATTGAAGTGGCAGCATAAAGTACACATGGTAAGCTATTATAAATACAAATATGAAGAAAAAGAAAATCTCATATACATGTATACAAGATGTTCTGAACTAAAGAAATTACTGCTTAAAGTACGTAATAAACATAAATTTAAAAATTCCAAAAGTAAACATTGATGAAGAATATAAATATTCAAAGTATATTTGATTATAATCCAACTGCGCTGACAAACAGCTTTAATTAAATAAAGTTTGTGTGTTGATAATCTTTCAATATTTATCACATCATCAACAACATATTTATTAGTGTCCGACCGAAATAGGACTTTCTACCGAAACCGAATCTTCGGTATCTGTCTCAGTTTCGGCCGAAACCGAAACCGAAACTTTTTTAGACATGTTAAAATCTATCGTTAACTGAAATTTAGCTTATTTTTTACACTTGTACAGACAGTTAAGCCTCGGTTCTCCCAATTTCTACCGATTTCTTACAAATCTCCCTTAAACATTTGAAGTTTTAAAGCTCTTAAAAAAATATATGTTATTTTTGAAGATAATATCTAGACATTTATCGCGCCGAAATGTAAATTATAGAAAATTCCCTCGATAGAAAAAAATCACAAAGTATGCTCCAAAAATTATTATTAACACGTTTGTTTCAGTTATTTTACAAGTTATATGTGTGAAAAAATTCACAGCGTTTCTTTAAATAAAACTAAAGACAATTATCGCGAGATTTCTGCTCTTTTTTCAATAAACCGTGATTAATTAAATATTTTAACAACAGGCGCTTACGTTTTTTAATTCTAAAGATAATATTTACAGGCCATCTCTATCTAACGTGCGTGTAACCTATGTGCCTTTCAAATATTCGTCATTCGTCATTCGCTGTCCAGACAGCTCGCCACACAGACGTGTAGTCCTACGTTTCATGATTTGTTTAATATACACGTACGTAAATAATAATATTGTTTTGCGAAAATGGTAAGACAATAACAAAAAAGTCGTATTTCTAAGCGTAAACATTATCTCCAAAATCGAGAACGTATGATGGAATGTATAAGGTAAGAAGAAAAAAATAAAATTTTGATTTTATTAATATAATACATACTAGACGTGGGCAAAATTGAATGACCGAATTAAATGAATAAATTCAATCTTGTGACACACTCAATCTAATTCTCAATTTCAAAAGGAATTGATTCTTCATTCCTTATCTTTGGCCTTGCATCCTACGATTTTTAATGACACCATACATTTTTAATTTCCGTTTATTTTACTGTTAAATTATTTCAATGAATAATGTGTTCTGTAAACGATTTAAATATTATATTGTTTCATAGGTATTTAAATATTATTAAACGGGCCGCGCGCCGCGAAGTGGTCGACGGACGGTATTGTGAACGACTCGCCTATTACGATTGTATTCCGCTACCGCCGTGCCGCCATTCTAAAAACACCCGAACATCATCAAAGTCCATGTCCCAAAATGGCCAAAACGCGGCCGCGATTCATCCGGGTTGCCCGAGCATCTCTTTCACGCAATGAATTAATCATTCATCCTAATCAATAGTCCTGAGATTGTCATAAGGTCCCCGCCGTCCCAGGTCCGTGTTCAATGTCCGCGTCCCAGGTATCTAGTCTGTCGAAATCGAGATTGTCTGATTCCGACAGACAGAGGAATTAAAACAAAAGTTTTTTTCACTTGTGACGTCATGGTCTTTTGTAAATCTCAGACCTCAGAATCTCAGACCACGTCAATGTCACGATATGTCCCAAACGCATCCCAGTCCTAGGTCCGCAGCTCGCGAGTAAATCAAGTCACTGCTAGGTAAGACACAAAACATTAGTCAAAAGTTACTAATTCATTCCGCAATGCCTGCCCTTAATCCGTCCGCGCGGTTCATTTATTCCCCCGCGCGCCAAGCCGTCAATTTCATTACATAGTTAGTCGAAAACTTTCGACTTTGAATCTGAACATCAGCAGTGAGAAGCTAAAATGATGCTTATCTGTTTTTTGGTACGTACGGAAGATATTGTACCTACCTACTTTTAGACGTAGATCTTGGGTCGATATAATATGTAAATTTGCAGATATTATAAGGCCAATTAGCTGTGGTTAGCTGTCATAAAATACTCATCTTAATGTTAAATGTATGTTTATATTAGATCACGTGAAATGGAACAAAATTATAAGTTTAATAAATAAAATAAAATCAATAAAATTTTAAGGGTGAAACGAAAACTTGTATAATTTTAAGATATAATTGCTAACAATAAATACATTTTACATACGAAAAATTACGACACTAAAAAAAGACAAACAATATAGGATTTAAATGTTCGGTCTCCTCTTTGTGCGGTGTTTCGTAGCCTATTGGTCTCCTCTTTGTGCGGTGCTTCGTATCCTCCCCACTCATTGTGATTTGAAAACCGATGAAACGAAAAAGTGACACTAAAAAGAGTCAAACACATTAATCTATAGGTTTTAGCGAGATAATCAGATAGAATAATCGGTCTCCTCTTTGTGCGATGCTTAGTAGCCTATCAGTCTCCTCTTTCGCGGTACTCCGGGTACTCCGTGGCCTCCCGGTCTCGTGTGCGGTGTTAGCCTCCCCATTCATTTAATTTTCAATTATTATTATTATTATTTTTTTTTTTTTTTTCTTTTTTTTTTTTTTTGGGATTTAATTGAATTAAAGGAATCAATTCAAAAGGCCATGGGAATCAGACTGAATCGATTCACTCCTGGGAATCATTCTGCCCACGTCTAATACATACTCGTATTATTTACTATTATGTAATATTTATTATATAAAAAAAAATTCAATTTATTTGTGTAGTATATAACAAAGGTGACAGTTATTGTTTTATTTTTTACAGAATGCGTACTTTGGGAAATAAATCTATTTCCAATGCTTCGGAAACTGAAATTCCCGGGCAAGTTTTTTAAAATTAAATTACGTTTTTTTTTAAATGACCTTTGAATGAAAAAGCTTTTATTTTGCTCATTTATTAAAATTATAGGACATAATAATAATACATTTTTACGGATCAAACTGCTAACAAAAATCTGCTTTCAAAAATTACCTTTTTTTTTACAGTAACTCCACACAGGCCCTGAGGATTTTTTTCCCTCAGGGCATATGTCATCTTTGGATATGCTGTGTGGTGGGTGTTTTAATGGAAAGGAAGGAGAGGAAGTTCTGGAAAGGCTAAGGTTATAGGGGTGGGTAGGAATTTGAGGGTCAGTGGGTTTGGGTGTGACGGACTTTTGAATCCATCCCTCCCAATGCGGTGCAAGGCGATGTTCCAAAAGAGTTCTGCCTGAGAGGTCACAAGATCTCCCTCAACCAGTCTCTCCCAAACTGGCCTACCACGTAGCTGGTGGGCAGACACATCCGCCACCAAGATCCAAACCCGGGCACGCCTGCTAAGTCACCAAACGTAGCGAACAACTTGGAGTTATTCAATAAATAGTTTCCGGGGCGGCGGTACCCTTACCCGCGTCCCAAATTGTTACGGACAAGGAAATATGTAATTATCATCGTACGTATTATTTTATTACTACCTATTATTAGATGTTCGTTGGATAATAAAACCAAAATGCTTTACGTAAATGTTCGTTGGATAATAAAACCAAAATGCGTTACGTAAATGTAAGTAAATAAAAGTTTCGCTTGTTTACTAAGACCGAGTACATTGTTATAAGTAATTACTTTGACCTTTTTATAAATGTTTAATAATTTAGATTCCATCGGTTAACTAGTCCTGGCAAAGCTGTAGTTTGCTGATAGCTTTTAGGGCTGCCACTTCATAAATTTCTACATAAACTTCGGGAGGTACATGATGGTGAATGTAAAAAAGACAAATAACTTTTTTTCTAAATTCAATTTTTTCCCTATACAAAATTATTTTTCCACAGAAGAATATTATTTTTTTCATACAAACAACAAAACTTTTTTACCCGTAACTACCTTAGAACGTTTTGAAAAAAGTTTCGTGTCTTTTTTTACGTGTACTGTCGTGCAGAATTACCTCCCGAAGTTTGTGCACTATACCCCCGGATATAAATAAAGAGCGAAAAGGTGCATGTAGGCAAAAACAGGTTGTGCCAAACTCAGTCAGTGGTTTGATGCACATCCTCCCTTCCCACAAACCAGTGAAATAATGTCAATTTTTGTGGAGTGGAGTCGTCGGAGATGCCACAATAACTTGCTAAGATGCTGTTCAAGTTGGTGAAGATTCATTAAACTAATTGTTTTAGGAACTAAATGACGAAATAATAAATGAAATCCAAGTCCCACAATCTGTTACAAACAAAAGTGGTGTGTCAGTAATAAGATAAAAAATGACGACATTTACTAAAAACTTAAAATTCCTGTAAATATTTACTGGTTGAAGATTAGTTTGCAAATGTATACATATTATCTAAAAGGGAATTAAATTCTTTACAACTTCTTTCAAACAAATTTCTTTCTTTGATAAATATTTTAGACGATATGAAGGAATGTTTGATGAAAAATGTGAGGTAAAATGATTTTATTCGAAAATATCCACATTTGTGGAGCGTGTAAGTCAAAACCGGCTGGGATTTCGAAAATTACGTATAGAATAAAAGTTGTAGATAATTTTATGAGCTTTCACTTATTCTAAAAAAAATCCTCTGAAATGCACCGTTTCCGAGATATAAGCGTAAATCCAAAAATTGGAACCTTCTCCCCCCCCCCCCCTCCCTCCCTTAGCTCACCACCTCGACGTCAGGACTTTTGGTAAGTTCACACCCTAAGCACCCTGACCAAGTTTCTGAAGGAATCGCTTAGGTGCACTCTACACCTCCTTTTGGACCATTCATTTTTTTTTACATGAGCTCCACACAGGAGGCCCTGAGGAACATGATTTCCCTCAGGGCCTATGTCATCTTTATGCTCACCTATGATGCTGTGTGGAGGGTTTTTTAAGGAAAGGAACGAGAGGAGAGTTCTGGGAAGGAAAAGGGTTTGAGGGGTGGGTAGGAATCTCGGGTTCAGTTTGTCCTGGTCATCCGCCTCCAAGACCTGGACAAACCTCACTCCATGAACCCGGGCACCCCTGCTAAATCACCAAACGTAGCGAACCACTTGGGGTGACCTATGGCAGAGGTATTGGTTATCCAATAAAGGTTCCCGCCTCCCAAATTAAAAATTGACTGGACTATAAACAAATATGATTAAAATGTGCACTTTACTTAGTTGAAAATTGAAAAATGGGTCGGATCAAAATGTCGCGGGTTCAATTCCTCTTTCAATGCACAAGCAACATCTTCCGCTTATTATGATGCTGGTAGGAGATTTTCAAATTGTCAGGTTATTCGTAAACCGGGAATACGAATTATGACTCTTTTTCTTTTAAAAAAAAGTAGTACCCAATAAATAGATAAGCCTCACCCCATGAACCCGGGCACCTCTGTTATCCAATGAATGGTTGCCGGGCAGCAATGGTCGCCTTCCAAATTGATACCTCATCCCATAACCCGGGAACCCCTGCTAAGTCATCAAACATAGCAAACCACTTGGAAGACCTACGGCAGGGGTGTTGGTCATCCAAAAAATGTTTTCCGGGGCGACGCGGCAGTACCCATCCCGTCCCGTCTCCCAAATTGATAAGAGAAATTAAAGAGAAACAATGTTAATAGTAGTTCCTAATAAATAATATAGCTTTGTTTTGTGAACGGTCACCTCAAGTGTACATTACACTTTATAGGTAATCTAACGTAATACATTGAGAAAATAACAGATATTTTCATAAATATTATATGTATTTTAAAATTGTGGCAGCCCTACACAATATTATCAACTTCTCTGGAAACGAATATTTGAAATGATACTACTTGTCGAGAATTATTAGCCAAGTTCCAAACCAGACATTTTGTAATAATAATGCGCGCGCTGTATCTCCTATTGTAAATTTGAAACACTAATTTTAATAATACCCGCGCGCTGCAGATACACCTCCTGTCGAATGCGTTAAAAGTAAATTTCACGACTCGTCCGAAATGGTTTTTTTTTGTGCGGAGAACGGGGCCTTAAGAGCGCTCTCTTGAGGTGATTTTTCACAAAAACGGCGCTCTACAAATTATGCACAAATTACGAGAAAAAGTCATGCACAAGATTTTTAGATCATGTTCAAATACATTATTCTTGTTTATAGTTTTATTTCATTCAATATAGCTTCTCGTAGACTCGAAAATAAAGACCCGCTCTTCCTCAATCAGCACTCGACTAATTATTATGGTTATAATTCACCACTGTCCAGAATATGTAGAATGGTCAACTCACGTCAAGACCAGGGTTGCCAGGTGTTCGGTATTCTACCGAACCGTTCGGTATTTTAGCACCGTGTTCGGTGTTCGGTATGACAAAAATACCGAAGTATGAGTGGTTCGGTATTTTTTTCTGACCAATTTTTCTCCCTAATAAACGATTAAATTGTCAGATTTTACGCAATCGATGTTGCGTAGTTGTACGCGGGTTTGTATTTGCCAAGGTACCACAAATCACAAATCTAGGGAAATTTCACTTCGAAATTTTTTTTTGCTCGTTGTTCGGTATTTATTTGAAAAAGACCTGGCAACCCTGGTCAAGACATTGATTTCTTTGGTATAAGCTTAAATGATTTCTGTCGCTCTTTAAACAATTGAAGATATTTTATATTTAAATACCTACTCTAATTTTTGCAAAGTCTTGGCTTGATTTGACACTTCTATTTTCTCTGTTTGTCTTTGCTTTCGTGTACTTACCTTTATCCTTACAATGTTAATTTCCAAATTTCGCGATACTTTGTTGTAAATTGGACGTAAGTCCGTAATAAATAAATATATATATATATATATAAGCAAGTACATGCACAGTATGCACCCAACCATACGATAACGAAACACACTCGTACAATGATAATGAAACGGTCTGTAAAGTAATGGTAAAGTACCTACATGAATGTGCGAAAACAGAGTGGCGATTCCAAATACCTATAGGTACCTTTTTTTGCATTTGCAGTCACGTCACGAGTGTCCAAAAACATGGTACCTAGGTACATATATAAATAGAGTTTCGGAAAAGATTATCCACCAAACAAAACGATATAGAAGGTAAATAGCTACATTTTAACTTTGAGTGAGATTATGTTATGAACGTAGTTTGCCTCACCTTGTGAATAACCTAGAAAGGACGAAAGGAATTTTGTTTATTCCAAAAGCGTTATTTTTTTCGGAGGAAAAAAATAGAAGCCTGTTTGGATAAAATGTTTGATTGTGTTTTTGTATGTTTTTACAAAATAAAGCACGCTTAGATTCAGCTCTATTCTGAAGGGAAATACAAATAATGTTTCTCGAAGAACAGTATACACAGGTAGGGTTTTTTTTATTTGTTTTATTTTGTAATAAATAAACAGCTTAGGAAAATATACATATAAGGTAATTATAAACAGGGTGTAACAGCACACACTCAAATAGTTCTAACCAGCGTGAGACAGTAACAAACAAACATACATCCATACAAACTTTCGCGTTTATAATGTTAGTAAGAAGTAAGATAATATCCTTACTCTGGTTAGCGCTAACAAAAAAAATGTTCACAATGGAGCACTGCTACTACTGCTACTGCTGTAGATGAGATCCCTGAGGCGTATGTTCGTAAAATCACGTATGATCGTGTGAGAAATGTTTGTTTGTTTTTGTAACTTTATTTAGATGTAAGCAAATTTTTTCATACATCTAGTATTAAAAAAACATATAAAATACATAATAAAATAAATATAGTCATAAAATTATAACGGAAAGAATACAGTTTTAAAAAGAAATACAGTTACTCTAGTTAGAAATACAAACAATAGGGTTTAAGACATACAGTTAATACAAATAAATACAATTCATAAATTTTTCTTAACGTATGTAGCACATGTTTTACGAAAAGTGCCAAGACTTGAGGCTTCCTTTATGGAATTTGGTAGGTTATTATAAAGTTTTTGACCTTTATAAAACACGCTGTTCTGTGTAAACGTCAGTTTAGTTTTGGGAAGCCTGAAGTCTCGGCAACTCCTCGTAGGATAATTGTGAATATTTTCATGGTACATAATATTAGTTTGCAGATATTTAGGGAGCATGTTATTTTTAAGCTTGTACATCATTGTTAACGTATTATATATTATATGTTGTTTAGTTGTCATCATATTTAAGTTTTGTAACATAGTTTTAACTCTAGTAAAGATATTACATTTCAGAATCATCCTCATTCCCCAATTTTGTAAAACATGTAGTTTATTATTTTGGGTCTCGTTACATAAGAATAGAACACTAGAACAATAATTTAAATGAGGAGTTACAATAGAATTATATACAAGGTGAGTTGTCTTGAGATCCAAGTTATTCCTAATCCTTTTTAAGAAGCCAACTTTTTTAGCAATTTTCTTAGATATATAATCGAAGTGTTTGTCGAATTTTAATTTATCGTCTAATATTACACCCAGATATTTAATATTGTTAACCCTTTCTATATTTATGTTATCAATGGTTAGTATTGCATGTTCAGTTCCACCTTGACTATCAATAATCAAAAATTTAGTTTTCATAACATTCAGTTTTAGTTTGTTTATGTTTAACCAAAGCGTTACATTATTTAAGTCATTTTGTATCTCTTCAATGGCAGCCTGTAAATTTTTTCTGGCTATATATAACAATGTATCATCAGCAAATAATTTAATGGCACAATGCTTTAAAACTTTAACAATATCATTTATATATATAATGAATAACAATGGACCTAGGACAGATCCCTGTGGAACGCCTTTGCTAGTATGACGTGGATCCGATGTTATTCCACCATATTTTGTTACTTGCGTTCTTTCTGATAGATAATCAACAAACCAATTAATTTCTTTAAGAAATGTGGAGACTCCTAGAGAATTCAAAGCTGATATATAAGCGTAATGTAATGAGTAATATTAAAAAAGGGACGCTGAGATGGTTTAGGCATGTAGAGAGAATGAACGAGGAAGGAGTGAAAGGAGAATACATGAAGCCCGAGGAAGATATGGCACGACAAATGAACCAAACACTTGAGTCGGGCCATGCCAAGAGCCGGAATAAGAATAGCAGAGGGGATTAGACGGTATTAGACGATGTATGAATGTGAATATGAATATGAATGTGAACAAGATTGGACAAGAACCTACAAGGAGGCGGAACATGGCCTGGCTGTACTTCAAAACTGGCTAAAAGTAAACTCCCTTATATTAAATGTTAATAAAACTAAATATCTAACTTTCTCCAAAAACAAACGAGGACAACCATGGATAATATCCATACTCTTAGAGGACAACCGATGAATGAGCATACCCTCAAATTATATGAATGTCAAAATACTTTTTCACAATGTTCCTGCCCGTCTTTAACCCAAACAAAAAGTATTAAATATCTTGGGATTGAAATTGATGAAAAACTACAGTGGAATTCACACATTGATCTTACCTCAAAAAAGCTAACAAAACTCATCTACTTCTTCAAAAAATTACGAAACATCTTGTCAATGAAGGATTTAAAGAGAGTATATTATGCTTTATGCCACTCTCGACTGGAATATGGAGTAATAGGATGGGGCGCAGCAGCATCTAATCACATAAAACAACTCAAGGTAACTCAGAATTGCATCATAAAGACCATACTGAAGGTCCCCATAAGGACGTCAACAACAGAAATTTTTAAACAGTTTGATGTTCCAAGCATACAGAAAATCTATGCCAAAAACATTCTAGTACATCACCACAAAAATTATTCAGAGGCAGACACCTCACATGCTCATAAAACCAGAGCCAAACAAACAGACATACTTATACCAAAGTGTAACTCTTCATTTGGACAAAGAAGTTCAGAATTTTTAGCAGTAAAGTTATATAATAAACTCCCACTCAGTACCAAACAAATTGAAAAAAAAAAAAAAAAAAAAAAAAAACATTAATGTTTTTTTTTTTTTTTTGGTTTTAGGCAAGACATTAAATGTTGGCTGAAGGAATTATCGGAAAATGAACTTACTTAAAACAACGTCATAGAAGTTTCTGGAAAACCTTATCCAAACAATGAAGTTAAACCATAGAAGTCGCTGAAAACTTATCCAAAGCATAGTCCCCCTCAGCACAGGATCTCCTAGTAAGGAGGACTGCGAATATATTAACTATTTTATATATTATGTTTCATATAAAAATTTAAAAAATAATAAATGTATAGTTACTAAATTAAAAAAAAAATTAAAATTAAAAAAAAAAATGAAGCAAGGAGTGTGTGCCAAGACCGATTTGTTTGGCGATCCGTCCTCCCCACCCAGCAATGAAAAGGTGTGAGGTGTGATGGTTACCTTGTCACCTAGTTGGTTTGAGCAAAAATAAACAAATCAAGAAAAAACGTAAATACCTTGCGATTGCTTTGAAAGTTTTCAATAGATGGCAGTAATAGCAGAAAGTGGACAAAAATTAAATTCAATTATAGATATACCCTACATAAAATTAAATTAAACACGACAAAAATACACAATGGTGATGCATTATATTCCTCGTATCCTTCCTTATCCTTAGTATGCCAATAAAACAATTTATTTTATATGTATGAAAACCGTAAACTTATTTCATTAAAATTAGAGGAATAATTTTCTTACGTACAGGAAAAATCTCTAATAATAAGATAAAAAAATAATATAGAGTGTGTGAAAAGAGTTAAATTAACAAAAAAAAGGAAATCTGATGCCTCCTGTGAGGATTGAACTCACGACCCCTGGTTTACGAGACCAGTGCTCTACCACTGAGCTAAAGAGGCAGATGACTCGCGGCGCCAAAATAACGTATTTAAGATAAGGACCACCAATATTGCACTTCCGCGTGTCGCAATTAAGGCATCATGTACCAACTACTACGAACGAACTAGTGATAGAAATAATCGAAGCGAGGAGTCAGAAGCTCAATTCTCCAAAAGCGATCAACAATGATTCGTTATGTGCCACCTGCAACGAAAAATTACGTCGTCTGTCGTCGTCGACGATGAACTTTGTCGAATATTTCATTTATAGATATTCTTCATCGAAGAGTAGAAGGGATAATTATATTGGCAACCCTGTAAATATTGTCTATGTTTCTGATGTTTTTGACATTTCTATGCTGTGAATTTGAAATTACGGCCGCACTTTCTTTGAAATGGCTGACGGGTATATTACTCAAAACGACTGGTTCGACCCACTCGTTCGAATGGGATGACTTTTGACGTTTAACGTCTAAGTATATGTATAGTACTCGCCAAACTTTAACACCGACCTTACGTTGATAGAGAAATAGGTGATAGGTAGAAATAGATAAATAGGATAGAGTTTAACGTCAGAAAAGCGGCATTTCGTACCTGTATTTTACGTCATTGTAAAGTCAGCCAAGTGACTGCACCTGTGAGAGAACGGATCGAATCAAGTTCAGGTCGGCATTTAAGTTTGAGCGACTGAACCTACGATGAGACTCAAGAATTAAAAAGTCGACCAATATATATGAATATACTTTCGCATTTGCGAGCGTCCTTGATTGAAGAATTGAACCAACGGTCGTCCGAGATATTTTTTGGTGTATCTCGAAATAGGTGGGTAACCGGATAAAAAATCGCGTGCGGTTCAAAGAAGCCTTTAAAAGTGTGGTCATAATCAAGCGGCCAATGAGCGCAGACTTATCGTCATTTCCGTTTCATATCTCAACGAATATAATCAAAGCGGTCAATGAGCGCAGTTTGATGCTTCGCAGGCGCTGAGATGCGTCATTTCCGTTTCATCCGAATTCCAAATCACAACGAGGCTAAAGAAGTTTCATTTAAAAATAGAACAGAGGCCAAACATAACACGATAAAATGATAGGTTAGGTTTTGCTGTTTGTTCATTTTCTTTACTTTTATTCAATTTCACATCACTATGGAATCATCGAAATACAACCTCTCGTTGAGGAACGATATTGTCTAGGATTGCGTCTCCGAATGAAAGTTGAAAATCCTATGAATATCTCATGATCGATTATTTCGGAATAGGTAGGTACCTATTGTCTCCCTTCTTCCCTTCATGGTATTATAATATTATCTTGATTGTGCCCGTCGCTATTACAAAAAGTCAGATAAAGATTATTTAGATATTATAATTTATTATTGAAGAATACCTTCATGAAGAAAACATGATTAAAAAAAAATAATAACACAAAAGAATGCCGAAACCAGGGATCATGAAGAAAACATGATTAAAAAAAATAATAACAAAAAAGAATGCCGAAACCAGGGATCGAACCAGGGACCTTTAGATCTTCAGTCTAACGCTCTCCCAACTGAGCTATTTCGGCTGATACGGAGAACAATCTTATATCACAACAAGAACAGATTTCCATTAATTTACACTATCGAGTGGATTATGAATTTTTACTGGAAGCATGAAAGTTTATTTCTTGCCATATTATTATATTCGGAATTCTGTGAAACAATAAATTAATAACGTAGGGTGAACGCTCCTATTACGTCAGCCTCTTTCAATATTTCGTGAAATAATAAGAAAATTTTGGACTCTATCACCATCTATGAGATTGTTTACGCACTAGTAACTAATGAACCAAACATGGTTTCAAAATGGCGGTTCTAACTTATTTTCTGTTCCTATATTCGACCTTTGCTTTCAAACAAGTGAAGACCCGTCAGACATTCGCCAGCGCGCCATAATAAATTTGCAGTTGACCACGATTTCAAAGTAAGTTTAAAAACCAATTTTAACCAACGTTACATACTATGGTAGGTTGCGTCTTACCACCACTCACCAGTAAGTAAATTGCACTTTAAAAAGTGCCAAAATGCCCTCCTGTGTGATGAGAAAATGTTTCAATTACACGGCAAATAATAGTAAAGGCGAAGGAATAACATTTCATTTGTAAGTACACGCAAGTTATTTATTACTAGCTGGTCCCGGCATGCGTTGCTATGCCATTTAATACAGAAATTGTTTCTCCCTGAGTGTCCTTTCCCATTCGTCCCGTTCCCTTTCCGCCTCCCCTTCTTCTCCTGCGTCCTCTTCCCCTCTCGCGTTCCCACTCCGTCACCTCCACCTCCCCTCTCCCCACTCCACTCCTCCCCCCCTCTTCCCCCGTCCCGCAAACCCCCCTCCCGAGTTCCCCTTCCCCTCCCGCGTTCCCCTTCCACCTTCCCCGCCTTCCCTCTTCCCTTTCCCGCTCCCTCATCCCGCCAACCCTCCTCCCGCGTTCCATATATTCAATCCCAGTACATTCAGTTTTTAAACAGCCCGCATGCCACCTTTTACAATTTTTATTAAAAATTCCATTTTTCATGTATATTAAGTTTGTTACCTAACATAGGTACCTATTTAAAATATCTAAAAATTTTGATTCGATTCAAACTTTCAGCGGAGTACCTACTTTAAATAAATTTATCAACTTAAAGATTTTCAAAAATAGAATCCTGATTTAATTCATTCTCAAACACGCGAACTGTCAAACATGCGGTAGTCGTTAGGTTTTCCGAAATTATCCAATTTTTTTAATTTTTCTCTCTGTAAGAACCATCCTCGTACTTCAAGGAATATTCTAAAAAAAGAATTAGCAAAATCGGTTCAGCTGCTCTCGAGATTTGCGCTTAGCAACACATTTAGCGATTCATTTTTATATATAAGACTAGCTGGTCCCGGCATGCGTTGCTATGCCATTTAATAAAGAAATCGTTTCTCCCTGAGTGTCCTTCCCAATTCGTCCCGTTCCCCTTCCGCCTCCCCTTCTTCTCCTGCGTCCTCTTCCCCTCTCGCGTTCCCATTCCATCAGCTCCTCCTTCCCTCTCCCCACTTTACTCCGCCCCCCCTTCCCCCGTCCCGCTAACCAACCTTCCGAGTCCCCTTCCCCTCCCGCATTCCCCTTCCACCTTCCCCGCCTTCCTTCTTCCCTTTCCCGCTCCCTCGTCCCGCCAACCCTCCTCCCGCATTCCACATATTCAATCCCAGTACATTAGTTTTTAAACAGTCCGCGTGCCACCTTTTACAATTTTTATTCAAATTTCCATTTTTTATGTATATTAAATTTGGTACCTAACATAGGTACCTATTTAAAACATCTAAAATTCTTGATTCGATTCAAACTGTTAGGGGAGTACCTACTTTAAATAAATTTATCAACTTACAGATTTTCAAAAATAAAATCCTGATTTAATTCCATCATTGTTTTGCAAAATGTCATTCTCAAACACGCAAACTGTCAAACATGTTAGGTTTTCTGAAACTATCCAATTTTATACGCAATTTTCTTAATTTTTCTCTCCGTAAGAACCATCCTCGTACTTCAAGGAATATTCTAAAAAAAGAATTAGCGAAATCCGTTCAGCCGCTCTCGAGATTTGCGCTTACCAACAAATTTAGCGATTCATTTTTATATTATAGATTATCGATTATTATAAATATTACAATTAATTTTCATGTTTCCCGCCCGCAGTTTTACACGTCATTAGAGAAAATTCAAGTCCTACTAAAGTAAAGGGTCTGGACGCGCAACAGCCACATTTCTGTTGCTAAGTAAACTTTACTGTTTTAAATTAGACTAATCAGCCAGTTTATTTGTTTGCTTGTGGTAAAACAACACATAAATGTTCCAACAAGTATTGATGACAATCGCCACCATTTGAAAACTGTCGTTGCCCTATTGTATTTATTGTATATCTCGACATATCAAACTCCGACAGGCAGCCGGACCTTTTATTCTAGTGGATGGTTTTATTCTAGTATTAAAGGAGACAGAGAACGTTGCATCAAAAAGTGACAAGCAATACGCCGCCCGCTCATGTATCCATGCCGTTCATACACACACATTATTTGATTGTCTATCTTTATCACACAGGAATAAACTTTTGAATTAAGAAATTATACTGAAAATCGCTGAAAACAAAAGAGTGTTCCTTACTTTCCACATTATATTGTGAGTACATGAGACTATGCCGAGTCTATTTATATAACGTCATTGTTAAAAACCTTAAATTTTACTAATATTGTTCAGTTAAGTGTTATTTTATGTTTCTGTGATTATTTTGCCTTGTTTTCAAGCATTCAAATTATTTATTTATTTTATTATTAGTTTCAATAGCAAGGTTTGTACATGTATGTTAGGGCGTCCCTTATACGGTTGAAATTTTTTTTTTTAGATATCAAAATGCATACCCACTAATTCTTTTTGAACTACCCAGACATACTCCTACGTCAACATTAACCCGTGCCGACAGAGCTCTGAAGATTTTGAAAATTGCTGTTTTTATCCCTTTCCATTATGTAGCTAAATCAATTGAAATAATGATAATAATAATAAACTTTTATTACACACAGGGAGTACACAGAAGGAATAAATCGTAAACAGTACAAAATAAGCGGCCTAAATATTTATATTTAAAAAAATATTTATTAAAAGAAAATAAAATTACAGATCAGGCAGGATATTTTCCTTTGGGGGTCTCTTTTTTACAGTCTGGATACAGATTTCTATGCTCTTGCACACAGCGCCAGCGCAGCAAACATTGCTTTTGTTCTTCCTTTGCAGTGATCAAACCATGAAAATCTTGCATAAGTTTTACAGCTCTTTCGGCTGTATCATTAACTGCCCTTAGAAAGAACTTTTCTTTTTGCCTCTATATAGGCAACATCTTCGTCCCACGTAGAAACGGGTCTCTGGAGGAAGTTCTCACCAATTTTTAACCGAGAAAATAAATTTGTGCTTTTGACAGTCACAAAATCACTTAATAATTTTCCTGAAATAATAAATAAGTATTATTATCAGTTTAGTGAAAACAGTATAAAAAATAAAACTATGTATTCCTACTTACCATACAAAAAATCCGACATATCTTCTTTCGATGGAATATATCTCTTTCCAGAATCATACAAACTCTCTTTTTGTAAGTTCACTACAATGTTTCCATTGGTTTGTGCATTAACTTCATCATCAAAGAGTGATAAAACGGCAATTTCTTCTGACAAGTACCAAAGATGTTGACTGAACTTTTTCATGGCTGCTTTGGAGATCAATTTGTCAACAGTTTCATATTCCTCAAGCCTCTTTAAAAAGCACAAATCTTGATTTGGAACTAATTTTGAACTGGGATTGCAACAAACATATTTTTAAAGAGTAAATAGCTCTAGCCATCCACCTTGCTTGATGCATCGCTCCAGGAGGTCTGATTTTAATTTTTTTCTCATTATCTCCTCCTAAGAAAATAATAGATATTTCAATCATTTCACGGTAATCGTCACGTACAATGTTTTTTTGCAGTTCTTGATTATAAAATTTCAACAGTTCTTCTATTGTTGTATTACAAAAATGTTGTGTGACGATATCGGTATATGTTTCAATAGCAGCAGGATTAATAGTTTTCCAGTTGTCTCGAAACTTTTTGAACATTGGGATATCAGGGCTACTAGTGACTTGTTGGATTTTTGTTTCAAACACACATTTTAAAACCAGTTCGTAAACGTGATGGCGGCAAGCAAAGAGGAGTAATTCCCTGTCTAGTCTTTATTCCAAAAGTACACAAGCTCCTTTCAAGCCCTGTATTAGACGCAGTTATGTCACAGCACATTATTTGCACTTTGTCATCGAGGTTCCAGTCATAAAGTGCGTTTAACACAGCTTTAGCTTGATCCTGTCCCGAAGAGCTCTCCAGTTTGGGTACAGCCAGCAGTTGTTCCTTTTCTCCAAATGAAATTAGAATTGGCAGGCGTTCTTCTTTAGAACTTCTCACGTTCAGTCCAGGTAATAATTTCCCATCCCAGTGAACGGTCACCATTTCAGGCATATTATTCTGAAAATCTGATTTTATAGATTCAGCTCTATCTTTTCTACTCTGTGTGCAAATGCGTTGAATGGACGATTTGTTTATCGGGAAATCATCACAGCTAAGGTGTAGCTCTTCTACTAGAGCTTGAAGTATATAGACAGAATCCCTTATGCTTAATTGACATCTATCTAAAGCTGCAACTCGTAACTTAGGCGTGATAAAGTTTTTCCTTCCTCTTTTTGTAGTACTTTCAGAAACCGTTTGAGAGGTGGTTGGCAAGGGTTCCTCAAGGCTTTCATCAGGGCTGGTATGTTGATCGGTATGTCCTTGCGTTTATATAAAATCTTGTGTAGTAAGAGATGACGATAAACTCGCGAAATACATTTGCTCATGACTTTTCTTCTCTTTTAATTTTCTCTCTCTTGTCCTTTCTTCTTTTTCAGCTAACTTTTTGTCTACACCCGCGAAGTATCCTGGACAGCCTGGTTCTCTTTGTTTTTGTAAAAATATTTTATCTTCTTCTATTTTCATCCGTTCCAAAGCATCAGCAAGTGCTATATCGAATAAATTGTCTAAATTGTTTTGAAAGTCCTCCTGACGGCGCTTGTAAACAAGTGTTTTTTTTTTTAATTTTTTTGCAACTCCCTCCAAGCATTATGAAGATCCACAAGTTTTTTTACACAGTTAGGTATAGCTCTGGTAGGGATTCTAGCTTTTTCCCAAAATATAATACACTCTCGAATGACGAGATTCGCGCTTTCACAACAGCCAATTTAACTTCGCGAATGTTAAAAAAAGTACTGCAAGAACTTGCCAATTAGACGGTAACTTTGCGCCTGTTATTTGATAATTTACGTCACCAACTAAGAAAATACTTTTTTATTGCTTCTTATTCCACTGCCATCTTTTAAATGTAAAACAATACATGTTAATCACGAGAATAACTGAAAGCAAATGACAAATTAGCGCCACTACTTCCGCGCAACTTGTATGAACATGATTCGGTGCAAGTCGGCACAGGTTATCGTGCTCCGAATAAGGTAAATTTTTTTTTTCCGAGTGTTTTAGAAGCAAAGGAACAAAACTAAGACCTATGCATCAGAAAATAAAAAATGTATGTATAATGTATAGTATAAGTATAGATTCTTTTTTTTTCACAGACCTCCTCACTAGGATTTCCTGTTCTGAGGTGGCCTGTAGTTTTTTTTAAATATTTGTATTTGGTTATGGATTGTCTTTATATCGTCTTCATGATGTTTGTAATTTTATTATCACTTTGATCTCTCAGCCATGTTTTTACTTTTGTTTTAAATATATTCATTTCCTTTATATTTTTGATTTGATCTGGTAGAGCATTGTATAATTTCATAGCATGGAATTTATTATTTCTCTGTCCAAAAGATGTGTTCAAACTGGGAGTAACCAGGATGTTATTGCTTACTGCCTTGGTTGAGTATTTATGTTGGGCAGTGGAGTATACATATATGTTTTTTTTCAGTTTAAATAAAATATTTTTTGAATAAAGTTTCTGTACATTGAAGACTTGAAAGTTTTAAAATATTTCTTCCGTCGGAGTTCTAAGCGGAACTTTCAGTATTGTCTTTAGTACTCCTTTTTGGGCTATATTGAGTCGCTCTGTGTGAGTGCTCAAGGCAGACCCCCATCCAGTTATACCATACTCTATTTGTGATTGACACAAAGCATAGTATACTTTTTTAATATCGTTTATGTTGAGGATATTACGGATGTTTCTAAAGAAGTATATGTACCTGGTTAGTTTTTTTGTAATTACGTCAATTTGCGAGTTCCATCGGAGATTATCATCAATTTCAATTCCAAGATATTTGATGCTTTTGGAGTGTGCTATAGTGGGACAGAGGCATGATAAGTCTTGATTTTGTTGATAAATTCCTTGGCATGTGTGTAATTTGAGATTTAAGTCCTCCGACGGCTGCCCTCTGGCTGTTATAGAAAATGTAAGATATTTTGTTTTATTAACATTAAGCGTGAGGGAGTTTCTTTTAAGCCAAGTTTGCAGGAGACTAAGCCCGTGTTCCGCTTCTTTGTAAGTATTTATCCAATCTTTTTCGTTAAATAAAATTACTGTGTCTTCTGCAAAACTAATAATTTTTCCTCTTGTTTCTAGGTTACAGTATATCATTGATGTATATCAAAAACAATATTGGTCCTAGTACGCTTCCTTGCGGTACGCCATATTTATGATGTTTGAATTTTGCAATGTTGTGGTGGCTGACTTTAGGAACAAATTTTGTTAGAGAATCCTAAAGTCAGCCGGGGGGGCTGTCCTTTGGCAATGTGTCGGTTATTTCAAATATGGAATCTAGTGTGCAGTAGTGTTCTCTGTCTTTCAAATGTGATCTTACATACACAAATACATGCATTTAAATAAAATCATCAAAGGTCAGCCGCCTCATTTTGTTTTGGGGTAGACGTGGCTGACTTTAGGAACTTAATTCTCCAAATGTCAGCCATCAACGTGCTAATACACTTTATGGCATGGTATATATATATTTAATGGTATACATGTATTTAATTTAATTTAAACATATATCTTGTATTTAAATTCTAGGTATTCATAAAAACTAAGTCCATCATGCCGAAAGAGAAGAGCGTCAAACCGAAGGGATATAAAAGACCCCTTCTACAATACGACCGGAGCAAAATTGAAGATGTTCTCCGAGAAATAAGGGGAGATCAAATCAGGAGAGAAGCCAGCAGAAAATATGGAGTTCCCAGAGGAACTCTACAAGATCGTCTCCACGGCAGAGTTCCTGAAAATAAAAATATGGGTAGAGATACCATATTAACTAAAGATGAAGAAGAGTCCTTGGTGCAATGGTTATCCGAATTGGACAAATGTGGATTTTCAAGAAAAAAAGATGATCTTTTAAATACGGTTCAAAAAATTATGAAGGATGACAAAGGCCCAAACCCCTTCACAAATGATAGACCGGAAAGAAAATGGTACAACCTATTTATTAAGAGACATCCATTCTTGAATGAGCGTTTCCCAGAAGGTATAAGTAAGGGGAGAGCTGTTGTTACTGAGGAGTACGTACGCAAATGGTTTAATGATCTATAAAAGTACCTAACTGAGATCAATGCTTTAGATCTTTTGGATGACCCGAGAAGAATACTCAATGGCGATGAAACCAGTTTTAGTGTTTGCCCTAAAACTGGAAAAGTTATAGCACCAAAAGGCTGGAAAAATGTGTACGAAATTCAAGCCGGGAATGAAAAAGAAACTATAACGGTATTGTCAGTTTTCACAGCTGCAGGTGACACCTTACAACCGATGGTTGTTTTTCCATACGTTCGACCACCGCGAGATATAATTCAAAGTATGCCTGATGAGTGGTTTCTTGGTCGTTCGGAGACTGGTTGGATGAGAAGTGAAATATTCTTTGAATACATAGCCAATGCAGTGAATTCTTGGTTGAAGAAAAATTCTGTACCAAAACCAGTACTCTTGTTAGTAGATGGGCATAAATCCCACCTTACTCTTGAGCTGAGCAAATTCTGTAATGACAATCAAATCATTCTTTATTCATTGCCCCCAAACACGACTCACTTGATGCAACCAGCGGATGTTAGCGTTTTCCGGCCTCTTAAAGTTGAATGGCGAAAAACTATTAGAGAATGGCAAGGGAATTCTGAAAATTGTAATTCAGTGCTATCGAAGAGCACCTTTTGTCCATTACTGAACAAAGTGCTACAAAAAGATATGACAGACATTATTAAGAATGGGTTTAGAAAATGTGGACTGTTCCCTTTTAACCCGGATGCCGTTGACTACACTAAGTGCATTCTAAATACATTAGAGCGTGCCGAAAACACCAACAAAAATGAACAAGCAATCACTCCAAAAGATGCGGTGACTTTTAACCGAGAAGAGGTAGTAATAGCACAACACGTAATAAAAAGCATAAAAAAACAATTAGAAGATGATAATATAGACGAACTCCATGTTATCGAAATTATCGAAGCATCTTTTAAAGTAGCAGACAATCGTGTTGTCCCTATTGGAAACTGCATTTTGAATAACAATGGTGTTCTGGAACCGGATTCTGACCCTCAACCCTCAACTTCAGGCTATGAAGCAAATGAATTTCAAATTACTGGTAGTATAGGAAATTACGACCAAGAAGATGCTGAAAATAATTCATTTTTGCCTATTCTTGATGATGATTTTTAATTACTGGAAATGACAAATAATTCCAATTTCTCTTTTTTCTCAAGCCCTACCTCAATTAATACCAATACTGCAAATACACCACCATCGTTACCCACAACACCTTTGTCGTGTCTAACCAACAAAATTAATAGCGAAATATCTCCCTGCTTCAGAAATCATTTGTTCACTCCAAAGTGTCTGTAATATGGAAAAATAAAATTGAAACCAGGAGAACAGATGCCGATGGCAATTTCATCTGATGCTTGGAAAAATTACATGACCGAAAAAGAAGAGATAAAACAGGCACTAATAAAAAAGAGGATTGAAAGGCAAGAAGCTATCCAAAAAAGAAAAGAAGAACAAGCTAAAAAAGCAGAAGAACGAACGAAAAGAAAGGATGAACAAGTGAAACGAAAAGGAAACACTGTCAAATACCAGAACCTGGGACGAAAGGCTGGAGAAACCAATGAGGGAGCGGGCCGTATCGGTAGAGACGGGACGAGAAATAAAAGGCGTCAGTCGGTGTAGTGAGTCAGTCGTTTATTGGGCTACGTAGCGAGGGTCGGTGAAGCAGTAACATGATGTAATGCGGAGTGCCGTAGATGAGATGCTGCTGGCGCTCGGAGGAGATGGAGATGGTGTGGTGAAGGTCAGCGAGTTGCTCAACACCTTGGCGGTGGAGATGACCTATCTTCCAGGCCGTTGCTCGACTCTTTGAGTCGCGGAGATGAACGGTGAGTGGCTTGGTGAGCTGAGCCACCAGCAGGTAGTCCTGGCGAGGCGGAGCGTGTTTCCATGGCAGCGAAGTACAGTGCGCTTCGGGGTGCCATGAAATGGTGAGCTGATCCCTGGACTGAAGGTGGCGTCAAACCTTGTAAGTCGCGGGATGTAGCTGTTCTGCGTAGCTGAAGACACGGTGGGCCTTAGAGCTGAGACGTGGTGATGGACCTCGGGAAGCTGCCCTGGAGAGAGCGGAGATGCACCGGGCTCTCATGTGCGTGCTGTTACATGATGAGCTGTTGACCGACTGTTAGATAGAGACTGACTGCCCGAGCGCCGAGTTGAGTCGTTTTATATACCAGCGCGACCGGTGGAGTAATTTTCCATTCGCCGGCAATGTGTACACTGGAAAGTACTCTAACATACCTGGTGGAGAATATTCCGGCGGCTTATAAACTCGAGACCTTTCTAGGCGGTGGCGATATTATTAATCGTCGAGACGGCCGCGGCAGGCAAGCAAAGTAGAGCGTTCTTTCTGATGGCAAAAGATAATGATGTGTCGCCACACCAATAAAAAAATAAAAGTAATTTCCACTCAATCTAAAATTTCAAGCACTGGATGTGAAGAAGAATTAAACAGTGATGTAGAAGATGATGATCTGGAAAAATCTAAAATTTCATGCACTGGATGTGAAGAAGAATTAATCAGTGATGTAGAGGATGATGATCTGAAAAATGTTGGCTGCGACATCTGTCCAAGATGGTATCACCTCAAGTGTACCCAACAACGAGGTACACCTTATGCGGAAGTTGCTTCCAAAGAATTTACTTGGCATATTTGTCTGCTCACTATGTAGATTAAAATAAAACTGCTGCTATTGATTTACCTACCTATTTTCTTTAATTTCAGGTCATATGTAATAATTTAAAACCCTCTACTGGATACCTATCGACTAGGCTGACTTTAGGAACTCGAAAAGTTGGAGATAGACACATTGTGATACCTCAATCTGTTTACTGGTGAGCGATGAATCACCTTAATGCAGTAAAGATCAACTAATAAATTTATTAATTTATTTAAAATATCTATACCTTCCCGTTAACCTTCCGTTAAATCCAGTTAACCTTCATTATACTTTTTGCACCCGTATTCTCGAATTGTAATATTATGTAAAAACTTCCTACCTCTTCTGGGCTAATCTTAATGTGTATTAATAAGTCACCAGTTTTAGGTTAGAATCTATATGTCTTAGTCATAAGTCACTAGCTATAAGTCTTAGATATAAGTCACTAGTTATAATTGTAAATCTTAGTTGTAAGCCAGTAATATAAGTAGCTATAAGTCTTAGATGAAAGTCACTAGTTGTAATTGTAAATCTTAGTTTTAAGCCAGTAATATTAATTCTTTTATATGATCCTCCTCCATCCACAAGCAAATGTTTTTAATGGAGGAAAAGTAACACTGTAATAAAAATAAAGAAAAAAAAATATATATATATATATATATTTGTACAGCGCCCTTGAGGTGATTTTCCACGAAAACGGCGCTATATAAATTAGCCAATTATTATTATTATGGTGGCTGACTTTGGGTGACTTTGGTACATTATTTTTGAAAGGCCTTCAAATTATTTTAATTGAAACAAATGCGTTTCCAAGAGCAGCAAGTAGATAACCATAATAAGGTCTTTAAACTATAGTAAGGTCTAATTGTTGGAAACTTAATTGTTATTTACTATTTTTTAAACTGTAATAAATCAAGTAAAAACTTTAAGAGGCTGACCTTTGGGACATTCACCCTATCTATTTGTATTGTAAGGCCATTGGATGAAACAAATATTACAAAATTACAAATATGTTGAGGAATCTAAATGTATTGTAACCATAGTTATGAATGAATGATTATAACAAATTATGTACCTAAGTACTTACTTTAAATACCTATAACATTTTTTTTTCTTTTTAAAATGTTTAACGGCCAACAAAGTTCAGACATAAAAAGTTCACTCTGCAAGAAGAAAAATTAAATAAGACTTCCCTTTCGAAAGAAGTCAAAATCACAGAACTCATTACTGCATAGTGCGGTGAAGACCTTCCAACAAATATAAATAAAGAGTACCCATGTCCAATGGATTTTTTTAAAGCGAAACACCAGTACTACAGATTTGGTTTCATTATAAATCATATCATGTGATTTAGCATCCTGTTCGCATATACCTATTAGCCAAAGATGCCGCAAACAGGTCCATGCTGTCAGCACAGCAAATGTTATTGGTACTACCTTTGTCGCTTTCAACTGAAGACTGAGGTCATACTGTCATACATATATACATTGAAGAGTGCAGGGGACATGGCTCCTTGTCTGACACCTTTATTTAATCTCTTTTTCGCCAGCGCATCATTAAAGATACTATTAAAAAATCATTTATCTGAATATAACTAGCTATTCCGGGGATTATATACCATTTTTATTAATTTACTAGCGAGTTCAAAGCAAGAATAAAGGAGTTATTCCTTGACCCCTTCCCTTTCCAAGTTCCCCTTCACCTTCCCCTTCCACTCTTCCGCATACATCGTCCGGCAACCCTCCCCCCCCACCTCTTCCGTTCACACATTCCTCACCTTCCCCCCTGCCGCGGATTCCCCCTCTTTTGTTCCGTTCCGCCCACCCTGGATTCCCCTCCCCCTCCCGCTTTACCTCTCTGCTGCTAAACTCCGTGAAATTCACTCATTTTTCAAACAACTTGCGCGTTACATACCGAATCCTTCAAGAGCGTGCGCACAACAACTCACCAAAGTTTCGTCGCAATGGGATGGATAGCATAGGAAAAAATTTCATAGCACTAGAACTCACTATTATATGTAAAAACCATCGCTGGCATGCGCAAACAAAGAAACATTCATTTTTATATATTAAAAATTACATTATATAGAATATTTTTTAATAAATATATAAAACACATTTTCTGGTAAGACGGTTTATGATTTACGAAAACATAATTTGGCCAAAAAGAAGGAAGTTATTATGAAAATACAATCAGTTGGTGTACGGCGAAAATTTTGCATCGGCGATCAAGAAGTTAATCAAGTAGTTTCAGCTAGAGCTGGAACATTTATTATGAACACTTCTTCATCTTTTGTGTAAGCAGTAATTCAATTTCACCATTTACACCAAAAAAATACCGACGAAAAAGAATTCGAACATCAAGAACCAGAATTCTAGGAATGTTTAGATCGGGCGAGCGAATGCTCATTGCTCATTCTTCAACAATCAGTGTCAATGTTTACTAAACCATGTCTGACAGCGAAAGCGATATTGTTATTTCAAGTGCTGCATTTGAATCGTTGAATCAATTGTTGAAAAAGAAAAGAAGAAAGTGACTCATTTTTATTTTTCATAAGTTTTTATTATTATTATTTTCCATAAGTTGGATCCCACAGACATCTGAAATTTTGATATTCTTCTATTTTAGTAAACATTTTTCATTACTCTAATTACATAGTACAAACAAGTCGATGTGAATTCCAAGAAGACAAGGACACTTTGAAGAGACCACCATGGGAGCAATCACGTCTGAACACGAAGGAATGCTCTAAGCAACCGTTTGGGCGAAAGAGCATTCAACTAAATTTCGGCGAACATACTTGGAGCTCCGATAGAAAGCTCTATAATAGTTTGCACCAAAATAATTTGCAAGAGCAAACTAGAATGAGCATTTGTTTGTTTGATTTAATTCCACCTTAAGAGAGCAAATGAAGAACTTGTTCACGGCATCCTGGAATATACCTCCAATATTTGGGCCCCTTCTAAACAAAGCTATATCCTAGAAATATAAAAAGTAGAAAAGAGGTAAATGAGTAACCTGAATATGTAAGAATATACATACTATCCATTCCTGTATCCATCCTTGTTCTTAAAAGGAATGCTCGATTTAGACACCTTAGGGGGCGTTCAAGTATTACGGTACGCAATTTTTGACCCCCCCTCCCCCCATGTAACGTGCCATAACGTTTTTGAATACCCTCCCCCTCCACCCCTAAACGTTACGTAACACCCAAGTAACAATTTTTACCAGAAAGTCACAATTAAGTTGCGCAAAGTACTGGAAAGTCGCTTAAATACCTTTTTTCTTGTTTTAATCGCGTTTGCGGTAATAAATAAAACAAGCGATTTCGAGAACGAAAAGGGTTGCCAACATCTAAATAAAGAAAAACATGTTACGTAACGCGTTGTTCAAACCCCTCCTCCCCCCTGGTAACGCACAGTAACGTTACACTTGAACGGCCCCTTAGAAGCCTGCCGAAATTTTTTTTAGGCAAACGTTCAATATCTGAAACTATACTCAATCCACCTATGTTGAAAGAGGTTAACTTATATGTCCGTAACAAGTATACTTGTGAGAGATCCTATGCACTTTTCTCTCCGTAAGTGAGGACTTCTGCCTATCAGAATGCGCCAATCTACAGAACGACTCAACTGCTTAACGATTCTGAATTTACCATCAAAATTTTCAACATCCCTTACAGACTATTCAGCAACTGTCTTTTGTATTCTTCTCCGTTTTATTGATGTGTAACTGTTTTACCGAGAACATGAAAATAAATAAATGATAAATAGGCATGAACAGGCTATGAACAAAATCGATTGAAACAAATGAATGAATATAGGTAAGTACTGTAAAAAACATTGCCTACTGCATTCAGCCCTCCGTTATCATTTTCTAGAAGTGTCCATACAATATTATAAAGAAGATGAAAGGCTATTTAACAATTTATAAAATAATATTATATAAGATTGATCATATTCAAATAAAACGATTATTGTTTAGGTTTAGAAAGTAGGAGTTTTACATTACGAGCTGCAGATGGCACTAAACAAATATAAAATTAGCCATATTACATATAGGAAAAATAAATAATTTATTATAAGCATAGATATGTATCAATAGCATTTCCTCTCTAACATACTTCAAACTCTACCATAAAATTTCTACATAGTTACCCGTGTACATCAGTGTTAGGTGAATATCACTTGTTTTTAAGTGAAAACTTCTTTAGCACCGTTGTGATTTGAAACTCGATGAAACAAAAAATAGCGACACTAAAAAGTGACAAACACGTACATCTATAGGATTAAGCCTATGAGAGAATGAGGTAGTATAATCGGTCTCCTCTTTGTGTGGTGCTTCATAGCCTCCCCACTCTTCTGAAGGTTTCACATCTACCTCGTGTTAATTGCACACTCTGATTTGTAATGTATAAAAGTCCCAAGTGCTTCCGACTGTTCGGAGCCTTTCACACTATAGTATCTCCGGTTCATATACTAAGGGTAGGATTATAATATCCACAATTGGGGTGTGTTGTAAGGCTGAAGGGAATCGGGAAGTAAAGATAAGAAGTACCTGGCTACTCAGATCGGAATCGAGAAGTAAAGATGAGAAGTACCTGGCTAATCAGATCTGGTCATCAAACATTTCGATTCTGAATGGTGGTCTTTCACTACGGCGATACTGAGAGTATCTTCCACTGATCACTCATCTATATTAACATTTTTTCAGGTTTGGAAGGGTGTAAGTGAAAATCAAAAATAAAAGAATAAAGAAATCACATAATTATTTTTATTATTAATCAGGCTTTGGGATCACATAAAATTCTGCCTTTTTAACCTAATTTCTTTTAAAACTGTATTATCTATTACAATGCATGTTTTGATTCACTCTTATTTCCATAGATATTGCAACAGGTAGGCATTTATGTAATAACTTACAAAAATATCGAACATAATAATTTGCTTAATTATAAGTATAATAAGACAGCACTGATGTACTTATTGTGGTTGTATAAAAAAAATTACTACCAATCAACAAAAAATAAATGTTTTATTTTTAATTTTTAACTTTATGAGTAAAACCTCAAATTGTAATATTTAAATAAATGAAGACAATATAAGCGAAACTCAATCGAAAATCTGGAAACAGAAAAACATATTGACACCTCTGGGACAAGAGCAAGAGGTCCTGGGTTCGAGTCCCAGAGGTGTCAATATGTTTTTCTGATTTTTCTGTTTCCAGATTTTCGATTGAGTTTCGCTTATATTGTCTTCATTTATTTAAAAAATAAATGCTTTGATTTAAAAATGGTTTCTCAAACCTATCAAAAACGTAGGAATAAGATGATATAAGATAAAAAAATCAGGGTTGTAATCTTCGGTTGGATGACTGCTGCAATCTTCAATGATCATTGAGTTTTACGATTAATCGTTTGTCTTAGCAATGTGTGCAAATTACCATTACAGTCCTGTAGAGAAAGGTAAAGTTAATCTTTACCAAGTAAATCTGCACACTTTCGGCTGTAGACCAATTTAGCATCCGCAAGACATTTATCTGTCATGGCAGAAATCTGAGTTGTAACAGAGTGTATGAGGTCTGCTGATACCCCGGTCTTGGCTTTGGCCTCTTTAATATGAGTAATATTAATGTTCTTGATTATATCTCGGTGCTTGTAAAGCAAAATTTTGGCGTTCTTCGCTAAATGTTCCCTGTGTTCTTTGGTTACCTTTGGAACAGGCAGAATGATGGTTGTACCGTCTTGCTGGGGATTCAAGTTCAACCCTGAACCCTGAATTGCCTTCAGAACATCAGGAATGGCTGCCGGAAAAGATGTCATATTCAATAATATATTTTTAGGGTTTTTTCGAATGATTTGTGCCAACTGCTGCAACTCGTACTCCTTCCCATCAAATTGAATATTCAATGTTTCAATTTCGCCAGTTGTTGACCGTATGGACAGATTTTTATCAAAGTCTTCCTGGAAGTGTTGCATTGCACGTACTAATTGCTCTTTAAGTTTTTCGTAGTCAATAACAGCATTCATTTGTGCTGAATTTGCTTGAACGTTGCCTCCTGACTTTTTGCCTTTATCTTTTCCTTTGTCTTTACTTTTGGCATAACTTCTGGTGAGGTGTAAACTAGAACTAGCTGGGTTGCACAGGTTAGATGGTGCAAAGCAGTTCGTAACGCCGAGAGTAATTCTTTGAAAGGCGGCACTGACGTGAATACTTCTATAAATAAAAGCATTCATAGAAACCTGAGTAGAGATACCCAAAAGAAGTCTAGGGATATTCATCTTGGGAATCTGAATATATCTTATTATTTTGTTCAACACTATTCGTACCTATCCAGTATTTTTTTATATAATAAATAATAACCTATAAACCATCAACCTTGTCAAAATGACAGCAAAATCCAAGCAAAATCTATGACATTGTTTTGAATTCGAGTGATACCATAACGTAAAAATTGTTGACTGAAACATTTCGCAGCGACGCGCGACGGTACCGCGCTACACTCTAGGCCGCCGCGCAGAAAAGTAGAGTCCGAAAGTAAAGAAACGGTTTACACCGCAGTTTATTGCGAGACATTTCTGCGTGGCGGCCTAGAGCTGCGCGTTGTATGGTCGTTCAGTCGCTCCGAAGTGTTGCGTATTGCTGCTATCATAGGCCGGTACACATACCGGCTGTGAAGTCGAATCTATGAAACTTTTATGGTAGGGCCACACTGTGGCCAACTTCGAACGTTTGGAAGTTTGTGTGGAGGGGTAGTTCGTGCGTTGGAAGTTTGAGTTGGAAGGTTGGAGTTCGCCCTGGATCGCTTCCGAGTTATATACTGCCTCCGAGGCGATCGGCGATGGCTGGTTATTGCGAGTTGGCCCAATACATCAGTTTACGCAATATTATTACGGGAGAGTTTGATACACCCACGCCTTACGGCGGGTTCAAACTTAAAACTATTAACTTAAAATTAAGGAGGAACAAATTAAAAAAAGCTACTGATTTAATAAACGATACATTTATTCTAGTAGGACACAAAAGTCAGGTGTTAATTATTAATCTAGGGTTAGTCTTATACTAGGTACTTAGTTAATTAGTCTTAAAATTAGAAAGTCTGTTTGCTTAATTCTACGGAAAAGTCTTTATGTAATTGTTCAGAATCTAATCACTTCGGTGGTTAAATTAAATAAAATGTTCAGTCACTTCCCTTTGGTTGCTGATGATGGAGTCTCCGCGTAAGCACACAGTCACTAGGCACTTTAAACTTAAGTTCTATTTTTTTTCACTTGTTATTGCACAGGTAGGAAGTTGCGAGAGTTCTTTATAGTGAAAATATGTGCAAAGTGGAGTTTGCACAAGTCCCTGATCGGAATTTTCGCGGTCACTTGGTTGGACTTCCTGGCGGAAGTTCGCGAACGTATCGGCGGTTCCTGGTCGAAATCCGCGAGCGTGTCTGTTAATTTCCCTGGTCGGGAAATTGTGCGCGGTCGCGTGTAGTTTGGAGAGCGTTTGCAGAGCCCTGGCCGGGTTGCAAAAAACACTATTAATTTTTTATCCCTGGTCGGGACACTCCGTTGGCGAAGTGGAATACCAACCCCTAGGCCGGGCAAATGGTGACTGCCTTTCGTGTTGAGAATTCTCTCGTCGCCTCAAGGATTGAACCTAATTCACAGCCTTGAAACATTCCCATCGGCCGCAGCGGCTTCGTGGGCCAAAGGAAAAGGTTTATTGCCTTCGCCCGGCGTGGCGATATTGGGTTTTATTTTATTGTTTTGTGTGTCCCTGCCGACAATAAGTTCTAACTTTCCAAATTTTATTACGGTCCTTTCCTTAATTGCTTTCGCCGCTCTGTGTTTGCCGCTAGCTTAAGCTCCTTGTGTCTACCGCCAACTTCTAAGCTAGCGACCTTATTGTAAATGGTGCACATTTGTTCAGTTCCGTGAATTTTTGACATTAAAATACCTAAAGGTATATCAAGTTGTACAAAACTAAAAAACCGAAGTACCGCCTGCATAATTGTAGGCAATTCATAAGATACGGCGCCGAATCAGCTGTTTGGTGTCTGCCATTTTGGAGTTCGGAATTCGGAGTTGGAAGGTTGGCTTTGGTGTGGAGGAAGCATCAAATGTAATTTATCTCCTATCTACAATATCTATATTATCTATGGTTGTCTTTGAAAAATGTCACTTTTGGTCCGGTTCGGGAGACTAATTTTAAAATCAAATCATGTATTTCACATAGATAACTCCTTTGCTTCCAAAATATATGATGGACGTTTATCAAATGTGTCTCTTTCAAACAATTTAAAATTTTCTGGTGAGTTACTCAGATACTATTCGCTTTTAGGTTATGAATTAACCAAACTGGCTATGTTTTATGGAATTTGAATTTGGTTCTAGGTTTTCACTCGAGTTATAGACCCTTCGATGGATCTGTGAATGATAGAAGATGCCAGGCTCGGCGGAGTATTTTAGTGCAAGTCAATTCCGATTTATCGTTCCCTGAACTTCATTCCTATTGCTCTCAATTTGGAACCATTCTCGGAGTACACCATTATGCTTTACGAGGCGGCCAACAGGTAACATATTTATTAGCTAATAATTCTATGCTTTTAATGCTAAGTAAGCCGAACCCTAACTCATCCAGTTAGCTTACCGCGGGTGCCCTTTTTATTAAAATATTTTCTTATTGCAGCGTGTCAATATACATTAGATAGTTCTCATTCAACCCAATCTTTTTCTGTCTTCCTTTGTTCCATTTTCTTATTATTAAATTCGTTGGTAATTATCGGTTCGGACTGGCCACGCTTATTACGAATATTTTTTAGAAAAAAACTTTAGATTCGCCTTAATTACTATAAAAGGAAACTTTTTGGCTTTGGGGCGGCGGAAAATAATGCATTTTAATTTTCAATTGCATCAAACCAAAATTCCCTTCGCGAACCGACGCAGCGAAAATCCGCGGCCGTCGCTGTCACTTGCTGTCACTGTTATGGACTGTAGCTGACTTCGTGGGATACCTACATGAAATACCGCGAATCACAAACCATGTTACACAAACCTAGCGTAGCCGCTAAGCCACTTGAAAACTGGGATGTTTTTCTTGCCTTGACGCGAGTAGGCGTTATAAAGGGGCACTTTCTTTTGTATCACAAACCATGTTACACAAACAAGCCCGCTAGACAAATTTCATAATTACGCGCCTTATCCCACGAAGTCGGCTACAGTCGTATTAGCTCTTGTTAATTTATCAAGGATACCAACATCACAGTGACATGTACGGCCGCGGATTTTCGCTGTATCAGTCGCGAAGCGAATTTTGGTTTTATGCAATTGAAAATTAAACTGCATTATTTTCCGCCGCCCCAAAGCCAAAAAGTTTCCTTTTATAGTTATTAAGGCGAATCTAAAGTTTTTTTCTAAAAATTATTCGTAATAAGCGTGGCCAGTCCGAACCGATATTTACCAATTCGTTTGAAGGATTTATATTAATTATATTCAAACAATATAAAATAGAAAATCATTGAGGAAAGATTAGGTTGAGATCAAGACTTGAACTAACAGCATCCTAATTGGCGATTGTTCACAAAGCAGCTCTATATAAATATTATTAGGTAAATTTTTGAGATTAGTGTCCATGGCTATTATGAATAATTTTTAGAAAAAAACTTTAGATTCGCTTAATCACTATAAAAGGAAACTTTTTGCATCACGGCCGGTAGAAAATAATGCATTTTAATTTTCAATTTCGTTAAATAAAATTTCACTTCGCGAACCGATACTACGACAGCCCGCCCGCCATTTTGTCACTGAGTTATGTTGGTATCCCTAACCTGATACAAACAAGAGCTAGATACGATTGTAGCCGACTTCGTGGGATACATGATGAGGCGCGTAATTATGAAAAACAGAATTAATAATATAATGTAAACGAACCTCTAATCAGGCACTGGAATGGAGACAAACCATTCAGAGTAGCTACAATAATCAAATAGTACCTAGGTCCCAGATTGATACTGGCCCAAGCGATTCTGACCTTGTCCTTCATACATTTTCTTTATACATAAGGGTTAAAATCGCATTTTTTAAAAAAGCAAAGATTTTTTTGGCCCTCCGGTGGGCAGCGACCAGGGTTGCCAGGTGTTAGGTATTCTACCGAACCGTTCGGTATTTTAGCACCGTGTACGGTGTTCGATACGATAAAAATACCGAAGTATGGGCGGTTCGGTATTTTTTTCTGATTAAGTTTTCTCCCTAATAAAGGATTCAACTGTCAGATTTGACGCAATCGGCAATCGATGTTGCGTAGCATCCCTACTTAGTTTGTGCGGTGTTGCCGCTTCGTGCACGCGCTCACTATTTTCGAGCCATTAGTGTTACACATCAGGTGACTACGTACTTGCGTAAATGTGATATACTCACTGTTCGGTATATATTTGGAAAAAACCTGGCAACCCTGGCAGCGACAAGACGAGAGGTCAATAAAATAATAAATATAAACATTCTTTAAATATGTAAGTACTCCTTTTTTCAATGATTAAAACATTTTTTTACAGCACTTCATGTTGGTTGAATTTGCTACGGAAAAAGAAGCGTCCAGCCTAATTGGTTCGGGTTGTTTTTCTGACGGGCTGGATGTGATTCCGGTGCAGTCCTCGTTCCTCTGGTTCCGTTCTGCCAAGGACAAGAACTCCAAGCGGAAACTGTCAGACATAATCAACTTAACGGCTCCGCCCGCCGATTTGGAACTGGCAACGAAGAACGGCTGCCAAATACCCTCCGAGGCTGAGGTGTCAGAGGGTCTGATGAAATCCAATAGCCTCAGCCATCAGATTTCCAATCTGTATGAGATGACCAGGTTAGACGATCTAGGCATCAGACTGAGATACATGGTAGCTAGACAGGTGAGAATAAACCCTGTGTACACAATATTTATATACAGGTGTCCAGAAACCCACGGTACAAGCAAAAAAATAGTGAATCACACAGAAGATTCAAAAATCTCCTTTTTTCGATCTGCATTTAGATTTTTTTTTTAAATTTTCGGCTACAGAAGGTAAAAAAATTTTTTGAGCATGGTCTATGCTTTGCACCATGGTGTAATTGACACATAAACTGCACTTGCGGTCTTTGTTTCAGAGCAATTTAAAATTTGCCAATTATTTCTAGCGTTAATTAAAAGTTTAAAAATATTATATTATTTAAGGTGGAATGTTCCCTCAAAGGTTTGTGATATCATTTTTATTGAGCATAAGCTTTTAATTATTATCATTTCACATACAATGTTCTCTAAAAGCTATTTATTACCATTTCAGATACAATATTCCCTCAAAACTTTTTATTTTAATTTCAGACACAAAGTTTTTTTTTTTTTTTTTTTATGCCGGCAGCCCGGGCGTTCATTGTAATAATAATATCTTATACAAACAGGTTAGTAGCCCGCCTCACTAGACTAAGTCTGTTCCGAGGCGGGTACATATATACATAAACTTACACACACATACAATTACATATATGTACATACATACACACATATATGTACATACACACATACACGCGTTCCCTCAAAGCTTTTTATCATTTTAGACACAATGTTCTCTGAATTTTTTTTATTATCATTTCACATGATATGTTCCCTCAAATCTCTTTACTATCATTTCAGATATGATAATATTTTGTTCCCTCAAAACTTTTTATTATAATTTCAGATCCAATGTTCACTCAAATCTCTTTACTATCATATCAGATTCGTTGTTCACTCATAGATATTTATTAACATTTCAGATACAATGTTCCCTCAAAACTTTTTATTATCATTTCAGATAGAATGTTCCCTTAAAGGCATGTACCCTGATGTGGCTGTGCGACCATTTGGCTCAACTGTAAATGGATTTGGAAAGAAGGGATGCGATTTGGATTTGCTCTTAAGATTCTCAAATGACGAAACGGTAATATTAAAAACCGATAAATCTTAGTGTGCGGAGTGAACTTGTTTTTTGACGACCTTCGTTTGATCTTAACATAACCTATTTTCCGTCTTTTCAGAAAGAGGATGGCCGCCTGGTGTTCCACACGAAGAAGTCTACTGCGACAGGGCGCATGCAGCAGCAACGTTACATGGAGGTCATTGGCGACATCATCCAGCTGTTTGTGCCGGGCTGCAGTCACGTGCGCCGCATTCTGCAGGCCAGAATCCCTATCATCAAATACAACCAGGAGTACGCCGGCGTGGAGTGTGATCTGTCCATGGCTAGTATGTTAGTAACACTTTTCTGAACATCGCATCTCAAATAAGGTTCATTAAATTTCATTTCAAAGTCTGCAGTTCTCTTCTAATCGTCAGCCCATTTCATATTGATCACTTTTATTATTACCATGACGATCCACATTTACGGTACCGTGATAGTAAAAAAAGGCAATAAACATACATTCCTTATCGCTATAATGCTGCAGCTCTTTCTTACACATTTAATAATAATGAGACAAAAAATGTGACACAAAATACGTGTGACCGTTTCCTCCAAAGTACTACTTTTTTTCTGTGGAGGAATCAGATATATTTTATTACGGCTCAGCCATGGCGACGGGAATTGAATTTCATTTTTTGTATGATAATGATTGTATGTTTCCTTTGGGGGGATGCAGACTGTAATCTAAATTTAAGTAGGTAAAGGCAGAGCAATGTCGATCCATCTCAAGTTAGTGGGAAAATTGTAAGGTTCATCTTAAATGAAAGATTTTGTTAGATTGCGATTCTTATTTATAGTAAAACTAGCTGACCCGGCAAACTTCGTACCGCCTAAGAATCAATAACTGTTGTGTTAACTTATTAGCTGAATTAATTTATTTTTTTTTTAAGTTAAAATTAATACTCAAAATGAATAACCGGTGACAGGCCGGAGACGCGCCGGCGCGCGCGTCGTATGCGCATGCGCGAGAAAATAATTCAAATATTTGAATAATATTTTCGACCAAAAACTTTTGGTCTGCGATTTTGGCCCTTCTATGTACAGAATTTGTATGAAGAACAGTGTCAGAATCGCTTGCGCCAACATTACTCTGAGACGCCTAAAAGTTTCATTCACCTTGCAACCCCAGAATATTTTTAAAACGATTTTGTCTATGACATTGAAATGTCATTTTTGCCGCGAATTTAACCGTCACAATTTATGCGTGTTCCTCGACCAAAACATCGTAAAACCTATTAATTTACGTAATTAATGCAAGTAATGTTGTTTTGGTACATAGTTTATTGTTCTAGGAACGTGTTTCAGTCAATAAAATATACAATAGCTCAAAATTAATCAACAAAACATTCAATTCAAAATTCAAAATCGTGTTTTGTTACGAAATTTCCGTATTTTTCCTGAAATTTGCTTGCCTTTGACGGGTTAAGAAATGTAATTCATGTGGCAGCAAGACATTTGTTTTATTAAAGCGAATCGAAATGATTCACGTGGCATTATTGTACTATTTTCTGTTAAAACTATTTACTGGGTGGGTTGCACTTGGGCCGATTCCCTTCATTGAAGCACCTTGTGATATCCAACATTTTTCATTTTTGTTGTCGTTAGATATCTTCCCAGTTCCACCGGGCGCATTGAGGAAAAATAAGTCACCATTTCCATCATCAACAGCCTTCATTAACGTATCGTGCACTTCCTTCTGTTGGGGGTACAACAGTGGTACATTCGTTCAAACTGATTGGTTCAATGCATCTTGATCATATTCACGTTCACGCACCAATTCTTGATTGAAAGCATCATTCTTTTTTTTTTTTTACATGAGCTCCACACAGGAGGCCCTGAGGAAAATAATTTCCTTAAGGGCCTATGTCATCTTTGGGGATGCTGTGTGGAGGTTTTTTTTAAGGAAAGGAAGGAGAGGAGAGTTCTGGGAAGGGAAAGGGTTTAAGGGGTGGGTAGGAATCTGGGGTTCAGTATGTCCTGGTCATCCGCCTCCAAGACCTAGACAAACCTCACCCCATGAATCCGGGCACCCCTGCTAAATCACCAAACATAGCGAACCACTTGGGGTTCAAGCAAGCATTCATTGCAAGTTTCATTGCATTCATGAAGCGTCGATCTGGCGTTGTTATTCCTAACTTGACTAACAAATTGCCGCACATGAGGTAACACATGTCTTCGATCAAAAACAAAGCCTGTTTATGTATATCCTCATTCACCTCGAGATCAGGATTCCCTGAACTGACACGAATTCGATGTAAAATGTCTTCTGACATGTCATATTTGTACTTGTTCCATAGTTCACGTGGATTCGATGGGAAACATGTCGAAATAATGTTAGCAAATAATGTGCGTATCAGACTGGAGATGCAGAAATAATTGCTTCAGTTTATTGTCATGTCCCAATGAGTATCGTTTTCAAGCTAATTGATCTGCTGACATTCAACACGAATTGTTGGGCACACTACACCATTGACTTGTGATTCAAACGATGTCGGCCCACGAACATTCACCAGCAACAACCAAATGTATATGCATTGCCTACTTTTTACGTAAACTGTGTAAATGCGACCAAGAGAATGCAAACAGATCGCATTGGCAAATCAAAAAGAAACTGGTCAATGTTGTTGGTGGAGGTGTTTCAGCACGTTTGCCAACAATCGATGTAATGAAATAAACTCGTTGATCATTCTCCAGATGCATCGCCAAATATACAACAATGGAATGTCGTTCATGAATGGGGAATGAGAATATACGCCAAATCGCCTCATTGTAGCTCACAAACTTGATAGCGTGTGATTTCATCGTTTTTTATTTGTATTTTTAACGCCAAAAACCGCCATATCGCTGACTTTTGTGAAAAATTTGCAGAGGTATTTCATTGACTTCACCGAATTGCAATAGGTACCCCACGTCACAATGCGCCTTGAATGTTTTGAAAAGAAGTGGCTGTTTTCCTGGAGTTGTGCAGACATACGTTCACCATTTGTCCCATTTACAACTGTTGACATTTAGTGTGTAAGAAAGAGAGGCAGCATTCTATGTTTAAGAACAAAAGAAAAACAATCAGCACATTGACATTTGACATTTTTGGAATTGAAGCAAACTTCAAAATTATACCTACCTACCACAATATTCCTGCAGCTCTTTCAAAAGATGAAAATTCGTTCCATACAAAATGTATGGAGAAAATAATTTTCTTTATAACTATTTATTTCGTTAACTTTTGTGATGTTTTAATAGTTATTATCCTATCCGGGGCGGAGACAAATCCAAGATCATCAAAATCAGCCCAGCCGTTCTAGAGTTATAAATAGTGTAACTAACCCGACTTTGTTTTATATATTAAGATAAACAAACACATTTAAATACCTTATGCTACTCGGTGAAAAAGGTAACAGGTGAGAGAAAGAGAGCTGGACTAAACTATCCGCAAAACCCACGCGAGAACTTTTTGGACACAAAGAACGTCTTGGACATCTTCCCATCCGTGGCCAGGATTCCGGACATACGGGCTTCTTCCTCAGGAAACCCTCGAGCATCCAGGTGGGGGGCTCTTCCGCAACCGCCTAAAGAAGCCTCAAACCGAGAATTCTCGTCCCCAAACAGCACGTGCACCTTGACGTCTCAGACCTCAGACAGGATGGTGGAGCATAGTAAATCACACTTTCCAGCCACATCGGAAGACCTCCGCAACCAGACAGTCTTCGCTGAAACCCGTATCGGGACAAATCAAAATGTAAAAGTCACATTGAATTCAGTATCTGGACCACCATGACCGGCACATTTCCATTAATGCCTTTGTATCTCAAATGTGAGACCAATGGACACGGACAAATCGCTGGCATAATAAGTTGATGCTACTGCATCGCCTTCGCCAATAACACCCCCCTTCGTCAATCCAAAAAATAAGGCAGGCCTCGTTCTTACATGAACCAAAAATAAAAAGACGTCCCGTCAGGGAACCCAAATTCACGTCCGCCGCCATCTTTCCGGCGCGCGCTACCAACTTCACTGTCGACAGACTGTCAAACTAAATAATAAAAATAAATTAAATTAAACAGTACCTACTCGCGTAGTTAAACTCACAAAAATGAAAACGTTACAAGACACATTCACCGTTTGTCTCATTTTCGACTGTTGTGATTTAGCGTGTAAATATATTTAAGAACAAAAGCAAAACCATCACCGCATTCACATTTTTGAATTTTTGATATTCACTCACACTTCAATATTATCCTTGTAACTATATTCCATACTTTCAAAATTATCGTCACGGCTAGTAGTATTGTAGTAGTCTACAGAGACGTCACGGTGCGGTGTGTGAGAGATGCAAAAAAATTATTACTTTTCTCCTTTGGAGGAAACAGACCTACATACATTGTGTATCTCATCTTTACACGGTACCGTAATTGTGAATCGTCACGGTAATGATAAAAGCGCTCATTGGCGACTCGTGCCATTCAAAAACATATAGTTTCCAAAAATAGCAAACCTCATATTTTCTAGGTCTGGTGTTTATATGACAGAATTGCTCTATACGTTTGGCTGCCTCGACCAGCGCGTTCGGCCGCTGGTGTTCACCGTGAGGAGGTGGGCTGAGAGCCGGGCCATCACCAACCCTTCACCAGGCCGCTGGATCACCAACTTCCCCCTGACGCTGATGGTGCTCTTCTTCCTGCAGAACACCAATGACGGGCCCATCCTGCCCAGCTACAACTACCTCAAGAAGGCTGCAGGTACTCTCAATAATTCATGAACAACCTGAAAGCATGTTGCCTGTCGTATTTGTGATGATGCGTAACAGTACGTCTCTCATGTCCTGGATGAACCAAGTATATTTGAAGAAGAAGAGTTATTTTATTAATAATTTAGGTTAACATGATAGGACACTTTAAATGCGACAAATTATTCTTACTTCCCCGTTCAAGAGAACGAAAAGCGAGTAAGCCTTGTTTGCTATTCAATTATTTTACAGAAAAAGAGGAAGAAACTAAAACCGGCTCTTTTATAAAAATATCAACAAACTAAAAACAGGTAACGAGTTATGGATTTGCAACAGCACCTTGTTTTACCGTCCCATAAACTGTCGGTACATAGGAACACTCTTAGCTAAGCCTCGAACCTTTTAATAATAGAGGGCAGTAATTATACAATAATGATTTAGTTATAAATACAAATCTATATCACAATATCTTGTTTCAGGTAAAGGCGATATCCGAATAACAGACGACCTAGTGAACTGTACATTTCTAAGTGACATCAGCAAGATCAATCACAAGGGCTCTTCAAACACAAACACCCTAGACCAGTTACTACTTCAATTCTTTGAGTTCTACTCTTCGTTTGACTTCTCTTCTTATGCCCTGTCAATCAACGAAGGCCGCTCCATATCCAAACCCGACCACTCGGCGCTTTACATTGTCAATCCTTTAGAAGTAACGCTCAACGTTAGCAAAAATGTCAGTTACGAGGAATGTGAAAGATTAAGGATCGAAGTTAGAAATGCGGCCTGGCAACTAGAATCAGGAGAAACCAAATCAAAGAATAAACCGTGGGGTCTAGAGTCAGTATTCAATAACATAAATAAAAAAGATAAAAAATACTTAAGTTTCTCTAAATCGCAAAGCACGGCACCAAGACTTGTAAGCGTCGAAGACTTGTTCACCGATAATGAGAAAATACAGGAAAATATAGAAACGGACAACATTGCGATTACCGATGGAGGAATGAATGCACTAAAAAGCGAGATTATTCAGATGGCTCAAAAAAATCAACGGAGTGGAAAAATTCAGTTTCACAATTCGGAAATTAGAAAAGAGGTGGAAGTAATTAAGAGGAACGGCGAAAGTAACTTGAGGAGACAGCAAAGGTTAATTCACAATCTGACAGAGAAAGAAGAGACTCACAAAACTGCCAGAAGAAAAACAAGAAGAAGATGAAAGTGAGAAGCTGACAGCATTATTAGTATAAAGTATAAATAATATATAAGGATCTTCTTCCACAGGAATACGCAAGTATCCAATATGTTGCGAGGTGAATACACGCGGTGAATACGACGTGGGACCCGCGTCGCCACCAATCATTGTAAATTCTCGAAACATCAAGACATTCATAAACACAGTTACAACCAAAATGTTTCTATAGTTGTCATTTTTATTTCACATTCTTTCTTGACTGTTTTGTTCCTAGCATGGATCTAAAGAAGATTTTTTGCAGCTCAAAATAAGTTTTTAGGTTTTTGAGAGGCGGGTATGGGTACTGCCGCCCCGGGAACCGTTTATTGGATAACCAACATCTCTGCCATAGGTCACCCCAAGTGGTTCGCTATTAGTTTGGTGACTTAGCAGGGGTGCCCGGGTTCATGGGGTTAGGTTTGTCCGGATCTTGGTGGCAGATGCGTCTGCCCGCCAACTGCGTGGAAGGCCGGATCGGGAGAGACTGGTTGAAGGAGATCTTTTGACATCTCCAGTAGGACTCTCTCGAAACATTGTCTTGCACCGCAGGAGGGATAGATACATACGTCCGTCACCCCTGGACACACTGGCTCCCAGATTCCTACCCACCCGTCATACCTTTTTCCTTCCCAGAACTTCCTCTATTTCCTTTCCTTAAAAAGACCCTCCATACAGTATCCCCAAAGATGACATAGGCCCTGAGGGGAATTATTTTCCTCGGGGCCTCCTGTGTGGAAAAAAAATCTTGTTTTTAGACCTCTGACTCTCCATGGGGGTTTTTGATTTATTGCTTGAAAAGTGCCAGGCATTTGGCCGCACTAGGATTTATTTTCGCAATCAATTCCAACCGGTATATTTTTTCTGCAATTTTTCAGAAGATCAAATGCAACTGACCTGATTTTAATAAGTGGGGGGTTAGCGCAAAGGGCACACATGTAAGAATACAGTCAGTTAATGCCTTCTAGCATTGAAGGTCACGGTTTCACAATAATAGCATTTTTGGACCCCGAATTACCGGTTAAAATTAACGGTACTATCCGCCATTTACCTGTATTTATGGACAGATCTAATGGATGCTGATTGAGCTAGGTGGCGGTAGTTACCAAGATACTTGAATTGTCGAGTATCGGATACTTGCGTATCCCTATGAAAGAAGGGCCTAATATGATTGTGTTGTTGTTTACATTTTTTACATTAAAACCACTATTTTGTAAAGTGTATAAACATTAAGGTTTATTTTTTGTTCCACCAATGACCTACTTTTCCAATATGTACGAGTATTTTGCATTACGTTTTAGTGGTTCTGATATAAAGATGAAAATACGAGGGCTGTCTGTAAAATAAGGTCTCCAAGGTGCTGCGGTCATGAGGAACAATTTTATGCGCAAACCGGCAACCGCCTGGTTCCCCCAAGCCAAAACCCCATTGCCCATTACTAACCACTCTCTGCGATGCTTAGTCTCGGCGTGGCAGCCGTTCGCGATGGAGATTTCACTCGCCGCACCCGGCAGGTGTGAATTACGCTCTGTAATTTGTTTTTCCTGTGCAAATAACAAAACCTCGGCAGACATTCATTCTCAGATACGTGAAGTGTACGGAAAACAGTGTGCGAATGCAAAAAACGTGCGCAAATGGTGCAGAGAATTTAAAAACGGATGTACACATGTTCATAATGAAAAACGTGACTGACGGCTATCAGTTTCAGATGAAAAATTGCCAAAGTGGAAAAAGCAATATCAGTAAGACCACTATTAACAAGATTTTGACAAAACATTTAGCATCAAGGTGGGTCCCAAAAATGCTCACCGAAGATAACAAACAACAATGGGTTGAAGCAGCCCGTGAATTCCTTGAGTGCTACAGTGCAACATCGATGGCGAGGAATTCTTAGACTCAATTGTGACTGGGGACGACACCTGGGTACACTTCACGAAACTAGCAATAAAGGAACAATCACCTAAGTGGCGTCAAGTTCGCGGTAGTTTAAAAATGAATTACAGAGCGTAATTCACACCTGGCGGGTGCAACGAGTGAAAGCTCTATGGCGAATGACCGCCACGCAATAAATAATCCGAGGGGGCTAAATCTGGCGAATAGAGTGTGTGAGGAAGCAATTCGAACTTTAATTCATTGATTTGACGTGTGAACTGGTGCATTGTCTTGATGAAACAACGCTTTCTTTTTCGCCAAATGCGGCTGTTTTTTCCTGATTTCATCACTCAAACACTGCAATAAGTTCGCATAATATTTGCCGTTGATTGTTTTTTCTTTTTGAAGATGATCAATGAAAATTATCCCACACGCATCCCAAAAAACTGGCGCGTGACCTTGCCTGCAGATGGGATTGTCTTCGTCATTTTTGGAGCCAATTCTCCCCTTTAAATCCATTTTTTTACTGTTCCTTCATCTCAGGCGTGAGGTGATGGACCCATGTTTATGAATCGATGCAAAAACTCGCCAAACAGTCAATTGAAACATCCTCACCACCATTTATGAAGTATGCAAAAAGGAGAGGTAGGTTGTGAAGCATCTGAAGCTAGTCACTAAATACAGTCACAACTTTTGGAATAGTTTTGAAGGTGAAACACAATTTTACAAAAAGCGGCAACTAGTTTAAAAAATAATTTATTTCGATAATACAGTTGCTTAGAATATTGGGTACAATTAGCATATTTTATCTTTTGGATTTACATCCAGAATCACTCCCTGCCTTGTCTGAATACGATAGAAAGCCTAGCCCAGGAATGGAAAATCTTTTTCAAGCGTGTCAAAGAAAATATAATATATACTTGATAATATTTAAAAAAAAAAAATTGTGCATTCAGTGCGCCGATAACAGTATCCTCTCTCTTTTTCTCACAAATGATGCCAGTCAGAAAGAGAGGTTACAACGGAGCTCCCATAGGCAAAACCATACTAACGCTTGCCCAAAATTCAATGCGTTGTATTAAATGTTTGTAATCTATTCCAGCCTATAAATAATAGGGCCAAGGCGGCATTTATTCTTGCATCCTGCTTGCACATATCCAAATGAGGCATTACGATGGAGATAGACGCATGCAATAGCAAATGATTAATGTCACCACGAGCAGAACAATGGAAATTTAAAAAAAAAGTGTCAAAACTAAATATAAGAGGCATACATAAAAATAATAATACTAAATCTTTAAATATATAAAAATCTCACATCACAATGTTTGTTTGAGATAAACTCCGAAACTACTTACTACCCGATTTTGATGAAATTTGGCTTACTGTGTATAATTTGGTTCAACTTAAAAGACAGGATGGTTTTTATCTCGATTATTGACCTCAATATTTATTAACGCGATTTAAATGTTTGTTATAGGACAATGCTTTGTAGTTATTTGTAAGTTTCTGACAGATAGCGGTGTGAGTTAATTTATCAGCACAACACTTGGTTATCTAGGTTGGTTAAACAATAAAGTGGATGGTGCATGGGCATAGCCAGGTTTTGATTAAGGGTGGGGAAAAAAATAAAAATCCAGAGTAGGTACCGAAAAAAGTAGGCTTCTACAACATATTCATGGTTAAGCTTTATGAATGCAAAGAATATTAAAGGAAGAAGAAAACCATCCTACGAAGTACTGTAAATTTGTCGACAATCCTAAAGATCATGCATCAGCCAGCCAGGGTGGGGCAAACGCCCCACCTTGCTGCACCGTGCCTACGCCCATGGCATTGTGTTTCTTTAGCCGGGTCAGCTAGTATTATAATAAATATGGAGGACTTTGAATTAAGCCTAAATTATATACAAGATTCGTGACTTTATGGTAACTTATCTTGCTTTGAAATACGTTTTCAACTTGCAAATCCCCTTCTTTAAGAGAATTTTCTAGCATAATCAGGAATGCCGACAAATCACCGCTGGGCTGTTTACTGGGCCATTGCTCCATACGTGATTTTATGCCATTCAAAATATGTACAGTTCGTTGCTTAAATGTACAAGACTTCCAGACTTCTGTACAGTATTGTCCGCTGTTCAAAATCTTGTTAATTTGTTCAATGCAAAAAGTCGAGAGGGCGATTTCTTCTTGATAAATGTTTACTTCACCTTTTTCGAATACACGGCACTGAAAACAACAAAAATAAAACAAATTAATTATCGATAACAAGGTTCTCTTGGACAAAAGTGTTATTATCTAATATTATTAATCCCTCAGGTTAATTTGTTCAGTTTTGGGAACAACTCATATAGGTCTCATAGAAATCGTTGTCTCTCTCACTAACATGGTTAGAAACATGATCTAAACGGTTTTACAAAAATAAAACACCACGCTTTATATTCAAATCTAGAAGTTAACACTGCAAATTTTTTTTTTTTTAATAATCGGAGACGGTTTACATATATATAGTTCCCGTGAGCACTTAGGCCATAGACCCATTGTACTATCTCCCATTTTACCTCATTCCTTTGACAGTAACCCAGTCCCTTTTATAAAGTTCACCAGGATTGTCATTGGAAATGAAGCTATATCTTCTGGTTCGACACTGTGTCTTCCCAGGTTTCATTTCCCCTCTTCACTCCTCCTTGGTTCCCTGAAGACCCTTCAGGGAACCAAGGAGGAGTGAAGAGGGGCTTCATCTCTCCTCTCCACTCCTTAGTTCCCCGAAGGCTCCACGATGGAGAGTCCACCTCCCTTTGGTTCCCTAAAGGCCCCACAAGGGAAGAGTCCACTCCACCTTGGTTCCCTGAGGGCCCCAGGAGAGAAGAGAACTTCATCTCTCCTCCGTGGTTTTTTTGGAAGAGGACATCATCTCTCCACATTCACTCCTCCTTGGTTCCACAAAGGCCCCGCGCTGGAAGGGTGCCCTTCCCCTTGGTTCCTTGAAGGCCCCACAAGGAAAGAGTTCATGGAGGTGGCCTCAGATCACCTCTCCACGGTTTCTCCTCTTGGTTCCTCCTACGGCCCCAGGAAGGAAATCCACAGAGGTGGCCTTAGCACTCCTAGGTTCCCAAAAGGCCCCTAGTTTTCGAATGGTCCAATTTTTTTGTTCCACGAGTTACCAGGGAAATAGAAGGTCCACTCCAGCAGAGCCCTGAGTGCTGGAGTGAGGTCTAAATACTCCGAGATGCGACCTTGTTTCTCGGAGTAACACTGCAAAATAATTAAGGGAACGTACCCATACTACGTGACCTGTTCACGGGGGGGGGGGGGGGGGGGGGGGGGGTCATCAAAATACCACGCTTGGTCACAACGGGGGGGGGGGCTTAGGTTTTAACGGGGGGGGGGCTTAGGTTTTTATCACGTAGTCAATCTAGGAATCTCGTGTTTTTTTTCGAGCTACGAGGGGAGGTTTTTAAGTTCGCGGAATGGGAAGGTAAGTGATTAATGGGGGTACCGCTGAATTAGGTACTAATTGAACAACTCATTTTTAGGATAAACACCGCTTTTTATCGTAATTAGGTCATTAGTCTTTGAGCTATCGTCGACCAAACACTTCAATCGGGAAGAAATTGTGAAATGTGAAGAAAATTGAGTTCCGCGCTGTTATAAAGTTCCTTTAAGTTAATTTAAAGATCGGAAAAATGTATTAGGGTAGTAGGTGACGTATCCGAATGGATTAATGCTGGGAACGTGTTTGTTGAAGATGATTGAGATGAAAAATGTTTATAAAAATAACAAGACTTTCGTTTCCATTACGTTCCGGTTTCAATATATTTTGACATAAGTTTTATCTTGATAATATTTTTTCCACTTGTAATGCATGCACTCTTGCTGTCACGCAGCAAGCACCGTATTAATAAAGACAAATATAAGCCAAATGATGCATTTTTATAACCATATTTATGAAATACTACGTGAAAACTAGGGGGGGGGGTCTTGGAATATACTACACGTGGTCACCGGGGGGGGGGGGGGGGGGGTAAAAAATTGCAAAAAGTGTGTCACGTAGTATGGGTACGTTCCCTAAAACAAACATCTTTATGAATCTAAAATTACCGACTGCAATTTGAAAAAAAAAAAAAATTATGAAACTTTGAGAATTTTTTATTGATTATTTTTACATGAAATGACAATAAAATGAGTTGACGATAACATTTATAATACATTATTTGCTTAATAAAATATGTTTGTGTTTTCATTTTTTTTCGTTATCAGTAATTTCAGTAAGAAAAATGTAAGGTGAAAAAAAAGTATTTAGATTTTGGATGCATTCAGAAATATTCCATTAATTTGGATTTTTTTGCGAAGAGGAAATATTTTGAACTTCCGACAAAATGGGCTTCATTCATGAATTTTATGCTTTAATTTTTTTTTGTATTGTTATGATTTAAACACAACAGTAATAATTTATTTTCATCTACCATTTTTATCAATAACTTGGGCAGACCTGTGAAAAATCACAAGATATTATAGTACCAATTTTGAAAAAAAAACAATTCAAATAATTTTCTGTTAAAATATTAGATAGTAAGTACTTTAACGCTTGTCTGAATTTGTTCAAAAAGTTCTAATTTTGAAAACGACACCCAAATTCAAAGCAAATCTGAGTTCAACAGTTCATTGAACCGGAGTTACAGATACACAACTGAAATTATTATTTTTAATTGTTAAAATATTATATTATATAGGTAGGTACTTTATCGCTTGTCAAAATTTATTTAAAACAACAAATCCAATTTTGAAACTGACACTTAAATCTAAAGCAAATCCGAGTTCTAGAGTTCATTGAATCAAGAGTTACAGATACACAACGGAAATAAGTATTTTTAAAGACTGATTCTACAAACATGAACAAATGGGAAAATAAAATTCTTTAAATAATTTGTTCTCTTGAAAGGCAATTGGACAATAATTGGTGCATTCCACGAAGTCAATTATTGGTAGTCAAAATCTCTAATACAACCCAATTATCTAAAGACAACCTTCAATATGCAACTGTAACCTTTGTTGTCGGAAGGTTAAAATATTTTAATAATATGGCAATACAATCCAATATTTCTGACGTACCCGAAAACTAAAAACTCTTTTTGAAAGGTGATGAAATACGCCATCAAATTTTATAATCTTTACATATTATAAAATGAAGTCGCTCACACTGTCTGTGCGCATAGTTTTAAACTATGCAACGGATTTTCATGCAGTTTTCACCAATAGATAGAGTGATTCATGAGGAGGATTTTAAGGTAATAATTTGTCAAGGTTTTGTGTAAATTGTTTGAAATATATAATATATCTGGCCAAGCGGCAGCGGGCAGTGCGGATTTGATTTAATAGATGGCATTGGTTATAAAGGTTGGGTAATGGCATGGGATTGTGCTTCGTTAGCCACAGCAACATGTGGCCAGGTCAGCTAGTTCAAAATAAACATAATTTTTGAAATACAAAATCTTTCAATGCAAAAATGAAAAAATTGGCTTATTTGACGTTTTTTTTTTTTTAAAATAAAATTACTGATAATGAAAAAAAAAAAAACGCATACAAGTTTTATTAGGCAAATGTATTATAAACTCTATTGTCAACTCACTTTATTGTCGTTTCATGTAAAAATAATTAATAAAACTTCCCAAAGTTTCATAAATTTATTTCATATTAGCTTTTTCCCTGCGGCTTTGCTCGCATGGTATTAGGGGGGTTCCCACTCCACCTCCTCCCCCTTTCCCCCCCTCCCTCCCCACACCCCTACCCCCCTCCCCACCCTCCCCCACTACCTCTCCCTCCCCCCTTCTACCCTCCCCCTCCCGCATTTATTTGAAGTACTCCCCTAATATATTTTCCCCTAATTTATATTTTCTATGGTTTTTTAAGTCTAATTTATACTTTGGGTACTTGGAAATATAGTATTTTGTTTTAATATTACCCACACTCAGGCAGTGCCTTAGTGGGTTTTCATTTCTTGTTCATAATTGTTATTATATATTATAATATTTGCTATTATACATTATATGTACAAAGAAATGGGAATAAATAAAGTTTAAAAAAAAAAAAATAATAATAATTTGAATCAAATGAAGAATTATAGATATCTTACTAATCGTGGAACCTATTGCATTTTTTTATACAAATTTCATAATGCCAGAGCTGTGAGCTATAGCCTATATGTTATTTTGATGTATGAACTATATTATTGTAAAGTTTCATTAAAATCCATTCAGTAGTTTTTGCGTGAAAGAGTAACAAACATACATACATCCATACAAACTTTCGCCTTTATAATATTAGTAGGATTGCGATTCGGAACTTTGGTTTCATTAAGGTGTACATTTTACTTCTTTTGTGGTTGGTTTTTGTATTTGAATATAAAGCGTGATGAGCGTGGTATTTTTTTGAAATACCGTTTATATCATATTACAGCGCCCTTGAGGTGATTTTTAACAAAAACGGCGCTGTATAAATCATCCAAATATTCTTATTATATGATAGTATGGGAGATACAACGATTTCTATGAGACCTGTATGAGTTGTAAGTGAATAGACTTTAAAGGTTAAAATACCCCCTGCGTAAAGACAATCAATTATCTCATCCCCATGTATTTAAAGGTTTAATTGAATTTTGTAAAAAAAGCATACACATACCTCTTCATCAATAAGATGTTCAGAAATAGAAGTGTTACATCCCAAAGCCATGATGATAAGCGTGATGATTGTGTGGTCAATGGATTCCTGGCTCATCCACATGGCAGCAACCTCCACAATAATTTCCTTGGCTTTATTTTCATTGCACAGGAATTCTTCGTACGGCAAAGTATCATTGTATTTAGAAATTTGCTTTTTAATCAATGTATTTGCCAGGGTGGCCATCTTCTGCTTGATCTCATCAATTTCATCATCTGCTAGCTTCAGCAATGCAGACCATTGGAGTATTATTCCCTGGACTGGAACAGAAAAACTGATAAATATTTTTGACTCCACGCAGAAACGGGCATTCCATTTGATGGATCACTAGCTTAACCCGGTGAGCATAAGGTTCAAATTTGTAACATCGAGCGTAAGGTGGGTAATTTACACCCGAAATTCTTACTCAGATATTTTTTTATTATTGACTTATTACTAATTTAATTGGATAGTATACTTAATTTACATGTTTTCTAAGTACTTGTTATTAGATACTAGGTTCAAAAGTGTTATAATAAGCAGTTTCATCATTTTTATTAGAATCAACAATTTTCTTACAGAATTCAACTATGGCACTTAATTGTCCATTTTTATATAAAACTAAATATAATCACAAAAAACTAACATCTTCTAAGATTTTAATCATAACAAACACAAATTATAATCATATATTTTTTTTTCTTCTGCAACTAATCTTAGTACTTGTGATAAATAGTAACACCGAGCGCCAGGTGGGTATAAATCACCCGCCGACGACTTTGACGTCGTCTAACAGCCTTACTGACCGGTGAATGACTAAATTCTCATTTCTTGTCGTTTCTTTACCTCGCCCCGCGCAGCTACTCAGGCGCACAGAGCATAATAATAATTCGCTATTAAAATATAGATTGATTTATCTTGGTCTGGATGTACCACATCCAACCTTATGCGATTGCAAACTTTAGAGCACAGGTGTCAGGTGGGAATGCTGTCCTTGTTCTATAGGTATTTCAATGGATACGAAGAGCTAGCGTCATTGATGCTTTCAGTAAGGGATCAATGTTATATGCTTTGGTATGGTTGACATTCGTCACTTGAGAACGAGACGTTTCTATATACATATTTTTTTAAATTAGCACCACAAGGAGGCCCTGAAGAAAATAGTTCCCCACAGGGCTTATGTCATCTTTTGGGATGCTGTGTGGAGGGTATTTTTAGGAAAGGAAGGAGAGGAAATTCTGGGGAGGAAAAGAATATTAGGGGTGGGTAGAAATCTGTGGGATAGTGTGTCCAGGAGTGACGGACGTATGAATCCATCCCTCCCACTGCGGTGCAAGGCGATGTTCTGAGAGATTATGACTGGAGAAGTCAAAGGGACTCCCTTAACCATTCTCTCCCAATCCGGCCTGTCTTGCAGCTGGTGGGCGGACGCATCTGCCGTCAAGACCCGGACAAACCTCACCCCATGAACCCGGGCACCCCTGCTAAGTCACCAAATGTAGTGAACCACTTGGGATGACCTACGGCAGAGGTGTTGGTTATCCAATAAATGGTTCCCGTGGTGGCGGTACCCATACCCGCCTCCCAAATTGTTTCTATGACTTGTTCTTGAGTTCAAGAGCTCTGCTGTGGAACGGTTTGCCTGCGTTTTCCCTCTCCTACAACACTTGGGTCTATTCAAGACCCACATACACTTCTTTCGCAAGCACAAATTAACACTAAATCAATGACTAAACAAAACATCTATTTTTATTTAGTCTTTTTTAGCTCCACACAGGAGGAGTTGAGGAAAATAATTCCCCTCAGGGCCTATGTCACCTTTGGGGATGCTGTATGGAGGGTGTTTTTAGAAAAAGGAAGTTCTGGGACGGAAAAAGATATGACGGGTGAGTGATATTAATTAAATCGAATGACCAGATCAGAAAGGTACCCATCCCTGAAGTGGCTATAATGTAAAATCATCATATATACAAAAATATGTACAACTAGCACAGTCTTGAAAAATCACAGGATCATCTGAATTCTTGATAAATCAGTTCCAATTTTGAAAATGAGAGTTAATTTTTTTATTATTATAGGTAGGTAGGTACTTTATAACTTGTATGAATTCTTCACACAACCAATTCCAATTTTGAAAATGACAATAATTTAATGGTTTTCTGTTAAAAATACTTTACATAGGTTGGTACTTAATTGATTTATCACTTTATTACAATCAGTTCCAATTTTTAAAATGACACTTAAAGTAAATTTAAGAAGCAGAGTTAATATTCATACTAATGTTATAAATGCGAAAGTGCGTGTGTTTGTTTGACACGCTTTCACACCTAAACCATAGTAAAATAGGCTGTATATAATGGTAAGCTCTGGCGTTATGAAATTTGTATACTTAAATGAAAATGTGTGTATTTCATATATTTTAGTGGCAGGAAGGAAAGGCAGGGGGAAGGTGGGGTTCGCGGAGAGGAAAGAGACGAGGGAGGGGGAAGGCGGGGAAGGTGGAAGGGAACAGGGACGCACGGGAAAAGACAGATTTGTTTGAATGGCATTACAACGCTTGCCGGGTACAAGCTAGTATTTGATAAAACAATACAAACCTCTAACTCTGTCGGCTTGATTTCTCTCCCAATCCAGGAACTCCCAATGATCTACAAATATATTTGCACATTCCATTCTTTTTTCATTTGACTTATCTGAAGAAGAGCATTCAAATAACACTTGGCTCAACAGCATGATGGATTCTTCCGTGAAGCACAGATAAATAGAGTGACTTTTGCCTTTCATCCATTCCATATAGTTGCTGATGAACCTCAAATAAATGTAATTAATACTCTCGCTTTCAGAGTCGGCTAATTTCAGTAGAGTCTTAAGCTTGGTTTTGGCGGACTTTGCGCTTGGAGCAAAAAGTGCTAAAATCCTGGTTAAACTGCCGAGATTGAACGATAAAACCACCAGAGCCTTTTGCTGACATTGCACATAGACATCTTTCTTCAAAAGATCATACAGACGTTCTTCGTATTCTGTTGAAGAACTTAACATGTTCAATATATCTATGGTTTCGTGGGGTTGAAACAAATTAGAGAAACAGTCGTCACTTTTAGGCAGTTCCAACTCGGCCGTTTGTCCCAAATTCTTGGATTCGTAAAAGCAAAGTAAGTATGTTAGTGCCGTCAGTACAATTTCATACATTGGGCTAGCTAAGGCCGTGATCAGTACGGCAGCGATGTCGGATGCCTTTTCCAAGGAAAGCAATAAACCGATCTTCAGATGTAAGCATTGGATATAAAAACCCTCTTTTCCAAAATGAATGCTTTGCGTATTCACTACTTGTTCAGGATTTAAGAGTGATTTTTCTAGATCCATGAAGTAGGCTGGTTGTTTAGTCACTATTTTAAAGGTACTGAAAAATGCAAAAGAAAATTACATATTATAAGTTTTAAGGAATATAAATGTTGTCCATTTTGATTTTAATTTACTTTAATCCTTTGACTGTAGGTGATATCGATCGTCCATTTGATTAGTCAGACATCTCTGAAAAATCAAAATTTGAGTCGAGTATGCAGTTACATGTAAATGTGTACCATTTGGTACAATACTCAGATTACTTATAAACACCACCAAATCAATTATAATGCACAAAAACTTGTAGCGAATTAAACGAAATGCTGATATTTTCTAGGTCACTAGTAGGATATTTCAAAATGTCATACTAATGTACCAGACCGTAAGCCTACCGGTGTTATTCAATAGCATATTTAATATGTAAAACATGGACATGTGAAAAAGATATTTTATTAGCAGTTAAAACCCGCTTCGCAGGTTTTTGCTACTATTCCCTGTGGGCGGCTTTTGGTTCGGTTTCGCCGAGTTTGGGTGTTGGTGACCATTTTATAAATCTGAAAGCAACTGGATCCAAAAATAGCCAGTTCCTCTGATCCACTGGGATGCAGTGACAGCTAGTCACCGGGACAAAGTAACCGCAACAGGCAATGACGTCATATACAATATATAGACGCGTGGTATTATTATTCACAACTGCCAGTTACAATAATAATCATATTATTGTCAATCTCTCCATATCCTCTTCATGCTAGCTGTTAACGTAAGTGGCGCCATCTTTTGGCATTGCTTTAATTCGGTTCTATTACAAAAGTAGATTTGTGTACAATTTCCACGTACGAAAACGGTTTTGTGTAAGGCACGGCGTCAGAGTTGCATTCTTAGCCGGGTTCTTAAATTTCAACCTTACAGTCTCTAGTCTATTAAAACTAATGATTATGATTTATGGTGGCTATTAGAATATCGCTTTCCTAATTTTTCTCTATCAGAACCAAAATATTGAAACAAGGTTCGAGTATAAGAAACAATAATTTAAGACAGAGTGATTAGTAAAAATAATAATGTAATCATCATACCATCCTTTCAGAAGAAACACCATTCGAACGTAGGACTCAGCAGTCACGAAGCAAGGTCTATTTCCGGATAAATTAGACAAAATCCAACTGCTGTTTTGCAATAAACCTACTAACTCGGTAGAATATTGACTAAATACTAAATTGTCAGGAACTACCTCCAATAGTTCGATGAGCTGAAAAAAAATATGTAAGTTAAAAATGTTATCTTTATTATTCACCTGAGTGATAAAACAAGAGTGTGCCAAACGTCTGAATGAATAAATGAAGAATACCGGCTTTACCAAAAACTTTAAGGACCAACCACTGTGTGACACTATCACTCACCCGATTGGAATTCTTTTTTTTTGTTAGGTTACCACATCAGTCATTGATACTTTCCCCCAAATTTCAGCATCATAGCTCGATATTTGTAAAAGATACGCTGTACCGAGTACCTCTACTTTTTATGCGTGTTTTCGATTTTTTTACAAGTCTGGAAATGGCATCAATTTTGCACCACAATAACGCACCATCGCACAATGCGATCCTTATACGTGAGTTTTTGACCAAAAACATCACAAATACTATCCAGCAGCCTTCGAATTAACTTGATCTGGCTCCCTGCGACTTTTTCCTCTTCAACCGACATAAGAAACCGCTTTGCGGTACGCATTAGAGCACCCGAGAGAATGCCATGAAAAAATCGAAAACGGCTCTGATGGACGTACTAAAAATTAAGTATCAGCGGTGTTTCGAGGATTAGATCAAGTGCTGGCATAAGTGCGTTGCAGTCGATGGGGAGTGCTTTGAAGGGAACTGTAGTATATCTAAAAGCTTCCGAGCTTGTCACATAGAGGGCAGTGCTAAGAGCTGTCCCGAAAGTCTAGATGGCAGTTAGTTTAGTTCGGAGTTTGGACACCAGAGGGACCAAGGACCCAGGCGCAGTCTTTAGGAGTTCTTTCACATCAGGTTCCATTTAGCCAGTTTCCAGATAGGTTGAATATCGTGTTCACCCCTTGTACACGCAAAGTATTAAATAAATCCCAGATTAATTCAAAAGAACTTTATTCTTTCCAAATCAGTAATCTCCTTCCAAGGCGGGTTGGAGAACTGTTGTCTAAACACTATAGGAACCATTTTGATTTTGATGAATAAACTAATATTTTCGATTTTATGAATAAAGTTCTAAAATTTTTTGATCAAGGTGTTATGTATAAATGAAGCGTGTGAGGAGTGTGTGGGTGTGCCAAGAGAGAGTTGTGTGGTGGTCTATCCTCCCTGGAATCTATCCTCCGGGTAAACATAGTGAAGGTTATTTATTTACGTTTAAAGAAGAGTTGGAAAAGTGGGATGATTTGTAAAGCTGCTTTGTGAAAAGTGATCAATTTAAAGATCAAGCATGTACACCAGACTGTTGGGGCAAATAAAAAAAAACAGCTTTTGGAAAAACATATCTTGTTAATGAGATTCGCAAAGAAAGCATAGAGTTGAAAGTGCTATACTAACCTGCAGTAATATACCATGACAATAATTTGTTTTGATTTCTTTATCGCTCAGAAGCTTCAGTAAATCCATGCAGTGTGGAACATATCTGAAAACATTAACACAAGTTAATATACCAATACTAAGGCCCTCCACACTCCCCACTAGCCATTAGTAACCAAATTCTTGTTTCTAACATTCAAATGAAGATCTAAGCTGAAAATATTTTAAAAAAACCAAAGCACTTCTGTATAAAGGCATTTTTTTTATCGATGTCCATGATAATTCAGTCGACTCTCTGAGGTAGCAGGAAAATGTTCAGATCTTCATGATAAGATCAAAAAACATAAATTACAAATTAAAACATGGAAATTAAAAGAAACATAAGTATTTATTTTAGGATGGTTGTCAGATTTTCTTATAATTTATGGCTTCAATTAAATCTAAGATTTCATAACAATTTTATAAAAATTTGGTCACTGTGTAGAGCAGGGGTTCCCAAACTTTTCCAAGTCACGGCACCCTTAGAAAATTTGAATTTTCTCACGGCACCCCGGTCATATAATGTCTATCTGTGGTAGCGGGACTGAGTGTCACCCCCAAGCGCACAATTCTCTAGCCACCCTTTGTTTATTAAAAACTATCCATTTTTAGAAAATGTGAGTTGGTACAGCTGTAAGAACAAGAATCACTCACTGGCCTAAGCTGGGAGCGTTAGCGAGAAACTTCGACGATGCGACTTCCCCGAACACTGGAATATTCCGTATCATAAATGAACTAATACCTAGATCGATATTTTTGGGTTTTTTGTATGGAACAGGTGTCGACACTATTTAACCATAAAAAATGAAAATTTCATGACTCTGACGTCACATACCATCGACAAGGATAGAGGAAAGTAAAAAAGAAAGGAAATTGTAAGATTCCTATTGGTAGTCATTCCTCAGACGTCACATACCATCGACAAGGATAGAGGAATGTAAAAAAGAAAGAAATTGTAAGATTCCTATTGGTAGTCATTCCTCAGACGTCACATACCATCGACAAGGATAGAGGAAAGTAAAAAAGAAAGGAAATTGTAAGATTCCCATTGGTAGTCATTACTCTGACGTCACAAACCACGTGATAGTGATTTGGTCACAAAAAAAGGTCGGAGTTATACCCCCCTGTTCCGTACTGACTCGATGGTCTCGATGCGACACGCGGCCGCTGCAAGCGCAGCACCACTACCGTATCCCCACTCCTGTGCCTCCCACCCAATCTGTTCCCAGAGCGCGTACCGGCCACGTAGGTGATTTTCCATTCCATAAAATGTTTGTATTCGTTCATGTCAATTTTTATTTTTGGTAGAGACATCAGGGGCACCTCGCGGCACCCCTGATCTCTGTCCGCGGCACCGTGGGGTGCTTCCCACTTTGGGAACCTCTGGTGTAGAGGATCATTATCTCTTAGAATGCCGATAAAGGAATACATAATCGTGAAGGCATTTGAAAATATTATGAAGTGACAGCCTACAGTCAACATACATGAAGATTAAGAAATCAACGAACGTGAAGATGAAGAAATCAACAAATATGATGATTAAGACATCAATAAACATGAAGTTGAGATAATCTACAAACATGAAGATCAGGAAATCAACAAATATGAAAATTGAGAAATCATGAAATTGAGGAAATCTACAAACATGAAGATGAAGAAATCAACAAATATAAAGATTAAGAAATCAACAAAAATGAAGATGAGGAAATCTACAACCATGAAGATGAAGAAATCATGATGTAAAACTAACATAACTACCTACAGTCTACCTCGGAACAGAAATCCCAAGTGTGGTGGACTGTGAATAAACTACTGTACTGTGTATTTTAATAGTTGTTAATAGACGTGGGCAAAATTGAATGACCGAATTAAATGAATAAATTCAATCTTGTGACACACTCAATCTAATTCTCAATTTCAAAAGGAATTGATTCTTCATTCCTTATCTTTGGCCTTGCATCCTACGATTTTTAATGACACCATACATTTTTAATTTCCGTTTATTTTACTGTTAAATTATTTCAATGAATAATGTGTTCTGTAAACGATTTAAATATTATATTGTTTCATAGGTATTTAAATATTATTAAATGGGCCGCGCGCCGCGAAGTGGTCGACGGACGGTATTGTGAACGACTCGCCTATTACGATTGTATTCCGCTACCGCCGCGCCGCCATTCTAAAAACACCCGAACATCATCAAAGTCCATGTCCCAAAATGGCCAAAACGCGGCCGCGATTCATCCGGGTTGCCCGAGCATCTCTTTCACGCAATGAATTAATCATTCATCCTAATCAATAGTCCTGAGATTGTCATAAGGTCCCCGCCGTCCCAGGTCCGTGTTCAATGTCCGCGTCCCAGGTATCTAGTCTGTCGAAATCGAGATTGTCCGATTCCGACAGACAGAGGAATTAAAACAAAAGTCTTTTTCACTTGTGACGTCATGGTCTTTTGTAAATCTCAGACCTCAGAATCTCAGACCACGTCAATGTCACGATATGTCCCAAACGCATCCCAGTCCTAGGTCCGCAACTCGCGAGTAAATCAAGTCACTGCTAGGTAAGACACAAAACATTAGTCAAAAGTTACTAATTCATTCCGCAATGCCAGCCCTTAATCCGTCCGCGCGGTTCATTTATTCCCCCGCGCGCCAAGCCGTCAATTTCATTACATAGTTAGTCGAAAACTTTCGACTTTGAATCTGAACATCAGCAGTGAGAAGCTAAAATGATGCTTATCTGTTTTTTGGTACGTACGGAAGATATTGTACCTACCTACTTTTAGACGTAGATCTTGGGTCGATATATTTGCAGATATTATAAGGCCAATTAGCTGTGGTTAGCTGTCATAAAATACTCATCTTAATGTTAAATGTATGTTTATATTAGATCACGTGAAATGGAACAAAATTATAAGTTTAATAAATAAAATAAAATCAATAAAATTTTAAGGGTGAAACGAAAACTTGTATAATTTTAAGATATAATTGCTAACAATAAATACATTTTACATACGAAAAATTACGACACTAAAAAAAGACAAACAATATAGGATTTAAATGTTCGGTCTCCTCTTTGTGTGGTGTTTCGTAGCCTATTGGTCTCCTCTTTGTGCGGTGCTTCGTAGCCTCCCCACTCATTGTGATTTGAAAACCGATGAAACGAAAAAGTGACACTAAAAAGAGTCAAACACATTAATCTATAGGTTTTAGCGAGATAATCAGATAGAATAATCGGTCTCCTCTTTGTGCGATGCTTGGTAGCCTATCAGTCTCCTCTTTCGCGGTACTTCGGGTACTCCGTGGCCTCCCGGTCTCGTGTGCGGTGTTAGCCTCCCCATTCATTTAATTTTCAATTATTATTATTTTTTTTTTTTGGGATTTAATTGAATTAAAGGAATGAATTAAAGGAATCAATTCAAAAGGCCATGGGAATCAGACTGAATCGATTCACTCCTGGGAATCATTCTGCCCACGTCTAGTTGTTAATAAAAAAAGAACAAATGCCAAAAATTAACTTCCTTTTTTTGTATTTTTGAATGAATCAGTATAACGACTGCGATTGATGAAGTGTTATTTATGTTTGGTGACAGTTTATGACTTATAGAAATATACTAACTTTTCATGGCTAATAAGCGGCACCATGGCTTTTGCCGCCAATCGTCTTGTCTTGAGCACGCAACTTTTAGCGCATGTCAGTAAATATGGTATGTATTTAGCAAGCTGAAACAATTCAAACAGTTAAAACCACAGTAGGGAAAGTACAACAAAATAATTGAAAATTTAAAATAGTTTGTAGAAAGACAATCATAGATATCTAAATTGTAACTAGGATTCGACAAGTAGGAGCCTGTTTTAAAGACCATGTTTTGGCACCAGGAGGATGCGAGAATGCTTGAAATAAACTACGACATCAGTCGTACATTGAAATAACCAGAACCTGGGCAAAAAAGTAAAGTCAAGGGATTGCAACCCAGTTCAATGTTATACTTTTCTGTGCAAACCCTCTTCAAATCGGGTTGCGTAGCGACGCTAAAAATGAGCGAGGTAGGTTAATTATAACACATTTGTAAAAATGTCTACCTAAAGAGTGAAATAAAATATTAAATTTTGGACACAAGCCCCAACTTTTGTTTAGCCTATTTGGGATTCATAGTTAAGAGCGTTTAACCAGCCAGCAGACGAAAATCCACATTTCGTCGAAAGTTGTTCTTACGATCGTGCAGGGCGGTTACAATGAGAAAGATTAATTATTCTCCGTACCAGCTTTTTTAAATTATAACTCAATATCGAATTTATTTCAATCCAAATTAGCTTTAATTTATACCTTCATCCAAAAATGCTGAAAGGCGTGATGATAAAACTATTAAAATAATGTACTTTTTGTAATTATTTTTTGATTATAAGTATTTATCATTTTTCAATGATGTCTAAATTTAATAAGAATGTTAAAAAAATCTGAAATACATTAGTTTGTAAGTGCGCAAATAAATACACAAATGGACCAATTTTCGTCAAGAAACACATGTACGTACATATTTTTTAATGATTTTATTGAAACTAAAATTAAAATTCTAAAACATGCGTTTGCTAGATAATGTATTGATTTATTTTACTGCATGATTATATTATTTGAAATGGGTGCCAACGACCTATGGAATAACCTTATTAAACTAAAAATTAAAAAAAATTCTCAAAATTTATTACATGCGAATGCTAGATAAAAGAACAATCTTCGAAATCCATTTATAATTTTTTGTGGAAAAGAGTCAATACGTCTAAAATCTGATTTGAAAATGACATTTTTCTGGTTTTCTCTGGTAATGCCCTCTTAAGTTTTTTAGGCAGCCAGCAACTTCCGCGCCATTGTAGATTAGTTATTCCTAAGCAGATTTTATTTTCACAGACTAAATAGTGATATTACAATGCAAGTTGCTTATACTGTTAGATTGATTTATTGACAAATTGCAGATAGGTAAACGGTCACGCCTCCTCTTGGTTTGTTCCCCTTTTCTTGTTGGGCTAGTCTATCAATTTGGATGTCTAATTAACTAACAGCTAACCATCACGCCGTTTCTCCGCGGGGGTAGGCAGAGAGGACAGACCGCCAAAAAACTCAGTTTTGGCACACACTTCTTGCCTCATTCACATTCATACAAACTCTTCTATTATTTTGACTCTTGACATGGCCCGACTCGAAGAATCTGATTCACTTAATCGTGCCATGTCTTCCTCAGGCGTCCCCGACTTCTCCTACCATTCACATTTGCATCATATATTCTTCTTACACTACTTTCTTTGTCCATTCGCTCTACATGCCTAAACCATCTAAGGGTCCCTTTTATAATCGTACTCATTACGCTTACATCAGAGTTGCATTCTTTGCGGATCTCCACATTTCTCACACGATCATACATGGTTTTACCACGCAAACGCCTCAGGGAAGATACTCTCCTATCGAGTGGAAGATACTCTCCAGAGTGGAAGATACTCTCAGATCGCCCTGGTGTAAGACCACCATTCAGAATTGAAACGTTGCTTGAAATGGCTTTTAGCCGTGTTTGGTGACCAGATCTGAATAGCCAGGTACTTCCCCACCTTGCTCTTCCCTATCTCCTTCCCTCCCCACTACCTTCACAACATACCCCAATTGGGGATGCCATAGTCTCACTGGCTCCAGACGGGAGCAGTTGGGACTCTTGTGTGGTATTCATGTAAAAAAAAGGGATCTGATTTCAACATTCAGTCTACTTTCATCCTTCCCCTGCCAGTTCCATGCCTCACTGCCATACATCAGGATAGGTACCAGCACTCCATTATGGACTGCTAGCTTCACTTCTTTTGACAGTTCTTTAATTCAATACGGCATTCAGTCCTCCATTAATGGAGTTACTCGCATTTACCCTTTTTTCAATATCTCTATCAGCCTTCCCATCTCTCGTAGAAATACTACCCAGATACACAAACTCATCCACTTGCTCCAAGTATTCATAAATCACAACTATATTGCAAACTGTTGGATGTCTATGAACACAATAATATAAACCTGTAAATTGGAGTCCACCCCTTCAACCGACGAAGGGTAGAGTCTAGCTAGAAGTAGCAGAATAGGGTAGAGTGACGGTTTCAACAAATCTTTGCCAATGTTTTCAATTTCCTCGTCCACGTCACTGAATTCCTCCTGAATGGTAAACAAAAAAGATAAGTTATAATATAACAGTTATAATATTCTCCTGACGAAGGAAACCGGTAGAAAATAAAAGTGGTCTACAACAAATTATGTGTTTTTTATTGTAAAAAAAGATAAGATTTACATGTCAAAATTTACAAATCAACTTCTTCCTAGTTCTCTGGACAACTTTTCAGACAGCCTTACAGTGTCAATCATCAGGAAAGGTGGCAGATATATGAGGATAAAAAAACAGGTAATGTAATGTTTTTTTTTTGTTGTTTTATATTTTTGTTTTATTTATTTATTAATTTATTTATTTAAGGAACATAAACAGCCTTAGTAACATAATATACATAAGAGGATTACAAAAAACAGACCAATTATTAATGTTCACAGATAGGTATTTAGAAACATAAAAAGTAACTAAATGTAACTAACTATTTTACAATAGCTCCACACAGGAGGCCCCGAGGAAAACAACTTCCCTCAGGGCCTATGTCATCTTTGGGGATGCTGTGTAGTGGGTTTTTCGTAAGGAAAGGAAAGAGAGGAAATTTTGGGAAGGTAAAAGGTACGAGGGGTGGGTTGGATCTGGGGGTGAATGTGTCGGAGATATAAATCCATCCCTCCCACTGCAGTGCAAGGCAATGTGTCGAGAGTCCGGCTGGAGAGATCAAAAGGCCTCCCTCAACCAGTCTCTCTCAATCCGCCCAGCCACCCAGCAGGTGGACAGACACATCCGGCGCCAAGACTCGGACAAACCTCACCCCATGAACCTAGGCACCTCTGCTAAGTCACCAAACATAGCGAAACATTTGAGGTTACCCATGGCAGAGGTGTTGGTTATTGAATAAATTTTTTGGACTATAGAAAAACTTACATGAATGAAGTCGTACACTTTGGGATATCGCTGGAAGAATATTCTACCGGTCATGCGGTTCCTGATGCCCAAATCATCGCTGTTTTTGGTCCTTTGAACACCAAATATGCGCGTCATTAAGCTGCTGAACAACAGGGTGGATGAGTTTCTTTCCTACAACAAGAAACAGACAAGTGAAAGATTTTGCAAATCGTTATTTTGATTTTGTTACAATTTTAACAATTGAATAAATCTTGCATGTTTTCTACATAATACACCACACAATAATTGTGCATAGTATCATCGCCTTGATTTCTACATGCTGTAAGTCCATTTCGGTAACTTTGAATGGTGGTCTTACACCTGAGGGTTTAAATCCCGGCTTGAAAAAGTATTTTTTTTGTCTAATTTGTGTAATTCACAATTTATTAGTTTAAAATTATATATACATAGCATATTTATATAATGGAACATACTCTCAGTATAGCCCTGGTGTAAGACCACCATTCAGAACTGAAACATTGCTTGAAATGGCTTCAGCCTTGTTTGGTGACCAGATCTGAATAGCCAGATACTTCCTCTTCCCCATCTCCTTTCCCTCCTCATCTACCTTAAGCCTCACAACATACCCCAATTGGGGATGCCCTAGTCTCACTGGCTCCAGATGGGAGCAGTTGGAACTCTTGTGAGGTATTCACATAAAAAAAGAATATCAAGAAGTGTGCAAAAATCAGTATAAAAAGGGGATGGGGGTGGTTTTAAGAAATCTCATGTAGACAGTCATCTTCCTCTTGATTCGAAAGTCAAGTGTGCGAAATTTCATCAATCTCAGAATAAAACTGTAGATTTTTTTTTATTTTTAATTTTTAACTTTATGAGTAAAACCTCAAATTGTAATATTTAAATAAATGAAGACAATGTAAGCGAAACTCAATCGAAAATCTGGAAACAGAAAAAAATTTGCCCGGAAAGCAAGAGGTCCTGGGTTCGAGTCCCAGAGGTGTCAATATGTTTTTCTGATTTTTCTGTTTCCAGATTGAGATTCGATTGAGTTTCGCTTACATTGTCTTCATTTATTTAAAAACTGTAGATTTTTATAAAAAACAAATCACACAGCCACAGACACTCTTCTTAACACATAATGTTATGTTACAACTGACTTACTTTAACCAGTGATTATTGACAATAATTAAACTTAAGCTATTACTTACCGCCCATGTGGCACCCTTGAATCCTGCAATAGCGGTCATAAGTCCGTCGGCCACGTATGAATTAACGTATTCCCCTAAAGCCGTGTGGCGATAGAGCGCTCTCAGGATATTGAGGCAGTGCGTGCGCACCTCCACAGAGGCGTCAGTTTGGCTGGTGCTGGCTTTGTCAAACCTGGCAAGGTTCAGCAATGTCGCCATACACTTCTGGAAACATTGTGGGTTTCCGCTAACTTGAAGTTCCGTGGTGACCAGAGCCTAAACACAATAAATTATTATTTGTATGCTCACTAAATTCATTGAATCAAGGAGTGAGTGAGTTCTGTGTTATTACATTGGGAGAAAATGCAAAAAAAATGTTACATCTGATGAGATAATGACATACCTGAACCATGTATGGAACCCCAGCACTGCGCCTGGTAGAGCAAAGTTTAGAATTTTTGGTATCCCCCGATGCAATTGCAGATATCAAATCATCCAGCCAGAGTCTGTTACATCTGATGAGATAATGACATACCTGAACCATGTATGGAACCCCAGCACTGCGCCTGGTAGAGCAAAGTTTAGAATTTTTGGTATCCCCCGATGCAATTGCAGATATCAAATCATCCAGCCAGAGTCTGTTACATCTGATGAGAAAATGACATACCTGAACCATGTATGGAACCCCAGCACTGCGCCTGGTAGAGCAAAGTTTAGAATTTTTGGTATCCCCCGATGCAATTGCAGATATCAAATCATCCAGCCAGAGTCTGTTACATCTGATGAGATAATGAAATACCTGAACCATGTATGGAACCCCAGCACTGCGCCTGGTAGAGCAAAGTTTAGAATTTTTGGTATCCCCCGATGCAATTGCAGATATCAAATCATCCAGCCAGAGTCTGTTACATCTGATGAGATAATGACATACCTGAACCATGTATGGAACCCCAGCACTGCGCCTGGTAGAGCAAAGTTTAGAATTTTTGGTATCCCCCGATGCAATTGCAGATATCAAATCATCCAGCCAGAGTCGTGGAAGATTATGCAATGATTCTGAGCTGCATTTCCATAACCTTTAAGTACAAACAATGTACAGGATAAACAAACATTATAAAATTTAACCTCTTATCTGTCGCAGGCCCGCCGGTGGGCCCAAAAAAATCTTTGCTTTTTAAACCTTATGTATAAAGAAAATGTATGAAGGACAAGGCTAGAATCGCTTGCGCCAATATCAATCTAGGACCTAGGTACGATTTGATTATTGTAGCTACTTTGAATTATTTTTAAATAATTTTCTATGAAATTTGCGGGTGGCTTTTGGAAATACCATCCAACATTCAACAGTTTAATATCATTTGATATTTTCTGGAAAATAATTTAATTATTACATGATAAATCTGATAATATAACAAAAAAATATTATACCTCGAACACAGTTTAGAAAATCCTAGATATGCCTGCTCAAAAGCACCACGGTGTTTTGTTTCTGATAGCAAATTGGTAAAATGTTCGCCAATTTCTAAAACTGTCTTTTCATCTATTGTTCCCACTTCATTTTCAAGGATGACTGCTCGGTTCGATATTTCTCCGAGCAAAAGTGACACCTGGAAAAAAAATTTAAACCAATTGAACATAAATTTTTTAAAAGTGTAATGTTCACCAAAATTACCCTGCAAATTAACATAAATTTTAGTATCAGATTTAGCAGGTTTAGCAGGTAGCAACAGAAAGATCCCAAGAAAACCAAAATAATAGTGTAATAAGTGCACATAATTGTAATTTTAATGACAAACCTCTTTCACAGACCTCCACGCGCACAGCAAAACCATTTGCGCCGTGACCTTCATCCCGCAGTCCAGCTGGACTCCGGTTCCCTCATCCTGGGTGGTGCCGGCATTGAAGTCCATGGGCAGGTGACCCTCAGGAGATGAGTTGTTAACTATAGGACCAACTATCTCGTTCACCTCGAATGATACCTGGATCAACTGACAAATGACTGAAGACCACTTGGTGTTTGATGCGATGATCCTGTAAATCAATCAATTAAAGACTTACGTATTATTATTTAGAGGATGGTTTTGTCCTGATGGATGTATTTGTCGAAGGATGTTAACCCCAAGAGCCTCTATATTTGCAATTTATTTTTCTTAAGCGAACTGTCAAAATGCAGATAGTGCAGTAGTGCAGAAAATATATTCATCAGATTACATTAGATTCTAGATAAATATATTCATCAGATTACATTAGATTCTAGATAAATATATTCATCAGATTACATTAGATTCTAGATAAATATATTCATCAGATTACATTAGATTCTAGATAAATATATTCATCAGATTACATTAGATTCTAGATAAATATATCATCAGATTACATTAGATTCTAGATAAATCCCAAGTTTTTAAACATATTTTAAAATAAAATACTGTTTTTGAAAGCAGATGTAAGACTCTTTCAGATTTCGTTCCACGACAACTCAATAAAGTGCAAGAAAATATTTCATCACTTTTAATGACATTCCAAAGCTGAAGTTCCACATTGTTGAGTTGTCCGGTCACCTAATAAATGAAATGCAGCAGAAAGCTGGCTGCATGCATAGGTGCATTTTACATTTTTGTGTAAACATTTATAACATGTAAACATTTGTCACATGAGAACAGGTCGCTTCGTCGACTCGTTCTTGTGTTCAACAGCTCGGCTGTGGAATGATTTGCCGGCCTCTGTATTTTCTCCTTCCTACAACATGGGTCTCTTCAAGACCAATGTTCATTCCTTCCTCTCCTTAAAAATACCCTCCACATAGCATCCCAGATGACATAGGCCCTGAGGGAAATTATTTTATATTAAATGAAAAAACACACTTCGAGGAAATTATTTTCCTCAAGGCCTCCTGTGTGGAGTATGTAAAAAAAAATAAAAATAAAAAAACGCAGGCAGTTAGAAGAAGAAGTCAGGAATGCTTCAGGAAGATAAATATGACATGATAAAACAAAAACTTGAGTCGGATCATATCAAGAGCATGTCCTATAATAGAAAATTTAATGTATTGAAAGAGATTCTAACAGATGCCGACAGATGCCAGCAGGGAAAGTTCTTCTATCGATTGCCAATAGGGGTGCTCGGGTAGGCGGCAGCCATCCAGAGTGGTTCTACCGCCATTCAGAGAGTTCTCCGCTCAGATTCAATTAGCTGCTAGTATAGGCCGGTCATGTGACTTGTAGTATAAATTATTGAAAATACGTAAACTCTTAACAAACCAGTTTGTTTCAAGGACCTATTGTTATTGTAGAATGTGAATAATACCAAACATTACAGAAAAGTAAACAAATATGAATATTTATGGAGCAAGGAGTGTGTGCCACGACAGAGTTGCGTGGCATCTTATTCTCTCATCCTGCCTTTGCGAAAAAATGGTGTGATAGTAAGTTAGCTAGTCACTACCAATACCTACCCAAAGTGGACATGGTTCAAGAGATGTTTGATGCAAAACAGCAGGCCGTACATTGGGCCTTTGGCGGCCGCCATCAAAATGTTATCTCGAGCAACGTCCATTTCACTGGCTAGATTCTTCATGAGAACCTTGATCATCAAGTACTGCACCTCGAAAGGAATATTGCTCCTGTAAAAATAAAATCAATCAATAAAATGATGATACAGAGCAGAAACCCTTTACAGAGGTAGTGCACAATTTAAAGACAACTACTCACACAAAGTGGTAGATCAATTCACTTACCTGTACTCCAGTCTGTCAGAGAACAATGAGGATCCAGCAGAAATCAGAAGGAGAATCACAGCAGCCAACAAAACATACTTCTCTTTGCTGCCAGTGTTTAAGTCACGTAGTGTCCACAGGAAAACCAAAGCTACCATATATAAGACCGTTGTTAGAACTGTATTGGCATATGGATGTGAGGCGCTATCACTGACGGCAAAGATGGCTGAAATGCTGGATACTTTTGAAAGAAAAGTGTTGAGAAGAATGTGTGGACCCGTGAAAGAGCGGAGCAGTGGCGCATCCGGCACAACAAAGAACTGTATAATATATATCAGGCCTCTAGCATCCCAGCCCATATGAGATTCCTCAGGTTGACTGGGTATGTACAGAGAATGCCGGACACACGCGTCCCAAAAAGAATTATGACTGGACACCCAGGTGGAACGAGAAAAGTGGGAAGACCCATACTGAGATGGGAAGATGAGGTAAGAGGGGATGCAGTACAGCTTCTCCAGGTAACAAACTGGAAGTCGTGTGAGTGTTGCGAGAGGCCAAAGCTCGATAGGGGCTGTAGCGTCATCGGAGAGAAAGAAAAATAAAATCCACAAGTTATTATCCTGAGCCCTGAGGAAAATGATTTCCCTCAGGACCTGTGTCATCTTAGATGCTGTATGGAGGGTCTTTTTGAGCAGAAAAAGGAATGAACATTGGTCTTGAAGAGACTCATGTTGTAGAAAGGGGGAAATACAGAGGCCGGTTACAGACATTGCAGATTCAGTTACAATTCTACTTCTCAAGGCGGTTCCTCATTGCTGAGGATCGTGATCCCTACTCCGTTATCCATGGTGGACAAGGCTCCTCCACTCCTGCGGTTCTGTGCTGCGTGGAGAGCTGAGGACACCAACATACCAGATGCTAGTGATATTTGGTCACTCCAGCGCTGCGTGGCCTTCCTCTGCTTCTTCTACCTTCCACTTTGCCAGTGACTATGAGTTTCTCACAAGTTGGAGTCCTCAGTTTGGTGAGCAACGTGTCCGAAGGCAGATAGTTGAAAGCCTACTGTGTATGCGTCTGGCTGTCCATCCAGTTACAATTAGTCTCGGCTGTAACATTTATATTATCATCAAGTTGTATCAATCACTTACCTTTCTTCCGTCAGATTATGTAAGACAGGCAGAAGTTCTTGGGGAAACTTAGTGAGAAGCTCCAGTTTGTACGCTGAAGTCATACAATCTGTTGGTTTGACACTGGATGCAAGTTTTAAAGTATCTTCAAAAATATGCACAATGCTTTCTCTATTCTGAAATAAAACAGAAAACCACGATGAAAACAAAGAGTTCCAACATAGTAAGGTGGTACTTAAACTTAAAAATAACTACAAAATAGTCACGGTCAGTGGTTGAGTTGGCATCGCGTTTAGGTCTCACCCGGGTGTTACGGGTTCGATTCCTCGGCTGGCTAAGTTCTACATCACGATATAAGCAACATTTTCCACTTACTGTGGGTAGTAGATTTTCAAATATTGTCGGGTTATTTGTCACCTGGAAATGTTTGCCACTTCACAAGGCCCTCTCCACATTAAGGAGGATTTTCTCGGGCTCCGTTTCACCTTCACCATCTTCTTTCACACTTTTTTGCGCTGTCTCTACTTCACACAATTTGTCTAGGTTTCGAACTCCACATGGCAACACTCACAAAGTCATTTAACAAAGTTGTCAGATTCATTTTCTCTTGTAGATCTCTCCGCGTCTGTATGAAATCGTTATCCGCTTGCATCTCTTGTAGTAGGTAAAAACCCCGTCTTTCGGAAACAATTCGCAATTGTTTGTTGGGTGACACTGTTCCGTGACGAACAAAGGAAGGAGATTGCATAAAGATTATTCAATTTGTATGTTTGGACGTCTCCGTCAACCTTTGGAGCAGCCTACAGACTAATTTTTTTTCCGAAATGTTCCTTCAGGGACTGTATAATTCCTTGGTCCATAGGCTGCAGAACCGACGTTGTGTTTGCCGTTAAACACGAAACCCGCACATTTTTTAGGTGTGACACATCTTTAGGATGTGCCACACACTGATGAAAAAATAGTATTAATTTGCGGTTTTGGGCACCCATATTCCTAGCCATCGACTGCAGATATTGATGGAAAATTTTGCATGTCATACATGTAGAACAATTGTTTGTGTGTGTGCATGGTATTGTCCATACATTTTTAAACAGCGGGGTTTTTCTGCTTTACCCACCACGAATATCGGCCACTTCTCCGACTCATCCATATTGGCACAGACGAGAACAGTGATCCTTTCTTTGCTCCTTTTGCCTCCATGACACTTTTCTTCTTTAAAATCTTAAGATTTGTCTGGAAGCAAATTAAAAAAATAATCCACACTTGTCAGCGTTGAACACATCCTGTGGTTTATATTAAGCCAGGAGACTTGGGAGTGCCGTTATCACTGTTAACACTTTTTTATTCTCCACTAACACTTTTGTAAACAAGACCGGCACGCTTCTTAAATCGGTCAATCCAGCCATGAACTCTTGAAAGTGAGCCATTTTTAAAACTTTATAAAGTTTGCATTAAAAATTTTTGTACTTAAAAAATTACAAGAAGAAATTCGAAGGATACAAATAAGGGAGTACGATGACAAGACATAAAAAGTAATTTAAATAAAGGATTATTTAACTTACATTGTATTGAAAGCTCTTGAGAGGACAGTGCTGCAGCAGCTCTACAACTAACTCTTTGTTACATTCATAACTGTCATCCAAGTAGTTCAAAAGAGAATTCTCATTCTCCAGCGTCCACTTCCTAAATATTAAATTGCAAACATTTTAAATAATTCAAAACACGCTCAACAGAGAGATTGAAAAATACTACTAATCCAAAAGAAACTAGCTTAACCCTAGATCACTAACCTTCGTCGAATTGATGATGCAGGATTAAAAAAACCGTGATAACTTTTGCGCGCGCGACCGTAATTCTTTCATACTCAGGCTAATCTCAATCGGCCCGTTACTTCTGCGATAGACAGTAGTGCGGACGATGGGGGAGTCCACGAGTGCCAATTCAGCAACCATGGCTCGTCGCATCGACGAAGGTTAGTGATAATGTGACTTTTTACTTTTGGTAGATTTTCCCCCAATTTTTTATTAGTTTGTAGATTTTCACCAATTTTTTTTATTTCATTAGTTAATTCAAGTCTTTGTTTTTGATATTTAAACAGGTTTTTTTTTTCAAATTTTAATTATCACTAATTCAAACACCATCTTTAAAAATGTAACAATTGTTGATTTTGCATGAAAACTATGAGCTCATTCATAAGGCTGTTGATAAATAAATTTGATATTTTTGTTCATCTAAATATAAGAAATGATATAAATAAACACTGTTCATTAATAATAAAAACAAATATGTGTATGTTTTGTTTTAATAAAACCCTTAAACCCCCTTTATTAAGTACCGTAGTCAAAACGACGAAGGTTTGTGATAAGCGTCGAAAAATAAGGTTAGTGATCTAGGGTTAAGGCGTTACACCACATAGTTTATATTTGGAACAGGGCTGCTAACAATAACAATCCTATCTAAATGGTGATAAGGATTAAATTCCCGCTTCACACCAGGGTCCTGTTTTGATTTATGCAAGAAAAAAACATAGCTAAAAAGTATGTTTTATTTTATTTTGCGAAGTCCAGGCACAGATATTTGAATGTTTTATGATAAACAAAAAGGCGTTTGTAAGTAGAAGAGTTTTAACTTTAAAGCAATTTTTATAGGCCTGATAACTTATTTTTTTCTGGGCTTATAAAAGACTTATAAAAAAATTGTTTGGTTACTTCAAAGACCAAGATGGGTATTTTTTTTTTAGTACCGCACAAGAGTCCCAACTGCTCCCGTCTGAGACTATGCCATCCACAAATTGAGGTATGTTGTGAGGCTGTAGGTAGTGGGGAGGGGATGGAGATGGGGGAGAGGAGGGTGGGGAGGTATCTGGCCTCCAAACACGGTAAAGCCATTTCAAGCAACATTTCAATTCTGAATGGTGGTCTTCCACGTGCCGCTAATATACTTCTACTCGCAAGAAAACATTTCTAAGTAACCAAAAACACATGATTTTGCATTACTTTGTAGTGCTTCGCCTTAACAAGTTAGGTTCCACTTAATTTTTATGTTCATTGAAGGCCGAATTTGAAAATTGTTCAGTTTATCCCACATATTTTTTTCCCGTCCTTTGGAAAACTTCTTAACCCTTTGAATGCTGTCCTCCCACTTTAGAGTGCAGGGGATAAAATACCGGTCGCCCACCTTATGCAGGCTGACACAAATTTCGTAATAACTTAATTGTTTTTTTGCAAAATCATGTTTCTGGAATTTGTACTGTCATAACAGATAAAAATGTGTTTATTATTTATAAAAAAAGGTACTATGACAATGGCGACATTGTCATAGTACCATAAAAATAATTTTTATTAATTTATTTAACGCCCAAAGGGCTTTTACATTTTGGATGATTTTAAACAAATACAGAAATAATAAAAATAAAATTAGATAATAATGCACACAAGTCACAAAAATACAGCGATTTCATAGGTTTTCAGAAAAACAGATATGTTTAGGAATAGTTTTGGAATAAGTTTTTTACAAGATCAATAAAATTCGCCAAGTTTATGTTAAATATGTCAATATCACCTAAGTACTGATTTCCCATAGTGTGAAATCGTTGTATCGGAGAGTGGGCAATGTAGTTCCACTTATGAATGCTACAGTAGAATAGTGTATTTTGTCGTGTAGTTACTGTCGGTATTCGTAAGTTTATGAGTTGCAGTAGTTCGCAACAGTCAAATTTAGAGTCAAGTATTTTGAATAAAAATGTTAAGTCGTTTATTTTACGTCTGTCTTCTAGTGTGTGGATTTTTAGAATATTTAATAATAAATTATATTTTAAGTCTTCTAAGTGGGATCTTTAACTTAATATTTATAAAATGCAGAATTTTGTATTCGCTCAATGTTATTAATGTGAATATTGTAAGATGGAGACCAAACTACCGAAATACATTCCATTAGGCTTCTTAGAGATACATATAATAATTTAATGACTTGTATGGAATAAAGTTTTTGGTTGTTCTTAATACGAAGCCTAGTGTTTTCATACCTTTGTTTACAATTTGGTGGATATGATTGGCGAAACTTAGTTTTTCATCCAAAATAATTCCAAGATCTCTCATTTCCGTGACTCTTTCTAAAGCTGTGTTATTGATGGAATATTCGAATAAAACAGGATTTTTATTTCTGAAGAAAGTCAAGGTTTTGCACTTTTCTACATTTAAGAATAAATTATTTTGAACGCACCAATCTTTAAACTTACTAATATTTGACTGAAGTATATGGCAATGATTTATGTCAGTTATTTTCTTGTATAGCTTGATGTCATCAGCAAAGAGCAATACCTCGACATCGTTGAAGCAATTGGTTATATCATTGATGAAAATGAGGAACAAAACTGGGTCAAGGTGACTACCTTGCGGTAGGCCACTAGTAGCCCAGAAAGCTTTCGACATCCATGATTTTATTTTGACGAACAGTTTACGATTTAATAAATAGCTAATAAACCATTTTAGCATGTTATCCCTTATTCCTAGAGCAAATATCAATAAGAGTAAGAGAGCTAGAAACAGACGGTGAACACCTCTGGGTAAAAGTCACTAAAGATAACTTTACTGTGTTTATATGTGTAGTATACTTTTATTGCACACATGACAGTGAAAATAGACGTATTTTCTATGAACATTTAGATAATAAAGCCAACTTATTATTAAATAAGAATATATTAATTTTGGGGGATTTCAATTTGAATAATAAACCCGAAGACGTCTTAACTGATTTTTCATATTTTACAAGCTCAAATGGACTGACTCAGTACAATAAAGTGAAGAACAGTAGCGACAATATCCTTGATCTTATCCTTAGCAACATTAATATGTGTGACGTGACGAGAAGCGAGGAACCATTGGTGAGTGAAGACCAGCATCACCCGACGCTGGACATATCCGCGCGACTATCAAGAAGGGTTCGGTGCAGACGGCGATGCCGCCAAAACGTTCGCCGCGTCCCCCCCGGGCCCCCGCCTTCGTTCCTCAATTATAATTTCTACAAATTTAATTATAAGCGAGCAAACATAGAACTGTGCAATAATATTCTATCGCACTTTGATTGGACATTTTTGTACACCATAAAATCGGTGGATGAAGCAGTGAATTATTTATATAATGTATTGTTCAGTGTTTTTGAATTATGTATACCTATTAAGAAACCCAACATCACAAACGATGTATATCCGATATGGTTCAATAAGAGTATTATAGATAAATTGAAAAGAAAGGAAACGCTCCGGAAAAGATATCTATTGCACAAAAAGCAATCCGATTATCTAACATTTTCAGCGAGTAGATCCGAGCTAAAATATGAAATAAATTTTGCTAAAAAACAATACATGAAAAATGTTCAGAATGGGATCAAAGACGATATAAAGTTTTTCTGGGATTATATTAGGTCACAAAAAGTTAACCCAACCTCAACAACATGCTTGACCGAGGAAGGCGTAACTTTTACTAACCCTGACACAATTGCTAATAAGTTTGCTGACTATTTTCATTCCGTTTATAGTCAAGTAACCTCGAAACTTGAAACCAATTTCCCAACAGCATCACCCTGGAATGTTGGAGATATCTCTCTCGGATTGACCAACATCCAGGAAATAGAAGCCTGTATCCGGAATATGCGACCTGACAAGGCTACTGGTCCGGACAGTATTCCTCCTTCGATAATTATAAAAATCTCTCCAAATATCTGTGTATCCCTTGCTTACATATTTAATCTCTGCATCATGTCATCCACGTTTCCACAGTGTTGGAAATTAACGAGGGTCAGCCCTATTCACAAAACCGATGAAAAGACTGATGTCAGAAATTATAGACCAGTTGCAGTACTGTCAACAATTCCAAAAATTTTTGAAATGATTATCTGTGATAAAATCAGTCCGCAAATCGCGCCTTTCTTACGAGAAAATCAACATGGCTTCTTACCGAGGAAATCAACGGTAACCAACTTACTCTCTTTTTCTCGACGGGTAGCAAAAGGCCTAGACTGTAAGCATCAGACGGACGTAATCTACACGGATTTCGCAAAGGCATTTGACCGAGTAGATCACGACGTTCTATTAAGAAAGATGCACAAAATAGGTTTTAATCAACCCTTACTGATATTTTTTGCGTCTTATTTAAAAGATAGAAGCCAGTATGTAAATGTAAATGGATACGACTCCCATGAGTTCGTAGCTCTGTCAGGAATTCCTCAAGGATCAAATCTAGGTCCCATGTTATTCCTTATTCTAATAGATGACATTCAGGACTGCATACGTCATAGCTCATGTCTCCTATTCGCGGATGACATGAAACTGATGATGGAAATCGAATCAGATGTCGATTATTCCAAACTGCAGGCAGACCTCGATTCAATCATGAAATGGTCGTTAGAAAATAAACTTAATTTCAATATAAAAAATGCGGTTATGACTTATAGTCGTTCACAAAATCCGTTATTATACCCGTATAGAATGAATGGAGAAATACTAACACGCGTAAATATCATCAAGGATCTTGGGGTGACCTTTGATCCCAGGCTAACATTTTCAAATCATATAGTGCAGCTTACTTCGGCTTGCTCCAAAATGCTTGGTTTTGTAATTAGAACTTGCAAACAATTCAGTAACGTAGAAGCAATGACCGCCATGTTCAACGGAGTGGTCAGAAGCAAGCTGGAGTACGCTAGTACTGTCTGGATACCATATCAATTTAAATACATAAATATGATTGAACAAATTCAAAAAAAATTCCTAAGGTATGTTTACATGCGATCTTACGGAATATATCCGAAATTCATGCATCACGTGGAACTGCTAAAGGAGACAAATTATCAAAGCCTAGAGACCAGGCGTAATGCCGGACTCATGGTATTCGAATTAAAGTTAATAAAAAACCTTATTGATTCTCCATATCTCCTGTCATGCTGTGGCTTATTCGCTCCTGACAAATACTGTCGAACTCGTAGCCACGCCCTATTCCACATACCGCAGGGTCGGACAGATGTCATGGCTCAACACAGCATGACAAGAGGTATGGCATTGCTTAATGCCCTACCAGCGGATATAGATGTGTTCGATATCACCGTACCATGTTTTAAAAAAACTATATACATGTATTGTTAGTTATAAGAAAATTAAAATTGTACCGTAATTGGACTCACCTGTCTGTCGTACAATAAAAAAAAAAATAGTTTTTGGATTAGTAGTTTATGGGATACTTTGTCAAATGCCTCCGAAAAGTCTGTATATATGCAGTCGACTTGTTTATTTTCTGCAAAAGATTGTATTATGAAGTTTTGAAATATTATTAAGTTAGTTGCGGTAGATCTACCTTTGATAAAACCGTGCTGTTTTTGGTCAATTAATTTTATTAATTTGGGATAGATTTCATCAAGGACCAGTGATTCAAAAAGCTTAGGTAATACTGACTGTATACAAATGGGGCGATAATTGGCTATATTAGTGTTGTCTCCTTTTTTGTAGATAGGTGTAATGAAGCTAGATTTCCAGCGGTCTGGAAAGTGTCCAAGGGTCAAGAGATGGTTGAATAATAATGTGAGTGGTTTAGATAATGTATTAGAGCATTTTTTGAGGAATATTGGTGGAATGTTATCTGGGCCAGTGGATTTGTCAGTGTCTAAGGAAAGTAATTTTTTTTCGCAGTGTTTTTGTGTGATATGGCAATTTGTTAAGTGTGTCTCTCTCTCTCTGGTTTCAATCGTGGGATTGGTTTGCAGCAATTTCATCTATTCGTTTCTTCCACTCTTCCCTGTCTTGTGCGGCTCTTTTGAAGTCTGCATATGATGAGCAGCGCACGTCCACCAGCAGGTCCTCCAGGTACTCTCGGCATGGGCATCCCCTAGCGTTTGTCCCCTCGGTCATACCCTCCATTATGGCATGCAAGAGGCCTTCTTGTCATATTACATGGCCGATCCATCTTGCGCGCCTTTCGGACAAGGTCCTGAGCAGGTGCCTTCCTCCTTCGATTCGTTGGAGAACCTCCTCATTTGTAATGTGGTCTCTCCAGGAAATTCCTAATAGTCTTCTATAGGACCACATCTCAAAAGCCTCTAGTCTCCGTTTATCTCTTTCAGATAGGCACCATGTTTCGCAGCCGTACATCAAGATACTCCATACATAGGTCTTGATGAGGAGTATTCTCAGTTTTAGGTCTATATTATTCGATTCTATTATTTTCGACCTTTTATTGAATGCAAGCCTAACCTGGGGTCCTAGCATGGTCGATCGATATAGGTTTTATCGAAAATGTCGGTAACTTGTCATCGCTATCGAACACGACTGCAGGCCGCTAACGAACAAATAACAGTTCACGTCAAATAAATTAGCTACCCTTAGTCGTTGTGGACTGTTGTTGGTTCGTTAGCGGCCTGCAGTTGTGCTCTGGAGCGATGACAAGTTACCGACATTTTCGATAAAATCTATATCGATCGACCATGCTAGGGGGCCTGGTGTATACGGCTGTCGACCTCGCTCTTAGACCGACCGTCCCATGTTATTTTGCTCCAGAGGTATACAAACTCCTTGGTGTTCTTTAGTGGAACTCCTGGCATCTCTACTCTCATCTGATGTTGCGTTCGGCCTACAGTCAGCAGCTTTGTTTTGTCTTTATTTATCTTCATGTTGTAATTGTTTTGAAGAATGCTTTGCATGATTGTTAAGGCCTCTTGCAGTTCTTCTTCGCTTTCAGCAACCATAGCAATATCGTCAGCAAACCTTATCATATCCACCTTTTGCCCGTGTATCTTTACACCTTTTCTGTGACTCATTCTCTCTCTCAAGTCATCAATCCCACTTTGTATGTAAGCGTTAAAAAGAACAGGTGACAGAGAGCATCCCTGTCTCACCCCTTGTCTTATAATGGCTTCTTTTGTATCATTGTCACATCTAATTATAGCGGCCTCATTGTTGTATATCGCCTGGATTATTCGTCTATCTCTATATTTGATGTCAATTCTCTTCAGAATCTCGAAGAGTCTTTTTTAAGTGTGTAGTCTTGCTAAATTTGTATTCAGGTATTTTGTCATCTGGGGTTTCTTCATCATATACATTTTTGAAGAAATCCGAAAAAAGGTTTACAATGTCCTGTGTATTGTGTGCACTGGTTCCGTTCATTTGAATTATTGGCGGGTAATCTGTGTTTTCATTGTTTATTTTTTTAAGAAATTTCCAAAGATTTTTGGATTTAAAGGCAGTATCCTCGATAGAGGTTATATACTTTTTGTAACATTTTTTAGAAAGATCTTTACATTTTTTCCTGGTTTCGCTAAAGATTAAATAATCACTTATGGATTTGCTGTGTTTGAATTTTTTGTGTTGACTCTTTTTTTGATGAAGAGAGGCAGTAAGCTCTGATGAGAACCAAACCGGGTAGGTGTAGCTTCTCGGTGTATAAAAAGGTACATAGGATTCAATAGTATTAGAAAAGTTTAAATAACGTTGGTCTATAGATTCATCAATGTTTTCATCGGATAAAAAAGACCAGTCTGTATTTGAGAGATGGCTGTTAATAGAGTCGAAGTCGGCTCGTTTAAAGTTTAGGACTCTTTGTTTTTTTTTTTTTTTTTTGCGCAACGCTTTTTTTATTTTTTTTATTTTTTATTATTTATTGAATTACAGAATACATTTTGTACAAAAAATTTGAGTAGACCCACAAAGCTGTCATATGACAGCTTGTCTGCAGGTTCTAACAATTTAAACATTCTTAATATTATATCTAAGAAAATATTTGTAAATACATTTATAGTTTTAAGGAAACATTAGAATAGATCACATAGTAATATTGGATAATTTAACTTACACTCATAAATATATAAGATATTTCAATATACCTGCCTAATAACAAGATATGTAGGCAGCTATATTAAGATATTCAAAGATACATGGAGTTTTCACTCATTAACCATAGTTTTATCATTTTAGGACATAGTCTCTCATTATCGTAAAGGTATTCTTTCATTATCGCATTTAATATTTAATTTAATGTATAGGGGAGGGTGGTGATTATCTATTGGTAGGAGTGGATCATTTGAGAGTTCTACAGATATTTTAGGATAGTTTGATAAAGCCAAGTCTAATAAGCGATTGTTATTATCTATAATATAAAAATGAATCGCTAAATGTGTTGGTAAGCGCAAATCTCGAGATCAGCTGAACCGATTTCGCAAATTCTTTTTTTAGAATATTCCTTGAAGTACGAGGATGGTTCTTACGGAGAGAAAAATTAAGAAAATTGCGCAGAAAATTGGATAATTTCAGAAAACATGTGCATGTTTACAGTTCGCGTATTTGAGAATGACATTTTGCAAAACATTGATTGTTCAATCAGGATTCTATTTTTGAAAATCTTTAATAAATTTATTTAAAGTAGGTACTCCCCTAATAGCTTAAATCGAATCAAGAATTTTAGATATTTTAAATAGGTACCAAATTTAATATACATGAACAATGGAAATTTGAATAAACATTGTAAAAGGTGGCACATGGGCTGTTTAATAACTGAATGTACTGGGATTGAATATATGGAATGCGGGAGGAGGGTTGACGGGACGAGGGAGCGGGAAAGGGAAGAGGGAAGGCGGGGAAGGTGGAAGGGGAAGGGGACGTGTGAGGGGGGAGGGGGGTTCGTGGGATGGGGGAAGGGGGGGGAGTGGAGTGGGGAGAGGGAAGATGGAGGTGACGGAGTGGGAACGCGAGAGGGTAAGAGGACGCAGGAGAAGAAGGGGAGGCGGAAGGGGAACGGGAAGAACGGGAAAGGACACTCAGGGAGAAACAATTTCTTTATTAAATGGCATAGCAACGCATGCCGGGACCAGCTAGTTATATATAAAATTATGTTGGTGAAAGTGTAGAAAGTTTACCATGTCCAAAACTTCACATGCACGATCGTTTTCACTTTCGTTTGTGATGAGACCACAGTTGTTTGCTTTCCATGTTAGGTTTGGTAAGTTATAATCTCCAACGATAACAATTTTCGAGTGAGAATATTTTGAGGAAATTGTTTCAATGTCTTCACAGTGGTTTCTGTATGTTTGAGGGTCAGAAAGTGGTGGTAGATAGGCCGTTCCAAATATAATTTTCTCGAGAGGAGTCGTTACTTGTACAAAGAGATGTTCAATGTTTTTGTGTTTCGTTGTTAATTTTCTTGATGACAACTTCTGTTTCATCACAATTAAAACTCCTCCACCTCTTGACTTGGAACTTGATCTCACGTTTCTGTCGCAATGAAATATTTTGTAATTAGTTAGACCGAGTTCAGTCGACTTGATATCAGAGTTTAGCCAGGTTTCGGTAAGTATAATGATATCATGATTATGAGAAGGTAGAGCTGCTCGTAGGTCATCGAGTTTGGATCGCAGTCCGCGGACATTTTGGTAATAAATTTTTAAAGTTCTGGTTCGATTGTTAGGGGGAATTGCTTAGATATTTTTGTAATTTGCTAGTTTTTTGGCAGATTTGGTACAATTCTGGAAGTGGAGTTTGTGTATTTTATGGTGACATCTTCACCATTTTCTTTCCGTATCTCCAGTTGAACCCTCAGATCTTTTAGAAATTTTTGTTGAGCCAGGGTTGAGTCAGGGTAAATTCTGACATTGTTCCTAAGAAGACCTCGTTTGCTGAGAATATTTCTTGATTGTATTGAGTTTTCCAGTTCGATTTTTATTGGTCTAGGCTTGATATTTGATAATTTTCCAATTCTATAAAATTTTGAAATATTTTCATTTGCTGGTTTGTCGATTTCACTGATTATACTGGTGACAGCTGCCTGGTCATCCAAGATTCTGCTGACTTCTGTCGTCTTAATACTTTCAGGCACATTGCAAATAATAATATTTTTGGAGCGCACTTGTTGCTCATTCATTTCCGAAATCGCCTCGCAAATACCAAAGTTATTTTGAGAAGAATTTGCTCTTATATCCTTGTATGCGCGCAGTTCACCTTCTAAGCTAGCAGTTTTGGATGCTACAGCTAAAGACATGCTACTCATATGGCGTTTAAAATTTCACATGCAATTGGAGAAATTTGATCGTTATTAAATTTGTTGGCTGGATCAAAAAGTACCTTATTTAAAGCATTGACTGCTACTTCTGCTTTGGAGATGAAATTTTGCACATCCATTATGAAACGTTTAAATATTTGGTAGGTAAATAAGCAGTGAATATGCTTGACAATGTTTGGTTATGTTTATTTGTTTTTGCTTTTGTTAACATAGTTCACAAACACTTGCAATGAAAAGCACTATTTTATTAGTAAATAAGTGCTGCTTGTTAATATTTTATGATATTTGTGTGCAATAATTCACAGTAAATAATTTAAATGTTTAATTTTGACAGGAGTAGATCGAAATATGTTTACACTGTCAAAAGAGTATTGTTGTATGAATAATGTCATAATGACATAAAAGCGTTCATTCAGAAGATTAGTATAACTTCGAAATAAATTGCTTTAGCTGGAAATACAATGAACTAGTAATAAAACTATGGACTTACCAGGATATATGTGGGGATTTCATTTCTTGGCACAAAACCAAGATCTGCAAGCAAATACTCCGCCTACTGAAGTTAGCTCCAGGAAATATGTTCCCTAGGCAAAATGTCCACAATTTTTCAACAAACTTGATATAAGCATTCCTCAAGGCTACCAGTTGATATATAGTATCGGTGAATTTCATCAAAAATGGTTTAACTTTGTCTTTGCCAGTAGTATCGGCATCAAGCAAAACCTTTATTTTCGTTTGGAAAATGCCAATATTCCTCAGGATGACATCGAAACTATCTTTCCACCGTTTCATAAGCTAAAATAACAAAAAAAAGTGTCATAAAAAAGGATTAATTAAATTTTCTTCCCCTCTAGTATTTGCTAGCCTTCTGCGCCGCTATCATCTCTGGAGCATCCCTGTGTTCGTCATCCTGAGGATTCGCAGACAATGAAGGACCTCTGCAGGTCCAGAGGAGACTGGAGAGCATGTCTCGTTAGTTATCAGTTTGACCTAAGGCGCATGTCATGGTACTGTATACTTGAAAAGTCAGTAATCTTCACAAATTTTTATTTTGAGAAAAATGAAAAAATGGATGTAAATTTATTGAAAGTAATATTTTATTATAGAAAAAATTACGGCTATTGCACATTCAACCGAGTTAGAAAAACAGGATGACAAAATAAATTCACCCGTAAACTGTGGAATTATTGAGATAAATTGAATGAAAGTTCGTTGATTTTGAAATATAAAATTGAAAATCTAAAATCGTATCTATAAAATTGGAGATTACCAAATTTTCAACCCACAGCTTTGAAGATTTTGATAAATACATTATACATGATAGAAAGGAATATTAAAACCAATTTACACAAATTCAGTTTCACCTTTTTCAAAAAGAAACATAAAAAGGCTGATGTGAATAAAAATTAATGTAAAAAAATATTATATATTATCATGATTTACTTTTGAGGTATTATGCCGTGTTGTGCTACCTCCTTCTTTATCCTGAAAACAGCTGTTCCAGGTGTGACAAAGTTTATGCAGGCCAGACAGAATGGACAATCTCCAAAATGATATGAGTACACTTTCAAGTATGTGAACTCTGCCACCCCGACAAACTAGCATTAAATTAATTATTAGACAAGCAAATTGAAACTGGCCATTATTTTGGATTTGATTCTGTAGTCCTGGGAAGAATCAAAGTGCATTAAGCACGTGTAATTATCGAGGCAATCGAAATTTAAAAAAAAACCCAATTAATATTAATAAAGACGACAGTGCTAAACTGAAATAGTTCTTGGTATCCAGTAATTGACAGCTACACCAAAACTAAACGCAGCAAACCATTTTAAATTATACTGTAATACCAGCTTGTAGATTATTGGAACTGGCAACATGTTATTGCACGTACATATTTATTTATTTTTTCAGGTTCTCCATAAAACAGTTATACACTAAAATATTAGAGAAGATTATTATGTCAAAAGTAAGTTACTGAACTCTCTGTAGGTGACATTGAAGATGTCGATGCTCTGTTTAATGGCACATTCTGACAGGCAGAAGTTCTCGCTTTCGTAGCATAAAGAAGTGCATGGGATCTCCCACGAGTATACGCGTTAGGGACATATAAGTTAATCTCTTTCAACATGCTAAAAAGGAGGTAGCGCAAAACAACGTAATACCCCAAAAATAATCATGATAATACTTTTGGCCGTGAAAATCTCAAATCTCAGTGATTCTAACCCCTCAAGTAGTGCATGAAGTGAGAACAAACCTTCTTAGATACAGCAATAATTTTCTGGCGAGTGGCAGGGGACTGTACATTAATGTTATAGTGCAGGAAAGTTAGAATCAAGTCCAGTTCTTTCTCTGTGAAGGTCTCCGTGGTCTTGTGAGGATTTACAACTAGGGAGAAAGCCAATAGTCTTATCTGAAATAGAAAATACATTGAAAGAATTTATTACATCATTGGCAATGTACATATTCCACATTCACTGATAATCTTATTGAAGTGAAAACTTCTTTAGCACCATTGTGATTTGAAACTCGATGAAACAAAAAAGCAACACTAAAAACAGACAAACACAAACATCTATAGGATTTAGCCTGCGAAAGAATGAGATAGAATAATCGGTCTCCTCTTTGTGCGGTGCTTCGTAGCCTCCCCACTCTTGTCTACTTTACTTTTCTAAAGGTTTCACTTCTACCATGTGTGAACTGCACACTTGTTACATTTTTTTTGTTTCTTGTATTGGTACACAACTACTGTTGACTTGTATGTATGCTCTACCACATAATAAAATATATTGGGTTTTTGGAAACCACTTCAAGTCTGAAGCCACTAAATATTTACCTATAAAAAAAAACCTAACCTAAACTCTTGTACTGGCGACAATAACTGTCAGATTGTGAACATTGTTGTTAGATGTTAACCTCTTATGATCAATGACGCTAGTTCTTCGGAGCATCTTCCATTGAAATACCAGTAGAACAAGGACAGCACCCGACTAGAGTTGCCATCTTCTAAAATAAAAAAGCCTGACTCTGCGCTGTATTAGGCCAGACATTTTGCCCTAAAAGCCGGACATATAACGTAATTTTGGACATAATTTTTATTCATAATAATAATAAATCTGTTAGTTACAGTTGTTTATCAATCACACATTAACCAGTTTAATAACAACAATCTTTAATCAGTCTTATTCTTGTTATCATTTGGCATTTATATAGAATGTGTCAATAACAAAATAAAGAATATTGAGTCTATAATAAAGAATGTTGTCTGTAGATATAACATAATCAACTTATAAAACAAACAAACAAATCATCACTCTTTTTCTGATTAAACAGTTAACTTTTTTTTTTTACAATAGCTCCACACAGGAGGCACCGAGGAAAACAATTTCCCTAGGGGCCTATGTCATCTTTGAGGATGCTGTGTGGAGGGATTTTTAAGAGAAAGGAAGGAGAAGAAGATTTGGGAAGGAAAAAGGTATGAGGGGTGGGTAGGAATCTGGGGGTCAGTGTGGCCAGGAGTGACGGACGTATGAATCTATTCCTCACACTGCGGTGCAAGGCGAAGGGTCGGGAGAATCCGGCTGGAGAGGTCAAAAGGCCTCCCTCAATCAGTCTCCTCCGATCCAGCCCGCCACGCAGTGGTTGGGCAAACGTATCCGCCACCAAGACCTAGACAAACCTCGTCCCATGAACCCGGGCACCCCTGCTAAGTCACCAAACATAGCGAACCGTTTGGTGACTTGGGTGGAGGGTTTTCACTTGGGGTGACCCGTGGCAGGGGTGTTGGTTAGGGAATACAATCTCGTTCTCGCGAGATCTCGACCTTTTTTAGCGAGATTGATCTCGGATTCACGACAACACAGTTATTTAAGGACTTTGCTGTATTGAACATACAACAACTGTACATCAAAATTATAATTATACATTACCAAAAGGACAAACTAAACCATCATACTGCACAACACAATTATGACACAAGACACAGACACCAACACATGACTCCAAAGACAAATATCACCTATGGACAAAGACATTACCGTAATTTGGCTCCAAAATTTTTTAATTTAATTGAAAAAGATATTAAAGATATTCATGTGGCTAAAAATGCTAATCTAAAACACAAAATTCATATGTGGATATTCAACAAAGGCGCTGTATACTGCGGGCGGATAATTTATACCATATAACAACACACTAAACTGTATCTTTCTCTTTTCCTCTCAAATATTTGTTATTATTTCTAAATTTCTTAGTATTCTTATAAAATTATTTTTAATTTTTATATTTCTTATTAATTGTATGAATATTTTTTATGTTTCTCAACTCTTTTCATTTTCTTTTTCTTTCATTCTATTTATCTTTTCATATATAAATTTAAAAATTTATCTTTTTCTTTTCTTACAAGATACTGCCATCTCGGAACAGGCTCAGCCTAGTGAGGTGGTGAATACCAAAAAACAAAAACAAAAAATATGTATTATACTTCAAACTGTAAAAAAAAACAAAAAATGTATTTGTGCTTATCTTAGTTAATAAATAATAAAAAAAAAAAAACGAAAAAAGGGCGAGATCTCGAGCATAAAAACATCTTAATCGAAGCGCGGACTGACACGGACGGAGTTGCGATCTGTCGGTTTCGTTTCGTTCGGTGCGCGTGAGGCGGCGGCCTGAGGTAGCGGTCGCAGGACGAGGTGTCTCTCAGATTCGTTTACGCGCACGATTGGTCGAAAATTGAGCCAGCGTGCAGCGTCATCAGCACGGATTTGTTTTGTTTACTAATAGTTGTGGTTAGCTAACGTGTTACGTGATTGAGTTTGATTTTTTTGGTTATTTATGCAAAAAAAAGTTTCTTATGTGAAGTTGTTAAGTTTAATTTTTTTGACTTCTCGTTGTTTTGTTTGTTATAAAAGAACTGTTTTATTACTAAAAGATTTTTGTTTGATATTAGAAGAGAAGATTGGTTGTTTCTTTAATTTGTTATTTGATAGGTACATACGTCAAAGTTTACTACGAAGTTTATTAAAAAAATTATAGACAAATATGTCAAACAATGTTTGATGCATAAAAGTCTATTGAAAAAATCGTGAAAATAAATTTTTATCTTATAATACTTATAATTTTTATTATTTTTTTCCAAATATTGTGATTAATTGCAAAAAAACACACAAAACTGCCAATCTCGCGAGATCTCGAAATTGGCGAGATCTCGCAGTATTGTTATTCTAAACTCGCGGGATCTCACTTGAGCCCCAATCTCGCGAGATTTGCATTCCGTAGTGTTGGTTGTCCAATAATTAGTTCCCGGGGCGGCGGTACCCATACCCGCCTCCCAAATTGTATACTAAAATTTTTTATTAAACAAATATAATGAAACATATCTATCTTTGTGGACAACGAAAAAAATAAATAAAAATCTCGACTTCTCCAAATTATTAAAAATAAATCTACACTTTTGCATATTTGGCATTTTCACCTACTTTATCCAAAACGTCGTTTTCTTTGGAAATCATTTCATAAAATTCTTGACATGTCATTTTAAAATTACACAATGTGTACCTACATCATCTTAGCAACTGTTTCTGTTTGCAATTTATTGCGTTCCTTGGTCCACTGGGCGTTTATTAAAGAGAAAACTCTTTCAACATTGGCGTTATGGCCTGGAATCGCAAAGTTCTGCCATTGGTCAAAAATTTTACTGTCATCTAAATTTTTTTTTGGACAGAATGTCTATCGTTTCTGCTATGTGCTCCCAGCTTGGTATCTCAGCTAAAGTCATCCACTTAAAGTGTTTTAATTCGGCACTAAATTCATTTGTCCAAGAGTTTTAGTAGTCTTTGGCAATTTTGTACACATTATTCACGTTTTATTTGAATTCTTCCACGCAATCTCGGTGAGCCTCCGATAAATGTCATAAAATTGCGGTTAACTTTGTTGGGCAGAAATTTTGTTTCAGTCTATAATTTTTTATATTGTCCATTATTTGTGAACACTGGTCAATTACTTCGTTGACTGAAATATCTGAAGTTTCCGTACATTTGATTCGACTTTGATATATTGGCATAAAAGAGCCACTAACGAGCCGACTAAAGACAAAACCCTCTCGAACCAAGAAAAGCCACTGTCACCCACCCCCGCCTCGTCCGTAATACGTTGCGCCTTGCGTAGCGTTCATTCTGCAGGCGCCGCGTGTACCGCATTACACTAACAAAAAGTCTAACAAAAGCCGTACAGGCCGGACATATAAATATTTAGCCGGACACAACCCAAAAAAGCCAAACATGTCTGGCTAAAGCCGGACAGATGTGACGATGTGCCCGACGTATGTGCTCTAAAGATTGCAATTATTTTGTTAAGGGTATATTACCGCAAGCGCAGCATATTTAGGGATTTTTGATGCAGTTTGAAGAACATTTCTATATTGTTTATTAGAAAAAAATACTATGTTTTGAAAAAATAAACTATTCTTCTAAATGGTGCGTTAAAAAAACGTGTTAAAATGTTTAAAACAATTGCGTGAAAAAATATTTACAAAACCTCTAAAAATAGCTTAAAGTTCGATTATATCTTTTAATTCTAAATACAGGAGAATTATAAAAAATATACATTATCACCACATCAATGTTGTCTAAACGACTGAATAATAAAATTATTTTAAAAAGCATTAAAACAATGCTTAAATAAATAAAAACAGTTTTTCAATATCACGATATTGTTATTTTGTCTCACGCCATTATATAAACCAAGACACGAGTTATTTCCGGTATATATAGTCATTATGCGAGATGATTTCAGAGTGAAAGCACGTCAAATTTTACAAAAAATAAATACGTAAATGTGTAGGCACATAAGAAAAGGGGTCACACTAAAGGTTAGTCGTTATGTTATTGTGTTTTATTTCAGAACCAAGTTGACTTTTTTACTAGAACTTCCATTTCGCGGCCGCCTGTTTGCAACCAGCGGCATAGAATGGTTTAGAGTGCCCCTTTACCCGTATTTTCGTATTCCTAGTTTTATTTATTTACGTCCTACTGTGCTTTTACATAAATTAGGTAAAGATAAAGATATATATAGTATTGTTCACTTTTCAGACATATTATTAGTATTTTTTAGTGAACAAAAGATAATAATTGAGAATAGTAGGGAAAAAGTTTCATAATAACACGAAACGATCCTCACCATATATATCTCCCAGTACGAATCTAACAAACCTTGTAGCAATAATTTATTTTTATTTATTTATCTATAATAAAATATATTTACAATGGTTTTATTTGTATGCCTGTCTCACTAGGGTATACCTGTGTCGAGACAGGCGTACATAAATGAATATAGTAGTTACAAGGATATTTCAGGTAAAATACATATTATGAATAGAATTAGAACAGAAGGGTGATTGGAAGGGTGGTAAATCTTTTAAAGAGAGTTATTTTATAAATGTTGGAGATGGAGTAATGAAATAAATTCTGCCTAGTCTATTTATAGGTTAAATTTGACAGGATTCCATAATTTTCGTTTGTTTTATATGGGTTAGGTTGTATGTGAATAGTTATTTCTGTCTATGTGTGATTTATTTTACAGATATGTGTGATAGTGTGGCGTCCAATACTTATAATCCATTTTTTAATATCTTGTTTGAATTTTGTAAAGGAGTCACTTTGTCTGATCGTAGTTGGTAGTGTATTGTATAGTTTGCAAGCTATGTATTTAGAGTGTCTTTGCCCGAAGGTGGTTTTGAAAAAAGGAGTTTGGAGAAGTTCGTTGTTTTTGGCTCGGGTATTGTGTATTGTTTGTGTAGCTTTGTATGGTGTTTTGTTGTTTTTGTGTAAATTAAGTAATATGGATCTTGAGTAGAGCTGTTTTATGTCCATAACGTTAAAGGAATTGAAGATAGTATCAGTGCTGGTAGTAAGCGGCATTTTAAGAATTATTTTTATGATTAGTTTTTGTGCTTTCATGATGGGATCAAGGGCATTGGAATATGCATTAGCCCAGGCTAGAATTCCGTATTCGATGTGAGATTGGCACAATGAGTAATATACTGTTTTTAAAAGTTTTAGGTTAAGGAAATTGCGTGTTTGTTTGAAAAAGTATATAGATTTTCGGATTTTGTTTGTAGTATTATGTATATGTTGCTTCCAATTCAGGTGTGTATCGAAGGTTACTCCTAAATATTTGATAATGTTTACTTGCTCTAGGCATGGGCAGTCACAGTTTCGGTTTAGAGATGAATTTTTACATTTGTGTATTTTTAATGGCGGGGCTGGGTTTGACTGTGGGATATTGGTGAGACTAGACAGTAAGTATTTGGTTTTCTGTACATTTAGAGTTAATATGTTCGAGTCAAGCCAATATTCTACCTGTTGAATTCCTTCCTCCGCTTTGGAATATGCGGTAAGCCAATCTTTTGCTTGGAAGAGTAGGACAGTGTCATCGGCGAAACTGACAATAGTGGCATCGATATCTAGGTTGCATAACTCGTTAATATATATTAGGAAGAGCGTTGGACCTATATCACTGCCTTGAGGGACCCCGTAACTAATGGGCAAATTCTGGCTCTTTGTGGTATTGAGTTTAACGCATTGGGATCTGTCAGATAAGAAGCTGGAGAGGAGGCCTAATTCTTTGTTCCTAATACCTATCTTAAACATTTTGCGTTTTAGTTTGCTGTGTGAGATTGTATCAAATGCTTTACATAGGTCGAGAAATACCGATAGACATTTCAAGCCCTTATCCAGGTGGCCAGAAATATGGTCAGTGACCGTGGCTATAGCATCATTGGTGCTTTTATGTTTTCTGAATCCAAATTGCCGCGGCGATATTAAGTTATTGGTTTCCAGATATTCCATGAGACTATTATTGACGATCTTTTCGAATACTTTTGAGAGGGAATTTAGCAACGTAATAGGACGATAATTACTAATATCAAGTTTGGAGCCAGTTTTAAAAATAGGGATAATGAGACCTTGTTTTAGAATGGTGGGAAATAGCCCTTGGCGGATGCTAATATTAAGTAGTTGCGTTAATGGTTGAAGTATACCAGGGGCAATTTTTTTAAGAACATTGTTAGATATTTCATCAATGCCGGTCGATGAAGAGTTTTTGAACGAGTTTATTACTAAAGAAACTTCTTTCTCTGTAATCGTTTTAAGAACAAAGCAATTAAAACTACCAAATGTGAATAACCAACAAATTGTGCTATTTCACATTGAAAAATGTTAGTTCACATTCCTGCCGCAAGTTTTTAATGAGAACTATGGAATATAATATGAATATTTTCAGAGACCTAGGTATAATGCCAGTAGCCGAAATAACAAATGGCAATATATTTATAGTCTGAGAGTGCCAAATTTCCTAAATCTATGTATTTTCTAATTTTTCAGAAACTGTTTTTTTTTATATTACAGGAATTTGGAATAGCTACATCAATGATATAAGTTATTTTTTTTAATTTTGTCATGTAAAACTATATCAGGTCTATTATGACTAATTGTTCTGTCTGTTAGTATAGTTTTATCATAATATATTTTATAAAATTCATTTTCTAAAATGAATTTGGTTCATATTCATAAAATGGTAGTCAATCGTACGGTCAAGTATTACGGAAGTCAATCAAGTTATGTTTAATTACCAAACTTTGGTGGATTATTTTTAAAACCTGATTGTGCCTAAATGTATACTCGGACGGCGCTAATACAGAACATCCCGATATAATATGTTCTATAGTTTTCGGAAAAGCCAAACATTTTCTACATAAATCATCAATTTGATTTATATCTTTGATTATATGCTTCCTATAATTTTTGTATTAATGACTCTATCTTGAATGGCAAGCGTAAATCCTTCTATTTCTGCGCTCAACTCTCCAATACTCAACCATTTGTTTGACGAAAGTTTGTCAACATACGTTTGGTTGAGATAATTGAAGTGTTTTGCATGAATAATTTTATTTGACCAGGAATCTAATAATTCCTGGTTAGTATTTATAAGAATTTTGGCATTCTCGTCATATAAATTTAAAGGTGTAATGTTTATATCTGCCTCGCAAATTATTTTGTGCATTTCTGAGCTATTGGCTTTCCTATGGAAAAAATTTCAAAGCATTTCTACCTGATTGTGTTTCAAAGATGTTATTTTGATTACACCTCTACCTCCTAAATTTCTAGGTAAATTAATTCGTTCTATAGCTGAATTTGGATGATAGCAATTAAAATTTGTTAACGTTGTTCTAATTAATCGTTCTAAACTATCTAAATCTGTATTGGACCATTTAATTATACTAAATGAGTACGTTAGTAGAGGTATTGCCCAAGTATTTATTGCTTTTACAAAATTTTTAGCAGATAGATTGCATTTTAAAAATTTTCTGATCCTAGTTTGAAATTTAATCCTAATATCATTTTTAATACTAGTGTGATCTAATCTATTCGATTGCGGGTATCCTAAATATTTATAAACGTCACCCCCTTTCATACTTTTAATTTTGAAATTTCTAAATATACCCTCGTCTCCATCTACAATTTTGCCTTTCTCTATATGGATCGTTTTACATTTATCTAAACCAAAAGTCATTTTAATATCATCTGAAAAATTTTAACTACCTTAATCATTTTCTCTAAATTTGATTCAGAATTTGAAAATAATTTTATATCATCCATATATAATAGATGTGAAACTATACTAATCTCTCTTGTATTACCGTTAATTTTTATTCCAAACTTGCTTTTAATTAACATTTTAGACAGAGGATTCAATGCTAAGCAAAATCAAAGAGGACTCAATGAGTCTCCTTGAAAAATCCCTCTTTTTATTGAAATGCCCGGTACTACTATTTTCTTACCTTTTAAATTTACTAGTAAATCTGTATTCCAAAAGGACATAATAATTTTCAAAAATCTAATTATAATTGGTTTAACTTTATATATTTTGATTAGCCACGAGTGCGGGACACTATCAAAATATAACTTTTATATAAATATATAATTTTTATATATATAACTTTTTGTAAACAATAATAATAAATATTGAAAATGACCGATATTTTATTTATCTTTCCAATATATTCAGATATAATTATGATCACATATTACGAAAATAATGCGAAATTGAATACCGCATTGTTTTGACATCTGTCAATGAAGAACTAATGCCTACCGTCCAGCAGTGTAGTTGGTTGTATCGAATAATTTATCAAACAAGTTTGATCAAAATCTGATAAAGAGTCATAAAATCATGAGCTCCTCCTCCAATAGGTAATGTTTCTATCTAAATTTACCTAAAACATGCGCATTCAATTTAATAAACATAATTTGAAAGATGCCCAATATTTAACGTTTCATGTTCAAATCTTACTCAAGTGTACCATCTAGTCTAGATTCTTCGCTGCTCTGACTTCGTCGGTAGCGCGCAGCGGTTCCCCGTTCGAGCATACTTCATACTTCCCCACCCCGAAATATTATTTCGGTTTTGGTAAATTACCCCTTAAGAGAATCTAGCAAACGGTCATTTCCGCAGAGTCAAGAGTTTTTCAGGTTTTTCAGGCTCCAGACTGGTGTGGCTGCCAAATTCAACCGTGGGGCACACTTACAATTTGTACAGGGTTAGCAGTTATGTACTAAAGTATCTATGGGCCCTGTACAGTACACCCAGTTTCTGAGAGGCTAACTTAACTCTGGCTTCGATGGATTCCCCATACCTGCCATATGATTTTGTATATTTTATGGATACGGAATCGATCCCATACGCAATCGCCTGTCCAATTTGTGTGATTGTCTATGGCTTGCAATTTCCTTTTAAACTAGTTAACACGAAATGTTGTAAGTATTCATGATTATTTATTCATTTAATATAGCAAGGATTTGATATTTGCGAAGTTTTGTTTCAATCTAAATACGCATGAATAAATTAGTTTGCCCAAATTAAGAACCTAATAACCTATTTTGTGCACGTAAATAGTTATTTCTTATAATTGTTGAAATGAAGTGTAATTACCATAATGAAGTGTAATTCCCATATATCCGTACCTAAAAGTGCGGCGATTAGTGGATTAATTAATGTACAATTTCGTCTCCAAATATTCAATTATTCTGTACGTGTATACTGTCTCAATAGCTTTGCCTTATATAGGCTCTTCATTTGGGCAAAGTAAGTAATTCATGCGTATTTAGATTGAAATGAATCATCACAGATGTCAAATCCATGGTATACAACTTTAAATGTACATTAAAAATGAATAAATAATCATGTATACTTACAGCATTTCATGTTTTAAACTAGTTGAAAAGGCAATTGCAAGCCATAGACAATCACACAAATTTGACAGGCAATTATGTATGGAATCGATTTCGTTCCCACAAAAACTACAGAATCGCTCTTCTGAGCTGGTACAGTGACAAGCTCAGAAGACTCTCGTCACCGTGAAAAAACATTTGTAATTATTATAAAAATATGGCTTTAAGTTACCTCCGATTTGTGGTGAATCATTGAATTGATCAGTAAATGGTATTGAATAACATTTTTCCATTTGTCGCTGCTGGGCGGTGGCTGTGAGATGACCTTGGAGTCGAATACCCCCATTTTCCTGGCCACGTGGAGGCATACTAGTATACATTTCAATTGTCCTTCGCTCATTTGGTTACCAGTCAGCGTGTTCTGTTCTAAGATGGCAGATATCCTGGAATAAAACAAAACTTTTTACATTATTCAATAAAACAATATCTACCCAGGCGCACCTATCTATCCGTTCTGCTGATTATTAACAATTTCACCCCTCAGGGTAATTTGTTTGGTTTTCGGAACAACTCGTATAGGTCTCATAGAAATCGTTGTGTCTCCCTTATTATAATAGTTAGAAATATGATCTAAACGGTGTTGGAAAGAGAAAACATCACACTTTATATTCAAATCAAAATAATTCAAATGAACACTTTTATGAATCCAAAGTGTCCTGCCGCAATTTGAAAAAAATTGTGAAACTTTGGGAATTTTTTATTAACTATTTTTACATGAAACATTAAAAAAGTGAGTGGACGATAATTTTTTTAACCCATTGGCCACAAACCCCGGCAGCCTGTCGGGTGTGCAACTCAGGTACTTAACCACAAACGCCGGCGCGCTGACGGGCTAGAGTAAGTCCGCCAAAAAACGGTAAACGAACACGAAAGTGACATTTTTTAATAAAATTTTAAATGCCGAAAGCTCTGGAGGTTCATTCATTTTGTGGAATTAGAAATAATATGTTTTTTCCTTGATATTTGTGTTCCAAGTTTTGTATGCAGCCAGCCGCCATTTGCCGCCACTTCAAAATTGCGAGTGGTTCTAGGCTTTTGGTAGTGATCCTGAACATCCCTGATTGCTTTGAGGACTACATATCATACCAAATTATTTTATTAGTTATTAGTAAACATGTATGTAAAAAACAAAAATTATTAATGTTCGATTTATGAATATTATGTTTTTTTGTAACTTTTTGAATAAAAATGTGGAAAAAAATGTTGCGAAAAAAGAGAAGGTTATATTTGAATCCTTATTTACACATATTTTTAAAATATTTATTTTTATGTTTTTCTTTACCTTAATTCAATATATAAACAAATTTTAAAAAAATATTCATTTGAATATATGGTTCAAATGTTACAATAGATTTAGTACACCAATGCAGTTTTTCAATTTTTGGTACAAAATTAATTCAGTGGTGAAGGCCAATTTTTAGCTCATTTATTCTGTGGCCAATGGGATAATAATATGTAAAATATGTAGAAAAGTAAGGTGATGAAATTTTAAAACTTTTTATGTTTGCAATAAAAATTTTTGTATTTCAAAAATTATATATTTATTTCGAATTATGAAATTGGAAAGCATATTTCATAACCTTTCAAAAACAGTTTTTAGTTTTAGATGCGTTCAGAAATACTCCATTTATTTGGTTTTATTGCAAAGCCGAAATATTTTTAACCTTCTGACAAAACAGGCTAGTCTCGAGTGGTTAACAGTCCACAAAATACACAATGAACAAAAAAATCTACCATATTAATCACATTTTTTTAGTTACGATGGGCACTATTTATAAAATAAAATTGTCAAGGAAAATCAAAGGCTTACACATTTTTCAAAAAAATAATGACCTATTGTAAATATATTATATTTTTATATTAATTTGATTGTCAGGGCTTACCAAGTCGAATTCAAATATAATATTACGTAAGTATAAAAATGTGTCGATTTAATTAGATTCAAATAATATTTCGGAATACAGGTTAGGAGTTTGTTTTAGTGTAACTGTCAGGTAGCAGATTTAATGGAGGACCGTACGTCAATTATTTTGAAAGTTATTGTTGCAGTAATATTTACGGTAATAAAATAATGTTTGAATGTATTGAAATAGAATAAAGTAGAAGGGTATTATTAATATTTAAAAAACAAACAAAATAATTGTACAAAAAAGTGAACCACAGTTATCTGTTGTTTTCATTCAACAGGTGATTTAAATCATTGACATAATGTATTTGGAAGAAACACGAAGCAAAAAAATTGGTTTCACTTTTTTACTTCCAACTAACCTCCAATGCTCTAACTACTGAGGACGGTTCCTAAGCGACGCTACACTCGCGCTAATAGTGGAACACACTTCAATGTGATATTAGTATGCAATAGCGCTTCTAATTGTAAGGCTCTATGCTTTAATTCCTCAGGCTAATTTGTTCACTTTTGGGAACAACGCATATAGGTTTGCTTGCTTTCTTTGGGAGGGTAACAAAAGTGGATCGCAGCCAATCTAGTGGGATAGTTCCTGTACAGAGTTAAAGAGACTTGTCAATACTAGGATGCCTTTATTTCCTATAAGTTTAAGGATTTCAGCCTGTATTCCATCTGGGCTCGCTGCTTTCCCGGTTTTAGAGAGATGAATTACATGTTCTAACTCATTTGTTGTAATTGGTGGGCGTTGTAATATTTCCCATATCATACTCTGCGCTTAATTGAAAAGTTCTGAAATGTATCTTTTTAATTTTTTGTATTTCTTGGGCATTAACCATGTGACAATTTCTAGACATTTTTGTTGTGAAGAGTTTTAATTTTCAATGTGAATTTAGAATTTTTAAGTTAGTTTCACGTTTGCTTTTGAATGACATGGATGTGTCGAAATCGGTCGCAAAAAAAAATTAAATTAAAGTAACAAATGTACATTGAAAATTAAAACTCTTCAAAAAAAATGTATCTTTTTAGTTTTTCGTTTATATCAATTAGAAGTTTTCTATCTCGATCCTCCAGTTGTCCTATGTCAATTTTAGGACTGATTCCAGTCAATTTTTTGATTTTCTTGTGCATTTGGAATATATTGTGTTTATCATTATGGGTTTCCACTGTTGAATATGCCAATCAGCTTTTGCTTGCCTAATTTTACTTCCAATTTCCGTATAAAGAAAATGAAATGCAATTCCCGTCGCCATAGTGAACCGTAATAAAATATATCTGTTTCCTCCAAAGGAAAAAAGTATTACTTTGGAGGAAACAGACTCACGCATATTGTGTGTTTCTTCTTTTGTCTCACCATTATTTAATGTGTAAGAAAAAGCTGCTGCATTATTAGGATAAAAAACGTTCCTTTTCAAGCCTTATTTGTGCCGTCACGTATTGTAATCGTGAATTGTCACGGTAATAATAAAAGTGCTCGTTCTAATGACATGTTATGATTGATGACAATGTAGTGCATACATATAAAAACTAGAATTGGGTTAATTGAGATAGTTCTTCAACAAAAGGACAAGACCAATCTAGTCACAGTAAATTTGTAAGAATATTTGAGACTCACATCAAAGGAACCAGCGAAGAATTCAAATTGACCACTTTAGTCAGGATATCCTCCAGAACGGTAAGGGTGGGAGAAGAACTGCTGTCATCCTGACTCTTGCAGGCAATAACCGCATTGAGGATCGGAGTTATCCAAGTGCTGAACAACTTCTCCATCGAAGACTCTTTGGAATATTCCGTCATTAGGGTGTCGAAGGCGTAAGATACCTGATATAAAATAAATAAATTAATATACATGAACTTGAGCTGGTGACAAAAAGGTAGAATGTTTTAAATTTGTAAACAGTTGACATTTTTAGAGCCAATTTCTCGTTGGGGTATGTCGTGAGGCTGAAGAAAGTGAGAAGAGGAAGGAGATAGAAATGGGGAGGGGGAAGTTTGAGAAGATCTAGTCTCTCATTTAATCTTAGAAAGATAATCTACGGATTTGAGACGTAAGAGAGACACAAGTATTGCTGTCTTTTATTTCTCGCAACGCGCTGTCCGTCTCAGTTAGCTCAGTTGCCGAGCAGAGCTTGCGGGAGAAATTTATACATCACACGTTCGAAAGACCTAAGACTGTCTTTTGTGTAACTTTCGGACTTCTTCTTATAATGTCACTATTTTTAATTATAACGACTGATTAGAATTTAAACTTTCATAGCATATAAAAATAATACGATTTAGACATAAAATAAAATAATATTATACTTTTGAATGTAGCTATAACTTTGTGGTTATCCATTATAGATAAATTAAACAATTTAACTTTGTTTGAACCACTCTTATACTTGAGTAAATCCGACCGGTTTCAGAACGAACGTTCTATACTGATTTGACAGTTTTGAATAAAAATAATACACCCATACCATAATAATACATTGTTCCCATCCATATTTCAAAACTGTCAAACCAGTATACATTTGCCCTGAAGAAGGAACGGTTGTTCTGAAACCGGTCAGATTTACTCAGGTATAAGAGTGGTTCAAACAAAGTTAAATTGTTTCATTTAAAAAGTCAAGAAAATTAGTAAAGAATGTGTTTTTATTTCAGACAGCTGCCATTTTATGAATTTTTTTTTTTTACTTTTCCTTAGTTTGGGCCATAGCAGCATTTGTTTGAATTAAAAATTATTTTGTTTTTTTTTCTGATTACTAGGAGGGTTGCAATTGTATTAACCAGGGCGTGTCATTTTTTTGAGACCCCCCACTTCAACACCCTGTAACTTTTTGAATTTTTTTGTTTGATTTTTTTTTAAATGTAATAAATATTTGGTAAAATATTGGCTACTAAAAATATTATTTGTGATTTTTTATTGCACCAGATAAAATATCCTTAAGGGGTCGTCCATTAATCACGTGAGATGTTTTTTAGCAACTTTTTAACCCCCCCCCCCCCCCCCCCCCCCCGTGGTGATGTGGTGAGGTTTTAGACTTACTCCCCCCCCCAAAATCACATGTATTTTTTTAGTACAAAGTATTTTGAAATTTTCAGAATATTATCACCAAAAATAAATACACGTGATATCTCATTATACCCCCCCCTGGTGATATTTCGTGATTTTTTCCGAACTCCCCCTTTCGAGCCTCACGTGATTAATGGACGACCCCTAAACTGTTTAAGTATAATAATTTGTCAAATATACACTATTAAAATTCAGTAAGCCTTTAAGACGCATCATTATCTTTAATGTAGGTCAAAATAAGTTTATCTTTCTAGGGTTTAAAAACATTTGAAAATAGATGTATTATAGAAAAAAAAACTTTTTTATGATATGATTTATGATACCATCCTAAATAATGGATTGACAGACTACAAAATAAATCATTTTCAAATGTAAGATAAGAAAGTTTTACATCGTTCTGAAAAAGTGCTTGGTTTTTCTTATTTAATGAGGTCAGCTAAGTTAAGAGAGTGTGAACTTTAGATTAGACTGGAGGAATGCAATTGAAATAATGCATTTTGCGAGTTTTAGCAAGATAGTAAGGCTGGTACATTGTACTCTTAATAAAAATCATGAAGCGAATTCACTGAATATCCGTCTTTATAGCTTGTAGATTTTTCAATAGTGACCAGCCGCTAACCCTGTGCAAATCTCAAGTACACCAAACAATTGTATTTGGGAGCCACCTCTCCGCTGGAGCCCCAAAATGCTTGATAAACCTACTTGGTTCTGTACAAAGGAGGGCTTCCATGTAATTGACAATCCATTTTTAACAGACCGATTGTCATCTCTAATGCATAGACGCAATGTAGGCAAACTGAGTCTATTCTACAGATTATTCAGGTTCTACAGGTATTTTAACGGAGCCTGCTCCAAGGAGCTAGCAGCATTGATTTTCAATGCACTGGTGCACATACATGAAACTCGACGGACACAAGCGGAACACCTGTTCACAGTTGGCTTTGGCTTTATGAGAATGGGTTGTTTCTTCGACTTGTTTTTGTGCAACAATTGTAATTGTTTCCATGTATATGCACATATGCTTATATATGGAACGAGCTACCGGCATCTGATTTTCCTCCATCATATTATTCAGGCCTCTTCAAGATGTGCATTAATAAATCCTTTCCTACAGCCCCTGCCTTAATCTCACAAAGCTGCCCAACTGGGTGGCGATATAGTTCCCCTGTTATTACAGAGGCTCTCTTGTGAAGGGTCACATAAAAAAAAATATATATATATCAGAAAAAAAATTGACGCATTCAACCAAATATCTTTAATATTTTGAGTTCAGGACAATCTAATTTGAAGTCACCATTTTATATAAAGCGTATTTTGTAAATCCCTCCATACAGCATCTCAGATGACATAAGCCCTGAGGGAAATTATTTTCCTCAGGGCCTCCTGTGTGGAGTTAACGTAAAAAAAAATGCATCAAAACGGTGAACACAACAATTAATCGTTTCCTTTTCTGCTGACATAAGCAAAAAGGCAGCAAGGAATTTGCAAAACTCACCATATTGATGTCCAGTTGATTAATATGTTTTGATTAATATGTTTTGAGATAACGAGGAAAGCAATATTCGAAGGCTCACCATAATTCAAATATTATTTATACGTGTCTGTATTTGACATATTAAATATGCTATAAAATAACACCGAAACGCAATGGTTCTACATCCCATATCTTATTGGTGATCCAGAAAACATCCATTTTTTGTTAATTTCACCACAAGTTTTTCTGCATTATAATTGATTTAGTGGTGTTATGAGTAATCTGAGTATTGTACCAGAGAGAGGATACACTTTTACATATAACTGCATACTCAACTCAAATTTAAATTTTTTGGAGATGTCTGACTAATCAACTAGACGATCAATACAAGAGACTTACTATTAACAACTTTTAACACTTTCATCTATTATAATAAAAAGTACATCGGAATGTGACCTTTGCAGATTCCTAGCTTATGACGGTGACTTTTTGCTTATGACGGTGGTATTGGTAAATTATGGCTTCTGACAAAATATGAGTCATACAACAAAGAAACCCCAATTATAAGTTCAAAATATTAAATTAACTAAGTGAAAGGGGTCTGGATTCTCAATAAAACAAAATGGCACAACATACACCGGAAGAAGCTATCACTCTTCATAATAAATATATTTTGTCTTTAATTCATTTGTATGGCAATTTATAATATTATGACCATTGCCAATAATAGAGAACTCCAGTCCAATTTTTTTAATTTTTTTTTTATGAATAAAGACCTTCAAACTTAAATAACTGCACTTTGATTTTTATTTTTATAGTTAGTTTTAATAGTTAAAAGTTTTAATTTTCCAAGACCCCACGAAAAGCACCGTATCTATGGTGGATTGTGTGACGTCTTCACCCACCGATAGTTTATTTATTTTCAAGTTGTCATTTTGAATCAGTGATGTTATGTCTAGGGAAATTTAGATCTAGGGGAGAAAAATATTTTTTAGGGAAAAGGGAAATCAGGACAAAATCTAGGGAAATTTCGAACTCTGGCAATTTTTTTATTACATATGACAATATTACTGGTATTATTTATATTTTTTTTATATATATATTTTTATATACGTATACATATTTTTTGGAATTCCTATGAATCTTAATTATTGTTCATATACTTACATGCAATGTTATTTTTAACACTGACAACTCAAAATGATATTATGTATCTAAAAAGATAAATGGAACCTCTGAAAAAAAAAAAAATTTAAGTTCCGTTTTATCGGTGATTGCGGTTGATTTTCATTGTGCAAAGTGTTTTTTTTTATTTGGAATTCAGTGGTGAGTGTATTCGTACTTTTAAATTATTATTTCACATAGCAAAAAGTGTTTTATTTGGAAAAGCACAGTATTATAAGTACATTTATCAAATTCCGATATCTTCCCAATTAATTAACATATAACAGGATTAGTGTTACACAATCAGGTGGCTACGTAGGTAATTGCGTAAATGTGAAATTCTACGGAAATTTCACTTCGAAATCTAGGGAAATAATTTTTTTGGGCAGAACATCCCTGTTTGAATGAAGAATCCAGAAAAATCAATGGCGGAATGCTTTGGGATGACTTTTAGGTGTGAGGTGTTTTTTATTCAAGATTAACTGCTTTTAATATAGAAAAAAACATTGGAAAAATGTCCACATTTCACCGGCACTGTTATTGTATTTTAACAAAGTGCAATATAAAAACAATAAATTATGTTTTTCATTGCAAATACAAGTGACTTCGTAAGCCTCGAATTTTGTGTTCAGGCGTGACTGTACATTGTTTTATGTATAACACAAACAGAAACACTGGTATTTATAATATACTGATCATGACAATTGTGTAATAACTTGTATAAAAAGCCCTTTTAGTAAAAAAACAGTTCGAAAATACGACAGATGTATCGTAAACCGAATGTCAAATATGACATATGACCTATTTATGACTATGCTTAACCTCTATAGCCCTTTTACGTCATAATTTTAATTGTTGAGAGCCTAAATATTGTTTCCAATAAACACAATAACTATTATTTATCTAAATCTCTTTAACAGTATGAAAATAACCAAAAAACACAAAATGTTGAATGGCGTGCGTGTCTTTCGTGGCGTAGGGCATAAGATTTCAAATGTCAATACATCTTGATACACTTCGGTGAATTGGTTAGCAGGTTAACAGTGACGTCACCGTTAACCATTTCAGTAATGCCAACTTGACGCTGTGTTTTGAGGAGAGGTTTAAAAATGCACTTTTTAATAATTTTTTAAAAACTCTGCGTTTAATATTATGAAATAAAACTTATATATTCAGAATCAGCGTTTATTGGTCTACATGAACATATTTTTTTAAAGCCATAATATTTTTCACTGGAGTTCCTGATTATGTGGGGAGAATAGAAAAAAGAGATTTTGTGGGTACAAAAAATTTATGGACTTTTGTTCATTAGATAGTTTCTCTTTAGACTGCCTGCAAAGTTAACTGGGTCAAGCTATATTTCCTCATTTGGCCTGTTGCAGAGATAAGCATGTCAAACCGTACACGTGTAGTGTTAGCTGTATAATAATTAAATTGGTTAGGTACTTTCATAGATTATATCCATGAATATTGGAATACCTACACTCTAGGTTGCCAACTCTACGTCTTTTTACATATTTTAGTTCTTTCCTACACACCTACTAATTTCAGTCCCAGAATCTATGTATTTTCCGTATTTTCTTTAAAATTGACAAAATAACAACAAGGAGCACATTTCCTTTACTTTACTTAACGTCCTGTCCCATTTCGCCCCACCCATTGGAAGAAATATATTCGCCACAATATCCCATTTCGCCCCACCTGTTGGGACAAATATATTCTCCACAGTATTTATTCACTTTCACCTAACCTAAGTAGATCTACATAATTTTCTAGTCCGACCTACTTCTTTTTCAAAATCCGAGTTGGCAACACTCACCTACAGTGTTCTATTATTTTTAAAGTACCATAAACAAAAGCAAAGTAGTAATTTTGACAGAAAACAGAGTTTGGGATTTGGTAGGGAAAAAGTACAAAGTTAGAAGGGAAGTCATGTAATAAGTGTTTGAAGATGAGGCTAAAGTTCGGTGTTTGGGCTAAATTCCTAAAAAATAAAACTAGTTATTTTTATACTAATTTGGGGTCGGGGAATCCGAATCTGAAAGAATTAGGCGGCGGCAAGCAATATTAACTGAATTACACGACTTTAAAATTTTTTATACACATACAGGAAAATAGCCATTTTGGAAGCATTTTGATTCCTAGAAAATCAAACTAGTTATTTTTATACTAACTATGGGCCGGGGAATCCGAATCTGAAAGAATTAGGCGGCGGCAAGCAATATTAACTGAATTAAACGACTTTAAAATTTTCTATACACACACACATGAAAATAATCATTTCGGAAGTATTTTGACACACGTAGTACAAAGATCATAGAAAAACAAGATAACATAGATGTTTTTACCACACAAAATTAAGTGTTGCCATTAAGCAGTAATATTAATAAGGTAAAATAACATGTTTATATTTTAAGTACTTATTTTTTATAAATTTTACTCACTTTTGTATCACAAACCATGTTACATAAACCCGGCGTAGCTGCTAAACTACTTGAAAACAGGGATGTTTTTTTGCCGTGACGCGAGCAGGCGGTATAAAGGGGCACAAACCATGTTACACAAACCTAGCGTAGCCGCTAAACTACTCGAAAACAGGGATGTTTTTTTGCCGTGACGCGAGCAGGCGGTATAAAGGGGCACAAACCATGTTACACAAACCTAGCGTAGCCGCTAAACTACTCGAAAACAGGGATGTTTTTTTGCCGTGACGCGAGCAGGCGGTATAAAGGGGCACAAACCATGTTACACAAACCTAGCGTAGCCGCTAAACTACTCGAAAACAGGGATGTTTTTTTGCCGTGACGCGAGCAGGCGGTATAAAGGGGCACAAACCATGTTACACAAACCTAGCGTAGCCGCTAAACTACTTGAAAACAGGGATGTTTTTTTGCCGTGACGCGAGCAGGCGGTATAAAGGGGCACAAACCATGTTACACAAACTTAGCGTTAGGTTAGGGACGCGAGCAGGCGGAATAAAGGGGCACAAACCATGTTACTTTTACCGCTTAGCTGGACTCTTATATGATCCGCGTATCCGACAGGAACCCTTCGAGACAAGCGAGTTTGACAAGGATACGACGGACGAAGAAGACTTGGTCGATTTATAAGATATGTTTTTCTGCTGTTTTTTCTGCTGTTATCTATTTTCATATTGATATAGGGATAAATATTTTTGAGAGCTGGTAACACTGCCGGCACATGTTTTTGTATATTTCTTGTTTTTCTATGATCTTTGTACTAAGTGTGTCAAAATACTTCCGAAATGATTATTTTCATGTGTGTGTGTATAGAAAATTTTAAAGTCGTGTAAGTCAGTTAATATTGCTTGCCGCCGCATAATTCTTTCAGATTCGGATTCCCCGGCCCATAGTTAGTATAAAAATAACTAGTTTGATTTTCTAGGAATCAAAATGCTTCCAAAATGGCTATTTTCCTGTATGTGTATAAAAATTTTTAAAGTCGTGTAACTCGGTTAATATTGCTTGCCGCCGCCTAATTCTTTCAGATTCGGATTCCCCGACCCCAAATTAGTATAAAAATAACTAGTTTTATTTTTTAGGAATTTAGCCCAAACACCGAATTTATTCCGAAGATGATAAAAAGGATATAATATGGAATAATTATTTTGATTAAAAGAATGGAAAAAGTTCGGTTTATGGGCGAAATTCCTAAAAAATAAAACTAGTTATTTTTATACTAACTATGGGCCGGGGAATCCGAATCTGAAAGAATTAGGCGGCGGCAAGCAATATTAACTGAATTACACGACTTTAAAATTTTCTATACACACACACATGAAAATAATCATTTCGGAAGTATTTTGACACACATAGTACAAAGATCATAGAAAAACAAGATAACATAGATGTTTTAACACACAAAATTAAGTGTTGCCATTAAGCAGTAATATTAATAAGGTAAAATAACATGTTTATATTTTAAGTACTTATTTTCTATAAATTATAAATTTTACTCACTTTTGTATCACAAACCATGTTACATAAACCCAGCGTAGCTGCTAAACTACTTGAAAAGATCATAGAAAAACAAGGAATATACAAAAACATGTGCCGGCAGTGTTACCAGCTCTCAAAAATATTTATCCCTATATCAATAATTTCCGACACGATAATTCCTCACATAACACATTAACCTGATGAATTACGACTATCTCAACCGCCGTATTCTTAAACCAAAAGTATGAAAATTCGTAGTCTTAAAAATCCGTAACCTAACCTAACCTAACGCTAGGTTTGTGTAACATGGTTTGTGCCCCTTTATACCGCCTGCTCGCGTCACGGCAAAAAAACATCCCTGTTTTCAAGTAGTTTAGCGGCTACGCTAGGTTTGTGTAACATGGTTTGTGCCCCTTTGTACCGCCTGCTCGCGTCACGGCAAAAAAATATCCCTGTTTTCGAGTAGTTTAGCGGCTACGCTAGGTTTGTGTAACATGGTTTGTGCCCCTTTATACCGCCTGGTCGCGTCACGGCAAAAAAACATCCCTGTTTTCGAGTAGTTTAACGGCTACGCTAGGTTTGTGTAACATGGTTTGTGCCCCTTTATACCGCCTGCTCGCGTCACGGCAAAAAAACATCCCTGTTTTCAAGTAGTTTAGCAGCTACGCCGGGTTTATGTAACATGGTTTGTGATACAAAAGTGAGTAAAATTTATAATTTATAAAAAATAAGTACTTAAAATATAAACATGTTATTTTACCTTATTAATATTACTGCTTAATGGCAACACTTAATTTTGTGTGTTAAAAACATCTATGTTATCTTGTTTTTCTATGATCTTTGTACTATGTGTGTCAAAATACTTCCGAAATGATTATTTTCATGTGTGTGTGTATAGAAAATTTTAAAGTCGTGTAATTCAGTTAATATTGCTTGCCGCCGCCTAATTCTTTCAGATTCGGATTCCCCGGCCCATAGTTAGTATAAAAATAACTAGTTTGATTTTCTAGGAATCAAAATGCTTCCAAAATGGCTATTTTCCGGTATGTGTATAAAAAATTTTAAAGTCGTGTAATTCAGTTAATATTGCTTGCCGCCGCCTAATTCTTTCAGATTCGGATTCCCCGACCCCAAATTAGTATAAAAATAACTAGTTTTATTTTTTAGGAATTTCGCCCATAAACCGAACTTTACCCAAAAGAATTGTGCACCTAAAGCAAACAATAATATAGACAGAAAGTATACGGAAACTAATATTTAAAAGAGTTTTGCCTACATTAGCTGGGACAATGACATTGTCGATTGCGGAGAGTAACTCTTCCACAAGGTTGGGGATTTTGTCGAGCAGGTAGACACATCCATATTCTGATCCCAGAGTTGCCAGCCCCTTGTATTTCGATTGACGGTCATTTGGTAGTAACATAACTGATGAAAATACTTCATTCGATAACTGCGTGTTTCCTAAAATGTTTAAAATGTTACACATGTGTTGAGTTTTTCAAATATTTTCATCAAAGAGCCGAATTATAATGAATTCAAGCAGATATATCAATCAATCGTATGCTGGACCTAGAAAGAATTATGATAGATCATTCTTAAAAAAAAACTTCTAAAAGAATATGCTCATGGGTAACTTGCTCAAGCTCTTTGGCCGTGTTCTTTCAACAGGGATATAGAAAAAACAGTGTTGTGCATTGCTCTATGACCAAAGGTAGACTGTGTGAGGTTTTTTGAGTTCGGATATGAGTAAATGCGTATTGAACTTTTCAAAATGGCCATTTAGTTATCATCATTGGCAAAATTAATAAATTTAATGAGCCACAAGTTCTTAAGATATTTGACGAATAATTTTTTTTTCTATTATGTATCTTGTTATGGTTTGTTGTTTTTCTTAGAAAAGGCACAGCTTTTCAGTCTTTATGGACTGCTTGCTACTGAGTTAAAGTAACAATCGTAAGTGTGTCGTGGAAATGTTAAGATATGCATTATAATGTATTTGGCTAATTAAAATTAGAAATTAAAACATAGAATAAAAAATAGACAGAAAAATGTACTTATTTCGAGTAGCATAGCTGAATTATCGATTGTTTTCTAAAATATAAATTACCAGCTAGTTCCCGGCATGCGTCGCAATGCCACATAAATAAAGAAATTGTTTCTCCCTGCTTGTCCTTTCTCATGCATCCTCGTTCTCTTCCCCTCCTGCCTTCCCCTTCCACCTTCCCCTTCTTTGCCCCCCTTCATCGTACCCCCTCCCGCGAACTACCAACCTACGTTTAAAATTATATGATATACACACATTTTTCAAACAACTCGTGCGCCACCAAATGAAAAAAATTTATACAAATTTCACAACGCCAGAGCTCACTGTTATATGCAAAAACCTTCCCAGGCACAACAAATCACCAAAGTTTCATCGCAATCGGATGGATGGTTTAGGAACGCATAAGGGACAACCAAAGAAACATTCATTTTTATGTATTAAGATATTAGAGTGCCTAAATAATTTTTCAATTCCATCAAAACTGTGAAACAACAACAACAAAATGCTTTAAATGCAAATAAAAGCTGAGTTTCATCGGTTCAAATGTGGGACATTGAATACATTGTAAACCGTACCACTAAATTAGACTGGTTCTGAGACCCCAGATATTCAGTTGTACTAATGAAACAGTGTGTTTTAATGTGATGGTGATTTAATCGTTTTTAAATTACGATTTATAAATTCTACTATAATAAAACTTATATATTCAGAACAGAGTTTGTTGATCTGTATATATATATATATATTTTTTTTTTTAAGCCATAATATTTTTTACTGGAGTTCCCGATTATAATTTCCCATGATTTTTCACAGGTTGCAGTAGTTTTTCATAAAATATACACTTAAATGTTTGTTTCCTAAGTAAAGTAAAATAAATAAATTTGGACATTCGTAGGGTCATTATTACCTTTTTTTTCTAATGTGACAGATAGCTTCACAATGTTGGTGAGGATTTGAGTTGCCAGGTGTCGCACACTATCCACATAATACTCCAAATGAGACCAGACAAAGTTCAAAAGGTCCGCCGCTGCTTTGATGGCAACAATCACATCTTGAACTTTATACAACAATCGAGATAGGGACAGCATCGTCCTGGCAACACCGAGGATTATGGTTGTGTCAACCGATAACCTAAAAGAGAATAGAATGGATTACATATAAATTTAAAGACAATATTTTAACACTAACAAAATCAGTGGCAGAGCTGTGAGCTCCTCAGAAGTCAAGGGTTCGAAACCCAACTTGGGAAAATAAAATTATTTAATTTGAAAGGTTAACAAACTAACCATCATGCCGTTTCTCCGCAGGGGTAGGCAGATAGGATGGATCGCCAAACAACTCGGTCTTGGCACATACTCTTTGCCTCATTCACATTCGTTCATCATCTTATACATACTCTTCTATTATTCTGACTCTTGACATGGCCCGTCTCAAGTATCTGATTCACTTGATCGTGCCATGTCTTCCTCGGGCGTCCCCCGACTTCTTCTGCCGCTGGACTTGCATTTCAATTATTAAGGTGATCCACTAGTCCTTGAAAATTTCGAAATCGGAATCCCCGCCTCTTTTCAGAAGGGATTTAAAAATATTTGAGAAGACTTTTATGGGAAGGTTGGAGACGGTATTTGAGAATTGTTTTTCCAGGTTGATTTCGTAAAGGCCTGAAAAAACATTAAATCTTTTCTTATGCATTGTTTATAATAATAAAAAGGAAGTTTAAAATTGATTTTTCGGAACCAAGCGACATAGAGTCTAGTAACATCCGTTCATGACCGCAATGGGGCGTTACTGATTACAAAATGCACATAGTCTTTATGCCGAACCGCATAAGGTTATTATAATATTTGCTAGAAATCTAATTAAAAAAATTTCATGTTTATATTTACTTGTGTTTTATTATAACTTTTATACATTTACTTTAATTATTGCAAATAATGGATTTTACTATGTTTAGTGACCAGACATAAACAGCCAGGTACTTCCCAATCTTCTTATATAACTTCTCCTTCCCTCCCACACTTCCTTCAATAATACTAATAACGTAATATTTGTATAGCGCAGTTTTGTGTCATTTCACTTCAAGTGCGCTTAAGGGTATATTACCGCAAGCGCAGCATATTTAGGGATTTTTGATGCAGTTTTAAGAACATTTCTATATTGTTTATTAGAAAAAAATAATATGTTTTGAAAAAAATAAACTATTCTTCTAAATGGTGCGTTAAAAAAAACGTGTTAAAATGTTTAAAACAATTGCGTGAAAAAATATTTACAAAACCTCTAAAAATAGCTTAAAGTTCGATTATATCTTTTAATTCTAAATACAGGAGAATTATAAAAAATATACATTATCACCACATCAATGTTGTCTAAACGACTGAATAATAAAATTATTTTAAAAAGCATTAAAACAATGCTTAAATAAATAAATACAGTTTTTCAATATCACAATATTGTTATTTTGTCTCACGCCATTATATAAACCAAGACACGAGTTATTTCCAGTCAGTATGCGAGATGATTTCAGAGTGAAAGCACGTCAAATTTTACAAAAAATAAATACGTAAATGTGCAGGCACATAAGAAAAGGGGTCACACTAAAGATTAGTCGTTATGTTATTGTGTTTTATTTCAGAACCAAGTTGACTTTTTTACTAGAATTTCCATTTCGCGGCCGCCTGTTTGCAACCAGTGGCATAGAATGGTTTAGAGTGCCCCTTTACCCGTATTTTCGTATTCCTAGTTTTATTTATTTACGTCCTACTGTGCTTTTACATAAATTAGGTAAAGATAAAGATATATATAGTATTGTTCACTTTGCAGACATATTATTAGTATTTTTTAGTGAACGAAAGATAATAATTGAGAATAGTAGGGAAAAAGTTTCATAATAACACGAAACGATCCTCACCATATATATCTCCCAGTACGAATCTAACAAACCTTGTAGCAATAATTAAAACTACCAAATGTGAATAACCAACAAATTGTGCTATTTCATATTTATCACAATGGATCCTTACAACTAGAAATGATGTTTAGAAACGATGTTCCTTTATTCCTTAATTCAACAAATAATTAAATTACTATTTCTTATATGTTATATTTTAATAACTATTATTATCAACTTATTATTACAATATTATTACTTATTTTTGTTATTATTATTAATTAATTAATTATTAATTGATAGTGGTTAATAATTATTAATTATGATTAATTAATTAAATATTATTATTAATTGTTATTACTTATTCATTATAATTAATTAATTATTATTATTATAAAATTTTGCAATTTAATTTAATCTGTACAACTTCTAATTTTATTTATCAACCATTACAAATGTATAATTTCAAATCTGTAAACTTCACCCGCCATAACACAGGGATATCCCTAGCATGGCGGATGAAACACCACAAAAAAACAGCAATGTACAATATTCTTATAAATAAAATAAAATAAAATAAATAAAAATAAATATTGAAAAATGTTAGTTCACATTCCTGCCGCAAGTTTTTAATGAGAACTATGGAATATAATATGAATATTTTCAGAGACCTAGGTATAATGCCAGTAGCCGAAATAACAAATGGTAATATTTTTATAGTCTGAGAGTGGCAAATTCTTTTAATCTCATTTCCTTAATCTATGTATTTTCTAATTTTTCAGAAACTGTTTTTTTAATATTACAGGAATTTGGAATAGCTACATCAATGATATAAGTTTTTTTTTTTTTAATTTTGTCATGTAAAACTATATCAGGTCTATTATGACTAATTGTTCTGTCTGTTAGTATAGTTTTATCATAATATATTTTATAAAATTCATTTTCTAAAATGAATTTGGTTCATATTCATAATATGGTAGTCAATCGTACGGTCAAGTATTATGGAAGTCAATCAAGTTATGTTTAATTACCAAACTTTGGTGGATTATTTTTAAAACCTGATTGTGCCTAAATGTATACTCGGACGGCGCTAATATAGAACATCCCGATATAATTTGTTCTATAGTTTCCGGAAAAGCCAAACATTTTCTACATAAATCATCAATTTGATTTATATCTTTGATTATATGCTTCCTATAATTTTTGTATTAATGACTCTATCTTGAATGGCAAGCATAAATCCTTCTATTTCTGCGCTCAACTCTCCAATACTCAACCATTTGTTTGACGAAAGTTTGTCAACATACGTTTGGTTGAGATAATTGAAGTGTTTTGCATGAATAATTTTATTTGACCAGGAATCTAATAATTCCTGGTTAGTATTTATAAGAATTTTGGCATTCTCGTCATATAAATTTAAAGGTGTAATGTTTATATCTGCCTTGCAAATTATTTTGTGCATTTCTGAGCTATTGGCTTTCCTATGGAAAAAATTTCTAAGCATTTCTACCTGATTGTGTTTCAAAGATGTTATTTTGATTACACCTCTACCTCCTAAATTTCTAGGTAAATTAATTCGTTCTATAGCTGAATTTGGATGATGGCAATTAAAATTTGTTAACGTTGTTCTAATTAATCGTTCTAAACTATTTAAATCTGTATTGGACCATTTAATTATGCTAAATGAGTACGTCTCCATCTACAATTTTGCCTTTCTCTATATGGATCGTTTTACATTTATCTAAACCAAAAGTCATTTTAATATCATCTGAAAAATTTTAACTACGTTAATCATTTTCTCTAAATTTGATTCAGAATTTGAAAATAATTTTATATCATCCATATATAATAGATGTGAAACTATACTACTCTCTCTTGTATTACCGTTAATTTTTATTCCAAACTTGCTTTTAATTAACATTTTAGACAGAGGATTCAATGCTAAGCAAAATCAAAGAGGACTCAATGAGTCTCCTTGAAAAATCCCTCTTTTTATTGAAATGCCCGGTACTACTATTTTCTTACCTTTTAAATTTACTAGTAAATCTGTATTCCAAAAGGACATAAGATTTTTCAAAAATCTAATTATAATTGGTTTAACTTTATATATTTTGATTAGCTACGAGTGCGGGACACTATCAAAATATAACTTTTATATAAATATATAATTTTTTTATATATAACTTTTTGTAAACAATAATAATAAATATTGAAAATGACCGATATTTTATTTATCTTTCCAATATATTCAGATATAATTATGATCACATATTACGAAAATAATGCGAAATTGAATACCGTATTGTTTTGACATCAGTCAATGAAGAACTAATGCCTACCGTCCAGCAGTGTAGTTGGTTGTATCGAATAATTTATCAAAGAAGTTTGATCAAAATCTGATAAAGAGTCATAAAATCATGAGCTCCTCCTGCAATAGGTAATGTTTCTATCTAAATTTACCTAAAACATGCGCATTCAATTTAATAAACATAATTTGAAAGATGCCCAATATTTAACGTTTCATGTTCAAATCTTACTCAAGTGTACCATCTAGTCTAGATTCTTCGCTGCTCTGACTTCATCGGTAGCGCGCAGCGGTTCCCCGTTCGAGCATACTTCATACTTCCCCACCCCGAAATATTATTTCAGTTTTGGTAAATTACCCCTTAACTATAATAAATTAAAAATAATCCTACAGTGCTCCTTACGAGTATATTACAAAATATTGATAAAATCATATGAAATAAAGAACATACAGTATTTACAAAACAATGACAAGAGAACAAAGATTAACAAATCAGTGTTGTTATATCACAAACGTGATAATATAATAGACAATAACGGTGTTATGTAGCACAGGACAAAACAAGAACTTTTAAACTAAAATATAATATAGAACAAGAGAACAAAGATTAACAAAAAGAGTGCTGTTATAGCAACACAGGACAATAATAATAAACAATAACGGTGTTATTGTAGCACAGGACAAAACAAGAACTTTAAACTAAAATATAACATACTAACTTCTTAGAATAAATTCGGATATTAAACATAAAAGTACAATTAGAAGGAAACCGAAATCAAACAATTACCGGAAACTTGAGAACATGGCTTATTACGTATATTGAAAAGTTTTCAGAGGGGCAGAGGTTGAAACTGACCACTTTCTGGTGGTGTCGAGAGTAAACCTCTTTCGCGGCTGGCGCTCTAAAGTGAAAACGATATCAACTCCTGTTATGTTAGCACAAAGATTGCAAACAAAACGTATGGAGCTATACAGTTAATAAATAAATAAGTCGCGCATGCGCAGACAGAGCTGCAACAAAGCGGGAATAGGTATAAAAACAACAGCGCGGGAGCACCCAGCCCTCTTGGTTTCCCCTCGTCCGGCAGTTGAGTCCCACACCTAGTCACGCACGGCTGTCATTCACGAGACGCCGTAGCTCATAACTTCGCGACGCGTGCCGCAAACAAAATGGCTAAGTTCCGCTACAGAAGTTGATATTGTGTAACGATCTATAACTATTGTCGTGAGTAGCCTCCCGCCGTGAATATCGCAAGATATCCAGATGAAACGTGTTATGGCGCATTAAATAGCACCCACGCCGCCGCTAAGTTCCGTCGTGATAATTCATATACCCGACCCGAGTGAAGATAGGCCTTCGGAAGAAGCGTAGCTGTGAGCACGGACCCCCCGGTCGAGCCAGCCTGCCTTGTTAGGCCTCCGCTGCCTCCTGACCCTCCTGAAGAGCACGGACCCCCCGGTCGAGCCAGCCTGCCTTGTTAGGCCTCCGCTGCCTCCTGATCCCGCCCGCCCTACGATACAGGTTTACTTATTCTTTCTCCCTGAGCCATTCGAGTCAAGCTTCAAGATCCGGTTCCTTAAGCCGATCCTTAGGTCTTAAACCGTATTCCTTGTTGTGTATTAACCCCATAAGAAATGTACAATAAACACTTGTTATCTATTCCCCGAGTTTCATTGTATGTCGCAACCTGTTTACCCGAGAAAAGAGAATAGCAATGGCTATATAGCACTGGCGCAAAACACTCGGTTAAACAATTGTGATACGCAATGAAATTATTAATAAAAATGTATTATGTTATACAGTGAACAGCTTGTGTTTTATAGAAAGATTTTAAATCGTAGAAGTTAGAATCACTTCTTGTCGTATTATAAAATTGTTTGAAAATAGAGTAATTGCAAGTGAAAAGAAAAGTAAAATCATTTAAACCTAATTGAAAGTGGATAAATGTTGAACTAAATACAAATTACTTCACGCGTAGTAAGGAACATTCGAGAAAGTCGTAATAAATTTAAGAGCGTTCCCGACGGAGCGGTTATTTTTTCAAGGAAATAAGCCAAACGAATGGGTAAATAATGCAAAATTTTTGAAATTACATCGTTATTTATGTGATTTAAATTAAATAATGCGAAGAGAGATAGCTTGTTACATTTAAAAGCGTAGTATCATCGTAATATTATCCCCGCATAAACAAAACCTGAAATTCTCAAGATTTTTAAACGAATTTAAGCGCGAGATAGACGAGGCGGTAAATTTTTTTAGTGGAAATTATCGAAATTAATAGGATTTTAAAGCTACAATTTGAAATTAATAAAATTATTAAGAAATACGATTAAAATAAATAGAAATATTTAGAGAAATTGATATTCTGAAAAAAAAAAAATAAAATAAAATTCATTAATAAAAGGAATTCAAATTCAAGCTAAAATTGGAAATAAATTATAATACTGACTTGTATAAAATCGTGTATATGATAAAAGTTAATAACTTGACGGTATCACCTGACTAAAGTATCTTGGAATTAGATGTAGTCCAAAAAAAAAAAAGAATACAGTCTAACAAGCATACCTACGGCAAGTTATATAAAATCATGATCCTTTAACAGCGACTTTTTTACTTAGAGATCTATTAGACTATGGAAGGCAAATGCGACCCATAGTTTAACCTCTAAGTGATTAAGTATGCTCGCGCAGTCGTATATCTCTGGAATCCAAACTCTGTTGTGGAGACGATTTTAATCTCAGAAACCGCTTAGCCAGGACAAGGAAGATTGCGAACGTAAAAAAAACCCCTCCCTAATACAAGTTAAAGAGAAAAACATATATAAACATATGTATATTTCCAAAATATTGCTTGACGTTATTATTTAGAAACTAATTTTCCTATAAAAATAAAATAATAGTGGAAAAAAAAAAAAAGTTAAGAACAGATTTCAACTAGTAAGATCATGTGGTAGAGAAAAAAAAAAATCAAATCAAACTGGTTTTTTAATTGCAATGTTTTTTTTGGTGGAATAAATCAGAAACCACAAAGAGGATTGTAGTTGAAAATACACAAGTTGTAAAATCATTGTCATTTTGAAAGCTAATCTTATATATCATGAAAAAAGATAGTGATGGTAAGTAAGGCGGATGCGAAATTTACTGTCACAATTCAATATATAAGACAAGCCCGGGTGTAATTAATTGAAGAGTAATCTGAGATTGTACATCAATCAAGTGCCGTAATAGACCCTAAAACAAGTTGAACAATTGCAAAACACATATATGAAAATATATATGTATTCCCACGAATTTTTATTTTAAAAAGAGGAAAAAGTTAAAACAAAATGCTTAAAAGAATTAAAACGATGAAAAAATAAATAAATGCTAGAAAATTTAAATATAACGGAAGTAATAAAAAGAAATAGGAAAAGGTTAAAGTTTTAATTAATTAAAAAAAAAATTTTTAAAGATAAATTAGATCAAAAAAAAAATAATAAGAGTTATTGAATTAATGGTGGGATAAATTAATTGATATCTTGACATTAAATCGGACGGTTTTTATTTAATTTAATTTAATTTTTTTTTCTTTCTCTCCTTTCTTCTCTCTTCCCTTCAAAAATTAAAGATGGCATCTAATCTAATAAATTTAGAGAGAATTGTGGGTTTTGAAAAAGATACAGTAGTGAGACTGAAGAAAATATTATTAGATAGAGGAATTACCCCAAAAAGAAATTTGAAATCTCTAAGAGAACAATGTAGATTATTTAATGAAAATTTGAATAATTCAGAAACCAGAGAATCAATAACTTCACCGGTAAATTCAGAAATAATGATTCAAAGTGAAGACGCAGATTTAACAATCAATCAGAATATGGAAAAAGAAATAACTCACGTTAATAGGAACCAAGGTATACGTTATGTCGAAAGAAAATTAATCAACCTTAGTAATTGGAAAATTACCTTCGATGGCACGACAGACGTTCACGCTTTTTTTGATAGAATTGCAGAATTGCAATACGCGAGAGGTATTGACAATATAGATGTAGCTAAAGGATTCATAGATCTTATTACAGGCACGTCACTAATGTTTTACCGGAAAATCTTTAGAAAGGATATTACTTGGACAGAAATTAAATCTGCTTTTATTAAAAGATTTGAGAATCCTGCGTTCCAAATGACAGAAAAATCTAGACTTTTCAATTTATTTCAAGGGAAAAACGAAATGGCAGCGGATTTTATTCTAGAAGCACTATCAATTAATGCAAAGTTAAACATTCCATTAGCAGAACAGGAACTTCTCTCCTTGATTACAAAAGGATTACTACCAGATTACGCACAATTAAGAATTGGTAAAGAAATTACAAATGTAGCTCAGTTACAAAAATTGTGTGATGAATTAGACAGAATTAAATTTAATACGATAAATAATACACAGAGGAGTTCATCTCAAAATAGTAACGTTAGTACGGAAGATGATCAAATAAAAATTAGATCGAAAATTTACCAATATAGACAGTTACATAACGTCTCAGTAGGTCAGTACATAAACTTGATTTCGTCCTTGAATAACAAATTAAAAATACCAATACCTGAAACAGAGATAGTAATTATTGTCAAAAACGGGTTGCTTCACAGATACAATAAACTATTCTTGTATGATTTACCAAACACCTGCGCAGAGCTAGAGAAAAAATGTTCCGAATCAGACAATACACATAATGCTAACCAGTTTGCAAACTCAAAATATAAAACTTTTAATAAGAATAATATTAGATCCACACAAGTGTCTTCATTATCTCCTTGTCAGGATATAGGCAAAAGTACGAAATTACGATTATGTTTTAGATGTAAACAAGCCGGACACTTTGCAAGGAATTGCAATCAAAATAATAATGTAATAATACCGCGGAGAAGTCCCAGATGGAAAAAACAGGAGTTGAGAAATAATAATTCGATTCCAGACCTTTCAAAACCACCTCCGTTTTATTTTAATAAAAACCAAAAAAACATGTAGACGGTCATTCCAATTTTAAACCGTCAGAAGTAGTAGCGAAGAAAGAATGGAATGACTGGTTAAAATATGTCAAATACTTTTTTGAAACAAAACCTCTTGAAACAATAAATATAAATTATGGTCTAGACGGTCGACCACACGCTAACTTTAAAATTAAAAATAAATATTTCACTGGACTCTTAGATACAGGAGCAGCGATTTCTTGCTTGGGTGGAAATATGTATAAACATTTCCTACCATTAGGTTACGAATTGATTCCTTGTGACATGACAATTAGCACGGCAGACGATAAGTTACAAAAAGTTTTAGGTAAAATTTCGCTTCCCGTGAAATGCAATGAGACGACAGAAATAATAGACTTTGTAATAATCCCGGCAATAGGACCCAGATTTATCTTAGGTATTGATTTTTGGAGAAAATTTAAGGTTGCTCCTAATTTATTTTCAAAAGATGCGAATAGTAAAACAACATCAATCTCGGAAATTAAAGTGTTAAAATCAAAAAACGACCTTTCACCTGCTCAATTACAAGAGTTAAACGAAGTTGTAAACGATTATCAGTCGATATCTTTTGAAAAGCGCGGCTTAGGAAAAACAAATCTTGCTACACATAAAATCGAAACCGAGGGCCCTCCCATAAAACAAAGATATTATCCATTATCACCCGTCAGATTAAAACAATTGGAAAAGGAAGTAGACGAAATGTTATCCCTGGGCGTAATTGTGAAGAGCCGGTCGGCTTGGTCAAACCCCGTGTTGCTGGTACCAAAAAAGGACGGAACGGCAAGGTTCTGTTTGGACAGTAGAAAATTAAACTCAGTCACAAAAGCACAAATTTACCCCATTCCGAATGTACACCGAATTCTAGATAATTTGGGTAATGCAAACTATATAACCTCTCTCGATTTTGTGAAATCATTCTGGCAAATACCCCTAGAAGAAAGTTCGTGTGAAAAAACCAGTTTCGTAGTACCCGGGAGAGGAACCTTCATGTTTGTCAGGTTACCGTTCGGTTTACGTAACGCGCCTAGCGAGTTACAACGCTTGGTTGACACTCTTTTCGGTCCAGAATTCGAGCCGAACCTATTCGCATATTTAGACGACCTAATTATAATATCCAAAACATTCGAAGAACACATAATATTACTCAGGAAGGTACTTGATATATTAAAAAATGCAGGATTAACGTTGAATATTAAAAAATCGGAATTTTGTAAATCACGCCTGAGGTATCTAGGATTTGTAATAGATAAAGATGGTCTCCGTACCGACCCTGGAAAAGTAGAAGCGATAAAAAAATTTCCCCGACCCCAGAACACAAAACAGGTAAAATCATTTCTAGGTTTATGTAGTTACTATAGACGCTTTATAAATAATTTTTCGGATATAGCAGCTCCTCTAACACACATAACAGGAGGTACGAAAGGGAAATCTAATTATACGTGGAACGAAGAAACAGAAAAGGCATTTTCCGCATTAAAACAGGCATTAATAACGGCACCAGTCTTGAGTTGCCCAGATTTTAAATTACCGTTCATAATACAATGTGATAGCTCTAATTTCGCCATCGGGGCGTGTCTCTCTCAAAAATTTCCAGACGCAGAACACCCAGTAGCTTATTACTCGAGAGTACTGTCAAAGGCAGAAAGGAACTATAGTGTGACAGAGCGGGAACTATTAGCAATTCTAGACGCAGTATACAATTTTCGTTCATATGTAGAAGGATCCAGGTTCACAGTTATTACAGATCACTCCAGTTTAAAATGGCTTCTATCTTTAGAAAATCCAAATGGACGCCTTGCACGCTGGGCCACACGCTTATCGCAGTTCGATTTTGATATTGTTCATCGAAAAGGTTCACTACACGTAGTCCCAGATGCATTATCCCGCATAATAATTTCCCCAATAGACGTCAAAACATCGATTCCGAACTCAAAAGATAGTTGGTACGTGAATTTATTTAAAAACTGTATTGAAAATCCAGGTAAATTCCCGAACTATATTATAATAGAGAATAGATTATATAAACATTGTAAAGCCGATTTTTCATTGTTGGAAGATTACGATTGGAAACTGGTTTCTCCATTAGAGGATAGAGAAAAAATAATAGCTGAATGTCACGAAGCCATAACAACAGTTCACCCCGGAACCTTTAAAACATTTAAAAAACTTACTCTAAAAAATTTTTGGAACGGTATGTACCGTGATGTAAGGAAATTTGTTTCAAATTGCTCTGTTTGCAAGGCATATAAACACTCTACGAAACCCCCAGCAGGACTAATGTCACGTCCAAAAAATGCAGATCGCCCCCTTCAAAGTCTAAGTATTGATATAATCGGTCCGTTCCCTAAAGGTTACGATGGTAAATTTTTTATCTTGAGTGTGGTTGACGTATTTACAAAATATTGCTGGTTATTTCCCTTACGGCACGCGAATTCGAAATCAATAATACAAGCGCTTGAAGATAATATTTTTTTAACCGTTTCAGTCCCTAGAACGATAATATGTGATAATGGGAAACAGTTTATTTCCAAAGAATTCAAATCCTTCTTAAAGAAATATGGTGTACCCGATGTTTATTATAATAGTTTTTACACACCTATGAATAATGTAGTAGAACGTTACAACCAAACGATAGGTACCACTCTCGCGATCTTGGTGAAAGATGATCACAGACTATGGTCGGCAAACTTAAAAATAGTCCAAGCAGCAATGAATAATACAGTTAATTTAGCAACAGGCTATACGCCATTTTTCTTATTTCACGGTTTCGAACAGATAGTCCATGGGTCAGCACATTGTCGTATAATACCGGTAGTTAGTAATGTTGACACGCAAGAAACAAACACAGTCAGTGAGTACGCTACAAAATTACAAGAACTAATAGCCATATATGATAAAGTCACAGACTCACTGATGGAGGCTTATAAAACAAGCGCGAAACGTTATAACTCAGGACGAAGATTTATAAGTTATGAATCGGGAAATTTAGTGTGGAGACGGAACTTCGTCCAGTCAAAAGCAGGTGAATATTTTTCTGCTAAATTGGCACCTCGCTTCGTATGCAATAGAATAAGAGAAAAAATTTCTAGTACGGTTTATATATTAGAAGATTTAAACGGAAAACTGACGGGGAAATTCCATGTGAAGGACCTTTTGAAGTCAGAGAATCAACCCAAGAAAAAATAAAATAAAAGAAAGAAAAACCTTATTCCGGTTATGTTTATCTCCATAATTGAAATTCCTTCCTACCGCCCACACTTTACATACACGCGAGAAACGAAAACACCAAGTTATGTTATTTACAAAAGTTTAATTATTAATTTAAATATTCTTGTTAACAATGTTTAAAAAAAAAAAAAAAAAAAAACGAAAAGTTATCTCATCAATCTTTTGAAAGATAAATAACGATTAATTGATTGAAGAATTAGGAAAGATTAACAGTGAGATTGTAATTGGAATGAAAAATTAGTTTTTTTTCTTCACCGCATTACCTTTTAACCTTCCAATTGCAATTCTCTTCCTCCTTCTCTCTCTCTTTCATTCTCCTCTTCGTTTTCATAAGGGAAGACTCATCTCTTATCTATATTTCTCTATCTTCTTTCTTCTCTCTCTCTTCCACTCTCTCCTTCCTTCTCTTCCCAAACGTGAAATATGTCTGGGTAAGTTAATAGAACATACCGCATTTACTGTTTTCAGAATAAATAGATTATGGTATAAAAAAAAAGAAGAAAGATTACGGGAAACAGTTACATTAAAGTATGATTTTAAAATAAAAATATACCCTTTGTGAATAGGCTTTCATCTGAATGAAAGAAGAGCAGCTCATATTCAATTGTATTCATTGAATCGCGTTTTTTTTTTGTCAAGTTCAACATTGCCTGAAATTGAATTCAAACGCAGGTTGTACGATGTGGACATGCTACTCCACTTCCAGGATCAGGACTCCAGGATCACAGTCACTTAATATACCGAATCTAAGGCCAATGCAACGCCATTTTTAAAAAAATAAATATAAAGAAAAAAAACATTGAACCGAAGAACGAAAACAAAAATATTTATTATGATTGAAAATATTTATGTACAAAAAAAAAAACAAAGAATAAAGATACAAAGATTCGTTAGAGGGCGACGTCCAAAAACCTTCTTTTTGGTAAGTAGTTAAAAAAAAAAAAACAACTTACGGGAAGTTATTTTTTATCCTGACCCAGGACTGGAAATCAAACTTCATTTGATTTCCAAGGGATGTCTTGTTGTATAGATTTATGCATCTATATAACAAATAAAATATTTATATTTTTATCTCGTTGACAGGAGACGTTTATAGAAATATTCTGTATTATGATTATGGTGAATTAGGTCTTTCATCATATCATAATTATTAGTAGAAGTTTAATAGGACCCCCCCAACCTTAATTATAATTGTTAAAAAATATTTTGGTAACAGTTCGGAACGTTAAAGGAAGTCAATCTGTTGTAATTTAATATGTTTTGAAACCTTCGGGCATATTTCTTAGTAAATGTTGGAGCCAGTTAATTATGAATTAACGATACCAGGAATAGGGTAAAAACATATTCAAAAAACGTGATCTTTTTTATGTAGTGTTTTTTTTTCATATAGTTAATGGCTTTATTTGTCCATCCTCAGAGCGATAATGAAAATAAATTATTGATTTTCTTTATAGACAAATTTTACGACATGGGAGTCATGAACCTATGTTGTAAAAATAAGCTATTGATTACCTTTTATTGTGATGTGGAGGCTATCTGAGTGCACCAGCTAACTCCTTCTATTCATAATGAATTATAAATATCCTTGAATAAAAAAAAAAAATAAATTATTATATTAAAGTATTATTAATTAGGACTACCTGATAACAAATGCAAAATAACAAATTACGCGCCCAAATTATCCGCATTTGGGATAATCACAAAGAAAAGCTGATTTAAAAACAAACAAATTACCCTCAAAAATGATATCACGATAAAAAAAAAAAAGGCTCAAAGCTTACAAATCATAAAATAATACTTAAAGAAATAATTGAGAGTGTCCTTTTTATGAACGTAAACATAAATTAAAACAATTGAAAAAGAAATAAATGAAGTACATAGTTTTGGTCTACCTATAAAAAAAAAAAAAGACCATGGCGCCTTAAGTAAATAAATGTTTTTTTTACAGTATAAGAAATAATTAAACAATAAATATCGATTGAAGAAGTATTGTAAAGCCAAACGGTCCTTGACTTTACAATAGGTAAGAAAATTAATTGGACTAAATACAGCATATTGATAAAATTGTGAGAAATAACCTTTAAATTTTAACAATATTAAATTAAAATAGAAAATTGAATTATGATATAGAAATAAAATGTATATAAATTGTATTTGAAAATTGCAAATAATAGAATAATAAAATGTAAATTATAAACACGTAAATAGTTCAATTGTGAATTTACTTGACAAAGTCAGCGTGAAAATTCCGAAATAAAACGGAAGTAAAATAATCTGTGTTATGAAACTTGTACCGCACCTCGTGAGAGAATAACCCCTTAGAGATAAATATAATCTTTTAATATAATATCTTGAATCTTGATGAAGAATCTGTAGAAATTCTGTTGGTTGGAATAGAGGACGCAATAGGTGTCACCTAATAATCAAAATAAGGAAACCAATCTGTGTGAAGGTGTTCCTTATTGTTTTTTGAAACGTCGAGCGCAATCATTTGGAAATGTAGTGTATACAGAAGTGTTAACTGGTTTTCAAATGGATTGGTCAGTGAGGCAAGATCACTGTTTTTTAACGTGATGATGTATGCGCATACAGGAAGATGACGTTTCGGACGTATCTTTTTTTTAAAAATTACAGGATGTGTATAGCCTCATAATTATACTGTCACGAGAGGTTCTGGTATGCCTAATAATTATACTTAAAGAAAACCATAAAAAACAGAATCAAAGATTAAGTAAGATAAATAGAAAAGGGTTATGAGGTAAAAAGTCAAAAATTTTAATAACACAAGAAAAAGATGAAAAAAAAAAAAAGTACATGTATTGTATTATCGTTTAATGGAAAGAAATTATAAAATACGAATATGTATCAATCCAATTGATTACATGACAATTGTCAGTTAATTTTTTCTTTCTTTTTCTTAAAATATTAATTTAAATTTTTTTTATTAATTCAAAGTTATGAAATAAATATATATGATAATGAATTGAATTGGCATAAAATGTTATGTAAAATGCGGAAGAATTGACCTCGGTTGTTCAGAAAAAATAAAAACGCATTAAAATATCCATAGAATGGATAAGAGAAAAAAAAATGTATATAATCAATAAAAATTGGTATAAATACAAAAATGTTATGTAAAATGCGGAAGAATTGACCTCGGTTGTTCAGAAAAAATAAAAACGCATTAAAAATATCCATAAAATGGATAAGAAAAAAAAAAAGAAAATGTGTATAATTAGTACGTGTAAAATATGAATAAGTAATTTACCTTTTGTTAAATGAAAAATGATAAAATGAGATGTTCAAGACAAATTGCTTGACATTCAGTCAGCATTAATGATTGGTTTAGTGAATAATTTTTTTTTTCTCTCCCTTTTTATTTTTATTTTTTTTTCTCTCTCTTATAACTAAAACTGAATATAGTTAAGAAATCAGGAGAGAATTGATTATCAAATTTTAATACAGAAAGAAGAAATAATACCCTACTGAAATTACATTGCTTTGCTATCTTAGTCTTCTGTTGTTCCGAGAAGGAAGGTGATCGTTTGTTAACAGAGTAAATAATTTCACAAATTATGTTAACAAACGAAGCGTGTTTTGTATCGCAAGAATAGCGTGTTTTGTATCGCAAGAATAGCGTGTTTTGTATCGCAAGAATAGCGTGTTTTGTATCGCAAGAATAGCGTGTTTTGTATCGCAAGAATAGCGTGTTTTGTATCGCAAGAATAGCATGTTTTGTATCGAGAGAAAGGACCGGTACAATTTCTTTAGCAATAGGGTTGTATAGCTTGGCTCACAGGTAGATAAATTCGTTCTTGGCTCAGTAGGTAGGGAGTGCTAAATTAATTACGGTAGTGACAACCCCTTGTCATAAATGGCCTGCAGGACATCCAGAAACACATGCAAAGAACAAGGAAACTCTTCAAGGACACAAGGAGCAATTTTTTAAATCGGAACGCATATTGAAACAGTATGAACACCTATACACGGGAAACACCATTACTCCGTCAAGGTTCTTCAAAGAGGAAGGCACACTCTCCACAAACCTACAAATGCAAGAATGCTGAATTTACAACTTACCCCCACATTTCCTTCATAATGGCACGAGTCAAGCAAGAACAGTCCTGACAACCTTCTCACACTATATTGGACAGAGAAGGCAGTGTTATGTTAGCACAAAGATTGCAAACAAAACGTATGGAGCTATACAGTTAATAAATAAATAAGTCGCGCATGCGCAGACAGAGCTGCAACAAAGCGGGAATAGGTATAAAAACAACAGCGCGGGAGCACCCAGCCTCTTGGTTTCCCCTCGTCCGGCAGTTGAGTCCCACACCTAGTCACGCACGGCTGTCATTCACGAGACGCCGTAGCTCATAACTTCGCGACGCGTGCCGCAAACAAAATGGCTAAGTTCCGCTACAGAAGTTGATATTGTGTAACGATCTATAACTATTGTCGTGAGTAGCCTCCCGCCGTGAATATCGCAAGATATCCAGATGAAACGTGTTATGGCGCATTAAATAGCACCCACGCCGCCGCTAAGTTCCGTCGTGATAATTCATATACCCGACCCGAGTGAAGATAGGCCTTCGGAAGAAGCGTAGCTGTGAGCACGGACCCCCCGGTCGAGCCAGCCTGCCTTGTTAGGCCTCCGCTGCCTCCTGATCCCGCCCGCCCTACGATACAGGTTTACTTATTCTTTCTCCCTGAGCCATTCGAGTCAAGCTTCAAGATCCGGTTCCTTAAGCCGATCCTTAGGTCTTAAACCGTATTCCTTGTTGTGTATTAACCCCATAAGAAATGTACAATAAACACTTGTTATCTATTCCCCGAGTTTCATTGTATGTCGCAACCTGTTTACCCGAGAAAAGAGAATAGCAATGGCTATATAGCACTCCTCCAACAAGAGTCAAAGTAGAAAAACTGCAAAATGCTAATGTCAGAAGTGAGTATGAGAATTTGGCAGAGATGAGATTGAATGAGAAGGAAATGGACGGTCTAAGCATTGATGAAACATGGAACCACATAAAGGTGAGTCTTTGTGAATCTGCTAGAGATGTATGTGGAATAAGTACGCAAGGTAGGAAGAAAGGTGATGCATGGTGGGATGACGAGATCAAAGCACTGGTCTCAGAGAAGAAGAAAGCATGGTTACCTCTGATAGCGGCTGGCACTGATTCTAGTGAAGAGAGAGATAGAGCGAAAGAAGTTTATAAGGGATGTAAGAAAAGAGTAAGTGTTGGAGTGAAAGAACGAAAGAAACGCCTGGAAGAGGAAGAGGGAATAAAAATGACAAAACACTTCCAAGAAAACATTAAACTGTTTTGGAAGGAGGTCAAAAGGTCCCGGAGTGGTTCAGAGAACGGAAGCCGGAAAGTCATAAAATCAAAAGATGGAAAAATGTTGACGAATGAGGAAGAAATAAAAGAGAGATGGATGAAATATATTGAGGAGGTTTTCGAAAGCAATCCGGGTGATAGTGAGGCCAGCAGTGAATTGGGTATGAACGATGACGGAGTGAATTCAATCAAAATCAGCGTGGATGAAATAAAAAAATCGATAAAATGCATGAAGAATGGTAAGGCTGTTGGTTTCGACAATACTTTAAAGGAGATAGCCATATTATTCTCACATGGTTGTGCAAACTTTTTAACCAGTGTTTAGAGGAGGGTTACACGCCATTAGATTGGAGAAGGGCTGTAATCATGCCGTTATACAAAGGTAAAGGGTCACGTATGGAATGTGGAAATCATAGGGCTATTAGCCTGCTAAGTTCAGTCGGCAAGCTGTACGGAAGAATATTGATTGAAAGGGTAAGAATGGAAACAAAGGATAAAATATGGGATGTGCAAGGTGCCTTTATGAGTGGAAAGGGATGCATGGACCAGATTTTCTCCTTGCGTATGCTTACTGAGAAGTTTCTGGCGAAAAACCAGAAACTTTTCTGCGCCTTTGTAGATCTACAAAAAGCATACGACCGAGTCGACAGGAAAAAGCTATGGAAGGTTTTGTCCAAGTATGGAGTGAATACAAATCTCATACAGGCAATTGCGTCTCTGTACGAGGGAAGCGTTGCGTGTGTTAGGGTAAACGGTGGTTTTACGGGGTGGTTTGACATCACAAAAGGTGTCAAGCAAGGCTGCGTAATGTCACCATGGTTATTCAATCTATACATGGATAATTGTATGCAAGAATTGAAAGAGGTGGGATTGGGCGCGAAATTGAGTAATCTGAAAGTATGTTGCCTGTTGTATGCTGATGATGCGGTGCTGATTTCTAACACTATGGAAGATCTACAGTCTCTCGTATCTAGGATGAACGAAGTATGTATGAAGAATGAGCTAATGATGAATGTAAGTAAGTCTAAAGTCATGGTGTTTGAAAGGGAGAGTACGAAAACAGTATGCAACATAGTTGTGAATGATGAATATTTGGAGCAGGTGGATGAGTTTGTGTATCTGGGTAGTATGTTTACGAGAGATGGGAAGGCTGAAAGAGATATTGAAAGAAGGGTGAATGCCGGTAACTCCATTAATGGTGGACTGAATGCCGTTGGCGCTAATAAAAAACTGTCAAAAAAAGCGAAGCTAGCAGTCCACAATGGAGTCCTGGTACCTACCCTGATGTATGGCAGTGAGGCATGGAACTGGCAGAGGAAGGATGAAAGTAAACTGAATGCTGTTGAAATGAGATCCCTGAGACGTATGTGTGGTAAAACAATGTATGATCGTGTGAGAAATGTGGATATCCGCAAAGAATGTAAGGCCGATGTAAGCATAATGAGTAAGATTAAGAAAGGGACCCTCAGATGGTTTGGGCATGTAGAGCGAATGAACGAAGGAAGTAGTGTAAGAAGAATATACGACGCGAATGTGAATGGTAGAAGAAGTCGGGGACATGGCACGATCAAGTGAATCAGATACTTGAGTCGGGTCATGTCAAAAGTCAGAATAATAGAAGAGAATGTATGAGACGATGTATGAATGTGAGTGAGGCAAAGAGTGTGTGCCAAGACCGAGTTGTTTGGTGGTCCGTCCTCTCTGCCTACCCCTGCGGGGAAACGGCGTGATGGTTAGTTAGTTAGAAAAGATGTTAGAATTCATGAGGGTATGATTTTTTAAATAATTTTGTTTTTAAAGCCCTTTTAAATTCAGCCAAATTCTGGATATTAGTAAGAGCTGGGGGAAGTTTATTCCAAATGAGATGACCAGTTACACGAAAAGAGCAATCACAGTAAACGGCTCGATTTGATCTAGAAATTTCGATTAAACTATTAGTAACATCTAGATCTGCTGACCTTAGAGTAAGCTGTCTCTTGCTTAAGTTTTGTCAGACACATAGTTCCGATATATAGGCTGGCGCCATTCCTTGCAATGCTTTGAAGGTCATTAAGCAGATTTTGAACTCTATTCTTTCAGAACATTGAAGCCAATGAAGACGATCCCTTAGAAGCGGGGTTACATGACAGTACTTAGATTCACCAAAAATCATTCTCGCTGCAGCATTGAAGACAGACTGTATTCTATTTAATAGTGTCTTAGGTAGGCCAGCATATGCACTATTACAATTCCATACGTGAGACAACAAACGAATTTATGAGGGACTGCTCCATCAGAGGGAAGGCATCTCCTGATTGACTTTATCTGTCGTAGATGGAAAAGCCAGAACTCCCAGCTTTCAGACTTACAACATAACCTGAGCCAGTTAGAACTCTTGCGAGGTACCATCACATGATTAAATTACAATTTATCTTCTAATAAATACAAGTAAAACAATATGTTACAATACTTACTCTTTACTCAGTTCCACAAGCTTTGAACACAAAAATATTAATGCAGGAACACCTCCAATAGATTTTGTAGCAATATCTTCAATGTCTACTATATTTACAATGGCACTGCACACGTAGACTTTGGCTGTTTCAGAGTCAAGCATGTTGTATTCTGTGTTTAGAAGACGGTTAGAATCGTTCTGGATGCCATAAACATTCTGTAAAAGCTGTAATCAGAAAAAAACTTTGTTGTATCGGTCTGTAATCGTATTTAGGTATCGACAAATTAGTGCGTATACTTTTCATGTTTAATAAAATAAAATACTTTTTTGTTTAAAACCACGAGATTTATTAATTTATGAACTGACCGGTTTCACTTTACTCAAGCATCTTCAGGGTACAAATTAATACTAAACAAGAAGTACATAATGTGTGCTTATATATAACAAAATATAGAGGGAAACAACATGATACAAACATAAATGGCCATAAAATACATAAACATAAGTACACAAGTAATGGGAAAAACCGAAAGATTGTTTAGTATTAATTTGTACCCTGAAGATGCTTGAGTAAAGTAAAACTGGTCGGTTCATAAATTAATAAATCTTGTGGTTTTAAACAAAAAAGTATTTTATTTTATTAAATATGTCAAACCACAAAGTGATTGCTTTCTACAATAATACTTTTCATGTCCAGTTTTATACTGATGAGATTTGTTAATTAATGCTTCTGCCATAGGTCACCTCAAATGGTTCACTACTTTGGTGACTTAGCAGGGCTGCCTGGGTTCATGGGGTGAGGTTTTTTTGGTGACTTAGCAGGGGTGCTCGGGTTCATGGGGTGAGGCTTGTCCAGGTCTTGGCGGCCGATGCATCTGCCCACCTGCTGCGTGGCAGGCCGGATCGAGGGAGTTCTGTTGCTTTCTCGCCAGCCAGAATCCCTCGACCCATAGCCTTGTATCGCAGTTGGAGGGATGGATTCATTCGTCCGTCACTCCTGGACACAGACCCCCAATTTCCTACCCACCCCTCATACATATTTCCTTCCCAGAACTTCCTCTCCTTCCTTTCCATAAAATAATAAAAAAAAATCTTACAATAATCCATGAATCCAATCCAAACCTCAATCTAGAAATTATAACCAGAACTATTGAGGCAAGTCCTTTGGTATCCATTGGTAATTCAAAGTGATTCTGTAGAAATATACAAAGAGAAGAAAACTCCCTCCAAAATGCTTCATCGAGAGTGACCGAAGGAGCCACCTCACATTTTTTCAAAATGGAAATAAATACTCGGCATGCGTTGTGAATAAAGTTGTACAATTCCAACTTTTCAGTCGGCGACATCTTAATACTGTCAGCCCTGTAAAAAAAATTGAGAAGACATTAGTGACGTATTAATTACATAGAAAAAATACAATATTGAACAATTTTTTTTATTAAACAAAAAACCTTTTGAGCGCAATTTAACCACTGGAGCGATTTTTTCCAAATATGGGCGCCATTTTAAATGTCTCCGATTGCTTTTCGGATAACAGCAATTATCTTCTTGATTCGGCAATTAAAAAAAAAAACATTTGTTTGTAATTTTCTATATTTCTATATATCCCATGTTTGTTATTTTGGATTTAAAATGAAGCTATTGAAATGCTTTATCTACTATGACCATAGATGTCGCAAATCCGAGCTTCGTAAACTATTTTACAACGATGTTAAAAATAATTATTTAAAATATTTTTTTTTACGCAAGATTTCTGATCAGCTGATTATGGTAAAAATTAAGTCCCTTTTCATTAGATATGCACCTTTCATTATCAAGTGTACCACAGACAATATACAGAAATCTAAAATATTCTATGTTCACACGAATAAGTACCTCCCACGGCAGTTTGAAAGTAACAACCACGCAGGATTTGCGTGGTTATAAACTTTACGATTTTTTAATATATTTTTTATAAATCCTACAAATATGAGACAAACGATAAAACACAGGTTAATTCATTGGCTATATAGCACTATAATAAGTTGTTATATCTCCATGTTAAAATTCGAAGTTATGATTATTTAAAGTTTGGCGAAAAATTTAAAAAGTGATCTTCTGAAAATGTCGAGCTAACAGAGAAAAGGGTTTTAAAATGCGCTGTCGCTCCCGTGAATAAGGACACATGTTTTAGTGAAACTGCATGGATCATATATGCGACAGCCGGGTAGATTAGGTTAAATTTGATGAAAGGAGTGTTTATTTTCAGTTTGGAAGTATGTCTACACAAAAATCTGTGGGTGGAGGTTGATTGTGTTAACCCTCAGGCTAATTTGTTCACTTTTCGGAACAACTCATACAGGCCTCATAGAAATCGTTGTGTCTTCCTTACTATTGTGATTAGAAATATGATCTAAACAGTGTTAGAAAGAGAAAACACCATGCTTTATATTCAAATCTAAAAAATATCCACAAAATAATTAAACTGTACACTTTTATGAAATCAAATTTCCCACCACAATTTTAAAAAATTACTTAATTTTTAGAATTTGTTATTATGTAATTATTTTTAGATGAAACACCAAAAACATAAGTTGATGATAACGTTCATAAAACATTTGCCAAATAGAAAATGTGTGTGTGTAAGTTTAGTTAGAAAAAACATAAGGTGAGCCATTTTTAAAACTCTTATTGTTTGCTTTGAAAATTTTTATATTTCAACAATTATATGTTTATTTTGAATTATAAAATTTGAAAGCGTATTTCATCACCTTTCAAAAACAGTTTTTAGTTTTCAGATACATTTAGAAATATTCCATTTATTTGGATTTTTTTTCAAAATGGAAATATTTAGACTCTGACAAAATACAGTCGAGGCCTGAGGGGTTAAATTTCTGTATCTATTATCAATTAATCAATTCAGATCAAGATCAGTCTACCTCAAAATTTAATTTAGTTATGTTGCCTCGATATTAAAATAAATATTTTAAAACTCCATAGCTCAAGATGGAAATGATTTTATAAGTTTAATAAGTCAGGTATGCCTTATACGTCACGTTTTGAAGATAATATAACAAGCTTATGGGTCTGAGTGGTTAAAAAAGTTGCATTAACCTTCCATCAGGCGCAATGCAAATCCCAACACGATCGGGCGCAATTCATCTGTGAGATTAAATCACAGAAAAACAGATCAAAATAGATAAATTTTTTGAGACAAACGGAAACTGGATCTCTGTGAGTGGTGGGGAGAAGGAAAAGTCAGGAGGCCACGTCTCTAGATCGGCGATATTTACCCTTTGGCACAAAAATAGCAGATCACTTCATCTCACAGATTAGTTGCGCCTGATGAAAGGTTAACCTAGAAAATCTATGCAAATTTCTCGACACCATGCTACCGTGGAAGAGTTTTCGCTGCTTCGAACAAAAGGATTTCTGTTTTACAGCAAAGATTTAATACGTCAACGAGCATTTTTCCGATTAGCTACTAACAGGAGATAATATTACAAAATACCTCAATTTCTCAATAAAAGCCATCAATGCAGCCTTGATGAATACCAGAATATGGTCCAAGGATCCCTGGACACCTGCCACACCCGGGGCGAAATTCTCAAAACAACTGTTGATGGTATTGGACAGAATGTTGACAGGACCAAAATCGTTCAAACTTGTAATAGAAGTAATTGCCCTTAAAATCTCTTTGGATAGTGCAACTTCAATGTTTCGGTGTTGATCCTTTCTGTTTGACAAAATCCTGAAACACGAGAAAGGTAATAGAGAAACATCTAAAAAAAATCATCAGAAAAAAAAAATCTGCTTCAACTTAGGGGCCGGGCCGTTCAAGTATTACGTAACGCACTTTGGGGGGGGGGTCTTGTGAAACGTTACTGTGCGTTACGAGGGGGGGGTTCGAACAACGCATTACGTAACATGCTTTTCTTTATTTAGATACAAAAACCAGGGAATTAAAATCTTCCAAGTTGGCAACCCTTTTCGTTCTCGAAATCTCTTGTTTTATTTATTACCGCAAAAGCGATTAACCTCTTGTTTGCCAGGGTAGGCCAGCAAAAAGCACCACCAATTACGACGCGGCACCCGGCGGCAGAAATGACACTTCGTGTCCAGCGATTCTGACACTGTCCTTTACAAATTTTGTACATAGAAGGGTCAAAATCGTAGATAAACATATTTTTCCCGCGCATGCGCAAGAACTGCGCACATTCCCGCGCTCCGGTAAATTATTAATATAAATTATTTGGAGTGACTAGGCGCATTGCAGGTTTTGCTATTGTAAAGGGCGGTAATAGAGCAAGCGATTCTGACCGTGTTCTTCATACACTTTCTTTATACATAAGGGTCAAAATCGCGTGTAAAATCTCATGACACACCGGTGCCCGAGCGGCAAACAAGGGATTAAAACAAAAAAAAGGTATTTAAGCGACTTTCCAGTACTTTGCGCAACTTAATTGTGACTTTCAGGTAAAAATTGTCACTTGGGCGTTACATAACGTTTAGGGGGGGGGGGCACGGAAAAACGTTACGGCGCGTTACATGGGGGGGAGGGGGGGTCAAAAATCTTCAAAAATTGCGTTACGTAATAATAATAATAATATTTGGATGATTTATATAGCGCCGTTTGTGTGAAAAATCACCTCAAGGGCGCTGTACAAACTTATAATACATTTCTAAAATCTAAAAACTGCAAGCTAGGCAAACAATTATAAACAACTTATGGCTAAAAATTGCAAACATCGGTTCATTGATCACCGATAAGAAAATATGTGTACAATATTTTGACCAATGAACGTGATGCTGCCTAAAATTTAATGAAAACAGGACCATACTTACCTGGGAGGTCGCTTGAAATTAACACTTAATACTTGAACACCCCCTTATAGACATATTGCTAGGACCCGGCCCCGGATCTAGGGAGGGGCAAACCAGGGCACCTGCCCCGGGCGGTAGTTTTAGCCAAACTTATGTTTGATTGAAAAAAAGAAGTTGATTCTTGAAAAAGTTGGCATCCAGCGCACATTGTTCTATCGATTATTCATATGATTTTAAAATGCCCAGTTGGTTTTTGAACATATCCTAAGTTGATTTATGAATGTATCCGAAGTCGATTTTGAACGCTTGCATAGTGTACGTGATGTCTCTGCCAGGGGAATCCCCGTCGCATCTAGAAGTAGGGGCTACACGAGCTGAGCCGAATGATCCCGAGAGGTTTGAGAGGGACGCCACTTGATATTGGCGCCCCCTCTCTTACGCTGGCGAGAGGGGACGCCACTATCAAGTTTCTGCCCTGGTTTGAAAAAGTCGTAGATCCGGAGCGGCTAGGACCCACGTTTAGTACTGAGAGATTCTTTCGCTCTTTTGATTTTGATTCACCTTTATTCTATACAGACAACTATTAGCATTTGGAGTGTTGGAAAATTCCCCCAAACCGGGACACCGAAAAAAAAGCTAGTTTCTCAATAATAATAATAAATTTGGACAACTTATATAGCTCTGTTTTCGCAAAAAAACGCTTCAAGAGCACTGTACAAAAGAGACTAGAATTAGATTTTAAAAAAGTCAGAAATATTTATGATTTCTAATTTTTAAAGTTGCCGGTAACCCGGGCGTTTATTAACATCAATATTTATTTACAGATATGTGCGCTACCCGACTCACTAGACAATATCTGTTCTGAGCCGGATAGCAGCATATATCATTACATTTCAATTTGGGAGGCGGGAATGGGTACCGCCGCCCCGGGAACCTTTATTGGATAACCAACACCTCTGCCATAGGTCACCCCAAGTGGTTCGCTACGTTTGGTGATTTAGCAGAGGTGCCCGGGTTCATGGGATGAGGTGTGTTTAGGTCTGATGACCAGGACACACTGAACCCCAGATTCCTACCCACCCCTTAAACCCTTTTCCTTCCCAGAACCCTCCTCTCCTTCCTTTCCCTAAAAGACCCTCCACACAGCATCCCTAAAGATGACATAGGCCCTCAGGGAAATTATTTGCCTCAGGGCCTCCTGTGTGGAGCTTATGTAAAAAAAAAAAAAAAAATATATCAATAAAGATTAAAGTAAATAAAAATACAAAAGATAATAAATAAAAATACAAAGTACAAAAGAAAAACTTAAATAAAAATACAAAAGATTATCTACATAAAATAATCTAAATATAAAATATTACAAACATATATAAAATAATTGAATATTTTTAGTGTGAAAGTTTTCATTTTTTTAATTTTAATGTATGTTTAAATAACAATATGCAACGCATAAAAAATTAACACGGTCGGTTTGCAAGTAAATTGTTAACGCAATTCCTTTTTTTGTTCATTAACCACGTATTAAAGTTTTTATTTGTACGTTTCATGTTGGTTTGAGTTATATGTTGCGTTTCTTTTAAGAAAATGTTGAATATGGCAGGTGCAAGGTAAGATTCATGTTTTTTAGCAAGAGTGGATTTAATTTTTGGCACTTGTAAATGATTGTTGGATTTAGCTCTAGTGTTCTGGGAGTGAGATATGTGGGAAGGTGACGATTTTATGCAATTTGTATGGATAATTTTTTTTATGAATAGCTTCCTGATAACAAGTATTTTATTTTTAATTAAAAGATTTTCAGTGGGATGAAGATATGGTTTTTTGAACACAGTTCTAATAAGTGATTTATGAGCTGTATTAAGTAGCTTAATGTATGTGTAAATTAAATTGGTAGATATTAAAATACCGACTTAAACTTACATGATTTCAGAGAAAATATTGGTTTGAGTTTGAGTAAATTTAGATAAATATTTTAATAAATTCAGTATTATAGATGAATGCCAGTACGGGTTTTTTTTTCAATTATTTCTGGCTTTCACCCTTCAAGGGTGTTCTAGGCCATCATTTATAATTACAGAGAAAGGAAAGGTGAATTTATATATTAATTTTATTTAAATGAGCAAATTTCAGAATTTTATGGAAGATTGGAGTAGAGTTCAGACTTAGAAGAGATGAAATGTTGAATGGAGGAGAGGCAATTTTTGATAACGCTTGATAGAAGAGAGGATATTTATTTAGAGAGGGACAATCAAAAAATATGTGATCTAAAGTTCCCACATCTAGACCACAGAACGTACAGTCTGGGGAGTCAAGCACATGAATTTTATAAAGGTGAGAAGGAACGGAACAATGTCCGATTCTCATACGAATAAGTAAGGAAATTTCTTTTTTGGAAAAATGGGGGAATTTTTGAAACCACGGTTTTGATGGGATAGTCCTTTGTATTGAGGCGTAGCGGGCACCCTTGGATTGACTAGCAATGTTCCAATACTCTGTCCAAACATTGCGGGATCTATCTTTGATGATGGAAAAAATATCAGACAGGGGAATATGGTTTACGAGGGTAACGGTAGGGTTAGACGCTCCTTGTTTTGCCAAGGAATCAGCAATATCATTACCCACTATGCCAACATGTCCAGGAATCCAAATCAGAGTGACAGTTTTTCCAGAGCTTTGAATGGAGGTTATCAATACTCGAATAAGACATACAAAGTGATCATCAGGATGAAGAAGAGGACTTGTTTTAAGTTTTTGGAGGGAACTGAGAGAGTCAGAGAGAACAAGAGAATGTTCAAAATTATTTTTTATTATATATTTGAGAGATTCAATAATCGCAATGCACTCGGCAGAAAATATTGAAAATATTCTTTCATTAGAATTATTGTGGTAAACGTTAATACCAATACCACAGTTAGGAGAGTCCGGAGATTTGGAGCCATCAGTAAATAAAAGAGAAGAGTTGGGCCATTTAGAAGAAATAATGTCATTGAACATATTATTGACAGTACGGGCTGGGAGATTGGAATGACTTTTAAGGATGCCGATCCCCTCTAAAATCGTTGGGGATAGGGTGACGTGACTATATTTTAATTTGTACAAAGGATGAATATCATTTTTGATAATTTGAAGCTCTGAGAGAGAGCGAAAATTTTTACAAATGGCAGGGAGAGGTTTAGTTCGAGCTCTGATTGTAGATGAATGTGTTGAGTCGTTGAACAACGAGACTCTGGGAATAATCTGATGACTTTTAGAATTTAAACATTTAAGAACAAATTTGTCAGCAAATAATTGACGCCTTAAATAAAGAGGAGGATCAGAACATTCTACTTGAAGGGAATTGATGGGCGACGATTGCATCGCGCCAGTTATTATTCGCAATGACTTAGATTGAATTTTGTCTAATTTACTGAGTGCATTTTTGGATGCAGTACTAAAAAGTGGGCAGGCATAGTCGAGATGACTTCGAATAAGTGCATTGTAGAGCAACTTAATGCAGATAGGATGAGCACCCCACCAAACGCCAGTCAATGATCTGATAATATTTAAATTTTTTTCACATTTAGTAACTATATTATTAATGTGGGAAGACCATTTAAGTTTCCTATCAAATGTTACTCCCAAAAATTTTACTTCGGAAGCATTGGGGATTGGCGAGTTTTTAAATAAAATTTGAACAGGGGGATTATTATGACGATTTGAGAAGGTAACACACTGACTCTTTTGTACTGAAAGTTCAAGACCATTTAAAGTAAGCCATGTGCAAAGGGCATCCATGGCTTCATTAAGATATTTGACGGCGGATGGAATGATTTTGGATGATAAGAAGAAAGCTATGTCATCTGCGAACTCAACGACTTTTACTTGAGGGGGAATGGTGACATGCATATCGTGTGTGTATATATTATACAGTAAGGGGGATAATACATCGCCTTGGGGTAAACCCTTCCAAATTGACCTACTCTGAGGAGTAACATCTGGTAGCTCAATGAAAATTTTCCTATCGAGAAAAAGATTAATAATAGATTGGACAAACATGAGGGGTAAGCCAAGGCCTAAAAGTTTTTTTTTAAGAATTGGGATGGAAACATTGTCAAAGGCGCCTTCTATGTCTATAAAGACTGCAAGACATACTTCTTTGTTAGAAATGGATAAATTAATATCAGTGCTGATGATGGCAAGGTTATCTTGTGTAGATTTCTTTTTCCTAAATCCAAATTGGGATGGAGAGAGAAGATGATTACTCTCGACGAAAAATTCTAACCGGTTTTTAATTAATTTTTCATAAATTTTACTAAGGGTGGATGAAAGAGCAATTGGCCTATAGTTGGATCCAGAATTGGGTGATTTGTTTAATTTAAGAATTGGGATGATTATTTGAGAACTCCAGTCATCAGGTATTATGCCAGTCTGGAAGATTTTATTTAAGATGCTTAAAAAGTGATTTAGAACATTATCATTACTATTTTTGATAATGCTATAAGGTATACCATCTCTGCCTGGAGATGAGTCCTTGACTGTTGATAAACAATTTTTTAATTCAATTAAAGTGAATGGAGAGTCTAGCCAATGATCAGACATAGGAGTGTTGTGGATTGGAGTTATTTCATCTAAGTTAGGTACAGAAGGGGGGGCAATTTTGTCCAAGAACTCGTCTATCCATTTAGAATGAGAAGCTCGAGGAGATGTTGGACTGAAGGAGGATCGAAATCTTCGAATCATAGACCAAACTTCCGAAATTGGAGTGTTCGGAGATACTGAACTGCAGAAGTTGTACCACCCGGATCTTTTTTTTGACCTCAATACCCTTTTGGCATTGGCTTCGGCATTTTTGTATATGAGATAGTTCTCCATAGTCATATTGTGACGATAGGAAAGAGATTTAGCTTTCCGAATTCTCACTACTTTGGAACATTCCTCATCCCACCAGGGAGTCGGAGGGAGTTTTTTGAGAGATTTGGTTTTAGGGGGAGGATTTGATTTATTGATTGCAGTTACGAGCATTGATTTGAAGTTATCGTAGTCATCTTTGACAGATAATGTATCGGTATAGGATAAATTTTGTATAAACTTATCCATATGTGAGTTAAATTCGTCCCATTTGGTGTGTTTTGTTTTAATCTTTGTCGAAATATGGGACTTGTCTGAATGGAAAGAAGTTTGATAAGTGATGGTGATCGGGAAATGATCACTGGAGCAAGGGTCGGGGGACACCACCCACGAGGAGAGAGGTGCCAGATTAGTAGAGCATATGGAGAGATCCACTGCACTGGGGTTTGTGTTGGGGCGAGAGATTCTAGTAGGAGATCCGTCATTCAAAAGAAAAAGGTTGGATTCATCTAGGAAATCCATCATACTTCGACCGTCTCGATCACAGAAAGCAGAACCCCAGACGGGGGAATGGGCATTAAAATCACCCAATAAAAAGAAAGGAGGGCTTAGTTGACGGACAATTTGCAACCACGCTTGTTTATTGAAGTGCGATGTTGGGGGAAGATAGATAGAAACAAAGGAAGTGTCCTTTATTTTAGCTGCAACCATTTGAAAGTCAGCATTGGGGGGTTTGATATTAATTGGGAAAAACGAAAGGGATTTTTTAATAAAAAGGGCAGCACCACCGCCCGTACCTTCCGGGCGATCATCGCGGAGACAGGAGTACCCTCCCACATTAAAGTGGGTGGATGGAGTAAACCATGTCTCCGAGATAGCAGCCACAGAAACAAGGTTTGAATTTAATAGGTTAAGAAGGTTCGATTTGTTAGAAATAGCACTGCGGCTATTCCACTGAAGAATTCTGACATCTTGAAGAGCCATTTTGAATAAATGATTTTAATGTGGAAATAATAGAAGCAGCGTTGGACGGTAGATTAGTTTGAGAAGAAATTAGGTCAATTAGAAGCATAATAAGAGTTTGAATAAATGAAGAATTATCTTGGGAGAATTGTTCAGAAAGCTTTTGATGGTCTGTTGAGGATGAATTATAATTGTTTGCGCACCCATTTGTGGCATTTGAAAGAGGTGAACCATTGGGATTTAAGAGAAGTGAGTTGTGTTGTTGCTGATCGTATCCAGGAGCCGGTTTAGAGATAGGGTTTTTGTATGTGAATTTAGTTGAACGAGAAGATGTTGAGGAGGAGGCGGGTGGGTTAGATGAAGAGTTACTGGATAAAACCTCAGCAAATGATTTTTTGACAGGCGGGAATAGTTTAGAAGCCTGCAGAAAAGACAAGTTCTCAGAGGCCATAGAAATTTTTATATTTTTTTGGCGAGATTGTTCCGGACAAGAAGAGTTAATGGCGGAATGAGCACCTGAGCAGTTAAAACATTTAGGTGAAGAGAGAGAAGAACATTGGTCAGCCGTGTGGTTTTCTCCACATTTGAAACATCTGGGAGGGGATCTGCATGCAGCTTTGGTATGACCAAAACGACAGCAATTGTAACATTGAGTGGTGGGATAAGTATACATTTCAACTGGTAAGGAGTTGAAAAATAAATAAATATGGGAGGGAAGAGATTGTCCTTCAAATGTGATGACGACAGATTGGGAGGGCTTCCAGGAAACGATGCCCTCAGAAGAGTCTTTATAATTTAACCTCCTGGCTTTTATGGGATTGCCGATATGTTGGGGGGTTGAAAGTGAAGACAGGATTTCTGGAATGGACAGATCGGTCGAGATACCTCTGACGAGGCCCATTCGAGTGACATTGAAAGTTGGGATGTACGCCTTGAATTTAGAATTTGATGAAATAAATATGTTTTTGATAAAGTTGTTGGCGGCTGAACCTGAGAGGAATTCAACAGAGATTCGGAAGCGACCCTCAGCTTTTACACCTCCAGGCTTAATCGAAAGGTTCTTGCTATTTGATAGAAATTTACCAAATTCAAGAGGGTGGATAGTTTTACCTTGCTCAGTTTTTTGAGCGTACACAATGAACGGGCCACAGGAATGAGGAGAATAAAAGTTTGTAGGAGGAGGTTGAGGAAGAGCAGGTGAAGACTGAGAAGAAGGAGAGTCATGTTTTATTGAGGAAGAGGGACTAAACTTCCTTTTTTTTGTGGTAGTCAGAATGACAGATTCACTGTCTGAAATTACTACATTTTCACCATCTGGGGGGTCAGGGGGAGGATCTGGGGGCTTTTTAGGGTGTCCAGGGGGGTCCTCCTCCATTGTTCACAAAATTACAAAAGAAAAAATGTATGGAAAGTGACAGAAATAAAAAAGGTTATAAATATCTGGAAATCAGCGACGAAAAGTGACTCCTGGAAGATCAGAGGGGAGAAGAATCCTCAAGGAACAACACACTACACTTTTATTGACCAGAAAACATAAAAATATTAGTTAAAATAATAAAAAAAGATTATTTTTTCCTAGGCGAAAACAAAATAACTGTGACAGCCAGATGTTCAAAATTAGAATCGCCAGTACGGGTTCCAGAAAAAAAAAAAGTTGTGATAAATTGCTGGAAAAATTTTCTGATTTTATAAATTCACAGCTTAATTCCAAGAAACATGTACTGGTGCTTTTTCTTGACTACTCAAAAGCTTTTGATACTCTCAGCCATATACAATTAATTAAGGCATCTACTTGAAAACATTGGAATCCGTGGTAAACTCCTCTCATTTTTTAAAAACTACTTAACAAATAGAAAAATGAATATGAAGATTTTAAATGAAATGAGTAAAGTAAGATATATTAAATCAGGAGTACCGCAAGGATCAATTTTAGGTCCAAAATTGTACATTATATATGTTATTGCTATTTCAAAACTCTTTCAAAGGTTCATTATAATGGCTGATTTATCGGCAGTATCGGCTGCGATACATAATGTAGAGCAAACTGAAGCAGATGCTTTGAGACCGACAAGTATATTTCGCCGGTAGGTAGAAAGTTTTCATAAAAAAATTATCTTCATAATTTTCGTTAGTTGTTTTAGGGTGTTATGCCGTGTTGCGCTACCTCCTTCTTTAGCCAACGTTTCGGGCAGCGTTACAGTGTCCATCATCAGGGTGTATATGTGTGTGATGAACACTGTAACGGACATGGATCTGTAGCAGCCAGCCTCTGCTACGATTAAAATGTTTGAATGCACAACCATCGATTTTGAACCGCAGTTAACTTTGACAGTTAAACGACGTTTGATTTTTTCTAAGTGCCGGTAGTTTTAAGTGTAAATCTTTTTCGCTATCCATACCTGATTTTATTTGCAAAATATGTTTTTCAGTAGAACTCAATAAAGATCTTCCGGCACGCAACCTAATAGTTTTACATTGGTGACCACCGACGAGCACGGACAAATCTACAGTGAGGACGGCGCATGCAAATACGACTACAGCGAGCATGTCGCGCACGAAATAAACTCTCCGGTGATATATTTCGCACGGCAGTCATCATCATCATGTCCCTCGCGAGCGGTACATCTGAGGACATGGGTCAATCCATGTAGTGTTCTGTTATTTAGTGGACACACTAACAGACTCTCCAAATACTTGGATGGAGATTACTTGTGGGAATTAATAGATTCTTGTTGTATGAATAGATTATTCTTGTTATATTTTTATTAATCACCCCTGTCCTTGACACCGTTTATTGAATCCATTATTGATGTATTTTTTACGTCCTACTAAACTCACGAATGTATGTAATACTGCTCCATATTATTTCTAGGTCAATCGAATGAATTTCCAATCCAGTCACATAATTCTTTAAGGTTTCGATTGATAACGAAATTTAATAATAATAATAATTGGATAATTTATAAAGCGCCGTTTTTGTGAAAAATCACCTCAAGGGCGCTGTACAATTTATTAGGAAAGCTTAGATTCTAACTAATTTTACTATTTACAAATGGATACAGAAACATACTAACCTGGCAGGTCACTTCCAATCAGGCGCGGCCGGTGCCTTAGTGCACTCGTGCAACGAACCGCCAACAAAGTTGAAAAACAATTTACAGCTCATCGTAATATTACTTAATGTTTTTAATTATAAAATTAAACAAAATATTTTTAAAAAATCTTAAAAATTGCAATTAATAACATACTTAAATGTAAGAATATTACGGCAAAAACATTCCACCCGCGCGGTTAACACTGGCTAGGAACGAGAAACCGAAGTACATGCCAGTCTGCACGTTAGACCTAAGCGCCCTGTTTGGGTAATATTATTTTATATGCAGCCCATACGAAACATCTCCGGACGGTGGTTTTGACAAAACGTATGAAGAAAAATACCCCCGACAGTCCGCCGCACGGACAGCGGAGATATCCGAACGAAGAATCCAAGAATTACGAACATAGGGCTCGAGCAATGTAGGGATTGAGGAAGTATTAAGTAAAATCATAATATTTCTCTTGTAAAATGCAACCTCGGGTCAACGGGTCACGTATCAGCTATGCGTGCGATATATTATCTTGTGTTAGAGTCCTGCGGATTTACATACATGGCATTGACTTTATTATTTGCTTTTTTTGCAGAAAGTAACCTTTTATTTGTGTGCGTTTTTTTTTACTTATTGCTAACTTCATATCGACGCTAATTGGGTCAGTAAACGCCCGCCACCATTTGAATCTAACGCTGCAAATTAAAATTGCTTGTGCTTGAGTTAATTATTGTGATATTAATTAATATCCAAAGGTCTTTCAAAATAAATACCTACTCTTTTTTGCCACTAATCCTCTAATACTAATAGATGTAATGTCAAAAAAAAATTAACCGTAGTGCAAAATAGCAAATAATTTATAATTTTTGAAGTTTTTTAATGCAGTGTTGCCGCTTGCAAAGTCGTTTTCTTATTCGAACTATCCCCGATTTTAATACAAGGGTGATTGAAGTCGTCGCTCGGCAAAGGGATTGAAGAATTAATCTTCTCTATAATTAATCTTCTCTATAATTAATCTCTCTATTATTTATATAAATTACATACATTACGTTTTTGATGAAATCGGTGAACCACCAAAAATTTAAGGCACCGGCCGCGCCTGCTTCCAATAAACACACTTAAGTATGTTCAAACAATTTTAAGTATGTTCAAACAATTTTTTTTTTATTTTAAAAATAATTCATGGGAAATTATTTATGAAATCGGGCACGAAAATTTAAAAGCACGAATCCTACAAGATTATTGCTTGATTCCAGAAAGAAAATAAATGGTGTTCTTTGTACTTATGATTGTTTTTAGAGTGTCATTATGACCAGAAGATTTAATAATATCTCCTCGCAAGTACGTAATTTAAATCTCCCAAACCCCGAACAGCCTTTTCAGGCTTTCAGCACTCACATAAATTAGGAAAGATAATAAGGTTTCCTTAACAAAGTTAGTATAGGTTTATTATTTATTTATACTAGTTTTTACAGATGTTCTTCCTTCCTTAAGTTTTAAAAACTCAGTTAATATATGTATATTCAAATTAATAGACAAGCCGATCGGGGAGAGGGGAAAAAACTAAGTAACGTGAAGCGCGAGAGGTGGTGTGGGCGTCACCAGACCTAGGACACAGAATATCTATTTAAAAAAAAAAAAAAACTGAAAGATATTACAAAGAGAGACAGAGACACAAAAAGCTAGGCTAGAATTAATCTTGCAGCTACCAATCGCATGGACGATTCGAATTCTGGATCCTTGCTCAAAATTTAAAACAGATTTTTTTTAATAATAAACAAAATAAAGCAATACTTTACAGTAAAAATGTTTTTGACTAAAATTAGCATGGATTTTACGAGTAAATTTACTTAACTGTGTAGGAGGCGAGATCACAACTTGTCTCCAGTTCTAGCCCCTTAATAAATTATGTTTTCTCTTAAGAGTATGTTTTCTCTTCAGATATCTTTTGTCTATTGTCAGATGTATTATGAGATTTTATGCGCAAGCGCAATGGAAATACTGTATTATTTTACTGCGCATGCACGAGTCTTCATCTACCAGTACTAGATACTATCGCCAGGATTCTTATTTGCGTGCTTTTTTAATATATTTTTTCAATTCTACTGTGAGTTTCTTTCTTTTCGAAAACGGGACATTTTGGCACCCCAAAACTGTGTTCGGAAACACCGGGACATGCTGCCTGAAAACGGGACTGTCCCGATGAAAACGGGATGTCCGGTCACATTAGGGATGACGGCTGAGAGCCATTTACAATCATTATTTTTTAATTTATAAACTAACGTTTAGACAAGATTTTTATGCATAGCACAAAGGGTAACAATTATTACAAGCAATAATTGTCAGCCTGAAACACTCATTTACATTGAAAAATCTTCCGAGAAAAGATACTTGCCGCCAACGGGACATGAACCCGTGTCCTTCCGATTGCCGGTCGAATGCTCTGACCACTGAGCTATGGCGGCTTATCAAATACCCGCCAAATAATTCAATATATACTAGTGTTTCATTCAACAATTACTGCTTGTTATATTTTTTCCACCTGAAAACAACCAACTTTATTTTTGCAAGGAAGACATTGTTAGTGTTAAATCCCTCGCTAGGTGGCGTCGAGACAAATAATGTCTGCATTTATTGGGGAAATACTTAAACTTGTTAAATATTAATTATTATTTTTTAATTTATAAACTAACGTTTAGACAAGATTTTTATGCATAGCACAAAGGGTAACAATTATTACAAGCAATAATTGTCAGCCTGAAACACTCATTTACATTGAAAAATCTTCCGAGAAAAGATACTTGCCGCCAACGGGACATGAACCCGTGTCCTTCCGATTGCCGGTCGAATGCTCTGACCACTGAGCTATGGCGGCTTATCAAATACCCGCCAAATAATTCAATATATACTAGTGTTTCATTCAACAATTACTGCTTGTTATATTTTTTCCACCTGAAAACAACCAACTTTATTTTTGCAAGGAAGACATTGTTAGTGTTAAATCCCTCGCTAGGTGGCGTCGAGACAAATTATGTCTGCATTTATTGGGGAAATACTTAAACTTGTTAAATATTAATTATTATTTTTTAATTTATAAACTAATGTTTAGACAAGATTTTTATGCATAGCACAAAGGGTTGGCGGCAAGTATCTTTTCTCGGAAGATTTTTCAATGTAAATGAGTGTTTCAGGCTGACAATTATTGCTTGTAATAATTGTTACCATTTACAATCATTTATGTCCGTATTCTATGACATTTTGAATGCAGTGTTTTGGCCATTGCCCCGAAAGCAAATAGTTGTCTTTGTAGTAATAAAGGTGAATCAAAACGTTTTTTCTAAAAAAATATTTGTAGCGTGTCCAGTCATCCAGAAATGTAAATAAAATGGTGACTGAACAATTCAACAATATGCAACTCCATCACTCCTGTAGCTATTTACTGGCAATAAGGAACTCCAGTGAAAAATATTATGGCTTTAAAAAAATATGTTCATGTACCAATAAACACTGATTCTGAATATATAAGTTTTATTTAATAATATTAATGGGAGTTTTTAAAAAATTATTAAAAAGTCCATTTTTAATCGGGTCGTAAAAATACGCCGTCAAGTTGGCATTATTGAAACTTTAGTGGTGACGTCACTGTTCGACGTGTTGTGGCGTCACCGTAAAGTCATTGTATGGGAATGTATGATATGACACAAGCCATCGTATTAATTTATTAGTTTATTTACATACTGTTTATACAGATTTAGTTGTGTTTATTGAAACATTATTTAGGCCTAAATAATGTTTCAAAAATAAAGGTATCTCTTATTAGTTTATCTCTATTATTGAAAACATTAAAAAACTACTGCACAAAAAAAATAGTAATGCTTCTTCTAGGGAGAATACTTCGAACAACGGAATTCAAAATGGCGGTAGCTGATTGCCCGATTCCATAGTAATTTTTCAGGAGTGATGAAGTCACACGATTCACCATACACAAGGTGGTTTTCGGGGGGTCTTGAAAATTTAAAACTTTGACAATTATTTTAACTATTAAAACTAACTCTAAAAATAAAAATAAACATTATTCATTAAAAAAAAAAAAAAGGTCTCTATTGCTAGTAAGTACCTATGTACTTAATTATCTACTTATTGGCAACAATCTACTTTCAGGAATTCAAAATTTTATTCAAATATTGGAACACAGAAACAAAAGCTACACAACAATGTTTTTTCATTCTTCCCTTTTCTTCTGCTATTTGAGCCATATCATTTAATTTGTTGTCAATTATCAACTGTATAAAAAATAAAAAATAACAATAATCATACAATAAATCAACTACACACGGCACTCCTTTAAAAAGTCATTAAAAGAGATAAAAAAAACTTGGTTACGTTGTGGGCTATTTCAATTTTTTTCATTAATTTTACTTTTCAAAGGGGTGTTGAAATGCCACTTTGTTGAGTTGTCTCGGAACCAAACATAAACAAAAATTTTAACAAAACAAAAAAACAACTTAAAAAAATGCACTAAAAAGTAAAAAAAATAATTTCGTATTCTTCTACAACTTCATAATCAACTTACTTTTTCTACTCATCAATACGTAGGTACGATTGTTATTTTTGGAGTCGGTGTCAGTCAAGGTAGGTTTGTAACTACATACGTAGTTATAGGTGAGATGTGCTCGTGTAGCACAAGTTGACGAGGTGAGAGGCGAGAGCGGGGCCGCGGCGTGAGGGGAGCTGTCAAGTGAACACGCCGGGCCGGGTACCTTTGCTGACACCGACTCCAAAAATAACAATCGTACCTACATATTGATGAGTAGAAAAAGTAAGTTTATTATGAAGTTGTAGGAGAATACGAAATTATTTTTTTTACTTTTTAGTGCATTTTTTTACAGTCGAATTGAGAACCTCCTCCTTTTTGAAGTCGTTTAAAAATATGGTAAATATCGGTTTGGACTGGCCACGCTTATTACGAATAATTTTTAGAAAAAAACTTTAGATTCGCCTTAATTACTATAAAAGGAAACTTTTTGGCTTTGGGGCGGCGGAAAATAATGCATTTTAATTTTCAATTGCATAAAACCGAAATTCGCTTCGCGACCGACACAGTGAAAATCCGCGGCCGTACCTGTCACTGTTATGTTGGTATCCTTGATAAATTAACAAGAGCTAATACGACTGTAGCCGACTTCGTGGGATAAGGCGCGTAATTATGAAATTTGTTTAGCGGGCTTGCTTGTGTAACATGGTTTGTGATACAAAAGAAAGTGCCCCTTTATAACGCCTACTCGCATCAAGGTAAGAAAAACATCCCAGTTTTCAAGTGGTTTAGCGGCTACGCTAGGTTTGTGTAACATGGTTTGTGATTCGCGGTATTTCATGTAGGTATCCCGCGAAGTCGGCTACAGTCGTATTAGCTCTTGTTAATTTATAAAGGATACCAACATCACAGTGACAGGTACGGCTGCGGATTTAAGCTGTCGGTTTGCGAAGAGAATTTTTATGCAATTAGAAGAAAGGTTTTATGCAATTGAAAATTAAAATGCATTATTTTCCGCCGCCCCAAAGCCAAAAAGTTTCCTTTTACAGTAATTAAGGCGAATCTAAAGTTTTTTTCTAAAAATTATTCGTAATAAGCGTGGCCAGTCCGAACCGATAATTACCAAAAATATATTAGCAAATTCAGTCAATGTACTTTTATTTAGGACCATCTCTTCCAATTAATGAGAGCTAAGAGTTGGAGTAACAAACCTTGCGCAAGTATTCTTCAACGGGTGCTTCAGAGGGGCTTCGAGAAAAATTGCAACAAACAATTGAATTACACTTTCAGAACTATCCAAATGTCCGTCATCAAGAATCTTTGCAGCATTTCTAATGAATTCCAGCTGTTTGGTAACGTTTTGAGCTTCAACTAAATCATTCAGATTATTTATTTTGGATCCTGGGAAAGAACAAGGTGTTATGGCAAGTTTAAAAAATAAAATAAAACAGAGGTTATGTTTGTCAATATTTTGGTTGAGTTTGTGCCAGAAATAATAACTTACCAAAACGCTGACTTGCCAAACAACTCAGATTAAATAAAGGAATCTTCGATTCAATCTTCTTCGAGTTATTGTTTCCATTATTGGATATTCTAAGCGAAAGTCCATTCATTTTAAAAAGGTTTTATGAGTATAGTGATTTAATATTACTAAAATACTAACAGAAACTAATTTTCTGAATTCTATTAAAAAAGACTTAAGCTACACTTTGCGATCACGGTAGTATTAAAATCATAATATCAAACAAGAAGTGACATATTTAAACCATGTGTCAAAATAAAAACTTTTGACAAGTACACATTTTTGTTATTTTCTATGATCTATCTGTCACCAGGCGAAAACAAAATATGCACTCTATGCTTTCAAATGAATGTCTATCTCAATTTTTATAGTGCGATTTTATGTTGAAAGTAATTCTAAATAAGTACTTATAAATTTTTGGCTGTTTATTTTGGAAATAGAATCAAAACGATATTCTTCCGAAATTTTCTGACAGATGTCAGCTGAGCGAGTACGGGAATGTCGCGCTCCGTATTCTCTCTGATGTTCTTTGTTCTGCTAGATCAGTGAAAAAGTATAAAATCAAGTGTCGAGGCCCCGATTAGGCCATTCTTTCCTTTGCTTTAACGAGCAAAAGGACTTGATTAGTGTTTGGAGACAGTAATAAATCAGAACGCCGTAGTTCTGATTTGTAAATATGGGGTTTTTACATTTATTATGGACGTTTATTTTTATAGTCCAAGCGGCGAATTGTGCGCTTTTGACCCAGCCGGAGCAGATACATTTGGCGTTTGGCGGTAAGATCCAATATTTACGTATTTACTGTTCGAACTTTTAGAATTTGCCATCTTTTAACGCATTTTTAAATATAATTGCCGGGGTTCTTTGTTCTTTTGCGTCGTATCTAAAATCCTTAAAAAACGATTTGTGCCTCCATGAAGATGCTACCTACATGATAAAAAATCTTTCTTTGTCTATTTTATAGCGGTACTTTCTATTTTCCTATCTCATTAATCTTATCTTAGTTTTGGAAACTGATAATGATTATTTTATTGTTATAATATTTAAAAAAAAAAAATCGTTTTTATATTTAAAAAATGAATGCGAAAGAAAAAAGCGGGCGATATTCTATTTTCAAATTATATTCTAAATAAACACTCAAATATTTTATACCTACCAACTTACCAATTTATTTATTATTCTCACAGAATAAAAACCATCAGTATTCGACTTTAAAAGGTTTATCTATTTTTGCATTCAAAATTTTAATATTTTTAATCACATATTATTTTGTCGATTTGTAGTACTAACATCAACATCTGAAAAATCCATCTGCTTTTAAAAACAGTATTTTATTTTGAAATATATTTAAAACAGCGAATCTATCTGAAATTAAATTTGAAGTGGAAATATTTGATGAAATGATATTATTTTGGTGAGGTCCGACGGTTACTGTATTTTTCAAAAGGTTTTGACAAAATAATTCGTATGGTGTATCAGCCAATAATAATAATAATTGGATAATTTGTAGAGCGCCGTTTTTGTGAAAAATCTTCTCAAGGGCGCTAGGAGCCAAAAATATTATGCTATGAAGATAAGCCTGAACTAAAATATCCTTCGGAAGTCGCTGATTATAGCCGTAAACTCACTAAATTGCCGTGATTGTTATAATAAAGTTTGACTGTATTTACATTTTATGGTTGTGATCATCGACTGTACAAATTTATCAATGTTTCAATAGTTTTAATAAAAACTTTGATAAATTTATTACTTTAAAGATAATAGTTTTGTTTTGTAATCTTATTTACTACTTTTTGAAGTGAAAACTTTTGCACCATTGTGATTTGAAACTCGATGAAACGGAAATGAGCGACTCTAAAAAGAGACAAACACATAAATCTATAGGATTTAGCCTGTGAGAGAATGAGATAATCGGTGTCCTCTTTGTGTAGTGCTTCGTAGCCTATCGGCTTCCTCTTTGTGCGGTGCTTTGTAGAATAAAATGTAAAATAATTTTTAAACTTGGTTACAATATCACAATAAATAAACCATACAAATATCCTTCTCCTGATACTCTGCATTCATCTCATTCTCAGGAAGTTTAGTTTTCTGAAGGTTTCACTTCTACCATGTGTGAACTGCACACATGATTTTTTTAAATTTATTTATTAAAAATTAATTATTAACCAAGGTAATATAACCAAAATTCACAATAAACATTTTTTATTTTATTTTTTGGTATATACCAGCCTACTAGGCTGAGCCTGTTCCGAGGTGGCATGAATTTAATCTAATTTTGATATCTTAATCTTGGAAAATAAAAATTTAAATTTAAATTTGAATAAATAAATGGAATGAAAGAAAAATAAAAAGAGATGAGAAAAATGGAAAAAAGATGAAAGAAAGAATAAAAAATAATAAATAATTGATAGGAAAAAGAAAATATACAGGGATTGAGTGGGTTGTTATATTGTAGAAATTATCTGCCCGCAGTATACAATGCCTTTGTTGATTATCAATTTTTTGTTTTAGATTTGCATTTTTTGTTACATGAATATCTTTAATATCTTTCTCAATTAAGTAAATTAAAAATATTTCTATTTTTGTAAAACATGTGTTCCTTCAAAAATCAATCAAAAAATCCCATGTCATCATAAATATAATAACGTTTTGACAACAATAAAAATAGGTCATTAATAATTCATACCACTATTGTAAAGTTCAATTCCCCGACAAATATCAAAGTAGCTACAAACCCGAGATAATTAAGCCTACTGGGAATAACCAAAATAATTAGAAATTCGACTTAGTAACAAATGTAATTAATATAATTGATTAAATTCTTGTAGACTACCCCTCTGCCCCTGCCCCATATGTTATGTATATAATATGTAGGTTAAGGATAATTTGTACCAGTCTGAAGATGGTTTTAACAAGCTGAACCGGTTACACACAATAAATTAAAGTGGAAATAAGTTTTATATTTGTTTTATAATATCGACGGCAGAAAGGCTAATTGACGTATCCAACATTTTGTCGATTTTCACTTTTTGGTGCCATTTTACCTGAAAAAAAAAACTGCGTCGATCTGTATACTCGAAGTTTATATATTATGAAAATTTGAAAGTTTTCTCCCCTTAAAATACCTACTGTTTTTCCCGGAAGTCCGACCAAAAATTGATGTAAGTGATGGAAAATCCGACGTTTTTTTAATAAAATGCGGGTTACTCCCTTTAACCCGGGCGTATCCAATGTGTTTTTATTTACTATGAAAAATTATATGGTTACGTCAAATAGCATATCCGTGTTTTAGGAAATATTTTCGCTTACGGTAAACGGCTGACTATAGTTTTAAGTTTTATTTGGTTACATTAATCCTATAAGTTGTGCCGTATCGAAATTTTTTAGTAACATCATTTTGTAAGTTCAAAAACATTATTAAAAGTTGAATACTAAGTACCACAGATTTGAAGACTTTTATTTTGTGGAGAACGTTACACTGTTTTAATCGAAAATGTGTCACGCTCAAACATCGTGTTATTGCATCCTGCTTCGGCGTTCAGTGCGCATCCGACTGATTTTTTTTTTTTTACTTGAGCTCCACACAGGAGGCCCTGAGGAAAATAATTTCCCTCAAGGCCTATGTCATCTTTGGGGATGCTGTGTGGAGGGTTTTTTTTAAGAAAGGAAGGAGAGGAGAGATCTGGGAAGGAAAAAGTTTTAAGGGGTGGGTAGGAATTTGGGGTTAAGTATGTCCTGGTCATCCGCCTCCAAGACCTAGACAAACCTCACCCCATGAACCCGGGCACCCTGCTAAATCACCAAACGTAGCGAACCAATTGGGGTGACCTACGGCAGAGGTGTTGGTTATCCAATAAAGGTTCCCGGGGCGGTGGTACCCATTCCCGCCATGGGGCGGTACCCATTCCCATGCAGGGTGAACGTGAATATTTGTGCTCATGGTCATTGAGAATGGTCTCATACGATAAGGGTCGATTAGTAAATGAGAAAAAAGCAGGTCTGCCGACTGGCAGCCTGGAAAACGGCGGAATCTTCCGAAACCCGCCCGTTCCACAGTGCTTTCGCGTGCCCCGCTTGCAACGACTAAATCAAATACATGAATGAAACCAACGAATTACTGTAGTCTAGATCACACTACATTGAAGAGTTCTTTGATCGGCCGGCCACTAGCCTGGACGTTTTTGGTGTACAATTTTTAATTTTTTTTTTTTAAATTTTTGATTTGTTTTTAAAAAAAATTTCTTTTAAATATTTTATTATTTTTATTTAAGTATGTTTTTAAAAACTTCTATTCTATAACTATTTAAAAAAAATAAGTGATGCATATAAAAAAAGTTATGATATAATGACGACGTTATTTAAATAGAGCTTAAAATAATAAAAGAAATGATGTGCATAACTCTTGAAAAAATGTCAGTAGCGAGCTGTGAACTTATTGCCTTCGATATGAAAAAAACGGTTGTTAAAAGAATATTTCGCCGTACCTCCCATCAGTGGCGGCCGGTGATCAAAATATGTGGGGGTTCACCAGAGTCATTAAGTTAGACAATAAATTTAAGAAAGGTACATACCTAGGAACTTATAAAGAAGTTCTATTCTCCATTCTGTTAAAACGGAAACGTATACAACACAGTTTAAAAAACAATTTAAACAATATATTTCAAAATATACTTTAGGAACACTGAAATAACAACCAATGGAAGTTTCTCACCTGTACTTTTGTTCCAATTACAGATCCTGTTTTCCCAATTGTCATTCAAACGCGAATTCCCAAAATTCATATTCGTACTTATTGCTTCGGAAATGTAAATGTCAAACGAAAATTAACCAGAGAAATGCAACAAAAAATGAAATGGTGGATGTAGTAGTCGGGGATCATAAACAAACCAAAGTGCACTTATGAATTATGACATCATATCGATATCACACAAAGATTCTGTTGACATTTTGGATCGGAGTTATGCCCGCCTGCTGACAACTAATCAGCTAATCACTCATTATTATTATAGACATGCTTTGACTTGAAAAGAAGAACGCGCGGAACATTCGTTAAAAATAGTAGCTCTGCTGTTAAATTGAAGACAAAATGTAGACAAAAACATTACATATAAGCGTTCTTTTTTAACACGCCACTGTACGAACCGCTCCTTTCGGTGTGGGGGTAAAATTCAGACCTGCGTTCGCGCTTTGGTAAAATTTACAAAGAACCGTATGTTCCCACGGTTTTGACTGTTCACGGGATTTGCTCAGAAAGTAGTAAGATTCTGGAACGCTGTCAAAAACGAACTGCTATGAAGATAGGCGCAAGGGCCGGCTCTCGTCGCTCTGAAAGATAGCGCATATAATGGGTAGCTACCTACCTACTGTACGAGAGCTTGAGTAAATATTATAATAATTTATAACCGAACCGCGTTTCGTATTATTATGATCTTCAATTTTTGTGGGTTGTGCGGCGCTCGGGAGCTCTCATGAACTAGCCGCCACTGCCTCCCATTACAAAAATATTTTTTTTATTTAAATTTGGTTACCTCAACTAGTTGTAAGTCTGAGTCCCTTCGAAGAGGGTTACACCATGGTTTATGAGCTACAAATAACACAAAAGAGGTTACGCCCTTTTGCCTTTCTGTAAATTAATCGCACACCAAGCTTCTCATACTAGATATTGTTGGTTACAGCCAAGCAGTCGTAAAATTTTCACAAAAAAGAATGGATGTAACCACCAAAATCATCATTTTTTTAAATAATTACATAGATCTAATTATATTGGTAGAAACATAAACATTATTCTGTTGTTCGTTGTAAAAATCAACGAGATAGGGGTTACCATTACTATTTTCTGAATAATTTTTTTTGTTTTTTCGACTTTCCCGAAAGTAGAGGATTTGCTGGTTACGTCAATTAGTCTTTCTGCCGACGATATTAGGTCCTTACATATGAAATTGGCGTTTTGTGTGGGAGGAACATAAAGTCGATTTTTTTAAAATATAATATATTTATTTAATCAAAATATGTACCATTGCTATCTATGCACTTTTGCCATCTCATAGGTAGTTCATCGATCCCTTTACTAAACAAACCATTCGGACGGGAATGAATAAAATCATTGAAGGCGGTTTGGACTGCCCAATCGGAGTTGAATTTTTTCCCTTGCAAGAAGTTATCCAAATTTGGAAAAAAATGGTAATCTGTTACCACGTTGGTATGCAACCCAGCAGTTTGTTGATTTGCTTCACTCAATTTATGAGGTACCCACCTTTCAAGCTTTTTCACCTTCCCAATTTACTTCAAGTGGATTAAAACAGTTTTATCACTAACACCGCAGCCTGCAGCTAACTCGGATGTGGTTTGCTATGGATCCGCTTCCACAATAGCCTTCAATTCTTCATTATCAACTTTGGTCTCCGGCCGTCTATGGGGCTTGTTCTGCAGGTCGAAATTTCCAGAACGAAAACGTTGGAACCAAAAACGCACTGTGTTTTCTTTTGCGGTACCGTCACCATACACATCATTAATCCTTCGAGCCGTTTCTGCAGCACTGGTGCCACGGTGGAACTCGTACTCGTAAATAATGCGATATTTCAAGTTTTCCATTTTGTAAAAGTGACGCAAAGAAAAAAAACAATTAAGGAAAAAACAAATTAATTATAATTTTCGAAACACAAATACATGAATAAATAGCTGTATAAATTTTAATTTGGAATTCCTAACCAAAGAGAAGATATTTGAGATCAAAGTTACCAGTACGGCAAAACGCCAATTTCATATGTAAGGACCTAATGTATTAAATTAAAAAATTTTGAAGCCAGATTATGGTAATGTGTTTGGCAATGATGGTAACGGAATCAAGACATTGTATGCACACACTGTTTGCTTCTAGTATAATGGTGGGAATCATTGAACCAACAATTGAATTTATTGTGTATACTATTACTCCATCATACGGTTTTTGTGATATTAACCACAAAAAAAGTAAAATGTTCACCTTTATAAAACCAAAGTTTTGAAACGCAATTTAAAAAAAAAATTTGATACTTTGGAAATTTTTTATTAATTATTTTCATAGGGAAAGACGAAAAAGTGAGGTGACAATAACGTTTACAATACATTTGTCTAATAAAATATGTATGTGTTTTTATTTTTTTTCCTTAATCTATATTTCGTAATTTTAGTACCTATCAGTAATTTTAGTTATTAATTAGTTTAGTAATTTCTGGTTCTGATTTGATGTTTTTATTATAGGTATTAAAGTACAATGAAGCACATTAAGAAAAAGAAAATGGTCTTAAAAATGAAGAAGTTGATACAAATTGATGTAATAAGGGGGCATACAAATTACGTGAGCAGTTTTTCTTCCAATCTAGACCCCTTCGAATCTATACCCTTTCTTTTTAAGTTACGTGAGATTTTGCTGGAACATCCCCCCCCCCCCCCCCCCTTTTGAGCTCACGTTATTAATGTATGCCCCCTAAAATAAACTAAATGTGATCTTAATAAATATTTTTTAATATGTATTCAGCATAACATCCTGCGAAAAGTGCCAGACTTTGTGGTTTTTAAAAAGCTATTCATTTTGTTTTGTATTTTGTGTAAAACACTCTGTTATTCTTACTATACGCATGTTACAATTACAGGTAAAATTGAAAATATTATATGCGAGTTAAGAATAAATACGTACCTTCTATTATTATAAGGATTTCACAATATTATCCGTAAAATAACACTGGGATTATGTGTAAAATAACACTGGGATTGAATATTCAAAACAAATTGATTATACGCATGTTACAATTACAGGTAAAATTGAAAATATTATATGCGAGTTAAGAATAAATATCTACCTTTTATTGTTATAATGATTTCACAATATTATCCGTAAAATAACACTGGGATTGATTATTATTCAAATCAAATTGATTATACGCATGTTACAATTACAGGTAAAATTGAAAATATTATGTGCGAGTTAAGAATAAATACCTACCTTCTATTGTTATAATGATTTCACAATATTATCTGTAAAATAACACTGGGATTGATTATTCAAAACAAATTGATTATTCATTAGATTGTTATTTTGCAAGAACATCAACCTTACTCCAGGTCTATTAATAATACTAAACATCCACAAAAATGATAATTTAAAATGCCAAAAGTAATTAATTTTAAAGTTTTAGATGTTTCGGATTCAATGTATTTATAAAAATTTCAGGCATTATAAATTTCAGAATACCGACAAATTTATAAAAAATGTCATTAATCAAAAGCCTGGTACAACAATCTTAACCATCCACCCCCTGCCGTACTAATCATTATCCCTAATGACTGCATTTAAAGCGTTTCTCATCCTTTTTTCTTCTCTTTCATAGCCTTTAGAATAAATGACGGACCATCAAATTTCGGTAGAGAACTCGAGAAACTCAGGATGGATGCCGAAATTTTGAACTTTGATATTAGATTTGAGTTCAGTGCATCTCCTAACTTCTCAATCCCGATTTTGGACCAAATCGGACGAGAACTTAATAAATTCAAGATGGATGCAAAATTAATGCATTTTGACATTAGATCCGAGATTAAGACACGTCCAAACTCCCTAATACCGATTTTGAACAAAATCAGTAGAGAACTCGAGATTCGAGTTCAGTGCACCTATGAACTTCTCAATCCCGATTTTGAATCAAATCGGTCGCGAACTTAATAAATTAAAGATGGATGCCGAATTTGTGCATTTTGACATTAGATCCGAGATTAAGACACATCCAAACACCCTAATACCGATTTTGAACAAAATCGGTAGGGAACTCGAGAAACTCAAGATGGCTGCCGAAATTTTGAACTTTGATATAGATTCGAGTTCAATGCACCTATGAACTTCTCAATCCCAATTTTGAATCAAATCGGTCGCGAACTTAATAAATTCAAGATGGATGCCGAATTTATGCATTTTTACATTAGATCCGAGATTAAGACATGTCCAAACTCCCTAATACTGATTTTGAACAAAATCGGTAGAGAACTCGAGAAACTCAAGATAGCTGCCGAAATTTTGAACTTTGATATAGATTCGAGTTCAGTGCACCTTCGAATTTCTCAATCCTGATTTTAAATCAAATCGGTCGAAAACTTAAGAAATTCATGATGGATGCCGAATTTATGCATTTTGACATTAGATCCGAGATTAAAACACATCCAAACTCCCTTATACCGATTTTGAACAAAAGATGATACCGAAATTTGGAACTTTGACCTCCAAACTTCCTGATTTCTATTTTGAACCAAATATATAGATAACTCGAAAAATTCAAGATGGATGCCGAAATTATGCATTCCATTTCTACCCACCTCCAAACCCCTACCGACTGTGATAGGAATTGATTAAAAACTAGAAAATTATTGTGCCCATCGAAATGATGTATTTTGACATTATTAGTTTTTGAGCTAATGGGTGGTGGTGTCTCACTTCTATGGCATACGCAAAATGTCAATAAAGTTTTAAAATTGGAGACAGTAAGACTGATTCAAAATTATTTATTATCTAATAAAAATTATTTAATTTCCATTGGCCGGTTGATTTGGTTAATGCCTATCTCCTCATGGATTTGTTCTAAAAAATATATCGATCACATTTTCACAGCTGCGGACAAAATCTAAACGAAACAGACGTGCGCCTCCCGCAAATGCTAGCTCAAAGCTGACGGCAGTGAAGGCTAAAATGAAATATTTACCACGTCTCGCCGAGTAAAACTTTGGCATACAATTTTGTAATGCGGAAAAGAATCAAAAAATTCATAAAGTTTGGGCGAATTACAACAAAATTCTAGATTTGTTAAAGTGTTTTTTATTCATTGACAAGGATCTCTATCATGTTTACTTTGAGATTACAGAAGGATTTAAAAAATATATGTCTGTAATAGTGATCTCAACGAAGGCATTTTTGAACGTTTTATGTAAGTTGGAGTGTGTATTTCATATAGAATTAAAAAGTTTACGATTAAAAAATTTCATTCACATGTAACATTAGGCATTTTGCTAACTGCCCCATAGAAATTTTAGATAAATTATTCATAGTTTTACTTGTACTATGATAATACAAAGTGATGTTTAGCGTTAATTGGGGAACTTGACCCTTAAACAAAAGCGGTAATATGATAAAACAACACAATAAAAGATTAAGATTTGCATTCACCTAACCTAACCCATTGGCCTCAAACGCCGCCACCCTTGCAGGTGTACAAGGGTATGTCGTAATCTCCAACCACGCTAGCCTGGCGGGTCTGAAATATGTCAGCTTTAAACCGACAAACGAACATCCGCATAACATCTGTTTTTTTTTAAATTTAAATGCCAAACGCACTATGGATAGTCAAGCATTCATTTCGCAGTATTGGCAATAAAACCTTCCTAAAAGTTTTTTTACAAATCAATTTTTGTTAGCAAATTGCGTCATTGACAGTTTGTTAAAATAGCGAGTCTTGAAAATCTTGCATAGTGGCTGTCCACGTCCCTGATTGCTTCAAGGACTATCACGCAAAATTATCTTTTTTAGTTATAAGTATATATACAGGGTGTCCGGGGGTAAAGTGCATTAACTTCGGGAGGTGATTCTACATGATGGTAGGAGTAAAAAAGATTAACAACTTTTTCCGAAATTCCAACATTTTTTTTCCCATACAAAAAGACGTACTTACGAAAAATCCTTAGTGTGAGGTACGATCTTACTTGCTGAGAGCCTGCTGGGCGCCTGACTCGATTGTGATTGGCCCGTATCGTAACAGCGGAAAATAATAAATCTGGCCACACAAGCCGGACTAATTTTATCTTTTTACCTCAAAACCATCCCTAAAAGTTGGAATTTCGAAAAAAGTTATTTATCTTTTTTACTTGTACTATCATGTAAAATCACCTCCCAAAGTTAATACACTTTACCCCCGGACACCCTGTATATATGTAAAAACAAAAATAATGCCAATAATTGACCAATGTACAATTTTTTTATTGAAATAAATTTTATTTTTTTTAAATGCTTTTGTTTTTAAAAGTCATTTTTATATCCAGATTTAATCATATTATATTTTTTTTTTTAAACACAAAATATATTTTTTACGTAACTTGATTCAGTACAGAGGTAAATTAAAAAAAAAATATTACGATTGAACATGCGGTTCAAAAGTTATATTAGATTTATTATACCACTAAAGATTTCAAATGTTTGGTACAAAATTAATTTGGATGTGAGGGACAATTTTTTAGCTTAACAATTCGGAGGCCAATGGGTTAAAACTGTAACTATGGGGAATTTTCAGAGCACCATTTTTGTGAAAAATCTTCTAAAGGGCACTAGTAGCCAACAATTATATTATGAAGATAAACCTAAGACAAAATATCATTCGGAAGTCACTTTTTATTGCCGTAAACTCAAATTTCCATGATCGTTATAATTAAGTTCGACCATAATTACATTTTATGGTTGTGATTAGCTACTGTACAAATTTATCAGTGTTTCAATAGTGTTAATAGAAAATAGTTATTACTTCAAAGATAATAGTTTTCTATTGTAATCTCACTTACTATTTTTTTTTTGTATTGTTACTACATTATTATATTTTTGTATGTATGTTTTGATTTGTGGAAATATAATCTCACATGATAAATAATATAAGTTAGTGAAAAGTTCTGATAACATGCCCACCCTGCACCATTTTACATATTCTGTAAAATATTATAAACCATATAATTTAAACTAGTAAAAATAATTCTTTATGTCCATACTTCATTAATTAAATTTTCCATGTGACAATAATCTTATCAAGTGACTGTGGAATATTTTAACATAAGTTAACATACGGTATTTAAAAGTAAATTCATTAGATTGAATTCGTTATGTAATGAATATAGAATATACAGGGTGTAAAAGCACGTACCCGAAGGATCTAAACAGAGCATAATTGGAGTAAAAATTGTATGTCATTTTACTGTCTAACGATATATATTTTTTTAAATAACCCCTCAGGCCTCGAAGATATTTGTCAGAGGGTCAAAATATTTCCGCTTTACAATAAAATCCATATAAATGGAATATTTCTGAACGTATCCGAAAAAAAAACAATTTTTGACAGGTGTTATATAGGTAAATACATTTCAAATTCTATAAATTGAATTAAACATATAATTTTTAAATTAAAAAGTGTTAAAAATAGTTCATCTTTTACAGTTACAGTTTTTTCTAACTAAATTACTGATAATGGAAAAAAATAAAAATACAGAAATTTTATTAGACAAACATTATTGTCATCTCACTTTTTTGCCGTTCCATATAAAAATAATTCATAAAAAATTCCCAAATTTCGAATTGTGATTCGAAACTTTGGTTTCATAAAGGTCAACATTTTACTTCTTTTGTGGTTATTTTGTTATATTTGAATATATTATTTTCTCTTTCTAACACCATTTAAATCATTTTCTCACTACGATGGTAAGGGAGGCACAACGGTTTCTATGAGACATACATACATACTATATGAGTTGTTCCGAAAACCGAACAAATTGACTATAAGGGTTAGAAACAATAAAAATATTTTTCCATCGGTATAGCCTAGCGGGTCACGTGATAAGCATTCTGTCTTGCTCCAGCAGCACGGTAACTCACGAAACAGCGTGCTTATCGAGTGATCCTGCCGTCACGTCTAGGAGTGTGATCAGTGGCTATGTGTGATTGAACAATTTTTTTTTTTTGGTTTTTAATAGAAAAAAATATCAGGCAGCAAAATGACATGTACTTTTTGTACTCCAAATGTGCTCAGGAATCGCTGATTAAAATCGGGTGCGTGCGTGCACCCTGTATACATGAATATGTATATATTTGATTATTAAATTGTTCCTGTATTTGATATTGTCCTATATTTCGAGTTATTCTATATTTTGTTATGTACACACTAGGGAAGAGAAACTAATTTGAAAAACAATGACGTTGTGCAGTTTACAAATTAATTTCTTTTTACTTTCTCTATTTTGGGAACGTAATAAATTAATGAGTCAATGTATGCATGCAAATAATTGTGCATGGTTATATTATAATAGTACTATCTGGTCCGCGTTCCTCTTCCCCTCCCGCGATCCTCTTCCACCTTCCCCGCCTACCCTCTCCCCTCTTAAGCTCCCCCGTCCCGTCAACCCCCTCCAACGTTTCATATATTCAGTCCCAGTACCTTCAGTTTTCAAACAGCTCGCGTGCCACCTATTACAATTTTTTTTATTCAAATTTTCATTTTTCATATATTACAAATTCATTATAAGAACGATCAATCTAATGTCGTACCTAACACAGGTACTTATTTAAAATATCTATAATTTAAAAAATCTATAGACAGTTCTTTTGTTACAAAAAAAAAGCAGCGAATTGTCAAACGTGCAAAGTTAAAATAGTCGTTAATTTTTATGAAATTATCCAATTTTCTGCGCAATTTTCTTAGTTTTTATTTCCGTAAGAACCTTCTACAAAGTATTAGAAAACTTAAAAAAAAGATGAATGAAATAGGTAAAGTTGTTCTGAAGTTATGGCGTGACCAAGGGAAACAGGAATTCATTTTTATATATGGATAATAATTTTTTTTAAAAGAATGACAAACGTTCCCGGGTTACGAACAACCTGATGAAAAAATCCTTACTACCACCACACTAAGCGGAAAACGTTGCTTGTATCGTGATGGAGGACTTAGTCAGCCGAGAAATTGAACACACAACACCTGGGTGGGACCTAAATGTGATGCCAACTCGGCAACTGAACAGTCAAATATATCTATTGCTTTTGTTATAGTTTGAAGATAAACATAAGACCTTTACCTTGGAATGAAGCGTGGTGCGGGAAGCGAGTACGGCATGGCAGCCACCAACGAAGCGAACTAGTAATAAATGTTGGCCTAACTCCGCATGACAAGAGATGTTTGTCTGCCTATAATCGAACTTTAAGATGTTAATCAATTGACTATGTATTCATGTGGTTTATCTCTGTTTCCTCAGACAATGTGAGTGACATCTCGGTGACTTGGACGACATTCGACGAGACCCCTGAGACCTACGTGGAGTACGGTATCGAGGGTACGGACATGAAGCAGCTGGGCAGCCATAAGCTCTTTGTGGACGGGGGGAAGGAGAAACGCAAGATCTACATACATCGAGTGCTCCTTACCAACCTGGAACCAAGCACCAAGTATTGTAAGTACATCAACTTACCCCAATATTCAATATATGTACCCCACTATTCAACTTATCCCCTTATTACCTACAACTTATCCTGTTCTTCAGCTTACCTCATTATTAAACTTAACACTCTATTTATATAGTCTTGATAAACTTTCCTATTATTCAAGATACCCCGTTATTCAACTTATCCCGTTATTCAACTTATCCCATTATTCAACTTATCCTGTTCATCAGCTTACCTCATTATATATTTTATTTATTTTAATTGTTCATTCATTCGTTGCTCAGAATCATTTGTGGTTTTATCGACCACCATGCTAGGGCTCATGCCCATGTTATGAACTTAACATGTTAAAATAGACTAGCCTTGACATTCAACTTTCCTGTTATTCAACTTACCCCGTTATTTAACTTACCCAGTTATTCAACTTAGGGCCGGTTTTATAACCATCCGTTCGTCACGCTTGATACAATTTTTAACTAATATTTGGTCTACCGCTTGATTTTGCCGTTTTATAAACATTCGCAAGGCTACCGGTCGGTTATGTAGCGGTTAATGCTTTACGGACCGATTTTGGTCAGTTAAATGGATAACGATCTGTTTACTGACGTTTTTTGACAGTTGTAAGTAGGAAGTTGTTCTCGGTGCCTGGTTATTTATTTATTATCGAAATCAGTCAGTAACACCAGCCCAGCTTTATTTCTTTTATTTTATATTTTCAATAATATTATTATTTAATTTATAATTATTTATAAACGAGTTCTGCTTTGAATATTCTATACATAGAACAACTTGTTTATAAATAATTTTTTTTTTTTTTTTTTAAATTGAATAATAGTTTTGTTTATAAATTGAATAACAATATTAGAATATATAAAGAAAATTAAAATTAAAATGGGGTTCTACTAATTAAACTAAAACAATAAATAAGTTATTATTAACACTACGTTTCTAAGCTCTAGCATCAATGCTGCAAGCAGCTGGCGATTTTACATGAATCTCCAAGTCGACCCATCCGTATAACAATGCACTACCTGCTTTTAACAATGCAAGTAGTGCATTGTTATACGGAGAGTGACCCAAGTAATAAAACTTTCGGACTAAATGTAACCGATGGCCGCTAGTAATGCACATTTGTTTATAATACGTAAAATAAGATAACGAACGGATAACGGTCCGTTACGTAACTGAAATTTGGTACTTCGTTTATAAAACTGGCCTTTTTTTTTTTTTTTACGTTAACTCCACGCAGGAGGCCCTGAGGAAAATAATTTCCCTCAGGGCCTATGTCATCTGGGATGCTGTGTGGAGGGTCTTTTTGAGGAGAGGAAGGAATGAACATTGGTCTTGAAGAGACCCATGTTGTAGGAAGGAGGAAACACAGAGGCCGGCAAATCATTCCACAGCCGAGCTGTTGGAACACAAGAACGAGTCGAAGAAACGACCCGTTCTCATGTGGCAAATGTCAACCGTGTACAAATGTTGGGCACGCGTTTGGCGTGTTTCCCGACTGTGCACCGGTGCCGAAGGGATCAATGATGCTAGTTCCTCGGAGCATCTTCCATTGTAATACCGGTAGAACAAGGATAGCATTCCCACCCGACGCCTGTGCTCTGAAGATTGCAATCCGTCTATTAAGATGGGAGAATCTATCAAACGGACCGCCCGTTTCTGCACAGAGTCGAGGGTATTTTTCAGGCCCTTACCCCGTTATTCTACTTACCCTGTTATTCAACTTACCCCGTTATTCAACATATCTTGTTCATCTTCAAGATACCCCGTTATTCAACTTACCCCGTTATTTAACTTACCCTGTTATTCAACTTACCCCATTATTCTACTTACCCTGTTATTCAACTTACCCCGTTATTCAACATATCCTGTCGATCAGCTTACCTCATTATTAAACAACATGTTTATTGACTAGCCTTGGTATTCAACTTTCCTGTTATTCAAGGTAACCTAATTATTCAACTTCCCTTGTTATTCAACTTATCATGTTCTTCAGCTTACCTCAATATTAAACTTGACATGTTAACTCATTTCTCCCATTTCTTTTCTTTTTATTTCTATTTATATAAATTAATTAATTTTATTTTATTTTTTGTTTTCTTCTCACTTCCTTGATATTAAAATTAGATTTAATTCATACTACCTCGGAACAGGCTCAGCATTGGTTGGTTTTAAAAAAATTGGCTAAAGTCAAACTAAATGTTTTTATTTTTTTTTATTTAGTTATTCTGTGTCGCTAGAGTAAATACGGAAAGAGACATTCTTGCAAACACTAGATTTTATTATTTTTTGTGATTTATGACTGGTCATTGGCATTTATTTATTTTTATGCTTGTTAGCAAGTCATTTGATAAGGATGACAGATAATTATTGTTATTGTTTATTTAGAATCATAAAATTATGACAATAGATAACATTTATATAATCAAGAGATTTTTATGATCACCCGCGAATAGTAAAATATATAATAATTATAATATAAAATCTAACTTTTACGACACACAAAACGAATCACTCAAACTGGACTTGAAGGTTTTACAATTAGCCGATATACATAATTGTAGCAAATCTAATTATTTCAAGCATATATTGATAAGAATGTTTTTAATCTCAAATGCTTTCCCTTTCTCGCATCGCTTGTCTCTTACAGGTTAGGGACGAGGGATGCTATTGGTTAATGAATGTGCATCCCGCCGCTGGGTTTTACAGATGGTCTGATTGATATAAAGAAGCTGAAGGACAAACACCGCTGGTTAACGAAAAAGTGACTGCACGCAACATTGAGCGAGTCGATGACATCATTCGTGGCAAAAAAAATCAAAACTGTGTGATCGGCCGGGAAAGTTATGGCGATGGTGTTCTGGATGTGACCTTGCTTTTTACAACACTGTGATACACGCCCTTGTCAAAAAGTAATGCCTCCTATTTTTCTCTCCTTTAATTGTCAAGAAATAAAAAATGCAATTACATGGGTTGAAAAGCACACTATTAACGATTAATTTGTTACTTTTCAATATAATCTCCGTCCATTTCCACATCTTTGGTCCATCTTTTAACAAGGGCATGTATCCCAGTGTTGTAGAAAGCATGGTCACATCCAGAACACCATCGCCATAACTTTCCCCGTTGATCACACAGTTTTGAGTTTTTTTGTCCTTGGTGAGTTTGTGTGATACCATTCCATTGACTGCCACTTTGATTCAGGTTCAAAAAAATGAACGTATATTACGTCTCCGGTCACAATTTTTTCCAGAAACTTAAGCGCTGCAAGTGTTGTGAGGCTATTGTTTCGCTTCTTTCTTTATTCTGCCCGGTTAACCTTCTTGTTACCCACCCACCTTGCACAAACTTTTGTTGAATAATCAGCTGTAGAATAATCATCATCACTCTGCCTTTACTGAGGGAGAGAATGCGACATCTGTGGTTATTTGGGGTCACCATGAATGATGTCATCAACTCTCTCAATTTTGCATGCAGTCACTGCAATCAACAGCCTTCCGCTCCATTTTTTGTCAGCCAGCGCTGTTTGTCCTTCAGCTTCATTACAGCGATGAAACCATCGTCTAGCAGTGCTGACATCCACTGTTGCATCATGGTACACATTTTTCAGTCTTTCGTGAATGCGAATGGGCATTTCACCTTCTGTAGTCAAGAATCTGTAAATTAGAACTCTGTCTAATACGAACATCGATGTCAGCCATTTTTCAAACGACTGCAGCGCTTCCAGCTGTTGATGCAAAAAGTTACTGCTTCAGCAGATTCTAGAAGAAAGTTTGAGGAATAGCAAACTTCATTTAAATAAAAAAAAAAATAGGGGGCATTACTTTTTGACTGACCCTCGTAGAATAGATTAGTTGACTACTTTCAATTTTGATTGATGCAATTTGCCACTGCTCTTTCAATTGCTGTTGCATTAAATAATGATGCACATCTGCGTACAAGTGTTGTATAGGTGTCGATCCAAGAAACACAAGGAATGCAATAAGACCTTTTTCCAAAAGTAAAAGTTTAATAAATATGACATCCAATATTCTTTTGTTAAGAAGTCCAACAAAAGTACTAAAACTGTAAAAATAATTAATAAAAAATTCCCACAGATTCATAATTTTTTTTCAAGTTGCGGCGGGAAACTTTGGATTCATAAAGGTGTACATTTTAATTATTTTGTGGTTAACTTTTAAATTTGATTAAAAAGCATGGTTTTTTCTCTTTCTAACACTGTTTAGATCGTATTGTTCCAGAACCGAACAAATTAGCTTGAGGGGTTGCACAATATTTTAATATTCTTACAATAGAGAAAAGAAGACATCATACTGACTTAATATGTTTATACAAAATTATTCACAACAAGCTTGAAACCACTCACTGTTTAAACCATCCAAGTCTATTTGTTTGATTTTCAGAACAACTCATATAGATCTCTTAGAAATCATTGTGTCTCCCTTACTATCCATGGTTAGAAATAAGATCTAAACGATGATAGAAAGAGAGAAAATACGTCGCCTTGTATTCAAATCTAAAAGTTAATCACAAAATAATTAAAATGTACACCTTTATGAATCCAAAGCTTCCGATTGTAATTTTAAAAAGAAATTATGAAATTTGAGAATTTTTTTATAAATTATTCTTTCATGAAACATTTTTTTTCATTAGTAATTTTAGTTAAAAAATAAGTATGGTGAGCTAGTTTTCAGATACATTCAGAAATATTCTTTTATTTAGATTTTACTGCAAAACGGAAATATTTTGACCCTCGACTGACATTAAATTTCCTAACAGATGTTATTTAAGGAGTCATAAAACATTTCATCTTGAGTTATTTAATAACAATAATAACGAATGTGTACATTGTATAATTCTGTGGATTGTGACTATATTGACGTCTCACAATAAATAAACATTACATAAACAGCCTCGTATATTATAAAATAATTTTATTAGCTATTAGCTAAAATGTTGTCATGGTAAATAAAATTATTTGAACTAAAAATTATGTAATTGTTTATTATGCTTTCTTTTCTTTCTTTCTTCTCTTTTTATGTACTACATACGTAGTATGTTTTATATTTTATTATTACTTTTATTTCACTAGTAGCATCTCCACCTGGTAACAACTAAGCCTTGATTTACGCATGATGTGAACATTTTTAATTGCAGTGTTAATATCTAGCACTTCCCAACGGCAATTTCATTAACCACTCCGACCTGTAAGCGTGTTTACACGACAATATAACAATAGCCGTCAAGTACAATAAGCGTGTTTTCACGCGTTAATGCATGTGTTCCCACAGAAATTGTTATAATTCTGTTATTGTTCTAGTGACAACCCTAAAACAAAAAGTAGAAGATCCGTATTGAATCAAGCTCCACATTTCTATTCAAAGTTGTCCATAGAAGTACATAAAAACACTTATTTTGTAGAAACAGTTTTTACCCGCCAAATCGCCTACACGCCGTCATATATTGTTAATCTTTTTATTAAATATTCTTGTATGAAATGGTAAAAAAGGGAGGTGACAATATTGTTTATTATTATACATTATACAATAGAATAAGTGTTTTTTGTTTTTGTTTTTGAAAGCCTTTGAATAATGAGCCTGAAATAACCTTTCAAAAACAGTTTTTAGTATTCGGCTACGTTCAGAAATGTTTCATTTATAGAGCTTTAATTGCGAAGCGGAAATAACACAAAGTTTTTATAAATCTGACAGTTCATTTAAGACAAAAAACTTGCACAATCGCAAAGTAGCTGAGTGGTTAATGTAATAATTGTTAGCACTCTGTAAATGTTTCAAACAATAAATATTTTTTTTTTTTTACATGAGCTCCACACAGGAGGCCCTGAGGAAAATAATTTCCCTCAGGGCCTATGTCATCTTTGGGGATGCTGTGTGGAGGGTTTTTAAAAGGGTTTAAGGAGTGGGTAGGAATCTGGGGTTCAGTATGTCCTGGTCATCCGCCTCCAAGACCTAGACAAACCTCACCCCATGAACCCGGGCACCCCCTGCTAAATCACTAAACGTGGCGAACCACTTGGGGTGACCTATGGCAGGAGTGTTGGTTATCCAATAAAGGTTCCCGGGGCAGCGGTACCCATTCCCGCCTCCCAAATTATACAGGGTGTCCCGGGTTAAAGTGCCTTAACTTCGGAGGGGTAATTCTACATTATGGTATGAGTAAAAAAGATTAATAACTTTTTCTGAAATTCCAACTTTTTTTCCCCATACAAAAAGAGATACCTACTAAAAATCCTTAGTGTAAGGTAGCACTTACCCAACAAAGTTGCTGTTAGCCTATCCATGGAAACTGTTTGCAAACAATAACAAGACCGAGAATTTGACGTTTATACAGATCGCATGTAAAAAGATAACTGCACTTAAATAACAATTGAAGGCACGCTTTTAACTATTGAATTGTTATAAACTAATTGAACACTTAACTAATGTCATTGCTTTTAACTAGTTTAACAAATTTTCAAAATGTCCACCTTCAGCTTGTTAGCAAGCATGTAAACGTAAAGTAATATTATTATCAATTCGTACATTGTGGCGTATCTCATTAATGAATGTCTGCCCGTTCTTTGTAGGTAAAGTAAGGCATTGACCGAATAATTCAATAACAAAATTACAAAATAATTCAATGACAAAATTACGCACAAATAAACACCATTTTTACAGTTAGACATGCCTACAACTAAATAAACAAAAGTAAGTTAAAACACGCACTGAATGAAGTTTTTCCTTTAAGTCAGTTTTAATAAATACATACTAGATACAAATACATAAATCAACAAGTTTTAACTAACAACAATAAAGTGTTTAAAGTGAAACACTACTACGCGAATAAAATTGTTACATTCGAATTCAACACTGACACTGAGCGCTTGGAGCGGGGATTCGGCAACAGCAGAAAATAATAATGCCGCCCGCACACGCCGGTCTAATTTTATCTTTTTACCAGAAAACTACCCCTAAAAGTTGGAATTTCGAAAAAGTTATTTATCTTTTTTACTTGTACTATCTTGTAGGATCACCTCCCGAAGTTAATGCACTTTACCCCCGGACACCCTGTATACAATTGAGTTGTATATACAGCACGGGTAAGCCACCCATTGAGGCCAACATTATTGGATGGTACTATGAAATGTAAAATGTTGTATCAAAATAAAAAAAAATAAAAAAATAATATTATTAAGTGTTGACGAGGGAAGTTGGATTGAAATAAACAGAATATATTATGTAAATGAAACAATTTAACTTTGTTTGAACCACTTATATATTTGAGTAAATCCGACCGGTTTCGGAACGACCGTTCCTTCTTCAGGGCAAGCGTATACTATATACAGGGCCGACCGACAGGAACGGTCGTTCCGAAACCGGTCGGATTTACTCAAATATATAAGTGGTTCAAACAAAGTTAAATTGTTTCATTTATCTATAATGGATAACCACAAAGTAATAGCTACATTCAAAAGAATATATATGTATTTCAATTAGATTACATTTTGCGCATATCAAACATAATAAATATTATTCACTCGAGCTGTAAAACATTTGGATTTATTTGTTAATTAGGTCATTTGGCCATTGCAGCATTATAGCGATAAGGAACGTATGTTTATTGCCGTGATGGTATCGTAACCGTGAATTGTCACGGTAATTTTAAAAGCGCACATTATCTTGGCGAGAGACCACCAATTTAGAATCAATACACTAATAAGCAGATAATTTTCAACATTCTTCATTTTTTTTCTTTCCATCCTTCCTCCTTGAAATAATTAGGATCAGGATGACAAATCTGCCTGCAATTTCTATTTTCCGTGGCACTGTAATAGTTACAGGACCATTCCCATACATTGGTAAAAAATGAAATCATAATACCGATATTGAACTATTTCCACTGTCAAATGAATTCTTTTTTGACCGGCACTCGATTTCGGGTACTTTTGATTTACGGCGGTCGGCGGTACTTTTTTTAATTTTATTTTTTTAAATTCATTTTTATTTATTCTACACTTACAATTTGTGATGTCCTATGCCTGCCTCACTAGGAAAACCTGTGTTGAGAGCAGATGCTTTAAAACATGAGCACTTTATATAATAAAAATACACACTTATAAGTTAGTTTTGATAATATCTTTGATGTTGGATCTGTTTTGGTTGGTAATTCAGGACTTGGTGTCAGATTTGTGTTTAAGTTACATTGTGTTTTGTCTAATGGCAAGTGGAAGTGAATTGTAAAGTTTTGTTGCAAAATATCTAAAATTTCATTGGCCAAAAGTTGTTTTAGCAAAAGGGATAAGTAAGAGATTATGTCCTTTGGTTCTGGTATCTCGAGCAGTTTGAACATTTTCAAAGGTAGTTCTGTGTTTGAAGAGGTATGCTAGTATGTTTTTGGCATAAAGTTGCCTAATGTCCAAGCTGAAGATTTCATCCGAACTGCTTGTGATTGATAGTTTTAATATAATCTTTATAATAAGTTTCTGAACTTTAAAAATCGGATCAATGGCGGCAGTGTTAGCACCTCCCCAGGCTATAATACCGTACTCAATTAAAAATTGACATTTGAGCATTTGTGGCATGTGTAAAAGTGCCTAATCACTTGGCTAGTGTCGCCATGGATAGGATGGAAATTCAATGTGAGTTTACTAGGAGAATATTAAATGTAATTGTAATTGAACACCAAGGGTTTGTTATTATTTTTAATTGTTTAACTAATGTTTAAGACAAGATTTTTATGCATAGCACAAAGGGTAACAATTGTTGCTTATAATAATTGTTACCAAGTGTTTGCTCTCTACATAAATGAATGTTTTTTATTTTTTTTCAGTGTACCATTGTGGCAGTTCTGCCGGAATATCTCCGCAGTTCTGGTTTAGGACCGTTCCTGCCGGGGACAATTGGAGCCCCTCCGTCGTCATCTTCGGGGATATGGGGAATGAGAATGCCCAAGTATGACATTATTATTATTCATTACAAATCAGAAGTAAATGATAGCACTACCACACATTTCAAAAGGCTGCCCATATTTTATCTTTATTGTCTGTGCGGTTTTTAGTGAGTCACTTTAGATAACTATAGATTTGCTGGAATATTTATAATATTGCGCATTGGAACATTCTGCACCTGTGTGTAGTATACAATGCAGTGAATATTTCCATAATTATGTACATTTTTTGTATGTTAGTACAAACCAGATTAATTGTACATAATGTGCATAGTTGTCAGTGTTTTTTTCATGGAATAAATTTAAAACAATGCATAGTCATCTAAAGTTTGAAACTTTATTTGCTCATTTTATGCATTCAACCAAATAATTATAACTTTTTAATGAATTTACTCGAATATCTAGAATTTTAGTAAAAAAATACTTTTTCTTTAAACTGATTATATTTCTGCATGGTATTTTTATGACTTGTGTGCTCTACAGCTCACTGTGAAATGAGTTGCTGAAGTAATTCCGCAGTCCATTACCTCATAAGGTTCTGAATTTTTTTCAAAAATGACCTTTGAATGCAAAACCATTTCTTTTGCTATAACCAAAATTAGGGAAATGTAGTTAGAACCTTACTGTACGGGACGTGGCACTGTAATCGCCACCCGCACAGACGATGTAGTGGGAGGGGGACCGGCTGGCCGTTTCGACGCCTTCGGGAGAAGGGGAGAGAAAGGGTAGGTAGAGGGAATAGTGGGGTAAATGTAGGGAGAAAGGGAGAAATGGGGAGAAAGCGAGGGAAAACGGGGAGAAATTGTAGGTAGAAAGGGAGAAACGGGAGAAGGCGAGGGGAAGAAGGGAGGTGGAGCGCAGTAGAGGGGTAACCTGCGCCTTGAGAAAGGCGTTTCGAGAAATTGTAATAGGTTCTTCAGGGTGGGCGGTTCGGCCAGGGCCAAGAAGAAGTCCAAGTTTCCCAGTGGTAGATCGGAGCAGGCAGGAGCAGGCGAGATGCTGTTGTGGCGGAGAGATCTGGAGCTCTCCCGATCTAGCGCAAAATCGGCCGTATTTAAAGGGCTCTAAGCCGGGAGTCTGCCCATACTAGAACCTTTTTTCATCTCAATTCTCCGAACTGAGATGAGTTCTAGGTATGTCGGCCGTTAGAGACTTTAAACGCCACTGCGTTCGTTCCGCTGTTGCGTAACGAAGCAAAAAACGCCACACCGTCCAATCTCGCCTTACTCTGACTGCTTCCCCGATCCTTCGTTTATTATGAGTTTGCATAGACATGGTAGATTTTATGAAAATAACAATATGTGTAGGTATGTACACAAATCATGAAACTTTGCACAAAATAGAATTAAGTTACATAGAGCCAATTTGTGCAGGATAAAAATACATAGTTTTGCACAAATTGGGTACATAAAGAGATATGAATGACTTTGCATAAATTTGAATTTGCGCAAAGGTCAAAGGGTTGTAGGTATGTACAACAGACCAAGAAGGCTTTGCACAAATCACAAATTTATGCAAAGTAACAAAATACGTGTGTAGGTACGTACACAGAGGTGGGAAAAGGGGGTGAAGGGGTCAAGTTTGTTTTTTATCCCTTTGGAATTACTTGACCCCGGCAGCTAATTTATTAATTAATTATAATTTAAAATACAATTATTTAATTGTCAAATCACGTCCGGTACACTTACGCAATTAATTATTATGTCCTAGCTGGTTGCATGTTTCTATCTGCATATATAGGTACCTTCTAAAATGGTAAGTAAATATCCTATTTAAATATTTTCCTTAAATATGTTTCAACTAAAATACTTTACATAAAATTCAACCTCAAAATCAGAAATTGGTAAATAGAAAATGAGAAATCGCCTTTTCAAACTTTGAAACCTCAAATCTCAGAACAAGGTAGAGTGAAGATAGAACCCTGTCCAACTAAGGTGACGAGTCATTTTTGTGTTTCTTCCCTATGACAACTGTTTTATAATGCTGATGGGTTTCATTCGTTTTGTGCTCCGATCGACATACGGGATCGGAAGAATCCAGATTTTTGGAATTCCGCACATTAAGTGTACCTACCTACACGGTGGACATTAGTCTAGTACCGCTTTATCATCAGTCCGTTGCTAACCATCATCGTATCATGACATTTCGCTCTACGTCGAAGTGTTATTTATCTGATCGTAACATAAAGTGTAAACCCTATCGTATTTTATCGTATGCTTTGTGTGAACTTCTTACGTGAATCGACTCGTGACTCAGATCTCTATCGTGGATTATAAAATAACCCCAATTATCGAGCGCTTATGGACACATCTGTGACTGTCACCAAACGGAAACCAAGCCAGAAGACACAACAGCAGTGAGTACCACTTAATTGTGAATTATCTATCTTGTTTGGTGGTCGGGCATAACTCGTTTCGAAATCCATAAGCGTTTTAAATAGCAAGGAGTAGCCGCAAAGTTACTCTCACCCCCGTGCATCGTCTCGAATCAACAACAGATTTGCTCCTTTCTTTCCTTAAACATATCCTCTGCACAGTACTCCCAAAGATGATACAGCTACTATGTGGAGTTAATAAAAAAGTGCCATTTTAATCCTTTTCGCATGATTCTCATGGCCTCGATCAGGCTTCTGCTATCCACAATACAATTACTCTATCCGTGGTGGTGAATGGTAGTTCAGTACTAACCATTCAGAATAGAACTTGTAGGAACTATGATTTTTTTTAAGCTGACAACATTTAACCAACGGCAACACCGTCGGGGTCACCAGTTAACGCGAGATAGAGTGGGACAGATTCTAGTTAATAAATGTATGAAATAATAGGTTGATTTTGTTCAAAAACTAAAAAATTTATTAAATAAGATGTTACACACGCGTAATGTTAATCAGAAGGATTTGAAACACGAGATTCGGAAATATGTAAGAACTACAAACTATTTGCAATCAACGTTCCGGACCGAATAAATTTCTATTTTTTTTAAATGCGCAGCTGATGGCTGCGGTTACGTGCGCAACCCACCTTGCGCCTTGTGTTACCTTTGCTTAAAGTTGTCAGCTTCAAAAAATCATAGTTCCTACAAAATGTTGCTTGAATTGGTATGGTTAGTGATTAGATCTGGTACTTAACTTAGTAGATATGATAATAGTCAGGTCCCATAGTCCCACTGCTCCGTCGTGTGCGGTATTTGCATAAAAAAGTAGTTCCAGCCTTTCACCATTTGTCTTCCTTCCAGTCCCTGGAAGCCCTGCAGAGGGAGGGTCAGACGGGGATGTACGACGCGGCCATCCACGTGGGGGACTTTGCCTACGACATGGACTCTGACAACGCGCGCATCGGCGACGAGTTCATGAACCAGATTGAGTCCTTTGCCGGCTACCTACCGTACATGGTCTGCCCCGGAAACCACGAGCAAGCCTAGTGAGTTACATTCCTGATATCTTCAATTATTCCTGGTACCATAACAAAACAGAACATTGAAGAAAAATAAGTAAACCAACCTATTCTTTATCATGTTCCGTTTTGTAACTATTGGTTCGGCATCATAATATGTTTTTATCTCGATTATAAATTAAACTATTTCTGTGCCTTAAAGGATATGTACCACACATATCTTTATCAGCGAGTTTGGGGTTATTTAGAAACCCCAGGCTCACATATTTGATTCAACTGTTCTGTTTTATTCGGCAACCTGATACCTAAGCGTTATTTTAACTCTCCCGCAGCCAACTGGGGTCGAAGGTAGACCTAAATTACTATCCTTATACCTACTCAATTTCTTGAAATATATTTTTAGTATTTTTACGTCTGCGCAAAGGATTAGTACATAATGTGCCATTTTAAAAAAAATGAGAAAAAATTGTTGATCACAGGAAAAAATATTTTGTCAAATATAGGTAATATTCCCTGCCCAAACGAAAATTACTTTCAGAAACACAAACCAAAATGTATAATATAGAGTCAGTACGTATACGCAGCGCATCGTACCAATCACTGACCAACACGGCGCTGCATGACGGCGGACTCTACACAATCAGTATTGTACGATCGCTAGAGCTGGGTGCACTTTAATTTTGTAAACGAGTAGTTATCTCTAAAATGCTTCAAAATAATGATTATAAATTATTTGAAACTGGACTATAATATGAATAAATAATTGGGATTTCTATGGTTTAAATTCCCAAAAGACAGAAAAATGCGTGGCCGACCGTCGGCCGACCCACATGGTTACGAATGGTTCGTAACCATGAGGGTTAGTTAAGTTAGGGTAAGTTAAAGAATTTTATTGTTTATTAATTATCTGAAAATGTTGAAGGACAAGAGTATTAAAATGCATAGCACTCCTTAATCATCAATGTATATAATGGTGGAATCCTCCAGCACAGCATTTTCAAAATAGTGGGTCGAGAACTGACACTGTGTGGTAAAAACAAATTGCTGGGTCACATAAAAAATTTACTAAAAAAACCAAAAAAAAACACATTTTTCTCCAAACCTGAAATTCATTGTTAACAAGAAACAGCACCACAGTTCTCATTGGTAAATTACTAGCGCAGACCCTTGAAAAAATCACAGGATGGTCTAAATTCTTGACAAATCAGTGGAAATTTTGAATATGTCAATTACAATGATTCTGTTAAAAATATTATGGGTACAGGTACCACTTTTCCGAATTCTTCCCACAACTAGTTCCAATTTTGAAATGACAATTTAATTCAAAGCAAATCCGAGTTCATTGAATCAGAGTTACACAAGACAGATATACGTCTGAAATTTTGTTTTGTTTCTTAATATTTGTGTAAAAGTAAATAATAAGTAAAACCGCTGCTCTAACTGTTTAAACCTGAAATAATTTTAATATAGATGAGTGATTAGTGAAAGATACTCTCAGTATCGCCCCGGTGAAAGACCACCATGCAGAATCGAAATGTTGCTTGAAATAGCTTTAGTTTAATTTGTTCCCCAGATAAGAATAGCCAGGCACTTCCTCACTTTCCTCCCCCTCTTAACTATCCTCAGCTTCAAAACATACCCAAATTGGGGATGCCGTAGTCCCACTGGCTCCAGACAGTTGGAACTTTTGTGCGGTATTCACATAAACACTCACAAAAAAAAAACAGTGTGTGCAATTCACACGTGGTAGAAGTGAAACCTTCAGAAAACTAAAGTAGACAAGAGTGGGGAGGCTACGAAGTACCGTACAAAGAGGAGACCGATAGACTGAAGCACCGCACAAAGAGGAGACGGATTATAATAGCTCATTCTCTCGCAGGCTAAACCCTATAGATGTATGTGTTTGTCTCTTTTTAGTTTCGCTATTTTTCGTTTCATCAAGTTTCAAATCACAACAGTGCTAAAGAAGTTTTCACTTCAAAAACTTCTTCTAATTCCAAATTATGTTTTTTGAGGAGGAGAGCGGGTCAAAACATTGCCGCGATAACATATTCGGAATCAGGTTAGAGCGGCTGCCTGGATATTCAAAGGATCTATCATTAGATTAGTCTTTTAATAAAGACGCTCGATTTTAAAATGTAAATAAAACAATGTGTGTGTGAGATATCCACAATCTTTTTTAGTTTGAAAGTATATTTTGTGACAAGTGCTCGGGAGCAGTTGGAAGTTTGGAAGTTGACCCAAATTTTGCCAAAAAAAATCATCACAAGCGACGAGGCCCAATTTTGAATGAATGGATACGTGAACAAGCAAAATTTTCGGATATGGGGCGATACCATTCATTAATACACCCCAAGAAAGTCACTGTTTGGTGCGGATTTTGATCTGGCAGAATTATCAGTCCGTACTTCTTCCGAAACGAATCTGGCATTGCCTTAACCGTCAACAGCGAGCGCTACATATCGCTGTTAAGCAACTTCATGTGACCTAAACTGGATGATACGAATACCGATAACATTTGGTTTCATCAGGACGATGCAATGTGCCACACAGCACATGCCACGATGGACATTCTGCATGAGCGGTTTGAGGGTATGGTTACCCCGCGCGGCGGCGACGTGAATTGGCCACCGAGATTGTGCGATTTAACCCATTGGCCACAGAATTAAAGAGCTAAAAAATTGGCTCACCACTGAATTAATTTTTTTACCAAAGTTTTCATTGGTGTACTAAATCTATTGTAACTTTTGAACCATGTGTTCAAAGGAATTAATTTCTTTAAATTTGTTTACATATAGGATTAAAGTAAAGAAAAACTTTAAAAATAAAAATTTAAAAAATATTAAAATATTTGTAAATAAGGATAAAAATATTACTTTCTCTTTTTTCGTAAGTTTTTTTAACATTTTTATTCATAAAGTTACAAAAAAACATAATATTCATAAATCGAACATTAATAATTTTTGTTTTTTTACATTCATGTATACTGATAACTTATAAAATAGTTCGGTATGATAGTCCTCAAAGTAATCAGGGACGTGCAGGGTCACTGCCAAAAGCCTAGAACCACTCGCAATTTTGAAATAAATAAATGGCGGCTGGCTGTACACAAAATTTGGAACACAAATTTCAGGGAAAAAACATAAGAAACATATTATTGTCAATTATACGAAATGAATGATTAATTACCTACAGAGTGTTCGGCATTAAAAATATTTTTTTTAAATGTCACTGTCGTTGCATTTCGCGTTTTTTGGTGAACCTACACTAGCCCGTCAGCACGCCGGGGTTTGTGGTTAAGTACCTGAGTTGCACACCCGACAGGCTGCCGGGGTTGGTGGCCAATGGGTTAAGGCCTTGAGACTGTCTAAAATCGCAGGTCTATGCGAATAAACCGCAAACAATTGACGCCCTCAAAGTCAACATACAAACGCCATCCAGCAAATTCGGCCAGATTTATGCAATAAAGTCATTGAAAATTTGACCTCCTGAATACCGAGTGCCACCAAGCAAAACCGCAGCGGATATTCGACCGACGTTATATTCCACACTCATTACCATAAAATATACTTTAAAAAAAATAGGAAATTGAGTGGATATTTCACACACACCTTGTTTTATTTACATTTTAAAATCGAGCGTCGTTATTGAAGGACTCCGTATATACTTATTCATTTGATATATTTTATCTCAAGAGGGTACTCAATTCTCAATGTTTTTTTACTGTAGGAAATAAGTTTTTACGTTATTCCAAACTATTTACATTACATCTACGTGCCTTTGTTAGGATGGAAGTGTTTGGCAAATATGGCCATATTTATGAATTTACAAAAGCTAGTGATATTATTATCGGACAATGCTAGGGATTAATATTATCAGACAATTGATGTGTTTTCACTTATATTTTATGATACAATTGATTTGTTATAATCGTATTCAATATTATGGACTTTTAAATAACTAACATTAATTCTGTTATTCTTACATTCTTCTTTCTTATGTAAACACTAGTGCAGAAAAAAAAAATCAAATATATCACCGGAGACCAAAATTTCATTTACATTTTTTTACTCCAAATAATGTCAGTAATCACTGGTTAGTTAAGTAGTCAAATACGTCCCTTACATCAAAATCAATGAAAAAATATTGCTACGGCTTTTCTCCTTTTTTAGAATAGACTAACTGTGGTGTATCGTAAAAGCTTCCGCCTTGTAGAGACAGATGGCGGTGACATCAGCTATCGGTAAAATCCGCTAGATGGCAAGCCATAGTGCTTAACCTCTAAACGGCCGGAGCCGCGGACTTGCGCGCAGCTTTTGCGCATGCGCGAAAAAAATATTTCGAAATAAAAAAGTTTGACTGCGATTTTGACCCTTCTATGTACAGAATTTGTATGAAAACAAGGTCAGAATCGCTTGCGCCAACATCATTGATGATATAGCCACTAGTTTCATTCATCTGACAACACCAGATTATTTTTAAATGATTTTTATCTGTGGAATCGAAATGTCATTTTTGGCGCAAATTGAAGCTGTCAGTTTTGACGCGTGTTCCTCGACTAAAACATCATAAAACCTATTAATTTACGTAATTAACGCAAGTAATGTTGTTTTGGTGCATAGTTTATTGTTCTAGGAACGTATTTCAGTCAATGAAATATACGATAGCTCAAAATTAATCAACAAAACATTTAATTCAAAATTCAAAATCGTGTTTTGTTACGAAATTTCCGTATTTTTCCTGGAATTTGCGGGCCTTTGACAGGTTAAGCTCTCTGGCAGGGGATCAGGGGGGCTCAGAGGCTGTGTTTCAATGATCACTGGCGAGAACCATTTTAGCTAGCTCCTAGTTAGGTAGACTATAGCAGTCCCAATTGTATACGCGAAGTATAAATAAACGCAAATAACGAACCAGATTCTATTTATTCCTAAGTTATCTCCATTCAAGTGTGTTGGAGAATCTGCTAGTGTGTCTTCAAATAACAGAACATCACAACTAACTAATTCTCCTACAGTCACATTGTCTATAATTAATCACTTGTGTATTACGTTGGATCCAGTAATTTCAGCAACTACCGCAACAGATTCTCAATGCCTATGGAGGGCCATAACAGCATGTACTACAGCTTCAACCTGGGCCCGGTGCACTTCATCTCCCTGTCCACTGAGTTCTACTACTTCATCAACTATGGTATTAAACCGCTGGTCTTGCAGTATGACTGGCTCGTTGAAGACTTGAAAGAGGCCAACAAATTTGAAAACAGGTAAATTTTGTTTCCACACTGACTGATTAATTTACAATGATTCTGTTGATTCCCATTGGCATATCAACTAATATTTTTAACCGTCCCATTCTGAAGGGGGGGACTTTTGTTACCCTGCTTTTTTGAAGCCGCATACTCTTTATTACCTTAACTCGCTTTTCGTTTAAAAATAAATCACCATCAAATTTGAAAAGACGTAAATTTTGTTTGCACACTGACTGATTAATTTACAATGATTCTATTTTGGCGTATTTTTTAGATAAAGACAAATCTTTTTTTTTTTTTTTAGGGTATACATACATAAGTTAATTGAAAGATCGGAAAAATGTATTAGGGTAGCAGGTGAATATGTATATTGAAAAGGAAAAATAATTTTGGATTTTTATTTCCACTGCTTACCCCCCATTCTGCGAACTTAAAAACCCACCCTCGTACGTACAGCTGTGCCCCATATTTGTTTCTACCCACACAACTAATGCATAACTTTCCTTACTTAGTCTCTTTGAAAGTCCATGCGACAGTTGGCACACTTTCACGTCACATCTTCCTTTGTTTCTATTATCTATGGTTGTTTAAATTTAAGCTGTATTTAGTAATACTTGAATTATATCCTGTGGGGTATTTAAGTTATATCCTCTTGAATAGTACATTCGATTTTTGTCAGGTTCAATTTGTTTGTATTATAAAGGGTATTTTTTTAGAGGTATACAAATTCAAAATGAAAAAAAAAACACATGAAAATAATGTCAATGTCTATGATATTGGCTTTATTTAATAGATAATTTTATGCCATTATTGTTTAAATATGATTTGGGGCATATGCGCTTCTGCTAGCTCGAATGAAGCGCAATCGTGAAGTCCAATTTTCGACAACTTTATTGAGCAACTGGGGCCATATATATCGGCAATAACACGGCGAATGTTGATTTCCAAATGGTCCAACGTCTCTGGTCTATCGGCATAGACTAGTGACTTCACCCCCAAATAAAGTAATCTAATGGTGTGAGATCACACGATCGTGGAGGCCAGTTCACAGGTCCATTTTGTGAAATTATGCGCTCACCAAATCTTTCCCGTAATAAACTAAATAAAAAAATAAAAATGCAATAAAATAAATTTGCAAGCTCTGTTCTGATGACAGTCTATTCACGGTGAAACAGTTTTGGCAAAACGTACTGACTACAAATCAACTGTCAACTGTCAAATTGACAGTCTGTAGAAACAATGTTGCCAGTTTAAACACCAAAACTCTGAAAAAAACACCTTTTATATTTATTTATCAGTTATTTCTGTTCTTTCAAAGCTTTTATTTACTAAATCTAACTCAGGTATGCTGGTGGGTTAAAAAAAAAAACAAAGCACTTCAAAAAATTTCTAATAAATTTCATACTTGCATTCAAACGTATGGAAGAATTGTGAGTCAAGGCTATTTTAAAATTATTTCTTCATGCTTTATGCCATATTATTCTGAATATTTAACTATTGCAGAAAACAGTTTGCATTTCAAAGTCAATTCTACTCTCAAATTGATCCCCAAATTATAATCACTGCATAAAAATAATTGATAATATTTATTAAATATCATAAATGAAAAGAGTTACTTCTACAAAGCGTTTCATGCCAACGCTAAAATGACGTTCGTAATCTGAGTAAAGTGCAAAGAACAACTGCGCTCTCACTACATTTTTTCAATGAAATAATATTTATTTTTTCATTTTCGATTGTTTTTGAAAATTCATCAGTATTTTTTCATCCCATTACTTTCTAGTATTCTATAAAATGTAACTAATCAAATTCGTGGGACAAAAACGTGATGTACAAACTTTGACGAAAATGCCCGTATATCACTCTGAACTTTTGTGGTATGAGTGTAAAACTCTATGTATGAATAATCGGTTCCATGCCAACTCAGAATGAAACCAACTCAGAAACACCTCAGAAATGTCATTCAAAGCTATGAACAAATAATTTTAAAATAGCCGGTAACCTTAACCTAACTTAACCTATTTAACCATTTTTTTTTATATATTTTTATCATCACTCTCAATGACCTTTCTGAGGTGCTTCTGAGTTGGTTTCATTTTGAGTTGTCCGGTCACCGAATAATCACTTATTTTTTAATGATTTTTGACAGTAAAATATAAAAATACGGGTTTCGTTTTCATTTTATTTGATTTTTCATTTTATTTGATTTGATGTGGACCATAAACTGTCTGCATTGTATTGAGAGTATAAATGTAACAACTTTACTGTACATTCATGTTATAAAGTGTCTGATTGTGAATTGGCCTGGAACGTTGCAGACAGAAACAGCCTTGGATCGTAGTTTTTGGTCACCGTCCGATGTATTGTAGCAACTTGAACGGGGATGACTGCACCAAATACGAGACCCTGTCTCGCATCGGGTTGCCCTTTACGCATGCATTCGGTGAGTCCCAGTCCCGCACTTTTTACACTCATTCCACTATGCGTTACTAAGCGAGCCGTTTGCGCTTGTTTTGCTCTCCGATTGCAGAAAGCGCCGGCCGTGGATCGTGGTGTTTGGCCACCGACCGATGTACTGCAGTAATTTAAACGTGAATGATTGTACCCACCACGAGACACTAACTCGAGTCGGCTTACCTTTCATTCACTGGTTTGGTAAGGCGCTAGTTACTAACAATACCCTTTGTTTGTGTTGAATGCTGCACCCACCCAACTCACTAGCCCTAATATTCTCACCCATTATTAAACTTTAAGTGGTGTTATCTCGTCATTCTAGACAACTTGCTCACATAAGTTCAAAGTCTATTTACGAGAGTCATATCGTCGATATTTTTCGAAAAAAAGTAAAAATTTGAATTTTGATAAAAATATAAATAAATCGAGATATCGCGATAACTCGAGAACGGTGCTTCGTAGGGAAAAAAGTATTGATATCTTTTTTGTAGAGAATTTTACGATCTACAAACTTTATCTCAACTAATTTTTCAGTAACTCTTACCGTTTCAGATATATACGCAAAAAACGAAAATTTTATGACCTTTGAACTCGGATAAAAACAATGCACAAGCGGGATCGATGGGGACTTTTGACATAGCATTTGTAATGACATATTCAAGACCTACACAAAAATCCAGCATGTTGGGAACTAATGCAAACTCAACTCTTCTTTTCGTCTATTTTGTCTGGACTATTGTTAAAGCCATCTTCAGACTGGTACAAATATTTCATAATCTACAGTTTATACACATAACATATGAGAGAGAGGATTTTATTCAATATAAATGGTTTTTCTATATTTTTTGCCCCCTCTTTCCCCCATATGTTGTATGTATAAACTGTAGATTAATAATTATTTGTACCGGTCTGAAGTTGGCTTTAACAGGCTGAAACCGGTTACGGTGGAAATAAGTCTAATTTATTATAATAATAAAGTTTTGGAAGTAAAGTATACATCAGGATGTAATCAAATAAAATGATTTGTAATTTCAAATTGTTATCCTTGTTTGTAAGGAATGTTGAGCATAAAAGTGCTTTCAATCCAGACAATTCATAAAAAATATTTACTTTAGTGTTTTTCGAAAAATGCAGATAATATGAGACAAAAATGCAGACAATATGAGACAAAAATGCAGACCATATGATTTTCACAACGCCACTTAAGGTTGATGCCCAGTCATGTATGTGCATACATATCGTGCCTACAGTCCTTTGCATATTTTTTTACATTAACCCCACACAGGAAACCCTGAGAAAAATAATTTCCCTCAGTGTCTATATCATCTTTGGAGATCCTCGCCTCCTACGCCTCTCATATGTCAATGAAGCTAAATTTTCTTTATTTATTGCTTTGAATGGTTCCATAATTTGTGGATTCGACCACCAGGCACATGCCCGTGTTATGGTGGTCGATAATAAATCCTTATTAAACACAAGATGCAGTCCTTATTAAACACAGATTTTATGCATTTTTTCATTATTTTAACCCTTTTCGAGATGTAGCGCGGAGAAGGGTTAAAAATGAATACATTTATTTTTGAAAATGTGTTCTTTTTTTGTGAATACACTACAGCTCAACCTGACCCAGAACATACCCAACCTCTCCCCTAACCTAGCCCATCCTAACCTTACTAATATATCTGAGTTTAAAATGGTCAATGATCGTTTTACTATGATTTTTAATTGTTTATAAATTAAATTGTCACCAAACAAAATCCTTAAAATGTGTAAAATAAAGTGCTATGTTCAAAATTGTGTCCACAAAACATCCACTATTGAATTTTAAACATTAAACAATTGCATTGTTTAGAAGAAGTGGTAGAAATAAGATGGTCGGCTAACAATCAGACAAGCCGAGTTCGATACTCACACCGGGTTACTGACTTACTTCCTGTTTATCATAAGTTATGCCTTATGAAAAGATTTGTAGATTTATACTTACGAGGGTTGTCGAAGAATTAAAGACCGTTCTAATTTAAGAGATCGGGAAAAATTTATATTTACAAAAAAATCATTTGACATTTTAGGTCCTTATCCCCACTATTTTTCGACATAGTCCCCAATACAATCGATGCACATGGTGAACCGTGGCACTAGATCTTGATTCCCTTATCGTAGAGTTCCGCCGCCAAAAATGCTATCACCTCTCCCTCCGCGTCCTGGTAGGTCTCCAAAGGTTTTCCGGCCAAATGTTGCTTCAGGTGAAGAAAAATATTCAATTCATGTCATTGATTGCCTTTTTGATTCTGAGGTTAGGTAGTGAACCCATGTTTCAATCCAAAAAAGCTTCGCCTTGTTTGGAAAAAACGGTTCAAAGAGATCTGAGTGCTTTCCATACGATTTTGCTCTTGAGCATTTTGGGAACCCAACGAGAACGCAATTTGCTTATGCCATTTTTCCCTCAAAATCATTCATGTGGTAGACTTATTGACGTCTGGGATCAAAATAGCGAGATTACGAACTTCAACAGGGCGGACGCGCTCTTAGTTTAGAAAGCGAATAATTGAGCGCACATCGCAGGCGGCCGGAATTAACAGCAGAGCGTCCACCTCAAACGGACGCAAAGATCGCACTGAAGCAGCTACCAAGCCGGATCTTCGCTCGTTTTTTAGGGGAAAGTCTAGTGCAACCATATTTTGAGAAATAATGTCCGTTTCGCTGAAAATGAGGAAAAGTCTTTAATTCTTGGATAACCCTTGTACTATAAATCTTTAGGATTTGTAGGTTACTAAAAAAAAACACTTTTTAATCGAAGTCAAATAACCAAATGCAAATGTATTATTGGCTGAGTTGATCTATTATTTTTTTCTTTTAGATTGTTGTACACAAATGTGATTGCGCTTTGTATATATATATATACATACATCTTACCAAGCTTTATTTATTTTGCTTTTTTCATTCTTCTTCTCCATGATGAACTCTTAACCCCTCAGGCCCCGACCATATTCTGTCGGTAGGTCAGAATATTTCCACTTAGCAGTGAAATTCAAATCAATTGAATATTTGTAAAGGTATCCGAAAAATAAATAAAAAATTTGAAAGGTGATAAAATACTCTTTTAAATTTGGTTTTTAGAATAAACCATGTAATTTTTTAAATACTAAAAATTTTAATGCACACTTTAAAAAGTTTTAAAAATGGCTCACCTTATTTTATTCTAACTAAAATTACTAATAATGAAAAAAAAAAATACCCACATATGTTATTAGAAAAATGTATTGAAAACATTATTACCACTCTATTTTTTTTTGTTTCATGTAAAAAATTTAAACAAAAAAAATCCAGGTTTCAATTTTTTTTTTTTTATTGCAGTCAGAAACTCTGGTTTTATAAAGGTGTACATTTTAATTATTTTGTGGTTAACTTTTAGTTTCGAATATATAGCATGGTGCTTTTCTCTTTCCAATTCCGTTTAGATCATATTTCTCACTATGATAGTAAGGGAGACACAACGATTTCTATGAGACCTATAAGAGTTGTTCCAAAAAGCAAACAAATTAGCCCGAGGGGTTGATAAACTAAATTGTGATTGGTACTTGATGCGAATAATTGAAGAACGAGAAATAATCACATCTCCAGAGTGAAGAACCTAACTTTTTATGAAATTTAATTTCCAGATTGTTAAAAATATAAAAGTTCCTGGTGATATCTCAACAAGTTTTGATAATTTATGATTTTTATATTTTCTTTGTTTTGCTTATAAAAATCCTTCAATATTTCGCTTCACGTCCTGAACCATGTATGAGATCTATAAACTTTTTATTTGCATCAATAAAAGAAATAGTTATTTATTTGTTATCATTGCTTTGTCTGTGATTAATATGGAGTCTTGAATTATTTTGTTGTTATTTTTAATGTATGTGAATATAGCTTACTTTGTTTGTGTTTTAAGATGAAAATTAGCATTTTAACTGCTGCTATCAAAAATTACAAAAAGTTTGTCATGAAAAATCAAAAATAATTTGTTGGTGTTACACAAATATGATTCCATGACAGTTGATTCCCCAAAAGTTGGCCCCCTGACATACTTGGAGAATATGTACCTACTTACACAAAACATCACCAAGTGTCCCCTACATAAATGTATATTTATGTGCATGTGTATATGTACATGTATGCATGTGTATGTATATATATGTGTGTGTAGAATGTGCACACTTATACATGTGTGTACATGTACATGTAAATGTGTATGTATGTATTTTCTAATATTTGATTCTTCTTGTTTTATGCACGTTACAATTTATTATTATACATATTCTATTTGTAAACTTAATATAAATAATAAAAGAATAAAATATATTTTCATTCAATTGCATCAAGGATAAAACTACTAGTCTATATAGTACAAAAATAATATATAAGTACAAAAAATCGACACTATAAATAAATTCGTTTGATATCCATACAAACTTATTATTAAACGTATTTTTGAAGTCAATTTTAGGTTTAAAATTGGTAAATAATGCACAAAAAATTGTAATTTTATAATAATTATAATTTCGGAGGTCGACTGTCAGGGGATCAACTGTCGGGGGTTCAACTGTCGGGACATCAACTGTCGGGGGATCAACTGACGGGGGAACAACTGTCAGGAATCAACTGTCCGGTCACCCACAAATAAATACCTACGATTTTTTATGATTTTACAAAAAACAATCACTGAATAAGTATGAAAAAATCTTAAAGTAAGAACAATTATGATTTCACGACATTTAAATTAAAAGCATGTTCATTAAATGTTAATAGGTCACTAGTAACACATATTTATTACAGGTTTTATTACATACTTATTACCACGCTATTAAATGCACATAATGCAAATCCCATGTGTCATAAGTTGAAATTTTTTATTTCAAGTTTTATCTCTGAAAAGTAGAGCGATTGCGATTATCTATGCCCCACAAAAAGCGTATTTAAATTAGATCACTCCATCTCCACAAGATATCGCTAGTATCTCTTTTCAACGGGACCGCATGTTCATCATTCACTCTTTTGTTCGCTCTCGTGTAAAATCACCTTTTTTGACTTACGACACTTTTCTACGGGATGCGCGATATGTCTTATGATTTGTGACAATCACATCATCTAATATTCCTTAGAAATATTAATCGCTTTTCACATTGCCTATTGAAGCAAAGTTTTTTTGTTTCCGATGCATTATAATTTCACATTTTAAGAATCTTTGAAGTTATAAACAATTTATTTGAGTGGTGTAAAACTAATAGATGTACACAATAATATTTTTTATTATGGACAGAATAATTTATTTGTTTTTATTATTAAGGTCGATTATTTTTAATTGATAAAGAGTATTTTTGTAGGTTTGGAAGAGCTCTTATATAAGTATGGAGTTGACTTGCAAATTTGGGCTCATGAACATTCCTACGAACGACTGTGGCCCATATACGACTATAATGTATACAATGGCTCCTACGATCATCCGTACACAAATCCTCAGTAAGTACTTGATTGTTTTCTAATAAACACAATACATATTACTATATTTTTTCGATTTCAATTTTTTTAAATCAATTGTTTGAATTTCAGTTTTTCGAAAGACTAATTTTTCAAACAGTAATAGGCCACTTGCATGGATTTCATAACGACTTGGAAAAAATCGTGTGGATAGATTTTTTTTACTAAGATTACGAAAATGTTAGTAAATTTTTTTAGAAATGTACAGTTTTTTATTTTTAAATAAATAAATCCATTATTTGGGCCCGTGACGTCACTACATGAAAATGTCCCGTCGCCGAAAATGTTCCTATTAATTTTGTAAAATTCCTTTGATTTATTTTTGATTATTTTTTTTTTTTATATGGCAACACTTTGATTTCAAGCGAATTTTGAATTTGACATTTAACGTTCACTAGATTTATTGTTTGTTCTCTGCGAACTTATCATTTGGTTTGACTTTTTGACAGATGTTATGAAGAGAACCCTGTACATTTTATGCTGTCTGTACGTGTTTTAGAGATATAATGTTAGTGGTGCAGATTTTAACAAAATCAAATTTTATAATATTCTTATTATAAGTACAAGTGTATTAAATTGGATTTAGTAATATAGACGTTGAACATATAATTATTTATGATCAAATAAGATGGATCAAGGAAAAAAATATTTATGAGATGTAATATTTTTGGTATGCCTCGTTATTCTCCTGTGCCCTTTCTTGTAGAAAACCTTATTTTTTTAAAATGATTTTCGGCTATGTAATTATCGTTTTTTCGCACCCATAAAATTATGTCCCATCTTTCCAGTTTATAAAAAATGGTCCGATTTTTCGGATTGAAATTTTCAAAAAATCGCCAGGGTTTCAAAAATACGATTAAAAAAAAAAACAGAATGTCTTATAATATTTGCCTAAACCGGATTTTTTTTTTTAAATGTGATGCAAGTGGCCTTCTGGCCGAAAGACATATTTTTCGAATTTGTTAATCAACTTTTAAAATATATATTTCACTTGCTTATGACTAACGAAATATGGTTAGATTAGGTTAGGTTAGTTGATATTGTCCATCCTATAATAAAAAAACTCTTGTACGTACTTATATCAATTGGAAAAACTAGTGTTTCGGTCAATTGATGTTGGAAAAATATTTTTTGAAAAATTACATTTCGAACAATTGAATTCGAAAAATTGATTTATAAAAATTGCAATTCGGTCAATTTACATGTATAATTATTAGATTTTAAATACATACATTCGTAGTTGAAACATAGTTCAATAAAGTACTTCAAATTCATGAGAAACATTTCTATTTTTAAATACAAACCAAAAAAAAAATTAAGTTTTTAAGAGATGTTTGAATATAGATGTTTTATAGTAAAAAACTTGGTTTTTTATATCGATTGATTTTTTTTAAAGATTTATTTTTAACATAACATTTTCATGATTTGTTTGACTTAAAATGTGAATGTTTTCAGAGCTCCAGTCCACATAATTACAGGATCGGCCGGATGCAAGGAGGGTCGTGAACCATTTACAAGTGAGAAACATAACCTAACATTCTTTTTTTCCCAATTACCCTTTTTTTAAATTCCACCCTGAATTGAAATGATTTCCTTCAAGGTTTATATGTCATCATTGGGGATGCTAGGTGGAGGGTCTTTACGAGAAAGGGATGGAGTGAACCTTGGTCTTAAATAGACCATTGTTAACATTTTTAGTGCATATTTGTATCAAAATAACGCTATGCATATGTCTAGTTATGACTATTTTGACACCGATGAACTGTTCTTGGGGATATTTGCGCCAGGGATTTAAGTTTCTAGCTTTTAATGCGCATTGCTGTAATGATTAATTGCGTATTTTGTCAGTTCTCATTTATTAAAAACTGTCAAAATATGCAGTTGATTTTTACGGTAACGATAACGGGCATTAAAAAAGAGAGACTTAGTCTTCATGACTTCATTCGTCTAATGGCGTTTTGTCTTCCTGAAGGATGACAAATCATTCATTCCATAGCCGAGCTGTTGAACACAAGAATGAGATATAGAAGAGACCCGTTCCCTCGACTGGCGCTGAAGAGATCAATGACACCAGTTTCTCAAAACTGCCATTGAAGTACTGGTAAACAAGGACAGTTTTACTACCTGCATCTGTGCTCCTAATTCATTTCTGAACAAATAGCTAATTAATTAATTCTTATATGAATTATATATATAATATACACGTATATGAATTATATGCAGACGGTCCCAAAGAACAAGGTCGTATCTGCTAAAAATTGAAAATCATTTTTTCAGCTTATTTATGGGCTTATTTTATTGATTTTATATCTCATCTGTGGCTGGCCATCAGCGTCCGGGTAAAAAAAAACTTTATTTATTTTGAAATGTGATTTTAACCCTTACGTATAAGGGTTATATATGAAAAACAAGCTCAGAATCGCTCGCGCCAATATCAATCTTGCACCTACTTTTTATTTGAATATTATAGCTATTCTGAATGATTTCAAATTAATTTTCTATGACATTTGTGCTAGACTTTTGCCAGCTGTCAATAGCGGAAATAACGATATTTTCATTTTCAAAAGAGTATAAAGATCATTATTTCCTTGAAAACTCTTGAATTTTTTTGTTTTCATGTTGGGTATGTATTCAGGTTTGTGTAGAAATAATAAAATTAGTTTACGTTGTATGAATACATATTTTTGAAAATTGTTTCCAAAATGGGAGTTTTTTGTTGTTGGTTTTAGTTAGCTATTCTGGAAAAACTTTGTATTATAATATTAACTTTGTAATGATATACACGAATAAGAAGATATATATATCTGGTAAATAGATTTTTTTTTTTAATATCTTTATACAATGAAATTGGCAACATTATAACTAAAAAAGTACATGTTCAATGTAATTTACAAATAGATTACATCAATAAAAAATATTAACAAATAGAAAGTAATGTAAGAACGGTTACACAGAAGTAGCATAATTACACAATATTTTTAGTTATTCATAGCCTGCCTCACTAGGTGAAACTGTATTGAGGCAGAATTTTTTATAAATTGTTTCTCACAATTTTATCTATGATTTTTTATAAATGTACAGTGTAGGTTTCTATACAGCAAAAACTTTATTTTAGTTTACATTATTGTTTGCATATACACAATACAAAAACTGCAAGATTATTACTACAATAACAGCTGTCAATGACAGGGCATTTGGGTGAGGGCACCAGTATAGGCTCGATTATTAGAATATATCCATATTTTAACATATTTATTAAACTCTTTCTGTGTTTGACTGAAGCCGGGTCCATTGCGCGTCATTTGTCTTGACAGTCCCAAAACAAGTCAATGAATTTATCAAGTTTGTCAATAAATATTGTCAACTTTTGTTGTGTTTCGAGTTTAGTTGTGTAGGCAGGCGGAGGCCGGGGGGGGGGATTCATTATTTTTTGACAGATGCTGTGCAATGCGGTCGTGTGTGGAGAATCGGAACGGCCTTTTGTAGCTATGTGCAATGAGCGGGCATAATCACGAGTTCAAAATATTATTATACCTAAATATAATATAACAATAAAAATATTTGATAATAAAATTATAATATAAAATCAAATATTTATAATTATTCTGTTTTTGACGTAAATATTTACGCACTCTAAATTCGTAACTTTAGGTTGTGCCATAATCGATATTAGTCAGAAATCTTTCCTGATAATTCAAGTTGGCATGGTCAACACAAGTTGACAATAATAATAAAGTACATAATAACAATGTATGGCTGTTTATGAAATTTGCGTTTTTGTGTAAAATCATTTCAAGGGCACTGTACAAAGACATGTTACGCATCCACGTTCCCGCGCGGAAAATATTCCAGACGTTTCTCGATACCGAATAATTATATTAATATTTGTTACTATATTATAATTTTATTATCAAATATATTTATTATAATATTATACGTTAGTATAATAATATTTTAAACTTGTGATTATTTAAGCTCGCTCATTACATTAACACGTAGCCTCAAAAAGCCATTCGGTTTGTTCTTCCATAAATACGACCACACCGCGCGGCTCCTGTCAATTAAATGAATTATACCCCCCCGCCAGCCCCCGCCTGCCTTCCCGCTTCACCCGGGATGAAGTGTTTAGGAAATGTTTTCCGTCGAACACGGGAAGCACAACTAAACTCGAAACACAACAAAAGTTGAGAATATTTATTGACAAACTTGATAAATTCATTGACTTGTTGTGGGACTGTCAAGACAAATGACGAGCTATGGACCCCGCTTTAGTTTGGTGTTTTCTGGGAGAATGTTGAATATTTTTGTGGCAAAGTATCTAAAGCTATCTAAAGCTAAAGCAAAGTATCTAAAGCTATGTTGACCAAAGGTGGAAGAGAGTGCTGGAACTTGCAATATGTCTTTGTTGGAATTACATGTAAATCTTAAGTTTTTTTTTTCGTAAAGCACATGTTTGTAGCAATTAATTGCTTGCAATTTAATTGCTTTGTTTTTATGTCGATATTTGACATGGTCTCATCAAGGTAATTTTGCCACAATTTTCGAAATGTCATCCTACGTTCTACTTTTAATGAAATATAATTAAATGCAAATATGTATCAAAATAATGTTATATTTCTTGATCTCAAAAATAGCAAAAAATGCAGAAACGAAACTTTAAATAGCTCTACTGCAAAGCTACAAAATCGCACATACGACATTGTTCTTCGACCCCGTTTATACATTGAAGTTAAAATATTGAAATTGACTCTTTTTAATGACAGTAACACCACCCCCCTGGTCTGCCTATCACAGCCAGGACTATGGCTACACCCGGATGAAGGCGATGAACGCTTCTCACTTGTACTTGGAACAGGTATTAAATTATATCTACTCATACATATTTCAATAATTCACCTTATGTTCGCCTGGTACAACATATATAATCAGTTCACCATTCTAATCACACATAAATACATATTAGGTTCTTCTTTATTCATTGTACATATGTATTTGTTTAATTTAATCTAATTCAGTGATATAAACACATATCGCACATCCCGTAGAAAAGTGATTTTACAAGAGAACTAAAACAATTGATTGAATAATGAACAAGTGGTCTCGTAGAAAAGAGATACTAGCGACATCTTGCGGAGATAAAGTGATCTAACTTAAATATGGTTTCGTGAGACATGGATATCCTCAATCACTGTGCTTTTGAGAGATAAAACGTATAATGTAAAATTTTGATTTATGACACTTTTCTACAGAATGTGTGTTATGTTTAAACTACGGCATTATTTACCACCGAAGAGCGCATATTGGAATAACCAGACCCGGCGCACAAAAGTAAAGTTCGCTAAAGTAAGGTAACGGATTGCAGCAAAATGTTAGTTTTTATCTGAACCGTCTACTAATTGGGTTGCGAAGCGATGAAAAAATTTGTGAGATGAGTAAATTAAATAAACATTTGTAAAAGTGACTAACTAAATAGTGCCACAAAATATTTAATTTTCGAAACGAGCCAGAATGTTTGTTCACCCAATTTGGGATTTGCAGTTAAAGTTTTTATACAGCCAACAATTTGCCTAACATTGTGAAAAAGACTTCTTTCTCTCATGGGCAATTCTATTGTTTTGTTTCTCTATGGAATAGATATTCAAATTGATAGACTAGCGAATCAGGTAAAGGGGAACAAACCAAGGGAAGTGGCTTGGTCGTTCTCTTTTCTGTGATTTAGTAGACAGTTCAGATAAAAACGAACATTTTGCTGCAATCCGTTACCTTACTTTAGTGAACTTAACTTTTCTGCGCAGGGTCTGGTTATTTCAATATGCACTCTTTGGTGGTCAATGATACCGTAGTGTATTCAAATCATTCTCAAATCCTCCTGGTGCAAAAAAGATGTTCATGTGGCTTGCCTCCAGCTCGTCGAAATGATACCCAGATTTCATGTTAGGGCAAGTCTATCAATTTAGATGTCTATGATCTAAGGTTAAAATTGTAAATTTAATTAAAGCTCTCAAAAGGACATAAATTTTGTGTTTAAAACAAAGTATTTGATTAATTTAGTGAAAATAGTATGAGAACCAATCTCAAATAAATAAATAAATAAACCTAAATTTTTTCATAAGAAGCAATTACTTTGTGGTTAGACATTATATTATAAAAATAAAACAACACTTTGTATTTAACCACGAATTTATTTTTTATGTATCTACCGGTTTCACTTAGACCAAGCTTCCTCCAAGACCCGACAAATAAATATTTAGATAGTGTAAAAAATGCCCTAAATTCATGTAAATCCCCAATTTTTATTGATGACTCATATAATAAAATTAAATTTTTGACAAAGAATCCTAAAATCCCCAAGTTATATGGATTTCTTAAAATCCATAAACCTAATACCCCCATTAGACCAGTCGTTGCATGTTGTGAGTCACCAAATTTTAAATTAGCATCCTTTGTAACTAATGTGTTTAACAATTCAAAAGTGTTTTCCCCTAAACACACTATTAGAAACTCATTAGACTTAATAAATGAGTTAAAAGACCTGGTAATTCCTAGTAATAGCAAATTAATATCATTTGATGTTGTTAACTTGTTTCCAAACATCCCAATAAATGAAAGTAAATCTCTTATTAGTAATTTATTAAACAATTCTAAATTGCCGAATGTTTTTTCTAGTGATCTCTCTCGTCTGTTTAATGTTTGCTTAAACCAAAATTATTTTAAATTTAATAACATCATCTATCAACAAAATATGGGCTTGCCGATGGGGGCTCCTACGTCACCATTGGTAGCCGACATATTTATGGATAACCTTGAAAATAGATTTTTTTCTTGCAAATCCCCTCTCCTCAAAAACGTGCTGTTATGGAAAAGATACGTTGACGATGTGTTTTGCATTTGGTCAGGAACGGATCGACAATTAAATGCCTTCCTACAACTTATAAATTCTTTTCACACCCAAATACAGTTCACCTTGGAAATAGGTATTAATGCCTCATTAAATTTTCTGGACCTTACACTCTCTTTGTCAAATAATAGACTTGAGTTCAATATTTACCGCAAACCAACCTATACAGATATAACCATCCACAAGACATCTAATCATCCAATCAGTCATAAACACTCAGCCTTTCATTCAATGGCACACAGATTAGTTTCTGTGCCACTGTCTAGCATTAATTTTTCAAAAGAATTATCTCTTATTAAGCAAATAGCGGCTAATAATGGCTACGACCCGGACTTAATTACTAAAATACTTAATAAAAAACAAAAACAAATAGCTACTAATAAATTCCTTTATAAAAGCACCCCGACCATCAATAACGATACTCAAAAATACAATTGGCGTAGGATTTTATATATAAATAATTTTTCTAACCTAAGCGTTTGGAACCTTCCCTTAGACATTAAACCGGCCTTTTATACAAACAATAACCTCGGAAAATTTTTAGTCAATACTAAAGATAAAGAAGATAGTTTATCTCATTCGGGTATCTATAAACTTACCTGTAATGATTGTCCTGCTTTCTATATTGGAAAAACAGCACGAAATGTCAATATTAGGGTAAAAGAACATTTACGCTGTTTGAATGGAAAAGGTTTCTCTGAGCTTGCAAATCACTTAATCTCAGCAGACCACAGTTTTAATAAAATTTCAGGAACTCGCATGTTACATAAAAACAGTATTGGTATCAAATTAGATAACTTAGAAATAAGAAAATCATTAAATACTAATATGTCAGAATTCCTCCTTAATAATCAAATAAATTTATCAAATCAAAAAAATACACCCTATAGCCCTATATTTAACTTGTTCCCTAAAATCCATCCCAGCCCATGACGTGTATATATGTATTATATTGTTATTCTGAGGTCCTTAATTATTAATAAATTAGCATTACTCTAAATATTGTCCTAATACATCAAAAAATAAATAAATTATTAGTTAGTTGAATCCCGTTAACTGTTTTGTGTTTAGATGTATATTGTTGTCTCCTTCCCTCTAATTGATTATCTATTGTACCGCCTTCAAATATTTTGTCTCTATCTAACTATGTTCTTTTGTCATATTCTTTCTCCCTCTGTCGCTCAACTTATATATAACTGATAACTGTCTTAATATGTATTTAGTTATTATTTTATCCTGAGGAAGCTTGGTCTAAGTGAAACCGGTAGATACATAAATAATAAATTCGTGGTTAAATACAAAGTGTTGTTTTTTTTTTATTTTTATAAACCTAAATTTGTTTGTTATATGTTAGAATCAATAACTATTTTTTTATTTTTAGGTTTCAGACGATAAAAAAGGAGCGGTTATCGACTCGTTTTGGATTATCAAAGACTCCCATGGAAAGTATCCTAAAAGGCAACACAAGGGAACCAAAAATCGGCCAAAAACATCCTTTAAAGCCCTCCAAATATCTTTTTAACTAATATAATATCATACTTGCCTGTAGATTACATTGAATGTGAATTATTCTTAAAGTCAGAAATTTGAACATTTTGGGTTTAAATTATTTAGTAAGCTGTCTTTTTGGGAATGTCAAATTACGTAAATAATTATGGAATAGTTGCATTTTAATCTAGGTAGCTTTAAAGATAGAATGTTTCGGCGATGCGAATCCATCCTTGTGAATGAAATGGAAAACCACCTTTTAAAATACATTTCTGCAAAATTTCAAAGGATACGAAAAAAATAAAAAATTACGTCACAAATCACAGTTATGTGTTACATATTTCGCTTAATTTCCATTGTTATCATAGACTAAAGATATTTTACATTCCAAGAGCCAACCAATGATGCTTATAAAATTTTAGTTTGGACTAAATAATGTATTTTTTAAATGATAAATAAAAACTATTTTTTTTCAACGGAGGATGGCTCTGAATAATTTTGATTAATATTTTACGCACTAGTTTTGATGTGTTTTGCCATTGTTAGGCTGCCTTTACATACGTAAGTGACTTATCGCCAAATTACCAATGTAAACTACACCCTAAGTCACTTATAGCAAGTTACAGAAGTTCTTCTTACGTAAATTTTTTGACAGATCTAATTGCATCCGCGCGAACTTACGGCTTTCTTACAGCTTATGAAATCATTTGGATTACTATTTGGATCCTTTTATCTTTCTCGACTTAATTGCATAAATATGACAGCGGCAAATCGTTGTTGACTTTTTGCCATCTTATCGCAAACAAACATACAGCTATGAGCACTTACAATAAGTTGAACTTCCTTGATTAATTACCATTAGTTGGAAGCATATTTTATCGTTCATGCAAGTAACTTATCAAAAACTTACATAAGTCGTAAATTTTACTTATGAGTGGAAAGACAGCCTTACTAGGAGATTATTTAAGATTTGGTGGTGCTAGGAATTCCCATCTATACTTTTGATGGATTTGCAGTGACGATATCATATATTTTATTGTCATGTTGTTGGTGGGTGCTGGCTGCTGGCTGCTGGCTGGATAGTAATATATAAAGTAAAGCATATGAAGGCAAACGAGGGTAAAAGTAGGATTTTACAAAGCTGACAACTGATTCTAATGAATTTCATCTTAATTATTTCACTAAGACATTTTGTTGACGTATTTCTTCACGCAATCTTTGATTTTATGTTTTTTTATTTTTATTTCTCACACAAATTTTGTAAAAAGTGCCTAAAAGTGTTAAAATGCGTAATGTTAAACGGAATCTATTTTTCATTAATTTATGTACACTCAAAAACATATTTAACTTAATCAATGTCCAATTTAAAAAAAGGGTTTCGTAAAAATAAATCGGGTAATGTTTTATATGAAGTTCATTAATATTTTTGGTATTTTGTATTATACTCCTGAAGCACTTTTTTAATAAAGTTGAAATATTTGTCATTTTATCATCGAAATTATAAAGACTTAAAACAAAACATTTATTATCCCCTATTTACAAGATAGTTCAAAATAAATCACAGCTTTTTGATATGTGAAGAGATTTTCAAAATTTTGGTTAGGTGTGCAATGCTTTCTATCATTACAGAGAATTGTGGGGAGAAATGAAATACATAGGTAATTAATAAATTTTTGGAATTTTATAATATTATTGTTGTTATAAAAAATTATGTAAATTTTTTTGTATATAATTTTTCCATTCATTCATTTTTTATTGCTTATGTTTATTGAATATATTCATTTTGCAGCGTCCTATTAAATGAGTTCTACCAAAGTTATCACCGTTCCTGTGACAATATAATAATTTTATTGTTTGAATTCAAAATAAATTTATTTTTATTGAATAAAGGATGATTATTTTTCTAGTTTTTATCCACTGTCGAATATAGTTATTGTACATTTTATAAGTATGTATTGTGTGTGTAGTTTTATTTTACCAACATTAAATACGTAATGCTTTTGATTTAGTTATAAAGCTCACCGTAGACTAGCCAGAGTAGTTGGTAGTTTATTACTAGAACCTTAGGTCAATCACCTCTTTTATTTATTTACCTCCTGTTGCACTTTCTCACTCACTGTCTAACCATGGAATTACATCTGAACTATCCTCAATATAACGTATATACCCTTTCTGATTTTAGTTTAGGCATGTTCAGAAAGTAAGTGTACTGCGACCATAACGGGCTGTGGTTTTTTTTATTTTTGAGGGTTGGCAACACTGAGCGGTAGAGAGAGATTTCCTGACCAGATCGAGCATGTAGAAATACGATAGTACATAAACTCACATTGTAGGGTCCAGTTGCGTGAAAGATGTCGGTAAGAAATCCCGCCAAGTGCGAGTCACGAGCTGTGATCCGCTTTCTTCTTGCGAAAGGAATAACACTTACTAGAATTGGAAGATCGATATTTTCTATGCTCTGTTGTTACTGGAAATGAAATAGGGTTTACACGCCTGAGACAAAAAGACACCCATCACGCTGGTGTCACACGATTCTCCATCTGACAAAATTAAAAACCACAATTTCAGCCAAAAAAATCATGACCTCAGTGTTTTATGACCGAAAATGCATTATTTTGGTCAAATTTCTGCCTCAGGGGAAACATGATATTGTGAGACCCTGATATTGTGAGACATGATAGTTTGAAAAAAAGGAACGTTCAAACTAAGGGAGAAGAATACTGACGAGAGAAGTGTGCTTGTTGCACGACAACACCCGTCCTCACACGGTCTTTGCCTCCAAGGCGCTCTTGGACTCGTTTGGTTGAGATGTTTTGAACCACCCCCCCATATTCCTATGATTTGGCGCCTTCAGATTATCATGTTTTCACCTCCCTGAAGGCACACATGGGTCGAATAAAATTTTTAATCGATGAGCAAATGCAGAAAAAGGTTTTAAAGTGGGGGAAGGAGCTGGCGGGAGAGTTCTTCGAGAAAGGCATAAAGAAACTTGTGCCATGGCTCACCACATGCATCGAATGGGATGGCGATTATGTGAAAAATAGTCTATAATTGTATCTACAAAATCCTGTAATTTTTTTTTCAAATACACTTTTTCAAAAAATATATAAAAATCCAGTTCACTTACTTTCTGAATACGCCTCGTACATCGCACATCGTAAGAAGGTCGTAAGTAAAAAAAATTAGATTTTACAGGAGAGGGAAAATATATGAAGATTCATTAAACAAGCAGTCCCAACGAATAGAGACACTAGCGACATAAGTATGGTTTTCACGGGCATAGATAATCACAATCACTTAACTATTCAGAGATTAAAATAATATTTTATAAAACAGAAAATTTTGACTTGCAACCCTTTTCTACGGGATGTGCGATATGCATTTCAAGTTATAGCATATGCGTAAAATCGTAAAAAATCTTTTACAGGGTCAATAAATTATAAATATGTATATAAATCTTATCATTCTACTTTGATGTTTCATCTTATGACACTGTTTTTCTTTATAATTTCTGTCAAGTACTTAAATATGATTTATTGGCTTTGCAACCTTGGCATATCTTTGCAACTGCATCATGTCATCAGCTTACATCTTAGGTCATAAATCAGGTTACTCAGTAAAACATATTTCAATGTTCGTCCGCTAGTTTCAACCATTTTAAACAATTGGGAATGCAGTGAAAGGTTTAATTATTCGTTGGGACCTTTCAAATTTCAAAAAAACAAAGAAGTTAACAAATTGTGTACATAATAAGCAGACTATATTTCCATATTACTCAATACATGAATAAAACGACAACTGGATAGAGTTTACATATTATACAACTAAAATAGAATGATCCATCATTAACACCGTTAAAATATTATTACTCTTTTAAACTGACCAGTCTTATGATCTCACCCTGAAATTCTTCACACACTGCCCACCTAAATTGTATCAACCCATCGATTTAACCTTCATCCAATCAAATCCATGCTTTTGCTCCACAAGGGTCAATTTATAATATCAGCGATTGGTGTCACTGAGCAGAAAATCACTAGATGAGCAAACTATACTGATTTGAAAGAAAACAAAATGTCCCTAATTTACGCAAGAAAATAAAATAAGACCTTTCAACTATAGGTCCCTGACAAGCCAATGAAATTCACTATCTGTTCAAAAAAACAATTTGGTATTTGATAAGGTGTGGTTACTTTTACGTAAGTAAGGGAAAAACTTCAGTTCATCTCCTCCTTCAGTTTATCTCTTCCAGTGGTTGGAGTGTAATCCTTAATCTTCCATGGTTAGACATGTTTTAATAATTGTAGAAGTTTTGTGACGTCCACGTAAACGATTCTCATTCTATCATTGCACCGCTTTCCTTTGTATGATAAATGGCTTTTTTATTTTCACTTAAAGGCTCAAACAAAAGTAATAATGTGATCTAGATAAGAAAAAGATCCGGCACTCTGTGTCTGCGATCCAATAACATTAAATAGATGTGTAGATAGATTGATAGAATTATGACAAACTAATTTTTACGTAGCTCTAATTGAAAGTAATATAATACGGATAAAATGACGCACTTTCCCAAAAGTACAACTAGATTTATGTCTAAAGCGACCAAAACTGATCACCAGTAAAGACCGCTGGATCGAATCGATATCTGCAATGGTGTCTCATAGAAATCTAATGTAAAAAAACAAAATGGCTGATTGGTCATTTAATGACAAAGTTACATTTGAAACACCCCTACTTAGTAGTAGTTATTCACCTTCAAATCACAAAACTACCACACACCATAGAGATTGAATTCATGACAAAATATATATATAAGATATACCTGGCAAGATAAATGATGAGTCGTTCAATTTCTACATCCGCTATATCAACTTTCGTTGATTTGGAGAAAACTGCAAAACACTGTCACATCTCTAGTGTAAATAAATAATTGCTTTTCAATTTTTTGAATAATGAAATGGAGTAATATAATTTAGAAGTGTTAATTTTGTTACGTATGTCTAGCATAATTGATAAATAAAACGGATGTAGCGGATTTTGATGCTCACTTCGTGATTTACTCACGAAATAGAGGCTTTTGAAACTCAACTTTGCCATCTTGGCGAAATAACTGCTCTTAGTTGGTTGAATTCTACCGGGTTTTAATAGTAACTTTTTGAATGATATAGCGGGTTTCGTTTCTCCCTCGCAGTTATAACATGGTTTTTGGTTGCGATAAGGGAGGTTTTGAAACTAAATTTTAGGTTCCTCTTGTTAATCGCAAAAATGTGAACAAGATGTCATACTCAGATCATTTTGTCAAAAAATCTGATATAGCGGATATTGAAATAATAGGACTCATGTGAAATCTGAATCTGGGTATTATAAGTTTTAGTTTTATGTAATATGACATCACAGACATTGTAAGATGTATTGGTAGATAAAATGCTTCTTTAATCTCATTATGTTTCCATAGCTTTAGATATGAAACTCGTGACTACATTTCACAACTCTAGTTAAAGAAAATAATATATTTAAAAAAAAAAATTGTTTTGAGAGGCTACTTTTGTGTTATTTTGCCTATTTTTTCGAAATATGGAATGTATTCCATTACACTACCGCTGCATATAGTCTGTCAAAAAAGAGTAGAAAATATAAAAAATTGAACTACAAGATTTTTAGACTGGCAACACCAATTTAACTGTCAAATATTCTTTTAAAGTCCAATGTCACTGAATGTGTAGAACACAGTAAACCACATTTTAAAAAACATTTTTGGTTCATGACATAAATTTGATTAAGGTGTTTCAAAAAGCGCTTTGCTTTCATTTAATTTAACATAAATTTGAATTTAACAGTAGATAGAAAGGAAGAATCACAACGGTGAGTTTGGTAAGACTACTTTTAGATCTGAATGAGTTAAATATATTCAGATCTAAAATTAGAGACACGATTTAAAGCCCGGGCAACGCTGGTACTTAAGATAGTATTAAATAAAAGTGAGCAAATTCTAAACTGAGCCTTATATTTTATTAGATTATCGTTTTTCTTCATTATGTTAACACAAAATTGCGAAGGTATAATAATAATATACCTATACGCAATTCTAATTTTGAGATCAGTGGGTAGCTATATTGTAATGAAAAAATATTTTTTTCACTTTTACGCCTTTTTATTTTTTATAAAAATGTAGGTTACACAGCTTTACATCAACACCATGAGTTTTATGTTTAGTATTGCCATTTGAACTACAGTGGCGCCCTCCTATGTTTTCTACTCTTATTTGACAGACTATACATTCTGGAATAAACCAATGGCTGAACAAAATACCTAATGATTTGTTCGCACTAGGCAAATAGTTTAGTCGAGTGACGAGTAACTCGCTGATTGACTGTCCAAAAAGCGTTCGCACCACGGTCGTGTAGAGTACATTAGTGAGCGGCGCGTTGCAAGATTAACTGGCTGCAACGCAACAAAGTAAATACGCTAATTAAGCTGATTGTAATGCTTATTTTAGAAGAGCTGGGAGAATAAATTAGTGAGATGAAAGTAAATAAACTATGAGTGCGAAAATAGATTAATAGCAGCAAAAATAAAGAATTTTAGAGTAGCATCTTCGCTCCAACGGAACGACATTTCTGCGGCTACTTATGAACTCTAGGAAAACGACGGGTTCGGACTTGTTAGTGGTTGAGCCAGTTCGCAGAGATGCATAGTGGGTTGGAGTTAGAATAGAACTAAATGGATTAACTCTACTAAATCGCTGACTAAATTACTCTACCAAAATTATGGTGTTCGCACACGTTCAGTTACCAAATTACTCGCTACTCGACTAAACTAGTCCGAACGAGTCTTAAGAGAAGGACTTGGTATAAATAAAATCGTATGGTACAAGTACATATAGAACATTTTGTCCAAACGGTTGTACTAAAGTGGCGGCTAAGATGGCTGCAAAGCCGGACTGTTTCCAAAGCCACTGAATAATATCTATTGGTAACTGTGGTTACGATGTATGTCGGCAGCCATCTTTGCCGCCATTTTCATATAACCATTTGGACAGAATGTTTTATTGTATTATTATTATTACAATATATTGCCTGGTCCTCTCTTAGGGTATTTTATTTAAATCGAATAATGCTATTATTTCTTCTAAAGTTCACAAAAATGCATTTTAAGTTTTCATAAAATATTTTTAAATATGTAGAATGTATTTTTTCTTCACCGTCAACTCAAAAATCTTTTTTTTGTCCTGTTATTATCTAACTAGGGGTGTGATATGTAATCAGTAGAAGTAGATAATATATTGTTATGTTACATATCTATGTACAAAAATATCCTAAATGAGTAAGTTTATTATTTTGTGCAGAAAACACTATTTATCGTAGAAAATGCCAAACAACGGCCCACCTTTTTTGCTAAATTTAATTTTTTATCATTGGCATTATTTTTTAGTCTTATTTGTTAAATTATTTTATATAGAATTAATGGCGATTTTAAAACACTCTTTTCTAGAAGAGATATTAATAATCTATTATTTAACTTAAAATAATATTTAATTATCTCTAGATTGATTTGATGCCAGTAACCTTAATTAATTATATTAACTTTAGTTTTATGCTTGCACCGAAAGCACATTATTTTATTTTGGTATACATTTAAGTTATTAAACAAATATTAATTAATTTAAATATTGCAATGTTTATTGTTGCAGATTCCATACCTTTATTGCTTATTTTCCAAAACATCTGTATATTGTCACTAAAAAGGTTATCAATGAAGTTTAACTGTTGTTATTGAATGGTAATTTTTTATAAATACGTTGCGCTAATATCAGGTGACAAAAATGTTACGTTTTAATTATTGAGAGTGCACTTGGAGAAATAGCCCCTCAAAATATTTTTAGTTATTTATTATTTAAAATGGATTAAACCATGAGTTATTATTTTTTACAATAATTTATCTATTAACTCATTCACTGCTAAAGATGATCAAATAAAGAGCTTTATTTTCCATGTACATTTGTTACTTAAATTTATTTATTTATTTGCTACCGGTTTCCGAAACATCCGTTTCATTCACTAGCAAACCAAAATCAACTTAAAATTTATACATGTACAGAAATGACTAGATTTTATTAACGGGGGTAGTGGGAGGGATTATTTTGGGGGTGGAGTTTAACCTGTTGAATGTTATTTCGAAAACTGCGTGAAAATTACCTTGATGAGTTCTGGTCAAATATCCATATAAAAACAAACTACATAATTGTTTTTTTTTTTTGCTGTTTACCAGGCAATACGTCTTATTATTTGTATGTATTACATGATAATATCGTAAGAAGTTTTCCCAGAATGGCTAACTTACTAAAAAAAAAAAAAAATTCTCCCGTTCGGCAAACAAATATCAAAAAAAAAAATTCATATGAATGTTAACTTATTTTATTATTTCTACACAAACCTGAATACACACCCTACACGAAAAAAAAACAATTCAAAGAAATAATTATTAGAAATTTAATTAAAATTAAATTTGATAATGTTATTATCGAGTTCTGCAAGTTTTTTGGTTAGTGTTTTAGTTACAGCTGTTTCGACTTGTAAGGTCATTTTCAAACTGTCTCCTGAATTAAACACAAAAACAATTAATAAGAAATAATTACATTGATGCTCCTTTGAAAACATTATTACGTTATTTTCGCCATTGACAGCTGCTAGAAGTGACGCACTAATGTTTTTGAATATTCATTGGAAAGCATTCCGAGAAGCTAGATCAATCAAATAAAGTGTTACATCAAGAAAGATGTTGGCGCAAGCGATTGTGATCTTGTCCTTCATACACTTTCTACAAGGGTTAAAAATTGCATTTTAAAAAATAAAGCTGTTTTCGTGCCCACCGGCGGGCGAACCACAGATGAGAGGTAGTAACAAATGTACATGGAAAATAAAACGAAATATCTAGAAATTGTTACATAGTTAATGTCCACGAAATACAAAAAATTATCAAATGGGCCTGACCGCACTGCCCTACCACGGTACCTAAAACTAATAAAAACCGCGAGGGTGCTGTGTTAGGTGTTAGGTATTGGCTCCTTGGTTCTTCAAATTTTGGACTTGCATCCGTATGCTTCTCAGGTACAGAAATAAGTATAATCAGTAGCTCATTTTATTTTCTGGTGCATTCTAATTTAATGAGTAATAAAATGCAAGTCTTAATTTTATTTTTCATATTTGATTGTATGTTACATAGGTATTATATATAGCATAAAATGTTTTAAACATGAACAAAAAAGTATACATCCATTCGTGGATTGTACGAAGTGTGCATAAATTTCAATTTAAAGGCTAATGTATTTATGTATACAACCGCATCTCCAGCGACAATATTACCGCAAACATGTTTGTGCAAACGTGAAACATTGGGGCAGAGCATGTTTTTGTTTTCCATGGCCAATGGAACAAAAAACATTGTTGCCCCATCTCAATGTTTTGTTTTTGTCTTGATGTTTTGAAAAATATTTGGTTGCCGGACATACAACTTTATACAAACCTTTTTACATTCCGAGTAGTTCATTTGTATGGAAACTCATTTAATAACTTTAGCCTTTAGCCAAAGGTTACCTTTATTTGAAGTTTACGACAATGTGTATTTAATAATCCATAGTTACTTCTAAAATAAATGTTACACGTACCTTACAGTTTAAACAATATTCTAGTTTCTAAGATGACCATAAAATTAACATTCCTAAATGTTCCACTAGTAATGATGAACAAAGGAAATTAAATGTATTAATATTATCAAATTATTCTTTCTTTATAATCATTTAACCTTATAAAAACTTAAAACCATTCCTTAGTTTTATAATAATATTGTGTAAATGTGCATATAATAAACATTCCCAATGTACCAATATTATTGCATGACAAAATAAATTCAATGTATTGATATTACACGCTTTTTACTTACTTTTAATGATAATTATAATCAATTGCTAGCTTCACTACCCACTGGAGCGATCACGCAAAATAAATAAATTTGCCTCGATTGCTTGAGATTTCCCAGAAGACCATTTTTTTTATTTTTTGCCAACATAAAAAAAATCATACCTTCGAATTTTAACATGTAGACATAAATTATTATAGTGCTATATAGCCAATGAATTAACTTGTATTTTACCGTTTATCTCATATTTGTAAGATTTATAAAAAAAATTGTGAAGTTTATAACCGCACGAATCCTGCGTGTTTTTTACTCGAAACTACTGTGAGGGATACTTATTCAAGTCAACATAGAATATTTTCGATTTCTGAATATTGTCTGTGGTATACTTGATAACAAAAAGGTGCATATCTATGGAAAAAGGACTTACACCCATATTCATAGTCGGTTCCTCGAGATTTCCTCCACTCGACTGTGACTCGACTCAACCTCAAGGATAAACTCGGTATGCAGAACTGAAAAAACTATCCTCGACTTGAGCAAATTCCTCAGTCGAGTCGAGTAATGAACTGTCAAACTCAAGGTACGTCGCGATCTACCTTGAGGTCTCCTCAAAGCTTGTTAACAGTTAACAGCGCTTTTCACATTATTTCTGAGGTTATTTCAAGTTTTATTAGCATAATAAATAATTTCCATGATTTTATTGACTACCTTTATGAAGATTTGTACCAATATCGTCCTATAAAGCGGTATTGACTACCTTTATGAAGATTTGTACCAATATCGTCCTATAAAGCGGTATTGACTACCTTTATGAAGATTTGTACCAATATCGTCCTATAAAGCGGTATTGACTACCTTTATGAAGATTTGTACCAATATCGTCCTATAAAGCGGTATTGACTACCTTTATGAAGATTTGTACCAATATCGTCCTATAAAGCGGTATTGACTACCTTTATGAAGATTTGTACCAATATCGTCCTATAAAGCGGTATTGACTACCTTTATGAAGATTTGTACCAATATCGTCCTATAAAGCGGTATTGACTACCTTTATGAAGATTTGTACCAATATCGTCCTATAAAGCGGTATTGACTACCTTTATGAAGATTTGTACCAATATCGTCCTATAAAGCGGTATTGACTACCTTTATGAAGATTTGTACCAATATCGTCCTATAAAGCGGTATTGACTACCTTTATGAAGATTTGTACCAATATCGTCCTATAAAGCGGTATTGACTACCTTTATGAAGATTTGTACCAATATCGTCCTATAAAGCGGTATTGACTACCTTTATGAAGATTTGTACCAATATCGTCCTATAAAGCGGTATTGACTACCTTTATGAAGATTTGTACCAATATCGTCCTATAAAGCGGTATTGACTACCTTTATGAAGATTTGTACCAATATCGTCCTATAAAGCGGTATTGACTACCTTTATGAAGATTTGTACCAATATCGTCCTATAAAGCGGTATTGACTACCTTTATGAAGATTTGTACCAATATCGTCCTATAAAGCGGTATTGACTACCTTTATGAAGATTTGTACCAATATCGTCCTATAAAGCGGTATTGACTACCTTTATGAAGATTTGTACCAATATCGTCCTATAAAGCGGTATTGACTACCTTTATGAAGATTTGTACCAATATCGTCCTATAAAGCGGTATTTACGGGATACAGAAAATCTGCTGGAATATTTGATGATGTGGAATTCCGAAGAAGATTTCGATTTAGAAAAGATGCAATAATAAATGTCCTCTTGCCACTTTTGAATTTAACACAGAGTGCCAATAACCGAGGTCTACCAATACCGCCTCTGTGGCAGCTTCTCATAGCAGTGAGATTTTATGCCACAGGGAACTTTCAGGTGAGTACATTTTTTTATTTTATTTTATTTTATTTTATTTATTAGCGTTATAAACAGTCATTACAAGTTCTTATATAACAGTGTTAGAGATAGTCATATCATTGACCAATAAAATAACGACATAAAAATCTGAGACCATAATAAAAATAAAAAAAAAACAAACAAAACAATATATGTATGTAATATAAACAGTTCTGAAAAAGTGCATCTACTCACTTAAATCTACAAAAAATGTATTTTCAAACTGCTGAAATCAAAAAAGAAAATGTAATGAAAATGAAGAAAAATGAAAATGTAAAAGAAAGATAAGGAATTAATGAAACATTAAGTTTTCCGTTGAATATTACTTTTTACGAATTTTATGAAGTTAGCAAGGTTCGTGTTAAACATGTCAATGTCTGTGCATAATCTATTGAAAGTGCTACAGCTTCTTCTTATAAACACATTTTGAAGATAATTAGCATTGCTCTTAGGAATATAAAATATGTCTGGAGATCGAGTGACTCTTATTGGACATCTGAAATTGATATTTTGTAATAGGTAAGGGCTATCAATAAAATTGTGGATTATCTTATAAAGCATTACTAGGTCTCTGATATCTCTGCGTTGATCAAGGGTTTTGAGGTTCATAGAGACATAATTTACATCATTTCGCATGCGAAATGAAACATATTTCAAAAACTTTTTCTGGACTCTTTCTATATTTGATTTATATGTAGAACAATGGGGGTTCCATACTGTTGAAGCATACTCTAGGTGGCTTCTGACGTATGATATGTAGAGAATCTTAAATGTTTGTGGATTTTTGAAAACAGAACTTACTCTAAGTATAAATCCTAGCATTTTCAAAGCCTTAGACGTGATGTGCTCGACGTGAGATTGAAAAAGAAGCTTACTGTCTAATAGAACTCCAAGATCTTTAATTTCATTTACCCTATTTAAAAGATTGTTTTTAATTATGTACGGATATAGTATAGTGTTTTTCTTTCGAGAATAGACATATGGCTAGGTACAACTTTATTTATTTACCTAGGTATTGTGATGCAAATATATGTATACCTACCTACTAATAATCTATTTTTATCACAATGAAACAATTTATATGATTTTATTTGTTTGGTTTGCAGGTTTTATGTGGAAATCTCCACAAACTGAGTCAAGCTATGGTGTCTCGAATAGTCACTAAAATATCTGAAGTACTTGCATTGAAAATCGGCCACTACATTAAATTTCCCAATGTAGACGAGAGGTCAGATGTTAAAAGAAAATTTAACAACGGGTTGGATTTCCTGGCATCGTTGGTACTATAGATTGTACACATGTACCAATCAAGTACATCCGGATCTGCCCTGATGATGGACACTGCAACGATGTCCGAAACGTTGGCTAAAGAAGGAGGTAGCGCAACACGGCATAATACCCCAAAAACAAATAACGAAAATACTTTTGGCCGTGAAAATCTTAAAACGTATAATATACTCTACAGTTTGCCAACATCATAATAAGAAATTTAATGACGTCATTCCTTCACTCAACCTCAACTCGACTTACTGGAGGTTCCTCACTGGAGGGTGAAGCCGTAACTGAACATACTGATTTCAAGGAAGTTTTTAAGATTTCCTTGAGGTGACCTCGACTAAGGTCGAGTGGAGGAGGTTTCGAGGAACCGACTATGCATATGGGTGTTAATTTTATCCGTAAACAGCTGACCAAAAATTCGTAATAAGCAGACAAACTTAACCCTTAGCGGAATTGTTGTATCCCAGTGATAACACAGACTAAATAATTATAACCTAGTGTAGCAGTGAGCTTTGTAAAATAACACATATACATTGAAGTAACTAATATATACTACTGCCAAATATCTGCCCTGGTCAAAAACTTCATAAAAAATTTAAATAACATCATATTTACGGACATTTTTGTCTTTCAGTTCAAAATTTTGAAGTAAAAAAAAAGTCAAAGTTCTGCTAAGAGTTAACAACATGATAGTTGCTATACACACCTCTTCTGCTGATCACAATTTGTTCAAAAGCTGAAACGTACCTAGAATCGGTATTTGACGGGACCTTTCAACTGTCAAAAAACAAAATGGTGCTGAATACCTACAAGATTCCTTTTTCAGAATTTGTACATCTGCAAAGAAAAAAATAATAACATTGGTTTCATTCAGCTGAACAGAGGGTGAGTGTAATAATCTGTTTGCCATATAAATGAATTACATTATATAAAATTGATTAAGGGTTTTTAATAATTTAAAATAGGTTGTTATAGTACTTGCGCTACAGTGGCTTGAGGGAAATTCGCCATGTAGGGGTGTAGGGGTGCGGCCGGCCACTAGGCGACAGCCTGGACGAGAGTGTTTTCTCCAATTTCCGGAAGCGCTGACCCGTCCCTCGTCGGCTTCTCTGTGGTGCATCAAAGCAGGGAATCCACGCAACATTCTCTCTGCGATAAAATAAAATACTACAGAACAATTATTGTACTATAAAAATATTGCGACTACTTGGCCATTCTTCGCAATAGAGTATCAAGGTTTTTATTTTTACATTGTTTCTTTAATTTTATAATTCGAAATAAACGTACAATTTTTTACATATAAAATTTTTGAATGCAAAACATAAAAAAGTTTTAATAATGGCTCAAACCCCTCAGTTCATCAAAATCATTGTCTCCCTTACTATCATGGTTATAAATATGATCTAAATGGTGTTAGAAAGAGATAACGCCATGCTTTATATTCAAATCTAAAAGTTAACCTCAAAATAATTAAAATGTACACTATTATGAATCCAAAGATTCAGACCGCAATTTGAAAAAAAAAAAAAAAAATTCGGAATTTTTTTATTAATTATTTTTATATGAAACGACATAAAAGTGAGGTGACAATAATGTGTATTTATTTATTTATTTATTTATTTATTTAAACGCCCATAGGGCTTTTACATAGAATGCATTACATTTTTTTTAATTACAGTGAAAAGAATGGGTTTACAAAATACAATACACAATACAAGTAACATAATATTTGTTAAAAACAAAATATAGGTTACATAAAATATAAGGGTTAAAAAAAAATAAAATAAAAAATTTAGGTTACATAAAATATAAGCGTTAACAAAATACAGGTAACATAAAATATAAGAAACAAAATATAGTCCATAAAATATAGTAGTTGACATAAAGTAGGTAATTTTTAAAATTGTTGTTCTCATTAGTTTACGGGATAGGTAGAAATAAATAGTTGGCACATATGGCGTTTGAAGTTTGCTAAGTTCAAATTATTGTCAAATACATCCAGATTGTTTAAGTATTTGTTACCAAGACTATGCAAACGTTGTATTGGAGAATGTAAATCATAGTTCGAATGAGATGTACGTATATAAAATGTCAATGTTTGTCTAGTTGTTCGTGTAGGTACATGTAGATTTATTAATTGCAGAAGTTCACAACTGTCGAATTTAGAGTTTAATAATTTTAATAAAAAAGTTAGATCGTTTATTTTTCGTCGGTTTTCTAATGTTGGAATATTTAAAGTATTCATTAACGACGGATAATTTATGTGCTCTAAAGGGATGTTAAGTTTAAAATTTACAAAACGTAGAAATTTTCTTTGAATTCTTTCAATAGTATGAATATGAATTTTATAGAAGGGCGACCAGACTATGGAGTTATATTCTATTAGGCTTCTAACAAGGGATGTATACAGTAGTTTAATGATTTGTAGAGATTCAAAGTTTTTAATTGTTCTTAACACAAATCCTAAAGTTTTCATACCCTTATTTGCAGTTTGTTGAATGTGAACCGTGAAGTCTAGTTTCTCATCCATTATTATGCCAAGATCCCGCATTTCCGATACTCTTTCTAAATTTATTTTATTTATTGAATAGTCGAAAAACAGTGATGTTTTTTTTCTGGAAAAGGTCAAAGTTTTGCATTTTTCTACATTTAAATATAGATTGTTTTGTGAGCACCAAATTTTTAGCATGTCTATATTTGATTGAAGAATTTCACAGTGATTAAGGATAGTTATCTCTTTATATAATTTAATGTCATCAGCGAAAAGCAACACTTTGACGTCTTTAAAGCAGTTGACTATGTCGTTTATAAAAATAAGAAATAAAATTGGGCCAAGATGACTACCTTGCGGTACTCCACTAGTGGCAGAAAATGGTTTGGATATAAAAGATTTTATTTTTACAAATAAAGTTCTACCTGATACGTAACTACTTAGCCAGTTCAACATATTTGCTCTGATTCCCAGAGCATGAAGTTTTCGGATCAGTATTTTGTGGGACACTTTATCAAAAGCCTTCGAGAAATCAGTATATATACAGTCAACTTGTTTGTTTTAGAAAATGACTCCAATATATAGTTTTGAAAGAGTAATAAGTTTGTTGAAGTTGATCTACCTCTAATGAAGCCATGTTGTTTGTCATTTATTATCTCTGTTAACGTGGGATATATTTCATCAAGAACTAGAGATTCAAAGATTTTGGGTAATACAGATTGTATGCATATAGGTCGATAGTTTGAAATGTCAGTCTCGTCGCCTTTTTTAAGTATTGGGATAATATAGCTGGATTTCCAGTAGACAGGAAAATGTCCAGAAGATAGTAGCTGGTTAAAGAGAATGGTTAGTGGTTTAGATAATACAGAGGAGCAATGTTTTAGGAAAATTGGCGGGATGGAGTCTGGGCCTGCAGATTTGTTAATGTCTAAGGAACGTAGTTTCTTTTTGCAAGATTCTTCTGTTATGTAGCAGTCTGTTAAATGTATGGTTTTTTTAAATGAGTACGAAGGAATTTTTTCTTCTGGTGTTTCCTCATCGTAAACATTTTTAAAGAAATCTGAGAAAAGATTTACGATATCTTGTGTGCTGTTAGCACATTTGTCATCCATATGCATTTGTGGTGGATAGTCTGTGCTGTCATTGTTTAGTGTTTTGATAAATTTCCAGAGATTATTTGAGTGCAAAGCTGTGTTTTCGATAGAGTTTATATATGCTTTATAACAGATTTTAGAAAGATCTTTGCATTGTTTTCTAGTTTCACTGAAAATTGCATAATCGATCATCGATCGAGTTTCTTTGAATTTTTTATGAATTTTCTTTTTTTGTTGAAGTGAGGCTTTTAGTTCTGGTGAGAAATAAGTCGGATATGTATGTTTTTTAGGAGTATATAGTGGTACATATGATTTTATGGTGCTAGACAATATTGAATATAAATTATCTAAGGATTTGTCAGTATTCACGTCCGATAAAAAAGACCAGTCGACACGGGAAAGATGATAATTTATAGATTCAAAATCTGCACGTTTGTAGTTGAGAGTCTCTTCAACGTGTTTCGGTTTGACGCTACACACATTTAGCTTAATATAAAGAGGGGGGTGGTAGTTATCAACAGGTAAGAGAGGATCATTACATTTGTCAATGAGCAATTTAGGATAATTTGATATTACTAGATCTAGTAAGCGATTATTTGCATTGTATATAAAGTTATGTTGGAAAAGATTTAAAAAATTTGTCATATCCAAAATCTCACGTGCACGATCATTCTCGCCCTCATTTACAATTAAACCACTATCACTTGATTTCCACTTCAGGTTAGGGAGGTTGTAATCCCCAAGAATAATAATTTTAGAGTTAGGGTATTTGTATAGTAGATCTTCAACGTCTTCGCTGTGACTTCGGTAGATTAGAGCATCAGACAGTGGCGGTGTGTACACAGTTGCAATTATTATCTTTTCTACGGTGGTATCAATTTGTATAAATAGTTGTTCGAGTGTATTATTTTTTGTTTTGAGTTTTCTTGATAACAATTTTTTTTTAATTGCAATTAGCACTCCGCCGCCCCTTGTTTTGGAACTGGATTTAGAGTTTCTATCGCAGCGAAAGATTTTGTAGTTGTTAAGTCCTAGTTCTGTTGATTTTATTTCCGAGTCGAGCCAAGTTTCTGTCAGCACATAAACGTCATAGTGGTGTGTAGATATGGTAGAACGTAGTTCGTTTAATTTAGTTCGTAGTCCACGGACGTTTTGATAATAAATTTTCATAGTACTCAGTTTTTTGGATGAATGTTGACGATTTTGGGAGACGAATTTACGTATTTAACTGTTATATCTGTCTCACCGTTAGCTTTTCGTTTTTCTAGTTCTACTCGTAGGTCCGTTAGATGCTTTTGCTGAGCTGGGGTCGAGTCAGAGTAAATGCGTAGGTTGTCCTTTAAGAGATGTTTTTTTCCTTGTAGTGTTCTTGCTGTCTGGGAATTATCAAAATGGATTTTTATAGGTCTTGGTTTATTGCTGTTATATTTACCAAATCGATACATTTTTACAATGTTGTTTATAACATTTACATACATACATACATACATTTACATACATTTTTACAATGTTGTTTATAACATTTTTACGATACATTTTTACAATGTTGTATAATTCATTTGTCTAATAAAATATGTGTTTTTATTTTTTTTTTCGTTATTAGTAATTTTAGTTAGAAAAGTAAGGTGAGCCATTTAATACTTTTTTATGTTTGCATTAAAAAAATTATATGTTTATTTGGAATTCTAAAATTTGTGAGCGAATTTCATCACCTTTAAGTTTTTAATTTTCGGATACTCATTTATTTGGATTTTATTGCAAAGTGGAAATATTTTGATCTTCTGATAAAATGGGCCCGAGGCCTGAGGGGTTAAAAAATGAATTCACTGGAAATTCTCAATAAGTAATATAACATTTTTATTATTGTTTGTACAAATAATTAAGTATAAATATCTGCACGGGAATATTGAGTATTATTTGAAAAATGCAATTATGTCTAAGTACATGACAATTGACAATCACAGCTGTTTGGCAATTAAGTTTCAGAATCCAGGTAGTCGTCAAGCCATTTGTCCAAATCCAAATCATCCGATACTGTGGGGTTCAAAGGTTGGACCGGGCTTGTCACAATTTCAGAAGATTTTGGCACAGAGTTGTTGGCTGCAAACAAAATAAATAATAAATATAAACAAAAAGTTCATTGTGTTAATCACCGATCTGAATGCTTAGCCTTTCAAACTAGCGGCCAAATTCTTGTGAAAGGATTACAATCAAAGATCTGTTCCAAAAAGTCAAATCAAATGCATATCTGCTAGATAGGTACTACTAAATATATATTACATACATTTTTGATTTTCACATTTTAAATTCTAATTAAAAGGTGAATCGTTTATTAGAAGGAATCTATTTAGCAAATTTAAATTATTACTTAGGTGATATTTAAGTCCTTCGCTCATGGAGAAACCAAAACCAAACTAATACTCTTTGGCAATTTAAAAAATCTTCTCAAGGGCGCAACTCAACTTTACGATTTTAGTAATTATATCAGCTTGTTCAACAAAAATATAATTTATTAATAATTTATCAATTATCAACCCTAATATGTAATAATAATTTATCAACCTCCTGAACAAAATCAATATTTTCCTGCCCTGAAAACTTGACAGATCGTGAGGCGCAACCATGGCAACCTGTCAACCCGGCAACCGAAATGCGCCGGCCGCGGCGACTAGCACTGTGAGTTGCGAGTGACTAGTTGCGTCGCCGTTGACAACCGTTGCCTGTGTTGCAGACCGCCAATGAAATTCGCAAGTTGCTTTCCTGTGGATGGCGATTGAGTTGCCAACTGTTGTTTTTTACTAACCTTGTAACAAGTCTGATTCTGTATTAATCATTCCTAATATTTCATCCAATTGGTCATCTTCTTCCTCTACGGCGATATTTTCTATTTTCTTTACAGGAACCTCTAAATCTTTCTTAGTCTGAACTTCCGATTTTTGCTCTAAAGTTTTCACCGGTTCAATTGACAGTTTAATTTTTATATCTTCAATTATTTCACCATCAAACGATTCCTCACTGTTGATATTTTCATTCTGTAATGTTTTACTTTCCGCCTCTTTTCCCATTAGTTTTTTCAGTAAATTCTTAGATATTTCTTTATCTTCTTTTTCAATAGGTAGATTCCTCTTAAATTTTGCCATGTTTTTGTTGGCGGTGTTGGTCATTCTTGTCACTTGATCAGCGGAAAAAATGGCTGGGTCAAGTCGATTTCTTTCGTAAAAAGGTACACACAAAAGCGCAGAAGAGATGTAATTCAAATCCAAGGAGAATAGATCGCTGTACTGAGAAGGCTTCTTGCTACTGGTCCAAGTTTTCTCGTGCTTGAATTGGAAATGACCCCCCCTGGATAATGGCATTCGGAGAAGCTCCTGAAAGAAAAAAAAAATTACGCAGCTGTTGCATATGTGATCTATCAGCAGTCCAGGATTTGTCAATAGGCCGTATAGGCCGAGGCCTAGGGGTGTCAGCCTATAAGTGAGTGATTATGATAGGTGGCAACTTCTAAGAAGGAGGAAGGGGCGGCGCAAATGAAGTGGCCTATACTTACTAATTTGGGAGGCGGGAATGGGTACCGCCGCCCTGAGAACCTTTATTGGATAACCAACACCTCTGCCAAAGGTCACCCCAAATGGTTCGCTACGTTTGGTGATTTAGCAGGGGTGCCCGGGTTCATGGGGTGAGGTTTGTCTAGGTCTTGGAGGCGGATACACTGAATACTGGGACATAATACGGATACACTGAACCCCAGATTCCTACACACCTCTTACACCCTTTTCCTTCCCAGAACTCTCCTCTCCCTCCTTTCCTTAAAAACCCTCCACACTGCATCTCCAAAGATGACATAGGCCCTGAGGGAAATTATTTTCCTCAGGGTCTCCTGTGTGGAGCTCATGTAAAAAAAAAAAAAAAACTTATGAAAAGTATAAATCCGTCACGAGGAACGATCGCGTCCGAACACGAAGGAATGATAAATCTAAGCAACTGTTTGGGCACGCTTGCGGCATTTACTTCAAACAAACGATTATTCTACTAAATTTCGGCGAACACACTCGGAGCACCGAAAAAATAACGTATAAATAAAGTATAAATCTGCCGCTGTCCATCAGCAGCTATGTGATCCACAAAGTTACACAAAATTACCCACACTTGTCAAAAAATGCTGCTCTTTGTGATAGAATATTTTGAAAAGGCCACCATTGTATAGGTTAATTAGGGTTTGTATTTCATAAGTACATTTTACAAATAAATAACTTGTTTGAAGATATCTTAAATTAAAATAAATGTTTTGACTTTTATGAAATAAAACTGCAAATTTAAAAAACCGTATTCAAGAGTTTTAGTTAAACAGATTTCTTGTTTAAAACTAAGAAGATTTGCTACACAGTAGCTTACCACTGGTGTAATATGGTGTATAATATTTATCAAAAGGTATTAAAACATTGGGTGCTTTTATAATTCCTACGGCAATGGCATGGCGACGGTACAAAAAAGCATAAAACGTACATTCTTTATCACAATAATATTGCATCTTTTTCTTACATACTATGTAATAGTGAGACAAACGATGTACATATGTCTGCTCCCCCAAAAGCGAAATGCAATAATTATCATACACTTCCCTCACTTATATTAAAGAAATGAGATGCCGTTGCAGTCGCCATAGCATTACCATGGAAATTTTAAAAGCAGTCAATAGTCCACAATCATCTTTTATGAAGTCATCAACTTCCATATTTTGGTCTTTTACTTATCCCCCATGGTCCCCATTCAGGTAAAAGTCATTATAGTTTTACAAACTTACTTCAAAGTCGGCGCCTTGAGAGCTCTCTTCCACCAGGTCATAATTATCCACAGGCAGTTCATACTTGGTCCAGTTACTTCTGATCTCACGCTTGGAGTATTTTGTAGGTCCATCGCTGATCTGGAGGACTTCATCAGGATCTCGGTTGGAATCTAAAGTAACCGCCACATTTGCGAGAGTTTCATCTGTTTTTACAGGGGCTGGAATAATTGTTAAAGAAAATGCAATTTAATTCACGGTAACAGATTTGTAAGCTGATATTAATGGCCCTCCACATTAACAATGTAGTGGTATCTAAAATTAAATTGATAACCTAACATAAATACATTTTTCAGCCAGTTCAATAGTTGATATTGTGATGCTTTTGATTGACTATTTTCAATTAGATAATTCAATAGAGAACTACTGTCCAATTTTTATTTATTTTTAGAGTTACTTTTAATAGTTAAAATAATTGTCAGTTTTAATTTTTCAAGACCCCCCGAAAACCACCATATGTATGGTGAATCGTGTGACGTCATCACTCCTGAAAAATTACTATAGGATCGGGCAATCAGCTGATCAACTGCCGCCATTTTGAATTCCGTTGTTCAAAGTATTCTCCCTAGAAGTAGCATTACTATTTTTTTTGTGCAGTAGTTTTTTAATATTATCAATAATAGAGATAAACTAATAAGAGTTACCTTTATTTTTGAAATACTATTTAGGCCTAAATAATGTTTCAACAAACACAACAACTAAATCTCTATAAACAGTATGTAAATAAACAAATAAATTAATACGATGGCTTGTGTCATATCATACATTCCCATACAATGACTTTACGGTGACGTCACGACACGTCTAACAGTGACGTCACCACTAAAATTTCAATAATGCCAACTTGACGGCGTGTTTTTACGACCCAATTAAAAATGGACTTTTGAATAATTTTAAAAAAATCTGCGTTTAATATTATTAAATAAAACTTATATCAGCGTTGATTGGTCTATATGAACATATTTTCTTAAAGCCATAATATTTTTCACTGGAGTTCCTTATTAATTTTAAAGAAAAGTATTACCTGCAACTGGTTTGGAATCTTGGCTTCGTTTGATCAGACTTTCATCTCGGAATGATTTCTTTGGGTCCTTGGATTCACCCTTAGTATTTTTATTCCCCTTGTAAGGTTTATCACTTTTGGCTCCTGGCTGACCCCTGGGTAAAAATACAAATAATAGAGCATTGTTATGCAGAAGCTAAGTTAAGTTACATTATGCAATGCAATTACACGCTCGATGATTATGCAATAAGAACACGCTCTAGAGTCCAAGCTGCCGAAATGAGGTACTTGAGAGGAGTGGCAGGGGTTACGATATGGGATCATATGAGAAACGCGACGATCCGAGACGATCTAAACATTGAACCACCACCACCACATTAACGCCAGAATCATAAAAACAAACACAAACCTAGCATAGCCGCTAAACTACTTGAAAACTGGGATGTTTTTCTTGCCTTGACGCGAGTAGGCGTTATAAAGGGGCACTTTTTTTTGTATCACAAACCATGTTACACAAACAAGCCCGCTAGACAAATTTCATAATTACGCGCCTTATCCCACGAAGTCGGCTAAAGTCGTATTAGCTCTTGTTAATTTATCAAGGATACCAACATAACAGTGACAGGTACGGCCGCGGATTTTCGCTGTGTCGGTTCGCGAAGTGAATTTTGGTTTTATGCAATTGAAAATTAAAATGCATTATTTTCCGCCGCCCCAAAGCCAAAAAGTAATCTTTTATAGTAATTAAGGCGAATCTAAAGTTTTTTTCTAAAAATTATTCGTAATAAGCGTGGCCAGTCCGAACCGATATTTACCATAATTGTTAATTGAACCAATATGCATTTTTATTGAATGTTATTACAAGAATACCTTTACTTACTTTCTATTTCTTGACTTGTCAGACATTTTCTCAGCGTTTTATCCTGCTCCCGTAAGATCTAAGGCTCAATCTGCTTTGAAAACATATAAACACAAACGGATTTTTTATGCGATTAACCTCAAAATATTGTGACAGCAGCTGTCAAATGTCAAACATTTGTTTATTGCCATGAGAGGAATAAAACATTATTACAGGTTTTATTTTTAGTACTTACCTTCGCCTTCTTTGGGATTAGAACTTATTATTACGGCAATACTGAAATTCCCGGGTCATCTATGAAATATCCGGAGAACGAGCGTCCCATCTTTACCAACAAAAAATGAAAGAGCTGGTTTTCCAACTCCACAACTCTTTTCACTTCAAAGCATAATAAATGAAGGAATATTTAAAAAAAATAATGTGACGGATATACAAAATGCATACCTATTCAACTACGGTAGACATTTAATTAAATAAAATTAAACAACAGCCGCAGAGCCGTAGTCCAAGGTTCTTTTAAGTATAATATTATATTAGCTAATTTTTTGGGATTAGTGTCCATGGCTATTACGAATAATTTTTAGAAAAAAACTTTAGATTCGCCTTAATCACTATAAAAGGAAACTTTTTGCATCAAATAATGCATTTTAATTTTCAATTTCGTTAAATAAATTTCGTTATATTATTAGAACCTTGGCCGTAAAACAATAGTCATGAGGAATAATATTATATTAAATTAAAAAAAACACACTTTGTAAAGCACCTCTTTTTATTAGCATTGATATTTAACAGCCAACCAGGTTTCGCTCATCTCGAGCTTCATCAGGGCTTATTGTAACAACTAAAGATAATTATCTACAGACATACATATATAAAAGAAATTAAGATTTGTATCGCTTTCTGGCACCAATAGGGTGTTGCCCATTCTGTTGCTATCTCTTTCACTCATTCTCTTAATTTCTTTTATATATGTATGTCTGTAGATAATTATCTTTAGTTGTTACAATAAGCCCTGATGAAGCTCGAGATGACCGAAACCTGGTTGGCTGTTAAATATCAATTCTAATAAAAAGTGGTGCTTTACAGAGGGTGTTTTTTAATTTAATATATAATGTCACACCACAGAGTATTTGCTTCCTTCGATAATAGGAATAATATTACTGCCTCCAGGGTCGTAGTCGTGCTGGAGTCTCAAAAGGCAGTAATTTCTCAAAATATTTTCAATCAATTTTTTCAAACTTTTGTTTTATTTTTATCGTGTAAAGCGAACAAATGTGAAAAGCATTTCTATGAAGAGCAGCCCCGGATGTACAACTTCCCCTACGGCGTTCCCCTCGATGAGTGGCGCCCCCTCTCGTGAGTCTCGTGAGGTGAGTGTCGCTTGTCGCTTCGCTTGACCTTCGACTGCTCGGGTTTATTCGGCTCAGCTGAACTCAGCTCGTGTAGTCCCTAGTTCTAGACGCGACAAGGATTCTCCTGACAGAGACATCACGTGCACTATCACGCGTTCTAAATCGTCTTAGTATACGTTCAAAAATCAACTTAGGATATTTAAAAAAAAACAACTGGGCGTTTTATGAATAATCGATATACTCGTAAAAACGTGCGCTGGATGCCCATTTTTTTCAATCAAACATTTAAATTACGATTTTGGCGCCCCCTAAAACTGCGCCCTGGCCCCCCCTAGATCCGGGGCTGATAAAGTCCCAGTAATTTCCCATCAAAATTGCGCAAAGTGAAAATATTTTATGACCTATTTTTGATAGGTTGTGTATTATTGTAAAAGCCCCGTAAAAGGGCGTAGATAAATAAATAAATTAAATAAAATAAATTATTATTTAATTTATTTATATTTTTACCATGAATCACAGAAACTATTGTTTTTAGTTGGCTTTAGACAATTTTAACAACCATCCGAATTTGTTGAATATCCTACGAAAGCAAAAAAAACTGCATATCTACCGAAGTATGGTAGATACTGACTCGGCTCACGACGAGTTCATCGAAAACGAATTCATCGAAAATCAATTCATCGAAAACAAATCCATCGAAAACGAGTTCATTGAAAACCAATTCATCGAAAATCAATTAATCGAAAACCAATTCATCGAATGATCAATTCATCGAATCGCCAATTCTTCGAAAAAAAATATTTTGTTGATATTTGAGAGAAATGCCGAGCGGACCGAGAAGTTAAAAAAGCATTGGTCAACCTAAACTAACCTAACCTAACCTAATCTAACATAACCTAACCTAACCTAACCTAACTTAACCTATTTAACCAATTTTTAAATATTTTTTTATCATCACTCTTAATCACCTTTCTGAGTTGTTTATGAGTTGGTTATGAGTTATGAGTTGTCTGGTCACAGTTCCTTAGATATCCCTTTTTTGCAGTATCAGACAATCGGAAATCGAAGATATAACCTATAAATTTTACATTGTAACTACGAAACTGACAGTTGCTAAACACATTTAGTTAAACAGACCTTTTTGGGTATTTAATTTTGACAGCTCTAATATCTACAAAAAAAGGTTTTTCGATGAATTGGCGATTCGATGAATTGATCATTCGATGAATTGATTTTCGATTAATTGATTTTCGATGAACTCGTTTTCGTTGAATTTGCTTTCGATGAATTGATTTTCGATGAACTCGTTTTCGATGAATTTGCTTTCGAAGAATTGATTTTCGATGAACTCGTCGGTTACCCTTATGAATAAGCAATTGAACACACATGCTCTTTATGAGCTTGCTCTTGTCAAATAGAGTCAGTTCCATTCACCCAGAAGTAAACAAAATAATCTATTGCTTGCAATGCAAATTATTTAAATCTTTTGACGACAGAAAATAAAAGTGTTGATTTGGGTCCAACATGTTAACAAATCCGAAAATGACTAGAAGATAAAAAATAAATGCCAATTTCAATAGAATTTGGTTTCATCTTGAAGGTAAGGAACTTTTGGGGAATTTGAACATCTATTGTGGGTATTTTAGTGACCCGTTGTTCCAACTACATTCGTGATTCCTCTAATAAATCACGAAAAGCTAGGTTTCTCGAATCCCCAACGGACAATTTTTGATATTTTTGAAAAGAATGCGCAGCTACGAACTGAGATCGAATCGAAATGAGCATGCTCGTAAGCAAGCCACTAGTTTGCATTTGATCATTAGTGGAAAGCTCTCTTGCTTATAGTACCATTATGGTTCAAAGTTTAAGGGTTTGTATTTGATTTAGTGAAGCGAAGTCCTGTTTTAACTCGACCGTTTTGTGAATCGTGTGTCTGTAAATGTACGTTCCGTTTCCATTTCAAGATTCTGGCCAGCTTCCATTTTAGAGGAAATTTTGATTTTGATTTATGAGAAGAGAAAATTAGAAACGTACTATTTTGGACGCGAAGTCTATTGTTCATAGAAATACAGTTTAACTGAGATTACTCGAGCGTTTTGCATTTCGTTTTTCTGTAATTTTGTTTTTTACGTTCCGGTTTCGGTTTTAGATGGTGGCTGTTTTGATGGTTCAGTAAATATTATTTTTTTCATGTGAATGTGATCGCTAATCGAATCGTTGTGTTTATTAATTAAGTGGGTAGGTGTTGTACCTATTTATACAAATATTATGATTTCGGAGGAAATTTTGTTTTTGATTTATCTAAGAGAAATTTTGGACGCGAGGTCGACCGTTCACTGAACTACTACACGAGAAGAGTGTTAAACCTTGGACGAGCCTGGAAGATATTATAATCGGTTATTATAGTAATCAATATCTTATGTATAAAATTAAATATTTGTTTGTTTATTCGTATTTTAAGCGCTGCTATACCGTTCATCCGATTGTGATAAAACTTTGGCGATTTATTGTCCGCAATGTATTATATTAAGGTTAGTAAGTTACTAAGGTAAACGTTATAAGGTTACTATGTATAATGGTAAGCTCTGGCCATATGGAATTTTTACAATTGAAAATGTGTGTATTTCATATATTTTAGTGGCAGGGAGGGAAGGAAAGAGAGGGAGGGTAACGAAGGAGGTGGGTATCGCGGGAGGGATCTCCCATCCATGAAGAAGGTTCCAGTTTTTACCTGAACGGCATGCTTTTGAAGATATAAGGGCTGGAAGTTTCAACCTCTAGAAATCAAAACGGTCCAGAGCATTCGAGAGTATTTGAGAGCATTCCACAACATTACAGAACATGCCGGAACATCCCAAATCATTGTGGAACATTCCAGAATACTCTCGAATGTTGTGGAATGTTCTGGAACATTGTGGACCATTCGAAGCCTTTTTTTGGTAACCGACGAGTTCATCGAAAGCAAATTCATCGAAAACGAGTTCATAGAAACCGAGTTCATCGAAAACGAGTTCATCGAAAACCAATTCATCGAAAACCAATTCATCGAATGATCAATTCATCGTTTCGCCAATTCATCGAAAAAAAGGTTGGGTTAGGTTAGGTTAAGTTAGGTTAGGTTAGGCTCCTTGCCTAAAGTTTTATTATCAAAGTTTTTTTATATATAAATTTATTGTCAACTTTTATTGACCAATGCTTTTTTAACTTCCCGGTCCGCTTGGCATTTTTTTATTTTATTTATTTTTTGTTCACAAAAAGATACTTACATAAATTACAATAAATTTTATACTATAATTAATTACATAATATATGTATTTGATTTACCCCCATAAATAAGCAGGGCTTGTGTGTATGGGGGGTGTTATTATATTGGTTTATTTTATTTTATTCAGTTTAAATTTTCGGTATAATTTTTAAGCAGAGTTTTTAATTTTTTTATGTTACTGTTCATGTTTCTGATTTTTTCAGGTACTGTTTTTCTCTCAAATATATACAAAATATTTTTTTTCGATGAATTGGCGATTCGCTAAATTGATCATTCGATGAATTGGTTTTCGATGAACTCGTTTTCGATTAATTTGCTTTCGATGAATTGATTTTGGATGAACTCGCCATGAACCCTTTTTTGTATAGCTAGGGGTACCCATTGGTAGGGGTAGGTATATAAAGCAAGATCCGTCGTGGGTTCGAACGTCAGTTCAATCTCATATTAACTCCCTGAGCGAAGCCGGGTACCCCAGCTAGTAATTAATATAGTAGTAATAAATATTTGTTATAAGTATGTACTTATATTATATACCTAGTCGTTCGAACTTGAATCCCCTTTTTATGATATTCTGAATGTCATATTATCAAAGTAAATCACCTCATCTTTACTTAAATTTTGGAATACGTTACATATTAATATAGTGACTTCCAGGAATTCTTGCAGTATTTTTACAAATCTGATTGAAGTTAAAAACGTAAACACGGAAAACCCATAAATTTGTTAGTTTCCAGTCATGCGCACCGCAAGTCACTCTGTGGGAGGGAACATTCACTCTACAGTCCAGTCGGGGGAAACTCCTTGTCAGTTCATTTTGCCATTTGCTTCGCGGGAAATGGCCAGTGCGCTTTAATGCCATTTTCTTTTGCAAAAATGCTGCATACCGTGTTTGCACTCAACCGTAACAAACCGCTGTTTATTCAGTGAAATATTTGCCAAACTGTGCATATTTTAGGAGCTTTGACAACACAATGCATACACAAACTTTGTTGTAGTGATTTTGATATTTGTGCAGTGTTTTTTGTATTTTAAAAATTGATGTAGATAACACTCAACAGTGCGCTTGTAAATTTCGCGTTTGGCAAATTCCTTTACTGAGCGGATTAGAGTCGTGCTGAAATTTCATCGTGATGAAAATATGATTTCCATTGTGTCTGAACTGTGCAGTGTTTGATCGTGAGTGCGTTGACATAAATAGTAATAAGAGAAGTTTGAATATTATTTTTATATTTAAACAGCTGCTTGTTTTGTGGAAAGGGACGATTGTTTCTGGGATTGTCCTCCCGAAGCAACCCCCATGCGTTATCGATCGGTTTACCTCCACAACCCCTAGGAATTGGAGGGTTGGAACGAGAAGAGGACGGAAGCTGCCGTGTGTTGTGTCTCACTCACTGCACAGATTGCATAGTGCATCGCTGTTTATTTCTGGAAAAGGGGAAGCATAAACATAAAGACTTCCTGAAATTGAATAGCCACGCAGAAGGTAGGTTGAAACTATTATTATTATTCTACTTCCTCTCGTTTACCGCGCAGTCTGTGCTCTGTACTTATTACTTATATCTGCAGTTCGGATAAAGGATTAAGCTCTGTACTCCGGTGTACAGTAGTGTACACGTGGTAACTTTTATGATCAATAAAAGCGTCTGCTGTCGAGAGGTTGCACTCTAGTTGGGAGTTATGATGGGGTGCTCAGCGTACAAACTGTTGTAGTAAAATGAATGTGTGTAGAATTTGAGAGGTACCGAAACTAATACAGATACTAATCTCCACCAATTAAATAATAATTAGTACATTTTTATTAAATAATCTATGGTTTGATGTAGTTACCTACATAATAATTTCGATTCCTAAAGTTAATCATTCAAAAGTTGGCAAAGCCATAAATCCTGTTTTTGTCCGATGTCTTTGTTTTTTGCGTTTTTCCTTTATGAATATGTATTTGACTTTTTTATGTCTTGTTTCAAATATTTCGTAGTTTTTACGTGTAGATATGTATACCTAATCAGTTTACACAAAACGCCATTTTTAATGGATTCTACTATCTGCTTAATAGCCTTCGCGTATATAACTTATCTTATATTGATGGTGGTTACTTACTCCTTCGGGAATCAAATGAACCAATGAACCATTTAAATAAATAAATGAGTAATAAATGTTTTTGGACTTCCACGGGACACCCGTGTCAGAGACATCTATTCAGTTTACGGTATTCTTCTAATCACATGAAATCACAAGCACCATCCTACAAATTACTCAACAATCAACTCACACGAACATCAAGCCACCTTATTACAATCAAGACGGTGACCGGACAACTCAGAATGAAACCAACTCAGAAGCACCTCAGAAAGGTCATTAGGAGTGATGATAAAAAAATTGGTTAAATAGTTTAAGTTAGTTCAGAGCTACCGGCTATTTTAAAATTATTTTTTCAAAGCTTTTAATGACATTTCTGAGGTGTTTCTGAGTTGGTTTCATTCTGAGTTGGCATGGAACCGTAAATCTGCCTTGTTTCTTTTTCTTTCCTTTTCTTTTCCATTGATTTATAATCATCCACATTTGTACAACCTTGTTCTTTTTCGTTATTTGTTTTTTTTTTATTGTTGTTTGTTCTACTTATCCTGTCTTTTATTTTTCATCTGTACTCTGTGTGTGAAACTTATATTTTTAATATAAAAATACCTTTGTCAAATTGTAACTATTTCCTCCCACCTATGAATTGTTATGCTATGAAATTCCTCCCGTCCTAAAACTCATCGGGATTGCTCTAGCAAGAAATATAAACAATAAAAATAAATAAAAATAATCACGCTCTAAATCTATCTATACTTACAAGTTTTTCAAAAGTAGTGTTGAGTTAATTCAGAAACCTTAGAAGTCGGGCATTTCAGAAATGTCTGGAATTCATCTCTAAAGATTGCATGCTTCGTTAACAAGTCCATTCGCATATTTCAGTAGATATGTTCCGAGTTTAAATGGTATAAATATCGGAAATGATTCATTAATCTTTTCCCAAATATCTCGGGCCTATTTTGGTTTTGAGTGTTGGTCGTTTGTCTTCACCAGTTCTGCTACATTTGCTAAATGGTATTAGATGATATTTCGTAAAGGATGAAACAGAGATAGATGTTTTCAATTCGAGTTGCGTATGAGCGATGCTTATTCTCAATCAAGTGCTAGATATTTTCAGCATTGCCCCTGTGAAAGAAAACCGTTCAGAATCGAAACGTTGCGTGTAATGGCTTTAACCGTGTTTGGCAACCTGATATGATTAGCCAGGTACTTTTTGTAACGTTCCGGTTCTGGTTAAAGGTGATGGCCGTTTTAACAATATAATATAAAACAGGTTAGAAATAAGAAACATTCTGAGTGCACATTAAAAGTAAAAGTACAGTAAGGAGGAAACCGAAACCAGGCAATTAAGCACCGGAAACTTGAGAAATATGGCTTATTAGAGTATATTGAAAAGGAGTTAGGATTCATGAATGGTACGATTTTTAAATAAGTTTATTTTAAAGCCTGTTTAAATTCAGCCAAATTCTGGATATTAGTAAGAGTTGAGGGAAGTTTATTCCAAATGAGCGGGCCAGTTGCACGAAAAGATCGATCGCAGTAAACGGCTCGATTTGACCTAGAAAGTTCGATTAAACGATTAGTAACATCTAGATTTTGCTGACCAGAGTAAGCTGTCTATCGCTTAAGTTTGGTCGGACACATAGTTCCGATGTATAGCCTGGCGCCATTCCTTGCAATGCTTTGAAAGCAGATCTTGAACTCTATTCTCTTCCATACGACAATCTTAGATTCACCAAAAATCATTCTCGCCGCAGCATTGTTTTTTTTGGGTAGGCCACCATATGCGTTGTTACAATGATTCATACTTGAGACAACGATCGAATTTATGAGCGACTTTGCTCCATCAGAGGGAAGGCATCTCCTGATTCGGGTAGGTACCAGCAGTCCATAGTGGACTGCTAGCTTCGCTTCTTTGGACATTTTTCCGGAAACAAAAAAACTCATCTGTTTTTCTCTCGAGTGGTAAGGGTTACGGGTTACGAGGTTACGAAAATATTTACTCAATGAGGATACTAAGATTTTTTTGAAAATTTTTACGTGGGCAGAATATCATTAATGAGGCTTAAATTGAAACGAAAAAATTTGCTTTGTTTTTAAAAATTGGTTGTTAAATAGGTACTTATTTAACGCATCACTGCCATCACTAACTAGTTAACTGAGTACCTAGTTGGTATCTGAATAACAATTTAAGTAATGATAATTGTGTTGTCAGCAAATACCTTCGTATTATCGTCAACTGTCGTCATCTTGTTGATTGTCTGTGTTTGATTGTGCAACGAACAAGATATTGCAGTTTTAATGAACACACAACGGTGTCAACTGTCAAGTGGCAACTCTCAGCTAAGAGGTAACCAAATTAGTTTTCAGTTTTTCCTATTGTGTTGAAATATATTAAAAACGTGCGATGATGATTTTTTAATCATGGAAGTGCGTAGTATTGCATATTCCATAGCCGAAACAATGTAATTTAAAAAAATAAAATGTAAATTTAATAAATAAAAAACTTGAAATGGGCGGAACGATGGAAGGGGAGTTCGAGGAGGAAGGCGGGAAGGGAGAAGGCGGGAAGGGGGAAGGCGGGAAGGTGAAAAGTGAACTCAAGAGGGAAAGGGTTCGCGGGAGGGGAATAGGAGGCGGAAGGGAAATGGGGACGAATGGGAAAGGACACGAAGGGACACACAATTTGTTTATTTCAGTGGCATTGTATCTGTAAATGTAATACTCTAGTACCACCTCATAACTTTACTTATTGTTTAGAAATATGTTTTTGCCTTATCAATTCTCTGAGTCATTTATTAACTAACCTATATTTTTATTACTTTTATCTGTATTTTCTCATAAAATCATTATCATTTTTTGTTAAATTATCTACTAATAGTTTTTGTTTTAATTTAAACAAATGTAGAAATATTTAGTTGTCCTCTCCTAAACACAAGCAGCTGCTTTATTAGGAGAGTGACTGAAATATTGATGTTATATGTATTATGTTGTAAAATTGTTAAATGTTTCAATAAAAAAATATTAATTAGAAATTCATGAAAATACAACTAAAAATAATGAACTAACTAACCATCACGCCGTTTCTCCGCAGAGGTAGGCAGAGAGGACGGACCGCCAAACAACTCGGTCTTGGCACACACCCCTTGCCTCGATTACATTCATACATCGTCTCATACATGCTCTTCTATTATTCTGACTCTTGACATGGCCCGACTCAAGTATCGGATTCATTAAACTATCTAAAAAACATAACTAAAACTATCTGTAATAGCTTTAATTGATTTTTTTTCTTTCTTATAAAATTATTCACAAAATAAATTAAAACCTCTATAAAATGAAACCTCTAGATTTCGTTTGCCACGAAATTTTTAAGCCTTTTACTACATTCGTGGCAGTATAAGACACACTAAGAATACGTATATTTTTAAGCCTTTTACTACATTCGTGGCAATATAAGACACACTAAGAATACGTATATTTTTAAGCCTTTTACTACATTCGTGGCAATATAAGACACACTAAGAATACGTATATTTTTAAGCCTTTTACTACATTCGTGGCAATATAAGACACACTAAGAATACGTATATTTTTAAGCCTTTTACTACATTCGTGGCAATATAAGACACACTAAGAATACGTATATTTTAAGCCTTTTACTACATTCGTGGCAATATAAGACACACTAAGAAAACGCATATTTTTAAGCCTTTTACTACATTCGTGGCAATATAAGACACACTAAGAATACGTATATTTTTAAGCCTTTTACTACATTCGTGGCAATATAAGACACACTAAGAATACGTATATTTTTAAGCCTTTTACTACATTCGTGGCAATATAAGACACACTAAGAATACGTATATTTTTAAGCCTTTTACTACATTCGTGGCAATATAAGACACACTAAGAATACGCATATTTTTAAGCCTTTTACTACATTCGTGGCAATATAAGACACACTAAGAATACGCATATTTTTAAGCCTTTTACTACATTCGTGGCAATATAAGACACACTAAGAATACGTATATTTTTAAGCATTTTAATACATTCGTGGCAATATAAGACACACTATGAATACGTATATTTTTAAGCCTTTTACTACATTCGTGGCAATATAAGACACACTAAGAATACGTATATTTTTAAGCCTTTTACTACATTCGTGGCAATATAAGACACACTAAGAATACGTATATTTTTGGATTGTGACTTGTGACTTCCTCTTAAAAGCATTTAACCAGCCAGCGACCGAAAATCCCATTTCGTCGAAAGTTGTTCTTACGATCGTGCAGGGCGGTTACAATGAGAAAGATTAATTATTCTCCCTACCAGCTTTTTAAAATTATTTATTTATTTATCTATTGACGCCCTATTGGGCTTTTACATATAAAATACAAATTTCATTTATAACAACAGTATAACACAAAATAAAAAAAGAATACAAAATATACAAATAAAGCATAAACTCAATGTAAAATAATAGGAATACATCTAATGCTATTCTATCATTATACCTCAATATAGATTTTATTTCATTCCAAATTTGCTTTCATTTATACCTACATCCAAAAATGCTGAAAGGCGTGATGGTAAAACATTAAAATAGTGTACTTTTTGTAATTATTTTTTGATTATAAGTATTTATCATTTTTCAATAATGTCTAAGTTAAATAAGAATGTTAAAAAAAACTGAAATATATTAGTGTGTAAGTGCGCAAATAAATACACAAACGGACCAATTTTCGTCAAGAAACACATGTACGTAACATATTTTTTAGATAATATATTGATTTATTTTACTGCATGATTATATGATTTGAAATGGGTGTGGTATAATACAAAATCTTTTTTGGAAATTTAACAAATCTGCCAACGACCTATGGTATAACCTTATTATACTAAAAATAAATATTTTTTCTCAAAATTTAAAACATGCGAATGCTAGATAAAATAACAATCTTTCGAAATCAATTTATAATTTTTTATGGAAAAGAGTGAATACGTCTAAAATCTGATTTAAAAATGACACATTTCTGGTTTTCTCTGTATACCCTCTTAATTAATGTAATTTCAAAAGCCGTCAGTTTTATTATGCGTAGGTAACCTTTCAGTTATTTAATACAAACCTGAATCTGTATTACGTTGAAATGCAATATTTCGTCTTGGGTAATAATGGATGAATAATTCTGCATTGATCGTGTTTGATGAATCGGGTGCAATTATCATTCTTCGTAAAATACGAGTTGGTACCATTGCACATGCACAATGCACAACACATGCACCGAACTGCGGCAATTTTATGATTCCTGATTAACGTAATCATAATAAATGATTAGTCGATTCCATTTCTCGTAGATTTTGTAAATATTATGACAGTTATGCTGAGAATGCTAAACTTATTTTGAATTTTAAAACGAATTTTAAAATAATGTTACTGGTAAAGTGTCGATAATATTATCTATTTATGCCTGTGTGTGTGTATGATGGTTAAATGACAACTCAGAAACAAGGAATTTCAACGTCACTTTGAAAAACGGAGGAAGGTTGAGCGGCCCGTTTCACACAATTCTTAATTTTGGATTTGAGATCAAAATACCCAACCGAACTGAAAAATTATTTTGGCTATCAAAAGGTATATCAAGTATCTAGTTCAGATTTGAGCTGCTTTATTTACTTTTGCTTAAAATTATAAATTACAGGTTATTAAAGATTTGATTGTTTCATGATGATTTTAGAGGAAACGTGGGTAATTATTTGTGAGGAATAGAAAAATACAAAAAAATTATTTTTACTATATCTATAATATAAAAATGAATTGCTGAATGTGTTGCTAAGCGCATAACTTTCTTGTACCAAATAGGATAATTCTTTTTTTTGTGTGTTCGTCATTGTCAGGACAAGGTTTTTATAAAATTTCAGGTGAGCTCTGGCTTATGAAATTTGAATAAAAAAAAATGCTATTGGTGGCACGCGAGGAAGCGGCTATTGCTATGGAAAGCGGGAGGGAGGGAAAGATGCGGGAGGGGAACCAGGGAGGGGGGGGGGTAACTCGAGAGGGGGGTTCGCGGGACGGGGGAAGGGGGGGGGGAGTGGAGTGGGGAGAGGGAAGGTGGAGGTGACGGAGCGGGAACGCGATTGGGGAAGAGGACGCAGGAAAAGAAGGGGAGGTGGAAGGGGAACGGGACGAATGGTAAAGGACACGCAGGGAGAAACAATTTCTTTATTAAATGGCATAGCAACGCATGCCTGGGACCAGCTAGATTATTAAAAAAATATGATGAAATATAAACTAAAAATAAAATTTATAAAAGAAATCATTTTGATGGATGCAAATTTATATTACAAATTAAATAGGTAACTTGGATTGCACTTGAGCCTTTGATTGATAATTGAGCCTTTACCCGGAAGAATTCGAATCCAACAATATTCTAGTTCCGAGAAAAATTGAAAAAACGAAACCAGTTATGTTTTAAAACATTTTATATTTAAAATACATAAAACATACAATTCTTTTTTACATGAGCTCCACATAGGGGGCTCTGAGGAAAATAATTTACCTCAGGGCCTATGTCATCTTTGGGGATGCTGTGTAGTGGTTTTTTTTAAGGAAAGGAAGGAGAGGAGAGTTCTGTGAAGGAAAAGGGTTTAAGGGGTGGGTAGGAATCTGGGGTCCAGTGTGTCCTGGTCATCCGCCTCCAAGACCTAGACAAACCTCACCCCATGAACCCGGGCACCCCTGCTAAATCACCAAACGTAGCGAATCACTTGGGGTGACCTATGGCAGAGGTGTTGGTTATCCAATATAGGTTCCCAGGGCGGCGGTACCCATTCCCGCCTCCCAAATTGAAAATTATTAAGAGTTTTAATTGAAAAATCTTCTAGAAAATAAAATAAATTAGAGTTTATTACTAAAATTTACGCTGAATTTTTGGAATAATGTTCTATGTGAACACTTTCATACACAACGTTATTCCACAAAACTGTTTTTTTTACTCCTCGTACCTCACAGAAAGCAACATGCTCTTCTTACATAAATGTACACATGTCATTGATGTTTTTGAGCTCAAAAAGCAAAATGAAACCATTTACGTTCTAGGTATTGTCTTGAGATCAACATACAACGTTATTCCACAAAACTGTTTCAATGGCTAAAAAGCGTAATAATATTTTTTTCTGGACAAATTCTACTTTCCTGCTTCTTATTCTTATTCTTCAGCGTCTTGGCTTTGAAGACTTTCTTGTTAAAGCCATAAGACGTTCGTTTTCTCCATTTATTCCCATAAATTGATTATTGATGACGTGATTTTGATAAATGGCGTTATACAACATTCTTCCACAAAACAAACTTTAAAAGGCTGCCACAGGCCTACTTTTTTTTCTTTATCATAATTCATACCTTAAAAGATGCGTATTGAATATGCCCAACATTATTTCATCAATAATTTAACTTTGATAGATTTGTTGGATACACCATTATTCCGGGCAAGGGCTCAATTATTTATTAATCAGATGAATAATTTTCCCCAATTACTCATAATTAACCACTTTTTATTTAATACAATATTATTTAATTAAACAAGACCATAATAGATAGTGCAAGAGGCCTCCCGGGAAAACCATGCTAGAAAAATGCACGCCAAGTAGGTACGCTACGTCACAGGAGGCGGGGAAATGTGAAAATATTATGGAGAACACAACTTTTTGAATCGCTACATCTCAGAAATAGTGATTTTTAGGAATAAAAGTATAAGAACTGTTATTTACAGACTTAGAGTGTAGACTTTAGATCTTGCAGATCTAAATAATATACGCGAGTATATGATGAACATGTATTTGTTGTTATCAAGTTTAATTTGTAGAACTCCATTTTAATTTTATTTTTTTTATTAAATAATCAATAATATTATTATTAAATTAATAAAAACAGTTTATTTTCAAACAAGTTCTGCTGTGTAATTATTGTATCACAGTTTGATAATGCCTTCAGAAGGCGAAACAGCTGTCACGCGTAATAATAATTACACAGCAGAACTTGTTTGAAAATAAACTGTTTTTATTAATTTAATAATAATATTATTGCTTATATAATAAAAAAATAAAAAATAAATAAATAAATAAATAAATAAAAACATGTATTTGGTACTATACAGGTTATAGAGCTACGTAGGGAAAGAGAGCGAGCCTGTACATACATCTCCTTTTATACCTAGATATGTTGTCTCGCTCTTACATCTTCAAAAAGGCAGGCGTGCCACCTAAACCATTCTCACAAGAACATTTTTTTATAGATAATTGCATGATCTACAATTTTTGACTGATTTATTTTTATGATAAAACTTACCGTTTGGCTGAAAAATGCAAAAAAACCCATATTTGAGGATTTTGAATTTTTTTTTGCTGATGTGGGAATCCCAACATTCGTACCAATGTTCAGCTCTATGCGAATTATTGTAAGCTTATCCCTTATTTTAGCTAACTTGATCAGACCATTAACACCCTGTATATAATTTTTATTTAATAATTGTGGAATAACATAAATTAATCCCTTAACATCCTGTATAGTATATTTGCGGCGTGTTCCAGAGTGGTAGATACTTTCAGTATCGACCTGGTGAAAGACCAACCATAGTTTGTTGCATGGCTTTAGCCGTGATTGGCGATTACTTCTCCACCTACCGACAACCCCATCCCACTTCCTTTAAGGGCTAGCGAGACTATCAAGCTTGGCTCAATCACGTAGTTTTTTGTCTGTGGCTAGAGTTTTGAGTTTTGACCGCATTTTGACCGTCTCCAGAGGTGGCTTGACGCTTGAGCCAAGCATTGCGCAATAATCTACGTTATTGCGCAATGCTTGAAGCGAATTTATATTTTTTGAGCGTAGACAACAAATCATAGACAAATAAGTACCGGAGTGGTGATTTTAGATATTACGTATCACGTAAAACATTTATAAAAATTAGATTAAATTATTACAAAATAGGTATTAATTGTTTTTGTGTTTAATGTGTAGAAATCCATCGGATTTTTTTTTTTTTAAATTTGTAAATATAATTTAATAATGTTATTACGTCAATGTTATATTAATATATAACATTTATTATAACATAACAAATAATTCTTTTTCTTTACTAGATTCCATCTCGCACAAAAATCACTTTCAACTACCGAAAATGACAAGAAGCCATAGACAAAGGAGTAATATGTTCAAGTGCCTCTCGAATGAAAAATCGTCTAGGCATAGACTAAGGCTTGGCTCAACGGCTTGAAGCGCGCATCAAGCTGTTGAGGCAAGCATTCATAGACAATAACGGAAAATAAATTTACGTGCTGGCCGTCAAGCCGCTTGATAGTCTACAAGCGTTCTGGCAAGCATTTGTCTATGTCTAGATGTGATTTTCGATAGTTTGTTTGGTTTATTTATGGTTGACAGTGAATTTTGTGCGGCTGAAATAAAATGGAATATAACGGAGACAAAGCATTCTTAGCTCTTGGGTTATCTTTGTATTTTAATAAAAATAAACGAATTTGGTGTCAAGAATGGTACAATTTGTGATCCCGCTTTACTCATAAGCATTTACAGAGCGTATTACAGGCACGGCACCAAATGATTACTTACACGCATTTTTTCAAAATAGATGATCGTACTTACGAAGCATTGTTGTATATTTCCGTTGATATTATGAATAAATGTTATAATTAATATTTTAATATAACATTAATTGATAAAGTTGATAAAGGAAAATTATTTAATACCTATTTCTCAGATGTTCACAAGACCTAAACAATGTTTTAAATCAGTCAAAGCAGTTACATCATTAACAATAAGAAAACAAACTTGCAGAACTGAATACTTAATAACATTAATAGCAGTTACAATACTATTAAACAATGAGAGAAAAAAAATACTTGCAGAACTAACTAATAATAAATAATACTAACTGGTACCCGGCATGCGTTGCAATCCCATTCAAAGAAATAAATTAATTCTCCCTGCATGTCCTTTCCCGTGCGTCCCTGTTGACATCCCGAGTCCCTTTCCGAGAATACTGCACAAGAGTCCCAACTGCTCCCGTCTGGAGCCAGTGAGACTATGGTATCCCCGATCGTGGTATGTTGTGAGGCTGTAGGTATTGGGGTGGGGAAGAAGATAGGAAAGAGGAAGGTGGGGAAGTACCTGGCTATTTAGATCTGGTCACCAATCACGGCTTATGCCATTTCAAGCAACGTTTCAATTCTGAATGGTGGTCTACCAGGGCGATACTTAGAGTATCTTCCAATCTGGAACGTGCCGCAAATATACTTTATATTATTTTAAAGAAAAAAATTGTGAAATAACACAAATTAATCAAATAAAATTTATTTGACACGCCGGGATTCGATCCCCCGACCTTCGATTTACGAGTCAAGAGCCTTACTTACGTCAATTTTTCTTTCCGTAAGATCTTTCCACAAAGTATAGGAAGACTTAAAAAAAACTTTCAATTCCTTCCCCTCCCTCCAATTTTCTTACTTTTTCTTTCCGGAAGAACCTTCTACAAAGTATTAGAAAACTAAAAAAAAAGATGCATGAAGTAGGTAAAGTGGTTCTGAAGTTATAGCGTGACCAAGGGAAACAGGGATTCATTTGTAGAAATCCATCTGATTTTTCTACAAATTAAACACAAAAACAATCATTAAAAACGTAGAAATGCATCTGATTTTACTTTTAAATTACCTAATGTAAATAATATTTACATTAATTTAAGAGAAAAATCAGATGCATTTCTACAAATTAAACACAAAAACAATTAATTCTTATTATATATTAATTTTATCTAATTTATAGAATTGTTTCATTAAAAATGTAACAAATTTTGAAAAAAATCTTTTCTTTTATGTCGAAGAACGCTAACTATTAATTTACATGGGGTCCTATTTTATAAATCTGCGATTGTTTCGAAAATGTAATTAATTTCAAGAAATGGCCAAGATCACCTTTAATGAGTGATAGCCAAATAAATAATTTAAAAAAATATATCAATTCGCATCAAGCTCGCCACCAGCACGTAGCTTGCTTCAAGCGTCCTCGGTAGACTGTCAAAATGCTTGGCTCAAACGAAAACTACGCGCAGTGTTGCCAGCTTAACAAAAAACTACGTGCTTGAAAGAAATTGCTATTGATAGTGTCGGAATCTCTTTAGCCGCACAACATACCCCAATTGGGGATACCATAGTCTCACTGGCTCCAGACGGTTAGGAGCATTTGGAACCTTGTGCGGTACTCACATACAAAAAAATCCTTTTCAAATATCGTCATAAGTCAAACTGTAAAGGTTTTCATGGCTTACATTCGTAGATAATTATTAAACGTGCAATTATTCTGAAGGAGCGTGCAAGGAAATTCATACTTAATGTAATAGCTAAATGAGAAGTTGAGCTCTATTTATTTAGAGAATGTAAATAGTCAGAGATTATAACAAATGAGGGGGTTACGATTCGCCGGTTCTTCGCACGATACCAACCATCTTTTACGATTCCAAATATTTATTCCAACAATCATTAATGGAAACTAATTACTCTTAATTACATCCCTCAATGATGAAAAATGTGCGTCTTGCATAGTTTTACTAGGAAATATATCACGTAATAAAAATGTGCGTCTTGCATAGTTTTACTAGGAAATATATCACGTAATAAAAATGTGCGTCTTGCATAGTTTTACTAGGAAATATATCACGTAATAAAAATGTGCGTCTTGCATAGTTTTACTAGGAAATATATCACGTAATAAAAATGTGCGTCTTGCATAGTTTTACTAGGAAATATATCACGTAATAAAAATGTGCGTCTTGCATAGTTTTACTAGGAAATATATCACGTAATAAAAATGTGCGTCTTGCATAGTTTTATTAGGAAATATATCACGTAATAAAAATGAGGGCACGGCAATAATTACACTTTTTTCTTATTTGGCAACGCCAAGATGGATCAAAGCAAAAGACACAATTATCTCGGGTTTATAGATTACTAATGTTGTCTGGGGAATGGGAAATACCTTACTTATAATTCCCCAGACAACATTAAAATAATCCATAAACCCGAGATAATTATGTTTACAGCTAATAGACAAATCACTAGAAATCCAGTCGTCGAAGACGACATGGCAACACATTTGGAAAAACCATTTAAATTGAATGAAATTCTTGTAGACTATCCTCCCCCATACGTTACGTACGAGGCGTATTCAGAAAGTAAGTGTAATGAATTTTTTTTTGAAAAAGTGTTTTAGAAAAAAAATTACAGGATATTGTTGATACACTTGTTGACTATTTTTCCAAATAATTGCCAACCCATTCAATGCATGTGGTGAGCCGTGGCAAGTTTATTTGTGCCCTCCTCGAAGAATTCTCCCGCCAGCTCCTTACCCCAATTCAGGACCACTTTCTGTACCTGCTCGTCATTTTCATCCATACATGCCTTTAGGAAGGTGAAAAGATGATAATCTGAAGACACCAAGTCAGGGGATTACGGGGAGTGGTTCAAAACATCCCAATCAAAAGAGTCCATCATCGTATTGTGGCTCGTGGCTAAGGCTGTGTGAGGATGGATGTTTTCGTGAAAAAAGCATTCTTCTCTGGTCAGCATCCCCCTCCTTTTATTTTGAATGCTCCTTTTGAGTGTTTTCAGGGTACACAATATTGTTGTGCATTGATGGTCTCAACCTGAGGCCGAAATTCGACCAAAATGATGCCTCTTCGGTCCCAAAACACTGAGGCCTTGATTTTTTTTGCCCTAGATTGTTGTTTTCAATTTTTTGACAGATGGGGAATTGGTGTGACGCCACTTTGACGACTGTTTTTTTTCCAGGAATGTAATGAGTCACCCACCATCATCTACAGTCACAATAGAGCTCAGAAATCCGCACCTTTTTTTCTTGTAAGTGTAGGTATTCCTTCCGTGAGTAAAAAGCGGATCACAGCACAGGGCGGGATTTTTAGCCGACATCTTTCACGCAACTGAACACTACAACGTGAGTTTAAGTACTACAATGTTCCTGCGAAGCTCGTTCTGGTCAGGAGACCGCCCTCTACCACTCAGTGTTCCAACCCCAAAAAAACTAAAAACCACCGTCTGTTATGGTCACTTTCTGAACATGGTAAGTATATAAACTGTAGATTGAAACATTTGTGCCAGTCTGAAGATGGCTTTAACAGGTTGAAACCATTTACGGTCACAAATAAATTAAGTGGAAATAATTTTATGGATGTTTTATTATATTATTAAACGGCTCTATTTAAAAAAAAACCATGCATTTAAAATTGATATGGACATATAAAAATCTCTTTGATAGGTGACATAATTGGGTAAGGAAGAATCTGTAACTAAATTTTCCCTACGTAAGTTTTCCCATCTAAAATTATTGGATATCCTGTCAACTGTTAATGTCACAAATCAAAGAGTTTAATGTCAATTAGAATTAGCTAAACGAGAAGTCAACTCACAGCAGATAAAATCTATCGAGCATTACCTGCAAGACAAACTGTCTATTTCTCAATCAGTAATTAATCAAAGTTTAGAAATTCTAGTAAATCGATTGATCTGCCGCTGTTAACTATTCTGCAACCTGGCGACGATGGTTTTGTTACGTATTGCTTGCCCATTTGTGTGATATAATCACGACTTAACAGCGATTATCTTTGATTTAGATGAAAATAATTATCGGCATCTGTACCGGTAAAACACTGGGTAAGAAACGATTCCGCGTAATCAATTAGTACAGTGGTCGAAAACGGTGACCGGACAACTCAACAACATACAACTTCAACACCTCCTCTGAAAAGTCATTAAAAATGATCTTCTACCGCGTGTGATACCTTCAGAAAACTAAAGTAGACAAGAGTGGGAAGGATACGAAGCACCGCACAAACAGGACACCGATTATACTTATTTCATTCTCTCGCTGGCTAAATCCCATAGATGTAAGCGTTTATCTCTTTTTAGTATCGCTTTTTTACGTTTCATCGAGTTTAAAATCACAACGGTGCTAAAGAAGTTTCCACTTCAAAAATAAAACATGTGTGCAGTTCACACGCGGTAGAAGTGAAACCTTCAGTAAACGAAAGTTGACAAGAGTAGGGAGGCTACAAAGCACCGCATAAAGAGGAGATCGATTATTCTATCTCATTCTCTCGCAGGCTAAATCCTATAGATGTATGTTTTGTCTCTTTTTGGTGTCGATTTTTCGTTTCATTGATTTTCAAATCACAACGGTGCTAAAGAAGTTTTCACTTCAAAAAATTGTTAAATAGGTTAGGATAGGTCAGAGTGTCTTTGAAGTGAAAACTTCTTTTAGCACCGTTGTGATTTGAAACTCGATGAAACGAAAAATAGCGATATTAAAAAGAGACAAACACAAAACACTACCTTTAGGGTGAATTGCAACACATATCCACATCTACAGGATTTAGCCTGAGAGAGAATGAGATATAATAATTGGTGTCCTCTTCGTGCGGTGCTTCGTAGCCTTCCCACTCTTGTCTACTTTAGTTTTCTAGAAGTTTCACTGCTAACGCATGTGAATTGAACGCTCTGATTTTTTTTCATATCCGAGAAGTTGTATGTTGCTATGAATAAAAGTTGTATGTTGTTGAGTGGTGCGGTCACCGTTTTCGACCACTTGTCTACTTTAGTTTTCTAAAGGTTTCACTTCTACCGCGTGTGAATTGCACATTCTGTTTTTTTTGTAGATGTCTGACAACGATCGATATAAACTCTGAAAGTCGGGATTATATTTTTGGCCCGTGATTATGCGCCAAAGATTTGACAGGAGAACAGAAGTTCCCAACAGATGTTATTGGACAGGGTTTAGTTTCTAGTTTCTCCCATCGCGAGACGCTATTCCTGGACTGGTAAATAAACCGAGATTTGTTCCCGAAGTCCCGAAGTAGTGAGGTGTCGAGAGTCCGGTGGATGTGTTGAATGGTGACGCGATTCGGAGACTTGGCCGTTTCTTCGGTTACTTCAAAGTGCCAGAAAACTGGAGTTATGGAGATTTACGAGTTGACTTAAATAACGCCGAGTGACTATTTGATCTACTAAAAAGTTTACTCGTGTAGAATCAAAACCGTCTTGTGTAAATAACGCTTTGACCTGACAGCTAAATGATGAATATATTTTGTTCAAACATAATTTCTTAAATGGTGGATGTTTATTTATCAACTACCAATCATCAAAAACACAAATTTCGGATGTCTGTGCGTAAGCCTTGCGTGAAATCTGGTTCGATGAACTCAAATTTGATTTGAATTTAAGTATAATTTCCAAATTGGAACTGATTGTGTGAATAATTCAGGCAAGCGCTAAAATAGGTAACTTTTTATTTACATTAGCACCACACAGGGGGCATCATGCACAAGCACAGGCACATGCTGTCTGGAGGGTCTTTTTATGGAAAGGAAAGAGAGGAGAAGTTCTGGGAAGGAATAAGGCATGAAGGGTGGGTAGCAATCTTGGGTTCAACGTGTCCAGGAACTAAGGACGTATGAACCCATCCCTCCCACTACGGTGCAAGGTGTGGGTTGAGAGAGTTCTACCGAAGGTCTCCCTCAACCGGTCTCTCCTGATCCTGCCTGCCACGCATTAGGTGGGCAAACACACCGTCGCCGAGACCTAGACCAATCTCAACCCCATGAACCCGGGGACCCCTGCTAAATCACAAATCGTGACGCACCACTTGTGGTGACATATGGCAGAGATGTTGGTTATCCAATAAATGGTTCCCGTGGCGGTGATTCCCGCCTCCCAAATTCCACCTATGATATTATAATATTTTATGAAAATATTAGATACATCATATGTTTGGGGTCGATGTTTTTTATCTTTGTCAAACGCTTCTCACACCTTCTCTAACCATCTTATTAACCTAACTTCAAAAGGTTCTTATGACCATGTCCTTTTGTCTATCCCATTATTTTTAGAGGTCAAAGATGGTGACGACGATTCCCCGAATTCTAAGGTCACTAAAAGACAAAGGTCAATGTCTACCTTCAAACAATACACCACAAGCTACACACACAGTATGATAGTATTCCCGGGTCCACCAGTCACCAAGCGAGACGTCAGGGACCACGCCTCGCAGAAAGTGATAAGCGGCGGCGGGGCCCATTCTTCCATGAAATATTTGCTAATATCGGGACTTGGGCGGAAATGCAAGCTAATTGAATATTGAATACAATATAGTCAGCAACGAATGGAAGGCAATACTGGACTTGAAAATTCGATAGTCACAAACTTTAATATTGTATGCCAAAAGCTTCGTTCACGAGATTTCCTTTTTAGTAATCGTCTTTCCAAATGGACTCGCCTCTCGCCGCCGCGACCCTTTCTTATTAGGCTAGCTTTACACTAAAAAATAAATTTACCACTTACGTTTTTGTGTAGTTACTCACAGGAGCGTTTATATATGCATTCGAATTATGGTAATTAATGCTCACGAAGTTGTTCGGAAGTTCAACTTATGTGTGCTCCTAGCGACCATAGCGACAGTTTACATCTATTCTGTAAATATATATGCGGTAAGATGGCTTCCTGTCAATAACGATTTGCTACTGCCAAATTTACGAGATTTTGTCAATAAAGTGTTGGAAACAGTTGAAGTAGAAGTTGGCTTGAGAGAAACAATTCTCCACGCACTTGTCTTTTGTTAGGGGCGGAAATTAATGGAGTTCTTTAACGAGAATTGCTCATAAGGGTCCTTTTCGAAGAAAAAAAACTCTTTGAGCCGCTTTCGAAATGAAAAACGCGTGACGTAGTTTGAAGTCTCAAAACAAATGATATTTTTTTACTTGTATTGTAGTTAATTCGAATCTCCCAGAGGAACATGGACGGCCCTATATTTTCAGCCTGCACAGTAAATTTCTACGTAGCATCGCGTTCATTGGTCAAATCATTGTACATATAGTTTCATATCGGTGATCGATGAACCGGTGGATGCAATTTTTAGCCATAAGTTGTTGTAGTGGTTTGTCTAGTTTGTAGTTAGAAGTGAGATAGTAGAAATATATTATAAGTTTGTACAACGCCCTTGAGGTGATTTTTCACAAACACGACGCTATATGTATAAGTCATCCAAATATTAATATTTTTATTATGTAAGAAAATGATCACTTTTCCTTTGGAGGAAACCGAACTACTTACATTGTGTATCTCATCTTTTGAAAGAGCTGTGGCATTATTGTGTTAAGGAACGTATGTTTATTGCCTCTTTTGCCGTCACGGTACCGTAATCGTGGATCGTCACGGCACTAATAAAAGCGTCTAATGTAAAAAAGAACGCTAACCACCTGCATTATAATATGCGATCCTAAGGTGTGTAAATAACCCCAAACCCACTGAGCTTAATACTCACAGATTTGATTATGAAAATCTATTTGCGCGAACAAATATATATCACAAAGAATGGCAATCGAAAACTCAGGGAAAATAACAGATTCACCAACCTTGTATGCAGTTTTTGTAGCTGGGGAGGCCTCCGTAAATTTGTCCACTTAAATTCCAGATCAATAATTCTTTTGTGACTTGAAACTTCCACAAGTAGTTATTTGCCAACGATACACTACTAGTTAGTTTTTCACAATGATTGAAAATAAAAAAATAAATAGCAAAATTTTCCAAAACAACAGATGACAGTTATTCACTTGTTTGAATTCTATTTTCAAACCATTTCAGGTGTCTCTGTTAAATCCAAAGAGTACCTAACCACCATTCTTGTGATTTAAATATATTTATTTAAATTTTCAAACAAACACAATAATAAACATATTGTAATGCCTAACCACCACATTTTCTGGCAAATTTGCCAACTAAGGTCACCAAGCCATCGTGGTTTCTTGCAAACACCATTCCTTCAGCTTAATCTGTGAACGTCATTAGTCATTAGTCATTAGTCATTAGCAATATTTACCTGCCAAACAAAACACACTCTCATGAGTTTGTATCGGGTGACACGAAACTGCCTTATCCAATTTCAGATACCTACTCGGGTCATAGACCACCGAGGGAGAAAATTTATTCATACCCTTGAGCGTTAACACCCACACACCACTCGTAAATATGTCCACATCACAAACATCCTTGGGGCGTGATATCGATTGGATTTTGGTATCTTTTGTAAGTAGGTAAATAAAAATATCTTGAACCTTCTCATTTAAGTACATGATTTAACTTTACGGCTGTCGAGCGTTATTTGGACAGAATAACGAATAGATTTGTATCATTGAAGAAGATAACACTAACAATCTAAACGAAAATATGAATGAGAATCAGACACAGAATAATAAAAATATATAAAAAAAGAAAATAAATCATAATGTGTAATTCACAAGCGGTAGAAGTGAAACCTTCATAAAACTAAAGTAGACAGGAGTGGGGAGACTACAAAGCACAGCATAAAGAGGAGACCGATTATTCTATCTTATTCACTCGTAAGCTAAATCCTACAGATGTATGTGTTTGCCTCTTTTTAGAGTCGCTATTTTTCGTTTCATCGAGTTTCAAATCACAACGGTGCCAAAGAAGTTTTCACTTCAAAAAGTCTCTTTTGCTAATGTTGCTTTGAGATTAAGTTTTATTATGTCTTAAAATTAGGTAATTTTAGGTAGGGGGGGAAGGGGAATATAAATATGGAATATAAAGATGCTCCCGATATATCCCACCCTGCCGTATTAATTTTCGGTCGTACGCGTTACTTCTATTCGATATTTCTGAATACTTACATACAATATGCAGTCGGCTTTGGGAAAAAACGGTAAACCTGTTTTTAAAAAAACATAACTAAGTGTTTCTGAAGTGGTGTGCAGAGAGGATGTACCGCCAAATAACAAAAGCATAAAACGTATACTTCGAATATAAAACTACTTGTTGTTGTAGGTAACCATTTTATAAATCCGATAAAAACTGGTTGCAAAAATAAGCAGTTCTTCGGATACACTGTGATCCAGTGACAGCTAGTGGCAGGCAATGACGCCATATGTAATCTCTCCATATCCGGATAGATACTTAAATTCTATAAATCCGTAGTAGTTATGTCTTGGGAAGAAATATCCACATCCGAGCTGCTCGCGGAAGTAGCGTCTTCTTGTGTTGAATTCTTGAATTAGAAACCGAATTATAGCAGTAGCTTTGTGTGAAATTCCACGAACACAAGATGTTATTTGAGGCGCGGCCGTTAAACGTGTCGTCCGACATGCACTCGTGGCTGGGTTCTGAAATTCAAACACGCAGACGCTAACGTAATACACTCCGATTTTATAATAATTATAATTCCGGGTGGCCAACTTTGTGTGGATCGACTGTAGGGTCACCGTATTATATTATATTTGAGACTACTAAAATGACTGAAGTAACGTCATGAGGCAAAATGCATTTATTATTTATACTGACTTTGATTGTCTGACGCATTATTTGAAGATATAGATTCATCTTTCAAGATTTCGGAAGATATTTGTTTATCTCGTTTCGAATGTAATAACATACTATTAGAAATGAATCTCTCAAAATCTTTAACAATCCTTCACTTAAATATCAGAAGTGTCTGTAAAAATTTTGATCATTTTACACTTGCATTGAATGAACTCGCTTATAAACCGGATTGTATTGTGTTATCGGAAGCCAGAATTAGCGACTACTCAGGTACCTATAATTTACCTGGATATAATAACTTTGTTACAACTTACAAAATAAATCAAAACAGCGGAATCATTGTTTTTATAAAATGTATTCATGACAATATTTCCGTTAATGAAATACATATCGATCTTGTAAACTGTCTTCATATTCAAACTAATATAAAAAAACACATTTTTTGATATAATAGCATTATATAGAACACATCACTCGAGCATTAGTAATGCATTTATTGTGGGCGATATCAATATCGATATATCTGATGAATTTGAAAACAATACAAATAAAGAAAAAACTGATTATATCAACACATTAACGGAACTAAACTTTAAACCATGTGTAAAAAAATATACGAGAGAATGTCTTGGACAAAAGCCATCTTGCATTGATCATATCTGGTGTAATACTAATGAAACTGAAAAAATAAAATCAATTATTTGGAAAAATAATATTACTGATCATCACACATGCATTGTAGTCTTTAAAAACTGACAAAATAGATGTAAAAAATTACTCCGGCAATAATTTTCCAAAAACTATAATTAACTACGAAAAATTACAACAAAACCTTAACATTGAAAATTGGGAAACTGTTCTATCCTCTAAATTTTGAATCAATCTTAAATAAGCATATAAAATCCTCGTCTTCCATTATAAAATACTCTCCAAATACTAAATTCAAAAAATTAGAACCGTGGATCACCCAAAGAATCATAATCTCAATTAGACATAAAGAAAAAAAATTATAAGGAACATAAAAAATTTCCAGAAAACTATAAACTATACGAATATTTAAAAAAATCAGAAATTAACAGTGTTATATTATCCGGAAAACCAAAGAAGATTTCTATAAAGAAAAAATCAATATTGCTGGCAACAATAATAAAAAGGTATGGCTAACTATCAATGAAATTATCAATAAAAAACCAAAAAAATCTAACTTAAACAAAATCACAGATATTGATAACAAAATTTACGATGTAAACACGGATCCAATGAAATGTGCAAATATTTTTAACAATTATTTTGGATTAGTTGGTGAAAAATTAGCACTTAAAATTAAAAACATCGAAAATAATGAACTATATACATCGCCTTCAAATCATTGTAACACCTTAACACAATTCCAACGAACTAACTAACGCTGATGAAATCAAACTAGTGCGTCAGGCGCTCGGAGCAGCCTGACGCATCCCCTTATCCCTTATTAAATAAGAGGGATAATTAACTTTTTGAGACCTTAAAAGTGTCAAATAATGTTCATTACTGTGTTTAAATTACATATGTGAACTCAACACAATTTAATCGTGAGTAGTGTGGACGTATAACGAGTTTTAAGAATATGTGCAGATTGTTATCGTGATTCATTAGATGCGAAGTGTTTAAAACCCAGGATGGGTAGCGAACATTTACCAGATGTGGTCATTTGTTTGGTCCTTGGGTGTCATAGCCGTACCCCTGCGCACCCCGCACCTTTACTGCAACCCCCGCTGCTCGTCGCTACGCCCGCAGTCGCTGTATTTACGACTGTGGACCATATGACCCGTTCGGTGTGTGGGCCACCGAAGCGGCCTTCTAAGAAACGCACCAGAGAAGAGAACCAACTGATGACCTCTGCAATCTCTACATCCCTAGCTGCCCCCGCTGCCAACCGCCCGCGCCTGCCCCCCGCCCCTAAGCACATGGACTATGAAGTCATCGGACTGATCCCGCGCCCTTCGGTTTCTACCAGTACCGTACGTATGGAGTGATAAATGACAAAATAAAATATCTAAGAGAAAGTGTATAAAACAACAATCAATAATAATAAACAGTTCACAGTGACAATTATTACAGTGTTTTACGAGTATATACATTTTCGTTAGCGTTGATTACATGTTATTTTTATCGTTTCTTTACAATTGTTGTTATGAACTGCAGATTTATTAAATATAGGTTTTGAGTATGTGTGAGTTAATTAAGTAGATTAAGTTAGATTAAGTTAGAGTAAGGATATTAGGTAGATTACTAAATACATGAGTGATCACAAGAGTGCAATGCTTTTGCATTACCTCTAGTAAGACTGCAAATACGATTGTGTTCGCAGCAGGCATTATTATTAGTTTATTAAACAAGAGCGGTCGGTAGCTAATTTTTATTTCTAGGTTCAAATGTTGAAGCGAGAGAGTAATTATGTATATTCCGATAATCTTGATATACGTACATATTAAAAAAAAAAAAAAAAAAAAATATATATATATATATATATTTTATTTAATTTAGTGGGGGGCAAGAATTCCAATAATACATGCGCTTGATAGCTGCAAGACGAGTTCTTATCTAGCCTCCAACATAGTTAAGTAAATTAATATACGTACATATAAAAAGATATTTAATTTAATTTATTGGGGGGCTAGAATTCCAACAATCCATGCGCTTGATAGCTGCAAGACGAGTGGTTATCTAGCCTCCTACATAGTTAAGTAAATTAAAATACGTACGTATAAAAAGATATTTAATTTAATTTATCGGGGGGCTAGAATTCCAATAATCCATGCGCTTGATAGCTGTAAGACGAGTTGTTATCTAGCCTCCTAAGTTAAGTAAATTCTAATGTAAAATCCATGCTAATTTGTACAGCGCTCTTGAGGCGATTTTTCGCAAAAACAGCGCTTTATAAGTTGTCCAAATTTATTATTTATTATACTATATTAATCAATTAAAAGGTAATTCTTCCCCCGGTTATGACAATATTTCGGTAGAAATTCTTAAAAAAATTCTGATTCACTTTGCAAACCATTGGCACACATCATAAATACAAGTTTCGAAAATGGCAACTTCCCAGTAAATTACAAAAAAAACTATTATTACTCTATTAAAAAACTATTAATATTGCAAAAATATTTGAAAAAATTGTAAAAAAACAGATGTTTAAATTTATAAAAGAAAATAATATATTACATGCACATCAATATGGTTTTAGAGAAAATTTGAGCACTCAAGATGCTATCGTAGACCTAACATCTGAAATATATAAATCTTTAGATAATAAAAAAAAATGTTTTGGAATATTTGTCGACTTACGAAAAGCTTTTGACAGTATATCACATTCGAAGCTTATATCTAAACTAAAGAAAATTGGTATAACCAATAATGCCCTAACGTGGGTCGAAAATTACCCAATTCATAGAGAGCAATTTGTCAAATTAAATGGTTTTCTCAGCGATTCCCAAATCAGTAAATTTGGAATCCCGCAGGGAACAGTATTGGGACCAATTCTTTTTATCATTAATGATATTTTAAAGATCAAAATCCAAACTAATATCTTACACTGATGACACAGCAATTTTAGCTGAGGGATTAACGTGGAATGAAACTCAGAGAACGGCGGAATCAGATATAAATTTAATAAAAAAATGGTTTGATCAAAATTTACTATCTCTAAATACAGATAAAACTTTTGTAATTCCTTTCACTCTGACTAAAAATGCTACCCCTGAAAATCTAAATATATGTATACACTCATATTATTGTAATTCAAATTCATATATCTGTAAACCTGATTGCTCTGTACTCACTGTTAAAATCAATGTTAAATACCTTGGGGTAACTATAGACAGTTACATAACGTGGAAGATGCAAATCAGCACAACAGTTGAGAGACTAAGAAAATTAGTGTACATTTTCATTAGAATTCAATGCATTTTAAATATTAGTATATTAAGAACTATTTACTTTTCCTTAATCCAATCAGTGCTACAATATGAAATTGTTGGTTGGGGCGGTGCATTCAAAACTTCTCTTTTACCATTGGAAATCATTAAAAAATTAATTATGAAAATAATTTTAAAAAAGCCATATGTATATACCCCTCTGTCAAATTATTTCAAGATTTTAAAGTATCTTCACTTCATGTTATTTATAAAAAAATTACAATTCTACAAATACACAAAGATTGCTTCAATAATGAGAGCATTACTCCTTTTTCAAAGAGCATTAGAACAAATATCCTGGGCTCTATGACTGTCCCGCGTTGTAACACCACCACAGCTCAACAATACTATAAATATATTGGAGTTAAATGGTTTAACCCAGGGTTTCTCAAACTTTTTCTGCGATGGAACACTTTGCAAACCCGTAAATTTTAAAGGAACACTTGGCGTATTTTTTAGTTTGGGTACAAAGTACTCTTTTTAAGGTGTCCTAATAGTAAAAATTTAAAAATATATATTATTAAACACATTATTTATTTGGAAACAAAAAAAAAGGAATATAAACTAAAAAGTGGAATAAATAAAGTACCTAATGACTTTGACGATTTTGACTTTGTGAATTGCGTATCTTAATGAAATCAGGTACAATAATAGTTGGTTTTGATAAATTGGGGTACTCTTCCGACAAACTCGCCCAGAAATCATTTAAAGGCGGTTTTTATATTTTTGTTAGTCACTTAGATTTTCAATCAATTAGATTTTCATATTCACTTGCACATAAGCCTACTGATTTAGCCATCACGGAAAATGGATTCCGAACCCAGGAATCGTTCTTACTAGTTTTCGGAAAATATTGCAAAAGAGTTGTTTTCAAATGCAGGTGTTCTTAAAATTAATTGGAAACCTCTTCATCCACTTTAAAATTAATTCAAAACAATCAAAATGATTAGATTGAACTGATGAAATCCAAAATTGTAATTTTTTCAGTTTTTATAGTTCGGCTAATTGCTAACAAGGATGTAAGACTGATTGATTTTTACATTATTTTTCTTCCAGATAAAGTCATCGTAAAAAATATGGTTGGGTTCCTTGGGAACAGAAATTTCGTGAAACACATTCATATCCGTTATCCCGTTGTTATTGTTTCCACATCGCACAGATGTTCATATTATTGACTCTTAACACAGTATTATAAACTATAGTAATAAACTTCAGAGATTTTTTTAGTATATAAAATGAAAATTTACTGCAATAACAGCATAAACGGCTTTTTAAACTTCCATAAAGCTTAGTCTCTCTACCTGGAAGGGTCTAGCACCTAACTTAAGTACCATTGTGAAATATTTATACAAGTAATAATTTTTGGTGAATAATATCAGTAGTGTGTAAATATGAATATGTGTATTTTATATTAAATAAAATTGTTCCGACAAACTGTCGCGGGAACGTGGTGAACCCTGGTGTTCCGCGGAACACAGTTTGGGAAACCCTGGTTTATCCAATTACCAGTTAATTTAAGATTGGAAACAATTTATAAAAAATTCAAAAAATCAATAAAAGCTCTTTATATATAACCTATTACAATCACTATGATATCCTTTTTCTTTCTTTATTTTTCTCCTTTCTTTCTACATTCGTTTTATTATATGTTTTATATATATAAAACTATAGATACATATTATATGATATATACGATTTTTTCTTTGTTTACTGTTAATTATCCATTATTTGATCTATATGTACATAATTTTTTTTTTTTATATATTATTTAAACTGACATAAAAACTATTATCTACATCCGCCTTTTTAACACGAGCTTTGCTAAAAAAAAGGTGTAAGACATATTAAATAATATATATTTTTTACATAAAAACTTTATAGAATACATAAAAACATGTAATTTTTGTAACATTTATTAAATAATAAATAAAAATAAAAAATACGTAGGTACCTATTAGATTTTTATAATTTCATTTTGTTGAAGGGAAAATTACACGTCGGATAGCGCTATGACAACGAATATTTGCTAATCATAAAACTTAGATAATAATAGTAGGTTCCTTTTTATAACAGTATTCGTCATATATATCTTATAATCTTTCTGACTTTCGCGCATTCTAATGTGCTTCTTCACGGTCTCTCATTTCGTCATTTTTGACAGTTTTCCTTTGTGGGACAATTTGAACGGAGTATTTATTATACAAAGGAAATGGAGTAGAGTGGCAATTTCCTCAAATATACGAATTGATGTGTTACCCTTTAGTGCCGTATTTATAAATAGAAATGAGTTCTTTTAGAGTAAATGTTCAGTGTATTCAAGTTCTGCTTGTCGTGATCCACTAGTCCTTGAAAAATTAGAAATCGGAATCTCCGGCTCTTTTTGGGAGGGATTTGAAAATACTTGAGAAGACCTTTTTAGAAGATTTCGTAAAGGCCTTAAAAAAACTTTAACTGTTTACTTATTCATTGTTTACTATAATAACAAGGAATTTTGATATAGATTTTTATTTTACTTGAGCTCCACACAGGAGGCCCTGAGGAAAATAATTTCCCTCAGGGCCTATGTCATCTTTGGGGATGCTGTGTGGAGGTTTTTTTTAAGGAAAGGAGAGGAGAGTTCTGGGAAGGAAAAAGGTTTAAGGGGTGGGTAGGAATCTGGGGTTCAGTATGTCCTGGTCATCCGCCTCCAAGACCCAGACAAACCTCACCCCATGAACCGATTTCTCGGAACCAAGCGACGTAGAGTCTAAGAACGCCCGGTCGCCACCGAAATGGGGCCTTAAGGCTCTGCAACCGGGCCCGAAAAGAAGAAGATGGAAAGTTACGAAATTACGAATGTTAGAGGAGAGCGCTATCATTTACATCGACAAAATCGATGCGAAAATTGCGAAAATGTTTAATAAAACACGACTCGTTTAAAATAGAGCAAAAATCTCGCAGGCATTATCTTAAACAGCATTTAAAGAAACACTGTAAATTTTTTCATTCATATAACATGTAAAATAACTGAAACAAACGTGTTAATAATAATTTTTGGAGCATACTTTGCGATTTTTTTCTATCGATGGAATTTTATATAATTTGCGTTTCGGCGCGGGCAAAGTCTAGGATATTATCTTCAAGAATAACATACATATTTTTAAGAGCTTTAAAGCTTACCGTGTTTAAGGGAAATATGTAATAAATCGGTACAAATCCGGGTTGCGGGCCCTTAAACTGATACAAAATGCCCATAGTCTTTATATTGGACCGCACGAGGTTTAATTCTCAATTCGAAATTCGTTGAACGCCGCCCATTTTGATTCATGTTCAGTTTTATTTAGACAAATTCTGGCACTAATTTGAAAATGCTTTCCGATCAATTCCTAAAGAACTTAATTTGCTCCATTATACAATAAAACTTTTTTCGAAAAGGGTAGTAATAGTAGTAGGAGATTTTGCACTTGAATGTATGTTTATACGCCTAATACATATTTTTTCCAGACTTGCAAAAAGATTTATTAAAAAAAATACTCGATTATATCCAAGACGTGTTCTACTCGTAGTATTTAATTGAAGTATCTATAATATTTCTAAGCAATTAAATTTTCAAACCAAAACACACGATTTTGCATTATTTCGTTTTATTCATTTTAACGACTTTGTTGTAAGTATAACGTTGTGTAATGTTTCGTTTCTGCGTGGGTTGCAAAAGCTCCACCTTTAATTTCATAATTTAACAGCAGGAGTATAAAGGAATTTAAGGGAACGCTAAACATTAAGTTTATTCACCCCTGTCTGCCGCAGCACTTTTTTGCAATTAATTTTAAATCCTTTATCGCTGTTGGACACGCACGCGAACACGAACAGGCATTTATTGCGTGTGATTTGGTTCAATATGTCAATTGCTGTGGCTGTACCTACGTAAGATGAAAATTAAAAGAGAAGATAGGTTACTGAGACAACGCGCGTGGTCGCACCGAACTAGGTCCTGTGGACCTATTTGGGATTTAATGTGTTTTGTACCGCACGTAAGTTCGTTCATCAGACAAACTGTCACCAGCCGCTATAGACATGTCGCTCTGGCTCTGGGTTCTTTATGTGACTTTATGGCGCAAAAATCATTCTCGAGCAAAATCAAATCCGTTGGAGTTTATTTCCATTTGTAAATACACACAAATCACTTATTATTTAAATAAATATAATTATTGAAGGATTTTGGCTTTTGAATGTCGAAATATAATAGATGGGGAACGCAAAAAAAGTACAAGCATCGTGACAGTACGCCGTATTCTACTACGCTGCTCACTGTCGGCTTGCGGGCGGCGTGATCTGAATATTTTTCTTACATCAGCTCCCCATACGTACTGCATACATTTCATTCCAACTATAGTTTGCATTTCCCAATACAGCGTTTATATACTCTTAGTAACAAATACTTATACAATATGAACTTGGCAAACATCAAACGTCGTATGAGCCAACTACTTCATAAACTATTGTGAACACCAATTTTAAATATTTTAATTTTATATTATTGTTGATTTCGAGGAAATTGGGATTACCTAGTTTTACTTAACTTATATTCTATGATACATACTTTGTATCAAATCTTTACACGAGTATTTTATGTAACCTATATTTTGTTTCTTATTTTTATATTACCTGTATTTTGTCAACTCATAATTTAAAAAAAAAACATGTACAGCATTATATAAAAACACTCCGGGCGTTTAAATAAATAAATGAAAAATAAAAAAGAATGTGCTATATTTTTTGTTCGATTATTATGTTTGTAACCTGTCTTCGTATTTATTTAGTCTATGGGCAGTAGTTACGTAATATATACATGTTATATTTTCCTACGTATCAACTCAATTCTCGACATAGTTTTATACGAAGGGGGTGAAATAAGCTTGACCTCGAATCTCTAATAATATGTTTGTCGGTTAACTGTGTTTGGAAGGGGAGAGGGAGGGTAGCAATTCTTCCACAAAATCAATTAGACATGAAAGGCGGAGTGTTTGGCATTGACCTAGCTTTACTAACTGAGTTTGCACAGTAGATTTCCGCTCTTTAGATAAAGGAAGCCAGTAGATAAAGGAAGTTTTATCCGCAGTCAATCAATTTGAAAGAAAAAGGAAACAATTAGTAAGCACTCTCATTGTTTATTTTTGTATGAACGTCGCGTGAATGTATTACTTGTACAGTCCGCTGGGAAGGAATTAAATTTTATAGCGTAACATTTTGGCCTTTGGTTTCAGCCAATTTAGATTTTATTTCAATCAATATTGACATTTCACTATATCTACTATGGTTTGGAAAATACGGAGCAATTGCTGTTTCTGTTGTAATTAATTAATTGCAATTATTGTTGTAATGCAATTTTTGTTGTTTGAATCATATGAAAAATACAACATGGATCTCTTTTATTCCCACGCTAAACACCCTCCCAGATGAACTTTTTTTTTTTTTTTTTTTTTTTTTTTTTTTTTTTTTTTTTTTTTTTTTTTTTTTTTTTTTTTTTTTTTTTTTTTTTTTTTTTTACAGTGAATACCGCACAAGAATCTCAACTGCTCCCGTCTGGAGCCAGTGAGACTATGGCATCCCCAATTGGGGTATGTTGTGAGGCTGAAGGTAGTGGGGAGGGGAGGGAGGTGGGAAGAGGAAGGTTGGGAAGTACCTGGCTATTCAGATCTGGTCACCAAACACGGCTAATGCCATTTCAAGCAACGTTTCAATTCTGAATGGTGGTCTTACACCAGGGCGATACTGATAGTATCTTCCACTCTGGAACATGCCGCAAATATACTATATATTATTTTAAATGAATTAATTGTGAAATAACACAAATTAATCAAATAAAATTTATTTGCGCATGCCGGGTTCGAACCCGCGACCTCCGGATTGTGAGTCAAGAGTCTTACCCACTGGACTACGGAGGTCGTCAAAGGGAATATCTTTATTTTGTACGAAGATGAAATCTTCAGAAGAATCTGTAGGTACCTCTCGATACCTCTTCAAACACAGAACTACGAGTACCTTTGAAATTGTTCAAACTGCTCGAGACACTAGAACCAAAGGCCATAATCTCTTACTTATTCCTTTTCCTAAAACAACTTTTGGCCAAAGAAATTTTAGATACTTTGCACAACAAACTAATATGGCGTAACTCTAAGTGCCAGCTCAGATATGGGGGCTCCATCGAAGCCAGAGTTAAGTTAGCCTCCCAAAAATTGGGTGTACTGTACACGGACCGCAGATACTTTAATAGTACACAACTGCTAACCCTATACAAATCACATGGGCGCCGCACGGTTGAATTTGGCAGCCACCTCTGATCTAGAGCTCCAAAATACCCTCGACTCTGTGCAAAAACGGGCGGTCCGTTTGATAGATTCTCCCATCTTAACAGACGGATTGCAATCTTTAGAGCAGAGGCATCGGGTGGGAATGCTATCCTTGTTCTACCGGTATTACAATGGAAGATGCTCCGAGGAATTAGCGTCATTGATCCCTTCGGCACCGGTGCATAGTCGGGAAACACGCCAAACGCGTGCCCAACATTTGTCACATGAGAACGGGTCGCTTCTTCGACTAGTTCTTGTGTTCAACAGCTCGGCTGTGGAACGATTTGCCGGCCTCTGTGTTTTCTCCTTCCATGGGTCTCTTCAAGACCAATGTTCATTAGGGCGGAGTGAAAAAACTTTTTTTCAATTTTCGAGTTTCCTATATTACCAATGGGTGCTTGTGTTAAACTTTAAAGTACACAAAATATCATTAAATTCTTACTTCGTCTTCAGGTGGCGCACTGACCCTAAAGTTCCACAAAAAAGTGTGTTTTTTCGGATTTCGTTAGTAACAAGCAACTCATCTAATGCAGTTTAAACGTTACAAAATAGATTTTATTTTCACCCATCTAAATTACTCCTCTTTCCCTCCACCCTTTGACACCATTTTGCCAAACAAAATATGCAGTCAATCCGAAAAAAACAGATATCAGCGCGGAGCGCACTTTCTTTGGAATCGTCGCGAAACCTTGATTGTGATTTGTTCGTAAAATGCCTAAAACAATACAAAACTCATCGTGTTCTGTGTTTGGTGGCCCAGAAAAAAAATATGTTACCAACTTATTCCGATGTGATAAAGCATTGTTTGTGGATTAGAAATGACTTGCAATGGTCATCCAATGGAAAAGGTCCTTCTGTGAAAGCGTCTATTCCTATTCTAACTCAACGTTAAATTGTAAACAAACTAACCCGGTATTATCACAAGTACAAACGCTTAAAGATATGTCGAATATCTATAAATAAAACTGAATTTTATGAAGATGCATCAAATAAACTCTTTGATATTGCTGTGTGCAGGTGCGTTTGTGTCGATTTTTGTAAATGTTTAGTAAAAATACACAAGAAGGAGCTGGAATTCCGACATGATCAGAGAGGTAGCCACAAAATGTATATCGGCTCAAAACATATAGTGGCAACCAAGGCTTTGGAGCGTAGGCAATAACGACTGATGAGGCAAAATAAATTACTTCAAAAACAGACTTTAAAGAAACCTCTGAACCCCTCACCAGATACTACATTGACTGCAGAGACCTCAAATGATAGCGGTTAATTATCAGACAGCAATCAAGATCGAATTAATACATTTGTGATAAAAGTGAACGTGCCAACATGGTTTACCATAAAAACAAAACTTTCATGAAAAGATGGTCCAAAACACGTCCATAGGTCGATAAAAAGATGCTTCTATTTAAAATTTGAGCTGAAAACAATTGCTTTTCAAATAATTGAGCGGAACTTTTTCTTCGCACATTCTGAAAATATTTTATTAGCGATGCTGCAAGATGAAAGACAACATATAAAAAAATTTGCAGTAAGCAAAATTCTGAAAGCCCGACAAAATGCAAAGGGGAAGAAAATAAGAACATTCGTGACTTCAAAATTACACCTTGAAGTCAACGATTATTATGATTTAATAGACAGGAAAACAGAACAAATTTTCGAGCCACCATTCATAAAAAAATACGGTGACAATGAATTATGCGAAAATCATGAGCGAAGGTATAAATATCCGTATTGAAAATTTTCCCTGTCATTTCCAGGCTATGGAGAGAGGTGTGAAGCTGGTCACTGAAGTTTGGCTGTTTGCAGAAGTACAGTACGCGATGAATAAAAGCAAGCAAGAAAAAACTCGATTAAAAAAATGCCAAAATTCGAAACAAAATCACACTTTTCCTCTGATTTCAGGGAGCTACCCCTTATGCAGATGACACAACTGAAGGCTGAAATTATTGAAAAATATATATTCTTTATATTTTAATGCAGATAATAAAGCAAAAGTTGTTAAAATTATCAGTATAATTTTTTTTTAAATTTTCAAGAATCGATAATTTTTTTTAAATTTCAAGTCCTCTGCGCCACCTGAAAAAAAATTAAAAAATATTTTTCAACAGCCATTTATCCATAGCAACATTTAGTAATATAGGGTTTACGAAATTCTAAAAAAAAATTTTTTGGACCTCTTTCACTCCAGCCTAATGTTCATTCCTTCCTCTCCTCAAAAAGACCCTCCTCACAACATCTCAGATGACATAGACGCTGAGGGAAATTATTTTCCTCAGGGCCTCCTGTGTGGAGTTAACGTAAAAAAACTTTACAATGCACTCCACTGACCATTAGATACAATGTATCTTAATAATATATAAATCCGACACCAAGTCCTGGATTATCAGCCAAGACAGATCCAACATCAAAGATATCAAAACCAACTTATAAGTATTTTTTTTTCAATGGTACGATGATGATTGTCTGTCACTTTAATTGTAATGTTGTGTTAATATTTGTATTTTTATTATAATATGTAATTATTATTATAAAATGCTCATATTTTAAAGCGCCTGCTAATAATCTTAGTGATCCGGGTGTAGCACATCCACTCACCCCTGGTACCTTTTTCCTCCTCATCACTTTTTCTAGTTCATTTCATAAAAAGACCCTTCACACAGCATACCCTTGATGTTAAAAAAATCAGATGTTAAAAAAATCAGGTTAGTGAAAAAAATAATGATATTTAGTAAAGTTAATTTTTAATTGCATATTTCAACACTTCGATCCTATTCAAGCCCTGGTACAAATATTGCTTAACATTTACGATCGCCTGGCAAGAGCTCTTGCAGTGCAACTACTCCGTCATCGAAGCTGCTGATAAAAGTTATCCTGTTTTGACAGATGATTTTACCGGAAAATGTTTATTTTGTTATATTTATAGCCAGCTGTTTACAGTTTACGGCAGTTCATCTTCAACAGGAAGGATGTTTAGGTTAATTTAACTGAGCATTAATGAACAACAAAACAACCTTAAATTTTAACTGCAAAATGGTCTGAACTAAACATCAACACGTGGGCGGTGGATGTGCTTATATCATACTGGTTACTTATGGAAAAGATTAAAATAGCCGTACACCTTGTGAAACGATAAAATGCAATAATAATGTTTTATTCCAGGAGGTGGGGAGGATAGTGCAACCCACACATCCAATTAGGTACATAGAATAGGAATAAAACATAAATGGTAATAAAAATAAAACAAATAATATAATCAATTAGTGAAAAAAAATCAATAAATGAAGAAAAAAAACGCCCGGGTTGCCGGCACTGAAACTGAAACTGAACTGAACTGAAATTATGTAGGGCAGGGGTGGGGAACCTGCGGCTGTTTCAGATACATTTTTAAGTAATTATTCCAAAACCCAGAGAAAGTTTTAACATAGCTGACCCGTATATGCTTACGTATGGACCTATGATACTAAAAATCAGTTTATCCAACATCCGGTTAACGGTCCAAACGTTGGCTAAAGAAGGAGGTAGCGCAACACGGCATGACACCCCAAAAACAAATAACGATAATACTTTTCAAATGGCTGTAGACGGAATGTTCTAAAAATGATATCCCTAAGGCGTGGGTGTGTAAAAATATTATGTACCTACTACACGACCGTTTTAAAATTGTGGCGATCCGGAAAGAATAAAATAAATGCAAGTGTTATGGAAAATATTAAGGTGATGCACCACGTCGTGTAATATTCGGAATTGGGCCGCTAATGATAACATTCCACAATAGGCCACTTGCATGGATTTTATAACGACTTGGAAAAAATCGTGTGGATAGATTTTTTTATTATGATTACGAAAATGTTTAGAAATGTAGAGTTTTTTATTTTTAAATTAATAAATCCATTATTTGGGCCCGTGACTTCACTACATGAAAATGTCCCGTCTCCGAAAAAGTTCCTATTAATTTTGTAAAATTCCACCCTGATATTTTTTTTATATGGCAACACTTTGATTTCAGGCGAATTTTTGAATTTGACATTTAACGTTCATTAGATTTATTGTTTGTTCTCTGCGAACTTATCATATGGTTTGACTTTTTGACAGATGTTATGAAGAGAACCCCGTACATTTTACGCTGTCTGTTCGTGTTTTAGAAGTGTAATGGTATTGGTGCTGATTTTAACAAAATCAAATTTTATGATATTCTCATTATTATTATAATTTACAAGTTTAAGTATATTACATTGGATTTAGTAATATAGACGTTGAACATTATAATGATTTACGATCAATAAGATGGATCAAGGAAAAAAATATTTATGAGATGTAATATTTTTGGTATGCCTCGTTATTCTTCTGTGCCCTTTCTTGTGGAAAACGTTATTTTTTTAAAATGATTTTCGGCTATATAATTATCGTTTTTTCGAACCCATAAAATTATGTCCCGTCTTTCGAATGTCTTAGAATATTTGCCTAAACCGGATTTTTTTTAAATGTAATGCAAGTGGCCTGTTATGAAGATGGCGATAAGTTTTAAATAATATAACACCAACCACCTGTTTTGATTTACGCAAGAAAAAATGTCGCAAAAAAGTACGATTTATTTTATTTTGCTAAGTTCAGGCACAAATGTTGATATATTTTACGATTAATTTGTCACGTTATATTTATGACATAACCATAACCGAAAAGGGATTCGTAAGCAGAATATTTGTAAACTTTAAAGTAGTTTTCACAGACCTACTACGATTTTTTCTGGGCTTATAAAAAGACTTCACAAAAATATTCTCTATTATTTTAAAGGTCAAAATGTGTCCTATCCGGAGTATTTAATGGAAGCTTCTGAAATATTTCTAAGCGATCAATTTTTCAAACCAAAAACACATGATTTTGCATCACTTTGAACTGCTTCCCCCTACAAACTTAGATGTTTTGGGCACGAAGAACGGATGTTCAAACGTCCACAATGTTCGCCATTGTTGACAACGAAAAAGTTTTAAATAAATAAAATTTTATGTGATGATTACAATTCTGATATTTAATGCTCTTTTCGTAGTAAGCTAATTACCCCGTTGGAAGTTAATCTAATACTTCTCACGTCTGCTATTATAACAGCAAAAAACTCCGGTGTCTAAATGTGTCAAAAACACATGTGGTACGAATACAACTTTTGGGGTCAGCTACGCCCTGTTCACATTGTTCACGGGTTGAAAAGCTCCCGGCCATGGCGTCATATTTTAGCCAATACTGCCCTGTCTTGATCTGAGTTTGAAACGGTATACCTACCCATTACGTTGTGACGTTAAAAGATGTAACACAGATAAATTAGAAGATGGTAAGAGTAAGTTTATAGAAGTTGGGAAGAATCTCATTATTTAAATCTGCTCACTCAACAAAGCGAAATCCATTGACGGACTTTGCTGTAAAAGCGTCTTTCGTTTGGCCTATTTCAGCATATCGCTCGCTATACATTCCCAACGGGACTAGTGACTCATGCACATTTGATCTGGAGATTGTTCCGATTTATTCCTACATTCCTAGTACCTAAAAACCAGAAATATTGTATGGCACCTACCCAAGGTTCTTAGAAAATGCCTTTAACAAGGCTAGTTTATGGGGATATGAGGTGTGGATTGTGTATTTGCTTACATTAGCTCCACACAGGAGGCACTGAGGAAAACAATTTCCCTAGGCATAGGCCATGTCATCTTTGAGGATGCTGTGTGGAGGGTTTTTTAAGGGAAAGGAAGGAGAAGAAGATATGGTAAAGAAAAATGTATGAGGGGTGGGTAGGAATCTGAGGGTCAGTGTGGCCACTAGTGACGGACGCATGAATCTATTCCTCACACTGCGGTGCAAGGCGAAGGGTCGGGAGAATCCGGCTGCAGAGGTCAAAAGGCCTCCTTCAATCAGTCTCCTCCGATCCAGCCCGCGACGCAGTGGTTGGGCAAAAGTATCCGCCACCAAGACCTAGACAAACCTCATCCCATGAACACGGGCACCCCTGCTAAGTCACCAAAAGTAGCGAACCACTTAGGGCGACCTGTGGCAGGGGTGTAGGTGATAAATGGTTCCCCGGGCGGCGGTACCCATACCCGCCTCCCAAATTATGGAAATTGATATAAATGAAATAAGCATTAGCGCTGTACTTTCAAGATTATTATAACAATTTACATCCGTACCATAATTTATATTTACAAAATATTCGTATATGAACAGTGGGAGCGAACACGTAGCGATTTACGAGCTGTTGCGTCGTCAGCAATTCAGAACAGAATGGTTCCTCTTACTTCGTACCGGCAGTCGGTGACTAGGCGAAAATATTGTGGGATCGCTATTGGCGTGCGAGGAGCCAATAGGTCTGATTTCGCGATTCAAAATAGCACATGCTTTTACGGGCCTTTTTCGTAAAAAAAAAACTCGTCAAGAAGCTTTCAAAACGCGTGACGTAGCTTGAAGTAAAACACTGCCACTTGTAGGTATTGCAGTTAATTAAAATCTCCCAGTGGAACATGGACTTCAAGTCACATCACAAATGTTTAGCTAATCACCGCTCTACCTCCTCGATACGCTTTTTTTTAACGAACCTTGGCACCTACCCATTAAAATAAACACTCATCTACGAGCGTGATGAGTCTATGGTTTTACAATCTCGATAATGTGTTCATCCGGTTCCTGGAACGTCAGTGCGCCATACGAATAACAAACAATACAAAAGTTTCCTCTCTTATTCACTGCGTTATGAGTCTGCGCCTGTGATAGGTTGCAGGGCCCATCAAATGCAATAAAGGCCAGTCCTGGCCCAAGTGAACATAAAAAACTCAATGGAGGGAAGAGAAAAAAAACAAATAAAAGAAAAAAACCGACAGCTTTGGGCACGCGCGGTTAGTACTGCAGGACAAAGGCAAGTCCCTTCTAAATTTAAATTTAGAATACCGCGACCGGTTTGGTATTTAAATTTAAATTTGGAAGGTCTTGTTATAATCAGTTTTTTTTATCCCTTTTATGGTTGTTCGAATAAGTGGATGACATATGAATGAATTTAATATTGGTTTTATAATACATATATTTATGGGTTAAATAAATCTCAATTCATTAACATTTTATTTATTAAAACAATTTATTAACATTTCTCGCATCAGTAACAAATACTGTATCTTTTTTTAACGCTAGTTACGTCTGCAATATTCATCAATATTTGATATTAATTAGCAATATGGCGACCTCCGTCTGGATTATATTTATTATTTATATAATCTGATAGATTATATTTCCCCTCTGGATTTTGATACTAGTGAAAATATTTTTTTAATATAATTTAGACATCAACCACCGGCATGTCCTTAGGTTTAGGTTTTTTGTTGTTTATAGTTACCTACTTCTCATAGGAGTTAGGACCCTCCAAAAATCCTTAAACTGCCTGGTTTTGATCTCCTTTAGACGTTCGGTTTGCAAACTTTACAATGAATTTATCAAAAAACTAAACCAACAGACATAGAATATTTTCTTCTAATACAGTTGATAAAAAAATCTTTAAAATCGGCCCAGTTTTGGAGGAGATACGCTGAGCACGTTATGCTTAAAACGCTGGAAATAGAGAACTCCAGTCAATTTTTTTTATTTTTCTGACTTAAATAACTGCATTTTTTTTTAGAGTTTTAATTTTTCAAGATCCCCCGAAAACACCGCACGTATAGTGAATCGTGTGACGTCATCACTCCTGAAAAGTTTTTCAACAGGTGTTCATTTTGTATGACAGTTATACGGAAGAAAGTATGGTACTATTCGATAAGTTAAAACATTATTTAGGTGGAATTATTTATTTATTATGTTATTATATTTTCAATATTATTACGGGAGAGTGGTATAGAAATTGTTTGAATTGATTATTTTTTTAGCTTTTAAAATTAATACTATCTCAAACGGAGCATCGCCTGCACACTGCAAAAATTGTAGGCAAATAAGATACAGGCGATACAGCACCTACCAGCTGATTGACGATGGCAATTTTGAATTCGAAGTTCGTAGAGAAGTGAGTCGTTCGCGAACGAGTCAGCTCAGTGACCCGGATCTTCATACGGATCCGTAAATCCGGTTCCGTAAGACCGATCTTCAAAGCTACGGACACACTTGCTCGCGGTTCGCGGATCTTTGCGAACGAGTGAGCGGGTAGCAATTGCTACTAGGTAGCATGCTCTTTGGCTTCTAATGAGCAAGTGCGTGTCCGTAGCTTAATTCAGACGTTCAATTGATCCGATTCACTGAACCGGATCTTTTCATTCTTGTTCAACTGAGCCGCTTATACACGCTTAATACGCGCATATCATACAATTTTTTCGTGCAGTTTAAAGTTTTTCAATATTTTAAATAATAGAGATACCTTTATTTTTGATACTGAATTATTTAGGCTTAAATATTGTTTCAATAAACACAACAACTAAATCTCTATAAACAGTATGAAATAACGAATAACATGAAATGTTGTTAATACTGATGGCTTGTGTCATACCTACATAATCTTAAGTTTCAATACAATGACTGGTGACGCGTGACGTCAGCACTAACCATTCAGTAATACCAACTATACAGTGAGTTTTGACGAGAGGTTTAAAAATGCAGTTTTTAATAATTTTTTAAGAACTCTAAGTTTAATATTATGAAATAAAACTTATATATTCAGAATCAGCGTTCATTGGTCTGTATGAACATATTTTTTTAAAGCCATAATATTTTTCACTGGAGTTCCTTATTGCGTGACTTTACATTTGCTACCCCCATCACTGTTGATATTACATTAATAAGAACATTAGTGCTAAAAGTTTAGTTAATATTTATTTCGAAAAACTGGAGAATTTAGGACTCTTTAGGACAGGAGAATTTTTATGAAATGACTTTTACAAAAGCCTACAAATAAGAATTTGCTTACATTTTTACACAATTAGTTATTTACAATGTCGCGGGCTGTGAAGGTGAATGTGAAAGATTTTTGACTTTATGGATATGATTGTCTAAAAGGTGAGCTTCAATACATACAATGATATAATACATATTTTTATAAATAGATAATATGTCTTGCCGTTATATCGCATGCCGCAATTTGATACATCGACACTTAAAGAGTTAAAGGCATATCGCTGATAGCTCAGTTGTAATTTCTACCTCTTTCTCATAATAAACACACGTAACGAAAAGAGCGGTCACAATGGAGCTCTCGTCAGCAGAACCTTCCTGCATTGACAGGAACTAAATAGATTAGCCTGTCAGAGTTGACAGTTACGACGTTCTAAGTGCATTTACTATCTGGTTAGTGTGGGCGGGAGCTTTAACCTGCGAGTGTCTCCAAGTGCGGGTGCTAGCTGCAGTCAATTATTGGTAATTTCTGTCAGTAATGAAGTGCACTACAAACAGAGGAACTGTCTAGAGTTGCACAGGAGACTATCGACGGCTTTCGCCAGTCAAATATCATCTAAAAAAAGACAAAATGGCAAACACCTCACATGCCTACTCGTTAAACCAGAGGAAAGCAAATATACAAGCTAAATAAACGAAAGTGTAATTTTGTCTTTGGATAAAAAAATCTCAGAATTTTTAGCTCTAAATATATAATTTAAGCAGTTCACATGGACCGGTTTCGTTAGTTTCCAGTTGTACGGCGTAGGGTACGTTGTATCGTTTAAGGCGATCCAATAGTTCAGGAAAAAATCGAAATCGGAATTCACGCCCTTTAAGGGAGGAGTTTAAAAATACTTGAGAAAAATATTTTGGAAAGGTTGGAAAAGGATTTAAGAATTTTTTTTACAGGTTGATTTCGTAAAGGCGTGTAAAAAATATTAATTCCTTTTTTACGCATTGTTTATTGTAAGAAAACTGAAATTTAAAATTGATTTTACGAAACTAAGCGACGCGAAGTCACACGACTGTCTCCCGCTCCAGACGGGGCGTGACTGATACGAAATAGTTGTGCCCAGTGCATGGTTCTTGTGTCCACTGCCCATGCCATAAGGATCACTTCAAGAATCCAAATTCGTAGAGTGCGGTCCGTATTGATTGATGTCAAAAATAACAACGAGAAAATACATATTTTATTTTATTTTGTGAAGTTCGGGCGTAAATATCAATTTTTTTTTGTGCGATTATAATCAAATAAACTAAATTTGCCACATTATACAATAAAAACAAATCTGAAAAGGGGTTTATAAAAGGAGAATTTGGACTTGAAAGTGTTTTTATGTACCTTATACTTTATTTTTTGATAGGCTTATTAAAAGACTTATAAAAAAATACCGATATTTTTAAGGGCCAAGGTGTGTTCTACACGCATTATTTAATTGAAGCATCTATAATACTTCTAAGCCATCAAAATTTCAAAACAAAAACATATGATTTTGTATGATTTAGCATTATTTACTAAGGCTTCATTTTAATCGAACTTTCTAGGTCAAATCGAGCCGTTTACAATGATCGATCATTTTGTGTAACTGGCCCGCTCATTTGGAATAAACTTACCTCAGCTCTCACTAATATCCGCTGAATTTAAACGGGCCTTAAACAAACTTATTTAAAAAATCACCATCAGAAACTTAACTCCCTTTCAATATACTGTAATAACTAATAAGCCACGTTTTTCAAGTTTCCGGTAATTGTTTGCTTTCAGTTTTCCCCTTACTGTACTTTTTATGTTTAATGTGCATTCAAAATGTTTCTTATTTCTAAAAGTAAACTGCCACCTGTTATATATTATATTTTAGGTTTAATGATTCTTGTTTAATGGCACGGTTATTGTTTATCATTATCTGTGACCTGTGACCTGTGACCTGTGACCTGTGCCAAAACAGCACTGTTGTCTATAATATAAAAATGAATCGCTGAATGTGTTGGTAAGCGCAAATCTCGAGAGCAGCTGAACCGATTTCGCTAATTCTTTTTTTAGAATATTCCTTGAAGTACGAGGATGGTTCTTACGGAGAGAAAAATTAAGAAAATTGTGCAGAAAATTGGATAATTTCAGAAAACCCACACGTTTGACAGTTCGCGTGTTTGAGAATGACATTTTGCAAAACAAAGGATTCTATTTTTGAAAATCTTTAAGTTGATAAATTTATTTAAAATAGGTACTCCCCTAATAGTTTGAATCGAATCAAGAATTTTAGATATTTTAAATAGGAACCTATGTTAGGTAACAAATTTAATATACATGAAAAATAGAAATTTAAATTGGAAAAGGTGGTAAGCGGGCTGTTTAAAAACTGAATGTTCTGGGATTGATATATGAGGGGGAGGGGAACCTGGGAGGGGGACCTGGGAGGGGGGTTCGCGGGACGGGGGAAGGGGGGGGAGTGGAGTGGGGAGAGGGAAGGTGGAGGTGACCGAGTGGGAACGCGAGAGGGGAAGAGGACGCAGGAGAAGAAGGGGAAGCGGAAGGGGAACGGGACGAATGGGAAAGGACACTCAGGGAGAAACAATTTCTTTATTAAATGGCATAGCAACGCATGCCGGCCGGCGTAGTCCAGCGGTAAGGCTCTTGACTAGCACACCGAAGGTCGCGGGATCGAATCCCGGCGTGGCAAATAAATTTTATTTGATTAATTTGTGTTATTTCGCAATTTATTCATTTAAAATAATATATAGTATATGTGGAAGATACTCTCAGTATCGCCCTGGTGTAAGACCACCATTCAGAATTGAAACGTTGCTTGAAATGGCTTTAGCCGTGTTTGGTAATCAGATCTGAATTGCCAGGTACTTCCCCACCTTCCTCTTCCCTATCTCCTTCCCCTCCCCTCTACATTCAGCCTCACAACATACCCCAATTGGGGATGCCATAGTCCCACTGGCTCCAGACGGGAGCAGTTAGGACTCTTGTGCGGTATTCATGAAAAAAAAATGCCGGACCAGCTAGTTAATATTTTTCTCTTGACATTGCTTTGTATATACATACTGTATATTCTTTGTTTCATATTATTTCATCAATATTTTGCAAGGACTCGTAAGGAACACTGTAGGATTGATTACTTTTAAGTTTATTGAAGTGAAATAACACTAAACTGCGCTTAAATATTACGGTGTTATTATTATTGTAGGTCAAACTCATCGGAGGTAAAAAAGGGAACCATTTTTTTCGCTTCGTGCCTCATCTAACGGGGATAGTACGAATTCTCTGCAAATCATATCCAATTTTGAAAATGGCAAGTAAAATAATTTTATATTAAAGATTTTGGGTAGGTACTTTATCACTAATGTGAATTCCACCAGCAAACATTTCCAATTTTGATACACAATAAAAGCAAAAGCTCTAGAGTTCGTTAAACCTGAGTTACGGACAGAGGAACAACCGAAATTAGTATTATTTTGAATCAAAACTGTCTTTAGTTTTTTTTCCCTTTTTTTCGAAAAAGGATCTAGGATAACATTTCATAATATTTTCAAACTTAAAACCTACGCGTTTCACGTCATAATCTTGGCGCCCACGCTCTTACCACCCAACAATACGACCATAATTGAGTCCAAAGCTAAACTTTGCTAGACATCTCCACACAATACCCACTAATACTTCTTGAAGCTCACTGGGTAAAAAGGTTAAATAAAAACTTTCAGAGGAGCAAAGACCCCACTGACTTCCATATAAGGATCAAAACGAGGTCTGTAAAAGATCACACACATCATCAGCAAAGTTGAAGAACACGCAGAAAAGACAAAAGCATTTGACCCAAATTCTGGACAAGATCAAACAATTTATGCAACATCTTGATAAAGTGTAAAGATGCATAATTTTTATTCTACTTCAGACTATATTGACTGTTTCAAATATTTCAAAAAGTATCATGGCATTTTGTCTTAGTGTAATTTTCATCGCTTTTGCTTATTGTGTAGTGCTTATAGAATTGATCAGTGCTTTTTGTATAATTGTCTTTTTTGGTTTTGATTGTGGTTGAGGGTTGACAAGGTCTTTTGGGACCAAGGCTAGTCGCCTACGTGGTCTGCCCTACAATCACCAAACCTTCAGGACTCATTTTCGATGAAGATAAATACCTCTTAAATACATTTATGTTCAAACGTCATGACTCCAAGTGGCGTCAGCAATACGTCAAATAAGCACATTTTAAGACAGATTTATGATTTTTTTAAACCCTGTTTTGTAAGCATTGGTATGCGTCACACACAGTGTTTTTTAATTCTCTTACGTGACTTTAAACATTATTGCTGTAGGGAGGTACAGACTAAAGGGAGTGTTTTAGTGATTTTTCGGTGCCTATAGATTATCATACGGAAGGTGACTTTGCGGATTCATATGCGTGTTCTCAAATTACTTAGGACAGAAAAGTAATAATTGTAGAGGTTTTTATTTTTATTTTTAAATTAGCTCCACACAGGAGGCCCTGAGGAAAATAATTCTCCTCAGGGCCTATGTCATCTTTGGGGATGCTATGTGGAGGGTCTTTTGACGAAAGGAAGGAGAAAAAGTTCTGGGTATGAAAAGGGTATTAACGGTGGGTAGGAATTTGGGGTCAGTATGTCCAGAAGTGAAGGAAGCATTAATCCATCCCTCCCACTGCGGTGCAAAGCGATGTTTCGAGAGGGTTCAGTTGGAGAAGTCAAAGGGACTCCCTCAACCATTCTCTCCCGATTCGGCTTGCCGCTGTGGGCAGACCACCGGCAAGACTCGGACACACCTCTAACTAACTAACTAACTAACCATCACGCCGTTTCCCCGCAGGGGTAGGCAGAGAGGACGGACCGCCAAACAACTCGATCTTGGCACACACTCCTTGCCTCGTTCACATTCATACACCTCACCCCATCGAATCTTCATCGAATGACCAAAAAATTGTGAAATTACATAGATGTAGTTTTTTTTCTTTACATTAGTTCCACATAGGAGGCCCTGAAGAAAATAATTTCCAATTTTTTGTATTTCTTGGGCACTGACCACGTAACAATTTCTAGACATTTTTGTTTTGAAGAGTTTTAATTTTCAATGTACATTTGTTACTTTAATTTTAATTTTTTTGCGACCGGTTTCGACACGTCCGTATCATTAACGAGCAAACTTAAAACTAACTAAAAAATTCTGTACAAGTACCAAAAATTAATTAATTAGGCGGGGTAAAATTTTAAAATTAAAGTAACAAACAGTAACAAACGGCCTATGTGTTTCCTCCTTCCTACAACATGGGTCTCTTCAAGACCAATGTTCATTCTTTCCTCTCCTCAAAAAGACCCTCCACACAGCATTCCAGATGACATAGGCCCTGAGGAAAATTATTTTTCCTCAAGGCCTCCTGTGTGGAAAAAAATTAAAACTCTTCAAAACAAAAAAATAATTTCCCTCAGGGCCTATGTCATCTTGTGGCGGGTTTTTTTAAGGAAAGGAAGTTCTGGGAAGGAAATAGGTATGGATAGGAATCTGGGGGTCGGTGTGTCCAGGAGTGACGGACGTGTGAATCCATCCCTTCAACTGCGGTGCAAGGCGATGGGTCGAGGGATTCTGGCTGGAGAGGTCAAAATACCTCCTCAACCAGTCTCTGTCGATCCGGCCCGCCACGCAGCAGGTAGGCAGACACATCGGCCGCCAAGCCAAGACCTTGACAAACCTCACCACATGAACCCATCCTATGAACCCAACCCCGTCTAAGTCATCAAACTTAGCGAACAGAGGTGTTGGTTATCCAATAAAGGTTCCCAGGTCTGCGGTACCAATCAAAATGGTCTCAAAATGCGGTATTAGATATTAAAAATACTCCAATATCTTTGTCATAATGAGGGGACGATAAATGAAAGATTTTCAAACTGATGTCCAAGGAAGAATTATGGAAGACGCATCACCACAAAGTTATGAATTAACTAAACTAAGTGGCTGGTACGGATGCAGTTCCATTTAGTTGTTTTGGCAGCATTCTTTAGAGCGAAGATTTTCTTAGATAAGAAAAATAATGAACATATTAACGTATTATGAAACCGGCTGCCTCGTGTTTTACTTATTTAGGTGGTGTTCTTCATTCTGCAATGTCGATCAGTAGGTACTCGTACCTCTACTTTATCTGATTCGCTCTCCTATCGGAGATTGCATATTGCAATATATTAAAAAAGGCTTCTAAGTGATGCCGTCAGATGCCAGCAGGGAAAGAGCTTCTGTCGATGGCCGACAGGGGTACCCGATTGCCACCGGGACTGGTTCTGGCGAGCGAGTCCAGCAGCAGATTCAATTAGCAACTAGTTTAGACAGGTCGTGTGACTTGCAGCATTATTATTCTAAATACGTAAACTCATAATAAACCAGTTTGTTAACAAGAACCTAAAGTAATTGAGTAGTCCCCCACAGAACTAATAGTGTTTGAATGTAAATAATACCCAACCCAACATTTCAACTCTCCTCTGAATCAGAACAATCTTCACCTTAGAGCAGTGGTTCTTAACCTTGCTGGAGGTACTGACCCCCAACAGTTTCATATGCGCATTCACCGAACCCTTCTTCACCTTAGAGCAGTGGTTCTTAACCTTGCTGGAGGAACTGACCCCCAACAGTTTCATATGCGCATTCACCGAACCCTTCTTCACCTTAGAGCAGTGGTTCTTAACCTTGCTGGAGGTACTGACCCCCAACAGTTTCATATGCGCATTCACCGAACCCTTCTTCACCTTAGAGCAGTGGTTCTTAACCTTGCTGGAGGTACTGACCCCCAACAGTTTCATATGCGCATTCACCGAACCCTTCTTCACCTTAGAGCAGTGGTTCTTAACCTTGCTGGAGGTACTGACCCCCAACAGTTTTATATGCGCATTCACCGAACCCTTCTTCACCTTAGAGTAGTGGTTCTTAACCTTGCTGGAGGTACTGACCCCCAACAGTTTCATATGCGCATTCACCGAACCCTTCTTCACCTTAGATCAGTGGTTCTTAACCTTGCTGGAGGAACTGACCCCCAACAGTTTCATATGCTCATTCATCGAACCCTTCTTCACCTTAGAGCAGTGGTTCTTAACCTTGCTGGAGGTACTGACCCCCAACAGTTTCATATGCGCATTCACCGAACCCTTCTTCACCTTAGAGCAGTGGTTATTAACCTTGCTGGAGGAACTAACACCCAACAGTTTCATATGCGCATTCACCGAACCCTTCTTCACCTTAGAGCAGTGGTTCTTAACCTTGCTGGAGGAACTGACCCCCAATAGTTTCATATGCGCATTCACCGAACCCTTCTTCACCTTAGAGCAGTGGTTCTTAAACTTGCTGGAGGTACTGACCCCCAACAGTTTCATATGCGCATTCACCGAACCCTTCTTCACCTTAGAGCAGTGGTTCTTAACCTTGCTGGAGGAACTGACCCCCAACAGTTTCATATACGCATTCACCGAACCCTTCTTCACCTTAGAGCAGTGGTTCTTAACCTTGCTGGAGGAACTGACCCCCAACAGTTTCATATGCGCATTCACCGAACCCTTCTTCACCTTAGAGCAGTGGTTCTTATTCAAAATTCAAAAGTTCCGTCGAATACTGTCTCAAGGCCGACTAAAGTAGGAGGCCTGGGCACCAGTCGAATTTTGAGGTGTCAAATTTTCAAGCTGTAATGAACAACGATAGTTTGCAAATGGCGTTGATTGTTATTGTATTTGTTGTTTCTGCTGATTTGTATGTTGTTTTACCGCAGGCAAGTAACTAAAGAATCATTAGATTATTATTATAAAAAGTAAATTTTACTTTGTGACGGCATCGACTTAGTAATTTGGCTGTTGCGCATCCAGACCTGTACTTTAGTAGGCCTTGAGTTCTCTAATGATGCATAAAATCTTTGGGCGGAAAGCAATTGTATTATTTATATAATCGATAATAATAAGTAATTTGCATGTATTTACAAATGAAATATTATTCCTTCGCTTTTACTACTGTTTACCGTGTAATGGAAACATTTTCTCATAACACGGGAGGGAATTTTGGCGCTTTTTAATGCAATTTACTTACTGGTAGGACACGACATTACTCGACGCGTGGCAGTTTAGTACTTTAGTACTAGAAATCGAGTACAGTGCAATAATTGTCTTGCTGTTGGCTTCCCACTTTGAGATTTCTACCACGCGTCTACAGTATATGTATAACGTCATTGCAAAAAACATGATTTTCACTCAAAAACAAAAACCGAACCCCTGGGGTTCTATCGAACCCAGGTTAAGAACGACTGCCTTAGAATCCGTAGCCCTGAACAACAAACTGTATCATTACAAGAGCAATACTATTTCTAGCGAACATAATATTTTATTTGATCTGTCATGTGCGGTATTAACTATTTTAATAAATCCCAGCGAAAATATGTAATATAGGAAATGTTGTTTTGCTTTTATCATTGCTTGCTAAAAGTGTTCAGATTACACTGTTTGATTTATGTACAGGTACTGGCTTTATCTCTTATCATTTACACAGATTTATAAATACCATAGCAATTAACACTTTTATCGGTCGATGTACTATATTTGTAAAGGATTCAATGACATACGAGCATGACGAAAGTTTTTCGCATACAAAAAGGCATATAATACTTTTACTTCTATTTAATACCACAATTAAATTTTTATTAAATTTTTTAATTAGGATTTCGATTTAGTAGAAACTTTTTAAAGGAATTGTAGACATTTTACTTGGAATTTAGCAGTTACGTCTGTTCTGGAGTCCTAAAATAAAAATAATAATAACACAAACAAAATATCCATTATTATGCGGGGCGTGGTCTCGAGTGAGCTCGGGCCTAACGCTTACTCAGGAGTGGCGGCGCTTGGTGCTGGAAAGCTGCGGTCACCACCATGATGTCGGAGGCCATTAACAGCATCCTGGCTCCAGTGACCTGGTGTCTCATCAGGTTGGCGAATCCATGGAGTTTAAATATTATTTTTATTTGGTTTGTAATGTGAACATCGCAAAGGAGTCCCAGCTGCTCCCAAACGTCGAGATAGTCAGACAATGAGGCTAAAAGTAGCGGGGAGGGGAAGGATATGGGGAAGAGGAAGGTGTGGAAGTACCTAGCTATTCAGATCTGGTCACCAAATACGGCTAAAGCCATTTCAAGCAACATTTCAATTATAAATGGTGGTCTTACACTAGGGCGATACTGAAAGTATCTTTCATTCTGGTACGTGCCAACAAAATAACGTATATTATTTTAATTGAATAAATTGTGAAATACTACAAATATTTGCAAAAGCCCAACGGACGTTTAATAAAAAAATAATAAATTATTTGCGCACTCCGGGACTTAAACCCGCGATCTCCGGATTGATACTCGGGAGCCTTACCCCTCCACCACGGAGGCGGTCGGCCGTTGTTGAATATTCAACTGTTGAAGATTCAATCGAATAAATCAACATGACATTATAGGGTGTTTAAAAGATAATTTAAATTATCATCCTACGGCTCTACCCCTGCTGAACTCAGTTAGCTGTAATAATTTATTTCTTATCCGCAGTAACACCCCTGGATTTGAGGGGGTTGCTAATTTTCCACCCCAAAGGCTTTTATTAGAAAAACTTCTGATTTCAACGGCATACTATTTCACATATTATTTATTTACTTTCTAAACTTTTATTAGCTTTTACTTTTAACAGAAGCAAATAATACGTTATTTTAAAGAATAATTCAGTGGTAGATACCCTAACACCCTTAGCTTTCAGTATCACCCTATTGTATAATAATAACAATACAAACATTTCCTTGCCAATAGATTTTTACAAAGTTACACATATTGTTTATTTTTATAACATTGATTCCATTGACGTATGATATTGATTCTATTAACAAATGGGTCACTGCTCAGCTATACATTCAGGATTTCTCCCGGAATGCAACTGCTTTTCAGCACTGCCTCTAATATAATACACAATATAAAAAATAATTAAAATGGATAAAAATAATTTAAAAAATTTTATCATGTAAATTGAAATTCAAATAAAATAAAATAATTTTAAAATTAAAATTTTTATCTTTACTAAGTATAAAATTAAGTCGCTTACGGTGTATGTGCGCTTAAATCTTTTAAACTTCGCTTCGGATTTTCATCCGGTTTTCACCAATAGATAGAGTGATTCATGAGAAAGGTTTTTAGGTATATAAATTGTTAAGGTTTTGTGTCGTTTGCTTGAAATACATAAATATATCTGGCCAAGCGCCAGCGGGCAACGGGCAGCGAGCAGTGGGACTGACAAACGGGCGGTGTGGATTTGATTTAACAGATGGCGTTGGTTATAAAGGTTTCGTTAGCCACAGCAACGTGTGGCCGGGTCTGCTAGTTGATAATATAATTACAAACACGAGTAGGTATTCATTTTTTATTTTATTTTATTTATTCTATTTTTTTTATTTCATGACAATATAAAAATACAAGTTAAAGCAGTTTGTTCGCAGTCCTCCTCACTAGGTATTCCTGTTCCGAGGCGGACTGTATGTTGTTGTAAGGGTGCTGATCATGATAGCCTCATCTTTAGTTGATTTTCACAAAATAAAAAAATAAAAAAATAAATAAAATAAAAAGTATTTATGTTTGTTGTCTGTAGGTTGCGTTGGGGTTAGGTACTGCATAATTTTAATTATTTCCTCATCTTTATGTTTACTTAGCCATTATTTGATGTCTTTTTTGAACTTTGATGTTCTTAATTTATCTCCATGATGTTCTTAATTTCAATTGGAAGGGCATTACATAGTTTTGTAGCATGGAAATTATAGTTTTTCTGGCCAAAAGATGTATTTAATTTCGCGATGTTCAGTAGTTTTGAGGATTTCGTCCTTGTAGTGTAGGTGTGTTGGTCAGCGAGGTACTCATATTTTTCTTTAAATTTGATATTTTTTGTTTTGAAAAGTTTTAATTTTCCATGTACATTTGTTACTTTAATTTTAAAGTGTCGAAACCGGTCGCAAAAATTTAAAATTCAAGTAAAAAATGTACATGGAAAATTAAAACTTTTCAAAACAAAAATGTCTAGAAATTGTTACATAGTCAATGCCTAAAAAATACAAAAAAAATATATTTTTTAGTATAGTTCAGTAATGCCATTATAAATTCTATTAACTATGGTGTTGTGCGGTTGACTGTGCAGTTAGCAATCATTCGCAGCAGAGCTTCTTGAAGCACTGCAACGAGGTCGATATTCGAACAGTGGTATTTCATTAAAAAATTTTGATGATTTTTGAATAGCTGAAACTACCCTCAAACACAGCAGTTTTATGTCTGTGGAGAATGAGTAAATGGCTTCTGGCGTGTACTATGTGTTTGTGTATGGGAGTCACGGGACCACCGCACTTACGAACAGATAGTCAGGAACCTTCGGATTCATCAAATTGTGTATTTGACACATATGTTGTACCTTCCTTCTGTTCGACATATTATTTAGAATCCGTTGCCGATAAAGGTAAGGCGAGATACGCTCGCGTCTCGAGAGATTGTGGCAATATCGGACACGTATATGTCAAACGTTCAAGATTCTTATCCGTGTTTGAGTACATCCAATTTCTTCCTCTCCTCACTGCATTTAGTTTCACAACATACCCCAATTTGATTAGAACATGGTAGACTGAAATTTGCTAGGTAACAAAGAACAAAGTCAACATCATTTTATTAATAGATGACGAATTACTTTTAGATAATTGGTACCCAGCATCTAATCGGTAAAACGTGTCCCTACTGTCGCGATAACGAGTAATGAGTAAGTGTAAGATAGATGAAATGAGTTTACACAAACAATGACTAAAATAATAATAACCACCGTTTGCACACGTCTAATGTTTACACCAAAGAAAAATCTATTCATCCTGTTTTAATATCAGGTATATTTGGCTTCGCATTGTTCTCATCTTGTTGATATTAAGACTGATATCAGAATATCACAACAATAAAAGTGTATGGTTACATTTAAAAACAAATGATAGGTTAATTAAAAACAAATAATAGGTACATGAAACAGCAACATGAAACACAATAATAGAATATTATTTTTTGCGAATTAAATAAGGTAATTTGATACCTGTTTAATTTAGTACCAACGTATCTTATTCTTTTGAAGATATTATTATGCAATTACCAAAGTATTTTTTGAAGTTTTCATGGCGTGAATTCATCATTAATAGATATAGGTACATAATAAATCTAAACGAAATAAAACAGAACAACACACGAAAAATAAAGAGGTAACGGTCTCAATTGGGATTCGATCCCGGAGCCCTTTCTTACCGAGACAAAGATAGTGGTGTAGATTTATTAGTACGTATTGTCTTCTTCTTCGATGACTCACATTACACTGTATGACGGGAATAGCCCAAAAGTTAATCCAACGAAATTGGTAATTTAAAAAAAAAATGTTAGTCTTAATTTTTGGACTTAATGGAAACCTTGTTCAGGCTTTGACTTGAGTTTTTCTTCTTTTTGGACATTTTCTCCTACTGTTTGGTCAATGTTACGCTGCATATATGCATGAGAAAAAAAACGTTATTCATATATATAACGTGCTCTCCTTTTCCTGTCATCTGTTTTTTTTTTCCGTTCATGTGATATTATATATACAATTTTTTTTTTAATTACCTCCACACAGGAGACCCTGAGGTAAAAAAAAATCCCCCAGGACCTATGTCATCTTTGGGGATGCTGTGTGGAGGGTCTATTTAGGGTAAGGAAGGAAAGGAGATTCTGGGAAGGAAAAAGGTACGTGGGGTGGATAGGAATCTGGTGGCATTGTGTTCAGAAGTGACTTATATTTCAATATCTTTGGGAGTGACGAACATATTAATCCATTCCTCCCACTGTGGTGAATGGCTATGGGTCGAGAGAATCCGGCTGGAGAGGACAAAAAGTTTCCCTCAACCATTCTCTCCCGATCCGGACCGCCTCGCAGTAGGTGAGCAAAAAAATCCGACGTCAAGACCTATACAAACCTCACCACATTAACTCGGGCACCCCTGCTAAGTCACCAAAAGTAGCGAATAACTAGTGGTGATCTATGGCAGGGGGGCTGAAAATAATGTTTCCAGAGGCGGCAGTACCCGTAACCGCCTCCTAAATTTGTATTCTTATTCGTATCTCAAATTAATAAACAAAATAAAAATTTAATAAACAAATACTGCAATGTCACTTTACAAAACGGGCCATGTACAAAAATTTACGCTAATTAGTACATTTAAGAATGCAAAAAAAAACTCATGCCGCAATGTGCCGTCACCATCAAATTATATTGAAAGTCTTCCAAAAGAATGTACCTACTCTTCCTTTTTGGTTCCGTCTGCCATAAAGATGTGGAATAAACTTTACAATAAATTATTATTATTATTATTATGACAATTTGCTGACTTATAAAGGTCCCTGGGTGCGAGAGGGACGCGGCTAGAGGAGTCTGGAGCGAACCCGCAGCCACACCTTTCTGACCCGGAACACTATGAGTTATTGAAACAGGGCTGTAGTGAGAAATATAAATTAAATTGATGTTAGTACTTTCTGGGCCAGAATCTATGAGGTGAGGATCGTCCTTTTATGTGTATACCTCACAAGAGTCCCAGGTTTGAGGTGAGGGGAAGGAGATGGGGGAGAGGAAGGTGGGGAAGCACCTAGCTTCTCAGAACCGTTCACCAAATACGGCTAAAGCCACTTCAAGCTATGTTTCAATTCTGTATGGTGGTCTTACACCGGGGCGGTACTGAGAGTATCTTCCACTCTGAAATGTGCCGCAAATATACTATACATTATTTTTAATGCCTTAATTGTGAAATAACACAAATTAATCAAATAAAATTTATTTGCGCACGCCGGGATTCGATCCCGCGACCTTCGGATTGTGAGTCAAGAGCCTTACCCTTCGACCACGGAGGCCATCCGATTGTTTCCAATCTTTGATAGGAGAGGTACCACAAAAATAAGGTTCTTTTAAGGGTTTTTAATGTGATTACTGATAACGTCATAACTCAAAGAGTCAAGCTGCCCGAGAGCCTGTAGTACCTACGTACTAGTGGAAGTTTGAAAGTACACACCTTGTTGTTCAGATCTAGTTAGATAGATACACATCATAGTTTGTATGTAACAATAACAACATAGATTGTATTACAAGCAATACGACACGTTTAATTTCTAAATGGAATTTTGATATTTTTGTTTTTTATACCTAAATCCCATTATTTCCTATTACGTATTCACTAAGCGTAGCTACACCCTATTTTAAATTTTAATACAACCGTTTGGAATTTTACCTGACTGAAAATTTATTTGTTACGTTCCGGTCCGGTTCAAGATGGTGGCCTTATTAGATACTAACTTTTTATTCTGCCAGCGTTCGCATGGTCGTAATTCCTACTACGCGTTGTCAAATCGGGATAATTATGGTACCTACCGGCCTGAAAAAATTTTCAAAAAAAGAATTTCCATTTAATTGTCAAATTAGTTTTATTATTCAAAGGGGAATTTTTGTGTTATTACATTTTAAATAAGTTATAATTAACATTCTTTTTGGATGCAATGTAACTCTAACTAAAGTTAAACTTAAAAAAAAAATGTTTTTATTTTCTACTAGCCTTAAGCCATTTGCTCACTTAAAAAAAAAAATTTCGGGGCTCGCTACAAAAATTGCAAAAAAACTGGTATGTAAGTAAAATAAATAATCACAATCGATCCCTACCCTTATAATATATGACTGCCAACGAAATGCGTTCACATTATTAGAAGATACCTACATTAGAAAACTATTCGAATAATATATTTCAAAATAAAACCGAAATAGAATAAAATGCACGGTTGCTTCGGCCCTGTCCCACAGACGTCTACCCCAAACGCAGCACACGCCACAACGAGTCAGTCGATACAGCTGTCTGCTTCCGACGGCCGCCAACTACTATCGTTCCCTTCCCAGTACCAAACTAAACACGACCATAATAATAAATTAATAATATCTCAAACAACGTGCGAATATCTAGTAATAATAAATTAAATATCGAATTAACTTTTGGTGCCATCACCATTAGGTAGGTACCTACCCAGCCAATTAAAAAACTACTTTGTGCATTTATTGCTGTTTTGGAATAAGCGCGTTCAAATTTTGAAAGCTCAAAAGCGCGATTGTTTACGTTTTGCAGCGGAATTTAAAATAATTGATAGCCATTTTGTATTTTTAATTCCAGATCTTTGACAACCTACTTAATTTATTGTTTTGAATTAAAATAGTGTGTGTTTGATTTATTAGGTTTGATTTCTACAGCCTTTTTAACGACATTGTGTCTTTCGTAGTAAATAGTACGAATATCCCAAAAGAAAATATTATACTAATAGATGTATACAATCAGTCGGCGATCGCGGTAAATAATTTGTGTTTTGTGTATTTTTCATCATAGTTTGTGGAATGTGTTTTTTGATCTTCTGGAGATCGCTGTGATTTATTTGAAAAGTGTGTGAATCAGTAGGATTTACTATTCGAGAAATATAGAGGGTAAGTCAAACAATATAATTTTTTTTAGAAAGGTCGATTTCTGAAAAAATGGATTAGTTACCTACAAACTATTAGAAGAAACAACGGAACTTTTATTTAGAATTTTAGTTGTTTTTTTATTATTCAGAATTTTGCCAGATTTTAACATCACTTACAAACATGCGTTTTTCTCATTATTGTTGCTTTTTGAATTTTTTGACATTTTAATGAATGCAATTTAGGGGGCGGGTATGGAAACGGCCGCCCCGGGAATCATTTATTAGATAACCAACACCTCTGCCATAGGTCACCCTGAGTGGTTCGCTACCTTGAGTGACTTAGGAGGGGTGCCTGGGTTACTTAGGAGACTTAGGAGACTTAGGTGACTTAGGAGGGGGGCCAAACCTCAACCCATGGGTGAGGTTCAGGTCTCGGCGGCGAATGTGTCTGCCCACCAAAAGCGTAGCAGGCCGGATCGGGATAGACTGGTTGAGGGAGATCTTTTAACCTCTTCAGCAGGACTCTCGGAACATCGCCTTGCATCGCAGTGTGAGGGATGGATTCATAAGTCCGCCACTCTTGAATACACTGACCCCCAGATTCCTACCCACCCCTCATATCTTTTCTTTCCTAGAACTTCCCCTTCTCCTTTAATAAAAATACCCTTCACACAGCATCCCCAAAAATAACATAACCCTTATTAGGGGAATTATTTTTCACATGGCCTTCTGTGGGGTGCTAACTTTAAAGAGAGTTCTATAGCGCTTGATAGAAATGACCGAATGGGAACTGAAAATAAATGGTTTAACCTGAATATCACAGACAAATTTCACCATACCAGTGCTTACCGTTTGGGAGTTCCTGTAGCTTCAGAAAACGGACTTTTTTACGTGAATAACGCATAAGAGTCCCAACTGCTCCCTGCTAACCGGAGCCAGTGAAAAATTGTGGGGAAATTTATTGGGGTATCTTGTGAGGCCGAAGGCTATGGGGAGGGGAAGGAGGTGGGGAAGAGGAAAATAGGAAAGTACTAATTCAGATCTGGTCACCAAACTCGGCTAAAGTAATTTCGGGGCACTTTTCAATCCATTCTGAAGTGTTCCTCTACAATGACGATACTGGGAGTGTGTAACACATCTATTTTATATTGTGGGGAATCTAAGTACCTCAGAATAATCGTATGAATTTCGAATACATAGTTCCATCAATTCAATGAATTCGAATTAACTTCAAACCTAAAAAGAAAGATTTCAAAGGGATCCAATATACATTTTTTTAAATGTCAACATTTTGAACCTTTGCTACAATCCTACCTTCATCTTTTACTTCCTCTTCTCAATGACTTCTTTCTGCCTAAATAAAAATAATATTTTGATGAGTTGTGTAACGCCGTTTTGGCGAAAAATCACCTCAAGGGCGTGGTACAAATTTTTAAATTTATTTCTACACTTTATATATTTGTTACTTCTAACTAACCACAAGTATAACCTATTATAAGAACTTACAGATTGCTAACAGATTGCACCCACCGCAACCGGTTCGTTGATACAAAACTTAATGTAAAATCCATTTGACAAATGAACGTCATGCTCCGATAAAACTTACATATAGATTTATGTATATTCTGTACTAGCAGAAAATATACAGGACCACACCTACCTGGGAGGTCACTTGAGATTAACATTGTTATTTGTTTATTAGACAAATTTAGACAAAGTGTGCTCGCAGAGGACATAATTGGGAACACATGTTATTGGAACTGCTATTATTATTCAATCCTGGTATATATTTTACGATATTTGACAACTCTGTGCAACTATTGGGTTACGCTGATGATATCGACATAATCGCGAAAACTCCCGACGCTTTACGTGACGCCTTCATAAATCTTGAAAGTTCTGCTAAAAATATGGGTCTCATAGTAAACCAGCAGAATACATGGCCATAGGATGCGCCCAACAAACTCCAACTCTCTCATGTGGGTGGCAAAATTTTGAAACGGTACCAAGATTCACGTATACATATTCACATAATATATCTAGGCTCCCCGATAAAAAAACGAGAAAAATACCACAGAGGAGCGCGTAGTGAAAGCAAATCGCTGTTATTACAGCCTACAAAACCAAATAAAATCCAGACCGCTGTCCAGAAACACCAATATATTAGTGTACAAAACACTTATCAGACCAGTACTCACATACGCAGCTGAGACTTGGGTACTAACTAAGAGGAATCAGCGAGCACTGAATGTTTTTGAAAGGAAAATTTTAAGGCGTATTCAGGTTTCAGAAAATGGATTTTGGCGCAGACGTTATAACAATGAGCTATATACTCTGTTTAAGGATCTAAACGTCACAAAATTTATAAAACTGGGAATACTTCGGTGGCTGTGTCATGTAGAGAGAATAACCGAGCATCAAGCACCAAAGTACCTGCTGATTTCAAGACCAACAGGGCGAAGGAGCCTGGGAAGACCAAATTTAAGATGGAGCGACAACGTCCTCAAAGATATATTCACCTTGGAGATTGTAAACTGGAGAGAGCTGGCACAAAACTGTGATGAGTGGAGGAATATTCTTGAGGAGGCCAAGACCCACCAGGGGTTGTAGAGTCAAGAGTGATGATGATGGTGTATTATAACATGTTCTCTAATGAACGTGTTTAGAAAGCAAAGATAAAATTATATTATGGGCGGTACAATAGTGCAAGGATTTGATTAGAATATTTATCTTTCTAAACGTGATTCGTCCCACGGTTACAGATTCAGTTGTAAGGCTTTGAATAATGTTAATCCAATATGAAAAGTGTGATGAAGATATATTACAGGTAATATAAGAATGATACTCTCAGGTAGTTGTATTTAATTTAATGGTATGAGTCTAAAAAAGGTTGTTTTTTAGTTTCGACCTAAATTCCGTTGGGCTTATTATTCATCTTCATGAATTTCGACCGCTCTTGCGGCTATTTCGTAAAACCATATTATGCATACCAATTATTTTTAAGGGTTTCCCAAAATATGCCTTTATGATAAGTGTAAGGTTTCTGATATCGCATCCCAACCCTCATTTTTATAAATTCGTTCTGAAACCAATTAAAAGGGTAAACTTTCCGGTTAAATTGCTTCGTTCTACCAACCAAACAAACCCTAAATGTAGGAACACCATACAAAATCGTATAAATAATTATCTTTATGTGTGTTTAAATCTGACAAAGGTGTGTTTCGTTCCTAATTTAAATTCCATTGTCATATTGTACACACGTCTCATAATGCTAATGCATGGATTTATTTATAAAGAATGAGTGAATTAATTACTGTGTACAATGTTTATTCAGCTTAAAATTCTTAGTATTGTTTCCGGTTTGATTAGGTGACTATTATCAAGAGATTTTTGGGAAGCTTTTTTCCTTAGCTTGTATTACTTAATATAACTTAAGTGATTGCGCGATTATGCTAATTCGTCATTACGTCATCTGGAGCCCTTTCCTGTCGAAGAATCAGAGAAATATACACTCTGCGTGTAGCAAACTATAGCAAGGATTGCCTGGAACCACTTGTATCAGCCCAGAAAGTAGGTTTCTAAGTCAAGAGGTGCGGCATTTTCCTCTATAACAACTTTTTTATATTTTTTATATGAATACCTCACAAGGGTCTCAGCTTCTCCCATCTGTCCCGTGAGACTATGGCATCCACAATTGGGATATGTTGCGAGGCTGCAGATAGTGGGGAGGGGGAGATGAGGATGAGGAAGTACCTGGATATTCAGATCTGGTCACCAAACACGGGTAAAACCATTTCAAGTAACATTTCAATTATGGATGGTGGTCTTACACCAGGGTTATATTGAGAGTATCTTCCACTCTGGAACGTGCCGAAAATATACTATATATAATTTTTAAATGAATTAATTGCGAAATAACATAAATTAATGAAATAAAATTTATTTGCCTACACTGGGATTCGATCCCGCGATCTTCGGATTGGGAGTCAAGAGCCTTAACCCTCGACCACTCTTGCCGTCAAATAACTTCGTAAAATGAAAGATATTGGAGTTTTTTTTTTCTATTTATAATTAGTCGATAGAATGACACAGATGTTAAAAAGCTCCAACCCAGAAAAATAAGACAGCTACAAGATTTCCAGAAACTGAGAGAAATCCTTGATATCATCAAATACATGACAACATTTTGATATCAACACCATGGGCGTTTGTCAATTTAATAAAATATTCACGACTTTTTTTAATAAGGTTAAAAGTCGAGAAAATTAACTTGCCTCGTTTCGCAGACTGTGTAAATATTAATAATTTATAATATTTTCATAGAGCGGTATTAAATTTAATTAAATAGGAAGGCACGATCTTATTTCAGTTTAAATAAAATGAAACCACAACAGTGATTCAATTCAACAATATAACCAACCAATTTGGGAGGCGGGAATGGGTACCGCCGCCCCGGGAACCTTTATTGGATAACCAACACCTCTGCCATAGGTCACCCCAAGTGGTTCGCTACGTTTGGTGATTTAGCAGGGGTGCCCGGGTTCATGGGGTGAGGTTTGTCTAGGTCTTGGAGGCGGATGACCCTTTTCCTTCCCAGAACTCTCCTCTCCTTCCTTTCCTTAAAAAACCCCTACACAGCATCCCCAAAGATGACATAGGCCCTGATGGAAATTATTTTCCTCAGGGCCTCCTGTGTGGAGCTCATGTAAAAAAAAAAAAAAAACCGAAACGTCCAGGTCAATTTAGATGATTACGACCTAGGCATTTTAAAGAAAAAAAAATTACACAAAATCATTTAGTCTTTTGAAAGCTACAATTTATTGCTTTGCAGGCCGACTGTTTTAAGACAGATTTTTCCCTACCAAGGCAGGAACAACGATTTTTGAAACTTCCGGTTGAAATAACTTATGACCAAATTACAAATGAGGAGATCGAATGGACTGTCAAGCTGACGTAAGCATAATGAATATGTTGAAGAAGGGACGCTTATTTCATTTTAGCACGTACTTTGGAAGAAGGTAGAAAAGAATTGACAGGTTTACGAGTATACCAATGCTATAAAAAGGAAGTAGAAGGAAGGATGAGTCTAAACGTCCCAGGAAGGCATGGCACGATCATTGGTATCAAAAAATAATGCTTGAGGCGGGTCATGTCAAGTGTTGGAATAACACATTATTATGAAGTTCCCTGTGTCCAACGCCTTGGAGAAAATACATGATTTTTATTTAGTTTCTTGATTCTTTAACGGTTCTTTTAACATTTGACGAGCAGGAACAGGGTTCCGGTTTACTCCTGCCAGAAATGAGAGCACTGACCCGCAACCCCAAGAACAAGTATTTACCAGTGTACCAAGAAAGCTGTCATATTACAAAGAATACAAAATTTATGGCCAAATCAATAAATTTATCTTTATGGTCAGGTTCATACAAGAAAACTGCCAGGCATACCGCTGATAGCTCCGTTGCAGCTTCTCCATGACTTCTTATAAACAAGGCATGTGGCAGAAAGAGAGGTTACAAGCAGCTATACCTACTGAGGTCTGTGGTCCTGCTGCTCCACAGACCTCAGTAGGTATAGCTACGTATAACTCTGAAACATGAAGGAGCTCTTTTGTACGATTTTTTATGACCTGAGCAAGATTATTTATCGAGTGGTTCGAAGCAATATTATTCGTAAGCCTTCTCGACTCAATAACAGTCTCGAGTGGAACAATCGAAATAATTTCTCGCTCCGTTTCATGAAACTGAACATTTACCAATATTTACATAGTTTAAAAGAGCTTTTACGACTTCCCTTTTGCACATTCCGACCATTTCGAGATTAGGCATAGTGACTAGTTATGTACATTTTTGTACAACGGATAATGATTCAGCAAAGTTTGGATAATTTATATTGCTTCCCTAATGATGAATAGGAATTCGTTAACTGGTTATCAACAACGTACATACATTATAATGATTTTTTTTTTATCTTAGCCCATTAGCAACAAAAACGTTTTAGTCCACTACGACGTAGGTAGGGACGTAGATAGGCACTTACTTGATAACATTTTTTTTAAGTCTTTTACGATATCTGTGACCATCCCCACAGTGCCAGTGCATCAGAGGTACTCCCAGTGGAATATGATGTTATGAGACTGAAAGGAGGAATGGTGGGAAGAAGATATAAAAGAAGAAAGGTTGCGAAGATCTTGACTATTTAGATCTGATCATCAAACACGACTAAACGCATTTCAATCAAAGTTTCCGTTCTGGTTGGTAGTCTTTCACCAGGGTGATACTGAGAGTATCTACCACTCTGGAATGCATCACAAATATTTATATTATAATATAGACAACTGAATTTGACTTTTTAAATTATATCTTTTGACTCCTTGGCCCCAGAGAGTTTAAAACGTATTTCACCCGAAATAATATCAATTTGGGAGGCGAGTATGGGTACCGCCGCCCCCGGAAACATTTATTGGATAACCAACAACCCTGCCATAGGTTACCCCAAGCGGTTCGCTACGTTTGGTGACTTAGCAAGGGTGCCCGGGTTCATGGGGTGTGGTTTGCTAGGTCTTGGTGGCGAATGTGTTTGCCCCCCTACTGTGTGGCGGGCCGGATCGGGAGTGACTGGTTTAGGGACATCTAACCTCTCTCCAGCCGGACTTTCCCGACTCATCGCCTTGCATCTTAGTGGGAGGGATTAATTCATACGTCCACCACTCCTGGACCTATTGATCCCGTCATATCTTTTTCTTTTCCAGAACTTCCTTTTCACAAAAAGACCTTCCACACAGCATCCCCAAAGATGACATTTTTTTCCTGTGTGCCTCCTGTGTGGTGTTATTGCAAAAGAAATACAATATTAAACCTACTTTGGGCCCACAGATACGACCACAACATGCTCTTATCGGGTCGTCTCTGCGGTGATGCCAAATGATTTTTTTTTTTAATTCATCTGGATAACAACTCTTACACCAATTTTTGCTGTGCCTTTTTCCCCGGGTGGAGTTCAGAATCGTTCATGGGAGTTTTATAAATATGATGTATTCTTAGATGTATTATTATCGATCATATCATTCCCCGAGGTTCAAATCTTCTGGGGGTTACGCAATACGCCAATACGTAACGTACGACTTTGGCTGCCGCTATTATTAGACGGAAATCACCGTCCGAAATGGCCGGCCGATACCCGTTTCCGTTGCGCACTTCCTAAAATGGCCAACAGTCCCACTTCCAGTTTCAGTCCAGAAGAATGCCACCACTGCTCACTGCTCACTGCCACCGGCCTCCGTGTCACATTCAGCCAGACCTCTTCTTCCCCTGTATCCTCGTCCCCTCATTCGCTTTCAACTACTGTCAATGTACCTTAGGATACAGCTCAGCGTTGAAAATCAGCAGCTTGGCTCTTCTTTATAGCCAATCCTCTTATTTATCTCTATCCCCGGTTTTCTCTTTATCATTCGCTTTGACCGCCAAATTAGCTTAAGGATGCAGCACAGTTTTGAAATTGTTTGATTCTCTTCGCTAAAATTTTTTCGTTTCCCCAGATAATGTTTATGCCAACAATTTTCTCTTTTACCATTTTACCAATGACAGTCTTCCTCAAAGATAACAGAATACAGGGGCGGATACTGAATACAGAGAGTAAGAGAAGGCGTGCAGTAGTGGTTAACAACACAGGCAATCCACGAGAATCCACAGTGGAAGAGGCTAATAGCGTACCTCGTATATTCTGTTATCTTTGGGCCTCCTCTTCTTGCCCATATCTTTGTTTCCTCATTCGTTTTAACCGTCAATGCAGCTCTAAGTTGCTTTTTTCAAAACTTGGTCTTTCTCTTGGGGTGTTTCAAACTCTCTTCACGTTTGATGATCATCAAATCCACTATCACTAACGCTAATTCTTCGCCAATTTTGGCTTTTGATGAAAATGTGATCAGCTGAAAAGCCAAAATCTAAAAACAGGGTTGTCAAGTTTGGACAATCCGAAATTGAGTTTTCTATGGCAAACCTACCAAAAGCTAAGGAATACTAAGCAGATATTAAATCAATCCTTGCACGCTGCATGGTTCGTCTCCATCATTAGCATCATCAATCGTCATGCCACCCAAGTCGGTGTGGGATTTGGCTTCTTCAGTTGTAATAGTTTTGTTCTTCACTGTCTCTAACCATTTGCCCTCAGTCCAGTCTTGCTTAAATCTTCGTCCACGCAGGCCATGTACAATAATAATTTATAAATATAAATTTATCTAGATTTTGCCAGTTCAAAACAATGGCATTAGGATTTGCTAAAAATTGTGACTGTACTTACACGTTTAACTACGAGTATTATATATTTAAGTCCAGTTAAAAAAATATATCTACGTATGTAAAAGCACGGATGTTTAAATAAATAGATATTTGGTGTCGATACCCCTTATTACAACATCCAGTTATTTTTGTATCCTCCCAACTTCTTTAGGTCTCACAGCTTTCCCAAATTGACTTCATACTACATCTGAATTCAAGTATTTTAAAAATCCAGCAGTGGGATTTTGACTAAGGGAGTTTCTGGATCATACGTGTTGCACGTCCAAGAAGAGTCTTTTAAATGTTTTTTTTTTATCAATTTTATGGTATAATTTATCGTAGTTCTTTCGTCGTTATTCTCAGCCACGGCCGTCACGCACGTCAAGAGCCGGGTTCGCCGAAGACTTTTATCTTTTACACATCGCCTCTCCGTTCTCGGAGCCGTCGAAATATTTCGCCTCCGTCTGTCGTTTTTGTTTGTAAGAGTTATTTCCGTCGCGGCATTAAAAATGCAATTTGTCCCTTTGTTGGAGGAACCGATACAGTGCCACATTAAACGCTGAGCTTTGTAATACTGCTCACAGTGCTCACCAAAACTAGTCCCGACGAGAGCTCGTACGGACGTCATCGACGGTCGTACTCTTCCTTTTCACGGGTCTTGTTTGAAAAAAAAAGAGAGAAGATACTAGAACGACGACGTCACATCAACATTAATTAAAACTACTACTGTTTTAAGATTTTCACGGCCAAAAGCATTTTCGTTATTTGTTTTTGGGGTGTTATGCCGTGTTGCGCTACCTCCTTCTTTAGCCAACGTTTCGGACATCGTTGCAGTGTCCATCATCAGTAGATGTGTACATCTACCGGATCTGCCGGATCTGCCCTGATGATGGACACTGCAACGATGTCCGAAACGTTGGCTAAAGAAGGAGGTAGCGCAACACGGCATAACACCCCAAAAACAAATAACGAAAAAAAACTACTACTAATTGTCTTAACCTTCTCTTGTTAACCAATTATTGAACATAATATGGCAACAAGTTTTATTTTTAAGGGGTTCAACGGAATATTAAAAGCGCCGTACCTAAAGTGACCATTTATTATTTCTCCCAAACCGGGACACCGAAAAAAGGTAGGTACTTAAAAATAATAGTATATTTGAACAACTTATACAGCGCTGTTTTCGCGAAAAATCGCCTCAAGAGCGCTGTAAAATTACAAAAGAGGCTAGATAACAATAATTCATCTTGCAGCTACCGATCGCATGGGCGATTGGAATTCTAGACCCTTGTTCAAAATATAAAGAGATTATTTTTATTAAGAGAAAATTTAAACGAAATAAAGCAATGCGTTGAAAATGTTTTTGACTTAAATTAGCATGGATTTTACGATTGAATTTACTTTACTGTGTAGGATGTAGGTAGAAGGCTAGATCACAACTCGTCTTGCAGCTACTAAGCGCGTGGATTATTGGAATTCTAATCCCTTAATAAATTAAACAAAACATCTTATAAACTTATTCGTTTTAGGAACCTCACACTTTCACACGATACAATTGACAAGATAGTAATGTTTTTTTTTGTGTCATATTAGTGTTAGCTATTTTATATATTTATGTATTTCAATATATATATATATTTATGTGTAGGGGCATAATGGTTTCTTTTCAAATAGGGGACTTTTGGCGTCCCGAAGCTGTGTTTAGGGACACCGGGACACACTGCCTGAAAACGGGACTATCCCGGTGAAAGCGGGACGTCTGGTCACATTAGCCGTAACTTATGTAGAGGCTGTAGCAAGCCGAAAAAAGCTGCGATAAACCAAAAATTCCACTGAACACTAAAAACTGTGTCCATTTTATGATGCTTGAGCTCACAGTTCCAATTTCTTGATGAACGCAACTCTTTTTTTACCTAGGAACGACATAACCACATATAATATATAATACATTAACAATGATATACAAACTTAAAAATAATATGCTCCCAAAATATCTGTAGAGTAATATTATGTTTCAAGAAAATGTGCACAGCTATCCTACGAGAAGTCGCGAAGACTTTAGGCTTCCCAAAACTGCACACAAAATAGCGCGTTTTATAAAGGGCAAAAACTTTATAACAGTCTGCCAAATGCCGTAAAGGAAGCCTCAAGTCTCAACACTTTTCGTGGGATATGTGCATTATATATAAAAAAATATTTTTTGATTACTTACTTACCAAAATTATTCTCATATCTTATTCTTATATAATGTATTTATATCTAGATATCTTTTTCATTTAGTAATCGTTTTTAAAATGTATTTGTAAATGTTATTGTCCTTCGTAAATTGTTTTTTTTTTTATATTTTCCTACTAGATGTAGGAAAAATTTACGTACATCTAAATAAAAATTTCAAAACAATAACCAACAATCTAAGAAAAAAATAAAATTTAAAATCCAAAAAATAAGTGAAAATACGGTCAATGTAAAAAAAACACTAAACCGATAAATTCGAGTTAACTTTTGATGAGTTGATACAAGATAAAAACATCGATTTTTTTGTTATCTCAGTGAATCACATTGAACCAGGATAGTAGGGTATTGACTAGAAGCGTGTTATCTTTAAGATGGTACGAGAGATTTTTCAATATTTAATGATTTTTGCGCGTTTTCGAAGTCGCCTACGTCCATAACCGTACAAACAAAAGAAAAGTTATACCAAAAGAATGATAGTTACATTTACGTTCTATCCCTAGAAATATAATTAAATATTAACAAAAAATATTTTTCATACTTTATTACTGTTTGAAAAATAGTTGTTTTCAACAAATCTCAATCGACCTACAAATATTTTTCTTATGTTGTCGTACGCATAAAGGAAAAAAAAATATAAAAAATATTTTTAGATAGAAAACATCTCAACGTATGCCGCTTCATTTTTTAATTTTTTAATTAAAGAGCCTTTTTAGCTAAATTACGATGTGATATTATTAAAAAAACTGCATAAATCAGTCAACTTTAGAATCGTTTTAATGTACCAAAAAACAGGTTAGTTAATAAAATAAAAATATCATCCAATAAAACAGTATTTTAAGAAACTCAATTTAAAAATCAATATAATAAAATCCAATGATTTATTTGGTTTGCATCAATTTTCGTATCATATATTTAGAGCAGATCTCAATTATTGTTTCAGTGCCTGGACAAGCCCCAAGACGGAAGGTTGTCTGTCACGCTACTTTAAATAATTTAAGTAAAAGCTGAATCACCCAAAAGATCAGTCATTTACTAGACCTGAATACATTGTCGGAATTATTAAATGGCCCTTTTTACAATTTCTTCTTTAATTTACTCTCTACTCAAATCGCACGGGCGAGCTGTGTCGGCGTTGTTCAGGGATATTCAAAGTTAACATAATATTATATGTTTATGATAATTAAATAATGTTTTTGATAATTAAATAAATGTATATGATAATTAAATAAATGTTTCCGACATTTAAATAAGAACAAATAATATGAAATGCGAAATATCTATTCGATGGCAAATAACTATTTTTGAAAAATCTTAATGAAATTTTATAAAATTATTCACATAAAATTAATCACTTATACCTACCTTAGTTTTATTCACGTTTACATATCTTTATTTATAATATATTTTTTTCATTTCTAGTTTTGTTATTTTCGATAAGGCTCTCGACTGACGTTCCGGAGGTCACGGATTCAAATTAAGCATGCGCAAGTAAATTTTATTTGATTGGTTTGTGTTATTTCACAATTTGATCATTTAAAAATATTATAAGGATTTGCGGTACGTTCCAGATTGAAAGATAGTTTCAGTATCGCCCTAGTAAAAGACCACCATTCAGAATTAAAACTTTGCTTTAAATGGCTTTAGCCGTGTTTGGTGACTAGATGTGAATAATCAAGCTATCTGATCTGACAGTAACCATGTAGCAACTTAGACTTTTTTTCCAATTTAACCTTAAAAATTTAGTCTTCAAACTCTATTTACTCGAAAACTAAGGTTTTTTGGTTTGAGTTTTATATATAAACATGTATATACCCAGCTGAGTAGTCGACCAACCCTTCACCCCTCCTCCAACTGTACAACACCTACCATTTTTTTATGTTTTTGTAGAAAAAAAACATCAAAGATGTCACCGGAGACCGAAATTTCATTTTCATTTTTTACTCCATATAATGTCAGGAATCACTGGTTAAAGTAAGTCAAGTACTTAACATCCTGTATATGTGCAGTCCTAGTGCTGCATATATACATTATCCATTTTACCCTTAAATCGACTAAAATCAAACTAACCGTACAATGTACTTAAATGAAAACTATTAATTCTTGTTTATTATTTTCTTTTTAATAACTTTTTACTTAACACTACGTACTTTTATTTAAAAAAATTTTGTATTTAGTAATTTTATTTAAATAACTACTCGAAACTATTATTTCTGTATTGATTATTACCACTTTTTGATAATTTTTACAACGTGCTTACAATTTATACCTACTATAATTGTTTAATAACCACTTGATTTCACTGAACTTAACTGGTTTAAATTATATTCACTATTTAATGTACAATTACTTTACACACAATTGTATGCTTCCTAAATAAACATAAATAAATAAAATAAAATATATGTATTGTATAAATATATGTACTGTAAATATATGTAAAATATTGTATAAATATATGTACTGCATATATACCTACAGGGTTTTAAGGGACGTACTTGACTTACTTTAACCATTGATTCCTGACATTATTTGGAGTAAAAAATGTAAATGAAATTTTTAGTCTACAGTGACATCTTTGATTTTTTTTTCTACAAAAAACATAAAAAATTTTTAGGTGTTGGACAGTTAGAGATGGGGTGAGGGGCTGGTCGGCTACTCGGCTGGGTGACCAGTGATGACATGCGGAAAAAAAATTGATTTTGAGGAAAAAAGTTTTGAAAAAAAAAGTCGCCGGAGACCAAAATTTCATTTACATTTTTTATTCCAAATAATGTCACAAATAACTGGTTAAAATACGTCAAGTACGCCTAATAATACCCTGAATATGTAATATTGTATTATACTCGTAATATAGGTATGCACATTTTGTAGTAATAAAAATTCTTGGTGCATAATTCCACAAGCAAATGCTTTTAATGGAGGAAAAGTAACACTGTAACATGTTCCATTTTTTAAGATAATAAAATTATTAAAAAAAATTATTAAAATTATAATCGTCTAATCAACCCTTATTATCAATTTTGTTAAGTTTTCAAATAAAACAATGACAACAAGAGGTTTTTTTCTTTGCGATGATATTAATAACAAAAATAATTATCGATTCATTAAAGTAACGTTTACCTTTTGTGTTGAAAAAGTAATAATTTACATTGGAAAAATTATCATTTTTTTCACTTTCTGCAAAATTTTAAATAAAACTGCTTTTATACCCCTGATATCACCAAATGCTCGCTGACCAAAATTACATACGAGTTTCATGGTAAAGTCGACGCCCTAGAGCTTGACGGGAGGAGGAAATCGGGGAATTAGATTACAAGTAGCGTTGTGAAATTATGTACAACTTTAAAACACAATACCGAAGTTAAAATATCTAAAAACTACACGGGCGACATTACGACGAAACAGCAAACTAATTTCACCAAATTTGAAAATACTTAAAGGACTGCTAGGCTCTTAATACAGGTGACCACTGGGAAATGACCATTGGCCCAAGCCACTTGACCCTCGTGCATGTCGACTCCAATATGGCTCTCGCGTAGGTGCATCACTAGAGCCCATTAGGCGGGTGTCTTGCATCTCTGTGACAAAGGATAGTGGACTAATTGCAGACAGGAATGCATTTATCATTGTCCCATATAAATAATATATGGCATCTTAAGTATCAACATAATTCATCCAATTAACACCAAAACTAAAACTGAAAACGATTAGTACCTACGTTATTGAAACAACAATATTAAGTATTTTACCTGAAATATCCTTGTAATTACTATATTCATTTATATACCTGTACGCCTGTCTCGACACTGGTATACCCTAGTGAGACAGGCATACAAATAAAACCATTTTAAACATATTTTATTATAGATAAATAAATAAAAAATAAAAAAAAAATAATAATAATATTCAAATAATTCGAAAAATATGAAAAAAAAAAAAAAAAAAATTGCGGGTGCGTTTTACCAATTGCGTCACCCAACCTAGTTCCATACAGAAAAACGACGGTTTTATCAAACATGCCAAAATATGAGTAATATTATAACCACTTTCCCAAAAAGTCTACTCAAGTCTTTTCACGCATTTTTAAATTCCTCCCAAAAAGAGGCGGGGCCCTTCCGATTTCGAATTTTTCAAGGACTAGTGGATCACCTTAAAGCCGAGTAATGCTTATTGAGGCCCATTCTACGTTTGACAGCTGATCTGATCAGTGAACCGTGTTTATGTTGCAGATTATTTTGATTGTGTTGATTTCAATCTCTAATCCATTGTGGCCTGCTGATGTGGCGTTTGCTCTTGGTTCCCGATTCGTGATCGATTAGACATTTATTAACATGCCTCACCAAGCCGTGTTTGGGTGTGATTGTATTTATTATCATCGTTGCTATCATGAACTCTTTTGTATATGGCGTGATGATGCATATGAATGTATGGATCATGCCTTTTGGGAAGTTATCGACTGTCGTTAAAGCACGTTCGTTTTGAAAGTTGATGATTTCCTCATCTCTGATTAACGATTTGTGTTGCTTTGGGGTCATTATTTTAAACTGTACCTATATTCAGGAATAAATTTCGTAGTAATAATGGGTTCAGTATTCATTGGGATCCCGTCTAAAAAATTACCTTTCTTTGGGCAAACGGATATGCTCACGACACAATTCTATCATTTTATGTCTTCAGTGGTCTTCTTCCTGGAAAGTATTTCAAATAATTCAGAATTGCATGAACGGATAGAAAAAAGGTAATATTATGACCGCTATTTTAATACAAAAAACAGAGGTGCAATTCCCACGCGGTAGAAGTGAAACCTTCAGAAAACTAAAGTAGCCAAGAGTGGGGAGGCTACGAAGCATCGCACAAAGAGGAGACCGATTATTATATCTCATTCTCTCGCAGGTTAAAGCCTATAGATGTGTGTTTTTTCTCTTTTTAGTGTCGCTATTTTTCGTTTCATCGAATTTCAAAATACAACGGTGCTAAAGAAGTTTTCACTACAATAATTCCAACCTGACATCACTTCATTTTCTCGTATTCGTTGTTTGTTTTCCTTTTCTATACAAGAGGTAACAATATGGGAGGCGAATATGGGTACCGCCGCCCTGGGAACCATTTATTGGACAACCAACACCCCTGCCATAGAGTATCCTAAGTGGTTCGCTACGTTTGGTGACTTAGCAGTGGTGCCCGGGTTCATGGGGTGAGGTTTGTTCGGACTCTCTTGACCCACCGCCTTGCTCCGCAGTGGGAGGAATGTATCCATACGTCCGTCACTCCTGGACGCGTCGACTCACAGATTCCTACCCACCCCTCATATCTTTTTCCTTCCTAGAACTTCCTCTCCTTCCTTTCCCTTCACCCTCCACACAGCATTCCCAAAGATGACACAGGCCGCGAGGTAAATTGTTTTCCTCAGGGCCTTCTGTGTGGACATAGGTATTGTAAAAAAAAGTGCTCAATGTAGGAAACGCTATGAAATGTATTTGCAATTCCATTTTGTCCTCGGCTAGCCGCAGTTCCCCACCTGTTTTTCTCTTACCGGAGGTACAAAAAAATCTGAATGGTGGGAAGCAAGTGGTGAAGATCTGATTTTCTTTTATGGTAATTAAAATTATTTTAATTTTATTTCATTTCAACATGTGTTGCGGTTTTAACGAGTTTGTTGTAAGTTGTAACCTTGAAATGATAAAAACACTTTTATTTCAGTATGAATATTGATTTACAATAATAAAGTTATCGCGAATACGTGCGTCGTGTATGTTGATTATTTTCAACACCGAGTACATCAGCCGAAATAGCTCAGTTGGGAGAGCGTTAGACTGAAGATCTAAAGGTCCCTGGTTCGATCCCTGGTTTCGGCATTTCTTTTTTGTTGTAATTTGTTTTGCGAATGAAATATATTTTTTTTATTATTAGTCTAATGAGAAATCGCCTCTTGATTTCTGATTTGCTCAATTTTTCTCGCAGTGGAATTTACAAAAAAATTTTTTTTTCAAAATATTTTATTTTGGTCATACATAATTTTTAATAACTTAAGTTCTTCAAGATTAATTATAAATAAAATTCGTGTTGTTTGTTCCAAAAATGTATATTGCGCCTTTACTCACTTTTTGTTAGTTAAATGAGTCTTTTAGAGCTTCATAACTCTTGACGGAAACATTGTTGCAAGCTGATAATAGGCACCTAATTCTTTTGATCTAGATATTCTATACTAAAACGAAATTTATATCCCCAGAGTTCACCGTGGTGAGCAAATAAGCCGATTCATTTTATGATTTTATGACAACGGCACAAGATTAACTGGTAATTATTATTAAATTTTGTTGTTTTAAATTATCCAAACTATTAATTCCGGAAGTGTGAGAGGGGAGAGGGAAGGCGGGGAAGGTGGGGGGGAACAGGTCAATGGGGGGAACGCTTGAGATGAAGGGGACACGGTAGGGGAGGGGAGGCGGAAGGGGAACGGGTAGAATGGGAAAGAACACGCAAGGAGAAACAATTTCTTTATTATCGAAACTGTCAGACATAACTTTAAAGGAAAACTACAGACCAATTTCCATCGCCACGGCTATCGCCCGTATATTTGAACGAGTTCTCTTGGAACTAGTCGGATCTCATTTGACAACGAACGATAATCAGATGGGCTTCAAGAGAGAGTGTTCTACGGACTCGGCTATTTTTTGCGTAAAACGGACCTTGGAATACTACAGGAAGAAGAAAACATCAACCTATGCATGCTTTCTGGACCTAAGTAAGGCTTTTGACCGAGTTTCCCACCCCCTATTATGGAAAAAACTAAAAGAAAGAGGTATACCTTGGAAAGTGGTAAAAATCCTCGAAACTTGGCACCGTCAACAGGAAAATCTTGTAAAATGGAAAGATGGATTTTCAGTACCTTATTTCCTGAAAAGCGGGGTCAGACAGGGAGGATGTATGTCCCCAGTATTGTTTAACATATACATGGATGAACTAACCCATAGGCTAAACAATGTTGGAGTGGGCTGCCACATCGGAGGTCAATGTATCAACAGCATGAGCTACGCAGACGATATGGTTCTGATGGCACCGTCAATAAGGGGATTACGAATCCTCCTGAAGATCTGTGAAGAATTCGCACACGAAACCAACATGATCTATAATGCGAAAAAAACAGCACTGTTCGACATAAAACACGCTGAAGGCCCAAAAAATATCCCCCCGCCTTTTTGAACGGCGAACTCCTAAAAACAGTAGAATCTACCAAATATCTAGGACATATCATCAACGATAAATTAACAGATGATGAAGATATTGACAGGCAGAGGCGCGTACTGAGCATAAAATCCAACATGCTCAGTAGAAGATTTCGGCTATGCAGTCCACGGGTAAAAAGGACGCTATTCCTAGCCTTCTGCACAACCCTGTACACATGCGAGCTTTGGGCAACCTTCAAAAAAAGAACCATGGAAAGGCTTCGGGTGCAATATAACAATGCTTACCGTCTGATGTTTGGACTCCACAGGCACTGCAGTGCCTCCTCAATGTTTACAGAAGGGCGAGTTCCAGGATTTAAAGCTGTATTAAGAACCAGGATTGCAGGACTGAGGGGAAGGATAAACCACTCCAGAAACATTCTCATAATAGAATCCCGTTTGACTTCACTGGCACTGGCTCCCATAACCCCAGACTGATTTTTTATTTATTTTTTACTTGTATTTTTATTTTATTTTCTTATTACCATATTTTATAAATATCTATGTGTTTTATGTATGTACTTACACATTATATAGGATGTGTGGGATTGCACTCACCTCCCCACATTCTGGAATAAAGACCTTTATTTATTTATTATTTATTATTATTTATTAAGTGCCATTGCAACGCATGCCGGGAACTCGCTAGTATTTTTATAAATGAATACTGGAAACTTAAAAGGGTGTATTTTATATTTGGCATAAAAATAAAAATAAAAGATTTTCTTTGTATGTTTGAGCGTACTTTAAATTCCGTATTCCCCCTTTTTGTGAATGGCACTTACACCGTTTAAAGTTTCCGGTATTCAATTATACAGTAGGATATAATCAATAGAACAAAGATAATATCATCAACAGCAAAATGACATCTACTGCTTACTCCATATATGCCCAGTGATCGCTGGTTAAAATCCTTCGGCTACATGCTGTTACACCCTGTATATATTGTTTATTTTAATTACATGGTTTTTCACGGGTCTGCACTATTATTATAATAATAAACAATATTATGTACTTTTTGGAGAAGAGAAGTTGAGGAGTTCATAATGGGATTATCTCATTACTGAGATTATTCAATCAGTCGACAATATCAGGAATCACTTGGTTCAATACCTAAAGATGTGCCTCCGTGAAACTGGTAAAGTGGATAATATGGACATTCTTCCACAATAATAACATATTATGTTCTGTAGTGTGTAATGTACAAATTTACTCAATTCAGATCCCATTGTAATCGACACACTTACTTTCGAAATGTTCCCATCTGTCGACTACAGGCGCACTTCTTGTCTAAAAACTCTTCAGCCATTTAAATTCTGCTGAATTTTATTGTTTATTTTTGTTCACCCTAATTCTCGGTCCCTTTGACATATCGCCTACAAATAATTAAGCGTCTATTCTCGTCTCCCCTACCAAATAAATGGAAACTGTATGGCTTAAGGGATCATCCTATGAAACAGTCGCGACTCTCGCTGACACACCAGTTACTAGAATTGTAATCCTATGCTAGCTTTCTGTAAGGGTAGGGTTACTTCAGTTACTTGGAATATATTGTGACTATTTTTGTACTAGGGCTTCTTCTGTCTGAGAACTAAAATATGATACCAGTTTGATGTTTGGAGGGGAGAGATTTTTAACCCCTGACTTTCTAAACTGTATGCAGTGTTAAATAGCCATCTTAAGGGGAACGCATGCGCGGCCCATTTCTGCACGTTTCATACAAATCTTAGATTTGGATTTGATATCAAAATACCCAACCGAACTGAAAAATTATTTTTGTAATCAAAAGGTATATCAAATATCTAGTCAGGATGTGAACTACTTTATTTATTTTTGCTTTAAATTAAAAGATATAGGCCATTAAAAATTTGAATGTTTCTGGATTTAAGAGGCGATTTGGGCTATTTACTATTTGTAAGTAAATGAAAAACAATAAAAAAATTATTTTACCATATTTATCATATAAATACCATGAAATGTAAAATAAAATATAAAAATTTATAATAATTTTGATGTGTGTAAATTAAAAATAAAAATTACCTATTTACGGCGGAATAAAAAATAGTCGTTTATATATTAATATTACTACCCAAAAAATGCATTTTTAAGAATTTTTTTATTTTAAAATTAATTTTTCATTATATTTTTAAAATAAATATAGTAAAATAATTTTTTTTATGTTTTTCTTTTACTCACAAATAATTGCCTAAGTTGCGTCCAAAATAATGAAACACTAAACATTTTAATGGCCTATATGATATAATTCAAAGCAAAAATAAATAAAGTAGCTCACATCCTAACTAGATATTTGATATACCTTATTACAAAAATAATTTTTCAGTTGGGTTGGGTATTTTGATCTCAAATCCAAATCTAAGATTTGTATGAAACGGGCAGAGATGGGCCGCGCATGCGTTCCCCTTAAGTTGCATGAAGGTACTGGGTTACAAGTAAGTTTAGTATTATTTCTTCTATTAAATAAACTAACTAACTAACTAACTAACCACCACGCCGTTTCCCCGCAGGGGTAGGCAGAGAGGACGGACCGCCAAACATCCCGGTCTTGGCACACATATAATTAAAAATAAAATCAACAAATTTATACTTTTGTCCTGTTTCTTGACAGTCCAATGGACATTTCGACGCTCCATGTCCCACGATACGTTACGTTAATCAAACATTCCAATCGGAATAGCTTTTCTAATTCATGACGACAGAGTTACTTGCTTACCTTCTGAAAACGGAAGTTTTCTTCCTTATTACTCTGAAATCCTACTTCCTACTAATATTATAAAGGCGAAAGTTTGTATGGATGTATGTTTGTTACTCTTTCTCGTAAAAACTAGAGAATGGATTTTAAAAATTCTTAGCTACATTATTTGCGAGATCTATAGACTATATATATTGGTAAGCTTTGGCGTTATGAATAATCTCTGGCGTTATGAAATTATTTATCATACGTTTTCTGTCCATAACAAAATCGATTTATTGCAAACGTCAGAAAAGAAGCAAACCAACTGTCGCCTTGGAAACGATGCTTTTTTATTAATTAGGCAATTCACCCTAAAACGAGTGCTTTGTTGGCGTCGTTACAAAAATGGATCACCGAAATGTATGTACGCGCATAAACCCGAACGACTGCACCAAATTGTATAATTTTTTTTTTCGATATTTTGTATAAAACTACCGTTAAGTTCTGGCATTATGAAATTTGTATAAAAAATTATAATAGGTGGCACGCGAGCAGTTTGAAAACTGAATGTATCGGGAATGAATGTGTGGAATGCGAGAGGTGAGAGGGGGGAGTGGGGAGGGGGGGAGGGGGTGTTGGGAGGGGGAAAGGGGAGGGGGAACAGGGCGGAGGGGAGGGAGAGGGGGGAGGGAATGAGGGGGAAAGGGGAAGGATGGAGGAGGGTGTGGGGAGGGGTAGGGGGTGGGGGGGAAGGGGTTTATGGGGGGGAGTGGTGTGTGGAGAGGGAATGTGGAGGGGCAGTGGGTTAGGGGAGGGGTGGGTGGAGGGATAGGGGGAGGGGGTTGATGGGGGCAGTGGAGTGGAGAGAGGGAAGGTGGAGGAGGCGGAGTGGGGTGGGAGAGGTGGGTGGGTAGGAAGGGCAGGGGGAGGGGTGGGGGGTGGTGGAGTGGGGAGGGGTATGGGATGGGGGAGGGGTCGGTGAAGAAGGAGAGGGAGGGAGAGGGGGTTTATGGATGAATGGAGTGGGGACAGGGAAGATGGAGGGGGGAGGGGTGGGTGGAGGGGGAGAGGGGGAGGGGTTGATGGGGGGAGTGGAGTGGGAGAGGGAAAGTGGAGGAGACGGAGTGGGAAACCCCTAATACTATGCGAACGAAGCCGCGGGAAAAAGCTAGTAACTAATATCGGAAGAAATTGTATATAATTTGCACGCAGCCTGTTTTTTTGACTAAACAAAGCCGCTAAAATAAAGAAAACAGAAAGTACAATCATATGTTTTATATCTATTATAAGTAATCTTTATTTTCAAAATCATTTTTTTTAATTCCACTGAAATAAAAAGTGAATTTGCTTGTCACCATTTAAAAATGTATTTAATATAAGTATATAATTTTCTTTTTCACTGCCCTTAATTTTTGAGAGTACAGTTTACGAAGAACCACTTACTGTTTTGCTAAAGCACTGTCTTGTCTATGGTGCCAACACAACACTGCCAAGTGCAATTTCAACGAATTAAGGTATAAATGTGGCCTCGTTCAATGTCCTTGTGGGACGCCGGTTCATGCCCGTTGTAAGTCCTAGTACATTCGTGAGTCACATATCATTGGAACCGATTTGAATATTTCCTATACGAACGACTTCTAGCGGCAGGTTATTTCGAGAATCCTAAAACAGGAGCTCCCGCGAAATAATAATATGGCAAAGACATTCCTTTCGACAAAATAATATTGGTTTTGATTTACTATTATTATTAGAGGAAAATTGTGCCCGAATGTTATTTTTAAAATTTTTAAACGGATCTTGATCGGACTGAACACGCGTGGGTGATGTTTTATTTAATTATCTTTTTCATCTTGGATGGATCTTTTAAAACTGAAAATCAGAACGATTCGTATTTTCATTTGTAACATTTTAATATAGAAAAATTTACTAAAAATTAGCTATTAACTAACTATTTTTTTTTCAAATCACTAAAACAATTAATTTTTTTTCCATTCATTTAACATTCGGCTTTGACGGCCTCCGTAGTCGAAGGGTAAGGCTCTTGACTAGCAATCTGAAGTTCGTGTGATCGAATTCCGGCGTGGGCAAATAAATTTCATTTAATTAATTTTTGATATTTAACAATTATTTAATTTGGTAAATTTTCGGGATTAGTGTCCATGGTTATTATGAATAATTTTTAGAAAAAAACTTTAGATTCGCCTTAATCACTATAAAAGGAAACTTTTTGCATCACGGCCGGCGGAAAATAATGCATTTTAATTTTCAATTGCGTTAAATAAAATTTCTCTTCGCGAACCGATACTATGACAGCCCGGCAGCCATTTCGTCACTGTTATGTTGGTATCCCTGATACAACAAGAGCTAGATACGATTGTAGCCGACTTCGTGGGATACGTAATTATGAAAAACAGAATTATAATGTTAACAAACCTCTATTCGTATATATTTAGAATGATTTGTTTGGCAAAGCAGGGTTTGTGTAGCGGGCTTATGTATATTATCTTTGCTTTAAAAAACAGCCTACGTTTTTAAAAGGTTTGTCTGGCAAAGCAGGGTTTGTCTAGCGGGCTTGTGTATGTTATCTTTACTTTAAAAAAACAGCCTACGTTTTTGAATGGTTTGTCTGGCAAAGCAGGGTTTGTCTAGCGGGATTGTGTATGTTATCTTTACTTTAAAAAACATCCCAGGTTTTGAATGGTTTGTTTGGCAAAGCAGGGTTTGTATCTACCTCTTGTTTGTATCAGGGATACCAACATAACAGTGACGCAATGGCCGCCGGGATGTCATAGTATCGGTTCGCGAAGAGAAATTTTATTTAACGCAATTGAAAATTAAAATGCATTGTTTTCCGCCGGCCGTGATGCAAAAAGTTTCCTTTTATAGTGATTAAGGCGAATCTAAAGTTTTTTTCTAAAAATTATTCGTAATAACCATGGACACTAATCCCGAAAAATTACCTTTAATTTAAAATAATACATAGTATATTTGCGGCACGTTTCAGGGTGGAAGATACTATCAGTTTCGCCCTGGTGTAAGACCACCATTCAGAATTGAAACTTTGCTTGAAATGTTTCGACCAAGTACTTGGTCTAAGTTGAAATGGCTTTACTTCTCCACTTTCCTCTTTCCCATCTCCTTCCCCTCCCCACTACCTTCAGCCTCACAATGTCATAATATATCCCAATTGGGGATGCCATAGTCTCACTGGCTCCAGACGGAAGCAGCTGGGACTCTTGCGTGGTATTCAAGTAAATAAAAAATAATTCTTCTAACACAACTTCTCCAACAATTTTGTGGCACCATTTTAATTCAAATTAAAAAAAATACTTAGTTTTTACCACTTCTATTGTTTACAAAAACCAACATGTTTCGTGAGCAACGCTCACTTCTTCAGGGTTTTTATTGACACCGTGTCATAGAATACAATGAATGAATCACTTCTTCAACAATGGAGAAGTGAGCGTTGCTCACGAAACATGTTGGTTTTTGTAATTTATTTTTAATTCGAAAAAAAAATGAAGCTTAAAATTTAAACTTTATTTTTTTAAATTTAAGTTACTGTGTGACCGATTAAACGTTTACCGTGAACATCCGTTTACCGTACAATATTTATATATTTTTTAACATTTGAGAAGATAGGTGTAGAAAAAAAAATTATAGAGTGTTAATACTATCTACTGTTTTAGAAATATGTATCATTCCTCTCGTTACGCTATGCTGTGCAAGAACATCTGCTCTGCCGTGTGATATCTTGAACAAGCCGTGGGGAACTACTTCCATATTGAACAAGTCGTGGTGACGACTATAGCTGAAGGTTTCAGGCACGTAATGTTAATGTGATGTCCATCTTCATCTTTCCATGCGCCATCCCCTATCGGATACCTGGATTAATGTATCATGCAATTAGCTATCTTTATGCAAATTATTAGGTAATAAATGAATTAATATACTTAGGTATTCGGTTTTAACCACTCAAGCCTCGAGCCCGTTTTGTCGGAAGGTCGAAAAATTTCGGCTTTGCAATAACATAGTATTTCTGAACGCATCCGAAAACTAAAAACGGTCTTTGAAAAGTGTTGAAATACGCTTTCAAATTTTATAATTCGAAATAAACGTATAATTTTTGGAACATAAAAATTTTGAATACAAACATAAAAAAGTTTTAAAAATGGCTCACCTTACGTTTTTTCTAACTAAAACTACGTATAATGAAAAAAAATTTAAATCACACATATTTTACTATATATTATAGATGAACTATAAACGTTATAATCACTTCATTTTTTTGTCGTTTTATGTAAAAATAATTCTTAAAAATTTCACAAAGTTTCATAAATTTTGTTCATATTGCGGCGGGAAACTTTGGATTCAAAAAGATGTGCAATTTAATTATTTGTGGTTAATTTATAGATTTGAAAATAAAGATAGGTGTTTTTCTCTTTCAAACACCGTTTAGATCATATTTCTAACCATTATAGTGAGGGAGACAACGATTTCTGTGTGAGTTGTTACGAAAACCGAACAAATTAGCATAGGGGGTTAAAATTGCAACAAATTTGATTTATTTTTTACTATTCGCTGTATTCTTATAGTACTTAAAACATTTAAACCTGTTCAGTGCCTATCACTCCCATGGGCGGACCAATCCAATGTACTTTTAATGATAACAAAATAAAGCTGCTGGCATCGAAAGAGTTAAGACGCCTTTGTTAATTCACTTTGATGTAAATAATATATCGCCATGTCCGTACTAGTGAGTTTTAGTAACGCTGCATTAAAATCTACGAAACCATCAAAGATTTATTGTTGAACAATTTCACCCACCTTTAAATTATACAAAATAAATAAATTTGAATTTTGGTTCAATAAACTAGATAGTGGTTAGAGGAACGAGTAATTTAATTTAATTTTTATTACCTGCTACATGATTTTATGGTCATATTACAGGTGTAAAGTTGATCTCCGGTGAAATATTTGACTTTCCTGGTGTCATGGTAAAAAACGAAATGTAATTTACATGAATGATGGACGTTCAAGATTGGTTATACATAATAAACTATTTGGTATGCAGGGTTAATAAAACATTATTATTTTTTTTTATTTAAACATTTTTAATGGGCGTACACGTGATTTAAAAAAAAATAGTTCCAACAATTTCCCTCAAGGTCTATGTTATCTTTGTGAACGCTGTGTGGAGGATCTATTTAGGGAAAAAAGGAGAGGAAGTTCTGGGAACTTCCTCCCCTTTTCTGGGAAGGAAAAAGTTATGAGGACGGGTAAAAATCGGGCGGTCAATACGTCCAGGAGTAACGGGGCGTAGGAATCTATCCCTTCCACTGCGGTGCAAGTCGATGGGTCGAGATGGTCCGAGAGGTCGAAATAGCTATAGAGATAAAATGTCTCTATCAATCACGTCTCTCCTGATCCGGCCCGACGTTCAGTAGGTGCACAAACGCATTCGCCGCCTAGGCCTTGATAAACCGCACCCCATGAATCTGGGCAGTCCGTTTTTTCCATACAAACGTATTCCCCATTTATCTCTCTGGATTTTGACCCTAGAGCAAATTTTTTTTCACATAATATAGATATTGACCATTAGCGTGTCGGTACGTTTTGATTTTTTTGATAATTTACATCTTATAGAAAGGACCTTCCAAAAATGAATAAAATTGCCTAGTTTAAACGCCGTCAAAAGACGTTCAGTATACAAACTAAACAATGTATTTTGAAAAAAAAGCAAAACGTACCGACATAGAATATTTTCTTCTAATACAGTTAATGAAAAAAAAAAATTAAATCGCTTCAGTTTTGGAGAAGAAAAATGGGGAATACAAAATATCGATTTTGACGATTTTATTTAGGTATTTTCGGCCCGATATGCAGTTGTCCCTTTCGCTCAGTTCCCCCGAGGGGAGCGCGGAGTGGAACAGAAGACATTGGTTACAATACCTATCGACGATATTTTTAAATGACCGGCATAGCTCTTAAGTCACCAAACGTAGCGAACCATTTGGATTAACCTACGACAGGGGTGTTGGTTATCCGATAAATGGTTCCCGGGGCGGTGGTACCCATAACTGCCTCCCAAATTGAAAATAATAGCATGAAATAATGACTCCGGGCAGTTAGGACTCTTGTGTGGATAGTGGGATATAAATCAGTGTGCATTGGTCTTTAAATTCTCTCGAACTTTTAATGCTAGAGCGAGTTCACCTATTTCCTGTATGAAATATTCGAGGAAACGTGGAAAAATCGGTGGCTGGACAACTTAGAATGAAATCAACTGAACACCTCCCTGAGAAGTCATTAAAAGTTATAAAAAAAATATTTAAAAAAATTGGTAAGGTTAGGTTATGTGCTATTTTTTAAATATTTTTTTCGTAGCTTGACTTTTAGAAGACGTGTTAAGTGGACTTCATTCTGAGTTGGTATGGAACCTGAAAAATCAACATAAAACATTTTCCACCTTGAAAATAAATCAGTCTGAAGTAGGATAGAATATAATTTAGTTGTTGGTATGTCGAATATGCCCATCTTCACTTGACCGCAAGGAGTTCATAGAAAACACCCACACCCTAACGCCGAGCCATACTGGGAAGATTATAAATACGTTCAAACAAGTTGTACTCGTATTTTATAGAAACTTACTTATAACATATTATGTACATTTCATTGGTTGTCAAACATTTTCATGCCATTCCCAATAAACGTGTCGTGAGTGCACGATTTTTTAAATGTATTTCGCGAAGGTACTTTTATTTTGCGGAAAATTATATGCCATACCTTAGTGACAGATTACGTGGCAATTTATATTTCGTGATTATATCACACGGTTTACATTTCGTGAGATAGACCAGTTGTATAAAAATGAAAACTCCAAGAATTTTTCTAAACGTTCTTAAAATATTTTGTTAAAATTCAGATCTCAAGAACTTTTTCTCAATTTTTAAGGCATAACTAGGTAGTACAATTAATTAATTCATGACCGATATTTTTAAATAGATAAACAAATAATAAAAATAAAATTAGATAAAAAAGCACACAAGTCATAAAAATACAAAAATACAGCGATTTTATAGGTTTACGAAAATACATATATGTTTAGGAATAGTTTTGGAATAAGTTTTTTACAAGATCAACAAAATTTTTAACAAAGTTTTTATATATCGTGACTGGAAGTTTCGTGTCAAATTTCATGGAATATTTAATGACTCTTACAGTGCCAAATTTCATTAACGTCTCCTTTCAGTGAATTTCTTCCAGTTTTGTTGATAACCAAAATTTAGCTCTACGAAATAAACTCAATACAAAAAAGAATCATAGGATGCAATTCACACGCGGTAGAAGTGAAACCTAAACAGAAAACTAAAGTGCATAAATCAGAGTGGGGAGCCTACGAAGCACCGCACAAAGAGGAGACTGATTATACTTTCTCATTCTCTCGCAGGCTAAATCCTATAGATTATAGATTTGTGTCATATATATGAACGTTTTAGTGTCACTTTTTCGTTTCATCGAGTTTTAAATCACAACGGTGCTAAAGAAGTTTTCACTTCAAAACACTCTTCACCAGTCTTGACAAGTATTTTTTTTTAGTATCGAAAAGGTGCCAAAGAATTTATATTATAGGTACATTAATATTACCTAATTCTTTTTTTGAAGTGAACACTTCTTTAGCACCGTTGTGATTTGAAACTCGATGAAACTAAAAGTAGCGACACTAAAAAAAAGTCAAACACATACATTTAAAGGATTTAGCCTGTGAGAAAATGAGGTAGAATAATCGGTCTCTTCATTGTGCGGTGCTTCGTAGCCCCCACTCTTGTCTACTTTAGTTTTTTATGGTTTCACTTCTACCGCATGTGAACTGCACACTCGTTTTTTTTTGTTTGTGTTTTGGGGGTATGAACCATAAAAATGAAATAAAATTCTTATTTTGAAAAGAGAGGTAATTGCCGTTTTGAGTTTTTAACCGATTGACCGACCGCTAGTAAAGAAAGATTCCTACCCATTTTCCGATAAAATACAGGGTGCGGCAGGAAAACTTGCTGATTTGAATTGGACGCCGACGAGTGAGGCGTGGTCAGAAAGGGGAGGGGACGGTCTCATTGGAAAGAGGGGGTCCTGAAGTTTTGTTACACCATAAGCCAGTTGTCATGCGTTGGACAAAGGAACAGCGTGCGTTTGCCGTCGAGGCCTACTTTTCACAACACTTCCACGAGCGCCGTATCTCCTTGAGGGGTGACGTACCGTGGCCGGGGCACTCCCCCGATTTGGCACTCTGCGATTTTTTTTATGGGGATATCTCAAATCCATCGTTTATAACGACACACCCCGGATCCTGCAACACTTGAAGGACAACATCCGCCAAGCCTTCACCAACATTCTCGTTGATATGCTCGAAAGAGTGGAGCGAAACTTCAAATCTAGGGTAGATCAGTGTATCACTAAAGAAGTCCGCCATTTGCTCGATGTCATTTTTAAAACTACTTAAAACAAAAATTCAGAATGTGTACTATACTATACAAAAATAATTAAATCGATATATAAAGTATTTTTTCTTTTATTGACTTTTCAAATCAGCAAGTTTCCCTGCCGCACCCTGTATCTCGATCATCAACTTAAATGTTATTTACAATTTTGCATTACTTAATTGTTCACCATTGTAAGAATTCTACGCCAGATAAGAGATTTTTTGTTGATAATAATTAATAATATTAATAAAAATGTAATTTTCACGACCCACGGTTTGGGAGCCTTACCACCCGACACGCCCCCCCTCCCACGTGGTTTTGACAGCAGACGCACTAACTACTTACCTGTCAAACTGTTGCGGTCAGACACCGCCAGATGGCAGACATCATTGTAATAATTCCTGACCGCCTGCCTGGTGCAATATACAGATTTTTTAAATTTTTTATTTATTATTTATTTATTATTATTATTTTATTTCGATAAATAAACAATCTTACTTATTCACTGTTTTCGGAGCAACGCGCAACACAATGTAACATAACAACAGCAACATTAAAATATAGAAAATCGATTTGGATATACACCTTGACATACTTATCTCGGTTCCATGCCAACTCAGAATTTGGGAGGCGGGAATGGGTACCGCTGCCCCGGGAACCTTTATTGGATAACGAACACCTCTGCCATAGGTGGTTCGCTACGTTTGGTGATTTAGCAGAGGAGCCCGGGTTCATGGGACGTAGTTTGTCTAGGTCTTGGAGGCGGATGACCAGGACACACTGAACCCCAGATTCCTACCCACCCCTTAAATCCTTTTCCTTCCCAGAACTATCCTCTCCTTCCTTTCCTTAAAAAACCCTCCACACTGTATCTCCAAAGATGACATAGGCCCTGAGGGATATTTTTTCCTCAGGGCCTCCTGTGTGGAGCTCATGTAAAAAAAAAACTCAGAAACTCCTCATAAAGGTAATTAAAAGCTATGAAAAAATAATTTAAAAATTGCCGGTAATCCTTAACTATGTAACCAATTTTTTTGTATTTTTTTATCATCAATCTTAAGATGAATATACACGTGAAATCCTATTTAGATACTATTTTGATTAATCTTTACGACGAATCGGCTTACAGTACGAACATCAAAAAATATGCTACGGATAAATCGAAGCTTTTACTAGCTTATCTATGTATTGGAATTACAATAAAATTATTATTTACGTAACAAAAAATATAAGCGTAAACCATAAAAAAAAATGTTTTTTCAAGACTTAACTATTAAGAAATACAAGAAACAATTTAAAAAAAATACCCCTTTATGGCTAAGACTATTTTTGAGGTTTTCCATGTTCTAACTTTTTTTCGTTCTTATAAAATTATGCACAAAATAAATAAAAACCACTTTTTCGCTTACTAGCCTCGTGCAAAAAGACGCCCGATTTTAAAATTTTGCAGGCATGAGATTCGAAATATTTCTAGCGTTTATATTCCTCTTAATGACCTTTTTGAGGTGCTTCTGAGTTGGTTTCTCTGCAGGCGGCCTAAAGAACTAACAAAAGATTTTTTTGCAATAGCGCCACACGGGAGGCCCAGAGGAAAATAAATTTCCTTATGGCTAATGCCATCTTTGTGGTATGCTGTATGGAGGGTCTTTTTAGGGACAGGAAAAAAGGATGAAGAGGAAGGGGAAGGAAAAAAATGTATGAGGGGTTTTTAGGAATTTTGGGGATCAATGTGTCAAAGATTGAAGGACGAATGCTTCCACCCCTCCCACTGCGGTGCAATACGATGGATCGAGAGAATGCGGATGGAGAGTTCTAGGCTAGGTCTCCCTCAACCGGTCTCTGCAGATCCGGCCCGCCACGCACTAGGTGGGAAACTGCATTTGTCACCTAGACCTTGACAAACCTCATCTCATGAATCTGGGCACCTCTGCTATGTTACCAAACGTGGAGAACCACTTGGCGTGACCTATGGCAGGAGTGTTATCTAATAAATGGTTCCTGGGACGGCAGTACCCACACTCGCCTCCCAAATTGAAATATTAAACAAAAAAAAAAAAATTAATGTCTCTGTTCTGCTATTTTTCACGAAAAAAAATATTGTATCGCGGTTATTTGTCAAAGAGTATGCACGTTCACGCCTTTCTCGGGTCTCTAATCGCCTAGTCCCAGTAGGTATTTGCCCCATCATTCTTCGATTGTTAAATTCACTGGGCCGGAAAATTCATTTAAGAATTCATTTTACATTTAATTATCATACTCTATGATTTATACCATACATACTCTATTATTAGTACAATGAATAAATAATCATGCTTTATTAAATTGTGTATGAATGTGTGCAGGATCAGCGCAAGAGCGAAGTAACTCTGGCATGGGCCCCAGGCGCGATATTTAGAGTGCGCAAATACTGGCGAGCCTAAAAGAAACATACAACTATAATTTTCCTCAGTACTTTTATCTTTTCATTTTCAATATTTTCGATATATTTTTGTCATTTTTTATTTTTTTTTAGATGCTGTTGATCATCGCATGAATTCCAGAATTCGTAAACCTTTTACATTAATTTTCTCGCCGCAAAAGAATGCATTCATGGAAAATATGATTTAATTTAATTTAACATAAGAAATTTGGGAGCTTAGTGCAATCCCACACATCCCATAAAGTATATAAGTTCATACTCTTTATTATAATGTTATATAATAGATAACGATACATACAGATAGAATAATATACAAAATCTTACTAATATTATAAACGCGAAAGTTTGTACGGATTGTATGTGTGTTTGTTACCCTTTCTAACAAAAACTACTGAATGGAATTTAATGAAACTTTACAATAATATAGCTCATACATCAGAATAACATATAGGCTATATATAATGGTAAACTCTGGCGTTATGAAATTTATATTTTAGCGGCAGGGAGGAAAGGCAGGGGGAAGGGGAACGGGGGAGGTGGGGTTCGCGGAGAGGGAAAAGATGAGGGAAGGGGAAGGTGGAAGGGAACGGGGACGCATGGTAAAGGACATGCAGGGAGAATCAATTTATTTCTTTGAATGGCAACGCGTGCCGGGAACCAGCTAGTATAAAATAAAATATTAACATTTCTAAAACAAGAATATCGAAGTCGTTTTCTGTGGTCACAGGCAACAATACAACTACTTTTAGTATGCAATGCTTATTGAAATATTATTTATATTAATTTATCTGAAAATTTCAGTGTTAAAAATCGAAAATTTATTAGATAATCTTCATTCGAGATAATCTTGTTCATTCCTTATATTTAATTGTTCTAATATAATATAACAAACATAAAACTTATTTCCACTTTAATTTATTTGACCGTAAACGGTTTCAGCTTGTTAAAGCCATCTTCAGACTGGTACAAATTATTCATAACTTACGGTTTATATACATTCCATATGGGGGAAGGGGAGAGGGGTGGTCTACAAGGATTTTATTGAATTATTTGGGTTTTATTACATTGGTTAGTAAGAGGTCTTTGATTGTTGAATTTCTAATTAATTTGGTTATTCCCAGTAGGCTTAATTACATCGGGTTTGTAGCTTACTTCGATATTGTTCGGGGAGTACCTTTAATATGAATATAAAAGTTATATGAATAATATCACCTAATTTTATTATTGTCAAATCGTTACTATATTTATGATGATATGGAATTTTTGATTGATTTTTGAAGGAACGCATGTTTTACATTGTAGTAGGAATAGTCTTACAATGGTCATTGAATAATTTAATTTTACAACGAGAAAAATATATCTTAACGATAGTGTCCAAACTGGGACGAAGCAGTGTGGTGGGATGTAATAAAAAATAACATAAGAAGTGCCTTGTGGGCGTGTTTCGTGATCCAAATATTTGTCAAATCGGGGCCTATATTTCCGTACAAAACTGTGTATTCTAAATTCAAATGGGATGGAGAACAACGATATCAGGCGAGTGTAAGGGAGACGGAACGCTGGTCGGTTGGGCGAAAAGGAACATTGGTTTCTATTCAAATTTGTGTAGAAGCCACTTCCAATGTATGTATTTGTATTATTTTTTTCAATTATTCATGGCTTTCACCCTTCAAGGGTGTTCTAGGCCATCATCATCAAATTACAGAAAAAAGGAAAGGTGAATTTATACATTAATTTTATTTAAATGTGCATATTTCAGAATTATGTGGAAGACTGGGTCGAGTTCAGACTTAGAAGAGATGAGACGTTGAATAGAGGGGAGACAATTTTGGATAACGCTTGATAGGAGAGAGGACATTTATTTAGACTATTTAGAAAGAGACAACCAAAAAATATGTTATCTAAAGTTCCCAAATCTTCTATGGTGGCAGATATTGCCAATATCTAATGTGATTTTTTTTATTTCCTTATAAAACTAACTAACCATCACGCCGTTTCCCCGCAGGGGTAGGCAGAGAGGACGGACCGCCAAACAACTCGGTCTTGGCACACACTCTTTGCCTCACTCACATTCATACATCGTCTCATACATTCTCTTCTATTATTCTGACTTTTGACATGACCCGACTCAAGTATCTGATTCACTTGATCGTGCCATGTCTTCCTCGGGCGTCCCCGACTTCTTCTACCATTCACATTCGCGTCGTATATTCTTCTTACACTACTTCCTTCGTTCATTCGCTCTACATGCCCAAACCATCTGAGGGTCCCTTTCTTAATCTTACTCATTATGCTTACATCAGCCTTACATTCTTTGCGGATATCCACATTTCTCACACGATCATACATTGTTTTACCACACATACGTCTCAGGGATCTCATTTCAACTGCATTCAGTTTACTTTCATCCTTCCTCTGCCAGTTCCATGCCTCACTGCCATACATCAGGGTAGGTACCAGGACTCCATTGTGGACTGCTAGCTTCGCTTTTTTTGACAGTTTTTTCCTTATTATAAACCAAAAATAAAAGAATACAGGAATATCAAGATTTTTCGAAAATTATCAAATTGTTCCAGTGTAATGATTTAGGATCTGTGATGCCAGATGTCAAAATAACTAATTCCGGCCCTGCGTACATTGTATTTGATAATAAATTTCAACATTGTTGTGGCTTCCATCCAATAATGGTCGTCACCTGGTGGATTGGTGATTGGTGCTGGTAGGTTGGTAGTTGGTACTAACTTGCTCTCTTATCTGGGGTGTATTCGTTTGAACAGCTGTCCGTAATTTGTAATAATATGAGGGTCGCCTAAAAGGTTGCCTATTACTCACTATCAGATTTGTTGATCCATGCAGTCGGGCTTTGCCTTAAATTACTGCGAAATGGAATGGAGGGTGCGTTTAATAGAGTTCATCATAAAATATTTGCCAGATGATTTAGTCATTTTATATTATCTCTTTTAAATATCGGGCGTGGTCATTTTGCAGTCCTTCAGCCAGAAAGGACAGTTTTGTAAGAATTTTAAACGCTATCTTAGAGGCATAATGGTGATCGCGTAACTATACAACCGATAAAATATATTGGACTTCTATATAATATAAACATGAATCAAGATATTTATTTGTGGTTCCATGACCGGCGTACTTATATCTATGTATACTCTGTGCAGTCGAAGCCAGAGTTAAGTTAGCCCCTCAAAAACGGGGTGTATTGTACAGGGCCCGCAGATACTTTAATAGTACACAACTGCTAACGTTGTACAAATCCCAAGTGCGCCCCCACGGTGGAATTGGTAGCCACCTATGGTCTGGAGCCCCAAAATAACTAAAAAAACCTCGATTCTGTGCAGAAATGGGCGGTTCATTTGATAGATTCTCCTAATTTAACCAACGGATTGCAATCTTTAGAGCACAAGCATCGGGTGGGAATGCTATCTTTGTTCTACCGGTATTTCAATGGAAGATGCTCCGATGAACTGGCGTCATTGGTACTTTCGACACCAGTGCATCGTCGGGAAACACGCTGTAGAGAATGACAGCGAATCTATTTTACAGCCATATAAATTATTTTTGTATAAGGGTATCCCTGACATCTGGCAGCTCTTGCGTGCCAGACGCCAGAATAAACTGGCGGGTGATTTCATTCCCTTACTTGCGCCCTCTTGAGTCGCTCGCTGCCGTTCGCTGCCATTCCCGCCATTTCCTAAAAATCCTTCTGAAACAATTATTGTCGTGTCATGCTTTGTATCCATGTATAAATAATATTAAATAAACATAGAGTCTGTGAACCTCAACCTGTGTATTGCATTTTCGCTGACACACATTGGCTATCCCATTGGTAATGGGTAAGTATGAAGAAGCAAATTGGTAATTGCCAGAGTATGCTGCCAAAACGCCAAACGCATGCCCAACATACGAACAGGGTTGACATTTGTCACATGAAAACGAGTCGCCTTCTTCGACTAGTTATTGTGTTCAAGCTCGGCTGTGGAACGATTTGCTGGCCTCTGTGTTTTCTCCTTCCTAAAACAAAAACAATGTTCTCTTTAAAACAATGTTCATGGTGTGTGGAGAGTTTTTTGAGGAGAACCTCAAAAAGACCCTCCACACAGCACCTCCAGGGCCTCCTGTGTGGAGTTAATGAAAAAAAAAGAAGTGACCCCGAAAGTATGTGCAGAGAGGATGTACCATATTTTCATCCAAATGCATCAAGTAAAAATCTGCTTCTGTGTATGCTAGCGCCCAAGTACAAAAAATCGACGCTGTGTATAAATTCGTTTGATATTCATGCCAACTTATTATTAAGGGTATTATACTTTTGAAATTGGTAAATAACGCACAAAAAATTATAATTTTGTAATAAATATCATTTCGGGGGGTCAACTGTCGGCGGATCAGCTGTGGGGTCACCTTATTTTGACAAATGGAATTTGTGAAAACATAATATTAAGGGCCCGCAACCCGGATTTGTACCGATTTATTACATATTTCCCTTAAACACGGTAAGTTTTAAAGCTCTTAAAAAAATATATGTTATTCTTGAAGATAACATCTAGACTTTACCCGCGCCGAAACGCAAATTATATAAAATTCCCTCGATAGAAAAAAAATCGCGAACTATGCTCCAAAAATTATTATTTACACGTTTGTTTCAGTTATTTTACAAGTTATATGTATGAAAAAATTCACAGTGTTTCTTAAAATGCTGTTTAAGATAACGCCCGCGAGATTTTTGCTCTATTTTAAACGAGTCGTGTTTTATTAAACATTTTCGCAATTTTCGCATCGATTCGTAATTTAGTATCTCTCCATCTTCTTCTTTTCGGGCCCGGTTGCAGACTAGATCTCTTAATACAAAATAGTATTAAGAGTTTTATATAAACTTATATTTATAAAATTAGATCTACAGAACCTATAAATTTAATGGCACTTCACTTCACTTGTAAGTTATGAAACACAATTCTGTCAATATTTTTTATAACGAGTTTTGCCGCTTCAAAATATTAGAATTTTCCGCTTTACACTTCGCAACATCGTAAAACTTTTCGAATTTTCCTCCGTGATAAAATTTGCTACGATTAGTGAAATTGCTGCAGTTTCAGTACCTACTGAGTTGTTGATTTTGATTCTAGTTGAAATAAGTGTTTCGTGTCTTCTGCATATTACAAAAAACTAGTTAATTTAAAGTGTTTAATTATATTTGCACTAAAATATTACATAATATTGTGATATGTAGGTAACATGTAGGTAATTTTTTTACAATTATAATTGAATGCAAGTTTTTATTTGTAAATATTTTGTCATTAATCACGACTTTTTGATTGTTGCAGATTGTCTGATGATGATATGATCATCGAAACCTTGATGCATACACAATCGTAGAAGGCAGACAACTTTTCTCTTCAAGTTCGAGGGGTAAGTCAATTTGTTTTGTTCACGAGTTGGGTTTATTTTTAATGCAATGATTTTTATTTATTTATTGTACGTAATGTGGGTAAAAGGTAAGCCATCGAGAATCATTGTTATTCGGCACAAAAGGTTTTCAATTCGAATCACGGACGACTATTTTGTATGCAGACTTCGCACTTCTATTTGCAGAGTAGCTAGACTGACAAGTTAAGGGGTCGAAAAAATGCAGAACGGAATAAAAATACTGCAATACGTTACAGATCTTTTACAGACGAAGTCTCGTGGTACCTCTATTAAATAACATATTTCATGTAGTTAATTGTCTTCCTTTCTCTTGACATTATTATAAAGGCATAATAATTTGGGAGGCGGATATGGGTACCGCCGCCCCGGGAACCATTTATTGGTAACACCCCTGCCATAGGTCACCCCAAGTGGTTCGCTGCGTTTGGTGACTTAGCAGGGGTGCCCGAGTTCATGCACTGAGGTTTGTCTAGGTCTTGGTGACCAATGCGTTTGTCCATCTACTGCATGGGGGGGCCGGATTGAGGGAGCCCTAACCTAGATCTCTCCAGCTGGTCTCTCTCGACTCATCGCCTTCCATCGCAGTTGGAGTGATGGATTCACACGTCCGTCACTCCTAGACACACCGACCCCCAGATTCCTACCCACCCCTCGTACCTTATTTCCTTCCCAGAACTTCCTATCCTTCCTTTCTTTAAAAAGTCACTCCACGCAGCATCCCCTACGATGACATAGGCGTCGAGGGAAATTATTTTCCTCAGGGCCTCCTATGTGTAGCTAATGTAAAAAAATAATAAAGACTATAACAATAAATCTACTAAACATAATTTTTAGAAATAATTCCTCGAGATATATATAGGTATTTCACGAGTTACTTTAAAGTTAAGTATAGTGACGTACGAGTACATGATATCAATATTATTGCGATGGAAGTGTTCTTTTATAAGGCTTTTGAAATTCTATTAAATTAATTTGCGGTATACTTTTGCCGCGTTCGTTCCAGAAGTTTGTCGACCCCTGATCTAGGTCATATTTTGGCAATCCGAATACATATAAAACAGATATAAGTAGATTGAAAAGAGGTTAAAGTATGAATTAACATTAATTTCAAACAAGAAACGAATCCTTTGGGAGAGTGGTGACTACACACACACGATTCGCAAATGGTGTTTTTGTTTTAACACGGTACAATTTTCGTCAATGCTAAAAAAAAATCTTTTTATGAATGCGATGAGAGATTATGATTTTGTGAGTAGGTATGAATGCCTCCACCCGGGAAACCATTTGTTGGAACTCTGTCATAGTGGTTCGCTACGGTTGGTGACTTATCAGAGGTGCCCTTGTTCATCGAGTGGGATGTGTGTAGGTCTTGGGATCGAAAGAGGCCAGATCAGGGGGGACCCTTTGATCTCTCCAGCTGGTCTCTCTCGACCCATCGTCTTGCACCGTAGCGGAAGGGATGGATTCATATGTCCGTCACTCCTGGACATACTGACCCCTAGATTTATACCTAACCTTTAATACTTTTTTCCTTCCCAGAAATTAGTCAGCTTACTCGCTTTAAAAAGACCCCCACACAACATCCCCAAATAGATATTTTAGAACATATTCGAAAATGGTAAATATACGTCTTATTTAAATGTGTTCCTTTAAAATATGTTATGTTAAGTTAAATCTCCCCCCCCCCCTCCCTTTCTCTCTTTTTATTATTATTACTTGTTCATTCACTAATTAAATTTTAAAACCCGTTTTACATTTGTCAGGCGTAAATACCAAATGACATTCTATGACTTACGCAATAGGTACGTAGGCAATAAAAATTTAACATCTTATAACTTGTATTATAATGTACTGTGTATGTCTTAATAAACAAATAAAAAATATACTTTCCACAAGATTCGTCCTTCAAATCAGAAATCGGTAAATAGATTTTGAAAAATCGTCCTTAAAACTTTTCCACCATATTTCAGAACAAGGTAAAGTAAAGTTAGAACCCTTTCCAACCAAAGTGATGGTTGTTGAACATGAAATTTAGTTTAAATATATTGGGTAGTAAACCTAAATTATTATACTAAACTTATTAACTCCATTGTACAATTTTCGTGATAATGAAACTGCATACATACATATTGAACCTGCTTATAACCAATGTTCACTTTATAATGTTGTATACTACATGCTTGTAATTATACTCCTGAATAACTTGCGTATATATCTATAATAATGCGTTACTGTAAAAGCCTCCTTCAAGGCCTGAATAAATAAATAAATAAAGTCATGTAAATTTGCGTGTCGGGAATTAATTTGCAAATATTTTTTTAATGATTCTAAATGTGTGTCACATTATTATGATGATGGTTATAAACGTGTAAAATGTGATTCATTATTATTAAATAATTACCAGGCACTTCCCTGTCTGTAGTTGGCACACATATTTTATTTTTCTCCAGCCAATATAATTTTGTTATTGCTCACTACTTTTACCGTATCAGTGGCGTGCAAGGAATACTCAATAGGGGCTAGACCTCTAAAACTAGATAAGTAAAAATCACGTGCCTAGCGCGCGACCATCACATACGTGAGATTAATTTATTACAAAAATGCAGACAGGTGTTTGAAACAATGAATGCTGGTGTTAGAATTTGCCGGAATGCGATTAACTATTTGGAAGGTTTGAACATTCTTATATAGTCTGACGCCTCTTTTAGAAGTGGCGATAATGCTTGGCATCGAGACTTTTATGGTCTTAAGTATTTTGTGGTTTGTACTATGAATGGTCCCGCGGTTGAGAGCTCTGTTATTTTATTATTTTTATTTATTTAAGTTTTTATTCCAGCAGGACTGGGAGGGTAGTGCAATCCCAGTCTGCCATATTAAATAAACAACTATAAACTATAAAAGAAAAAAAATGATAACATGTTAGGTAGGTACCTAATTAAATTATAAAATGAAAACAAAATTCATCACACAAATAACAAAAATAAGCATAAAATAAAAATAAATAATAATTAAACAGAATTAAAATAAAATATATTTTAGGACTGTCCATCGGGGAGGTCGCCTCATCATCTGCATCCATCGCTCATTTAGTGGGGAACTGAGCCACTCGGATGCAGCCACGACAATGATGTTGGTTGAAGTCCGTGTCCTGCTCCAGAAGCTGGCTAGTCGGTGGCGAAGTAAGGCTGGGAATGAGTGCACCCTCCCCTCGGTGAACATCGTGGAGGCACTGCAGAACCTCTGTAGTTGCATAAGTTGCCTGTATGCATTGTTGTAGCACACCCTCAGTTTGTCCCATTGCGCTGCTGGGTATTGTGTCCACAGTTCAGATGTGTACAGGGCAGTGCGGTATGTCTTGATGAGTATAATCTCTATTTCTGATACATAATATTAAATCGTTTAAGAGGAACGGCTACAAAACTTAATTTTGGATTTGAGGCCAAAATGCCAAACCAAACTGAATAATAATTTTTTTAATCAAGTTATATATTAAGTTATTACGAAAAGTCAGCCGGCTTAAGCCTCGGTTCTCCCAATTTCTACCGATTTCTTACAAATCTCCCTTAAACATTTGAAGTTTTTAAGCTCTTAAAAAAATATATGTTATTTTTGAAGATAATATCTCGGCAATTATCGCGCCGAAACGCAAATTATAGAAAATTCCCTCGATAGAAAAAAATCACAAAGTATGCTCCAAAAATTATTATTAACACGTTTGTTTCAGTTATTTTACAAGTTATATGTATGAAAAAATTCACAGCGTTTCTTTAAATAAAACTAAAGACAATTATCGCGAGATTTTTGCTCTTTTTTCAATAAACCGTGATTAATTAAATATTTTAACAACAGGCGCTTACGTTTTTTAATTCTAAAGATAATATTTACAGGCCATCTCTATCTAACGTGCGTGTAACCTATGTGCCTTTCAAATATTCGTCATTCGCTGTCCAGACAGCTCGCCACACAGACGTGTAGTCCTACGTTTCATGATTTGTTTAATATACACGTACGTAAATAATAATATTATTTTGTGAAAATGGTAAGACAACAACAAAAAAGTCGTATTTCTAAGCGTAAACATTATCTATCTCCAAAATCGAGAACGTATGATGGAATGTATAAGGTAAGAAGAAAAAAATAAAAATTTGATTTTATTAATATAATACATACTCGTATTATTTACTATTATGTCATATTTATTATAAAAATAAATTTTTAATTTATTTGTGTATTATATAAGAATGGTGACAGTTATTGTTTTATTTTTTACAGAATGCGTACTTTGGGAAATAAATCTATTTCCAATGCTTCGGAAACTGAAATTCCCGGGCAAGTTTTTTAAAATTAAATTACGTCTTTTTTTAAATGACCATTGAATGCAAAAGATTTTATTTTGCTTATAGGACATAATAATAAATAATACATTTTTACGGATCAAACTGCTAACAAAAATCTGCTATCAAAAATTATCTTGTTTTTTTACAGTAACTCCACACAGGCCCTGAGGATTTTTTTCCCTCAGAGCATATGTCATCTTTGGATATGCTGTGTGGAGGGTGTTTTAATGGAAAGGAAGGAGAGGAAGTTCTGGAAAGGATAAGGTTATAGGGGTGGGTAGGAATTTGAGGGTCAGTGGGTTTGGGTGTGACGGACTTTTGAATCCATCCCTCCCAATGCGGTGCAAGGCGATGTTCCAAAAGAGTTCTGCCTGAGCGGTCACAAGATCTCCCTCAACCATTCTCTCCCGATCTGGCCTACCACGCAGCTGGTGGGCAGACACATCCGCCACCAAGATCCAAACCCGGGCACCCCTGCTAAGTCACCAAACGTAGCAAACAACTTGGGGTTATCCAATAAATAGTTTCCGGGGCGGCGGTACCCTTACCCGCGTCCCAAATTGTTACGGACAAGGAAATATGTAATTATCATCATACGTATTATTACTACCTATTATTAGATGTTCGTTGGATAATAAAACCAAAATGTGTTACGTAAATGTAAGTAAATAAAAGTTTCGCTTGTTTACTAAAACCGACTACATTGTTATAAGTAATCACTTTGACCTTTTTATAAATGTTTAATAATTTAGATTCCATCGGTTAACTTGTCCTAGCAAAGCTGTAGTTTGCTGATAGCTTTTAGGGCTGCCACTTCATAAATTTCTACATAAGCTTCGGGAGGTACATGATGGTGAATGTAAAAAAGACAAATAACTTTTTTCTAAATTAAATTTTTTCCCTATACAAAATTATTTTTCCACAGAAGAATATTATTTTTTTCATACAAACAACAAAACTTTTTTACCCGTAACTACCTTAGAACGTTTTGAAAAAAGTTTCGTATCTTTTTTTACGTGTACTGTCGTGCAGAATTACCTCCCGAAGTTTTTGCACTTTACCCCTGGATATAAATAAAGAGCGAAAAGGTGCATGTAGGCAAAAACAGGTTGTGCCAAACTCAGTCAGTGGTTTGATGCACATCCTTCCTTCCCACAAACCAGTGAAATAATGTCAATTTTTGTGGAGTGGAGTCGTCGGAGACGCCACAATAACTTGCTAAGATGCTGTTCAAGTTGGTGAAGATTCATTAAACTAATTGTTTAAGGAACTAAATGATGAAATAATAAATGAAATCCAAGTCCCACAATCTGTTACAAACAAAAGTGGTGTGTCAGTAATAAGATAACAAAAATGACGACATTTACTAAAAAACTTAAAATTCCTGTAAATATTTACTGGTTGAAGATTAGTTTGCAAATGTATATATATTATCTAAAAGGGAATTATATTCTTTACAACTTCTTTCAAACAAATTTCTTTCTTTGATAAATATTTTAGACGATATGAAGGAATGTTTGATGAAAAATGTGAGATAAAATGATTTTATTCGAAAATATCTACATTTGTGGAGCGTGTAAGTCAAAAACGTCTGGGATTTCGAAAATTACGTATAGAATAAAAGTTGTAGATAATTTTATGAGCTTTCACTTATTCTAAAAAAAATCCTTTGAAATGCACCGTTTCCGAGATATAAGCGTAAATCCAAAAATTTGAACCTTCTCCCCCCCCCCCTCCCTCCCCTAGCTCACCACCTAGACGTCAGAACTTTTAGTATGTTCACACCCTAAGCACCCTGACCAAGTTTCTGAAGGAATCGCTTAGGTGCACTCTACACCTCCTTTTGGACCATTACTTTTTTTTTTACATGAGCTCCACACAGGAGGCTCTGAGGAACATAATTTCTATGTCATCATTTATGCTCACCTATGATGCTGTGTGGAGGGTTTTTTTAAGGAAAGGAAGTAGAGGAGAGTTCTGGGAAGGAAAAGGGTTTAAGGGGTGGGTAGGAATCTCGGGTTCAGTATGTCCTGGTCATCCGCCCAAAAAGTAGTACCCAATAAATAGATAAGCCTCACCCCATGAACCCGGACACCTCTGTTATCCAATGAATGGTTGCCGGGCGGCAATGGTCGCCTTCCAAATTGATACCTCATCCCATAACCCGGGAACCCCTGCTAAGTCAATGTTTTCCGGGGCGGCGCGGCAGTACCCATCCCGTCCCGTCTCCCAAATTGATAAGAGAAATTAAAGAGAAACAATGATAATAGTAGTTCCGTTATAATAAATAATATAGCTTTGTTTTGTGAACGGTCACCTCAAGTGTACATTACACTTTATAGGTAATCTAACGTAATACATTGAGAAAATAACAGATATTTTCATAAATATTATGTGTATTTTAAAATTGTGGCAGCCCTACAAATATTATCAATTTCTCTGGGAACGCATATTTGAAATGATACTTCGAGAATTATTAGCCAAGTTCCAAACCAGACCTTTTTGTAATAATAATGCGCGCTCTTTCCTATTGACCCGCGCGCTGCAGATACACCTCCTGTCGAATGCGTTAAAAGTAAATTTCACGACTCGTCCGAAATGGTTTTTTTTTGTGGGGAGAACGGGGCCTTATTTTACCCCTGACTAAGGGAAGTACTAGGTCGCGGGAAGATAGCATTTCAAGGATTCAAACCTTTCATTCCCAGGATCCCCTGTGGGCCGCCTTCGGTGTATCCTTAGTCACAAAGATAGCCCTTCTCCTTCATTTTATTCTCTTCTATTTGGGACACAAAAAACATGACGCTATGTTTATGACCAATAACACATATGCGTGTAATTCAAGTCACAGGTTAATATAAAGTTCACGTACCGTGCTCAAGTAGGCAGGTAGATTCTCAAAGGTGTGGCAGTTGCAATGCGCATCGTCTGTTCTTCTATATCCTAGAGCCTTCTGCATAACATCATCGTGTATACCAGTGACTCCCAAATTGGCGATATGGAGAGATCCAGTGTCTGTGATGACCTGAGAGGCAACAAATGCACTTTCGACTTTTTGTATGGACTGGATTACGCTGTTCATGGACCACGGATTCTGATCCTGACACGCGCAAGTAAATTTTATTTGATTAATTTGTGTTATTTCACAATGTACTCCTTTAAAATAATATATATTACACTAGCTGAAGTCTCCAGCCTTGTCCGGACTTTACGAAGAGTTTTTCGAAACCATCTAATTTTTCTCTTATTTTTAAGGTTAAGTGAGCAAATTTTATCAAGAAGTAACGTAATTCTGCATTGAGGGTGGGAAAAGAGAATGGGGTGGTTTTTCAAAGTCTCATGTAGATAGTGAAATTTTTCTTGTTATTAAGGCGCAGAACCCGCTCAAAAAAAAGAAGATGGAGAGATATGTAATTACGAATGTTGTAGAGAGTGCGCTTATATTTAAAACAATAAAAATTGAAACAAAAATGGTGAAAATGTTTAATAAAACACCACTCTTTTAAAATAGAGCAAAAATCTCGCGAGGGTTGTCTTAAACAGCATTAAAAAAAAAGAAACACTTTAAATTTCTTCATACATAAAACATGTAAAATAATGTATATAAATTAAATAATTTATAATAATTTTGGGAGCATACTTTGATATTTTTTTTGTATCAAGGAATTTAATATAATTTGCGTTTCGGCGCGGCGAATGTCTAGATATTATCTTCAAGAATAACATATATTTTTTTAAGAGCTATAAAACTTTAACAGCCTTACTAAAAAACCCAGTGAAAATTTTATTCAATTGACAAACGGCCGCGGATGTGAAAACATTACTAATTAAAAATTTGTTCTTTGAAAGAAATACACATGGTTTCCACGGCCTGAGAGGGTATAGTTTATCTCTGTTTTAACCATTGATGTCCGAACGATATTTGTAATTTTTCCATAGTATTTTGAATGTTCTATATATTTCTGATTTTTGAAGGTGTCGTATAAACAAATACCATTTATGAAAACTAGATAAAATTACCTTTTAGATTTGAGTATTTGAAATACACTTTAGCTTTCAAAAACTGCCATATTTTATGATTCAAACTCGGAAAAACATGGAAAAAATTTCCCCCCACAACATTTTTGACCAAAATGTAGAGAAATTTAAATAAAATCAAAATTTAAAAAACACAGTCCTTTTATGTAATAAATTTGGAAGGAAACTATCACCTCACTTTTTTATACAATAAAAAAATAATAAATAATTTCAAAGTTTTTTTTATTGCCAAAAAAATAACTTAGAAATAACACCGAAATTTAAAACAGATTTCTTGCATCTCTAAAGACGTTAATTTTTTTGATACGTTTACGAACACATGTATTAGATTTTAATATTATAAAAAATTATCACTTTTAACAAATTCTCTTAAAATAAAGATCTTAAAATGAAAATTTTATCTTAAGTAACCTATAAAAAACAATATTCTGACAGTTCAACTTTGAAAGTACGGCGTTGTACAATAACTTGATTAAACTGATGTAAACCACACAAATAATATGGTAAATATATCAATTATGTGAACAGAAGAGTAAATTCGTCACTACAATAGAAATTATTTGGTAAAATCACAACATTTAGGCACTAACAAAATTTTCCATATCCCGCCATAAACACACCGAACTATTTTGTCATCGCGGGCCGATATGCACAGGTGCACCAATAATGCCCCTAGCGGAGAAGAATTAAAACAACATTGTTTCCTAGTAAATTAAAACCATATACAACATTGTCACATCTTCAATGCGTTTTAACAGCGTGACCACGAAAGAAACGTTATTGGTAATAAAACGTCTTTTAGTGTATACGAGCTCTATTTATGTTATTGCAATAACACAGTTAATCGGTCGCGCTGTGGTTTTTTTTTAGTAAGGCTGTTAGTGTTTAAGGTATATATGTAATAAGTCGGTAGAAATGGGGTATGCGGCGGCTTAAGGTAAAGTGTGCAAAATTTCATTAATTTCGGAATGAAACTGTAGATTTGTATGAAGATCAAATTCATGCCGCCCTCCCATTTCAGACATTTTTCTTTATATAATTTTTTTTTTAATATCATGTATATTATCGAGGCTTCTGACTCAATTTTTCTTTATATAAATGTAAGATAGGTGGGTATGTTTTCGGCACTTTTCAGAATGGTTTATACTTTTAGTATCGCCCTGGTGAAAGATTACCATTCACAATCGAAACGTTGCATGATGCCGTGTTTGGTATCCGGATCCGAGTAGTCAGGCATATCCCTCCCTACTCCTCTCCCTACTACCTTCAGCCACACAACATACCCCAATTGGGGATGTCATAGTCTCAATGACTTCACACGGTTGGGAGCAGATTTCTCATACGGTACTCACGCACAAATTTAAAAAAAATGCAGGTGGAAAATGAAACCTCAACTTTTCCTTTCCCATCTCCTTCTTTTCTCCACTATCTTCAGCCTCGCCATGTTCCTCAAATTGAAGATGCCACAAACCCACTGGCTCTGGGCAGTTGGGACCTACTTCGGTGATCAGTAATCACATAAAAAAATCAGAATATGCAATTCACATGCGGTAGAAGTGAAATCTCCAGAAAACTAAAGTAGACTAGTTGGGAAGCACCTTTTTTATCAATGTGAAGGATAATCAGTCGCTAGATGTCGCTTTCTTTTGAATTTTCTTTGCCTATTCATTTTGGAGTGGTTTGAGGATTGGATATTGATTTTACAAAAATAAAAAAGGTTATTTTATTTTTTTGATTTAATCGGTTCCGATCCTTGGTCCCCCGAATGTGTGGCCGCTAAGTTCGTTAGGCGCTTTATACCACTGGACTGAAGGAGGCCTGCGTGGGACCGTGGATTTATTATATGATATTTGAACCGAGCATCCGTGCAATAAATAAATATTTTATTGCTACCTCATTCTCTCGCAAGCTAAATCTTATAATTGTATGCGTTGGTCTCTCGCTCGCTTCCGTTTCATAGAATTTCAAATCACGATGGTGCTAACGAAGTTTTCACTGCAAAACTGGTGAGATTATGGCGTTCTCAATTGAAGTACCTATGTTGTGATTAAATAGTGGGAGGAAGTAGATTGCAAAAGGAAAGAAACGGTCGGGAAGATGAACGAAAGAAACGATAGAGCTTTTTGAATGGATTGGGAGCATCGATATTGGTCGATGATTGATGGGAAAGCTTTAGACTTTAGACAAACAATATCTTTTAAAATGGGAACTTTGACTAACAAGTTCGGGAAACTTTGATATACATCCTTGAAAGTCTGCGTATCTACTTGCATACATTAGAATCGTCCATCATCCTTGACACTGTCTGGTTTTCCCGTTCCGACCACTTCGCATTCCGAGCGAGCACCGGCTGTTACTACTGTACTACAGTATATTGTTGTACATGTGCAGTGGGTTAGCGACGTTCAGGCAGTAAGTACGCTGAAAGAATAAGGAATAGAGCAATCGATTTTTATTGAAACTTTCACCCGAAATGCCGTTATTCGTTGTTGGCTATTTGAGGTAGGAAACTTCTGCATGTAAGCAAATGATTAACGCTTTTATAACTATTATTATAAGCAATAATTATCAGCCTGAAACACTCATCTACATTGAAAAAATCTTCCGAGAAAAGATACATGCCGCCAACGGGACTTGAACCCGTGTCCTTCTGATTGCCGATCAGGTGCTCTACCAATGAGCTATGTCGGCTTATATAATACCCGCCAAATAATTCAATATATACTAGTGTTTCATTCAACAATTACGGCTTATTACATTTTTCCACCTGAAAACAATCAACTTTATTTTTGTTAGAGAGGCATTGTTAGTGCTAAATCTCTCGCTAATTGCTCGAAGATTTTTTCAATGTAGATGAGTGTTTCAGGCTGATAATTATTGCTTATAATAATTATTACTCTTTGTGCTATGTATAAAATTCTTGTCTTAAACGTTAGTTTATCAATTAAAAATAATAACATAAGACTAATTGAACCCTTGTAACATTTAACATATTGCTGAAGAAAATATTTTCCCCCATGGCATATGTCAACTTCAGGAATGGTGTTTTAAAGGGAAGTAAGTTAGGACAGTTTAAGGTATGACGGGGTGGATAGGTATCTGGAGGTCAGTGTGTCCAGGAGTGACGTAGGTATGAATCCGTCCCTCTGCGACGCAAGGCGTTGGGGTCAAGAGAATTCGACTGGAGAGGACAAAGGTCTCCCTCATCCGGCTTCTCCCTATCTGGACCACCACGACACCATGTGCATGGGCAGTCGCATCCACTACCATGACCTGGACAAACCTCACCCCATGAACCCGGGCACCCCTGCTAAATCACCAAACTTAGCGAACCACTTAGGTGACCTATGGCGTAGCTGTTGGTCATACAAGGAATGGTTCCCGGAGCGGCGGTACACATCCGTCTCCCAAATTAAACGGCAAGCTTTGTTGCTGCTGTCATAGTTGATATATGTACTTTGAAATTGTATAAATTATTCAAAAAACGAGTGTGCTTTAGACCACACGACTGAAGTAAAACTTATTTAGCTCCATCTATATGACAGGAAGAGAGAAAGAAAATGTACGCGCGCACTGCTCTCTCTTGCTCCTACAGTGTGATACAGACAATAAGCCTGCACTGTCTCTTAGATATACGAAACCTAACTGGCTATGAGAGAAAAAGAGAAAGAAAATGTGTGCCGCACCTCTCTGTCTTGCCCCTACAGTAATATGTGAAACGTAACTCTCTCTCTTTCTATCTTCACTAACTTATATCTCCCTCTCAACTACCGTTCACCTCGCTTTTCGCAAAGCTCTCGTCACGCATTCACCAGCTTACTACCCAAGTCAAGAGTGCGTAAAGAAGTTATTCTTCAAAAACGCTTTAAATTGATAGTTTTTGAGTTTATGAAATTAATTGAAATAAAAAATATCTACAATTAGGAACGTGACGATTAGGTACAACATTTCAGAACGCAGAACTAAGTAGAAAATATGTCATGAACCGACAGTTTATCCACCTGACCGCGACATGTCTCTCCGGGGCTGGGGCATCCCCGACTTCAACTAACTTTCCAGTAATTTTTTTTCCCCTGACTTCGTTTTTTCCTTCTACCGACGCGGCGCGCTACAAATCTATTTTACCATCACTGAAACAATAAACCTTAAAAAAAGCGCGTAAAAAGTCATTTGAACTGCTTTAGATAATAACCACAAACATGTTATAATTTTCCGTCATTTAAACCGTCGCGGCGTGGTCGTATCATAATTTTTTGAAAAGGCCACAATCTTAACCTTCGAAAATTTGATACAATGTTCAAATGTTATGAATTTATCCATTGTGTCCTTCAAAATTTTGATTCAGGAACCAATCAATGTAAATGTAAAGGAACATATGCAAATTAATGATGACTCTTTTTATGGCCTTCAAAAGAAAGCATGGCATTAGCAATTCAAAATTAAAGCAGGCAATAAAGATCTAGTCAAATGATTTGTCACTCCTTTGGTATCATCAGTATTCTAAAGCAGGTGAGCGTGAATTTGGGTTCAGGTCACGTGGTTTTTGGGCTCACAGAGTTTTAGCGTCTCATTGTCTACTTGGTCTGACACACTTAAAGCCACAAATGAGTGTGCTCGTTTATATTTGCCTTTGATCAAAACAAGTCGGTATAGAATATCAAGTATTAAGACGATAATATACCCTAAAATATATCCAGAATCTTAACGACGTAAGTAAAGAAACCGTGTATACAGATTGCGACTCGCGACCCGTGTACTGGACGGACCCACTGTCGAATTTGCCGTATCAAAGAAAAGAAGAAGAAGATAAATAATGTGGGAATCTTAACGACGTAAGTGAAGAAAGCGTGTAAACAAATATACGCCGCGGCACGGCTTATTGTACGAACGTACGGTTGAATTCACCCTAGCAGGCCTGGAGATTCGACCTTTCTGCCGCGTTCATTTTAATTAATTCTGAAGAACGTGCTACAAATATTCAAAATGTGCCTCCAAGTTGTCATCCCGAAATTATTAATTCATCGTCTAGAAAAATAAAATCGAGTGCTTACCGCTTACTTTATAGTTGAAAAACGGGTTATATAGTTTTGAAATCGTTGTACGTAAAATATATTAATGGTAAGGTACTGTTTTTATTAATCTAATATATAAATAACCCGCATTTCTTGTGCGGCATGGAAATAAAAAAGTTATTATAGTTACGGATTCGCCGGAAATGATTAAAATGTGAGTTTTGAGCGTACAAAAATTATTAGGATTGTGTACCGCCCATGACAAACTCCGTAGTCTGAGCGTCTATCCTTATCCTTATCCTAGCACGCATCCTTTGGGTTTCGTATTGATTTCCGTCAAAGGGCGATTAGATCTATTTAAAGGCCCAACTACTAGCGACCATTTTCTTGAAAAGGTATTTATTACTAAACCTAAGATTCAATCAATAGTAATAACCAACTGAGCTATTACTTCCCCACCAGATTCGGTCGTATTTAACTGTATCCTACTTCAACTAAGAACTTCCAACATTATCTTCATTTTCTTATCGCATATTTTTATTGGCTGCTATCTTTATGTTTGATTGCGAGATTGCATATCTTTATTTTTAAATATATAAAACAAAGTCGGGTTAGTTACACTATTTATAACTCGAGAACGGCTGGGCTGATTTTGATGATCTTTGATTTGTTGGATTTGTCTCCGCCCCGGATAGGATAATAACTATTAAAACATCACAAAAGTTAACGAAATAAATAGTTATAAAGAAAATTATTTTCCCCATACATTTTGTATGGGGAAAATAATTTTTATAATAAAGATGTGCAGTAATATTGTGAGGGGTATAATATTGAACTGTGCATGAATTCCAAACATCCAAAACCGTCAAATGTCAATGCGTTGATAGTTGTGCATTTGTTTTTAATCATATAATACTGCCCTTCTTTCTTACACACTCAATGTCAATAGTCGAAAATGAGACAAATGGTGAACGTATGTCTGCACACATCAAAAGGAAAAATACAATAATTATAATAAATCTCTGAAATGAAACGCATTTTTTTTTACATAAGCTCCACACAGGAGGCCCTGAGGAAAATAATTTCTCTCAGGATCTATGTCATCTTAGGGGATGCTGTGTGGAGGATCTTTTTAAGGAATGGGGAGGATAGAAAGTTCTGGGAAGGAAAAAGGTATGAGGGGTGGGTAGAAATCTGGGGGTCAGTGTGTCCGGGAGTGACGGACGTATGAATCCATCCCTCCAACTGTGGTGCAAGGTAATGGGTCGAGAGAGTCCGGCTGGAAAGGTCAAAAGGCCTCCCTCAACCAGTCTCTCTCGATCCGGCCCGCCACGCAGCAGGTGTGCAAGCGCATCAACTGCCAAGACCCGGACATAAGTCACCTCATGAACCCGTGCACCCCTGCTAAATCACCAAACGTAGCGAATCACTTGGGGTGATCTATGGCAGAGGTGTTGGTTATTCCATAAATGGTTACCGGGGCGGCGGCACCCGTATCCGCCTCCCGTAAGTAATTGTAAAAGTAAGAAAATCACAAAATTATAAATCCGTACACAACGCCATCTCTGATACTGACAAAAACAAAACACGGGCAGTTGCGCATTGCTATTTGCTTCATTGCGTAATTTTTAACTTAATAAAAAAACTGAATTTAATTCAACAGCTATTGATTCTGAAGCGGTACGAAGTTCGTCGTGTCAGCTAGTTAAAAATAAAAATCGATAAAAATTTATCCAAGACACCATCCAGATAGTATTTAGTTCGGGTTTGAATCTTGCAATCGTACACAAATTAAATATTAAATAAAATGGATGAAGATTTATCCAGATACTATCTAGACATCATTTAGTTCGGGTTTGAATCTTGAAATCATACCTAAAGATAGCAGCCAATAAAATATAAAGATAATGTGGGTGGTTCTTAATCGAAATATGATACAATGAAACAATGCAACTTTGTATAAACCACTTATAAAATGTGCAAATCCGACCGGTTTCGGAACAAACGTTCCTTCGTCAGGGAAAGCTTATACTAATTTGACAGTTTAGAACAATGTTTTATTAGGGTAGGGGTGGAGCCGTTGTTAGTTAATAATGTAGATTGGGTGGGTAGGTATTAGTGTAGAGTGGGTGGGTAGGGGAACAAATCCATGATTGGGCTATATGACAATATTTTTTGTTTGTTGATAATAGATTCATTATTTAAAAAAAAAAAAAATAAAAAAAAAAAAAAAAAAAAAAAAAAAAAAAAAAAAAAAAAAAAAAAAAAAAAAAAAAAATAGAAATATGATACAATTAAAAATGACCGAATCGGATATCGACACCTTGACGCAGTGATTAGCGCATTTGCCCGGAAAGCCAAAGGTCCTGGGTTCGTGTCCCGGAGGTGTAAATACCTTTTTCTGATTTTTATGTTTCCAGATTTTCGATTGAGTTTCGCTAATATTGTCTTCATTTAATTAAATATAAAAATAAAAATTACCATTTAACTTCTTACCTCTCGCCTTTCGCTACAACTGTTTTAAATGCATCAAAAGCCAATTCTGCTAAAGCCGCGGAATAATGACATCAAAAGACAAGTTGGTATTTGAAACCATTGAGAAATTGTACAATTTCCTAGAAGAAGGTCACTCGGATGTTGTTTATTTAGTTCGTACGAGTATTTGTACTCCCCAGAGAATGATGTGCCAGAGAGGATCTTAAAATAAAGAATTAATGCGAGTGCAAACACTTTCTGCATGTAAATACACATAGCCAATCTATTCTCTATTTTATGTACAGGCCGTGTCGTCCAACCGCGACCTGTATATAAAATGTATTATGTTTACTGAGAAATGTGCAAATATTTAGAATATTTGCAAACTGTTCTTGGAGAATGAATATATGTAGTTGTATCTATTGTTGAAATAATCGCTCGTTTCCAGACATTCTTCAGCATACTTTTTGGTATTTGTTTCTCTTGATCACACTGTATTTTCATGCGACGTTTCGACGTCTTTTTTTAAGTGAAAACTTCTTTAGCACCGTTGTGATTTGAAACTCGATGAAACGAGACAAACACATACAATATACTATTTATTCTTTCGAAGTTTAGTTTTCTGAAGGTTTCACTTTTAACGCGTGTGAGAACTGCACACACGTCTTTGAAGTGAAAACTTCTTTAGCCCCGTTTTGATTTGAAACTCGATTAAACGAAAATAACGACACTAAACAGAGACAAACACATACATCTATAGGATTAAGCTTGCAAGAGGATGAGATAGTATAATCGGTCGTCTGTTTGTGCGGTGCTTCGAAGCCTCCCCACCGTTTTTTGAAGGTTTCACTTCTACCGCGTGCGAATTGCACACTCTGTTTTTTCTCAACCCCACGCTTCTACACAGCATAAGTCTGTTTTTCTAAAGCAGCAAAACAGTGAGCTCTGGAGTCACGCAAATTGGAAAGCTTTATTGGACCATAATTCAAAGATCAACGGTAATATTTTTAGCTTTTAGCGGCATTTCCATCATGAGCTGCAAAGCTTTGAAATAACTATTAACGTCTTGAAAATCAGGCAGTTATTTTTTATTTTATTTTTTAAAAAAGAAAGATTAACATTTCTTGAAAATCTCCTACTACAACCACAGTAAGCCGAAAATGTTGCTTGAGTCGTGATGGAGGACTTAGCCAGCCGAGGAATCGAACACGGAACGCCTGGGTGGGATACAAACGCGATGCCCACTCAACTACTGGCCGGCCGTTATTACTAGTATTTATAACTACAAAACAGAAACCGGTCAGTGGGTGCCCCATAGGCGTCGCGTATTCGATTCCTCGGCTGGCTAAGTCCTCCATCACGACACAAGCAATATTTTCCGTTTACTGTGGTGGTAGTAGAAGATTTAAAAATATTATTCGTACCCAGGGAATGTTTGTCTTTAAAAAACTGATTGCTTGTAGCGATAAAATACTCAAACAGTGCAGTTTAGCGTTGTTAAATTTGCACAACTTTTTCAGTCCGGAATTTTTAGGACAACAATTGCTCGCAATGTCATTTTTAACCACCATTGTTAAAAATTGGGTGAAGCCGGATATTAACAACTTAATTTATTTATAAAAAAAATCGATTGTTAAATTATACAATGTCAACTTAAATTATATTGTCAAATTAAGCCACCGAATCGAATGTCACTTGCAGATAATCGAAAATTCCTTTCGATTATCGGCACATATCAAATATGTCCACAACCGTCCGTCAAGACACGAATTCTATCCATCTTACTAAAAAAATCAATGCATTCAAATTACAATTTAAGGAAGTCTACAAAATACAGACAAGGCCGTCGCGTCGTCACGCTCGAATGCAAAGTGTCCACATTTTATCATACAAGTAGTTATTAGTTGTATAATATTACATGTTTGTGAACTCATAACTATTATTATAATACTTGTGTATAAAATTACACTGCTTACCGTGACTTTTCGTGCGTAACTGTTGGCTCTACATCGTTTGAATTCTGAAGTTAAATCGAGGTATTACTTACTTTGTTAATTTGTTATGTTCGTGATTTTGCGGTGCAGTGGTTTGATACTAAACCTATATATGTACGTTTTTGTTTATTTTTAGTGTCGCTATTTTTAGTTTCACAACGGTGCTGAAGAAGTTTTCACTTCAATAAAAAGGTAACGGTCGTAACTGGGAATCGAACCCAGGATATCTTCTCTAGCGGGAAACAAACAGCGCATTAACCAACTCGGCCATTAGGACCTTTTTCGTCTTTTTTTGGCGATCTCAAATTTCAAATTCAGAATTATCACATCTAGGAATTGAACCAAGGACTCCAGAACTTTAGTCTTGTCGGGGAAATGCCTTACCACTGATTTGATAACTACATTATACTTCGACTAAAAACTATTAACATTATCTTCATTTTATTAACGCATACTTTTATTGGCTGCTATCTTTATGTGTGATTGCAAGATTCACCTCGAACTAAATGCTATTTAGATGGACTAATTTATCTATTTTTCCATTTTTATCAGAACAAATCTCTTTTATAACTTTTGAAGGTTATTCCCAATAAAGTAATATATCGTTGAAGAAGAAGGTAACACTAATAATATAATCTTAACGAAAATATGAAAGAGAACAAGGCACAGAAAAAAAAGATAACGGTCGCAACTGGGACTCGAACCCAGAACCTCTCGTCATACCGGGACAACGACTTACCAATTCGGCTTCTGAGACCTCTTATTTAAACGCCATTTTGGCGATCGCATATTTCAAATTCAGAATTATCAATATTATCTTCAAATAATGACCCAGTTGGTTATCGCGCTGTGTTCCGGTAAGATAAGAGATCCTGGGTTCGATTCCCAGTTTCGGTCTTCTTGTTTAATCATATTTTTTATTCGATTTAATGAACTCAAATTTATTTTGATTTTAAATTTAATTTTCAAATTGGAACTGCTTTGTGAATAATTCAGACTATCACGTGATTTTTAACTGGTTGCGCTAGTAAAATAATAAAAATATGGATTTGAATTATTGTACTACACATTCCTGAAATAATAATTATATTTTTCTGTTATATTTTCATCATCCTTTGGGAGGTAGGTTAGCAATTAGGTCGATGGGCACATTTTGTGCGATGGTAGATTTTATCATTCGTTCAAAGATCCAACGGTTTTCGATCCATGGTTTGTCCAAACTTGCCATAAACCTTATGTAAACTTCGTAATTTGAGGGAGTGGTTCAAAGCTTTGATTTATTGTTGTAGTGGTTTGTTTTTGGTACAGGGCTTGGTCATTGTTTATTGTTAAAATTGTGTTTCTAAACCTCATTATATAGGGATGACTTTTGTAAGGGATGTTGCATGTTGCGGTGTCACTATTCATTTTGACCTGATTCTGTCTAATCATTGTTACCTGACAGTTCAGAAAGAGGCTTTTACCCTTTATCTCCATTTACGTCAAACGAAAAACATGTCATAACTACAGTAGCTACCTGCTCGTTATGATAAACTGGCCCCGGAATTTTAAAAGCACTAGACTCTTAGAAGAGAAAAATCGTATTTTATCCGGTAGGAATATTATGTGAGATAAAAGTAAAGTAAATAGAATTGTCATTAAAGAGTCGTAGTTTATAATAACAATAATAGTTTATTCCAGAATGTTGCAGGGGTAGCGCAATGCAATACATTCCTTCTTTCGAAATAACAAAAGAAAGAAATATATATCTTTGAATATTTTCCACATTGCCTTCAAAACGTCCATGTTGCCTCCGGTGGGGCGTGCATACACTGAGAATACTGCCGTAAGATATGTAAAATACTGTGGCGGTTGGCAACTTTTTGTATAAGGGATGCTGAAGTATATACCTGCCTAATATCAAATATAAATACCTACATAGCCCACGAACAAGATGCGATTACTGACAAAAACAGTAGGTAAGTCAAATTAGTTCTACAAATCCTTTATGCTTCACATCAATTATTACAGATCCAAAATTTAAATTAAATTTATTAAATAGACAGAGTCAATATAATAGACAAAACAGCATTAGGTACATAATATAATAAATCTGCTCATTTTTACTGTCCTAAAACGGGTAAATTTCCTAGTTAGACAGCCAAAGATCATTGTAATATGTAATGTTTAAAAAAAAAAAAAGATATTAGAAAGATATTTAACATATCCCGTCATTCAAGCCTAATTGTCAAAATGGTCGCGCGAACAAATTCTCTAAAACGTACCGAATTAATCCATGCACATTGTTATGCTATTCTGTGGATGCCTACGCGCATTAAAGTCGTTTTCTGCGCGTTGGATGCTCTCATTGAATGCGTATACTGCTTCAGGCAAAACTTAGCAGGCAGAACTAAACGCGCATGCGCAAATATCAAACTTTTTTTAACATCTTGGATGCGGAATGGAGCAGAGAATCCATTGTTGCTGGTATTGGCGTGTTTACGCGACATTCGACACACTAGAATCGAGAATGGTGTTGTTGTTATTATGTGTTTCGGTCCGGTCCGCGCATCGTGTTTTGTTGTTTTTGGCCGCTGAGGTTGGGACGGTATCGTTAAATTGCAGTATTTATTGCTATTTACTGAAAAAATGAATAAAAATTATTATAATATTTATTATACGCCTCATAGGGAAGGGAAGCGGCGCATCCACAGAATGTATGGAAGGACCGCGCCTGGTAAATACCTACATACCTAAATTCTCTATCGATTTCTAAGCTTTACTTTATTACTTATAGAGATTGCATTCGTCAAAAACTCCTTGTGAAAATTTTTAACCTGTAGGTACATTCCTTACATAAAAAATCTGTGAACTTTTCATGATGCCAGAGTTTTCGTTGTTGTTTCTCACAAACAGATTTTCTGCTTCACGATTAAGTAAAAAAAAAACAACAGGTTGGTACACCGCGGGAAAAATCTGAATTTCTATTTAAAATGTCTGCAATATTATAAATAATATTAATACCCATTCTATCAACTGTACTCTATGATTTTGTATGTTATATTGGTACCTACTTACGTTAGAACGGGCTGATTAACATGCAAAAAAGAAAGCTACAAATGTATATAATTAGAGAGAATTTTTATTGTTTGCATATATTTTCATGGCTTGTAAACTGCATAGGGGTGATAATTTTATGTATTTCCATGACCCTAATTCCGTATAGAATGTAGGCACTTACACCCAAATAATACGGTATTTACGTAAGCACCACAAGAAGTACTCACACAAGTAAAATGCGCATAATTACAAGGCTCACTCGATGTGCAAATTGGGTTTATTTATAGTCAATTTGCGTGAAAACGAAAAAAAAAATTGATGCATGTATGAGACCTTTATTGATTTATATATATAAAAATCTAAATATGCTTCCTTGGGTGTATATGAGTATGTGAGAATATGAGATGTCTAAGTCTATATCTAATCTGACTCTATTTATATTCCTGGTTTCATAATTATAATAGTATTTCTATTAAAAACAACTTCATACTTAAAATATTTTCGTATTTGGTTTTCGTATCTTTATCTTTTTGTAATTCAATTTAGCTAAATTGGGGATGCGATAGTTTCATTCTAGTGCGGTCTTAGCATAAAAATAAATCTCAAAAATAAAAATAGAATGTTCAAAATAATCTTGCTGATTTAAGTAGGTACTGGGGTATTATTGGATGTCGTAAGACTTATATTGTGTGTAAAATCAGTTAAAAAATATTTTGCAAATACCTCCAAAATAAAGCCGATTACCATCTTAAAATCAGGTGACAAAGGAATTACATTTCGTCATCTCCCTTTAACGAAATATTAAATAAATGTTCCTAATCATAATATCTCTATATTGACAAATTCCGAGGTTGAATATTCACATTGTTTGCCAATAATACATTTAATAACGAAAACGAAGTATAAAATATTGCAAATGTTATGTCAAATGTCAATCGAACCACGGAATTTACAAAAGATCGTTTTATATATATATATATATATTTTTTTATTTTACTGGTAGCATCTCCACCTAGTAAAAACCAAACCTTAATGTACACATGCTGTGTACATTTTAAATTGGAATGCTAATATCTATGGACATCCCAGTTGTAATTTCACACCATGTAAATGTTTTAAACAATAAATAAATAAAGTAAAACAATACCAATGTTGTTAAATCTTTAACTAAAAACATGTTCAGTGGATTTAATTTATTTTATGATAAGAAAAAATAATACATCATAAAATTATGGAAAGAAAGTGATGATTAGTTTGTACAGAACATAGATTTTTTTTTTTTTCAATTATTTCTGGCTTTCACCCTTCAAGGGTGTTCTAGGCCATCATTTATAATTACAGAGAAAGGAAAGGTGAATTTATATATTAATTTTATTAAACATAGATTGAAAATCAGAAAAAATAAATAAATATGTGTGTAACACACGGCAGCTTTTTTTAAACCCCCGCTACCCGAATTTCTACTGATTTCATACATATCTCCATTAAACATGTTAACTTTTTAAGCTCTTAAAAAAATATATGTTATTCTTGAAGATAATATCTGGAATCTAGACATTCCCTGCGCCGAAACGCAAATTATATAAAATTCCCTCGATAGAAAAAAATTGCAAAGTATGTTCCGAAAATTATTATAAACAGTTCAGTTTCAGTTATTTTACAAGTTACCTATATGTATGAAAAAAAATGCTGTTTAAGAAAACCTCCGCGAGATTTTTGCTCTATTTTAAACGAGTTGTGTTTTATTAAACATTTTCACAATATTCGCATCGATTTTGTCGCTTTTCAATACTAGCGCGCTCCTCTAACATTCGTAATTTCATATCTCTCCATCTTCTTCTTTTTGAGCCCGGTTGCGGCGCCTTAAGTGAAAACTTCTTTAAGCCTCGATTACCTTGAGCGAGTTTACAAGCTACTAGCCAAGTTTAAAAGCGGGCGAATCGGCGAGTGCGATTGTGATGAATAGGTACACATAAAACTTTCCACACGCTCAAAATCGAACTAGCTAGCGAATTGAGCGAACTAAAATAACGACATTTTGTAGAAAATTGTGATAATCGCAGCTAACTCACCGCTATTAGCTACTTGCCGGCTAGTAGCTTGTAAACTCGCTCAATGTAATCGAGGCTTAACAGATTTTACAACGAACAATCCAGATCAATCAGTAGTTTGACAGTTACGAAATCAGCTGTTGGTGGACCGCCATCTTGCCATCCGCCGCACACCCTAGCGAGTAAAATAACCCCCCTTTCAACTTTTTTCGTAGTTCACAATCTGCTAGTTAGCTGGTAATATGATTACACTGAGCGAGTTTACTAGAAGATAGTGAATTCGCCGGTTATTAGCTTATAAACTCGCTCAATGTAATCGAGGCTTTAGCACCGTCATGATTTGGAACTCGATAAAACGGAAACGAGCGACACTAAAAAGAGACATACATATGCATCTCTCTAAATAGCCAGGTGCTTCCCCTCCTTCCTTTCCCCTTCTTCCTCACCTCCCCTCTACCTTCAGGCTAACGACATAACCTAATAGGGGATGCCACAGTGTCACTGGCTCCAAGTTCATCTTGTTGGGTCTCTTGTGCGGTATTCACATAAAAAAGAAATACAATATTACAAGTGTTTAGTTCATAGCGGTAGAAGTGAAACCTTCAGAAAACTAAAGTGGACAAAAGTGGGGAGACTACGAAGCACCGTACAAAGAGGAGACCGATTATCTCATTCTATCGCAGGCTAAATCCTATAGCTGTATGTGTTTGTCTCTTTTTAGTTTCGCTTTTTCGTTTCATCGAGGTTTCATCAAATCACAACGGTGCCTAAAAAGTTTTCACTTCAAAAATGAACCTAGTCGATTTTCACTACAAATAATATAATATGAGTTATTTATTTTGTGACCCCCAATTTGATACATAAAATGAAAACATTCGAATACTGGCTAACAATTAAATCGATATCCAGCTGTTAGCGTTTTTATATCTTCAATTTTAAGTGTCAGGCCTCATCCGAATTGGATATCGTAACCCGTAACTCCTCGGTTGATGGATCGTAAACCACGGGGTCTGATGCAGTTGATGCTGCGTGGTTGCAGGTTGATTGATGGATGCACTCATCGTGCATCTTGAAATCATGATGCAAGAAGTGATGGCGGACAGCTTGTATGTTTTCTCATGCAGGCTCGGAGTTCCACCGACCTTGCAGGTATAATTCGAAATTTCTCTTTCAATTGGAAAGAGTAAAGACTTGAGTAAAGAGAAACAGGTGAAACGATTTTAAATTTATTTATTTTTATTTGATACTATAGGAATCTTAATTTGACTTTTAAATACTGGCAATTTTAATTCAGTGGCCGCACTGTAACGCATGCGCGTTGGACCGCGCTTCTGAATGACGGAGCGGTTTTTGAAACCAACCGCTATTCTGTTTCATCTGTCGCTCGTAATGATTCGTGGTTCATAGATTTCTAACCTCCATGCTTCCAATGTTTTCTGATAACATCAGTCTACTGATAATTATTATTAACTCAAAAAATTGTCCCGAAAGTCATAAAAAATCGAATTCTTTTATAGCCTATCTCTATCTCTTCTCTATCTCTACATCTCTACATATTATAAATTAAAGTCCCCCGCGTCGTCTGTCTGTCTGTATGTTCGTCTGTCTGTCTATCTGTTCGCGATAAACTCGAAAACTACTGAACGGATTTTCATGCGGTTTTCACCATTAGATAGAGTGTTTCGTGAGGAAGGCTTACGTTTGAGTAAATTGGTTGAAACATAACGATAATTGAACGCTGTTATGCAGAAACCAGCCAGCCATATAAAACTCAAACGGAGATACGAGCATTTTTGTCTAAAGATTTAATAGGATGTTTTTTACTTCTAAATATCATAAATAATATGTAGATACCGAATCATATAACTTTAAAGTGGTTTGAAGGGTAGGTTTTTAGAGATATTGGTGTTTTATAAGGTCTGGCTGCTTTCTGTAGAATTCATTATTGAGAATGTACGCTCAGCAATCAACCGTTCGGCCTTATTTTGCGAAATACGCATTCCGCAGAAAACAGCCAGAGCTATCAAATACGCTAAATATATGAAATTAAGCTAAATTATTTAACTTAAAATCAATAGTTATATAGATATTACTATTACATCCAATTACTAATTTTATATTCCGAGGAATTTTTAATATCTCCAAGGAAATATAAATTTTAAAACTCTAATACGTAATACTTTGTGAAACATAATATACAAAGATATTATTATTTATTTTATATTCACTATGGGTTTTTATAAACATCTACTAGAAATCAATGCTTGTGGTCATGCTTATCTTATAACATCTGTGCATTTAATTTACGTAATTAAAATAAATATTTCAAAAAATTAGTTTATATTTTGAGGTTTTGTTATTATCAAATATCATCAAAAAAATTGATATTTATCATTTCGTTTGTTAACATGTTAAAATAAAAATGTTGCATGTTATAATTAACATTTATGTTATGTTATAATAAAATTTTCAAAAGGAGATGTAAGTTGAATTTTTTTTTACTGATTTTAGTCTCTATTTTTTATGTAGACTTTTGTATTTTTTTGATTTTATATTCATTCTTCGTTGTTTTTTATTTTTATTTAATTAACTATAAATATTTTATTTATATGCGTTAAAATAATGTTACACGATAGGTTCAGTTCCTAAATATTAAAATGAATATAAGTAGATTGTTATTAGAACCGGCTAACAAATACTGTCTAGCAGTCTTCATTGAATTTATGTAATATTAATATTACTGAACTTCATTGAATTTATGTAATATTATTAATAAATGATAATATATACTTAAAATTATTGATTGTTTCCAAAAAACAAGTTATTATTATAACGCAAGAGCGCTTTCTGTAGATCACCACTTGAAAGTTTCGGTACAAACGCTATAGTGTAGAAAACAGACATGCGCCGTGACCGTTTTCTGCAGATCAGGTAAACGTCATTGTTAAAATGTTAGTTGTACCGACAAAATCGACCAGTTGTCTCTGGCTGTTTTCTGCTGAATATGATTGCTGTGGGCACTTTCTGCAGATTGTTCAACAATGTTTTCGTGATCAGCAAATATTTAGGAAGCGATTACTATGATTTTTTTATGAAAGGGGCCTGGCTAGTTTTAATAGAACATAGAATTGACGTTTCTCCGTCGGATTACAACAATATCTCAGTTTTGCCAAAATTGTGGCCTGGCTGCTTTCTGCATAACTACGTTCAATTGTTAGAAGTGTCGGAAAAAGTCAAGCCGCCTGGTAGCTTTCATCGAAAACGCTGCCTAATCCTTTTGGGATATAACAAAACAATGCATGGTGGGATATTCCTCTTTTATAGATCTACAAAAAATTCTGCGAAGGCATATATCTATCTTTTACGGATAGCTTACTATACCCATTCTATCTTCTAAAAACATGGTCACGTACATTGCGGTAATTGAAAAGTTATTTAGACGGATACAGTATTAATCCTTATTAACTCAAATACGTTAGTTACTCCAAGCATTTCATGCACATTATTATGATCTTTCACACCATCTCTACGTATTTTAAATTAAAGTCCTCCGCGGCATCTGTTTGTCTCTTCGCGATAAACTCAAAGACGGCGGTGGTTATAAAGGTTGGATAACCATCCAGTAGATGACGTTGTGTTTTATTAGCCACAGCAACGCGTGGCCGGGTCAGCTAGTATTTTATAATTTAAAACACGTGAACATAAAATAGATCACATCCGTACTAGATATATTAGCCCAACCTTTTGTTTTAAAAAATTTATTCAGTTTCTTTAGGTATTTTGGCCTGAAATTCAAAACTAAATTGTATTAACAAAAATGTCACAGCGAGATCTGTTTAATTCTTCTACCTAGGAACTAAAAGAAAGATTTGCATCCAAGTCCGACATCTCCCAACTTTCTCATGGCAATGGAAACTGAAAGTGAACAATATTGTTTTCAAAGCAGACGACAAAATACGATACCAAATCAAAATGAGATAGGGTTGTTTATGCATTCAATGACACTTCATATCTTTGGTCTTTTACTTTCTCTTTCTATTAGAAGTTGAGAGGAAACGATGTAGATTAGATGAGACGAACCAGGAAAGTGAAATAAGACAATGACAGATCAGTGAGTCCCATCTCTTTGTCTCTGGGAACAATAAGATATTACGACGATTATGCGAATTACATTTTTCTCTGGTAGCGCATTGTTTTCACAATTCGTCGAGATGAAATTAGGATTCAAGCAGACGATTTCTAAGACTAATTGGCATACATCAGAATGACAAATTTTCAAGTAGTCGAGTGGTCCAAAGCTTGGATACTCATAGTAGGAGATTTGATTACTAGCGAGTTCCCGGCATGCGTTGCAATGCCACTTAATAAATAAATTTTCTCTCCCTGCGTGTCCTTTCCGAATCGTCCCGTTCCACTTCCGCCTTCCCTTCCGTTTCTATTTCCCCTTAACCCCCCTCCCGCGTTCCCCCCCTCTCCCGCGTTCCGTTATTCAGTCCCGGTACATTCAGTTTTCAAACAGCTCGCGTGCCACCTATTGCAATTTTTTTTAACACAAATTTCATTTTTCATATATTATAAACATTAAGAACAACTAATCAAATTTGGTACCTAACATAGGTACCTATTTAATATACCTATAATTCTTGATTAGATTCAAAGTATTCGCTTTGGGTGAGTATCATAGGTGAGTACTTCAATTAAATTAATTAATTTAAAGAGTTTATTCCAAAATTGAATTTTGGTTAAGAACAATCGATGATTTGCAAAATTCATTTACAAAGTGTGACATGGTTGTCAGTTTCATAAGAGTTTTTGTAATGGTTAAAAAAAATTCAGATATATTGTCAAGTGGTTGTAATAATTCAGAAACGATATTTCGAAAGATTCAAACATTTCCAATGCATATAGCAATAAAAAAAATAAACAAACAAATATACATTCATTTTTATATGAACAGATTTTTTATTGGAGTAACTTGTTATTTGAAGGTTATCATCAATGTAAAATATTACTGAGGAAGAAGATAATACTAATTAAATATGAAAAGGAACAAAACTCAGAAAAATGAAAAAGGTAACGATCGTCTATTATGGCAATCGAACTCAGGATCTCTTGTCTTACCGGGACAAAAGAAAGTTAAAGTTTTTCTTAACATCTGCCCTGATGATGCACACTATAATGCTGTCCGAAACGTTGGCTAAATAATGAGGTAGCAACACGCCTTAATAATCTAAAAATATATAAATTACGATAATACTTGATAATGCCGTTAAAATATAAAATCAAATCTTCATATTTTTTATATAAGCAATAATTATCAGCCTGAAACACTCATCCACATTGAAAAAATCTTCCGAGAAAAGATACATGACGCCAACCATATTGAATCATTTGGCGGGTATAAGATAAGCCGCCATAGCTCAATTGGGAGAGCAGCTGACCGGCAATCAGAAGGGCACGGGTTCATGTCCCGTTGGCGTCATGTATCTTTTCTCGCAAGATTTTTTCAATGTGGATGAGTGTTTCAGGCTGATAATTATTGCTTATAATAATTGTTACCCTTTGTGCTATGCATAAAAATCTTGTCTTAAACGTTAGTTTAAAAATTAAAAATAATAATTAATATTTTTTGTTGATGCAAATAATATTTTTCACTGGATTCTTCACGAAACCGTGTGGAGTGTGCATAAAAAATCTTAATTTACATGTTTTGTACAGAAAGAAGACATCTGAAAAAATACTGTGTTTATGTGACATACAAGCTGGTTGACCTTTCCCCCGCTTTGCACAAGTCATACCGGGAATTAAACTAGTGGTTCACCGAGGCAAATCGACTCAAATACTATAAATGTGAGCAAAACGGCTGGTTTACACGCAATAGGACTTATGGTACGATTTACCGGTCATGTACTTGTAAAACGGAAGACAAATCATACGTTTTGTGTAGTTTACACGGTATTGTCTTTTCCTCCGTTTTCCATCTCAGGTCTCAGTTCCAACTTAAAATACAACATTTATTTGACTATTGTTTTTGCAATATTCAGTGTCTAACACTATTTTTATTTTTTACACTTCGTCACCTCTTTTGGATAGGGTTCTGACTTCAAAATACCTTGTTAGATATGAGGTGTCAAAGTTTGCAAAGAAGATTTATCTTAATCTATTTACCAATTTCTGATTTTGCGGTTGACTGTTGTGTAAAGTATTATAATTGAACATATTTTAAAGGATTTTTTTTAAATATTACGTGCCATTTTAGAACTTACCTAAACATGCGAAGCTAGGACATAATAATTCGCAAGAAGTTTCGCCCTCTAGAAATTTCTAGAACAGTCCAGAACATTCGAGAGTATTCCAGAACATTCCACATCATTGCAAAACATCCCGGAACATTCGGAATATTGTGGAATGTACGGGAATAGGGAATCGGGAAGATCATCGGGGAACATTCCAGAACACTGTCGAATATTGTGTAATGTTCTGGAACATTGTGGACCATTCGAAGCCTTTTTTGTATGGGTGGAGCTACCCATTGGTAGGGTATATAAAGCAAGATCCGTCGTGGGTCCGAACATCAGTTCAATCTCATATCAACTCCCTGAGTTGAGAACGGTAGCACCTCTGGTTGACAATAATTATAAGCAATAATTGTCAGCCTGAAACACTCATTTACATTGAAAAATCTTCCGAGAAAAGATACTTGCCGCCAACGGGACTTGAACCCGTGTCCTTCTGATTGCCGGTCGGATGCTCTGACCACTGAGCTATGGCGGCTTATCAAATACCCGCCAAATAATTCAATATATACTAGTGTTTCATTCAACAATTACTGCTTATTATATTTTTTCCACCTGAAAACAACCAACTTTATTTTTCTGGTTGAGTTCGATACGAACTGAGCCAAATTGACGTGAATTCGTAACATGTGTAGTTATCGTAAAATAATACCTCTCCCGTCATTTCTACGATTTTATCATGGTTTTCATTCCGATTCAATAAGATGAACGTTTTGCTGTTTATACGGCCTGTTTTACCTGATTTGTCGAAACCTATAAAACGTACGATAATTCGTAGCGTGTAAACCACCCTTTATATCTGTACTAAGAATGCCTATTAATCGGATTGACACGTTTTCACACAACAATTTGTCAAGATTTAATGTCAACGCTATCGTGACTATAAATCAGAAAATCTGTTTGAATGCTTATCGAAAATTACAGCCCATATCTGCCTGGATTTTTTAAATAAAAATTGTGAGCTTTTCTATGTGAATACCGCAACAGAGTCACTGGAACCAGTGGAACTGCGGCATCCCCAGTTTGGTTGGGTATGTGGTGAAGCTGAATATAGTAGTGAGGTGGAGGAGATGGGGAAAGGAAGGTGGGGAAGTACGTAGCTAGCTAATAACAATCGGATAATTTGTAGAGCGCCGTTTTTGTCAAAAAATCACCAATCAAGGGTGTCATCAATCAATCAAGGGTGCTGTAAGTACCAGATCTGGTCAAACATGGCTAAAGTCAATTCAAGCAACCTGAATGATGGTCTTTTACCAAGGAGATCAAATCGAATATAGGTCATACATATTATTTTTTTAAATCGGGCGTAATGTAACTACTACAAACTAATTATTATATTCCTGGACGACTTATCTACAATAATGTTTACATGTAAAAAAGCCTTTTAGGCGTGAACAAATAAATAAAAGTACAACACAAATAAATCAATTTTAAAAAAATAACTCTTTAAGTTAAATTGTTATTTTAAACAGATTTACTACTTACGTATATGATTTACCTACTCAAAAAATCTCCGAAAAGAATCGCTGGTCAAAGTTTGTCGGGTGTGCCTTGTACACCCTCTACAAGTAAATAAAATTTATATTGCAATAATTGTCAGTCGTATCACATTGATAATTGTTATCTACTATATATACTCGTATATTCTGTGACAAATATTATTGTTACAACATTGTCTTTCAACACTTGTATTATTTTGTGAACTTTATAAAATTGTTAACCTCAAGTCAAAATGAGGTTCAAATTTTCAATTTAAAACAATAACACATAAATTAAAAAGGTAAAGAAACAATAGATAAATAAAGACATAGGGGTTATCGTATCCCATAACTTTGTCAAAACTACAAGATCACATTGATGGCATTTCTAAAGTGTCACTTCCACTATAAAATACAATCATTTTTTAATGAAAACGGGCACTTAAATGGAATGAAAACAATAATGTTGTGATCAAAACGGTGTCTTTCATATTTATTTCATAATTATTTGATAGCCGCTTTAATGTAATCGCTTATAAATATTTGTGTTCTCATAAAGTTATTTTTTACAGATATATTTTTTTAAAAACCTTAAGGATATACATTTTTTTAATTTTATCTATTGTTGAAAATGGTATGAATGATAACATTTTGTTTGATCTCTCAACACTTTGTTGTTAATTCATATATTTTTTCACTTATAATATTCTCCGTTTATCATTTTATTTTTAAATTTTATTATTTTGCTTTTACTCAACTGTTTGGTAATGACCGATATTTGCGTGTGTTATTTTTATTAAATTGTGAAATTATTAACCCCGATACAGGCGAACCCTAGTGGGGTTAATAATTACATGCTAAAAAAATGTATTTAAATTGTGAAGAAGCAATAAATAAATAAAATAAATATATAATTGTAATATAAAGAGGAAAGATTTGATTGTTGAATAGGCTCCGAAACTACTGAACCGATTTGAAAAATTCTTTCACCAAAAGAAAGCTACTCGTACATTATCAGCGAGTAACATGGGCTGTATATAATAGTGGGCTCTGGCGTTATGAAATTTGTGTAAATGAAAATGTGTGTATTTCATATATTTTAGCGGCAGAGAGGAAAGGCAGGGGGAAGGTGGGGTTTGCGGAGAGGGAAGACACGAGGGAGGGGGAAGGTGGGGCAGGTGGAAGGGAACGGGGATGCACGGGAAAGGACATGCAGGGAGAATCAATTTATTTCTTTGAATGGCATAGCAACGCATGCCGGGTAACAGCTATATTAAATACAACAAATTTTGATCTTACTAATTTTTGATTTTTCAGTGTTTTAAAGTTGGTACAATACTAAATCTTAGGACGGTTACCATTTACTAAACCCTAGTAAATAATTCCGATCGTGATATCGCGTAGGAGAGTTCATTTCACCAGATTTATCTAAATTATTATTTATGGCACCGATTTGACAGAGATAAACTTAATATCGTTATATTGATCCAGAAATTAAATGTTTCTGTATTCAAACCATCGATCTGTACTGTATTCAAACCATCGATGTTATTTTCTAGAAATTCTTACAGATTCTAGAAATATAGTAAAATGGAACTAATTTTTTTCAATATTTCTGTTTTTAATACTGACAATAGGTGGTGGAATTCCATTATAATAATACTAGCTTTTTCCCGCGGCTTCGCTCGCATGGTATTAGGGGATTCCCACTCAGCCTCCTCCACTTTCCCTCTTCACACTCCACTCCTCGCATCAACCCCCCTCCCACTCCCCCATCAACTCCCCTACCACCTTCCCTCTCCCCACTCCACTCATCCATCGACCCCCCTCTCCCACTCCACTCCGCCTCCTCCACCTTCCCTCTCTCCACTCCACTCCCCCCATCAACCCACTCCCCCTCTCCCTCCACCCGACCCTCCCCTCACCCCCTACCCCTCCACATTCCCTCTCCCCACACTACCCCCCCCCCCATAAACTCCTTCCCCCCACCCCCTACCCCCACTCCCTACCCATTCCCACACCCTCCTCCATCCTTTCCCTTTCCCCTTCCTTCCCTCCCCCCTCTCCCTCCTCTAACCCCCTCCCCCCCCACCCTCCTCCCCATCCCCTTCCCCCCTCCACCAACACCCTCCCAACACCCCCTCCCCCCCTCCCCACTCCCCCCTCTCACATCCCGCATTCCACACATTCATTCCCCATACATTCAGTTTTCAAACTGCTCAAAGTGTAAAAGATTACTATATTTCAAATGATTATTGTGATACTTTCAGTAGGTAGGTATCGCCCCGGTGAAAGACAACTGTTCAGAATCGAAACGTTTCGTGTAATGGTTTTAGTCGTGCTTTGTGACCAGAACTGAATAGTCAGGTACTTGGCCGCCTTCCTCTTCGTATTTCCTTCCCCTCCCCACAACCTTCAACCTCACACCATACCCCATATGGGACGCCGTAGCCTCATTGGCTCCAGACGGTTGGGAGCATTTGGTATTCTTGTGCGGAACTGACATAAAAAATGGTCTCCTTTCAGGAATCACCACTCTTGTTTTTTTTAAGTTATCCACATTATTTTTAATTTTAACCATTTCATTTTAGGAGGCGGGTATGGATATCGCCGCCCGGGAACCATTTTTGGTTTCAACACCTCTGCTATAGATCTTTGGTGATTTAGCAGGGGTGCTCGGATTCATGGGGTGAGGTTTATCTAGGTCTTGGCGGCGAATGCATATATAAGTGGCGGGTCAGTACGGGAGAGACTGGTTGAGGGAGGCCTAACCAAGAACTCCAGCCGGACTCCTACCATCGCCTCGCACTGCAGTGGGAGGCATGGAATCATACGTCCGTCACTCCTGGACATATTGACACTCAGATTCCTACCACCCCTCATACTTTTTCCTTCCCATAATTTCTTCTCCTTCCTTTCCCTCAAAAGACCCTCACACAGCATCCATTTTTTCATCTGGGTCTCCTGTGAGGAGCTAATGTAAAAAGATTACAAGTGTGCTGTTCACACGCGGTAGAAGTGAAACCTTCAGAAAACTAAAGTAGACAATAGTGGTGAGGCTACGAAGCACCGTACAATCCTTTTGTGACCGATTATTCTATCTCATTATCTCGTAGTCTAAATCCTTTAGATGTATGTGTTTGTCTCTTTTTAATGTTGCTTTTTTGTTTCATCGAGTTTCAAATCACAACGGTGCTAAAGAAGTTTTCATTTGAAAAATGGTCTCCTTTTGGGAATTACCACTATGGTTTTTGAAGTGAAAACTTCTTTAGCACCGTTGTGATTTGAAACTCGATGAAACGAAAAATGGCAACATTAAAAAGAGTCAAACACATACATCTATAGGATTAAGCCTGCGAAAGAATGAGGTAGCATAATCGGTCTCCTCCTTGTGGGGTGCTTCGTAGCCTATCGGTGTCTTCTTTGTGCGGTAATTCGTAGCCTCCCCACTATTGTCTACTTTAGTTTTCTGAAGGTTTCACTTTTACCGCCTGCGAACTGCACACTCTGATTTTTTTAAAGTTACATTATTTTTAATTTTAAGCATTTAACGATGGCAGCGCCTCCATTTTTGATTTCTATTTGTTGACAGACTGTACGTCAAATCGTAACGCTCAAACCGTATCTTAAATAGTTCCACCTACACGAATTCTTACGTAACTCCACATTATTTCGTATGGAAAATGCCGAACTGGGAGGTAGAGCTGTCGATTGTTTGTGCATTGCAATGGTATACGTTTCACTAGATGTTTTTTTTTTTTTTTTTACATGAGCTCCACACAGGAGGCCCTGAGGAAAATAATTTCTCTCAGGGCCTATGTCATCTTTGAGGATGCTGTGTGGAGGGTTTTTTTTAAGGAAATGAAGGCGAGGAGAGTTCTGGGAAGGAAAGGGGCTTAAGGGGTGGGTAGGAATCTGGGGTTCAGTGTGTCCTGGTCATCCGCCTCCAAGATCTGGACAAACTTCACCCCATGAACCCGGGCACCTCTGCTAAATCACGAAACGTAGCGAACCACTTGGGGCGACCTATGGCAGAGGTGTTGGTTATCCAATAAAGGTTCCCGGGGCGGCGGTACCCATTCCCGCCTCTTAATGGAGGTAATGGAAGGATGGAAAACAATGGAAAAGATGTTTTCTTATGTTATGAATCAAACTGAATTGCTTGGACTACTTATCTACTTCAAAGTGCATTTTTACTAATGTGGATGGATGAAAGTCGGTTGCCCGATAGTTGATACCCCGACAGTTGGCCCCCCGAAATTATAAATGTTATAAAATTATAATTTTTTGTCATTATTTCTCAATTTCAAACCTGAAAACGACTTCAAAAATATCTTTAGTAATAAGTTTTTGTGGAAGAATTTATTTGCGGCGTGGATTTTTTAAACTTAAACGCTGGCATATACAGTATACATAGAGAAGTAGTTTTATCCCTGATGCTTTCGAATGAAAAAATGTTTTACACCTTTGTTATTCAATAGTACATCCGCTATGCATACCTCTCAGGGTTATTTCTTCAAACATAGCAAAATAACTTTGTGGTATCATTATTACTATAATGAAAATCAAATAACTTTGTTTAAACCACGATATAATGAACAATATCAATGTATCAATAACAATTTTTTCTTCATCAGGACAATATCAGAAACGGTTTAAGATTTTGACGACCAAAAGTATTTTCTTTATTTGTTTTTGGGGTGTTATGCCGTGTTGCGCTACCCCCTTCTTTAGCCAACGTTTCGGACAGCGTTGCAGTGTCCATCATCAGGGCAGATCCGGTAGATGTAGTGTTAGTATGTAAAATTTTAAGACCTTTATTAATATCAAAAAATGACTTGTTTCCAAATATATTTATACAATTATATATTTATACAATTAGATAATTTAGAAATTTTAGAATTTAGAAAAAGCGTTATTATTAAATCAAATATCATAAGTAAGCAAACATTTTTTAAAAATTGCCATCCTTTAAATTTATTTTCTTATTAATACTTACAGTAATTATATAATTATTTATTTTGTAATTTTTTTGGGGCCAACCATACGTATACTGCCGTCACCCATAGTATACTGCCTCCAGATATTTGGAAGCAGTTGGTATTTTTGTGCGGTATTATTATTGCAATAAAATTTAAAACATAATAATAGCATTTAAAATCTTCGATATAATGTTCCATGAAATACCAACCTAATACAACCGATGCCGGTGGTACTCAACTGTAGTATACGTACTTTGGTTCACGATTAACATTTAGCCCGCAGATCATACTGTCATCTCGTCTTTTAAAGATCACCTGCGTTCTATTTCTGATCTCCTGTTGCCTGATGCCTGATGCTGGTATGCCCTTGATTCTACTCCAATTGGGATGAACCTGAAATCAATAAATCACAATCATTTAGTTGCAGCCTTAAATGAAATGGGATACCACGTTTTGTCTTGCCTTTATCGTGTACGGGTGGAATTTATCGCTTATAAAAAGTATTATTTATCAATAAAGGTTATCAAACAACCTTTTATAATGTGAATATTGCACAAGAGTCCCAACTGTCCGTTGCCAGTGGGACTGTAGAATGCCCAAGGGGGTTATTTTTTTAGACTGAAAAGGGTGGGGGAGGGAAGGAGGTAGTGTAGAAGAAGGTTGGGAAATATCTACTTGGCATTTCGGATCTGCCCAGCAATTCCGTATTTTTTGTGAGATCGTTATTAGATAACGGACGTTATCTCCTGTTAGATTTGTGTGATTTTTATAGCTGTTATTTGCTTTTTCTATGTACAACGTACATTAAATGAAAAATAAGAATGCGTACTTGCAAGAATTCATGTTTAAATAGCTATGTCTAGGGAAATTTCCCTAGATCTAGGGGAGAAAAATATTTTTTAGGGAAAAGGGAAATCAGGACAAAATCTAGGTTTTTATTACATATGACAATATTACTGGTACTATTTATATACGTATATATATTTTTGTACTTACATGCAATGTTATTTTTAACACTAACAACTCAAAATGATATTAGGGAACGTACCCATACTAAGTGACACGTTCGGGGGGGGGGGGGACTTCAAAACACCACGCTTGAAATGAGCGGCGGGTTGCTTAGGTTTTTGGTCATGGGTGGGGGGGGGGGGGGGGGGGTTAAAATGTGCAAAAAGTTGGTTACGTAGTATGGGTACGTTCCCTTATGTATCTAAAAAGATAAATGGGACCTCTGAAAAAAAAAATTATGTTTTAAGTTCCGTTTTTACGGTGATTGCGGTTGATTTTTATTTTGCAAAGTGTTTTTTTATTTGGAATTCAGTTTCTAATTCCGTGGTGAGTGTATTCGTACTTTTAAATTATTACTTCACGTAGCAATAAGTGTTTTTTTTGGAAAAGCACAGTATTATTAAGTTTATTATAATTAAGCGCACTTGAAGTAAAATATCACAAAACTGCGCTATATAAATAATACGTTATTATTATTATTATAAGTATATTTACCAAGTTCCGATATCTTTCCAATTAATTAATCATATTAATTAACATATAACAGGATTAATGTTACACAATCAGGTGGCTACGTAGGAAATTGCGTAAATGTAAAATTCTAGGTAAATTTCACTTCGAAATCTAGGGAATTAATTTTTTGGACAGAACATCCCTGCTGTGCTTACAAGCTTACAAGTTTATTGTAACAATTTACCTCCGAACCATAATTTATATTTACAAAATATTCGTAAGTGTATGAAAAGTGAGAGCGAACAAGAAGCGATTTACGAGCTGTTACGTCGTCGGCAATCCGGAACAGAATGGTTCCTCTTAATTAGTACCGGCAGTCGGTGACTAAGTGGAAATGTTGTGGGATCGCTATTGGCATGTGAGGAGCCAATAGGAATGATTCTGCGATTCAAAATAGCTGCGTCGTTCGCTACCACAAAAGTATGGGTATGAGGAAAAAAGCCTATGAAAAGTAATGAAAACGAATTGATCTGTATAATAACCTATCCGAAATCAGATGTTTTAATCTCTACCCCACCGAGAACTTCTATTACATTCTTCGTTGGAAAGTATGACTAATACTGGAAATAAGTTAGGTAATATATTATTATTTAATAATCTGTTTGCTGAAACTGAAAGGTTCGTGGTAATGTAGATTAGAAGATTACGTTTTGTCACAACGTGGAAAGCAGGTTTCTCGCTTTCAGGTAACTTGCGCATAACCGACGCGGCGCCCGCAATCCTATATATTATATCCCGTAAATTATAACATCTTGTAACCGCCAATTAGAAATGCACACATAAACGTTCATACAATATTGTTGCATATTTACGTCATTTTATAACCTTCGATTAAATAATAATCAATTTAATTAAAGAAGACAATTTTAAGCGAAACTCTATCGAAAATCAGAAAAAGATACGGTCACATCTGGGAATCGAACCCAAAACCTTAGCCTTGCCGGGACGGTGCTCTACCAACTTAGCTAATGTGTCCCTGTCCGATTCGGTCATGTTTGCCTTTATTATATTATTACCCGCCTCGGAACAACCTTTGTCTAGTGAGGTGGGTAAAATAAATCTATGTACGGTTACCTCGAGAGTGTTTTCTCTTGGAGTAAAAATAATCTCGTTGAATTTAATGTTTCAAAGACCCAATCTTGTCGATTACGTCTAAAAGGGATCGAAATGAAAATCTAGTCTCCTTCAACGGAAACAATCTTCCGAACAGGCCCCCCATTGATATGCTTGGTGTAACCCTAAGTGACCAGCTCCAGATATGGGGGCTCCATCGAAGCCAGAGTAAAGTTAGCCTCTCAAAAACTGGGCGTACTGTACAGGGCCCTCAGATATTTTAATAGTACACAACTGCTAACCCTGTACAAATCAGAAGTGCGCCCCACGGTTGAATTTGGCAGCCACCTCTGGTCTGGAGCTCCAAAACACCTGAAAAATACCCTCGACTCTGTACAGAAACGGGCGGTCCGTTTAACAGATTCTCTCATTAACAGACGGAGTGCAATCGTCGGGTGGAAATGCTATCCTTGTTCTACCGGTATTACAATGGAAGATGCTCCGAGGAATTAACGTCATTGATCCCTTCGGCACCGGTGCATAGTCGGGAAACACGCCAAACGCGTGCTCAAGATTTGTACACGGTTGACATTTGTCACATGAGAACAGGTCGCTTCTTCGACTCGTTCTTGTGTTCAACAGCTCGGCTGTGGAATGATTTGCCGGCCTCTGTGTTTCCTCCTTCCTACAACATGGGTCTCTTCAAGACCAATGTTCATTCCTTTCTATCCTCAAAAGACCCTCCACACAGCATCCCAGATGACATGGGCCCTGAGGGAAATTATTTTCCTTAAGGCCTCCTGTGTGGAATTAATGTAAAAAAAATAAATAAACTTGCCGGCACTGAAACTGAATTATATTTCGACTAAGAACTACCAACATTATCTTCATTTTCTTAACGCATATTTTTATTGGCTATCTTTGTGTTTGATTGCATGATTCAAACCCGAACTAAATAAACAAAAAAAAACATTCGAATGCTCACCAAAAATGAATTATTCGAATGCTCACCAAAAACGAATTATTCGAATGCTCACCAAAAATGAATTATTCGAATGCTCACCAAAAATGAATTATTCGAATGCTCACCAAAAATGAATTATTCGAATGCTCACCAAAAATGAATTATTCGAAGGCTCGCCAAAAATGAATTATTCGAATGCTCACCAAAAATCAAACATACAGTTAAAAAAATATACATACCTATGTTCATCCTAGGCTTGCAGAAAAATCAATAGATGTCGCATATTAAAAAAAAAAAATCGATAAATTTCTCCAATACTCTATCTAGATAATATTTAGTTCGGATTGAACTTGCATGCATAAAATAGCAGCCAGGGAAATAAGGAAATGAGGATAAAGTTGGTGGTTCTTAGTCGAAGTATGATACAGTTGAATATGACCGAATCGGTTAAGGACACATTAGCTCAGTTGGTAGAGCGTCGCCCCGGCAAGGCTAAAATCCTGTTTTTTTTTTTTGTAATTTTTCTGTTTAGTTCATATTTTCGATTGCGTTTCGCTAATATTGTCTTCACTAACACACTTACAGTGATACTTAGTCGGGCCATGTCAAAAGTCAGAAAAATAGAAGACGATGTATGAATTTGAGACGATGTATGAATTTGAGACGATGTATGAATGTGAATGAGGCAAAGAGTGTGTTCCAAAACCGAGTGCGTTTAAACGGCATGATGGTTGTTAGTTAGTCTTTCTCTTCAGTTTATTATTTCACATAACATTAATTTATTACTTAGCGTGTCAACACATTTGTCCAACATTCGCTATAATTTTTCTAACGTTCATTTTTCCTTTTATTTTCCCTTGTAAACTCCCTTGTATCCCTTCAATAACTGACCTGTCAACATCAACATCAACAGGCATGAAAATTTTCCCGTCCGTTACACTATAGTAAAAACTGTAATTCCGAGACACAACACTAATAGCTAATAGCTGTTGCATAACATTTCTGATTGCTGAGATCAATGTAGATGCGTATTATCGACGTTTATTGCATATGCACAATATTTTACAGTGGCATAGCCATCAACAGGCAGTTTGGGCAACCTTCGAGACTCAAATATATTATATGACATTGTGACATTCAACAATGCAAAATCATGTTCACCTAAAAAAATCTTCTTTGAATATACGCAATATCCTAGGGTTAGTCAATACATCGAAATGCTCGTGTGCAATGAACAACGACACTATTTTTATATACCTACTCATGTTGATATTACAGAAAATATAAAATGCTTTTAACCCGTCAAGTCTCTTTGTTAGATTAATAACTCATACAGGTCTCATAGAAATCGTTGTGTCTCCCTTACTGTCATGATTAGAAATATGATATAAAGATGTTAGAAAGAGAAAATACCACACTTTATACTCAAAACAAGTTAACCGCAAAATTATTAAAATGTTTCACAAAATTATTATGTAAAAGCCTATATAGGCGTATAATAAATAAATTGATCACGTTTAAAGGGAAGATTAATTACAATAACGGGCCCGTATTTACGAAAGAGAAATAATCATATTATAAAAAAGAGGTTTAAAAAAACTGGCATTTAAGTATCTACTATGTTGAAAAATACTGTGAAAATTTTGTTTAAAAGAAGACTGGGATTTATCTTTGCATCACATCAGGGATAGGGGATATGGGATATCCCAAGGGCTTGGGCTCGTGATGCATGATGCTACGCCACTGTCATATGCATAATTTTGCACTTATGATGCATCACTAATATGCGGCACGATTATGCAACACGATACAGGAAAGAAGACCCGGCGGATTTGTAATCAAAGAAATTCCATTGCGAAACCGGTTAGTTTTTATTGTCTCTCTTACGCATATCATTTCCTCATAGCCTCAATAGGTCCCACATCGCGGAAGAAATATTAAAGATAAATTATTGACTGTTTTATACTTTGTTGTATTGTGATATGCTAATTAGAATCTACTATGGATGTCTCTCTCCATTGTGTTGTCATTTTCACATAATAAACTGCCTTTAGTTAGTTATGGGAGACGTTTCGACAATATCGTTAAATGACGGTGGAACATTAAGGATTAGTGACATTAGCACAAGTCGGCGATTACCAGTTCTTCATGGAGAAAGATACTGTCATTATTGCCCTGGCGCACACAAGGACGGCCAAAGGGCCAAATTACGGCGCCCAAAATCGGAAAAAGCGTTGACTTCAAACTATTCATAAATATTTTTAAAACGTTCTCCATAAACCAGTTCAAAATGAACCGCATGAGTTTATTTTGTGAACGCAACCCAATAGCGTTCATGCACGGCAAAGTTGAGATATTTATCGCGATGCCAATATTTTTCGCGATTCTTAGACGGGATAGCTACGCTTGTCCTGTTTTCCCTGTTTAAAAATCAGAAGGTTTTCAACGTGGATATTAAAGCTTTAGGTAAGCACTTCGATTTGCAATTTTTTAAAAAGATTTAAAGCAATATGAATATAAAATCTATATTTTTTATGAAATACTATTTTGTTACAAAATAAATTTTTACTTCAATTAGAGTTTAGAAAAAAGTTACACCAAATTCCGCGAAATTATTTTACTAGTTCAAAAATATACCTTGTAAGTTATGTGAAAACGTAAAATGAACGTCCCCCCTTTTCCCCTTTCTTAAATCGAGCGCATTCTATTCAGGTAGTCTTGGTGACCCCGCTCTAAAGGAAATGAGGAGAAAAGAACTACATATTTATAATGTTAAAAAATAGACAATTTTACAAGTTACCGTCATTTTATAGTTTGAGCATAGTTATTTGCTATATCTACCTGTATCACTAGGACTACTGATACTGACTACTGACCCCAACTAACCCTAATAAAAACAAAAGCAATACCTACCATCAGCGCAATGACACTTGAAGTTTTTGAATTTTTGGAATTCACTAACACTTCAATATTATCCTTGTAACTATATTCCATACTTTCAAAATTATCGTCACGGCAAGTACTATTTGTAGGGATCTACGGAGATGTCAAGGTGCGTTGTGTAAGAGAGATTCAAGAAAATGATAACTTTTCCTTTGGAGGAAGCAGACCTACGTACATTGTGTATGAAAGAGCTGCAGCATCGTAATCGTCACGGTAATTATAAAAGCGTCTAATGAAGCGAAATGATGGCGGTATAGTAAGTTAGTTAAAAATCCACATATGTTTTTTTTTTTTCATAAGTGAAGTTACGAGCATTGTCTCTGAGAATTTCTCCACTCAACGCAGATTAACACTGGGAATAAAATTATTATTTTTACCCGCGTGTGAATGTTAGAAGGCGTTCATTTTAAAATTAATTATAATTATCAAATGGGTCAGCAGTATTATACCAGCATTAAAGTACAGCATTAAGTATTGCATCACGTTTACCCACAAGCTTTGAAGGGTCATCTATCATACGGTAATTGACATCCCAAGGGATTGTCCATGTCCATGTCCAATGCCGATATTTCTCTACCGGATTACACGAATAGCGGTTCTCTAGGTTTTAGGCCCACGCTACGTATGAATGTTTAGGAAATACGACCTGTTTAGAAGATCTCACGACTAGATATTGGTGATTAGGTCACTTTGTTAGCCTTCACAATCACACTTCTTCACAATCAAATACAAAAAAGTACGGGTATTATTTTAATGCACCCATAATTTTCTTCGGTCTTACGAGGAGCCAAAAATCTTGGTGTGCCTTCTTACATCGCCACACATAGTTTTGGCTCAAAAATCGTTTGGCAAACGGATTCTAGAGGTCACGATTTCAAGTGCAATAGTAGTTTTTATTTATTTTGTGAATAATTTTATAAGAAAGAATAAAGCTAATCCTGAAAAAATAACAAGTTACAAGATGGTGGTCGTTTTAATGGTTCAATAAAAATTATTTTGAAAAATGTGAAATCGACATGTTTATTTGGATCTTCTTATGTCACCTACCTAACTGCCAGAAGAAAGTTTGAATTCATAACATTAGATATAATATGTATAAGTACCTACTTACAAATCTTACGATTTCGGAGGAAATCTGTCGTTATTATTAGGCTAGCGACTGTACGGTTGTAATTAAGAATCCAACTTCGAATGCTTCTTTGACGCCGCACCTTATGCAAAACCATCTTCGTACTTGAAGTTTGTTAAAAAGCTACCTTTGTAATAGAATCAAATTCAAGCTAGTAGCCAATATGGCGGCACATACGTTAACAGCTTGCGTGAGTATCTACTATTGGATTTGTAATTTTGTGAATCTCTCCGGGTATAGAAAGTTTTGCTGATAATATGATTATTATTGTAACTGACAGTTGTGAATAATAATACTATACTATACATATATGACGTATATTATATATGACGTCATTGCCTGTGGCGGTTTCTTTGTTCCAGTTGTCACTGGATCGCCTGAGATTATTTTTCCGAGGTACCGGCTATTTTTGGAACCAGTTGCTATCGGATTTATAAAATGGTCACCAACACTTAAACTGGGCGAAGCCGAACCAAAAGCCAACCGCAGGGCCTAGCAGCAAAACTTGCGGAGCTAGTTTTTAACTGCTAGTATTGATTCATAAATAAGAGACAATTAGAAACTTTTGACGCGATGCAATCTTTACTGATGACAGAACTGCTGGTATAAAATTAGCTAGGTACCTATATTCTTTAGTAGCCACTCAACAATTTCAACATTGTCTTTTCTCGTTCTATACTTGAACACTTTCAACATTGTCTCTCTTCGTTCTACACTTGAGACTTTACCACTTTCAACAACACTCTACTTCCCCTTTTTGAACTTCGAGTGCATTCCTCTGTCGCTCTTAACTTCATTGGTTTATTGTGGGTTCTGATATCTCACTTAGCACCTTCCTCAACTATTATAACGTGTAAATTCCATTCCGAGTAAAAAATGTTGATTCTAACACTTGACTGATGGATTCTTGGACTGTTTTGAATTCGTCTCTTTTTACTCGGTGGAAGATTTTATTTCATGAGTATTTTAAATTTCTAGTTTAGTGTAGATGGTTTGTTGTGTTCATGTTTTATTGCAAATGTATGATTATGCATAATAAGTACTCTGCTTTCTAGTTTGTTAACAGGATCCTAAAAGTTTTATTGTCCTACTAAAAGCTAATGAACAATGGAAACATGACAATAATAGCTACAACGTCTTTCTTCATCGAAGAGGAACCATTTATAAATAAATGTAAAAAGAACCTCGTTACATGTAGATGTAAACGTAATGAGATGAGACGTTTTTGAACTGGGGTTTTAGACGATGTTTTTTTCGGTGACCCGACAATTTCAAATCTAAAATCGACTTCAAAAACACCTTTATTAATAGTTGGCAAACGAATTTTTTACACGTAGTTTTACCAGTGATGCTTTTGAATGAAAATATGTTGATGTACTTTTGTTATTCGGCGGTATATCCTCTATGCACACCCCTACGGAGACACTTACCTAGTTATATTTTGTGTAAGTAGGTATACCGTACTTTCCCTAAACCGACTGCATATTGTATATCAGTATGCAGGGGTGCCATGCAGGAATTTTTCGGCCACCACGCTAGGCACATGACCGTGTTGTGGTGGTCGAAATAGTGTAGTTCGTAAAGTTTCCATATAGGGATGGACCGATGCACAACTCTATCTTTATATACACTCCTTGCCTCTTTCAAATTCATATACTATAATTCTTGGATAATTAACACAGAGCCAGTATCGTAAAATATCACCTTAAAGGCGCTAACACATTACATACTCGTACATATCGTCGCAAATACGAGTAATAAGTCCAATTTAATCACATTTTCAGTCTAACTTAAATAACTGCATATTTTTTTATTTTTAGAGTTTGTTTTAATAGTTAAAATAATTGTCAACGTTTTAATTTTTCAAGATCCCCCGAAAACCGCCGTATGTATAGTGAATCGTGTGACGTCATCACTCCTGAGAAGTTACTATAGGATCGGGAAATCAGCTGATCAACTGCCGCCATTTTGAATTCGGTGTTCGAAGTAGCATTACTATTTTTTTGTGCAGTAGTTTTTGAATATTTTCAATAATCGAGATAAACTAATAAGAGATACCTTTATTTTTGAAACATTATTTAGGCCAAAATAAGGTTTCAATAAACACAACAACTAAATCTCTAAAAACAGTATGTAAATAAATGAATAAATTAATACGATGTCTTATGTCATTCCTAAATTCCCATACATTTCCCATACAATGACTTTAAGGTGACGTCACCACTAAACATTTCAATAATGCCAACTTGACGGCGTGTTTCTATGACCCGATTAAAAATGGACTTTTAAATATTTTTTTAAAAACTCGGCGTTAAATATTATTAAATAAAACTTATGTATTTAGAATCAGCGTTTATTTTTCTATATGAACATATTTTTTTAAAGCCATAATATTTTTCACTGGAGTTCCTTATTGTACATAGTTTACCCAACCTTGTGTTTTTCTGATTCTTGACATATCAACTCGTGTATTTGGTTCGCCTGATCAAGCCATGTCTTCCTCGAGCGCCCCCGAGTTCTTCTACCTTGTACTTTAGCGTAACTCTTCACAAAACTAGAAAATAACTGAAAACAGATGTTTAAAAACCTACTTTCATGATAAATCATATGCGTGCAAAGTGTATCGTTATCATTTATCATTATCATTACTTAGTAAAAATGAAGTCGCTCAAAATATATGTGCGCATAGGTCTTTTAAACTACGCAACGGATTTTCATGCGGTTTTTACCAATAGATAGAGTAATTCCAAGAGGAAGGTTTATATGTAAAATACATGCTCATTATGGTAGAAAAAAGCCGAGAAATTCAAATATTCAATTCCGGCAGCGGGCAGCTGGCAAGCGGGTGGAGTGGATTTTATAAAGGTTGGGTAATGGCGTTGTGTTTCGTTAGCCACAGCAACGTGTGGCCGGGTCTGCTAGTCTTATCTAAATTTCTTTAATAAAATCAAACAATAAACAGTAATATTCTCAAATGACCTCCCAGGTAACTATAGTAGGTACTGTATATTTTCAACCTCTGGAGAATCAAAATAAATAATTATGTGTACATTTTAATGCAGCATCACGTTCATTGCTCGAATGCATTGTATGTATGGTTTTGTATTAGTGATCGACCTACCGTTGGACGTATTTCATGGAATCTATTAGCCATAATTTATAATGGTTTGTCTAGTCTGTAGTTAGTAATAAAATAGAGAATTTTAGAAATATATTGTATATTTGTACAGTGCCCTTGAGGTGATTTTTCGCTGTACAAATCATCCAAATATCATTATCATTAATATAAAATTTTGGTTAGGCCGATTTGCTTCTTGAACTATAAAATACCAAAATAACTGTAAGGTAATAACTAACGTAAGCTATACTAACGTTAGGTACCTAAAACATATTACGTAAAAGGTGCATTTTATGTACGATCATAATGGAATAGTCTGTGTCCATTTTAAAGTTGATCTAACAGCATGTGCAAGCATGATTCAATGTGCATGCGTAACACGCCTATTTCGGTGCAGCTCTCAGCCAGATTCTGGCTTACTACGGAAACTGCATTAGAGCGCCGGAGGTGAATAATCAACAAAAGGAAGAAGAAGAAAAAGGCGGCGGGAAGGCGCGTACGGCGACGCAGATGACGCGGCGAAGCAATTGCTATATTTAACACGTGGCGCCTCTGACCCATTCGTCATCCGATAGTAATAACAATATCAATATTTGGATGATTTGTATATCGCCGTTTTAGAGAATAATCACCTCTGAGCGCTGTATAAATTTATGATAGATAGACAAACTCCCTTCTAACATCAACCGTTTTAAAATATCGAAATTATTAGATCGTTTAGGTTTAGCCTTCTTACTAAATGATTGTTTTTTTTACTTATAGTCCTACGTGGTATCCTCAATAACTTTTTTGAAACCCAATTTTCCCAAATTCAACTCTGTCTCCGTAAATTTAAAAGGCAGCAAATTTTGTTATCCATGCTAATTTTTAATGGTGTTTTTCGACTTGTAGACAAACGTATCTTTGGTGCGAGCAGGCTCGATAAAAACATTTTAATCTATGATAACTGTCAAATGTCATGGTCGATTTACGATCCTGCTAGCAAATTTCGACTAATTACCTATGGTATCAACTATTTACACATACTTTCGAATAATTACCGATATTGTCGACTAATTACCGACGGTTACGACAAATTACCGACAGCGTCTACAAATTATCAATATTACCAAAAACCTTTATCGAGTAGATGTTGATAAGTATTCTTTTGTGTTTCCAATAGCTATCAAATCTGTTACCAGTAAAGTCCAATCATCTACCTGCTCTTTCCATCGCCACATCACTATCATTCTGGATGGTTTTCAAAATAGCTGATGATATTTAGAACAGGGCTAGAAGCACACGTTACATAGTTGACACCGCATCGAACCGAAACTTTCACAGACGCAGGCTGTATCTACATAATATAATATCCGTACTATAACTACTCTCTGAGCAAAAATGTCTTCAACATAGACTTACTAAAAAGTATATCAAGCTGTTAAACTCTCGAGATTGATTAGAAAATGGCATTACACACGTACACATATATTCATAACATAATTTAAATTAATTAATAAAACATCTTAATTACAGTTATTAGATACCAACACTGTCAACAAGAGTTACTTAAAAATTTATTAATTTTTTTAATTATATTAATTTCTCACTCCTTGACATTGCACAGAAAACCAAAGTTTCTCACTGGATATGAACTTTTTTTAAAAACCTTTCTTTCTTATTGAAGCATAAACAATTTAGCGTTTTTCTCAGGCGTATTTTGACAAGCAAATTGATTTTTTAAATCTCCACGTTCATGATGGAAGGGACTGTGCTGTGCCTTTTTCATGATGCCAGAGCTCGCCATTGTAGAGTGTTTGTTACATCGGTTAAACAGGACTTCTGAAGACAAGATGCCACATTTTCAAACTTAAATTTGCGGTGAAACCAGGCAGTAAAGCTAAAGCCTCGGATATTTGCAATGTACTGCTCCTACAGGAGATCTGTCAGAATACAGATTCTGCGGAAGATATTTGCGAATTACATTTGATTTCAAATAAAATCGCTGTTTTGGAACGCATTTCAAAGTAAAATACTGTTCTTAAAAGCAGACGAAAGACTCTTTCTGATTTTAGTATTACCAAAGATATTCAAATTTACATTTCAATATCTTTGAGTATTATATATTTTTGTTTAATATTTAGTAGTCTAGTGATTTATTATTTTGGTATGACATATGCAATTAAAAATATTACAATTTTGATCGCAAACAACGATAAAGTTTTTAGATTCGCCTACCGAAGGTTTTTATCGTGTAATCTGTAATTACTACTTTTTACACGAAATAAAAAAATACAAGCACTTATGTGTATATTACCCTTATGGAATGTGTGGGATTGCACTCTCCTCCCCACATACTGGAATAAACACTTATTTATTTATTTATTTATTTATAATTAGATAAAGGTATTATAAAGGTTGTTGGCACTTCCCTTTTTTCATATAAAAGAAAAATATTTAGTTAAAAATTTGCGAACCTTGAATATTTTTCAAATGCTTAATGTCGTTTCTTATAATTATTTAAATTTATTCGGGAGCTTTCATGGTAATTTTTTTTAACGCAAACTGAGAGCGGTATTCTCTCTTTCTGACACTATTTGAATCATTTTTCTCATTGTAATACAAAATGAGATAGCATAACTTTTATTACACCGTGACAGGCTGTGATACATATCTCCCAAAAAAAACTCTACGATTGTTTGTTGTATGTGAAGAATATCTCCCAAAATTGGTCAAGTGTTTAAATATATAAAATTTTGGTAGCGCCATTCTTGTGAAATATCCAGTACATAACGTCATTGAAAATATCACATTAAGAGCGTTTAGCCAGCCAGCGGCCGAAAATCCACATTTCGTCGAAAGTTGTTCTGTGCAGGGCGGTTACAACGAGAAATATTAATTATTCTCCGTACCAGCTTTTTAAAATTATAACTCAAAATCGATTTTATTTTATTCCAAATTTGCTTTAATTTGTACCTACATCCAAAACTGCTGAAAGGCGTGATGATAAAACTATTAAAACAATGTAGTTTTTGTAATTATTTTTTGATTATAAGTATTTATCATTTTTCAATAATGTGAAAAAAAAACTGAAATATATTAATTTAAAATAAAACAATAACTTTGTAAACACCACTTTTATTTTTATACTTTATGCCGACCATCAGGGTAGCTTCATCAGGGCAGTATAATACTCTACTAACATTAGGTTACATGTGTGTTATAATATATAATTTACCAAAAATGGGCTGGACTCGTCAAGTGGAGGAGGAGGAAGGAGGTATAGATGAAGAATTGGGAAGGGAACGGACGTGTTCTTTATCAATAGGGAACAATCTTAGGATGGGACTTTTATTTAAATTTAGTTAATAATAATAATAATATTTGGATGATTTATATAGCGCCGTTTTTGTGAAAAATCACCTCAAGGGCGCTGTACAAACTTATAATACATTTCTAAAATCTAAAAAACTACAAGCTAGGCAAACAATTATAAACAACTTATGGCTAAAAATTGCATACATCGGTTCATTGATCACCGATACGAAAATATGTGTACAATATTTTGACCAATGAACGTGATGCTGCCTAAAATTTAATGAAAACAGGACCATACTTACCTGGGAGGTTGCTTGAAATTAACACTGTATATTGTCCATTTAAAGAAATTTAGATAGAGTTCGCACGCAGAAGACATTATTGTAAACACATGTTATTTAATCCTGAAAAATATTTTAATATTAATATGTAATGTATTCTTTGACGAGTGTATTTTGGAAAGTAAAAGCAACATATAAAGGTGGGAAGTGCAGTAGTACCTATAAGGATTTGATCTTACTAAATGTGATTCGTCAAGAGACAGATTGATGTGTAAGGAATCGAGTTATTTTAATTCAGTAAGAAAAGTGTGATTAAGACATATCATAGACAATACAAGTATGATGCTCTCAAATTGGTATATTTAAATTACGGGTATGAGAGCCCAAAAAGGAAGGTTTTTAGTTTGGACCTAAACTCTGTTGGGCTTGTTATGCATCATAATTCCGGAGGGAGTCTATTCCAAGCCTTAGGCCCAGATACTCCGAAAGCACGATCTCCAAACATAGTATTTGGCTTTCGTTTAGGTTCTATTAGTCTGCCTTTAGCAGATGAAGTTGCTGATCTAAGGGTTAATTGTCTCGGGCCGGTATTTTCCGGGACGCATAATTCAGAGATGTAAGGTGGGGCCATTTCGTAGATTGATTTAAAAACCATCCAGCACAATTTGTAGTGGATTCTCTCAGGGCACTTGAGCCAGTGAAGGTTACGAAGGTGTTCTGAAATATGCGAATATTTAGAAACCCCAGTTATGAGCCTTGCCGCTGCATTAAACACGGATTGAAGTTTGTCAATTTGATATTTGGGAAGACTAGCGTAGATGCCGTTACAGTAATCGAGCCGCGAGACTACGTAAGAGTTAATTAATAGTTTTGTCGCCTCTGTAGGAAGGTTTCTTCGAACTGACTTGAGTTGTCTTAGGTGAAAAAAACCGGTGCTTACTGTCCTATTTATTTGACTTTTTAACGAAAAGTCTGCATCTAAATTAATAGTTGATTATTAACTACCTTACTTTTAGTGTTTATTGCTTTCCTAAGTTCAAGTGCCTCTAAATTATCCAACCTTATACCGATATTGTTGTTATGAATAAGTTTGGCCCCGGCGTTTTTGTCAAATTTATGGTCTTTTTCGATCAAGTGGTTTGCAAATTCTGAAAATCCAGAGCTGTGTAAACATCTAAGATGTTATTTGACACGGGTGTTTATGTTGCGCGCTGTTTTACCAATATAAAAAATGGGCAGTCGCTGCATTGAAGTGAATAAATTTGAAACAAAAATGAATGATTTGAACAAAAATGAAATATATTAGTTTGTAAGTGCGCAAATAAATACACAAACGGACCAATTTTCGTCAAGAAACACATGTAGGTACCTACGTATATATTTTTAATGATTTATTTAATCTAAAATTAAAATTCTAAAACATGCGATACCCAGATAATGTATTGATTTATTTTACTGTATGATTATATGATTTGAAATGGGTGTGGTGTAATACAAATTCTTTTTTGAAAATTTAACAAATCTGTCAACGACTAATGGTTTAACCTCATTATACTAAAAATAAACATTTTTTTCTCAAAATTTACAACATGCGAATAGTAGATAAAAAAACAATCTTTCGAAATCCATTTATATTTTTTTGTGGAAAAGAGTCAATACGTCTAAAATCTGATTTAAAAATGACATATTCCAGGTTTTCTCTGGCAATATCCTCTTAAAGGCCCAAAGCAAAAAAAATAACAGAGTTTTAGAATAATGCAATTCACACAGGGTAAAAGTGACACCTTCAGAAAGCTAAAATAGAAGCACCGCACAAAGAGGAGACCGAAAAATCTAAACCTCTCTAAATCCTATTGATGTAAATATTTGTCTCTTTTTAGTGACGCTATTTTTCGTTTCATGGAGTTTCAAATCGCAACGGTGCTAAAGAAGTTTTCACTTCAATAAAGCTGAAGACTTATTCCATTTCGTGCCTTATACCAGCCTTGTATTATAAATTAGATTCCATCTCGTTACAAATGATTAATGTATTCCTATCAATGCAAGTATCAAAGGCTTTGTTTCTCTTTCTGATCATGCCCTAGGCTTTCTCGCATTGTGATCGGTCAAGTTTCCCTTGCCTATTTTAATGTCGTTTTCTGTCATGCCTTGTCAGTGCATACCGACAGCTACAACATTAACATTGCGATTGTAATCTCGTTCAAAAATGATTAAGCTATAAATATATACCAAGTTCTCTTGCGGATCTACGGACGTACAAGTTGATTTTGGCTGGATGGCTGCCGGAACTGAGTTTTCTCAAATGTATATAAATTATTTTGAAGTGCAAATTACATTATTATTATAAAAAAGTAATTTGACAGGTATATGATGTCGGCTTGTCCCCCTCCAAAAAGGAGGGGAATGGGAGGTGGAAGTGGAACGGGACGAATGGGAAAAGACACACAGGGAAAAGCAATTTCTTTATTAGTGGCTTTGCAACGCATGCCGGGAACTCGCCAGTCAAAAATAAATCAAGATAATGCTTTTGGCCGTGAAAATCATAAATTCATTGGTATCTTGAAATGAACATAATTTATTTTGTTTTCTTGACATTCGTTTTATAAATATACATTCAGTTACAGTTGACTAATTTGAATGCAATCAATTTTATTACTTAACCTTTGTTTGCATGTAATTATACTTAGATTCGCATTAATTTATTATGATTAATAACTAAGATAAGTAAGTTGAATAATAGCATACAATTTATTACGTAGATTTTATGTTTAGTTGCAAGATGCATTAGTAAAATATAAATAAGTTTTTAGTAAGAGTTTACCTTGGTTGTAATTTGTAAGATGGATTTAGTTTGGATTAAAATTCTTCTAGTTTTGGATTAAGTTTCAACAATAAAACAGGCTTCCGATTCTTCTCAGGTGCGTTCTGCTTACCAATGCAGATGCCTCTAAGAAGACTTAGGTTAATTAACTAAGGTTAATTAATTAACGAATTATTAGTTTAATTGAATCCTTCGCAGGAAATGTGAATATTTTACCCATGATTTATAAAAAAAATCATTTTTAACTTTGTATGTATGAAATAATAATTTCACAGTATTGACATTTTTAGTAATAACCTAAAGAAATATCGATATGAAGTAACGCGTACGATGTAATTTGAGAGTATAGAATGTATCTGGAGCATCTCCTATCCTTTTACTATATTCTCCTTCCTCTCCCCTTCCAATAACCCAAAATTAATTTTAAGATATTAAAACTTCATTTCCGATGTACGTTAGCGTAAGAAACTTCTGTGGCCTGCCTTCAGTTCATTTGTATATTTATCACTGTATATTATGTAAAAGCTGTTTGTTTCGCACAAATAAATAAATAAAATATATTTTTGCATCGGTTTTACGCTATCTTAGTCTTTCGTTAACTATTTTTTGTAAAAATAAAATCAAACCTACAGTTTTATACCTTTTCACTGCGTATATGGGGGATGCAGACATACGTTCACCGTTTGTCTCATTTTTTACTGTTGTTATTTAGTGTGTAAGAAAGAGCTGCAGCGTAATATGTTTAAGAATTCACATCAGCGCAACGACATTTGACGTTTTTGAATTTGTGGAATTCACTCACACTTCAATATTAATCCTTGCAACTATATTCCATACTTTCAAAATTGTGAGTGAGGAAGATGCAAGAAAATGATATCTTTTTTCCTTTGGAGGAAACAGACCTACGTATATTGTGTATCTCATCTTTTGAAAGTCCAGCAGCAATTATTGTGATAAGGAACGTATATTTTTTACTTTTTTTATGCGGTCACGGTACCGTAATCGTAAATCGTTACAATTTAATAAAAGCGCTCATTCGATCAGATGATTTAATATTGCTACATGAAATCATTAAAAACAACTTAGAATTCAACAAAATAACCGTAAAAAACTTCAAATTGACCATTTCGTTCTCAAAAACCAATTCAACGCTAATAGTATCCGTGACCTCTGGAACACAATACTATAAGAACACAATACCAATTTTTTGTCCCCGAAAATTGACAAAAATAATTCACACGCCATCACGATCACAATTTTTCTTCGTAATTTAAGTAATAAGAATAAGTATTTCCATTTAGTTCTCCCCATCATTCCTCGTATCGTTATTGTCTTTTGCCCACCTCAAGACAATAATTTCTCAGGCAATGATTATCGCGTTTATTTCAATTATTTTTGTCTCGTTCCTTTTGGCAGTTATTTTATATCTAAGTTTTGCCTTGTTTTGCCCTATTGCTTTTGGCAGTTGTTTAATTTCCCGGTTTTGCCCTGTTATTTTGGTAGTTATTTCATTTCTCGGTTTTACCCCGTTACCTTTTGGTTTTGGTTTGTGACTTTGCCGGAAAATGTTAGAATCTTGTAAAATAATTGTAATCTTTATGTTAAAATAATTGTAATCTTTATCTTTATTTTAATGCTTGATGTTAGAACTTCGTCACACAAGACAGTACCTACGGAAATACAACACAAATGGCTTTGAAAATTAGTTTGGTTATAAAAATGAGCAAAAATTTTGCATTCGACGGTCATTTTCGAAGAAAATGTTGTCCAAACTAGTGAAGTATGAATGAAAAGGAAGATAGGAATGTGTGTCCTGACAAAGATGTTGGCATAGGAATTTCTACCAGTATTTCAATGGAATGTACCCCAAAGAACAGGCTCATTGTTTCCTTCGATATCGAGCACAGCTGTAAACATTTCAACGACTAATGTATTGCCAAATCGATATGTTTAAATTTTATATTAATTTTGAAATTATGATCAGGTTGCATAACATATTTGCCTTGCGATTATTGGAGTAAAGCGCTGCGCCACTGTTTGTAGGTTGTAAACATACGTTTGAGAACTTAATTGTAGGTAAGAGTTCGCGATAAATCTGCACCTGATATATTTATGTCTCGTATTCCGATGCAATCATTAACTTTGTGATCTCGGGTTACCCAGGCCTGCGCAGCTTTCATTTCTGTTATGCTTTCTTCCTTCTCTCTCTTTCTTGTCTCAAACCCATCAAAGCTATAAGTGCGTTTAGAATTTCAAAGAACAGGGTTCATTAGGTAACAATGCGGGATCGCGTTCATTGGTCAACTCATTGTACCTTAGTTTCGTGTCAGCGATTGATGAACCGGTGGATGCAATTTTTAGCCATTAGTTTGTAGATGAAAGTAGGATTGTGGAAATTTATATAAATTTGTACAGTGCCCTTGAGGTGATTTTTCACAAGAGCGGCGTTATACAAATCATCCTAATATTATTACCAATTATTTATTGAAGTTGTCAATAGCCCAGCGGGTAGGACGCTTGGCGGTTGGAGTTCAAATATCACAACAATTTTCTGAGACGCCTACATGCTTTTCAGCATGAGGTATGTTGCTTAGGAAGGATTTAAAAAAAAAATGGAACAATTCATAAAGTTAATTTTCACGTTTTGTGTAAATTCTATTCAAGCTCTGCTAATAGTAATAATATCATTGTAGGCCAGTTGCTTTATAATACTGAAATGATCACAGAACTTGAATAGAACTTTCACAGAACGTGAAAATTAACTTAAAATATTTGATGAATTGTTCAAATATTTTTAAATAACCCATCCATATTAAAATTGTTTTGGTTAAGTATCGGTGCAATCACCAACCATTTTTTTATGTCATGCTGCTTGGTTCACACTATCAGTTCCAATTTTGAAAATTGGCAGGTCGTGTAAACTGAATAATTTTACGCGAGACTTGCGTGGGACTGTGGATTTATCGTATTTTATTGGAACCGGGTACCCGTGTATTAATTTTTTTTTGATATCTCATCCTCTCGCAGGGTAAATCTTACAGATGTATGTGTTCGTCTCTTTCTAGTGTCACTCGTTTCCGTTTCATCGAGTTTCATATCACAACGATACTAAAGAAGTTTTCACTTAAAAAATAAACAACATCATGTTCACACAATTATCTTCAAAAATGCTTTAGAAATTGAGAGCGTAGATTATGATTGTCGTGTGAGATAGTAACTACTCTGGATGGAATGTCCAACGTAATAATGTTACCCACGACGTACCTATTCGATCAATATAATATTGAATGAAGTTACGTGCGAAGTAAATGCCTGACTTACCTTACAGACACGATTCATATTATACTTTTGGTTGCATTGTGTGCGGAACGTAACATGTACTTTTAGGCATTATGTCGTGTCAATATCGACTATATCCGCTATCAATTTTCACATTACGTTCGTATCCGAAATAGAGCATTATGTATTACGCTTTCTCACTTACGGTTTCAAAATCATAACTCTGAAGAGTGTCCGTTAAGTATTAATGATATTGTATCAATTTGGGAGGCGGGTATGGGTACCTACCGCCCACCTTTTGAAAAATCCAGGACTGCGTCTTGCGTAGGCCTCATCGAGAATTATTTTCTTCAGGGCCTCCTGTGTAGATTCACGGAAAAAGTTGGCAGACACTTGTTTTCAGCAAGTAGAAAAATTATGATATATATTGTCAACGCCGTGAAGTCGGGGACGCCCGAGGAAGACATGGCACGATCGAGTGAATATCAAAAACATAACTTTAAGAGTCAGATTATCCAAAGGCAATGTATTTTTTTATACGAATACCTCCAAAGAGTCCCGGCTGCTCTCGTCTGGAGCCAGTGGAACTATGGCATCCCCAATTCGGGTGGGTTGTGAGGCTGAAGGTAGTGGGGAAGGGAAGGAGATGAGAAAGAGGATGGTGAGTAAGTACCTGGTTGTTCAGATCTGGTCACCAAACACGACTAAAGCCATTTCAAGCAACGTTTCCATTTTGAATAGTGGTCTTACACCAGGGCGATACTGAGACTATCTTCCAATCTGGAACGTGCCGCAAATATACCTACTACGTATTTTTTTATTGGAATTAATTGTGAAAGATCACAAATGAATCAAATAATATTTATTTCGGCACGCCGGGATTTTTGATCCGGCGACATTCGAATATGAACGAAGCGTAGTGTCAAGATATATTGTGCGGCGGTCGATCCTCTCTGCCCAACCCGGCGGAAAACAATGTGATGATTAGTTAGTAATATTAAAACATTTCAACAAGCAAAGCCATAAATTTACCAAAGATTTGGTCTACTTTTCACAGGAGATTAAGAAACATTACCAATAAAGAATTTCACATTTAAAACGAACGCAATTTTGTTGTAACTTTTTTGATTCGATATCAACAGTAACAGTTATCAGTTAGACAGATCTACGGTTCTTGGCCTCTTGGTCCATTACCAAAGTTCAAATCATGTCTACACAATGGCTTGTGAAATATCCAATAATAATAATAACACAATCTTGTTAACTTATGATATAATGTGAGTGAGTTATTTGTGTCAAAACTGACGATGGCTGTAACAAAGATCTTAGATATTTTATGTTATTAATGTAGCATTATATTTACGATGCTAGGTACGAAGTATTGAAGGACAGAATGTAGTAAACTACAAGCCTTAAATATAGTTGTTCGGAAATTTAACTTACGTAAATTATCACGCGACCGCTACATAGGTACGTAATTTATGCGTAATTTTATTATCAACAACGATCTTCTGGTGTCAAATTTATGCGATTTTATCAATAAATATGGAAGGGCGCAAATAAAGTGTTGGAAGAGAAGTTGGGTTGAGAGAAACGATTCTCCACTCGCTTTTGTTCCGTTAACGGCGGAAATTAATGTAATTCTTTAATTTTATCCGAATGATAGCTACCTACATGACAGCAGCCGACTTCTAATACAAACGCGTTATATAATAAACAGAAGCATCGAGTTTAGAAAGGATTGGACTAATAATTTAACAGAAGGTTGCTCCTTTTCAGAAAGCTTTTTCCCAACGGAAAAATAAGTGATACCTATTAGTCTAAGAGAATTTACGGCTAGTATGTATGGTATCAAGAACTGCACCAACGTGAATGATGCGAGATATCGCATTTTTATGAAAAATTACTCTGCTAAAGAAGACAGCGAGCACTTTTAAAGAAAATAAAAGGCTTCGACTCCAACTCCATACCACCATGCTGGATATCATTAATTCAGAAAATTTTACGAACTATTTTCGTAAATTCCATGTGGCTTAATGCAACGGATCCAATATGCTAAAAACTTCTGCCTGAGAACTGCGGTTGGTTCTTAGATGAATATTTAAAATCAGTAGGATTCATTGGGGATCATACACCTTTAAAGATAGAAGACATTGTCGAAAGAACTGAAACGGAGAGTGATGACGAAGAAGATTCAGAAGTTGGAGATCATAATTTTATGTTGGATGACTCGGAACCTGAATAATTTAAAAAAAAATTGTATTTATAATTTTTTACCATAAACAGAAGTATTTTTTTTATTGTTGTTTTTTTATTTTTTATTTTGTCTTCTAATAGATAATAAAGATAAAATTTGCAAGATTTGTATTATATATATATTTCTATAACCTTTTTTTTGCTAAAGATGTATATATACTTTAGTGTCACATAAAAAATATACACACATAAATAATTAATTGATTAAAAAAGATTAATAACTATTACTCTATTTTAATAATAAACTACTCCAAAATGCATCCAATGTCATAGCATGCGCACTCTGTTTTTTTAAATGGACGGACTTCAAACAGCTGCTATGCTGTGTCCTCTTCTATCGCATGGGATGGTTGGTTGGGACCTATCAGTCGCACACGTTCACTCGCAGCAATATTTTACTTTTCAAAATTCGACAACCGGAATTCGGGACTGATTTTTCGCAGGCAACCCTATACCACCGTGTTCATAATGAAATAATCTTTAATTTCATTTAATTTTAATTCAATAATCAGACCGGTACAAAATGCTAGTATCGATTTACCTGTTTATACCTGGCTACCCGAGAGTTGTGACCGGAAAAGAATAGGCAACCTAACGTTTGCATATTCTATGGGCTTCATACTTTCGATTGGTATAGAATTTGTCTAATAATCAAACCGGTGAAATGTTTAAAAATTTTAAAAAAAAAATTATTTATTACCCTACCCTGGACTAAAATTTGTTAGGCAACCCATATGCAATATATTTGTTGACATATTAAATTAAATATAAAATACATTTCATCAAATAAACATTTCGGTGAAGGTCGTTGTATACGGGATCCTATACTATATCTTAAGTTTGGAATCAGAAAACTTTCTTTCCGTTTACATTCGTTTGATTCGTCCTTATTTGGGCTCTAGTGTTATTTTTATATTGTTTCCAGAGAGGAGATAATAAGGTAGGTAATTATCCACTTAACCTGATCAGATTTTGGTCAAAATGATAAAAAAACTAGCTTTTATGAGAAAAGAATTGTACGAAAACAATTGTGTTTTAATTTTCAACCTCTCGCATCGGCACATTTTGGTACTTAATCTTTCTGCAAGCGTGTAAACTTATCAAACTGATTTGATAAGCTATGAGAAAACTGTAAGTTCGCGCGGACGCGATTAGATCTGTCCAAAAACTTATGTAAGAACAACTTCTGTAACTTGCTATAAAATACGGTAAGTGGCTTTTGGTGTCATTTACATTGGTAATTTGGCCATAAGTTTCTTACGTGATTGACTTACGGGAAAAAACTTACAGGTATAGAGGCAGCCTAATGCTAAAAACTTCGACCATAATGGAATAATGTGCCGTTATATGCCGATTTAGAGCGTAATACGAATTACTGTTTCATATCTACCATCTCCATAAGGAAAATAATTTGCATTCTCAAATATTTCGAATCAAGTTCCAGTCACACTGTACACAATGTAGGTACACGTGTAGGGTGTAGGGCACGCAGATATTGTGAAGAAATGACGTTCTGATAATGGATCTATAATCAATTGCTTGTTAAGTAAATTCCCGACAGAATGTAACGTTAATCCAATTTTCATTGTTTTTCACTAAGTACGAGTAGTTATGTGGATTTTACCCATGAGAAAATACGGTAAACCTATTATCAATGTCTTTAATATTTTCATGATTATTAATATGTTTTACCTTCGAAAGGGGACAGACAGTGTCGATAATAGGACAGACAATGTCAACACCTATAAACATAAATGTTAAATTTAATAAGAATCACATCGAACCTTCTCAAACTTGTTCACTGCTGGGAATACAACTAGATACAAACTTGTTCACTGCTGGGAATACAACTAGATACAAACATAAACTGGAAAGAACATGTATCAAAAGCAGTTGCAAAAATTAGTAGCTTTTCTTTTCTTTTAGGCACACTTAGAAAAACCTTAAATATTGAGTCTATATAGTGACAGACATATTATATATATATATATATATAGTCAGAAGTCTAAGGTTTTTAAATATGGGTCTACATAAATATTTGTTCAATCATCTCCAGAAAAGTTCTCACAAAAAACTCAATTCATAAACACGCTACAAGATACACAGAAAACTTATTAATACCAAAAGCAAACAAAACTGTATTTCAAAAAGGACCCTACTACGTGGAAATTGAAGTATATAACAACCTTCCAAGTAACATTCTACAAATAAACGATATACACAAATTTAAATCCACTAAAAACATTTCTTGTAAACAAATGTCACTACGCTCTTAATGAATACCTAATGTAAATTAAAAACCTTTTTTTATTTTTTTATTTTCTCACAAAATGTAACACGTAATTGGTTGTTTTTATAATATATATATATTGTATTTATTGGGTTAGCTGGAAGAAATAGGATGTACCTATAAGGTATACCTTTTGTGCAATAAATGGTTTTTGAATTTGATAACTACAAATACGAATTTTAAAATTGATGTAAATGTAAGTAAGTATGAAAAAGTATTAAAAATACAATAAACATGAAAAACACCCGAAGCTCAAAGACATTCTGGCTCCATTGTAGGTTTTATTGTAGGTTCTGATGCAAGCGAAAATTTTAATTACAAGGTGGCTATAAATAATATTGTAACATCTCTAATTTACTGCGTTATTGATATGGGCGGTGTGGACTGCATATGGTGGCGAGTGTATTGTGTTTGTGGATAGATATCAGAGATGGGCGGTTCAGATTATCGTTTTAAATAACCGAAACAGTTTTATTTTTTCAAAATAAACGGTTACTCGAAAATATTAAAAAATATTGCTATAATAAACGTCGTTAATATATTTTACAATTGATAGACAACCGTATAAGAAACTAACATTTAAAAGTCATATAAATAATAGTCCATGGAAAGATACACACTGTTTATACAGCTAAAGAGGGTTGTTTATCTACGAGTATCTGTTATATAAACTGTTAATAATAATAATTTCTCATCCTATTTTGCAATTTTTCAAGTTATTTTAAATGTTCTATGTTTTTCTTCTTTATAAATAACATATGTGATGTTGCCGAATTTAAAAAATAGAGTGAAAGATTTTTTTATTGATACCGAATCGAATCTAAACTTGTAAAGTCTTTATACGATGTGTAACTAAAATTCCGTTTAACGATTGGTGGGAAGTGATTTTTTATTAGTAAGACTATAAATATTTATTTAATTCGAAATAACAAAAAATTAAAAATAAACCAAGTATATTTTTCATTCATTATAAAGAAATATTGCATTTTTTCAGATACCAATATTCAGTAATCAAATTAATTATTAAACTGCAACTTTTCTAGGCGGAATCGTTTCGTCGCAACGGGTTTCGGGCGAAGCATTTCCTAAGAAAGCGTTTCGTTGCAACGGGTTGCAACTGTTTCGGAACTTAAACGGTTACGAATAAACTGTTCAACGTTATTTTATTACCTGTGATAGATGTTAGAACTTCTCCGATGGCCTTTTCCCACGCGCCCTGGAGATGGTTCCGAGCTTTGGGGATATGAACCTAGATAATATTATGTTATGTTGTACCTATGTGCTGACCGACTTAACAATGACTTGACAAGCCTTTAGCCACGTAGCTTAATGTCATATTATCGGATTACTTATTTACTACTCTTGTGAAGACTAAACGATAGTTCCACTACTCGAAGCCAGTACGACAGAATGCAAAGGGCACCCCTAAATTTAGTGAAGGGGAAGGCTGTAGGGTTAACATAATTTAAGAAGGGGGCGGAGAGGTAAGACGAAAGGATCTTTGCTATTAAGGTCTGGTTTTTGAAGTAAAACTTCTTTACGCACGCTTGGAGTAAGCTGGTGAATGCGTGACGAGAGCGTTACGAAAAGTGTGATCGGGCGAGGCGAACGGAAGTTGAGAGGGAGATTTTTTTTTTTAAATTAGCTCCACACAGGAGGCACCGAGGAAAACAATTTCCCTACGGGTCTATGTCATCTTTGAGGATGCTGTGTGGAGAGTTTTTTAAGGGAAAGGAAGGAGAAGAAGATTTGGGAAGGAAAAAGGTATGAGGGTTGAGTAGGCATTAGGGGGTCAGTGTGGCCAGGAGTGACGGACGCATGAATCTATTCCTCACACTGCGGTGCAAGTCGAAGGGTCGGGAGAATCCGGCTGGAGAGGTCAAAATGCCTCCCTCAATCTCAGTCTCCTCCGATCCAGCCCGCCACGCATGAACCCGGACACCCGAGATAAAAGTTAGTGAAGTTTAACTTCCGTCGTGTGGGCTAAAGCACACACGTTTTTTTTTTAACGCAGGCATTTCACAAAACGTTTTGTTTTATCGTTAATATTTCGGAGGCAAATTTTGAAAATCAATGAAAATGCGCGGTGTTCAGTTTTGAACCCACGACCCAAGGCCGTCAGACCATGGGCTCATCTCTCACCTCTCTGCCACGAATCTACTTTTGTAAAGTCAATTACAAAGGTTTGACTGTATTTAGTTTTGATATTTTAGCAGCAGAGTTCCTGGTAAAACTAACTTATTTCTCTATTATAATTAACGAAAAAATTATATAGTTTGTAGCGGATGTCTTGGGGTATCTACCAATACTAAAAATCTATGGCATATGATGATATATTTTGAAACAATTTAATTCTTTTATCCTCTTTTCTATTTATTGACTGTATCCGGTTTTATTCTACCACGGCCATCTTCAGACTATGAAGAAGATGGTGAAATTGGTAGTAGTTAATTAAAAAAAATATTGATGAAAGTTTTAAATTGTTTCAACTTATCATAACATTGGAATTGCATCAAGAATTTATTGTTATCATCAAAAGAGGAATCTATTGCTTCGTTTTTATCAATGATTTATCAAAAGATTTAATTTTCACATGGAGGGTCAGAGACCTACTTCATATTTTAGGTGCAAGTGGTATTTTCGACATAAATTTACCATAAGAAATTGTTTTAATAGACCACTGAACAGAAAAATTGTAGAGGCACATAAAAATAATTATATGTAAGATGGTTTTCATACAATCGAAAGAGCATCTTTGTAAGAAAAAAATCATAGTGTGCAATTCACATGTGGTGAAACCTTCAGAAAACTAAATTAGACAAGAGTGGGGAGGCTACTATCTCATTCTCTCGCAGAAATAGTGTTGAGGTGTTTTTGACGTTCAAAACACTTTAAACTTGTGGAGGTTTTCTCAATTATTAGGTTCTCGAAATTAACAATCTGGTTTATTGATATTTACGTATTTACAATAATAAGGCAACAATTAGCCGACCTAACTGCAGTATAGGTGGATTTGGATCAAATCCTATAGATGTTTCATCGACTTTCAAATCACAATATGGTGCCAAAGAAGTTTTCACTTCAATAATGAACTTTTCCGTTATCGAGATAACATTTCGTTACCACAGCTGCTTATTATTATTTCGTAATATTGCGTTTTACTGGAATGTTCAACAACAAAAGGCTTAAAAGAAGTGAAATGATTATGGATTATCATGATTATGGAATGAACATAATCCGAGATGGAAAAGATGCTGCTGTTTGCCAGTTGCCAGTTGCGAGATGCAGACGTAACGAATTAACATTTCTAATTATCATTATCTTTGGAGATTTCGAAAGCCCAATTTAACGGCTCAATTCTTGGTGCAAAACCTAATGGCGAAGTTAATAGGATGCAGCAAAGCGATACAGTTCAGTAATTTAGACATTGTATATCATATTAATACAAACGTTTTTCGTTATTTGTTTTGCGGGTGGCGGATCAGCCCTGATGATGGATACTGCGACGCTGTCCGAAACGTTGGCTAAAGAAGGAGGTAGCGCAATACGGCATAACATTCCAAAAACAAATAACGAATATATTAATACATACTTATTCTAGAAATGAACGAAGGCTTCGGGAAAGAATATTTAAGATATAAAAATAATCCTAAAATACTTACGCAGCTAAAGATTCAACCTTGAATTGAGTTCCTCATAAGGGGGATACTTATCTTCCCTTATATACTGTTGGGTTAGATGTTGCCCCCAATGAAAAGGCATAACAGGCAGGTATAACCAGAGAAAACCAGAATCTCATTTTTAAGTAAGATTTTAGACGTATTGACTCTTTCCCCCCAAAAAATAAATTGATTTCGAAAGATTGTTATTTTATCTAGTAAACGAATGTTTTAAATTTTGAGAAAAAATGTTTATTTTTAGTATATTGAGGTTATACCATAGGTCGTTGGCAGATGTGTTAAATTTTCAAAAAGTTTTTGTATTATACAACACCCATTTTAAATCATATAATCATGCAGTAAAATAAATCAATACATTATCTGGTAAACGTATGTTTCAGAATTTTAATTTTAGTTAAAATAAAATCATTAAAAAATATATATGTACCTACATGTGTTTCTTGACGAAAATTGGTCCGTTTGTGTATTTATTTGCGCACTTACAAACTAATATATTTCAGATTTTTTTTACATTCTTATTTTGCTTAGACATTATTGAAAAATGATAAATACTTATGATCAAAAAATAATTACAATAAGTACATAATTTTAACAGTTTTATCATCACGCCTTTAAGCATTATTGGATGTAGGTATAAATTAAAACAAATTTGTAATGAATAAAATCGATTTTGAGTTATAATTTTAAAAAGCTGGTAGGCAGAATAATTGCTCTTTCTCATTGGAACCGCCCTGTACGATCGTAAGAACATCTTTCGACGAAATGTGGATTTTCGGCCGCTGGCTGGTTAAACGCACTTATATTTATAGATGGGTTACGAAGGTACTGAGTAGTCCAGAGATAAAAATGTGAAGTCATTTGGACTGGTGGCTATTAATGTACTATGTATTTTTATATTTGGGCGACGGACGTGGATATCAACTCCTCTGCCATAGCTTAACCCACCTGCTTCGCTACGTTTGGTGACTTATAGAGGTGCCCGGGTTTATAGAATGAGGTTTGTCCTAGGTCTTGGCGGTGGAAGCAAGAAAAATCTAATGTTATATACCTCCCCCCCTCCCCCAGTCGAACGCTTCAAAAAATTTATGTGAAACAGTAAAAAAAGATGAAAAAATACAAGTCCCATAGTTCTTCCATCATTGATAACAACTGACAACGAACCCGCAGTGTCGCAAAGCGAATTCGTAATAAATTAAGATTGTTTCATAGACCCGCTATAAAGACACCTCTTTACAATCAGAGAGAATGCTACCTGTGAACCTGTGGCCTGTTCACTTTATTTTCTGAATATAATGTTTTATTTCTTTGAACTTATGATTCTGCAACCATTTATCGCCTTAACCACATAAATGGCTTGAACCATTGCCAAGCGTTCCCATTACACTGTAAAATTTATTTATGAAATTATTTTGATTTGAAATATTATCATTTGAATTTTTATAATCTTTCATTCTGAGAGGCGGGTACGGGTACCGCCACCCCGGGAACCATTTATTGGAAATCCGAAACCTCTGCCACAGATCACCCCAAGTGTTTCGCTATATTTGGTGACTTAGCAGGGGTGAAGGGTGTTTGTCCGGGTCTGCCCACCAACTGCTTGGCAGTCTCGGGAGATACTGGTTGAGGAAGATCTTTTGATCTCTCCAGCAGAACTCTCTCGGAACATCGCCTTGCCCCGCAGTGGGATGGTTGGATTCCTAGGGTTACTCCTAGACATAGTGATCCCCAGTTTCCCACCCACCTCTCATACCCTTTTCCCTCCTAGAACTTCCTCTCCTTCCTTTTCTAGATCTTCCACATAGCATCCTCAAAGCTGATATATGCGGTCCGGCATAAAGACTATGTTCGGTTAACGCCACATTACGGTGGTGGTGAACGGACGTTCCTAGACTCTACGTTGCGCGTCGCTTGGTTCCGTGTAATCGATTTTAAATTTCCTTGTTATTATAATAAACAATGAATATGAAAGGAGTTTTTTACAGGCCTTTACGAAAACCTCTAAAAAAACAACTCCCAAATACCTTCTCCAACCTATTCAAAAAAGTCTTCTTAAGTATTTTTAAATCCCTCCCAAAAAGAGGCGGGGATTCCCATTTCGAATTTTTCAAGAACTAGTGGATCACCTTAAAAGGTCAACAGATTTTCCCGCGGTTAATTAAAAACTCGTAAAAATTAATGTAAATTTTGACACCAAAACTCATACACGTGCTTTTGCATAAATCTGAATTATAAATTAAATCAACTTGAAATATAACACGCATTATGTGAAACATTATCCGTTGTTATTATAGATCTAACAACAATTCCTTTAATGTTTTGCGAAGCGTGTTTACACCAACAATAAAAAATCTGGTTGGTATTTCAGTGTCCGGTGAATATCGCAATGGGGTCATCAAACTGCATGTATTCCTTCCTCCTTGCTTCAGTGCAACGGTACCTTTAGTAATGCCTGCACTCGTTGCACTGTCAGTACCTTCCCAATGCAGTTTGTAATACGATGCACTTACAGAATACAGATGCAGACGGTGAATTATAAATAATTGTATGCATACCTTGCATGTTGGTGTGACCTTCGTATTAGAATGGCTTTTACGGCATTATGGGTTCTTCTCTTATTGGTTCTGCAAAACTGGCCCATAATGGAATAATAACGGAACTTGATTTTTAAAATTTGATAAATTCTTCAAGTTCTCTGTTATAACTGGCCATAAGATAAGTTTGGAGATCATGTTTTCGGAGTATTCTTCCTCTTGAGTCGGTTTTTCATTGCTGACTCCTACTCCAATTTCCATGTTGGACAAGGCTCGTGTAGGACGCCAGTGATACTTGGTAACTCCAGCGCATTGGTGACCTTCCTGTGCTTCTTCTGCCTTTTACTTTACCAGTGACTATATTTTTTCCAAGACGGAGTCCTTAGTTTGGCTAGCAATGTATCCAAAGTATCTTAAAACACGTTAAAGACAGATAGCTGAAAGCCAATTGTGGATGCCTAGCTCTTCCTTAATGGACACATTTGTCCGTCTGGCTGTTCATTGAATCGTGAGCATTTTTCTCAAGCAACATATTTCGTGAGGGTCTTCAGCTCTTTTCGATGACTCAAATTTTTATTTCAATATCATTTAATTTAATATTAATTTTAAAATTGAAATTGATAGCGAAATGAATTAAAGCGAATACAACACTTAAGAAAATTATAAAATTATATATTTGGACACTTTCTGTTGTGTGTACATAAATACATTTTTTCTTGACACATTTTATCCTGCAAATCTGAACCCTTTCATAACCTGCGTTATACGTATCTCTCTCTCTCTTTGGTTTCAATACTGGGATTGGTTTGCAGCAATTTCCTCTATTCGTCTCTTCCACTCTTCCTGGGCGGCTCTTTTGAAGTCTACATATGATGAGCAGCGCACGTCCACCAACAGGTCCTCCAGGTACTCTCGGCGTGGGCGTCCCCTAGAGTTTGTCCCCTCGGTCATACCCTCCATTATGGCATGCAAGAGGCCTTCTTGTCGTATTACATGGCCGATCCATCTTGCACGCCTTTCGGACAAGGTCTAGAGCAGGTTCCTTCCTCCTTCGATTCTTTGGAGAACCTCCTCATTTGTAATGTGGTCTCTCCAGGAAATTCCTAATAGTCTTCTATAGGACCACATCTCAAAAGCCTCTAGTCTCCGTTTATCTCTTTCGGATAGGCACCATGTTTCGCAGCCGTACATCAAGATACTCCATACATAGGTCTTGATGAGGAGTATTCTCAGTTTTAGGTCTATATTATTCGATTCTATTATTTTCGACCTTTTATTGAATGCAAGCCTAGCCTGGTGTATACGGCTGTCGACCTCGCTCTTAGACCGACCGTCCCATGTTATTTTGCTCCCGAGGTAGACAAACTCCTTGGTGTTCTTTAGTAAAACTCCTGACATCTCTACTCTCATTTGATGTTGCGTTCGGCCTGCAGTCAGCAGCTTTGTTTTGTCTTTATTTATCTTCATGTTGTAATTGTTTTGAAGAATGCTGTTTTTTATTATTTTTATACGTATATAAAATAGTTATATTAGAAACATAATGCATCTAAATATCAGTTTCTTTTGTATAACCTCTTTAATATTGCGTTTATTGATTGTTTTACGATGTGTTGTAGTTTTATACACCGTCCTTGACACCATATTTAAGAAAATAATCTTTATAAGTCGGTATATTTTTTGCATTTATCAATGTGTTTTATATTGCGGAAAAGAGATTGCACCACAGGCGAAAGTTTTTTTTTCATTTCAAATAATATTTTTGCAAAGTGAACTGGTATGATATGTAATGGAATGTAAATTTAAGTTTATCTTAAAATTCGTGGACAACTAAAAAAGTCCATTATATTTCATTTCAATTTGGGAGGCGGGAATGGATACCGCCGCCCCGGTAATCTTAATTGGATAACCAACACGTCTGGCAAAGGTCACCCCATGCGGTTCGCTACGTTTGGTGATTTAGCAGGGGTGCCCGAGTTCATGGGGTGAGGTTTGTCTAGGTCTTGGAGGCGGATGACCAGGACACACTGAACCCCAGATTCCTACCCAGCCCTTAAACCCTTTTCCTTCCCAGAACTCTCCTCTTCTTCCTTTCTCATGTAAACAAAAAATTACGAGAGCAATTTCCAATTGACCAAAGGTGTCCTCCTTCTGCACGACAACGCGCCTGTTCACAAGAGCTGTGTTGCGATGGCTGACCTGCAGGAGGTAGGCTTCGAAGTTTTGCCACACCCACTACTTGGTATTTCTTGAGCATTAACTAATAACAATTTGTGGACATTTTATGTTGAAAACTTTTATTTTCTATGTACATTGGTTAATTAAAGTAACAAATGTATATGGAAAATAAATCTTATTTTAAGCAGTCACCTCATTAGAAACGGAATTCCAAATAAAAATCAACCGCAATCACCGAAAAAACGGAACTTGCAAGTTAAATTTTTTTCTTTCAGAGATCCCCATTTATCTTTTTAGATACAATATCATTCTGAGTTATCGGTGTTAAAAATAGCATTTCTTGAAAAAATTGCTTGTAAGTACATAATAATAATAATAATATTTGGATGATTTATATAGCGCCGTTTTTGTGAAAAATCACCTCAAGGGCGCTGTACAAACTTATAATACATTTCTAAAATCTAAAAAAATTCAAGCTAGGCAAACAATTATAAACAACTTATGGCTAAAAATTGCATACATCGGTTCATTGATCACCGATACGAAAATATGTGTACAATATTTTGACCAATGAACGCGATGCTGCCTAAAATTTAATGAAAACAGGACCATACTTACCTGGGAGGTCGCTTGAAATTAACACTGTATATTGTCCATTTAAAGAAATTTAGATAGAGTTCGCACGCAGAGGACATTATTGTAAACACATGTTATTTAATCCTGAAAAATATTTTAATATTAATATGTAATGTATTCTTTGACGAGTGTATTTTGGAAAGTAAAAGCAACATATAAAGGTGGGAGGTGCAGTAGTACCTATAAGGATTTGATCTTACTAAATGTGATTCGTCAAGAGACAGATTGATGTGTAAGGAATCGAGTTATTTTAATTCAGTAATATTCATCAACAATATTTAAGATTCATGGGAATCCCAAAAAACATATGGGTATATAATACCAGTAATATTGTCATATGCAATAAAAAATTTACCAGGTCTAAATTTCCGCAGATTTAGTACTGATTTCCCCTTTCCCTAAAAAATATTTTTCTCCCCTAGATCTAGTCAAATTTCCCTAGGTACGAAAATATAGGTAAAAAGGTTACCATCGGATAATCGGTACAGAGGGCAAATCCAAAATACATTATTAGTGTAATAATTAGTAATAAAATAAGTTATGCCGCTCTCCGCATATCCTTATTTTTAATATTATTGATGTTGATATCTTAACTTTTCGGGGGGGGGGGGGGGGGGGGGGGTTGAACCCCCAAATCCCCCCCCCCCCTGGCTACGCCCATGGTGAATATATTGAAAAGGAAAAATATATATATATATTTTTTTTTTACCCCTAATAATATATATTATAATGAAACACTAAATCTAAACAAACATAAAGCTATATGGAGTAATATGATATATGATTGCGTATAAATCAAATAATCATTTAACACCGTACTTACAAGTTTATTATAACAATTTAAATCCAAACAAAAGAAATTTTATCAGCGAAAAAATGTTTTTAGGCTTCCTGTTTTTTTTTAGCTCTCTTTTTATGTATCTTTGTAAAGCTATTTGTTTTCCAAATATTTAAATCCGTACTATAATTTATATTTACAAAATATTCGCACATGAAAAGTGGGAGCGAACAAGTAGCGATTTACAAAGTATGTCTTCGGCAATCTGGAACAGAATGGTTCCTCTTAATTTGTCCCGGCTGACGGTGACTATGTGGAAATGTTGAGGGATCGCTATTGGCGTATGAGGAGCCAATAGGAATGATTCTGTGATTTAAAATAGCGGCATCGTACGCTACAACAGCTACATATTTTCAAACATTAATTAACTAAGTAATTACATGGAATTAAAGAATTTGAAAATAGATTTACCGTTACTAAGTTCCAACTTGGTGCATAATATTATTACCTAGACAGGCTACTATCGTTGGCAAAGTTGTCATGAATAAATTAATATATTGTCCTATCATTAATTAGCCTTTATTGTAGTGATTAGTGGCAGATTCACGTGGGTCGCACTTAAGAGATGGTACTTAATATACATGTCTAATTTACGGCCCACAATACTCGTAGGCGAAGTGATATCGTGAATATATCTTAAATTAATGGATTTTTTCTTCTTATAGATTCAAAGATATAAATTCAAAGATGCCTCTTGGAGATTTAATTTATTTCTATTTTTTAGATTGTGACATTTTTTGCTTTGTTTATTGAATAACGTTTTTTTTTTCATTATATTTTCAGGTAAGTTCGAGTTTCTAATACGGACAATTAGATAATATTCAAGTCGTTAGAGATCTGAGAGCGATTGACATCGAAGCTTAAAAATCATCACACGCAGGTGAGTTATGTGGCAATTTTTGTTATTTCTTGAAATTAGCTTTTAAAAGATCGATTATATTAAGGTATGATTTTAGATTTTCACGGTTAAAATTATTTTCGTTATTTATTTTTGGGGTGTTATGCCGTGTTGCGCTACCTCCTTCTTTAGTCAATATTTCGGACAAGGTTACAGTGTCCATCATCAGGGCAGATGTACCCACATCTGCTAAAAAAGATTATATTAAGAAATGAATAATATCGTTAGTTAAAATATGTTTTTTTCTTTGTAATTTATTAGGAAAAACGTGGATGTTTCGGAAATTTCGATTCGTAAAATGTTTTCAACTGTCGAAATGTTAAAAATAAGAATAAGTAGGTACGAGAGATTCTAGTTTTATTTTGTTGAATTACGTTTAAAAGATTTTTTTAATTCTTAAGGGTGAAAGTCAATCTGTTGTCGGAGCGGTATGATAAATAATTCATTCATCATTTATTGGTTAAATAATTCAATTACTTATGGTTTCAAAAATAGTGTAGAAAAAATATTTAAAAAAAGTGACCATCGAGAGTGGTTCTCGCCAACCTACCGCTCAGATTCAATTAGCCACTAGTATAGACAGGTCGTGTTACTTTAGCATGATTATTGTAAATACGTAAACTCATAATAAACCAGTTTGTGTCAAAAACCTATTGTTTTTGAGAAGTTCTCTCCAGAACTGATAGTGTTTGAATGTGAATAATACCAAACATTACAGGTACACGTACCTTTATTATAATCAGTTGTAACGACCGAAGGAAATAAAAGATAATGCATCGTGATCACATCTCACGTGTCATAAAAAGTCCAAGATGACGTTCATGTTTTTAACGGTGGCCCGACAATTGATCCGGCGACAATTGGCCCCCGACAGTTGGCCCACCGATGGTTGACCTACATTTGACCCCCGACAGTTTACCCCGACAGTTTATCCCCCGACAGTTGATTCCTCGACAGTTGATCCGGCTGAGAGTTGGTCCCCTAAGAGATTATTTATATATATATATATATATATATATATATATATATATATATATATATATATATATATATATATATATATATATATATATACGACCGTACAACCAAAATCGATATACTTAGATGTATCTGAAGACATCTGAAAATCAGCTGTAAAAATATTTTTATTAACAATAATTTTGACTCTTCATGCATGCAGCATGCGGTAATAACAAAATACGTCATACTTATACGTGCGGTCGGCTTAGCAAAAACGGCTTAAGTTTACAGACTATGGCGTCTCCAATTTTGGTATGATGTGAAGCTTAAGGTTGTGCCGAGACAAAGGAGATGTGTAAATGTACCTGGCTATTCCTAGTCACCAAACACGGCTTAAGCCATTTCAAGTTATCAGAATTCCCGTGAGATTTTCACTCAAAGGCATTTAGATATAAGCATATCGGGTTTGGTTGTACGGCCGTATATGTTTTTTTGCATACTTAGGTACTTGAATAAATAATCTCTTAGGCGACCAAATGTTGGAGGGATCAACTCTCCATCGTATCAACCGTCGGAGGGACTTACTGTCTGGGGATCCATTGTCGGGGAATCATCTGTCAAGGGATCTACTGTCGGGGGATCAAATATCGGGGGATCAACTGTCAGCGACCAAATGTCGGGGGGCCAATTGTCACCGGATCAACTGTCATGGAACCGTTTTTAACGCATCAATAAGTTATTTTCACCGATGTATCAAGCAAGCAGGTGAACCAGGTATCTACCAGGTTTCTTGCGAGACAAACTAAAAACATAGTATTGTAAATTCTCCGTCATTTAGTGGCGCCATAAATTAAAATCTGATCACCCGGATGTACTCGGTATATGTGTACTTGGTATATGTTTATTTTTTCCTGGTGACCGTAAAAACGAAAGTTCCCCACACGGCACGCGGCGCAGTTGCCCTGCAATAAAACACTTCTTCAAGTGGTGCCAGCAAGTTTGTCAATCAAGCTTTCCAAATAATACAATTCATCATATTTAATTATGACTTCTGATTATCACACTGAAATTTGTCCAATTTCTGTATCACTATTATTTTTTTAAATAACGACAGGTTACGAATAACCGGACAAAGTTAAATTCCTTCATATTATGCTACCATCATTATAAGCGAAAAATGTTGTTCATGCGATTTTGGAGGGCTTAGCTAGCCGATGATAGAACCCACGATGTCTGGATTGGATCCCGTTGCTTTGAACTAGTCGGTCAAAGGGTATTTTTAATATCACTTGTTATTATTACGATTCATAATTTGTTAAAAAATATAAGTAAATGATTAATTAAAGGAGAGGAAGTAACCTAATAAGCCAATATTGGAATTTAGGATGAGTATAAATAAAATAATGTGTTGGGCGTTGTTTCTTTTCTTTATGTCTACCTTCTTCTTGACTCTTCCTGGTTCTTCATGTATTTTCTTATTTCATCTTGATTCTTTTTTCTTCTCGTTTCTTTTTGCTTCTTCGTGACCCTTCTTGGCTCTCCTAGTCTCTTCCCGCATATGCTTGGTTCTTACTGCCATCTCTTGGCATTTTTTGGCTCTTCTGGTATTTTAATGCTTCCTATGTGTTCTTCTTCGGCCCATTCTAGACTCTACCAAAAAAAAAACATAGATTTCGGATAAAAAATCGGAATAAATTAAGAAATCCTTCCAATATGACCGTGACGTATCAGATGTGGAAGTAAGTACCGTGTTTAATTTTTTGATTTAATTAAATAATAATATTTGGATGACTTGTATAGCGCCGTTTTTGGGAAAAATCACCTCAAGGGCGCTGTACAAACTTATAATACATTTCTACAATCTTACTTCTTACTACTAACTACTAACTAGAACCATTTTAAAAACTTATGGATAAAAATTGCTTCCACCGGTTCATAGATCACCGATACAAAACTTGTACAATGATTTGACGGCCGGCGTAGTGCAGCGGTAAGGCGCTTGACTCGCATTCCGAAGGTCGCGGGATCGAATCCCGGCGGGCGTGGCAAATAAATTTTATTTGATTAATTTGTGTTTTTATTTTTTATTTTATTTTTTATTTTATTTTTTATTTTATTTTTTATTTTATTTTATTTTTTATTTAAGGAGAAAACACAGATAGGTACAGACAATAATTAACAAAACAATATTATGAACAATAACTTGTGAATTCGCCTGCACCCGAACTACTTCTCACTGATTGACTTGATAAATAAACATATTATATTTGTTATTTCACAATTTATTAATTTAAAATAATATATAGTATATTTTCGGCACCTTCCAGGGTGGAAGATACTCTCAGTATCGCCCTGGTGTAAGACCACCATTCAGAATTGAAACGTTGCCTGAAATGGCTTTAGCCGTGTTTGGTAACTAGATCTAAATAGCCAGGTACTTCCCCACCTTCCTCTTCCCTATCTCCTTCCCTCCCCACTGCCTTTAGCCTCACAACATACCCCAATTGGGGAAGCCATAGTCTCATTGGCTCCAGACGGGAGCAGTTGGGATTCTTGTGCGGTATTCATGTAAAAAAAAAATGAACGCGACGCTCCCGCTGCGTAAAAATGTACTGTAGAGGCAGAAAAAATATAGGAAATTAACACTGTTATTTTTTATTTAAAGACATTTAGGCACAGTTCGCACGTAGATAACATAACTGGGAACTATAATATATAAGTTGTTCTTCAATGAGCGTATTTTGAAAATAAAAACAATATTCTATGATGGGCGGTTCAATAGAACAAGGATTTGATCAGAATATTTTTTACCTTCTTAAATTGATTCGTTCCTCGGTAAAAGAAAAATTGATGTGTAATTATGTTAATTAGATTAGTAGTGCTCGAAGTATTTGTAGTAAGTTGCCTTTTGCATCAAGTTTAACCGCTGTGTGGAGCTCATGTAAAAAAAGTACGTTACCAACTCGTATTCCTCAGTTTTTCTCTAATAAGGCCGAAGAGTTTAACACTTTTCGTCCTACGTGTTGCAGTGAATAAAGTCTATTAATTCACTTTCCCTGTGGCGGAGGTACCTTCATTAACCGGTAGAGTTCACGCAAAATTGAACACAATATTTAAATATAAAACCCATCGAAATGCTCGGTCACTTTCTTTTTTACACAAAATGTCACATTCCTTGTAGTTTCTTACGAGAGCAGGAAAACCTGAGACATAAACATAAATTAACGAACTACGCAAATGTAGGTTCACGATGAATAAAGAGTAAATTATTCATACGATAACATCACCAAATGAGCGTAAATACTGGCTGACAAATTGTTTGAATAAAATTAATTTAAATGAATTAGTGCAAAAAACCGTGTTGACTTTAGTCATAATTATGTTTTATTGAGTTCGGCAAAGAATGATGGACTCTTTTAAGGGTATGGAAGACTTCGTTCAATAGAAAGTTACATTCCATGTAAATCCTGGTAATTTTATTTTCTTTCCGATTATAATAATAATGAAATTCAGTTTAGTGCCCTTTTTGAAACTCAAATAATAACAAAATAAAGTTTGGTGCCCTTTTCGAAATTCAAATAATGACGAAATAAAGTTTTATACCCATTTTCGAAAATCAAATAATAATGAAATAAAGTTTAGTGCCCTTTTCGAAATTCAAATAATGACGAAATAAAGTTTTATACCCATTTTCGAAAATCAAATAATAACGAAATAATGTTTTATGCACTTTTCAAAAATCAAATATAATGAAATCAAGATTTATGAGAATTATTATAAGCAATAATTATCAGCATGAAACACTCATCAACTTTGAAAAATCTTTCGAGAAAAGATACTTGCCGCCAACGGGACTTGTACCCGTGTCCTTCTGATTGCCGGTCAGCTGCTCTTGACCACTGAGCTATGGGGGCTTATCAAATACCCGCCAAATAATTCAATATATACTAGTCTTTCATTCAACAATTACCGCTTATTATATTTTTTCCACCTGAAAACAACCAACTTTATTTTTGCGAGAGAGACATTGTAATTGTTAAATCCCTCGCTAGGTGGCGTCGAGACAAATTATGACTACATTTATTGGGGAAATACTTAAACTTGTCAAATATTAATTATTATTTTTTAATTTATAAACTAACGTTCAGACAAGATTTGTATGCATAGCACAAAGGGTAACAATTATTGCTATTTAATATTTGAGTGAGCCCAGCGAAGTCCTATTTCAACTCGACAATTTGGCATTTCAACTGACTTCAAATTTGTTTGTTTCATTCCCGGATCAAGATGGTGGCCATGTTGGACACTACATTTTTATCCCGCCACGATCGTGGTTCCTACTGTCAAATCGGAATAATCAAAATTGTGGTACATACCGGCCTGAAGAAAGTTTGAATAAATAATTGTCATTGAGATGGTGACATTCATTTGGACAAATTGTATATTTGCTTATTTGATATTAAAAAAATTGTTAAGAAAAATATTTATGCTTTACAATTAAGTAGGTGGGTATTTAAGCACCTACATACAAATCCCATGATTGAGAGGAAATTTCTGTTTTCATTTATTAAAGAAGAGAAAATTAGAGACATACTTTTTTGAACTTTTTACAGCGCCTTAACCACTCAGGCGACTCAGGCCTCGAGCCAATGTTGACAGAAGGTCAAAATATTTCCGCTTCGCAATAAAATCAAAATAAATGAAATATTTCTGAATGAATCGGAAAAGTTAAAACTGTTTTTGAAAAGTAAAATACGCTATCAAAGTTTATAATTCAAAATAAACATATAATTTTTGAAATATTATTTTTTTAATGCAAACATAACAAGATACGTTTTAAGATTTTCACGGCCAAAAGCATTTTCGTTATTTGTTTTTGGGGTGTTATGCCGTGTTGCGCTACCCCCTTCTTTAGCCAACGTTTCGGACATCGTTGCAGTGTCCACAAATAATGAAAAAACAAACATAACAAGTTTTAAAAATGGCTTAACCCACGTTTTTTCTAACTCAAATTGATGATAACGAAAGAAAGAAAAAAACATACACATTTTATTGCAAGTTTTATAAACCAAGACTAAGATGGAGCGACAACGTCCTCAAAGATATATCCATTTTATTGCAAGTTTTATAAACCAAGACTAAGATGGAGCGACAACGTCCTCAAAGACGTATCCATTTTGGAGCCGCTAAACCGGAGAGAGCTGGCACAAAACCGACATGAATGGAGGAAGACTCTTGAGGAGGCCAAGACCCACCAGTGGTTGTAGAGCCAATAGTGATGATGATTATAAACGTTATTGTCGACTCACTTCTTTATCGTTTAGTGTAAAAATAATTTTAAAAAAAATCCCAAAGTTTCATAATTTTTTTTCAAATTGTAATTGGAAACCTTGGTTTCGAAAAGGCGTACATTTTAAATATTTTGAGATTAACTTTAAGATTTGCAAAAAAAGCGTCTTGTTTTCAAAGACCGTATTTCAATACATGATAGTAAGGGCGATACAACGATTTCTATGACCTATATGAGTTATTCTGAAAACCGAACAAATTAGCCTAAAGGCTTAAATGATTTTCTTCAAATTTACCGTTTACAAAAATAAGGTTCTCATCATATTAGGTATAAATATTAATATATGAAAAGGTTATCTAAATTCTTAAACTCTTCTTATTTCACGATGTTAATTGTCGCCAAAATCCTAATTAATAACCGATACTGATATGTTCCAGTATATTTTAATTCGTAAAAAAAAATCCATTTCTCGCCTTCGACACTTTCTGTATAAACGTTTCATATACCGGTCAATACTCCGGACTGAACGACGGAATGTCAGCAGAATTTCAAGTGGGAGGAAGGTCGTATGGAGCATCGTTGCTTTATTACAAGCTGTCGGACACAGCGCCAAATATCACTGAGATTAGTTACGTAATAAAATGGCGGAACTAAAATCATTTATGCAACAGTTTTTTTGTGACAAAAATGTTCCGTTATGTGTTGTGTCATAGATTCTTGTGGCAAACAAATATTTTTTGTTTGTTTTAAATATGTCTTCTTTTATTTACTGGAGTCATGTATATACTTCGCTTATACTTCGTCAATCAATTATGTATATACTTCGTCAATCAATTATACAATATGGCATTATAGGATTGGGCGGTACAAACACAAAAAATTTACATATCACAAAAACTAATAATAAAAACAATAAAAAAAACCCTACTCATATTAATCAGAACTTTTATTCAAACAATTTAAGGTCAGAAAATTAAGTGCATTATACTTTTATCATGCAACATTACAAATTTATAAAGATAATATAAAAATAAAGTTGCACCCTTTAAAAATAACAGAAATCTTAGACAAACATCAATACTTCCTACTCCAAAATCTAAAAAAACAATAGGACAGTTAAGTCATAAATATCTCGGAGTTAATTTTTTTAATTCACCACCTGAAAAAATCAGAAACATGAGCAGTAACATTAAAAAATTTAAAACTCAACTTAAAAATTATACCGAAAATTTGAACTGAATAAAAAAAAATTAAACCGATATAATAACACCCCCATACACACAAGCCCTGCTTATTTATGGGGGTAAATCAAATATATACATTATGTAATTAATTATTGTATAAAATTTGTAATTTATGTATCTTTTTGTGAATAATAAAAAATATATATATGTAAAATATGAAATGCACTGATATTTATATAAATATGTTCAGTTTTTGTTACTTACTTGAAATGTGTTGAGGTTAGTGGGAAACGTTGATAATATAAAGCATTATGGTCACTAGTAATTAAGAGGAAACTGGGAAGTATTTCGAATATTTTTTTAAATATAATATACATCGACCACTAGTATGTCGGTACGTTTTTCTTTTTTGATAAGTTACTTCTTGTAGGAGTTATGACCATCAAAATTTGTTAAAATTGCCCGGTTCGGACGCCATTAACGCAGTACTCGTAAGATCTCTAACGCAGTACTCGTAAGATCATTAACGCAGTACTCGTAAGATCTCTAACGCAGTACTCGTAAGATCATTAACGCAGTACTCGTAAGATAATTATAATGTTATATTTTAATGAAATTTGTAAAATTATTACAAAAAAAATATTAAAATGTTTATTAATTTTTAAGGACAATATTGCATAGACTCGTCCCAATTCAAAAAAATGCAACCAGGTTTGGCGCTTTTACATGCGTTCATGAATTTACCATACAACTGACAAAATATAATTTAAAATCTTATTCTAGATTCAAATTACAACAAAAATAAGTACGTAATACTAGCTGAAGTCCCAGCGTTGCGCGGGTTTAAGGCCCCGCATCCGCGCTCAAAAAGAAGAAGATGGAGAGATATGTAATTACGAATGTTAGAGGAGCGCGCTAATATTTAAACCGATAAAATCGATGCGAAAATTGCGAAAATGTTTAATAAAACACGACTCGTTTAAAATAGAGCAAAAATCTCGTGGAAGGTATCTTAAGTATCATTCAAAGAAACATTGTGAATTTTATAACTTGTAAAATAACTGATACAAACGCGTTTATAATAATTTTCGAAGCATACTTTGCGATTTTTTTCTATAGAGGGAAATTTATGTAATTTGCATTTCGGCGTGGAACGCGTCTAGATATTATCTTCAAAAATAATATACATTTTTTAAGAGCTTAAAAACTTCAAATCAAACTTCAGGGAGATATGTAAGAAATCGGTAGAAATTCGGGTAGCGGTGCCTTAATACATAAATTTTCGAAATCTAATATAGACAGAGACCTTCCTTTTGTTTTGTAGGTCAAATGTACAAAATTTCGTCTGTCTCAGAATAAAACTGTAGGCTATTTTTATTTGTATATCAAACTGTAGGCTAATTTATTTGTATATCAATCCACGCCGAACGCCATATACACTATTTATAAGAATAGAAGATGTCCATTGAGCGCCAGGTAAATTCATTGATTTGAATTATTAAATATGAAGATCAACATATATCTTTGAATTTTCAAAATTTGATTCACACAACGTACATTGTGAAATCATTTCATATGAGAATTTCGAATCAAATCTCGTCTAATAAAAATAATAACAAACGGGGTAGGTGAGGTAAACCTTATCAACATACCCGTTACCAACAAACCGCGCAAGCAATGCCTTCGTTAACCTGCCCCCACCTGGCTGTCACAAGGCGCACAGGTGTTCCCCCGATCGCCGAACACCGAACACCGTTCCTGACCGCGGGCGGCCGGCGACTCAGAGCAGCGCGCCAGTTCGATACCGCTTCGCGAGAAGACGCCACGTACCCGAGCGTCACGTCGCTTTATCTCACGCCAGTTCACGTAGCGCCGCGAAAAGTGCGAAAGTTTACGTCCCAAGTTTAAGTTTGAAATCAAATCGACGCCGTTTGAAAAAAAAACTCGACAAAAAGTGGATATTTATCGCAGTGCGTTTTGGATTATTTTTGACACCAGGAGATCATCGCAATGTAACACACAATTTTATTTCTTTATGGTGACCGGCCAACTCAGAATGAAACCAACTCAGAAGCAACTCAGAAAGGTCATTAAGAGTGATGATAAAAAATATTTCAAAAAATGTTAAATAGGTTAAGTTAGGTTAGGGTTACCGGCTATTTTAAAATTATTTTTTCATAGCTTTTAATGACCTTTCTGAGGTTTCTGAGTTGGTTTCATTATGAGTTGGCATGGAATCTTCCTTTAGATATTTCCTAAGAGACAGCTATTACGCCTCGCAAGGACAGAAAATATCTGGTATTTGTTAAAAATATTATTATACGATTTTGTAGGCTTTTTTTCTAAATCTTTGTACACCAAAAAACAAATAAAGGCGCCCTCCGTAGAGCGTTGATGTATGCATTTAACTTTCAGGTGTGGGGTTCACGAGTTTAATTTCACATTACATGCACAATAAATGTTTTTTTTTTAATACGTTTATATGTGCCTTTCCAATCTTGAAGTAATTTTTTATGTAATATTTTTAATGTGTTAATGTAATATATAGTTATAAAATAAACTTTAATTTTCGTAGTCTAATAAAGTTAGACCTTAATAAGTAAAATTTTCAAGATTTTAAGTAACCCCCGACACAAAAAAGAGCTGATGACCTTGAAACTCCTGAACAGATTTTTTATGAATTGTAGCTAAGAACCACCTCGATCAAGTCAGCTTTCAAACAAAAAATCCGCATCATGATCGGTCCATTCGTTTAGGAGCTACGATGGCACAGACAGACAGACAGACACGTCAAACTTATAACACCTCTCCTTGCGTCGGGGGTTAAATATTAAAGTCATAATGTATAAATTAGTTTCCTGAGGTATTTGAGTGACTACTTAAGAATTGTAATGTAGTGTTTTGAGTAGATGCGTGTTTTTTGTGCGATTCCACTAGTGTCATTGAAATTCGTGATGTTTTTAAAAACACTCCTGTGATGGAATTGGAAAAATTGGTTTGGCTGAAATTTATATATTTACGCACCAAATTTAAATGTCCGGGTTAAATTTTCCCCACAGGAAAAACTAAACCTTTTCACACACTTCCCCAAACAATCATCTAGTCAAACCACGTTATGTAATTGCACTATATAAGTATTATAATTACAAAACAGTACAAGAAAAATATGTCAACCTACCAGAGACCAAATGGGAAAATAATTCACCGACTTCAGATATTTTCATATCTGGAGTCGGTGAATTATTTTATTTTAATTATTTATTTTTTTACGTTGAAAAATACACAATGTGATTGACAAATATCACATTTTTACCGATCGATAGTTTTAATTCCTATATTATTTTGCAATTATGAAAATTAAACTTGCAGGACTTGTGTTTTGATTCACTCAAGGGATGTACTTGACTTACTTTATCCAGTGATTCCTGATATTATTTGGAGTAAAAAATGTTATTGATATATTGGTCTCTGGTGACATTTTTAACGTGTTTTTATTTCAACTTAGGCCGGTTACAGTTAGTCCTGGGTCGATCGATCGTTTTACACGACCCGGGTCGCTCACGACCCACTGGCGTCACGAGCGGGTCGCGAAGACCCGCTCTTTTCGGGACACAAAATACGAAACTTGGTAATCGAGTTTTTCGCGCCGGTCGCCGCCCAGATCGGTCAAGTCATACGCGACACGTAACCCAGGTTATAATTGTGTGAACGTTCGCTCATAGCTCACACCTGTAACTATTAATGTCATGTCCCAGAAATAAATTTTTAAAAAATACATTCTTCAGGGGTAAAAAAACAATGTTTTATCATGTTTTGAAGGATATAAAAACCATGCAAAAAACGTGTTGTTATGAAGCTTTTATTGAGAATTTAAATAAGTAAATTAGCTGTAAGCTGTAATGCTTTATTGTAAACTATTATTTTGTATTTTTTCTTTGTGTAATAGGACAAAAAATAAAATAAACGTGCCCATGAATTATTATGATTGCTATGATACTTTATGATAGTGGGATAGTTAGGTTAGGAGTACAAGTTACAAGAGGAGAGGGTGTACAAAATAAATAATATTTGAAATGTTTGCACGATTTTTATTAGAATTTTAATAATAATATAAAAATTCTTATCCGTGTATGTACATAGATTTTTGTTTAATGTTATATTATTAAACCTATTGAATATTGAATAATTGTCTTAAGATGACCATAATAGGCTGAGCATAGACGGGTAACGGTTAAATATATATTGTTGAGAAACTTTTATATGTAATAATACATAATATAATATAATAAATATGTATATTATGTATTGTTATTTATTAACGTCACGCACGTGTGTGTTAACCGAATGTGTCGTAGTTCGCACTTACGCTTCACCCAGCTACTTTATACTACCTGAGTCAAGAGGGCGGGTGGCAAAACCCGATGTTTACAACCCGCTCGCTCTCTAATACATCTATCTATCGTCGCTCGCCCCGCCACATCCGCACCCAAAACCCAGGTAGCAGTAGTAGAGCGGTTGCGAGAAGTGGGTCGCGAGACCCGAGTGCTGACGAAAAAATGACCCGCTCGCTCTTTGGTGGTCCGTGAGCGGGTTTCAATGAGCGGGTCATTCACGACCGACTCAGGACTAGTTACAGTGCACGACCGACGGTCGGTACGTACGGTCGGTCCTGACGATCGCATACCACCGACCGACCGTCGGTGCGTACCGTCAGTTCACGATTGACCAACAAGCTGACCGGACGTCGTACGCGAAATTAATTAATTAATAGCTGCTTATTATCTTCGTAGACGTATTAGGAACAGAAGACGTAGATATCACGTACACCCGATCGTCGCCCAGAGAGCATTTATAGCTCGTCGGTCGACCGACGGTCTGCATGCGCACGCGCTCGACCGACGATTCTCGTACGCACTGCGTAGCGATATACGCATGCGTACGGTCGGTCTTGAACGATTTATGAAGTGCTCGACCGACGTACGCACCGACCGTCGGTCGAGCACTGTAACCGGCCTTAGGAATTTTCATACAAATGACAAGCGCGACCGACGTACGCACCGACCGTCGGTCGAGCACTGTAACCGGCCTTAATGTAATGGTAATAATTGTACGTATTGGTCAGGTAGTATCGGGGTGATGGGTTGGGCGGTTACTCGGCTTGACGATTTTTTACTGGTGTTTTGAAGAAAAAAAACAACAAAATAGTCACTGGAGACCAAAATTTCATTTACGTTTTTTCTCCAAATTATGTGAAGAATCAATGGTTAAAGAATGTCAAGTATGTTCCTTAACACCCTGTATAGATTCACACGCATTTGCTGGTTAGACGCATCTGATCCCGAGACCTGGACCTCACCCCATGAACTCTGGTACACCTGCTTAGTTACCAAACGTATCGAACCACTCAAGATCATCTTCGGCAGAGGTGTTGGCTGTTTAAATTTAACATTTCTTATTATTTAAGAGTTTGGGATTGATTGGTTCCTTAGTGTTTTATCGGCTTTATGAACGGTTTTAAGAAATTTACTAGAATCATGTGATATGTTTGCGAGTAACTTGGCCATGAACTTTTGCTGTTAAACACTGAAAAAAGGAAAAAAAATGTTGATATTACGTACGTTAGTTAAAATATCTTACAACAAAAACTTGTTCATATTTACAGCAATCTATGATAAAAATAGCATTTCGAATTACAAATTACAACACGAACTGTTGAACAGGTAGACATAGACACATTGTTGCACTCTGTTATTAAGTAGGTAGCATAATTACATATTGACGTTTTTGTGGAATTATTGATACCTATGTTACTTTTTCACAAACGTTTAAAGCGCCGCCTTGATGACCTTCAGCCGTTTGTGATTTGCATCGACAACACAACTCATTTTATCTCGCGCGAAAACTGTGAATAACGTAATCATAACGGCTCCCGTCTGAAGCCAGTGAGACTATAGCATCCACAATTGGGGTATTTTGTGAGGCTGAAGGTAATGTGGTGGGGAAGGAGATGGGGGAGAGGAAGATGGGGAAGTTCCTGGCTATTCAGATCTGGTCACTAAACTCTCGAATGAGCCACAAATATACTGCATATTATTTTAAATGACTAAGTTGTGAAATAATTAATGTATAATTTATTCACGAACGTCTGGTTTCGAACCCGCGGCCTCACCTTACCCCTCGACTACGTAGGACGTTTTGGAATAACCGTTCAGGTGTTCAGAATTAAAAAAAAAAAATTGTTTCTTAATTATTAGATATATTATTAAACGTATTCATAGATAACTGATCTCCATACAATAGATCCGTTGGATACGTTTTAAGATTTTCACGGCCAAAAGTATTTTCGTTATTTGTTTTTGGGGTGTTATGCCGTGTTGCGCTACCTCCTTGTTTAGCCAACGTTTCGGACAGCGTTGCAGTGACCATCATCAGGGCAGATGGTGATACACACATCTACCGGATCTGCCGGATCACACATCTACCGGATCTGCCGGATCTGCCCTGATGATGGACACTGCAGCGCTGTCCGAAACGTTGGCTAAAGAAGGAGGTATCGCAACACGGCATAACACCCCAAAAACAAATAACGGAAAAAAACAGATCCGTTGTCTATATTCTAACTATTTGACTTATTTTTCCATACTTCGCTTGCATTTTGGCTGTTTTGTAACGTGTGTCAACCATAGTGTCAACCTTTAGGCATTAGGTTCAAAACTATTATAAAAATCATCAAATCAGAGTAAAAAAACTTTTTTCTTCGATCTCATCTACAGTTTCTTAAAAAATGATTCCATTCCCCTGTAAAACACACACACTCTTTAAAAGTAAATCATTGCTTGACATTTCTTTAGTTGTGATTTTTTCTTAAGAAAAATAAATGATTAAAGATAACATTTTCTTTCCCGAAAAATAAATTAAATACGCATTTTAACGGTAAACACGATTAGTCTTTATTTTGGATACAATTTATGTGCAAGTGTGATGTGACACTGTTTAATAATAGCTAGAAGGTATAATTACAACGTTATGGGTTCACTCCTCAAGGAAACTTAATTGTTCCCTTAACTGTTCGTTTATCCGTTTACCAAAAGGGTTTCAACGAGTATATTTACTCTAGGTTAGCTGAAATCATTTCAGTCCTGCAGAGTACCTGAAGATGCGCAGTAAGCAACTTCCCCTCTAGAGTTAGCACATGACCTTATATCGGTCATCAAAACTGTACCATCCCTTCCAGGAATCACCTCTATAAGCCTGAGCGCCGGGGTAAAAATCTAACCAATAGCATCCCTCACCCCTAATCAGTAAGAGACGAAATGATGTGGTAATGTGAAAGTATTCGAGATCAAAGAACCAATCAATATACGCTCGGAAATTAGATGGTACTTTCAAAATTGTTAATCGTCCTTGGTTTCTATTTTTCATTCTTTGATAGTGGAGGTTTTATAGCAATACTTGCCTAGGCAGTTGTGACTTTAGTGTCGTCATCACATAAACAAATAGTGCAATACATATGTAAAGATAAAATAAAATCATTTGAAAGTGCTTAAGAAATGTGATGTCAAAAAAATTTCAATATATCTCCACCAAATGAATAGAAACTTCAATCTCACTCACACAAAACGTAACGTATAACGCATACCAATGAATCCTTATAGTATCCAAATCTCTTTGATCCAATTGAATGTTACGAACCGGATAAAGCCGAAATTGAAATCAAACTAAAAGACAAACAAAAAGCCAAACAATAGAACTTCCAACAATATATTTTATAGGAACACATTAGCGAAAGAAAAGCATTTGGCGAAAGTGGTTTGTCATTGTGACAATCGATGTATATAGATGGTAAATCAAGGTTGGGTATTTATAAAAACATATTTCGATACCTAGATCAATTGATTATTTTTATTTATGTAACAACAGTAGATTCAAGTAGAATTCAGTACCGCCTATCTTGGCATAGAGTGGAGTGTCTACGTTTTTTATTTGATTTTTGCACTATTTCTGGATAATTTTATGCACAACTAGTATCAAGCACTACACTTCCTGATAGGTAGTTAGTTACTTACGATATAGGATAATATTAGAATGTATGTCAAGTAGTTATTATAGAGTTATGCAAAAATATTAATTTACGAGTGCACTAGTGAATTAGTGGTAGTTTTGAGATTGGTCCTATGGTCCGAAGCCCCATCACGACTATGTAAAAAAATTGGCAATTCTGTTGATATTTGTGTTTTTCTTAACGGATAGTTTGCCACTTTTAGAATATAGACGTCAGTCGGATTCAAATTTCGAAATTTTTATTTTTACTGGTTGCAATGGAAGATTCTCTATTGAAGAACATTTATCTATGCATTCGGCCTGACGCATTTGACGACCGACGAGTAAATTTTATGTGACTGATTTGTTTTTTCACAATTTAATCATTAAAAACAATATAAGGTATATTTTTAAATAATTATATCTGAGATAACTTTGCATTTACTTTATAGCGTGTACTAATCTCCAGGTTATTGTATTGAACCGTGTATTATCGGTTGGCTAATCTGAAGCCCGTACATTTTTCGCATTGGTGAACTTATTGACTTATTGATTCCAATCGGACATTGATAGAATTGTTGACTGGAGTAAACGGAATCAGATTGAATTCAATATCTCTAAATGTTTCATTCTTTCTTTCTTTCACTAGAGCGTGTCATATTTGGTTTTATCGCTATACTATGATAGCTCGAAATTTAAAACGTGTCTCCACTATGAAAGATCTTGGTGTTGTGTTTGATAGTATGTTAACTTTTCATGCTCATATCGTAATTACGTGTAAACTGAGAATGCTGGGTTTTGTCCAACGCACTGTGAGAAATTTCACAGACTCCCGGATTCTCGCAGTACCTACTATACAATCTATACATTGCTTTGGTTAGGAGTAGGCTTGAGAGTGGATCGGTGGTTTGGAGTCCGCACCAAGTGAAGAATTCCCTTATGTTGGAGAAGGAGTTGAAGAGTTGGAGATGGAGATTTCTCTACCTGAGGGATTATGCTTACTACCCGTGGCTCTAACCTACCGACTTTCTCTTGGGCGTGCTCGGTATGAACCATCTACGGGTCAGAAGGGATGTGCTCTCTGTAACACATTTCTTCAGATTGATTCGTGAATGGTTCGAAAACTGGACCATCATGGAGAGCATTAGTTTCTATGTTCCCAATGGTTATCTCCGTCACCGATAGCATAGACTGTTTTATCCCCCGGCCTGCAGAACTAACTTGCCAATGGCCGTGCCAGCCGTGAGAGCGGTCTTGTCGTAAAATAGAATCACTTCGAATATCGACATATTTAGCATCAATGAAGCACAATTCAAACGGCAAGCTTTGCTGCTGTTAGTTTAAATATTCTTATCTATCTAAAATATTTTATATATACTCGTACCTGCTCTCTTTTAAAAACGTTTTAAAATTTTAATTTTGAAATGTTTTTAAAATTAATAAATTGAATTGAATTGAATTGACAGTCTCTACTAGTCGAGCGAATAGTTTGGTGAATTCTTAAATTTAAAAACACTCCGTAAAAAAACTGTATACATATTATTATTTATTATTATTCGTTCTGATTTATTGGATTTCCATTCTCTCTGAATCGCACTTAGCTATTTGTGCATAAATTATCCACGCACAGTTTTCGCTTTCATCTCGAAGCAATTTGTATTGAACGATTTATCTCGTAATTTATAGAACTTGCTCGGGTTACGTGAGCGTTGTATGGTCGGAATTATCTCTAGAAATTACGATGGTATGTTTCCGCCAAGATAACTGAAAGGCGAAACATGTTTCTAAATAAAGTAAACATGGTTCTACGCACAGGTTCTACGGCATCATTTAGTTATTTCGTTAATAATGTTGTTTGTTTGTGATTAGTACTTAGAGGTGGAAAATAATGAAAAATATGGCCAAAACAATATTATTGCATCTTGAAATTATATGGAAGGTAAGAAAAATGGATCGCATAAACTCGCGGAAAAAGTATAATGGTGTCTTTTGTCCAATTTCCACTTTTCTTGCGGCGATTAACACTTATTTAAGATAACCAATTTATCAAAGGAGTAAAATGCTGATAACAGAACACTTCACTTTGAAGATTTCACAAATGTAAGTAGGGAGCAGGTGTGGGTAGGAATCAGGATAATGACAGAAATAATCTCTTTTTATTACTTTAGCTCCACACAGGGGGCCCCGAGGAAAATTATTTCTCTCAGGGCCTATGTCATCTTAGGGGATGCTGTGTGGAGGGTTTTTTAAGGAAAACATGAGGAGTTCTGGGAAGGAAATAGATATGAGGGGTGGGTAGGAATCTGGGGGTCAGTGTGTCCAGGAGTGACGGACGTATGAATCCATCCCTTCAATTGCGGTGTAAGGCAATGGATCGAGGGATTCTGGCTGGAGAGGTCAAAGGATCTCCTCAACCAGTCTCTCTTGATCCGGCCCGCCATGCAGCAGGGGGGCAGATACATCGGCCGCTAAGACCTTGACAAACCTCACCCCATGAACCCAGTCATAATAATAACATGTCTTACGTTTTTAGTGTTCACCCCTGCTAGAGTAATGTTTTGAGATATTTATCCAAGCGTCAAACATCCGTAGATTTAATTTTAATTTCTCCCAGCCTGTCACGGACTTATGGCACGCTATTTTCACATTCCGTGTTAGAAGGAGAAGCTCCACGCTTTATATTTACATTTAAAAGTTTGTCATAGACACTTCCGAAAATTTTGAAATAATTCTATGAAAAAACATTTAGCATTTGAAAAATATTTGTCAAGTCTTGAAAATTTTTTAATAAATATTTTTTAAGTTAACGAAAATAACGTGAATGGATAATATAATAACTTTTATAATGATAATGTCTAATTAAATTTATTTTTTTTAGTTTCGTGTAAAGTGGTACATAATTACAGTTTACGTGCTAAAAACCACCGGTGAGCTACATTAAAAACTGAATCTATTAGTATTTTTGCGTTTAAAATTTTAATTTTTTTTATATTAGGTATGTCGATTTGTAATACAAAAATCTGAAAGAGTCATTATTCTTTCAAAATTAGTGTTTTATATATGTTCATAGATCGAATCAGCATTTTGAGAATTCACTTAAGAGAAATACTTTGCAAAATATCAGTGGTATATTAGGGGTTAAATGACCCTAGCTTACGATGGAAATTAGCCGATAATATTTGCATTCTCACGGTTAAGAATTTAAGCATCATTTTCTATTATAAATTTCTCAAATGAATAATGTAAGCAACCATCCTGCTAAACCTTCCCAGCTTTTCGTGGCATTTCGGATGAGGTGTTTGATTTGAGATCACAAATGTCAAGAGTTAAAGGTTAGATTAACAAAGCAACTTTAGTTGGGCTAGGTTACAGCGAGGTTATGATGTGTTAGGTTAGGATACAATGTGTGCGATGTAGGAGTGGTTGATTGTGTCATTGCTTAAAATATACTCATATATTATACATTGAAAATGAAAACGGTCGCTTAACATTTTAAGTCGATTAAAATATTAGTTAAAATAAAGTTTAAACAATAAAAATGATTCTGATGTTTTTTTGTTGTTATTTTTGCAGCGTTCATAATTCTTTGGTGGATGTCCTTGCAGTAATCGTATCAGTAATTCAATCATATCCTTAAATGTACATATCATACGAATCCAGTTATCTTTTTTAATACTTTTTCACGTTACGTATGTAAGTGACCATGACATAGACAAATACTAAACATTTTTTTTAAACGTTTTTACGGGGCTCTTGCCCCACCCATGAAACCGTATATATAAGCTTCGTCCAGTTTTACACATATTAAAAAAAAGCCGAAACAAATCCTTCGGAAGGATCAGCCTATTGCAGGGATCCACAACAATCATAAAGCAATATCTTCCCCTAATAAAACATGTTATTCTAAAATCAATAATAAGTAATAACTCACCATTTTGCGAGATCATCATACTTTATTGTTCCCGTTCTTTTCACCGATTGATCATATAAAATCTATTTTAGCTCAGTGGTTGATCGGAGCTCCGGCAAAGCTAAGGACCAGGGTTCAATTCCTACATGCAACCGTTTCCTGTTTAAATTTTTTCTTTAAAGTTGCTAATATTGTCTTTAATGATTACATATTACAATACCTATTAAGTTATTCTATATATTTTTTAAATCACATAAAAGCTTAAAAATCATTTTTATCTGCAAAAAGTTGTTTTACATATTAACTTCTTAAATATTAATATAATTGTTCATTATTAATCTGATGCATTTCAAAACAGTTATTGATTATATGTACAAATAATATGCTTCTTAGTTCTCATTCCTCTTTCCCATCTCCTTTCCTACCTGGTTTCCTTCAGCCTCACTAACTACCCCAATTTGGAAATGCCATGATCCCACTGGCTCCGAGTAGATGGTAATCTTGTGTGATTAGTCACAAAAAATAGTAATAATGAGTTGCTTCAAAATTGTTTTTCAAAGATTTCGATCAAGATGAAAATCACAGATATGGTGACAAAACAAAGGAAACTCGAATGTCATTATAATGTCTTCATCTGGTTTTATTCGCTTTCAAATTTTGATAAACAGTGGAGCAATGGTTACTTCCGAGTTGATGAGTTTTCGGTTCGTTACCTACGCGTCTCATTACGAGAAGTCGAATGTCGCAAATCTGTCTTTGCAATAAGTAGGTTAAGTAGTCGTAGTCTTAGTCATGTTCAAGCTACGAGATTTTCATTAGATAGTGAAAATTACTTTGACACAAATGAGAAAGTGGAAAGAAACTAATTAATTCCATCCCCTTATTCCTAGACAAAACGCTGACTATCTTCCTATCTAATACTTTTTCGATGTCTTCATATTTTACGATGGCATTCCAGATGGCATACGATGTCTTCGTATGCCATCTGAAATTGTGGAAAGAAGGCTGCAATATCAGATTTTTATTAAAAGTTGTGATACCCCACAAGAGTCCCCGTTGTCCTGATTCAGGCTAACGAAAGTAGGAACAAGATATGAGAATAGGCAAGATTGGGAGATACCTGGTTCTTAAAATCTGGTCATTAACTAGCTGAATTTTGACTGTCTTTATGAAAATTAATATTTTTTTATCATTTGCCCACACTGCAGTTTGAAACTAATGTTTTCAGAGTACCAGCTGTCATCGAAGGTTTTTCAAGCAGTTAAACATTTTTTGCATCGAATGAGCATGATATTTTTATTTGAAAATTATAAAGAGTGAGGTATTTCAAATGCGTAACATTTTTGTGATAAAACTTACCTGCTTTTAAAACGTATTTTATTTACGCCGTTCTACAACATTATCTACGTGACACTCTTTGCAATAGTTACGTGTGTAAAACTAGAATATAGCAACACCATATTTGAACGTGGCCACTGATTTTTTTAAAGTCGCATTCACAAATTGACGGCCGAATTTTTATTATTTGACCGTCGATAAATCTATAGCAGCATTATAAACAAAAATCATTTCACCGAAGAGATATTTAGAAGTGTGTTATGGGCGGGACCATGTGTTCGAGGTGATCCTAATTTTTCCATACTTTGGTGAAATTAATCAAGCTTTGAACGGATAATTGTAATATATTGAAAGAGCTCCTATCAGATGCCGACACATGCCAGCAAGGAAAGTGATTCTATCGCTTGCCGACAGGGGTTCAGCACGGGTAAGCGGTAGCCGTCGAGAGTGGTTCTCGCCATCCTACCGCTGAGATTCAATTAGCCGCTAGTGTAGGCAGTTCGTGTGTCTTGTAGTATCTATTATTATTGTCAATACGTAAACTCATAATAAACTAGTTGACCTATTGTTATTGAAAAGTACCCCCACAGAACTAATGGTGTTTGAATGTGAATAATACTAAACATTCATTGGTTCTTGGAATTGAAAGTTAGGTATTATGTATATATATGATGACATTAGTTTTTTTTCATATCACTATAATAGATTGCAATACTAGGCGCATATTTAGTATTGCGATCTATACCACCGGACGTTATGTTGAACATTCTTCAACCGATATGCAAAAACAATAATAGTTATCAATTTTATATCTAAAACTGAAGAATGTCGGTAAACTCGGAATGCTTCTATTATGGGTGTGAAATATTAATTGTTTTGCGGTAAAGTATTCTACCACAAGATATTGCCATAATAAAATTTATGTATTTGATATTTTAATGATTTATCTATCATATTTTCACGTATTAATTCTTAATAGATTATTTTGATTAAGTGTCGTGGCTTCAAGTTATTGAAGTGAAAACTTCTTGTGATTCGATGAAACGAAAAAGCGCCAATAAGAAGAGACAAACACGATTTAGCCTGCGAGAGAATGAGATAGAATAATCGGTCTCCTCCTTGTGCGGTGCTTCGTAGCATATTTTTTTTTACATGTAAAAAATTGACAGCCTCCATGGTCGAGGGATAAAGCTCCTGACAACCAATCCGAAGGTCACGGGTTCAAATCCGGCGTGCGCAATTAAATTGTATTTGGTTGAATTGTGTTATTTCACAATTCAATCATTTAAAATAATATAAGGCATTTTTGCGGCACGTTCCAGAGTGGAAGATACTCTCAGTATTGCCTCGGTGTAAGACCGTCATTCAGAATCGAAACTTTGCTTGAAGTGGTTTTAGCCGTGTTTAGTGAACAGATCTGAATAGCCAGGAACTTTCCCTACTTTCTCTTCCCCATGGCCTTACCCTACCCAATACCTTCTCACAACATACCTACACCAATTGACAATGCCATAGTCTCACTGGCTTTCGATTATCAAAACGTATCGATTATAGTTACGCCATCACTACTTCCTACTCATTCAGTCAATGAGCGATCGTCCGTAATTATAAAAAAAATTACAAGAGTGGAGTTCACATGTGGTCGAAAAACCTTCAGAAAACGTGGACAAGAGTGAGGAGGCTACGAAACACCACACAAAGAGGAGACCGATTATACTACTCATTCTCTCGCAGGCGAAACCCTACAGATGTTTGTCTCTTTTTAGTGTCGTTTTAAGAAGTTTTCACTTGCAATAAAAAATACATAATTATTTGTTTATCCCTAAGAAAAAAGAAACAGACATTTCGATAGTTTTAAGATTTTCACGCCCAAAAGTATTTTCGTTTTTGGGGTGTTATGCCGTGTTGCGCTACCTCCTTCTTTAGCCAACGTTTCAGGGCAGATCCGGCAGATCCGATAGATGTGTGACATCTACCGTAGATGTGATAGATCTGCCGGATCTGCCCTGATGATGGATACTGCAACGCTGTCCGAAACATTGGCTAAAAAAGGAGGTAGTGTAACACCGCATAACACCCCAAAAATAAATAACGAAGATATTTAGATAATTATTCACTAATCTTCAATGATGATGGAACATCCAACTTATAACACATTATTACATTAACGAAGTTCTTCTCTAAAACTAGGTTTAGTGGTTTAATTACGAGTCTGGCTGTGTAGACGTAGACAAATGAATACCGGTTTGCAAAGCCTGTCGTTTCTTGAAAATTTATTTGTAATTAACAAGTATGCAGTCTGAACCTGAACAGCGAGAAATATCGGTGAAACTTTCTCCATCTTTGATCCTCAACCTCTCCTAGGAATCTAGTCATTTGTGTTTGCGTTAAAACGGAAACGTAATATGCATGACAAATAATGGTATTCTTTGACCTTTGTGCTACTAATAACAGATATCGTTTGTTTATAAATAAAATCATTAGCAAATTATACACAAATGCTGAATTCTTATTGAGCGCAGTGATGCCAATTTCTCTCGTTTTATTATATAATTTTTTGATCAGGAGACGATTGCGCAGATCTCTTGAGCATTCAGGTCATATGATATATCCTTTGTGTTATCTCACTATAATATGAGGGTCAACAGTTCGAAAGTCGTTTATAACATCAACAAAATTAGAATCATGACGTGTAACTACGGAGAAGGAGGTAAGAAATAGTTTTCCTTATTCCGTCGCGTCATTGGGAAAGTGGTGGGATCTTTTAATTTGTTATCTCCCATGTTTACTTTCTTCCCCTGACTAAGTCAGTCCCTAATAAAATTCACCAGGGCTGCCAATGTCATTGGGATATTCGGCTACCTCTCTTTGTTCCAAAACTTACCTTCGCATGTGTCTGAGCCTTCTTCCCTTCATATCGGCGCATTGGCCCCATAGCTAATTGGAGTTTGTTCATCCTCTTCACAATTCCAATTACTATTGATGCTTTCCACATCCAATATCTCAAGGAATATTTCTCACCTGAAGCGGAAGCCTTGATAGTAGTCATACAGGCTTCCTCATATCTGATCTTTAATATCACATTACTTTACCAAAATCTTCCCAAAACGGGCTGGGAGATCATCGTTTTTGGTATCTCTCGAATCACATTGTGCGATTAAAATTTTTATCGTTGCTGAATTTGGTCTCTTTTACAAGCGCTCTCTTTAGGCTCCTGCCTTCCATTCTTCTCCAGTTCCCAGGTCTTCCCATCCTATTTCAACCTTCTTCTACACAGTTAGTTCCTCTCTTCCTTCGTCTACCTGTCGTATATTATCACAGGGTTACCCACCTGTTCATGGCTTTCAACATCGATGCCAGAAATCGTTGAGTGCATTGCCTTAACCTTGAGTCCAAAATGTTACAAATATTAATTGGACAGGGACTTGAAAAATATATTGACTGATATGCCCGGAGGTTGACCGAGGGTCTATGTCATATCTGGGATGCTGAGAGCGGATTGAACCAGGGTCTAGAAGAAAGTCGTTGAACGAAAATATCAGTAAATTTTTTGAACGTCTTGCATTCTCGGCTGACTTAACCCTGTTGCAGTAAGAATACCAACATAATTATAATTGCGTTGGCTGTTTCGCTTGGTCATGCCAGCTGGCTACTTATATTTTCATTTCATTTCAATGTTTGTTGCGAATCTGTACGACAATATAATTGCAGTTTAACAACTACTGTAAAGCATTAACTGCTATAGCAATTATTGTGAAATAAACACTTTGCGTAATAAATCGGTCAACGGGCCAGAGAAATTATTATTTCTATAGGATTATTGGTTATTGTTTTAAGTTGCTTCAGTGAGGGATTGGTTGGTTAGTGTGGTAACCTCAAAAGTCCTACTTAGAAACCATTTCACTGTAAATCGCATTTATTTTACCACACAACAACTTGATAGTCGGTGTAGTTTGTTCGTAGCTTGGCAACAGTCGGCACGCTTATGGGCTCTCCACGCGACACTGCATGTAGTGACTGCGGCAGTGACTGCAAAGAGGGTGGAGTTGAGCGAACTAGCGCTGTCTCGTTCTAGCGGCCCTTTAACAAACGAGACGGCGCTAGTTTGCTCAACTCCACGCTCTCTGCAGTCACTGCCGCAGTCACTACATGCAGTGTCGTGTGGAGAGCCCATAATGTTATATGTTGCCCTTTATTTCTCTTATCTATTATCTCATCCGATGATAATCAAATTCTATCCATTTAGCCGATTTTAAGATGAAATATGGGATATGATTTTTTTTTTACATGAGCTCCATACAGGAGGCCCTAAGGAAAATAATTTCCCTCAGGGCCTATGTCATCTTTGGGGTTGCTGTGTGGAGGGATTTTTTAAGGAAAGGAAGGAGAGGAGAGTTCTGGGAAGGAAAAAGGTTTAAGGGGTGGGTAGGAATCTGGGGTTCAGTGTGTCCTGGTCATCCACCCCAGCTAAATCACCAAACGTAGCGAACCACTTGGGGTGGCCTATGGCAGAGGTGTTGGTTATCCAATAAAGGTTCCAGGGGCGGCGGTACCCATTGCCGCCTCCCAAATTGATTTGACGGCTACACCAAAACTAAGCGCTGAATACCACATTAATTTGTTTAATGATTATACTGAAATACCGGCTCTAAAAGGATGAACGTGCGCAATACGGTATCACTTCTGCATTTTTCCCACATTTGTCCCAGTTACTCCCATCTGGAGTTAGTGAGACTATGGCATCTCAAATTGGGGAATGTTGTGAGGCTGAAGGTAGTGGGGAGGGGAAGGAGATGGAGAAGAGGAAGGTGAGGAAGTACCTGGATATTCAGATCTGGTCACCAAACACGGCTAAAGCCATTTCAAGCAACGTTTCAATTCTGAATGGTGGTCTTCACCAGGGCAATACTGAGAGTATATTTCACTCTGGAACGTGCCGCAATTATACCGTATATTATTTTTAAATTAAAAAAATCTGAAATAATACAAATTAAACAAATAAAATTTATTTGCGCACGCCGGGATTCGATCCCGCGACCTTCGGATTATGAGTCAAGAGTCTTACCCCTAGACTACGGAGGCCTATTTTTAAGATATTTTATAACGCAGAAAACCACACTAATGTGACTAATCACTTCTACATATGTAAACTACACATCTGGCCTGATGATGGATCCAGTAACTCTGACTGAAACGTTGGCAAAATAAGTGGGAAGCGCAACACGGCATAACAACCCTAAAATCAGTCACGATAATAGCTAAAATATTAATCTCCTCCTTTTTTGATCTGGGTTGGTCGGATTGACGTGATTGTCTCCTTAACGGCAGTAAAGTCCAGTTTCGTTCAGGGTCTACGTGGATACTTTTCCCATTATAAAAGCGATATCAAAATGTAGTGGGCGGCGCAGTCGCGATTATTGCGAAAATTTACTATTTCCAAGTCCAAAAGGCTGTGAATTAAATTACCCTGAACTTTGTTATCATTTATTCTAAAAGTGTTAACAATCAGAACCACGCGTCTACATATTATATAAGACGACATCGTCGCAGTTACTTTGGGGGTTACAGCTCTTATCGGATTTATTAAATGGTCACCAACATTCAAACTTGGCGAAACTGAACCTAAAGCCGCCCGCAGGGCCTAGCAGCAAAAATATGCGGAGCGGGTTTTAACTGTTAGTTATATATGATTGGGTCTCCTATATCAAAATAATCTCATTGATTTATCACTTAAGTTTTGGTTGAAAACAAGCATAAAGCCTAAATATGGCGTCATTTTTGTGAAAAATTGCCTCAAGGGTGCCATAAAAACTTTAGACCATATTCTTTCTTGAAATTTTTTATGGTTATTATGTTTTCTAAAGTTCGGCTATAAATTATTATATGGAATTGAGTTATGTTTTGGGAGGCGGGTATGGGTTCCGCCGCCCCGGGAACCATTTATTGGATAACCAACACCTCTGCCATAGGTCACCCCAAGTTATTCGCAACATTTGGTGACTTAGGGGTGCCCGGGTTCATTACGCGAGGTTTGTCCGGATCTTGGCGGCAGATGCGTCTGCCCACCAACTGCGGGGCAGGCCAGATCGGAAGGGACTGGTTGAGGAAGACTTTTTGACGTTTGTAACTGCACACCCTCGGAACATCGCCTTGCACCGCAGTAGGAGGGAGAGATTCATATATCCGTCACTTCTGGACACTCTGACCCCAGATTTCTACTCACCCCTCATAACTTATTCCTACCCAGAACTTTTCCTCCCTTTCCTTTCCATAAAAAGACACTCCACACAGCATCAACCGGGTAGTAAAATTAGCCAACAATATAAACCTTAAGTTGTTGAACCTTTTTTTTATATTCGAAGGACGTTCAATTCAACTTGCATTAAATTTTGCTGATATTGTGTACTACTTCATTTTATATCCGATATCAAAACTAGAACCAGTCTTTAATCGCCGTTTTCAAAACCACAGACCACCTGTAACTTGGGCAATATTGCATCGATAAACAGTATTATCTCAAAATGCACTAAGTTTATACTACTTTATGGCACAAACCATAGACCATAGACAATCTAAATCGCATTCCGTATCGCACGCATTAATTCGACATAATGTGTTGCAATTATACTCCCCGACAGGTTATGCGGAGCAGTCATAAATATTTATGAGTGTGACTACCAAATTGAGGTACGATTTGGAGATACTCGCAATCCATTTTCAGTTCATTTTCTTTTATGGCGAAGGAATGTGAGCCAATCGCTGGGTGACTGTCATTAATGATTGGACATTGAACGGTTCGATTGTAATTTTTATTAATTATTTTGGATGACATTGGTGTAATGTGGAGTTCTAATATTGTGTGTATTTCTAGTATGTGTGCTGATTTTAATGGTCGATTTAATCACTTGGTAAATGTTTTCGGTGTGTTAGAACTAGAAATTTGATGGCCGCCGTGGTCCAGAGGTAAGGCTCTTGACTATATATATTTTTTTTTAATTTGGGTTAAATTCATTTAAAAATAATATACAGTATATTTGCCGCATGTTCCAGAGTGGAAGATACTCTCAGTATCGCCCTGGTGTAAGACCACCATTCAGAATTGAAACGTTGGTTGAAATGGCTTTAGCCGTGTTTTGTGACCAGATTTGAATAGACAGGTACTTTTCCACCTTCCTCTCCCTATCTCCAGACAACATATCCCAATTGGGGTTGCCATAGTCTCGCTTTCTTATCTTTAACAACGTAAAAATTTAACCACTTTTTATTTTTCTTCTTCTGGAAAATGGCCAAATGTTTTTATTTATTTATTTTTTTTTTTTTACATGAGCTCCACACAGGAAGCCCTGAGGAAAATAATTTCTCTCAGGGCCTATGTCATCTTTGAGGATGCTGTGTGGAGGGTTTTTTAAGGAAAGGAAGGAGAGGAGAGTTCTGGGAAGGAAAAGGGTTTAAGGGGTGGGTAGGAATCTGGGGTTCAGTGTGCCCTGGTCATCCGCCTCCAAGATCTGGACAAACCTCACCCCATGAACCCGGGCACCCCTGCTAAATCACCAAACGTAGCGAACCACTTGGGGTGACCTATGGCAGGGGTGTTGGTTATCCAATAAAGGTTCCCGGGGCGGCGGTACCCATTCCCGCCTCCCAAATTGTATATATATATATACCTCGCTTTTTTAATTCTAGCTGTACACAGGAGGCCTTGAGGAAAATAATTTTCCTCAGGGTCTATGTCATCTTTGGGCTGCGGTGTCAAGAATCTTTTTAGGAAAGTAAGTAAATGTATGAGGGTTGGGTAGGAATCTCGGGGTCGGCGTGCTCAGCAGTGAGACATATGAATACAGAGAGAGTCCTGCTGGAGAGGTCAAAAGGTCTCCGTCAACCATTCTCTCACGGGTCTCCCTGCCACGGAGTTGGTGGGCATACACATCCGCCGCCAAGACCTAGTCAAACCTAAAAAAAAAAAATTTTGGACTCAAATGTGAATAAAAAAGTTATTTTGTTTCATATTGGAAAATTGATCAAAGCCTCCCCATTTTATTTTATTCAATAAAAAGTAATAACCAATAATCGTCGGTAGTCCTTCAAAATATTGGAATTGAATTATTATTATAACCCCTCAGAACATTCTTCCATTTTAAAACGTTTCCTCTGCCTATCCCCAACGATCCAGGGCTTAAGATTATGGTTAGTTTGTGGTTTGCGGTCCGCTTGTCGGAACGTCTGGTGTTTCCTTTGAAAGCTTCTGCAGAACGTGTTCGCCACAAAAGCAGCGATATTTTATCAGTTTTACCAGGAAAGCTCTTTAAAGCCGCCACCCACTTAGCTTGGGTGGATTCACCGAGGCGATTCGGTTCACTCGGGATTGGGACCCCCTACTCTGATTATTAACTACCTACTTATTTACATTATAACCTTTCTTAAGTTTTTGTACGATTTAGTTTTTATAGATTTGAAGAAATCGATACTTAGATCACCATTTTTTTTAAATTTAACCAAACACAGATATTGCGAGCTTGAGATATATAACAACTCAACTTCTTAGAACTTTCTAGGATTTTTTTTTTCATAAAATGAGTGACACATTGATAAGTGCTAGGAATTCTGACTGATTCTGATATGATTAACCATTTTTTTGTGAAAAACACGATTAATACCCGAGTCTGTGATAATTTATAAAGTCTTTCGTGGAATTAGCTAGAGGCTTGAGTAATGCGGTTTTTTTTCGTGTTCAATAAAGGGATTGGAATAATTATTTATTATTCCGATTAGTTAACTAATCAATGGAATTTGGCTATTTAGGCTATTCAATGGGATGCAAATGTACGTATGATAGTTATATTGCAGTGAATCAAAAACTCAAGTTAACTTATTCTTTCTCAACTCTCCGCTCCTTGTATCCAAATCATCGAAACGACTTATTTTTAATTTTATTTATTTCGCTCTCATCGCCCAACCAAACGTTCTTGCAATATTTTCAAACTATAATTCACAACATTGTCGTGTAAGATTTCACAAATCTCAACACATATGCCGTGGTGATTTTATTTGTACTACCTGCGTTGAGTCTACTCTTGTCCTTCTTTTAATTCCTTCCAGTAATACTCCTGCGGCCTCCGTGGTCGGGGGATGAGGTCCTCGACTACGAATCCGGAAGTCGCGGGTTTGAATTCTGGCGTTCACGAGTAAATAAGATTCAATTAAATTGTTTTATTTCAAATTTTATGAAACAAAATAATAAAGTACTTAACTGTATTCCTTGGGGCACGCTCCATAGTGGCTCATAATATATCTACTCTCAGTATCGCCCTGATGAAATGCCAACATACAGAATCGAAACCTTGCTTGATATGGCTTTAACTGTATTTGGAAACCAGAACTGAATAGTCAGGTACTTCCCAACTCCCACTTCCCCATCTTATTCCTCACCCCATTAGCCTGAAATCATACCCCAATTGGGGATATCATAATCCCACTATATCCGGTCAGCAGAGAGCAGTTGGGACTCTCGTTCGGTATCACGTATCTATTTATATCCACTTAACCTTGCTTTAATAGTTTTGCAATAAAAAATACACTAAAAGCTGTAGAAACGGTTCAGTACAGGACTTACTTACCAATTTCTTAGAGGATTTTAATGTTCCCAATTGAAATCCGTTTGATTGCATCAGTCAATATGCCTCATCACGTAAATGCTATCATTATTAATGCTGCCATTAGCCTTTTCCAGTAACGTCTCACGTAATACTATTTTAGAGGTGGATTCATGATTAGTGCATTCATGTACCTGCAATATTTTATTATTTCTATATTTATTTCAACTTCGTTCATACTTATAATTATTGAATATCACGCATCACGCAGAGCATCATCAAAGAAATATTGGTAAAATCAACATTCCACAATTACGATTTTATTGGTGAAACGTGAGATCAAAAGTTGTGGTCTTGACACAATAAGATAGTATTTTAAGCTAATAGTTTAAAAAAATATAATTGTTTTCGACATCGTTGAAAATTGATTTATTGCCCAGATATGTCGTAAAGTCATACTTAATGACATGAAAGAATATTTTAAATTTTAAGGTATCTACCTCCTCGTGAAAAACAATCATTTTAAGGTATTTAAAGAATGTAAGTCAGAAATTTAATCATTGAAGTCGATAGGAAATTTTAGATATTTGTGTTAGATAACAGAACTTCATTTACGATTTTTTTATGTACCTATTACTTAAGTCTTCAATTTATTTATTAGTTTGATTTATCTATTTATCCAATAATAACACAGTACAAAGCATATAATACTGAAAAACAGTAGATGAACGAAGATAATTGTAGCTATCTATAAATTTGGTAGGCGGGTATGGGTAACGCCGGGTACCATTTATTGGATAACCAACGCCTCTGCCACAGGTCAGCAGGGGTGCCCGGGTTCATGGGGTTGAGGTTTTGCGGATGCGTCAGCCCACCAACTGCGGGGCAGGATAGAGATGGTTGAGAGATGGATTCATACTTCTGTCACTCCTGGACATTGACCCTCAGATTCCTACTCACCCCTCATACCTTTTTCCTTCCCAGAACTTCCCCTCCTTCCTTTTCTAAAATACCCTCCACAAAACTCCAAAATGATACAGACCCCGAGGGCAATTATATTCCTCGGGACTCTGTGTTGAGCTAATTTAAAAAAAATGGCACATCTGAATAAATTGATTTGAAATTGCATGAAAATTACATAGTACTATGATTTATATTATGATAATTATATCTAGAATTTTCTTGCTAGTAAGGAAAACCGTTAAAGTAAAACAGTCTTTAACAAAATTACCATCATTTTAGTGTGTTAGACTTACTATTAATCATTACACGTTGATATTTTCAGTGATGAAGTAACTGTATGTTTATATACTCAAATCGATGTCTTATTTTTTTACCTGTTCAATGCCATTTTTAATGGCTTGTATTCGATACCTTTAGTAATATTTTCCATAGTGGAAATATATAGTATAATTTATGTGTAATACAAAACACTTCTTATTTATAATTTTAAGGAGTGTAGTAACGAGGAACATAAGGTCAATAGTGATAGCAAGTACCTGCCTACTTGTATTGTTATAAAAAAAGTTAATGTTTTTACACCTCGAACATAAAATATTAAATTTTTAACACTAGGGTGTTCTTGACATTTGAAGAACACAATAAAATGTTGAAATTTCTTTGATTTTCAATGCTGTTCGTTGAACATTAATCTTTATTTTGGAATGTTTTGATTTTGTCTTCCCTAGGCACCTTGATTATTGAGACTTATTATGTTCATCCCACACATTTTTATGCTTTAACTCCCATAGTAAGCATTCAAAAGGAAGAAAAAGATGAAAGATGAAAGAAGCGCGTCAATATTAAAAAAAAAAGATTATTTAAGCGAAAATGTTTAATACAACAAAACATTTAAAATAGAGCAAAAATCTCTGGACAAACGCCTAAGTTGCATTTAAAGATACTATGTGAACTTTTCATACTTGTAACACCGTAATTAAACCGTTTGTCAACAAGATCAATGTTCAATTTTAATGTTTACAATTACAATGATAATTCAATTACAATTCATTTTATTCAATTACAGTTTAAAACACACATACATAATATTATTATTAATTATAATATAAATGTACAGATTGTCACAATTAACACACACGACTTAGTACAAAGCACCCTTGAGGTGATTTTTCACAAAAACGGCGCTATATAAATCATCCAAATATTATTAAATATTATTAAAGCATCTCTATTTAGTAACCATGTTTTCAGCATATATCTCAATCTATTTGGTGAACCACATTTTTAAAATTATTTGGTTACATGTTCGCTAATGCTTCATGTTACATATTTTGGGCACATTATATTCCAAGGTTAGCTGTCCGTAGTTATTGTAAGTTATGTTTTCGAACAAGAACTTCTTCATTCTTTCTAAATCTAGTATTATGCTCATGTTCCACTTTCCTCTTATATTCAGAGTCAGATATATGCTGAATCAATATTTTGTATCATAATAAGGACTGCATCGGTAAACAAAGAAAACGCTTTTATCTAATAATAATATAAGGAATTTAGCATGTCGTGATTCGCAATTATGTGACTCATCCACAAGACCATCGATATATTTATATAGATAAGGTGCATCGATGCCATCGGCAGAAAATCATAAAACAACGTGCTCTCAGTGTGCCAGATTACAGACCTATCTGTTATCTACCTGTGGCTGTATCGGTTTCAATGGCCATTATTTGTTTATTTAGCTAGAAGTATATTTGAGTGCCATTGTCAGACATAACCGGTCGGTCAACCTGCGGCCCACAGACAAGTTTAGTGTGAAAGTTCTCTAACGATTGCCCATTCATCGGAGACTGTTCCATCGAAAGATTATTATTTTGTTTTATGATCTTAACTGTAAAGCAGAAATCTAATTATTTTTGTTTGAAAACTATCGGAAGCTCTGGAATCTATGAAATTAGACTTGACACCTATATTATACATTACACCTATAGATACATACTCAATTAAATGTATTTTTCAAAACTAATAAAATAATAAAATCAACGACCAAGTTTAAAATACTTAGTTTTAACCACTTTTATTATTTAAAAAAACCAACATGTTTTATAAGCAATGCTTATTTTATCAGGGTTTATTTAAAAACTTATTTTTTACGTAAACCCCGATGCAAACATTGGTTACGAAATGTGTTGTTTTCTTTAAAGTATTTTATTAATTTTGAATAAGGGTGTCAAAAAATAAGTTTGCTGTATTTGTGTGTAAATGTATTGGGTTTTCGTATATGGCAATTACTTTGTGGTTTGATATACATACACGAGTATATGGTACTCAATTAAATGTATTTTTTCAAAACTAATAAAATAATAAAGTCAACGACCATGTATAAAATACTTAGTTTCATCCACTTTTATTTTTTTTTAAACCAACATGTTTTATAAGCAATGCTTACTTTATCGGGGTTTATTTAAAAACTTATTTTTTACGTAAACCCCGATGCAAACATTGCTTACGAAATGTGTTGTTTTTTTTAAATTATTTTATTAATTTTGAATAAGGGTGTCAAAAAATAAGTTTGCTGTATTTGTATAATGTATTGGATTTTCATAGATGGAAATTACTTTGTGGTTTGATATGCGAGTATATGGTAACATCATTGTATCTGGGTTCATAGATCATCGGTTCGAAACCCAAATATGGCAATAATAACAAATAAAAATTGCAGATCAATATTAATAGATTTAATTTAAAATGACACACATAACACCTTGTTTGAGGCTGAAGTATTCCTTCAGCATAATCATGATAAGAGACTACAATTGAAATCTTGCTTGAAATGATTTTAGCCATGTTTAGTAATAGGGTCTTATTATTCAGCCCTCTTCGACATCCTTCAGCCATTTTCGACATCCTTCAGCCTAATGACATTCCCCAAATTTGGAATGCGATAGATTCACTTCAACTGTAAACATAGTGCATTTTTTATCCTGTCTTTACGTACAGGCGACCTTCACGTTTGTCGTACAGACATTAACAAAAAAATATCAATAAAAAAATTTCAATCACGTTATTTAAATTATAATTTTTATTACAGTCATGGTTTGTTAAAATGCCTACATAAATATAACTCGAATTCTGTAATGAATAACGTCAATTTGTCCACAGAACGAATCTCACTGTAGACTTGAGGTGTTACTTATGAGAGGCGCTTTCTCACGATCAAATCGATTCTTTGTCGTGGCAAATAATATCTATAAGAGATACTAAATAATAAAGGTGTGAGTGATCTTTCTCATTCTTCAAGCGGATCTTTGATTACCACCTCATGGCCCACTTGATGCTTTGAATCGATCAATAGCTTGGGCCCTTCAAAATCTGACAGGGCCTCAGTCTAACAATGACAGACCTGTAGACCTACCAAGTCTCTTTAATCTAAAGGTCCTATCAGAGACCCAGGGAGAAAGTCGCTAGGAGAAATGCTATTTAATGCAGCTGTTTTGTATTGAGAAACGTATAGGTTGTTGTTCTTATGGGAGAGGTCCGAAGAATGCATTCAGAATAGACATCAAGTTTGTCGTAAGTCTTGAATATGGGAGAATTTTATGGAGGAACAAAATTGATTCCTTTGCAAGAGTCAGATTAATTTATCTGATAACAAAGGCTTAGTGTAAATTGAAGCCATAGAAGAGAGCCAAGAAAAGCGCAAGCAAAACTGGTGGAAAATTATATACTAAGTATAATACTTGCTGCACTTCTAAGAAAACGGTGTTCACAGCTTTCCTATCAAGAATTATAGAAAGTGTAAATTTTGTGCACCCAGGGAGAAAAGTGGGAAGACCCAGACTGAGGTGGGAAGACGAGGTAAGAGGGGATGCAGTACAGCTTCTCCAGGTAACAAACTGGAAGTCAGCCGCTGAAGACAGGAGAAGTTGGTGTCGAATTTTGCAGCAGGAGGCCAAAGCTAAAGGGCTATCGAAGAAGAAGAAGTAAATATTGTGCTTCTGTTACAAAAATATAAATAATATGGTTCGATGAAATCATGATCGATTTTTTTGTGTGAAGATCACACCTGAGTCGCAAATGCCTGAAGCAAGTGGGACTAACGCACTCTAAATCAAGAAATCTCTCGAATCCAAAGAAATGTGGGAGAAGATTGACGAAGGATTTAGGGTGTTATCTAGTCAACACTGACATCTCTGCATTCACTTCTAGCAAAGCTTCAATTCTGAATGATGAACTCACAGAAAGGCATATTGAAATTTTCTTTAACAATTCTGCAACAGTGTTCACGCAGGAACATTTTTTATAAAGCCATCGAAACTGCCTTCAAAAAAACTCGCCGTCTAATAATAATAACACTTTTAACAATAATAACACAAGAGAAATTATAGTGATTACCGCAAACGTGACAGGAATGCTTTCAAAATAAATTTCTCGCGTCAATCAAAAGATGATTTAGTTTTGAACCTTCACGTTGCCCTAAGGCCTAAGCCATGCAGCACTCACGCATTAATATTTTGAAATCAGTAAAAGAACTCATTACACTAGAGTAATTTAAAGCACTACATTATAAAGGTAATATGATTTAATACTTTAAAAAGGTAATTAATAACTGGCAACACCTCCATTTCGCCAAAATTTTAGACTATGATTAAAACTTTGTGAACACATTATCACTTAAGTGTTTTGAAAGATGCGTGGGTATTTATACATAAGACGTTATCTCAGAATCGTGCTAACGTTACTACTGTAAACAGATCATAATCGTTTATATTTTCACGATTCACGACGTGTGGTGCATTATACCGTACATTTCAGAAAGGTGATTTCACATAAAATTATTTATCACTGACAAATGAAGGACGCCGGAACTAAAAACCGAAATTATTGCAAAAAAATTAAGATTTGATCATTTATGCAATATTTTGTTTTTACATGAATTATTATTTCAATAACGTAAACATCGCCGAGAATGGTTCTCTTTCGTAAGATAAATTCGCAATATATAGATATTAATTTTTACTTATGGTATTTTAAATGTATTTTCCCGATGTGAAATTGCTCATCATTAGAATGGATGGAAGTGTAATGATGGAGTTTGAAAGGTAAATATTAAATGTTTCTTAATTGAAAGCCCAAACTTTATTTTTTTTTTTATTTATTTATTTATCTATAATAAAATATGTTTACAATGGTTTTATTTGTATGCCTGTCTCACTAGGGTATACCTGTGTCGAGACAGGCGTACAGGTATATAAATGAATATAGTAATTACAAGGATATTTCAGGTAAAATACATATTATGAATAGAATTAAAACAGAAGGGTGATTGGAAGGGTAATAAATCTTTTAAAGAGAGTTATTTTATAAATGTTGGAGATGGAGTAATGAAATCAATTCTGCCTAGTCTATTTATAGGTTAAATTTGACAGGATTCCATTATTTTCATTTGTTTTATATGGGTTAGGTTGTATGTGAATAGTTATTTATGTCTATGTGTGATTTATTTTACAGATATTTGTGATAGTGTGGCGTCCAATACTTATAATCCATTTTTTAATATCTTGTTTGAATTTTGTAAAGGAGTCACTTTGTCTGATCGTAGTTGGTAGTGTATTGTATAGTTTGCAAGCTATGTATTTAGAGTGTCTTTGCCCGTGAATTGCCCGTGAATTGCCCGTGAACTGTGAATGTTCCGTGACTTTTGAGTTGGAATTAACGTTGCGAAAGAAATTAGTTGCATATTTGTGAAAAGCATTAACGGCTCGCCACAATTTACAATAAAAACATGTAAATTAGTTAAATACCACTACCTCTTTTTATTTATTTTATTCACACTCTACAGGTTTCGGAAGAACCCTTCCTTCGTCAGGAGAATATTTAAATAATTTATCTTTTAGTCCTATTCTAGACATATTTCCAAAACACTGCTCTAGTCTTCCCGGAAATCCCATTATTAACTCTTGCTCTCAAACACCTAAAATCTACGTATACGTCTGTCAATATTCTGTACCGTAGGCTAGTTCTAATATTCTCCCGACGATGGAAGGTTTCATCCGAAACCGGTAGAATAAAATAAAATAAAATGAATAAAATAAAATTAAGTGGTCTATAACAAATTTATATAATAAAAATAATAATTGGATAATTTGTATAGCGCCGTTTTTGTGAAAAATCACCTCAAGGGCATTTTACCGTTTATTATGAATTCTTAGGCTCTAACTAATTTTATTATTTACAAATAGATACGGGACATGCTTACCTGGCAGGTCACTTCCGATACACACACTTTATTAGAATGTTTTTATTAATATGTTTTTATTGTAAAATAGTTGCATCGGTTTAGGTATTCAAGAAACATCTGGGCTAACTTCAGGTTGCCGCACTCGAAGATTCTCAGTAATTCCCTATCGAGAGACCACAATTTAGAATCGAAACGTTACATACTTGAAATGTCTTTAGCCATATTTAGTTTATATGTTTAGTTTCATATTTAGTGACATCACCCTCAACTCCTTTCTCCGCCCTCTTTCTTTAGGCTCTCTATCCCACTGACTGTCTCCGGGATTGTCAGAAAATTTAAGTAAATTGAACCTGATTTCAGTCAGGAATAACCAACGCACATCACAGACAGCGGAAGTTATACCATTGAATTTCTCAAATTCAACACATAATTTCACTTCCGTTACACCCTTCCCTCTCCAATCTGTTATTTCGGTTTCCTTTCTTCATCTCATTCCATGATTGGAGTGATTACTGACAGCTCGTACCCCATAATATACCATCCTCGCTTCTTTCACACTCGCTTATACACCTCCGCTCTTTAACTTCCCTCTCTCTGTCATCTGTCATTAGTCATTAGTCATTAGGTTATTAGTATCGGACGTGCCAACATTTCTAGTTCAAGATGTTAGCTTATTAGGTTTCGCTTGGTTTTGCCGGCTGCTATCAAACACCTGATCAAGTTATCTTAAGAGCGAATCAAATCTGTTTGATTGTCGTTGTGGATGGTCCATTTCATTTTTATTGTATTGTTTTTCTTTGTTACAAACGGTTGAAGCGTTATACGTGGTGAACATTAACTGTTTTTCTAAATGGTCTTCGGAAAACGTTACATAAAGATCGGGAACTGAGGACTGCTCCAAATAACAGAGTTTTAAAAGTAATAAAAAAAATACTTTTTGTTATGGGACAAACACTGTTAGATGAATCTTATTCACAGTAGTATAAAGGTGTTATTTTTATTGCACACGTCGTTTCTATGCACCTATAATACGCAGGTCAATTCCACCTACCTTAGTTACCATTGTCTTAACTCCTGAAGTATTTACAGATTTTGACGTCAACTAACTTTAAAAAAGTCAGATTCACGGTATGTTTAGAAATCTTCTCGTTTATCATTAGTTTGTCAATATATTCGCTGTTTTAGAACGCATCCCGACATGAAATACTGTTTTTAAAAAGGTTAAAAGACTCGTAAATAAAAACTTCAAGAACTGACAAATCTTTCGTAAAAAACACGCAAAGGTGGTCGATGGATTTTTGGAAAATATTATATTTATTTGTAAGTGTCAATGGTAAACTTTTAAACACAAATACAAAGCGTGATGTTACCACTTTCTAGCACTGATCGAATCAAATATCTCGCAGTATCTAATACAAAAGGAGATAGAACAATTCTTACGAGTCTGTCTCAGTTTGCACAAAGTACACAAAAATGCTCAATGCGCCGTGTACTCAAAAGCACAGTCTATGGTCTATTAACAAGAGCCTCTATCTCCCTTTGTCCAGAGTGAGTTTTCGGGATTTCAACAAGAACGACAGAAGAAACACATTCATCCAATGCAGCGATTACTCGCCGTCATTAATATACTGTCGTTTTTAATACTCTCTTTTAAAAAGTAGATAACCGCAAAAAACTAGAATCTTGTTCTGGTATAAAGAAACTAACCGCTGCTCCATAAAATCAAACAGAAGCAATTTAACTTCTAATTATGTAATTGGTCGTATAATAATTGCATTTCACCTACCGTGTGAATTTATCTTACCAAACTGAATCGATCATTCGTTTCGAGAAGACCCAGTCGTGTGAAGTAGAGTACACCGTTTGGCATATTACAATTCTGTATTGGTATGAAATTTAAATTAGTATCTATCTAATATTTTTTATAAAACTGATATTCCGTGTAGTTGCCATGCGATTATTCGATCTTAAATAGCTTAATTATGTCGTACCAAAATTTGGTAGGTGTACGTGTACAAGATATTTACACCATTTGTCACGTTGTAAGGCTTTACGAAGGCTAACAATTTCATGTCGTTTTTTGATTCTATATGATGATCTCTCATCAGGGATATAATATTCTTTATCTCTTGCGTTAGAAATAAGCAAATATCTGTGTTCCGTCAGTGAAATTACAGCTCTTCCACGTAGTTTATTGAACCCACCAAGCTAAAATACCTACGTAATATATTTTATGACAACATTTAAGTATTGTTATTACCCCCATAACATCTCATTGAAATATATTTATGATCAGTACAGTTCTAAGATCGTAATGTCGCTCGATATTACAGAAAATTACAGTCTGATTCCGACGGAACGAGTCCGCAGATTACCGCTGAATCTGTCATCGGAAAAACTGCCACAATTTTCAGGAGCATTGACATCGGTTTGTGGAGCGTGTAATTATGGTTGTTTATTCTTGTCTCGTTATTGCTATTGCCTCATTATCTCTGCCTCTTCCTCTTGCGGTTCGAGAAATGGTGAAGTGTTATTATTTATTGTTGTGGTTCAAGATCTGGTACGTCGGCGTCGGCATTGATCTTTGAAGTTTGAAGACGTTCCATGTGGCAGAAAAAAGGCAATATATATCACACATCGTGTTGGTGTTTTGATAGCATCTCAATCGTTTTGTGTTCTCCTTTTGTGACCCATATTAGTTTATTTGCATTTTGATTGCGGTGTTACTTTCTATTCAACCTTCATCGGGGTCAGTCATTCTTCTTGATCCTATAGACACTTTCTCAGTTTTAGGACTTTGTTGTTCCGCGTAATGGGTTGTACTTCTTAATTACGTTCCATATATACAACGCAAATACATGCCACGTTAACACTTTTTAAGCAATGTTGAAATTGAACCTGAATTTCTCAAGAACCTTGGCAGCTAAAGCACTAGATAGTGTTTCAACACATCTCCTGTACACCCATTTCGCAATAGAATAGTAGGAACTATTGTGAAATTTCATGCAATTGAACAAGGGGAATTTTAACTCACTTTGAAAACCGTTACCATTGGAAAAGGCAATCTCGTGAGTTCAAAATAGAAAAGACATTTTTACTTTTTTGAACATCAAAGGCGCAATAATTCATACTACTCCAGGGGCCTTTAGACTATGGATCCGTGCTTTTATTCATTTTGCACATTCAATATGAGCTTTGGTAATTTCAATTCGTGGACATTCATCTAAAAGCTAAACTGTGTGTTGATCTGTCCTTGACTGCTATGTACTGGATCTATGACATCAATTACATAAATTAGTCAACAATAAGCTATTCGAGATTACAAGGCATACGTAATACAAGCAAACATAAAGTTAAAAAATGTGGCAATAACAGCAGTGCAAACATTCCTTCTGTATTCCAAAAGTATATACTTAAAAAAATTCAGTAATAATAGTTATCTGTATGAAAGGGAAATGGCCAATTATTTACACGTTGACGTGTTCCATTATGATTTCCTAGTATCTATATGACCACACATACTATCGGATTTGTATCTTTTATCCTTTACCAGAAGACATTGAGTCTGATAGGTGTTTTTTGTGATCTTTTATGAATCGACCAGTTTTTGTGGTTTATTTTCTAAATTGGTTTTTTTTTGCTCTCAACATGGAGTGGTCCAATTTGGATTAACTTCAAATCAGTTGCGCCATGGAGGTCTTTGTTTTACCTTTCGTCGCAATTCGTGATCTTTTCTTACGATTACGGATTTCACTACTGAATGGGAATAGATTTGGATATCCACCAATGAGTGACGGCTTAATTGGGCACAATTGTTATTTCAAATAATTGTCATAACTGTAATAACATCATTACGACAAACTGTATATTTACCTCTTCTTCTTTATGCTCGCCTGGTTACCGTTGATCGATGGTCTCAAGTATGGTGCGTCAATTTTTTGTTTGTTTGTTTAGGGAACTTTTAAATCATGGACTAAAAATGGAGTGAAATGTGAAAAATAACGAAAACAGTGTTGAGTAAAGCCTTGATAAAGGAGTTTTAATGTTAAAGTAGAGACAGTTACACCAGTGTTGTGCCGAAGTATTCTTCAAGATGATGTGCAACAAGGAACAGATTACCAACTTAATGGACAAATTTAATGTGGTAAGTTAAGTTTTTTTTAAAATTTAATATCTTTACAGGCTTCCTTCCACACCGGCAAACAATTTGATAGAAGAAAAATCCCAAAAGAAACAATGCTGCAACTGCTAAACAAACAATTTGATAGAAGAAAAATCCCAAAAGAAACAATGCTGCAACTGCTAAACAAACAATTTGATAGAAGAAAAATCTCAAAAGAAACAATGCTGCAACTGCTAAACAAACAATTTGATAGAAGAAAAATCCCAAAAGAAACAATGCTGCAACTGCTAAACAAAAAATTTGATAGAAGAAAAATCCCAAAAGAAACAATGCTGCAACTGCTAAACAAACAATTTGATAGAAGAAAAATCCCAAAAGAAACAATGCTGCAACTGCTAAACAAACAATTTGATAGAAGAAAAATCCCAAAAGAAACAATGCTGCAACTGCTAAACAAACAATTTGATATAAGAAAAATCCCAAAAGAAACAATGCTGCAACTGCTAAACAAACAATTTGATAGAAGAAAAATCCCAAAAGAAACAATGCTGCAACTGCTAAACAAACAATTTGATAGAAGAAAAATCCCAAAAGAAACAATGCTGCAACTGCTAAACAAACAATTACTTTTCTGTGTTTCTTAAAATTTGCTTTCGTGCAACAATTCGACAAAATAATGCACATGATCTTAAATTTGAGTGATAAACAGGAAATGGTAAGATACTCGATATAAGGAATATATATATATATATATATATATATATATATATATATATATATATATATATATATATATATATATATACGAATCTAAGTTAGAAATTAAAACATGGATATCAAGAGAAAAAATATTTTTTTTTCTTTTTTACATAAGCTCCACACAGGAGGCCCTGAGGAAAATAATTCCCATCACGACCTTTGTCATCTTTGAGGGTGCTGTGTGGAGGTTCTTTTTAGGAAATGAAGGAGAGGAAGTACTGGGTAGGAAAAAGGTATGAGGGGTGGGTAGGAATTGGGGGATCAGTTTATCCAGAAGTGACGGATATAAGAATCTATCCCTCCCACTGCGGTGAGTACTGTTGGAGAGGTCAAAAAGTCTTCATCAACCAGTCTCTCCTGATCGGGCCTGCCACGCAGTTGGTGGGCAGACGCATCTGCCGCTAAGATGCGGACAAACCTCATCCCATGAACCCGGACACCCCTGCTAGACACCTCCCAAATTATAAATACATAATATATATGTAAGGGTACCTTCTTAGCAGAGCTGCATTTTCAATTTAATTGTATTGCATATCTTTGTTGTAATATCTATGATATCATAAAACTTTCATAGCGGTCAATAGTTAATTTTTATGGAAAATATTTGCAAGAAATGAAACGTTGTAACTATTATTATCACTAATCAAACACACCATTATTCAAAGATAAATTGAACTGCATCATTAATTGCAACCCGCTGACAGCTTCCTTGGTCGTTAAACGTAATAATACTAATAATATAGACTTTGTGAAATAATCTAAATATCTATTAGCAAATGTTCAGGCTGTTGATTGATGAATGTCAAACGCTGTGCATGAAACCTGACAGTGGTAATGAATGTTCGACAACGTAATTTGAAAGCCTTAATGAGTCCACGAGATGTTTACTAATGTTACGGTTCCGACCCTCCAGCAAAAATTCTTAGTTAACTCTTCAAATGCTAATGACGTGCAGGTACGCCTACCTTGCACAACCGTCAGTCGCCAAGGCGCGCAGGCACGCAAGTGATATGACGAGGAAATTCATTAAGCCGCGGCAATCCGCATTTCTACCGATTTATAACACATTTTTCTTGAACACTTTCAGTTTTTAAGTTTCTAAAATATATATTTTATTTTTGAAGATAATATCTGTATATTGTCCAGCTGAAACGGTAATTATATGAAATTCACTCGATAGAAAAAAATAGCTCCTAAAATTATTAAAAAAAATATTTTGTTCTGTTAATTAAGGTGATCCAATAGTCCAGGAAAAAATCTAAATCGGAATTCACGCCTCTTTGTGGGAGGAGCTTAAAAATACTTGAAAAAAGCTTTTGGAAAGGTATTTGAGAATTTTTTTTGCAGGTTGATTTCGGAAAGGTCTGTAGAAAACATTAACTCCTTTTTTACGCATTAATTATTGTAATAACAAGGAAAATTAAAATTTATTTCATGGAACCAAGCGACGCGGAGTCTAAGACGTCTATTCCCGTCGAAGCCGGGGCCGAACAGATTCAAAATGGGTGTGGCAAGTCTGTAGTCCTTAGGTGGACGGCATAAGGTTCACTTTGAAAATCCAAATTCCTCGACTGCCGGCCATATTGATTGATGTCAAAAATGACAACGCGAAAATGCATATTTTATTTTATTATATGAAATTCGGGCGTAAATATATTTTGGCGATTTTGGTGGTTTTGATGAGATGAATGTGGGTAAGATTCAATGATGGCGGCCGCTATTTCCGTTCAGCGATCCGCGTGGTTATACTTACTTCACACTTCTCTGATCTGACTCCATGGGTTACCAAATACACCAAAAATGAAAGGAATGTTTCTGAATACTGAAGTTAAATTTATTTAAATTACGAAACACTACAAGTATTAACTTGGAAGATTTATAGGTAAGATACTCGAGCAAACAGCTAGCGCGTCAGGTAGCCGAGAAACGAATGAATTCCGTTGAACGGAATTCGCGCAGGCGCGGCGACTGAGTTGCCCGCGCATGAAACCAATTATTAGGCTGTTGAGTATCATTCCCTACAATATATTTTTTTACGCCCGATTTTTTTTCGATTATTATAAAAGAAACCAAACATTCCACATTAAACAATAAAACCGTATCCGAAAAGAGGTTTATAAGTAGGAGAGTTTGCACTTGAAAATGTTTTTTTACCTAATACTTTTATTTTTTTCTAGGCTTATTAAAAGACTTGTAAAAAAACATTTTTAAAGGCCAACATATGTTCTACACGCAGTATTTAATTGAAGCATCTATAATACTTCTAAGCGATCAAATTTTCAAAACAAAAATACGTTATTTTGTATGATTTTGCATTATTTCGCATGGCTTCACCTTAACATGTTATAGCTACGAAAAAATCACAGGGTATCTTTAAATACAACGTAAGCATCGAACGCGAGGGGTTTTTGCTCTATTTTAAACGAGTCGTTTTTATTAAATATTTTCCCTTCATTATAATCGTTTTTAAATATTAGCTCCCTCTTACATTCGTTTTTCCATATCTCCCTTTCTTCTTCTTTTTGAACGCTTACTACCGAGCCTTAAAATAAATATATATTTTTGATTCAGTAACTGCAGGCCAACCTCAATTTGTAGTTTTTATTTTACTTACATTTGAGCAAATAGACTTCGACAATTGGATAAAGCTTTAAGTTGTAACGCTTAGAGGAGCGGGAAGGAGAAGGAGATGGAGAAGAGATTAAAAACGGTTTAAGCAATTTCAAGCAACGTTTCGATACTGAGTAATAGTCTTTCACCAGGCCGATACGGAGACTCTCTGATTTACTATTTGAAGAGTAGCGTTCAACAGGTTAAATATAATGATAATTTAGCCTTCGTCGAAATTCAGTTCATGGAAAAGTATGTGGCGTTCAACAGGTTAAATATAATGATAATTTAGATATCTGCTAATTATGCTGAAGTTATTTTTAAACTACGGGGTGTTCTGATATTTTGATAAGCTGTCAGTAGTATCACAGGTTGTTGTTTTAATTTGGTAATTAATCATACCATTCCTTCCGTTGGGCGATTTTCTTTCGATTACAGAAAGATTGAAATTTTAGTAATTAAAATATTTTCAAATCACAAATGTTTTATTTAAATAGTAGAAAGAGATTGATTTGAAATTTACTTGTTAATTAATCTAAAAAATATGCAAAATATTATCAGTTTAGATATCTTTACAAATAAAACAAAAATTTTAACAAAACAAAAAAACGACTTCAAAAAATGCACTAAAAAGTAAAAAAATAATTTCGTATTCTTCTACAACTTCATAATCAACTTACTTTTTCTACTCATCAATATGTAGGTACGATAGTTATTTTTGGAGTCGGTGTCAGTCAAGGTAGGTTTGTAACTACATACATAGTTATAGGTGAGATGTGCTTGTGTCGCACAAGCGACTTGACGAGGTGAGAGGCGAGAGCGTGGCCGCGGCGTGAGGGGAGCTGTCAAGTGAACACGCCGGGCCGGGTACCTTTGCTGACACCGACTCCAAAAATAACAATCGTACCTACATATTGATGAGTAGAAAAAGTAAGTTGATTATGAAGTTGTAGAAGACTACGAAATTATTTTTTATTTTTTAGTGCATTTTTTGAAGTCGTCTTTTTGTTTTGTTAAAATTTTTGTTTATTTTTTGATTTTTAGTGAATCTGGCCCCCTAGCATGGTCGATCGATATAGGTTTTATCGAAAATGTCGGTAACTTGAAATCGCCCCCGAGCACGACTGCAGGCCAGTAACGAAGAAATAACATAATAAATTAAAAAATACACTTTGTAAAGCACAAGCACCTGGTTGGCTGTTTAATATCAATTCTGATAAAAAGTGGTGCTTTACAAAGTGTATTTTTTAATTTATTATATAATGTCACACCACAAAGTATTTGCTTCCTTCGATAATAGAAGAAATAACAGTTCACGTCAAATGAATTAGGAAACCTTGGTCGTTGTGAACTGTTGCTTGTTCGTTAGCGGCCTGCAGTCGCGCTCGGGAGCGATGACAAGTTACCGACATTTTCGATAAAACCTATATCGATCGACCATGCTAGGACCCCTGAAGTAAACTAACTAATATATATGAATATGGGTAGGCCTACTATACGTGGTGCTCATATGAGACAGACATAATTTGACCATAACGACGTTAGGGTCAAATTAAGAGATTCGGCCGAGCTTCGTTAATTTGCTCCTAAGAATTGAAGAGTTCCGTTACTTTGTCATGGATCTGATAATCAGAACCACGAATATAAATCATGATAATATTTTTGGCCGTGAAAATCTCAGACCATACCAGAAGTAGGAGGAATCAAAAAATGTCATACATATATTAACTCAGAAATGTTTGTCCATCTCACAGAAATACAAAGGTAGTATTGTGCAGAATTTCAACCTATCTGCATCTGGGTACCCCTTCCTGTTGGTACCATAATGTTTAGTTACGTCCTGTTATATGACAGTATAATATATTATCATCATCGTTGCTCTTGTACAAATGGATAAATCAAATAAGTTATGTGTATTATACAACTATACAATCAATGTAATAAAAGTAAATAAAAACAGAAAATAATTTATATTGTTCTGAACAATTTATTCATGATTATGCAAATGTATTGCTGGAATTTAATGCTTAGAATCGTTCATTTATCATTATGTTTTTTTCAATCGCTACTTCTTAAAATAATTCTAAATTGAATGCTTCCTGATTGCTACCCATTACCCATTACCCGCCACGATTAACCGCATGCTATTATTTTCTTGTTTTTAGTATGTAAAAAATAACTCAAACGCAATGCAATGACAAACTGTTGAATTCGGTCCTACATATACAATATACCTACACTCTGTTAACTTAGGTACTTTTGTACCTAGACAGCGTGCAGTTGGCAATACTTTCAAGGAAGTAGTAGATGTGTTCAACTGCACGGAATGTAGTTTTAAGAAGGCTACAATAAAATAACTCAATAGTTATAATAAATGACAGCCTGATGCTATTCTTCTGCACGATTTTTTTTAATAATTTGAATAGTATATTTTGCTTCATGATTACTGAATACTATTTCACATCATTATTATGAATGTAGCATGTTTGTCAAAACCCCTACAGGCATACAATAATATGAATAACTAGCGAATTCCCGGCATGCGTTGAATGCCACTTAAGCCGCCACTACCCGAATTTCTACCGATTCTTACGTATCTCCCTTAAACACGTTAAGTTTTAAAGCTTTTAAAAAAATATGTTATTATTGCAGATAATATCTAGACGTTCTCCGCGCCGAAACGCAAATTATATAAAATTCCCTCGATAGAAAAAAAACCGCAAGTATGCTCCAAAAATTATTATAAACACGTTTGTTTCAGTTATTTTACAAGTTATATGTTTGAAAAAATTCACAGTGTTTCTTTAAATGCTGTTTAAGACAACCCCCGCGAGATTTTTGCTCTATTTTTAACGAGTCGTGTTATGTTAAACATTTTCACAATTGTCGCAACGATTTTGTCGCTTTAAATACTAGCGCGCTCCTCTAACATTCGTAATTTCATATCTCTCCATCTTCTTCTTTTTGAGCCAGGTTGCGGCGCCTTAATAAAGATCCTGCGTATCCTTTCCCATTCGTCCCGTTCCCCTTCTGCCTCCCCTTCCTCACGCGATCCCACTCCACCTCTCCACTCCCCACTCCCATCCCCCGTTTCCCCCGTTCCACAACTCACCTCCCGCGTTCCCCTTCCCCCTCCTGCGTTTCACATATTCAGTCCCGGTACGTTCGGTTTTCAAACAGCTCGCGTGCCACCTATTGCAATTTTTTAATTCTAGGGCATACCAGCAAACCTTCGCGGGCGTGCTCAAAACAACTCACCAAAGATTCATCGCAATCGGACGAATAGTATAGGAAATAATTTCATTACGTCAGAGCTCCCAGGAGCTTCCCTAAAAAGATCCTCCACACATCATCTCAAAGATGACATATAACCAGAGGGATTTTTATCCTTAGGGCCTTTTGTGTGGTACTAATGTAAAAATAAATCTTTGATTGGTAACAAGTAAAAAGCAACCAAGTTACTTTAAAAAAATGTTGCTTCAATTATTATTTAAACTAGAATTTCCGTTTGGCAATCATTTTATTATGCGAATATTTGCATTTTTCGTTGCCGAGTGGGTACAGGAGGATGCAATCTTATTATTTCAACAGATGGCCATGAAATACTGATTAATTTATTGGAATACCCAATGAGAAATTTAAGGAAATAATACTCCTTGCTAAATAACATTATTCGTTCGCTAATAAAGATGATCGAATTCAGTACTTGGTTGCCTCGTAAAACCGTTGGAGTTGTTAGGAAACACTGCTGAAAAAAGGCCAAGGAAATTTTTATTTCACGAATTGCGACCTCCGATCTTTGCAAAATTATTTTATTGAAAATTATATCTTCAAGATCCAAATAAGGATGATGCACCTTCCTTCATACCACCTTCTCTTCGTGTTACTCTTGCGTTAATGCAATACTGACTTTTCAATAAGCACTTTAAATAATTTAAATCCAACATGCTACATTTAGTTACATAATTACTGCGTTTTTATATTTCTAAATCTTTTAAAATCTTAAAATCAATATTAAGAACGAGTCGTACCAACTACAAGTTTGTTTTTGCAACATACATACGCATAATGCCATGCAATTTTCTTTTATATAAAATTCCAGAAGGTAGCCGGGACAGGTAACCCGATAGTTGATCCCCCGACAGTTGGCCCCACGAAATTGTAATTATTATAAAATTATAATTTTTTGTGCATTATTAACCAATTTAAAACCAAAGTAACTTTAATCATAAGTTAGTATGGATATCAAACGAATTTATTTACATTCCAGATTTTTGTACTTATATACTGGTATATCTTAATATATAAAACAAAGTCGGGTTAGTTACACTATTTATAACTCGAGATCGGCTGGACCGATTTTGATGATCTTTGATTTGTTGGATTTGTCTCCGCCCCGGATAACAGAATAACCATTAAAACATAGCAAAAATTCACGAAAAAGAAAGTTATGAAGAAAATTAATTTTTTCATACATTTTGTATGGAACGAATTTTCATATTTTGAAAGAACTGCTGCAATATTATGATATGTATAATATTTAACTGTGCGTGAATTCCAAAAATTCAAAAACGTCAAATGTCAATGCACTGATTGTTTTGCTTTTATTCTTAATCATATAATGCTGCCCCTCTTTCTTATACACTAAATTTCAATAGTCGAAAATGAGACAAACGGTGAACGTATGTCTCTGCACCCCTCCAAAGGAAAAATACAAAAATAATAAATCTCTGAAATGAAACGCATTTTTTTACGTAAGCTCCACTCAGGACCTGTGTCATCTTAGGGGATGCTGTGTGGTGGGTCTTTTTAAGGAAGGGTAGGATAGGAAGTTCTGGGAAGGACAAAGGCATGGGGGGTGGGTAGGAATCGAAGGTCAGTGAATCCGGGAGTGAATCTATCCCTGCAACTGCGGTGCAAGGCCATTGCCTTGACGGGAATTGACCTTTTACCATAACTTTTCGAGCAGGACTCTTTCGACCCACTGGATGAGAGAATCCGGCTGGAAAGGTCAAAAGGCCTCCCTCAACCAGTCTCTCTCGATCCGGTCCGCCACGCAGCAGGTGGACAGACGCATCCACCGCCAAGACCCGCACAAAAGTCACCCCATGAACTCGGGCACCCCTGCTAAATCACCAAACGTAGCGAACCACTTGGGGTGACCTATAGCAGAGGTGTTGGTTACCCAATAAATGGTTCCCGGGGCGGCGGCACCCGTACCAGCTTCCTTTCAAAAATTCCCGTAAGTAAGTGGAAAAGTAAGAAAATCACAAAAAAGATAAATCCGCACACAACGCCATCTCTGCTACTGACAAAAACAAAACACGGTCAGTTGGGCATCAATAATTGCTTCGTTGTGTAATTTTTAACTTAATGAAAAAACTTAATTTAATTTAACAGTTATTGATTCTGAGGCGGTACGAATTTGTCGGGTAGTACACTATAAAGTATATAGAAGACAAGTAGTTTTATCCTTAATGCATTTGGAAGAAAATGTATTTCATACTTTATAAAATTTTTAATGCATACAAATCAAGAATAAAAATATGGCTTAAAGAAGACATTGAAAAAACCCCAATAAAGACAATAATTAAATAACTTTAGTTCACTTCGGCGCAGGACCCCTTAGTGAGGAGGACTAAGAGATACAATATCTATTCTTAAATTCATCATTATATTTTATATAGACAAAAATTTATTAACATTAAACATTGAAAAAACCTATTATATACCTTTTAGTATAAATAACAAAACATTACCTCCTATCGCCTTAAATATTAAAATTCATTCTAAAAAATGCACCACTAAAATATTAACATGCCAAAATAATGACTTTCTATGCATAGCAAATAAAAAAGAAATAAAATATTTGGGTGTAATAATAGGTAGTAACCTTAAGTGGAAGACTCAAATTACCAATACTATATAAACAGATTAAGAAAACTTATATACATATTTATTAATTTAAGAAATATACTTAACTTAAAAATTCTTAAAAATATATACTATGCTCCAGCCCATTCGATAATACAATACGGTATCGTTGCATGGGGAGGAGCTTACAAAAATTAAATTTTTCCATTGAAAATTTCTCAAATTAATACTCAGATTAATAATCAAAATTATTACTAAGAAACCATCAAAATATTCAACCTCTCAACTTTTTCAAGACTTTCAAGTCCCACCTCTAAAAAATACGTATATAAAAAATACGCTGCTTCAAATACATAAAGACTATTCTAAGAAGTCGCACCACGCCATGGTACGCTTTGAGACTTTGAGAGCAATAGGCAAAACACAGTAGGTCGCTTGTGTACGCCATTAATGCATACCAGTTTTGCGCAACACTACTACACGTACAATGGAGTGGTGTGGTTTAATCAACTAGCAATAGAGCTAAGATTAGAACCTGACTACAATAAATTCGGGAGCAAGCCGGCTTTAGACAAAAATACTCTACCCTGGACCACATACACACGGTGAAACAAATAGTAGAAAAATATAATGAGTATAATAAGAAACTATACATGGCATTCATCGATTACTCCAAAGCTTTCGACAGCATAAGACACATAGCTATATGGGATAGCCTTGAACAGCAGGGGATACCTTTAAACTACATCAATATTATAAAAAACATATACTTGAACTGCGAAGCGAGGATCCAACTAGAAACCTTGGGAAAAAAGTTCAAGATCGAGAGAGGAGTAAGACAGGGAGACCCTCTATCACCAAAATTGTTCTCGGCTGCTCTGGAAAGTATCTTCCGCAAACTAGATTGGGAAAAATATGGTATCAACGTACAAGGTGTAAAACTTAACCACCTAAGATTTGCGGACGATATAGTCCTATTCGAGGAAAACCCAATGCACCTAATTAGAATGATAGAATCACTAAACGAGGAAAGTGTGAAAGTCGGCCTATGTATGAACAAAGACAAAACAAAATTGCTTACAAACTCTGAACCAGTAACTATAAAAATTGACAACCAACCACTCGAATATGTGTCAGATTACATCTATTTAGGACAGATAATATCTCACAAAGATCAAACCACTAAAGAAATCGAGAGAAGAGTAGCAAATGGATGGAAGAAATACTGGTCTTTGAAAGAAGTCTTGAAATCTAAGGAGCTAAGTATGCAAATAAAAAGGAAAGTCTTCAACACGTGTATACTTCCAGTCATCACCTATGGATGTGAAACTTGGGCACTCACCAAACGCCACAGAGAAAAGTTGGAACGCTGCCAGAGAGCCATGGAGAGAAGTTTGACAGGAACAAGGAAACATGACAGAGTGAGAGGTAGCACAATAAGGGAGAAAACTAAAGTTGCCGATGTAGTTACCCGAATAGACCAACAAAAGTGGAGATGGACAGGACACATGATACGCGATCCACAAGAGAAATGGTGCAAAAATGTCACTGACTGGTATCCCAGAGATGGCAAGAGAAGTAGAGGACGTCAACACATGAGATGGGAAGATGACCTAAAACTCACTGCTGGACATCAATGGAGAAGAGTAGCGCGTGACAGGTCCCAATGGAAAATGTTAGAGGAGGCCTATGCCAAGAGGCAAACTGAGCTTCGGGATATACTATAACAAATAAAATCATGTCTAATACATACCTAACAGAAGTCCAGAATAAAAAGGCTTATTATTATTATTATTATTATTACAATAAATTCAAAAATAAATTAAACAATAATTTATGGTTAAAATAATTTAGCGGCTAAAATAATTTAGCCACTTAGAACCGCATTAACTGTTAATTAACAATACTTATTTAATAATTTATTTTATGTATGTTATTTTATTTTTTTATATATTTGATTTATGTAAGTACGTACCTATATATAATTTATAATTTTTAATTTAAAAAAAACATTTAAAAAATATACATATATTTTCTCTTCCCTTTACACACGAGTAGTTAAACTATTGTAAAGTTAATATATTATATACATATATATGTTTAAACTGTTTTCAATCAATGTTGCATGTTAGTATTTAATGATTTGAGTTTAATCCGATTGTAACCTGAAAATGTAATAACTCATGATTATATTACATGTATATGTATATAAAAATTAAAAAAAGAAATACAATTATTTTACATTAAAATTTAAAAAATAATCGGCGTAGTTTGCGCCATAAGCTTTAAGCATGCTTAAAAAATTAGTTCAAATTCTTGCATTTTCTGGGACATCTTTGCCATCATTTCCGCGACCTTAAATAGCCTATTTTCTCTTCTTAAATAATATTTTTCATTACGTTTACATCAGCCTTTAATTCAGTTGAATCTCATGATCTGTTATTTATACACGGTCACCATTAAATGCCTTAGGGATATCACTCCTACAACAATAGTCGATAGTCTAATTATGTAAGTCCTTCCTCTGTTAGTTTCGTGCCTCAAAGCCATACATCAGGGTTGGCATTAGTAGTTACTTCATTGTTGGTAGCTAGGATAGCCTTGCTTCCTTTGCAAACATTTAATTAGCGACTGCTGCATTCAATTCTATTTCCATTGATTTTCTACTTTCACCATTCTATGTTCGCGTATCCGCAAAGATACTGTCTATCTATATCTACTTGTAAAAATCATCAAATCACTAATCCAGAGACTTATCTTTTTCTCAATCGTGGTGTTCATGACGCTTGTAACGGCTTTGCATACTTTTGTCATCATTTTCTACCCCTTCTGTTCGGGTCCGAGACTTACCGCTTTGACAAGGCACTTGCAGGCCGTCAGGGTATTCCTATCCTGTACTACTTCAGCTATCTTCGTCCATTGCTCGCACATTCTTTGTAACAGTTTTTCCCAGCTTTGTCTGGAAGGCTAGAAACTGGATGTCTTCCTTCTGGAATTGCCGCCCTATTTTGCGCGGAAGCCGCTTTTCGGCTCTGCTTGCATTCTGTTTATGTTTAAGATTTCTTCATCTGCGGATTTCCATAAATTATGCAGGGGCTCGTTGCCATGCACACGTAGGGTCGTTGAGCGTATTTTCCGATCCAATATTGGTACACATACCACTCCTCTCAAAAATCTCATTTCAGCAGCTTGGATTATTCTATTCATCTTCTAACTTGATAATTAATGTAAAAAAAATAATATCGTAATTTTATTTTACTTTAATTTAAAAATATAAGTGTAAACACCCTCCCATCTACATCATTAGTCATTGTCATTGGTAATAAATAAAACATTACGAAATCTCTATAAACATTCGATAATGAATAATACATTTTCCACTTTAATCTGGGTCTTTCGTTTCATGAACAGGTTGACATTACTATTCCCCTCACACAACACAATACCTACACAACAATGCAGGCTTTGTGTTGCAGCAACCGCACTTAAAATACAATGCAATCCAATGCACTTGTCCAACAATAACCATTTGGCAACACCGAATCTGCCGCAGGCTATAATATTTAACGAAACGCATTAAAGCGAGTAGGAACTACTTATCAATAATATGAATAATGTTTTGATTCAATTGTAGAAGATTCAGCTCCACGATGAATTCCACTCATTTCGCCCTCGTTCCAAAGATAGTCGATCAGAGACAGGCAAGTCATTCTAATTACGAGAGCTCGCCAGACAAAATCTAAAGCTTCCCAGTTACAAGGATGTGTGTCCTTTTCCTTTTATACCATGTTTGTGTAGTATACAATTACAATAAACAGTCACTGTGGTTTCAAACCATGTACCTATTTCATGTAATATTTTTTTTCTTTCAAATAAAGAATTATACAATATAAAATGAAACAATGCAACTTTGTATAAACCACTTATAAAATGTGCAAATCCGACCGGTTTCGGAACAAACGTTCCTTCGTCAGGGAAAGCTTATACTAATTTGACAGTTTAGAACAATGTTTTATTAGGGTAGGGGTGGAGCCGTTGTTAGTTAATAATGTAGATTGGGTGGGTAGGTATTAGTGTAGAGTGGGTGGGTAGGGGAACAAATCCATGATTCGGCTATAAAAAGTTGAAAAAGTAAATAATAGGGGTGGAGCCGTTGTTAGTTAATAATGTAGATTGGGTGGGTAAGTATTAGTGTAGAGTGGGTGGGTAGGGGAACAAATCCATAATTGGGCTATAAAAGTTTTTTACAAAGTTGCATTGTTTCATTTTATTATAATGGATAACCACAAAGTAATAGCTACATTCAAAAATATAATTATACAATATATTCAAATTAATCATCTACGTCATACGTCTTCTTAAATTGATTTCTCAATGACCATTATTATTTTTTTAGTTTCTTCAGGCAAAATACCATAAAATTGAAAAAGTGCAAATAAGAAAGTTCAAATAAACACTACTATTTCTCAAATGAAACCATTATTACCGAACCATTAAAACGGCCACATTTAAAAATGTACAAAAAAAATTGCAGACAGACGAAATGCCAAACAGTATAGTTAAAAAGATCTTCGCTACGCAAAGTCAACAAACAAAATGACCACTTCTCAGTTTTTAACAGTTTTTGACATTCAATGTTTAATAGTACACGATGGAAATGATATTGTGAGCTGAAAATAATTCCACTTTGTTTTTACCACGATGATATTTATTTAAAAACTCAACATGTTTCGAGAACGATGTTCTCTTCATCAGGACATTATATGTACTAAAACTGAATGATCAAATGTAGAAAGACAGGCGTGGGTAGAAATGGCAGTAGTGTGGGAGGAGAGAGGTGGAAAGGTGAGGTGCTTAGAAGATCAACATGGGGAGGAGTGGGGGGGGGGGTGAGGTGGAATGGGGGGTGCTTAGAAGAACAAAGACAAAAAATTACAATGGAAATATGTTTAAGGTAGGGTTATTCACAAAATTAATTTGATTATTGATATTTAAATTTCTATTAACATTTTTAATATTATCCTGATGAAGAGAACATCTTTCTCGAAACATGTTAATTTTTTAAATAAAGATTATCGTCGTAAAAACAAAGTGTTTTTAATCATTTCGTTAATAAAATGGTGCCACAAAGTGAATTTGCAAAATTTGAAGAATTGAAAATAATTCCGTTGACCTAGTAATTGCTGTCGGAAAAAGGTGGGCAAATTTCATGACATTTCTCGTCGATCAGGCGTTTGCTGTATCAAATATTATCATGTAACACTATAGTGAAAAGATTTTTTTAATAGGCCACTTGCATGGATTTCATAACGACTTGAAAAAAATCACGTGGAAAGATCTTTTTACTAAGATTAAGAAAATGTTAGTAAAATTGTTTAGAAATGTACAGTTTTTTTAATTTTTAAATAAATAAATCCATTATTTGGGCTCGTGACGTCACTACATGAAAATGCCCCGTCTCCGAATATGTTCCTATTAATTTTGTAAAATTCCACACTGATTTATTTTTTTATATGGCATCACTTTGATTTCAGGCGAATTTTTGAATTCGTTCACTAGATTTATTGTTTGTTCTCTGCGAACTTATCATTTGGTTTGACTTTTTGACAGATCTTCTGAAGAGAACCCCGTACACCGTACATCATTACGTACGTAATGATGTACGGTGTTCTCTTCAGAACGTGAAGATGATGTCGGTACGTGTTTTAGATGTATAATGATTATGGTGCTGATTTTAACAAAATAAAATTTTATAATATTCTTATTATTATTATAATTTACAAGTACAAGTTTATTACATTGAATTTAGTAATATAGACGCTGTACATAATAATGATTTATGATCAATAAGATGGATCAAGGAAAAAAATATTTATGAGATGTAATATTTTTGGTAAGCCTCGTTATTCTCCTGTGCCATTCGTGTGGAAAACGTTTTTTTTTTTTTTTAAATGATTTTCGGCTATGTAATTATCGTTTTTTCACACCTCTAAAATTATGTCCCGTCTTTCCGGTTTATAAAAAATGGTCTGATTTTTCGGATTCAATAATCCCCAGAGTTTCAAAAATACGATTAAAAAAAAATACAGAATGTCTTAGAATATTTTCCTAAACCGGATTTTTTTTTTAAATGTGATGCAAGTGGCCTATTGTTTTAGATTCGCAACGGAATAAAACATTGAGCATCGTAAATACACGAGGAAAACAAAACACGTCAACAAATCAGAAAAGTCGATAAGCTGAAAAAAGAACAAGTCTGTTTTAACTCCATACCGTTGAACATCTTAAAATGTCTGCGAGACCAATATAATATAATCCACTGTTTGTTTTTCATCACAACTCAACAACAATCATTACATCGTATATAAGGCAGCTGCGTTTACATAAATTTGCTGTGATTTGCTTCCTGAAAGGTGCAGAACATTCCAGCTGTAATATAGTCTGGGAATGCCAACTCATTGACTAAAGATGAGAATAGATCTGAACAGTTTGGTGGGTGGTAACCTGGCACCTGTCAACAGTCTGACAACTGAACAACTGTCACATTTCAGGCGAAAAAAATCCCTAGGCCGGTAACATCACATCACAAATCGAGCACTTGCAAGTGTCCTCGACGACTTCTGTCATTTCATTGACATTGTTGGTCCATTGTTGATCATTCTAAATCCTCGTCAGCAACCTATCGTTCTTTCTGGAGTTCATCTTCTTTTTCTGGTACCTTATCCAATCGGAGGTTGACTACCAACAGGGCTGTTTTCACCCTGCAGGCCGCAGCCCTGTCAAGAATATCACGGGCTATGCGATTATATCATAATTGAAATATTTATAAATTTTCGCTCGCCTAATAAATATTGAAATCGTAATAATTTTCAATAATTTGGTTGCTAATTCCTACTCATAAATGTTTAAATAAGGGTCTTTAATTCTCTTAAGGAGTATTTGATGGGTTTTAATTGAAGAAGGGATTAATTCCAAGTTTTAGAACAAGCTAGAAGCTAGAGGGTAATGCAATGCAATACATTCAGTTGCAGTGCCTCGGGAGTCGGAAGAGTTGACGATACATGACTCTCCCCTTCCCTCCGAAATCTGCCCACATGAAATCTACGGCTCTCGGAGGCGGGCCCTATCTCTGCCTCCCTAGCGAAGGACGCGTTTCTGAACATGAGTTACACTATACATAAATGTTTAAATAAGGGTCTTTAATTCTCTTAAGGAGTATTTGATGGGTTTTAATTGAAGAAGGGATTAATTCCAAGTTTTAGAACAAGCTAGAAGCTAGAGGGTAATGCAATGCAATACATTCAGTTGCAGTGCCTCGGGAGTCGGAAGAGTTGACGATACATGACTCTCCCCTTCCCTCCGAAATCTGCCCACATGAAATCTACGGCTCTCGGAGGCGGGCCCTATCTCTGCCTCCCTAGCGAAGGACGCGTTTCTGAACATGAGTTACACTATACATAAACAACCAGTCCTAGTGAAATACGAAAATATTTAAGGGTAATATTTAAACTGAAGTAATTTTAAAACTCGTACAATTTATGATTTGATAACTATTAAATTAGAGTTTTACTACATTTTGTACGTATGGATAAGTAAATCTCGTATCTTTTTTCCTTTCCTTCTCTACTTTTGGGGAGCCACAGCCTGCCTTGCCTTATAGAACAAACCGTCACTATTATATACAGGGTGTAACAGGACGCACTCGAGGGATTTTAACCAGCGATTCCTGAGCATATTTCGAGTTAAAAATTTACATGTCATTTTGCTGGCCGATGATTTCTTTTATATTAAAAAAAAAAATCAATCACATGTCGCTACTGTTCCCATCGCTTTGCGATATATCCGGTCGCCATGGGTGTCAGCGATACGCGCGCTGTTTCGAGTATTAACACGCTGTTAGAACGAGACGCAACGCTTATAAAATGACCGCGAGGCTATAAACGCCCCACCATCCTAACTAATAAGTAATCAGTGGCGACGTGTGACGGAAAAATACTTTTAATGTTTTTAATTTAAAAAAATGTCATCGGACAGCAAAATGACATGTACATTTTTTACTCCAAATATTCTCAGGAATCGCTTGTTAAAATCCCTCGGGTACGTCCTGTTACACCCAGTATATAGATATTTTCGGGTGGTCTCAAAAGTGGTTCTTCATTTGACGAATAATTTCGCAAAATGAAGTTCTGCCTATCAAGTAGAAAGTGAGGTTGTTTATTCAATGAGCTTGATGTATATACTCGTATTTAGAGGAAAGTGCTGGTAAGTTGTAATCGCTATGTAAGGAGTGTTATTTGCGTGTGTTAGCTACCTGTGGTATTGCTATACATGTTAGGAGTGCTAATCCGCGGGTAAATCTTATACGGAGATATTCTCTTGAAATATTTTACTTCCTGTGTTGGTTAATGAGGCTGCAGTCGAATCATTTATCAATCATAGCACCAAACATTTTACGATCGCGTGGATTTATAGAAAGTTTGTTCGGTAGGAAATACCTAAAGGATGTTCATTAAGCCTTATCTTATCTTTAAAATCGTGTAGGAAATCATATTTCCATCTGTTGTATCCTCCATCAAAATTAATAATTGTGTGACTTTTGGAGAATTTTCCGTTTTAACCTTTCCAACGGGAGCAGTTTTGATGTAGGCTTGCTGTATGGATCGTCTACTGATAGCTACTCGTATTTTACATCTTAACCTCTGTTATAACATGTGATAATCAAAAACTAAATTTTCTCTAAAATCTTAAGGTTTGTAAGTAAGAACTTAATAAATGCGTGCTCACTTAATTATAAACCACATATTTTAAGTGATTTTCTTAAATTTTCAAGTAAAATATTAAACAATTTGTTCAAAGAAACGTCACTATCTCAATAATAATTAGTTTTTAAACTTTCTTCAGGCAGGTAGGTCTGATGTTGTCTTTTCTTGGAACCTTCTCTCGTTCTCAAAAATAAAGTTCCTAGGTTATTAATAAACTTTAATAAATTATAGAGATAAAGAAAATAACTTAAGCCATTCTGGCATCTATAAACTTAAATGTAATGATTTTTCAGCCTTTTACATAGGTTAAACGGCTACAAACACTCAAACAAGGGTGGTCGAACACTTGAGATGTATAAACAGTGTAGGTTTTTCAGAATTCGCCTCCCACCTAATAGACAAAAACCACTAATTTAATAAATCTTCCGGGATAGATGTATTGCATAGAAATGGGATAGGTCTACGCCTTAATAATCTTGAAGCCCTTGAATTAAAAAAGTCATTAAAAATAAATAAAACAATTTACAACAATTAGATTTGTCTAACACCTCCATTTTTTAAATATTTCCACTACCCCCGCCCACGTTCACCCCTCCCCCCTCGCCCCCACCTAAGTTGATGTTCTGTCTCCCTTTTCTAATTTTCTTTTAAATACCACGTATTATGTTCAATATATTTTTATTCACCCCTGAGAAAGGTTCAGGATGAACCGAAACCGGTTGGATTAAGAAATAATAAAGTGGAATTGAAACAGAGTTATTTAATTGTGTTTATTATAATTATGTATTCCCACAAAGTGTTTGTTACATCTTCTTCCTTGCGCTGTCCCAACTCATTGCCTAGGTAGGCTGTTGGGGTCGGCTCTTCTCGTTCTCAGGTTATAATATCTTCTGTTCTGGGTATCGCCTTCATCCAGGCCGTTTCTCTAAAGAATTTTGGAACATTGAGTCATCCAGGAGTTCTTCGGTCTTCCTCTGGATGACTGTCGGTGAAGCTCCATAGACATTGCCTGCCTCACTGTGTGGTCTGATGGTCTCCGTCTTATGTGTCCATACCATCTCAACTGTCGTTCTTCCAGCTTACTATTTATGTCTGTGACACCCAGGCTACCACTAATGCGTGAACTTTTGATCTTATCTTTTAGTGATACTCCTGCCGACCATCTAAGCATTCGCATTTCTGCTGTTTCAAGTTGCCTAGTGGAGGAGTTGTACGTAGTCCAGCATTCGGAGCCATACATTATTGCGGGTCTTACAATAGTCTGGTATATCTTTCCTTTCAGTTTTATAGACATTTTGGAGTCACACAATATTCCTGTTACGGATCTAAATTTAATCCATCCCACACCTATTCTATGGATGACATCCGCTGCACATCCTCCGTCTCTGTGGATTAGTGACCCCAGATGCCAACTGATGCCACAGCCAACTGATGAATCACAGTTGGCTAATGTTACTCCATCCAGTTGCATCGAAAGTGTTTGCTACATGTGAAGATTTAATAAGTTTTTAGCTCCATATTTAAGTAAATGTATCTACGTATTATACATGCAATAGTTTTGCATGTCTGTTTAGCAGAAAAAGATTTTTGTCAAGGAGTGTGTTGATCTGTGCTCAAAAAACATTGCGTGGAGGATGCACAATATATTTTTTTAATGTTTTATCTCTTTGGCACGGTAGTTTTAGGAGATACATTGAAACCATAAAAATATAGGCTATCTTTGGTATATTTCGACCAAAATTGGAGATACAACATTTGAACTCTATCTTATATATCATATTAGCTACACTCACATAAAGGGCTCGATTTAAAAATCTCATATTATAAGGAACCTATTTACCTACAGCAGCATTTATCAGGTTAACGTTCGTTATTCATTCACACCTCCTGATCGATAGTAATTATTATCGAACCCATTGCAATATGCAAGTGCAATGCAAATGTTTATACGTGTTTGTTATTATTTTCGTGTTGTCGATAACGTCAGCGTACATTTGGAAACACGCGTGGGTGCCTACCTAATTACACGATCCGCTTTACATTGAGAAATCAAACATAATATTAATAAATATTTGCATATATTCTCGTGAACATGTTTAATTTAGACCAAACTGGCGGTACTATTGAATAATTTATTGTAATTACATTAACAAAGCGGGTACTATGAACTTCGGTACTTGACATGCGCTGCACGCATCGTTTGCCGATTTCTACTTTGTTTTAGCGTAAGTGGATCGGCTAGGGGCTATAATCAGGCCTTGTTGTAAGTTTGTTGTAGTACCTACCTGCTTAATTATGTTTTAAAGTGTTGGGTACATTAGAACAAATGGAAACAAAGCGTAGTGCGTTGTTGTTGAACTAGAATGCAACTTAACGATTGGTAGGTAGTGTAGTGGTAGGTACCTGGCTAAATTGGTGCACATTTCGACATTAATAGATTCCAACAATTCAAGATATTTATTTATTTTATTTTATTTTATATTTTATTAACGCCCTAGTGGGCTTTTACAAGAAAAGAAGCAAATATATAATTAACAATATTAATTACATGTATTACATAAACAATAAAACAGAATAAATGTGAATGCAATCGACTCGTTAGGTAAAGAATATTACAACATAAAAAAGAAATGAAATGAAATAGTACAAGTTGTACTTACAAAAAACTAAAACAATTCAGCTTTAAATATTTATACATATTATTAACAATAATAATAAGACCTGACATAGAACAAAGTGTAAATAGAACTGCAAAAATATTATAAAATAAGTATACACTTTATTGGTGAGGTTTAGATGAGAAAATATTTTATGAGAAAAACAAAAAACTATTACAAAAAACTATTATAAGTACCTAGACTAGACGGAACATATTTTGGTATAAATAAATATTTGTACGCATCATAGAAAGTCGAAAAGTGTGATCTACATTCTACGTAACTCGTTGTACAAGCGGAAAATTTGTGAATCTCCTTGTTTCAAAAAATTTTTACAATTCATCAAATATCATTGAAGAAGAAGATAACAATAATAATCTAAACGAAAATATGAAAGACGCCGAATAACAAAAAAAGATAATTGTCGCAGCTGGGACTCGAACCCAAAACCTCTCGTCTATCCGGTTATTATCTTACATAGTCTGTTTTTCTGTGTCTTGTTCTTTTTTATATTTTCGTTCCGATTATTATTGTTATCTTCTTCTCCAATGATATATTACGTTGATAATAGGAATAACCTTCAAAAGTTATAAAAAGATAGTTTTTATTATAAAAAAAATTGAAAATTCACCAAATATTTGCAGTTTATTTTCTTGTTTTATGAATGTTATTTTCAAGTTCTGTGATTATTTCAGTTTTATGAAGCAACTGGCCTATAATGATATAATAACAAAACTTGAATAAAACCTCCACAGAACATGAAAATTAACTTTAAAAATTTAATGAATTGTAAAATTAACTATCCAATCCACTTACAGTCTGTCAATTAAGAGTAGAAAATATTAAAAGTTGAACTACTGTCAGTATTGCCATGGTGAAGAACCAGAAAACTAACTAACCATGTAGGCTGAGAGAACAGACCGCCAAACAAATTTGTTTTGGCACACACTCCTTCCCACATTCACATTCATACATCGTCTTATTCATACTCTTCTATTATTCTGACATGGCCCAACTCAAGTATCTGATTCACTTGATCGCCATGTCTTCCTCAGGCGTCCCCGACTTCTTCTACCATTCACATTTGCGTCATATATTTCCTTGCACTACATTCCCACACCATCTGAGCGTCACTTTCTTAGTCTATATAATTTTGATATGGCATTAGCCGTGCTTAGTGACCAAATCTGAAGAGACAGTTCCTAACCTTTCCATCTTACCTTTCCTTACCATCCTTACCATCCCGCTCCATTCGGTCTCACAACGTGACCACTTCATTTGAACCACCATGAATATTCCCTCAACGACGATCCTCAAACACGCCCAACGAATCGATACATATAAAACTTAAGACTCAAACACAAATACCTACACCAAATTTTCAGAACATTTATACAAATTTTCAATGTGTTAAACGTTTACAAACAAGTAGTAGTAGCTTTATGTGTATAAACGTTTTCACTCGTACTACCAAAACAAGGTTTTTTTAACACCAAGGTTTACTTTTGGTTCTGGACGTGCGTGGGCGAGATATATCGTATTTATAGTACTATACGCTGTAGTAAGTACGGAACCGGATCGAACACGAACCGGTAAAACAATAGGCGGTAATAGCATATTGTCCGACATGCATTTTGGCACACCTATATAGGTCAGCCTTAAAAGGTTTTTTCATTGTACTACAATGTTAACATCGAACTAATGGTGTTTTTATGGGAAAAGATAATATTGTTTCAGATGTAATTCTAAACATTTTTAAAACGATTCTGATTAATTTAATGTCTACCAAATCAGCCGATCTTGGTTACGTTTTTGTGCCCAACTCGGATGGGAAACAATTCGTAGGTTTTTGTGTCTATATGGAAAGGTAACACAAAAACATATTTATTGTCATGATTTGTTTCTAATTGGTTCATAAAAAGGCTGAAATTGATAATTGTTTAATGATATTGTTATTGATGGTGTTGTGTATTTTTCTATTATGTTCCTAAATTTCAATGTCGCTATTTTATTGATCAATGACATAAATATTCTTATCATATTTTTAATTTATAAAGTCTGTTTATTATGCTAATAAATAAAATAAAATGAAGGAGGGCCCAGTTACCAGAGGATTGTACAAGCGACTCCTGAATGGAAATCCAACGCTTTTGACCACTTGACTTGTAGTACAAGCGGCAAACCATTTCGATTTTTCCAAGAGATTTTTTTCCATTAATTTCGCAAATAAACTGTTAAAAAAATACAAGTGTACAGTTCACACGGGTTGAAGTGAAACCTTCAGAAAACTAAAGTAGACATGATTGGAGAGGCTACGAAGAGGAGACCGATCATTCTGTCTCTTTCTCTCGCAGGTTAATATAGGCTCTATAGATGTATGTGTTGGTCTCTTTTTAGTGTCGCTATTTTTCGTTTCATTGAGTTTCAGATCACAACGGTGCTAAAGAAGTTTTCACTTAAAAAACAAATAAAATGGCGCCGAATAACAAATAAAAATAAATGTTACATTTGAATTTCTGTGAAACAACCGGCCATTAATTGAAATGAAATCTCTTTTAGAATCGTTGTGATTTTAAACTCGATGAAATGAAAAAGCGACCTAAAAAGAGACAAACACATTTATCTATAGCCGTGGTCGTCAAACTGCGGCCCGCGGCGGATATTTGTGCGGCTCGCACAAATCTCTGGCGTTTTCTTTTTAAATATATATTTTTTCAAGTACAATTATATTATCCGTTTTTTTGCTGCCCGCACAAATATCTGCCTTTTTCTTATAAATTTTTTTTTTTTCATGTACAATTTACAATTATACTATCCGTTTTTTGCGGCCTGCACAAATATCTGCCGTTTTCTTTTTAAATATATTTTTTCATGTACAATTATACTATCCCTTTTTTACGGCCCGCACAAAAATCTGCCGTTTTCTTTTAAAATGTATATTTTTTTCATGTTATTATCCGTTTTTTTGCGGCCCGCACAAAAATCTGCCATTTTCTTTTTAAATTTATATTTTTTCATGTTATTATCCGTTTTTTTGCGGCCCGCACAAATATCTGCCGTTTTCTTTTTAACTATATTTTTTCATGTACGAGTACAATTATAGAAACTATCCGTTTTTTTTAAATTAATTATATTGTCGTTTGAGACTTTCAGGGGGGCAATAGAGGACTCAGAGAAAATTAGAGGGCCTAGAGATGGCACAGTGAGGGTGTAGGTAGGTAAAAAAAAATATCTAAAAAAGACCAAAAAAACACACTTATCACGTACTAATAATGCAAAATAAACTTTAATATTGGTTAATTTTTGTTATTGTATGTATGTGCGAAAATTCACATGCATTATTATTAAGAATTGACACTATATCATGAACACAAGAAGGAAGGAAGTAGCAACCCGGTACTTAAATACAAAATAATTGCTCTTTTAACTTGCTAAACAAAAAGGTAAAACACCCCCCCTGCGGTGATACCTCATATTGTACTATGCGGCCCTTGACCAGAAAAGTGTGACGACCGCTGATCTATAGGGTTTAACCTTCGAGAGAATGAGATAGAATAATCGGTCTCCTCTTTGTGCGGTGATTCCCCACTTTTGTCTATTTTAATTTTATAAAGGTTTTACTTTTACCGTGTGAAAACTGCACTAAGTATATATATTTTTCATTTAAAATAATTACTCTCACATACTCAAGTCAAAATCGCTTTGAAAACAACGATGACTCAACAAAATTCAAACACTTGATTTCTGAGAGTACCTGTAGTACCAATGTACCAAGCCTCTCGCGTTTTGGCCAAGATCAAATGACTGGAGTACGGAATGCCTGGACCGGTTTCGAACCTCGCACCGCCCCGCCCAGGGGATAGGATACCGCAAACCTGTATGTCCGCCGGACCGACTGACACACTGACACTTTTTCATTTCACCGACTCTGCAGAAGGTGCTTTTGCAGCGATGAAGAATATACGAGATTGGTCTGTCGCATTAAAAGAAAATACAAGTGTGCAGTACATACACGGTAGAAGTGAAACCTTCAGGAAACCAAAGTAGATAAGAGTGGGGAGGCTACGAAACACCGCGCAAAGAGGAGACTGAATTTTCTATCTCATTCTCTCGCAGGCTAAATCCAAGAGATGTATTTGTATCTTTTTAATGTAGCTTTTTCGTTTCATGGAGTTTCAAATCACAATGGTGCTAAAGAAGATTTTTAAATTTTTACTTTAGTAGTTAGTAAATAAATTATGTTTTTAAGTTACTTTTATGATTAGGGAGGGATGGCGAGAGGGGGAACACTTTCTTTCTTTAAGTGGCATTGCAACATGCCGGGCACTCGCTAGTCTTTACGTAGTGTAAAATGAAATCGCTCCCGTGTCTGTGCGCTTAGACCTTTTAAACTACGAAACGGATTTTCATGCGGTTTTCACCAATAGTTAGAGTTATTCACGAGGAAGGTTTTTAGGTAAATTATACTTTAAAAAGGTTTTGTGTAAATTGTGTAAATTTTGTGTAAATTATATAAATAAAGAAAGTGGGCTGGAAAGCGGGCGGCGGGCAGCAGGATTTAATTTAACAGATGGCGTTGGTTATAAAGGTTGGGTAATGGCGTGGAATTGTTTCGTTAGCCACAGCAACGTGTTGCCGGGTCTGCTAGTATTTTATAAATAATTTCAGCTTCACAAATCCCTCAGTTATAACATCCCGTGATTTTTCAATGTTTTGCACCGGTCGTGTAATAAATTAGATAACATCTTCAACAACGATCACATGTACCTACTTAAAATAATATATTAGTTAGTTTCTTCTTGAGTTTATTGAATGCATTTCTTCAACCTTTTGCATTATTATTATTGGACCTTTGGCCGCCGATTAGATTTAGAGCAGATTATTTATACACCAGATTTAAATGTCCGGGTTTAATTTTCCCCACAGGAAAAACTAAACCCTTTCACACACTTCCCAAATGATCATCTGGTCAATCCACGTTATGCAATTGCACTATATGTATTATAATTACAAAACAATACAAGAACAACATGTCAACCTACCAGAGACCAGATGGGAAAATAATTCACCGACTCCAGATATTTTCATATCAGAGGGTTCGGCTCTGTGGAATTCCTAATTGAACCTATAAATCCTACTGATCCCTCAATATAAATATTTAAAAAATCTTTTGTAATCCTACATGTATTTAAAATTACCGATTTTTGCATTTTTATGTATAAATTCTTTGACAAATCTAATACGCCTAAATTTTGAATCAGAGACCTAGGTATAATGCCAGTAGCCGAAATAACAAATGGTAATATTTTTATATTCCGAGAATGCCAAATTCTTTTAATCTCATTTCCTAAATCTGTGTATTTTCTAATTTTTTCAGAAACAGTTTTTTGAATATTACAGGAATTTGGAATAGCTACATCAATGATATAAGTTATTTTTTTAATTTTGTCATGTAAAACTATATCAGGTCTATTATGACTAATTGTTCTGTCTGTTAGTATAGTTTTATCATAATATATTTTATAAAATTCATTTTCTAAAAATGAATTTGGTTCATATTCATAATATGGTACTATATTACGGCAGTCAATCAAGTTATGTTTAATTACCAAACTTTGGTGGATTATTTTTAAAACCTGATTGTGCCTAAATGTATACTCGGACGGCGCTAATATAGAACATCCCGATATAATATGTTCTATAGTTTCCGGAAAAGCCAAACATTTTCTACATAAATCATCAATTTGATTTATATCTTTGATTATATGCTTCCTATAATTTTTAGTATTAATGACTCTATCTTGAATGGCAAGCATAAATCCTTCTATTTCTGCGCTCAACTCTCCAATATTCAACCATTTGTTTGACGAAAGTTTGTCAACATACGTTTGGTTGAGATAATTGAAGTGTTTTGCATGAATAATTTTATTTGACCAGGAATCTAATAATTCCTGGTTAGTATTTATAAGAATGTTGGCATTCTCGTCATATAAATTTAAAGGTGTAATGTTTCTATCTGCCTTACAAATTATTTTGTGCATTTCTGAGCTATTAGCTTTCCTATGGAAAAAATTTCTAAGCATTTCTACCTGATTGTGTTTCAAAGATGTTATTTTGACTACACCTCTACCTCCTAAATTTCTAGGTAAATTAATTCGTTCTATAGCTGAATTTGGATGATGGCAATTAAACTTTGTTAACGTAGTTCTAATTAATCGTTCTAAACTATCTAAATCTGTATTGGACCATTTAATTATGCCAAATGAGTACGTTAATAAAGGTATTGCCCAAGTATTTATTGCTTTTACTAAATTTTTAGCAGATAGATTGCATTTTAAAATTTTTCTGATCCTAGTTTGAAATTTAATCCTAATATCATTTTTAATACTAGTGTGATCTAATCTATTCGATTGCGGGTATCCTAAATATTTATAAACCTCATCCCCTTTCATACTTTTAATTTTGAAATTTCTAAATATACCCTCGTCTCCATCTACAATTTTGCCTTTCTCTATATGGATCGTTTTACATTTATCTAAACCAAAAGTCATTTTAATATCATCTGAAAAAATTTTAACTACCTTAATCATTTTTTCTAAATTTGATTCAGAATTTGAAAATAATTTTATATCATCCATATATAATAGATGTGAAACTATACTACTCTCTCTTGTATTACCCTTAATTTTTATTCCAAACTTGCTTTTAATTAACATTTTAGACATAGGATTCAATGCTAAGCAAAACCAAAGAGGACTCAATGAGTCTCCTTGAAAAATCCCTCTTTTTATTGAAATGCCCGGTACTACTATTTTCTTACCTTTTAAATTTACTAGTAAATCTGTATTCCAAAAGGAATATATATTATTATTATATACATTTTTATTAATAGATTTATTTAGCCGTGAAAAAATGTGTAAAACCTCTGGTCTGTTTTACATGAGTTTTGAACTAGAAATTTGTAGTGTGAATTTTTTTCTTGATAAGGCTTGCCTAGTGCAATCCTTATCGAGGCATCTCTACAGCCCGATAATGAAGTGATTTATTTTTGTTTTGTATTTATTTTGCTACAATTCGTTTCCTTCCGCTTTGTTACCGATACTTAAATTTATTCGCGAACATTCAAGAAATATTTTTAGAAAAAATATTAATTTTGATGATATCATTACATTATCTGAAAAAAAATCTGATTTCAGACAATTTCCTTCCAAGGAGAATTTGTTTGTTTTGCCCCGTGTTTACACCACTACCGGTTTTGATAATTCAACGTCGTTTTTCATTCCTGAAACCCGGATAAAAACGTCAACAAGGATTTCAGTATTTTATTTCGTTTTTATCCGCACGGTCCAGTTGATTAGTTAGATATCTCCAAATATTAGGTTTGAGTTGAGGAAAGCAATATTGGAATGCTCAGTGCTCACCATAAATCTACTATTATTTATTTATTTGTCTGTGTTTTACATAGTAAATATGTTATAGAATAATACCGGGAGGCATAAAGGTCCGGTACATTTCGTCTTCTTCGGTAAAGGTGAGATAGAGTAGAATTAGCTCAGTGGCATGACCAGAGTTCCGTCAAGGGTACGGTCCTGAGTTCAATTTCTAGATGCGACCGAATCTTTTTCTTTTTTTCCGTTTTGAATGTTCGTTTAAGAGTCACTTATATTGTCTTCAATGATTAAACTTTATTAATGATTTACTAGCGACAAAATTCTTATTAAAATATAAGAAATTCTAAAATGCAATCGAAATCAATACAATAATTTGCTAAATTCTAAAGTGCTGCCCTATTATATTTTCTATTGATTTAAATGTTTTACGTTCTGATGTATTTAGTCTTTTTAATTTTCCCATGTTTACAGAATTGCGACGGTACCAAAAGGCAAAAACATACGTTCCTTATCACAATAAAACTGCAGTTCTTTCTTACACATTAAATAATGGCGACACAAAAGATGAAATACGCAACGCACGTATGTTGGTTTCCTTCAAAGATACTGAAGTATAACAGAGATGTGCTATTCGCAGTTTTTACTGGGTGAGACTGTGTTTCCTGGCGTCGCCGATATTGTTAATCAATACTACTGCACACCTTCAAAAAATCAACTAATGAATTAATGAACGAATTATTTCCGTACATAAACTATTTGGACTACTCCCACAGGTAGGTAGTAGTCTAATGCTATGATGTCCGACGGTCGGGCGGACATCATAGCATATCTCTTGTATTTCAATATCTGTGGTTTCCTCCAATGGAAAAGTTGTATTTTGGAGGAAACGAACGTACGTACATTGTGTGTCTCATATTTTGTCTCACCGTTATGTAATGTGTAAGAAAGAGTAGCAGCTTTATTGTGATAAGGAACGTATGTTTATTGCCTTTTTATATCATCGCCGTTCGCTTAACATCTAATAACATATAGTTTTTTTTATACCTTTCGAAAAGGTAACCCGTGCATAATAAATTATTATAACACGTCCGTCTGATATTATGATTCCAGCTTTTTCACCTCCTGACACACATACGAGATAAAAAAAAGATTGCATGCCTTTTTTTAGCCATAACTGTACAAAGATAAAGACTTGTTTCATTTTTTCTATAATACCTGATGCCAATTATAACAAAAGTAGGTATTGTGTGTTATGTAGAATGTAGATATTATTGTCGGACATGTCAGATTTTTTTTAAATATGCTTAAAACAATTGTTATCGACGAATTTGAATGTAGATATGTTTTGCTCGTTTTTTTACAATCTTAAGATAGAATCCATAAAAAAAACTAGTGCAAAGCTTTTGAAAGGTGACCCGACAGTTAACTCTTTTTAAAATTATAATTATTTATTTATTTTCGGGAAATCGACAGTTTACATTTTTCCAGTTTGTACGTTTTTGTATAGCCAAAATAAAATCAATTATGGATTTCCTTCTTGCGACTTTACCTCCAATTAAGCATAATAAAAAATAAATAAAAATATAATAAAGGAGTACGACACCAAAAATTTTATAAAACAAAAGATTATATAAAACTAAAATTTACATAAAACATAAAATACTAATACATTGGTAACCGTAAGAAGCCAGGCTGTACATATAAATCAAATAGTAACAGAATTATCAGTATAAACGATAGAAACATAAGAAACATGCGACACATAACATATTCATGAAACATCAGAGAAATACTATTTTACGTACCCCATACATTTGGTAAGTTCGGAATTGAAAATGTCCACCTTGGATAATAACTATTGCATAGTCTGTTCTGCTTACAGTTTGTCTTGTATTGATCCACCCTGAAAAGGACAGAAGAGCATGTTGTACGCGCAGGCACATTAAATTGAATTTTATTTAGCAACTCTGGGCAGTGCATATTATTGTTAACTAATTTATAGAGGAAAAGTGCATCCATATAACATTTTTTGTGCGTCGTTAACCAATTTCAAACCTAAAATCCGACTTCAAAATGAACTTTAATAATAAGTTAGTATGGATATCAAGTGAATATATATACGGTGTCGATTTTTTATATGCTGGTATATACAGAATATAGACAAGTAGTTTTTTCCTTGATGCATTTGAATGAAAACATGTTTTATGATTTTGTTATTCGCCGGTACATCCTCTCTGCACACCCCTTCGGACACTAATTTTATTGTGTATACCTTATACCGTATTTTCCCTAAACCGACTGCATATTGTATATAAGTATGCCGGTGGGGCAACTGTCGGGGGATCAACTGTCATGGAACCCTTTTAAAACTAATTTAAGACTTACCTTAATCTCAAATTCCTACCCACCCCTTAAACCCCTTTCCTTCCCAGAACTCTCCTCTCCTTCCTTTCCCTGAAAAACCCTCCACACAGCATCCCCAGAGATGACATAGGCCCTTTGGGAAATTATTTTCCTCAAGGCCAAAGGCTTGTGTGGAGCTCATGTAAAAAAAAAACCCTATGAACTTTAATATAAACGACAAATTGGATTCAAATAAAGGAGCGAGTATTTGCAGATGGGGCGGGACGGGATATGGGATAATATTCTTCGTAAATTTTTTTATCGGGCTGTGTCCTGTTCCGCCGAACCCCTGAGACTGACTCACCAAACCCCTGGGGTTCGATCGAACACAGGTTAAGAAACACCGGGTTAGATTAATTTAACAAGAAAACATCATTCATTGAGCACTTCTATATCGTCATTAGTCCAATGAATTGGAAATTTTTGGGACCAATATCTTTCTTAAAACTGTTTCGATACTCGATCTTCAACTTTGACGGAATTCCATGATGAGGACTTTTGATCCTTTTCCCTCGTTCTTGTCACCCTGGTTCTTTATAAGGTTGCAGATCCAGGAACTCTAACCCAGGAAACGCTAATTTAATGATGTAGCTCAGGATTGCATCATACCGTCAAGAAATTTTCTTTTATGGATCCAATGATTTGGTTTTGAATGATGAATATTTGGAGCAGGTGGATGAGTTTGTGTATCTGGGTAGTATGTTTACGAGAGATAGGAAGGCTGAAAGAGATATTGAAAGAAGGGTGAATGCCGGTAACTCCATTAATGGTGGACTGAATACCGTTGGCGCTAATAAAAAACTGTTAAAAAAAGCTAAGCTAGCAGTCCACAATGGAGTCCTGGTACCTACCCTGATGTATGGCAGTGAGGCATGGAACTGGCAGAGGAAGGATGAAAGTAAACTGAATGCTGTTGAAATGAGATCCCTGAGACGTATGTGTGGTAAAACAATGTATGATCGTGTGAGAAATGTGGATATCCGCAAAGAATGTAAGGCTAATGTAAGCATAATGAGTAAGATTAAGAAAGGGACCCTCAGGTGGTTTGGGCACGTAGAGCGAATGAACGAAGGAAGTAGTGTAAGAAGAATATACGACGCGAATGTGAATGGTAGAAGAAGTCGGGGACGCCCGAGGAAGACATGGCACGATCAAGTGAATCAGATACTTGAGTCGGGTCATGTCAAAAGTCAGAATAATAGAAGGGAATGTATGAGACGATGTATGAATGTGAGTGAGGCAAAGAGTGTGCGCCAAGACCGAGTTGTTTGGCGGTCCGTCCTCTCTGCCTACCCCTGCGGGGAAACGGCTTGATGGTTAGTTAGTTAGTTATGATTTGGTTCTTGCTCTCAAAAAATACTGAGCCCTAACTTAGCACCGGTCAGTAAGGTATTGATAAAAATTGAGTTTTGGTCCTTACATCCGATATATATATACATATACATATAGAATAGTCTCCAGTCTCGATTTCGAAGTCATTGGAAACCACAGTACTTTCATCACAATATTCAATTTTAAAGTATTATGGTCGAAGAGTAAGGCTCTCGACTAGGAATCCGAAGGCCGCGGGATTGAATCCCGGCGTGTGCAAATAAATTTTATTCGATTGATTTGTGTTATTTATAACTAACTAACTAACCATCACGCCTTTTCCCCGCAGGGGTAGGCAGAGATGACGGACCACCAAACAACTCGATCTTGGCACACACTCCTTGCCTCGTTCACATTCGTACATCGTCTCGTACATGCTCTTCTATTATTCCGACTCTTCGCATGGCCCGACTCAAGCATCTGATTCACTTGGTCGTGCCATGTCTTCCTCGGGCGTCCCCGACTTCTTCTACCATTCACATTTGCGTCATATATTCTCCTTACACTCCTTTCCTCGTTCATTCGCTCTACATGCCCAAACCATCTGAGCGTCCCTTTCTTAATCTTACTCATTACGCTTACATCAGCCTTGCATTCTTCGCGGATCTCCACATTTCTTACACGATCGTACATGGTTTTACCACACATACGCCTCAGGGATCTCATTTCTACAGCATTTATCCTTCCTCTGCCAATTCCATGCCTCACTGTCATACATCAGGGTAGCTACCAGCACTCCATTATGGACGGCTAACTTCGCTTCTTTGGACAGTTCTTTCTTGGCGCATTAAAATAGAGTTGCCTGCATTTATTTACCCTTCTTTCAATATCTCTGTCAGCCGTCCCATCTCTCGTAAACATACTACCCAATTACAAAAACTCATCCACCTGCTCCAAATACTCATAATTCACAACTACGTTGCACATTGTTTTCATACTCTCTCTTTAAAATACCATGACTTTAGACTTACTTACATTGATCATTAACTCATTCTTCATACATACTTCGTTCATCCTAGACACGAGAGACATCCTAGATCATTGATCATTAACTCATTCTTCATACATACTTCGTTCATCCTAGACACGAGAGACATCCTAGATCATTGATCATTAACTCATTCTTCATACATACTTCGTTCATCCTAGACACGAGAGACATCCTAGATCATTGATCATTAACTCATTCTTCATACATACTTCGTTCATCCTAGACACGAGAGACATCCTAGATCATTGATCATTAACTCATTCTTCATACATACTTCGTTCATCCTAGACACGAGAGACATCCTAGATCATTGATCATTAACTCATTCTTCATACATACTTCGTTCATCCTAGACACGAGAGACATCCTAGATCATTGATCATTAACTCATTCTTCATACATACTTCGTTCATCCTAGACACGAGAGACATCCTAGATCATTGATCATTAACTCATTCTTCATACATACTTCGTTCATCCTAGACACGAGAGACATCCTAGATCATTGATCATTAACTCATTCTTCATACATACTTCGTTCATCCTAGACACGAGAGACATCCTAGATCATTGATCATTAACTCATTCTTCATACATACTTCGTTCATCCTAGACACGAGAGACATCCTAGATCATTGATCATTAACTCATTCTTCATACATACTTCGTTCATCCTAGACACGAGAGACATCCTAGATCATTGATCATTAACTCATTCTTCATACATACTTCGTTCATCCTAGACACGAGAGACATCCTAGATCATTGATCATTAACTCATTCTTCATACATACTTCGTTCATCCTAGACACGAGAGACATCCTAGATCATTGATCATTAACTCATTCTTCATACATACTTCGTTCATCCTAGACACGAGAGACATCCTAGATCATTGATCATTAACTCATTCTTCATACATACTTCGTTCATCCTAGACACGAGAGACATCCTAGATCATTGATCATTAACTCATTCTTCATACATACTTCGTTCATCCTAGACACGAGAGACATCCTAGATCATTGATCATTAACTCATTCTTCATACACCCTTCTTCATCCTAGACAGAGAGATCTTCCGTACTGTTAGAAATCAGCACCGCATCATCAGCATACAACTATTACAGCCAATATACTTCCAGATTACTCAATTCTCGCCCAATCCCATCTCTTTCGATTCTTGCATACAATTTTCCATGTATAGATTTAATAACCACGGTGACATTACGCGGCCTTGTTTAACGCCTTTTGTGATGTCAAACCATCCCGTAAAATCGCCGTGGTATTTATTACAAAATTTATTAATTTTAAATAATACATAGGATTTTTGCAACACGTTCCAAGTGGAAGATACCCTCAGTGTCATCCTGATCCGTGAGCCGTGCTTGATGACCAGATCCGAACAGTCTAGAACTTCCCCCCTTTCTTCTCCACATCTACTTTCCCTTTCACTTCCTTTAGCTTCGCAACACACCCCAATTGGGGATGCCATAGTCTCACTGGCTTCAGACGGAAGCAGTTAGGACTCTTGTTCGGTATTCACATATTAAATTTAAAAAAAAACACATTATGCGTATTAACGTTATTGCTGATTCAATCTGTGAGTGTTATAAAGCACTAAATACATTAAGAAATAAAAAATTAGGTAAGTATGTTTTTATACCTTTTATTATCTTATCCTCGATCTAACGTATCACGATTTGTTTAAATTGTAATAAAAAATCTTTAATTACTTTACTGTCTTGTTAATCGCAACGTGATAAATGCCATTCGTTATGATATTGAGATAAAGAGTTCTGATGATTGATGCATTCCTTCGGTAACTGTGCCTACTACGAGTACACTGCCGAGCTTGAAACTTGGGGCTAGTTGGCCCAAAAACCGTATAACTTACACTTTGTCGGTGTTTATAATATTAGCAAGTTAGTTAGGTAGTTAGATAGATTTTTTGATTTTTTTAACATTAGCTTAACACAGGAGGCCCTGACTGAAATTACTTTCCTCAGGGCCTCCTGTGTGAAACTAATGTAAAAAGGAGGAAAATTATTTCCCTCAGGGCCTGTGTCATCTTAGGGGATGCTGTGTCGAAGGTATTTTTTAAGGAAAGGAAGGAGAAGAAGATCTGGGAAGGAAATAGGTATGAGTGGTGGGTAGGAATCTGGGGTGTCCAGGCGTAACGGACGTATGAATCCATACCTCCAACCACGGTATAAAAACAAAACGTAGCGAACCACTTGGGGAGACCTTTGGTAGAGGTATAGGTTATCCAATAAATGGTTCAAAACAAATAAGTTCAAAACATCTATTTATTTTCCTTTCTAAGTAGATCATATGAATACTTGCATTCTGGGGGGCGGGTATGGGTATCGCCGCCCCGGGAAACATTTATTAGATAACCAACACTTCTACCGTAGGTCACTCCAAGTGGTTCGCTACGGTTGGCGATTTAGCAGGGGTGCCTGGGTTCACGTGGTCAGGTTTGTTCAGGTCTTGGCGGTCGATGCGTAGGACCCCTCGGGATGGCCGGCCGGATTGAGAGAGACTGGTTGAGGAGGTCTTTTGACCTCATCAGCCAGAATCCCTCGATCTTCGAACCCCGAATCCTTCGTCCCATCGCCTTGCACCGCAGTTGGAAAGATGGATTCATATGTCTGTAACTCCTGGACACACTAACCCCTAGATTCCTACCCACCCCTCATACCTATTTCCTTCCCAGAACTTCCTCTCCTTAAAAAAAAAACACTCCATACAGCATCCCCTAAGATGACATAGGCGCTAAGGGAAATTATTTTCCTCAGGGTCTCCTGTGTGGAGCTAATGCAAAAAAACGCCTTAACCAACTCGGCCATTGGAACCTACATTATTTTCTGTCATTTTTGTTGATCTTTCTTTTTTTTCTGTGTCTTGTTCTGTTTCACGTTTTGTTTCGATTTATTACTAATATCTTCATTTTCAATGACAATATAATTATTTATAATCAATTTTTTTTTGGGGTGCCCAGTTTTGTTGTTCGCCCGTGAATATGTTGGTCAGTAAATTAAACAGTTTTATTGCGGCATATTAGATATTATTAGAACATTAATTTATCAGTCGGTGTGAGAGCTTTAATAAGGCGAATTAAACACTTTATGGGCCGATTACTGAGGGTAATATACCATAAGTGACCATGTCCACGAATCTGACATTGCAAAAAACGACCTTTATCACATTGGAAAGGCTTTGCCATCGACATTGAATAGCCGAGATTAGCCATTTGCAAACCGTCACGACCAAAAATAGAAAAATACCTTTAATTAATGCCAATTTAACAGTACTGCCATGCGATTCTGTATCTTTTGTGGATACGGAGATGTGATTGACATTTGCGAAGTTTCAATCTAAATACGCATGAATGACTTAGTTTGGACAAATTAAGAACCTAATAACCTATTTTGGGCACGCGAATAGTCATTTATTGTAGTAATTATTGAAATGAAGTGTAATTCCCATAATCGGCGCCTAAAAGTGCGGCGGTTATTGGAATAATTAATGTATATTGTCCCCAAATATTCAATTATTCTGTAAGTGTATACTGCCTCAATAGCCTAAAATAGGTTCTTAATTTGGGCAAACGAAGCAATTCATTCGTATTTAGATTGAAATGAAAGTTCGCAAATGTCTAATCCATGGTACCTATTCACGTACTAGATGAATAAATAATGACACATACTTGCATCATTTTGTGTTTTAAACTATTTAAAATACGACAGCTGACATATCAGTCCATAAAAAAAGCAATTGCAAGCCATAGACAATCACACAAATTTGACAGAAGATTACGTATGGAATCGATTCCGAATTGACAAAAGATACAGAAACGCTCTTCTGATGTATATTTGTTGTTGCTTGAGAGACATGGGCTCATTTTTATTTAAAAAAACGTGAATAATGTCCTCCACGCTAATTAATAATTCATTTATAAAACACCATAACTGTAGAAAATGCGGAAAACAAGGACGTTTGTCTCAGCAGATCCACACGACCACTAATTTCTGATAAAAGATTTTGCACAACTATCCCTGTCTGTATTTTCAAAGTCAACTATTTTAAGCTAACGAGGTCGACTCCACCATGAGCATAGAAATTTGAAAAATCCATTTAACTGTCAAAAATAAATTTGATGAATTCTGCTGACTAAAAATTGTGATGAATTCTACTCGTTAAAAAATAATTCTCTACATTTTGAAATCACAATCTCACATCTCCAAAATTTGTTGAATTTAATCAAACATTGGAACTGTCTCACATTCACGAATTCATTCATCTCAAATCTCACATCCACGATTTTTTTTTAAATCGTTGGAATCGTCAAGATTGATGGACATATAGAGCGAATGAGCGAGGAAAGGATTAAAAGGAGAATATATGACGCAAATTAGAATGGTAGAAGAAGTCGAGGATGCCCAAGAAAAACATGTCACGACCAAGTGAATCAGATACTTGAGTCGGGCTATGTCAAGAGTCAGAATAATAGAAGAGCAAGACCGAGTTGTTTGGTGGTCCGTCCTCTCTGATGGTTAGTCAGTTAGTTCAGTATATATATTCGGAATACCTATGTAAAATAAAACAACGTATTTATCTGGATAAACCAATATGTGGTAAGATACTCGTAGCTTGGATTTTCTTTCGAAAAATCGAATTTCAGAAGTGGTATTTATATTTCTCTAAAATACGTTAGGAAGGTGTATTATAATATTATCGAAGTATTTCGCACTGGTGACGAAATCAAACCCGCAACCTCCTATTCGCCAAGGAGGCCATTAAAAATTGTCTATTTAAAAAAAACTCCATGGAACGCACCAAGAACACGATTCCATCGATGGTTTTTTTTTGCACGATCTAACCAATCTAACCAATTTTAAATCATTGCCACTCTGATTGTAAAATTATCAGTGGGTACGTATCTACTGCGCCTATTATAAGGTTTTTATTGCAGCCTACATATATCTCAAATTATAGGGATCGATCTTGCTTGTGAGTAAAGTTCTTCGTGTTGTTTGAAGTTATCGCCGTAAATATCTATTGCGGATTGCAGTACCTACCCAACTAATAACCTAATTGGATAGTTTCTATTCCACGTTCTTTGGTGATGTGCCTGTGTTTATTTGCTTTCATCGCTAGTTGATTCCTTTGATTCATCTACTATCGCTCATGCTGCGAAACTATTTGTGATCTCAGTAGTATGCGTCCTTGGGCAGGCCCTTTAACCTTTTCACAACAAATATCAGTATGGTTTTGTGTTGGTTTTAAAGGATACACCGCCCACGGATAAATTTTCTTTATAAATACTGATTTGAATGCATCCACTCTAATCCCAGTTTAAATAATTCATTCAGCACCAACGGAAAAATGACGTTGGGTAGAAATTTCTATTTCTATTGCCTGTTGTAGGTACATTTTTCATTTAGGTATATTTTTCATTTTTTAAATAATGTGCACGTTTATGACGTCTAGTCTTTTCTTCAGATATCGATCACGGAAATTTGAAATGCTCTAAAGGAAAAAATGGTAGGAGAGCGAAGATAGTTTTTTATCATTGAAGAAGAAGATAACTATAATAATCTAAATGAAAATGTGAAAGAGAACAAGACACAGAAAACAGAAAAAAGACAATGGTCGCAACTGGGAATCGAACCCAGACCTCTCGTCTAACCGGGACGTGCGCGTTAAACAATTTCGCTATTGCTATCTCCTGTCAAGCCGTCATAATAGTCAATCTCATATTTAAAATTTTAGAATCATTATTACATAGTATAAAATGAAGTCGCTCAAAATGTAAGTGCGCATAGATCTTTTAAACTACGCAACGGATTTTCATGCGGTTTTCACCAACAGATAGAGTGATTCAAGGGGAAGGTTTATATGTATAATACATGCTTATTATATTAGAGAAAAGCCGAGAAATTCATATATTCAATTCAGGCAGCGGGCAGCTGGCAAGCGGGTAGTGTGGATTTTATAAAGGTCGGATAATGGCGTTGTCTTTCGTTAGCCACAGCAACGTGTGGCCGGGTCTGCTAGTTAACAATAATTAATAGTTATCTTCAACTAATTATTTGACCATATTATGGGCAATTACCCTTTAAAAAGTTTTATTTTTATTTTATCAAAAAATCATATCTCCTGTTATTGTAGACCTATGTATAATATAGAATTTTTATTATAAAATAACATTGAATAGATCTTTCAGAATGTAACCTTTTGGTAAACGTCTTTAATAAGGGGGTTTAATTTTTTTAATCTTTCATGTAATCTCATTTTCCTCGAAATACATCGGACGACGCAGATCGAAAGAGATAAAACCGAGAAAAATGACATATTAGGTAACTAATTTTTTTATTTATTGTCCTTTAGAGCATTTCAAATTTCTGCTATAGATATGATAAAAAGGAAATTTGTCATGAAGTACACAGACTGAATGAGGAAAGAGTGAACATGAGTTTCTTCATTACTGTTTCTTTTCAACAAGATCGACGTTTTTTTATGATTGTGAATTGTGATGCACTTTTTATAATTGTCGTAGTTTTTTTGGCAAGATGTAGGTTACATTAGTATAGTGAAATGTTATCTTGTGTTGGTGCTGAGGGTTTGTAAGTGTTGTGCGTGCAAGCTTGGGCGATAATTTATATTTTTTAATGGGTTCTAGTCGAGAATGTAGGAACGATTATCGCACGTGCGTGTCGCACGATCATTTAGAACGGTGCAATCACCTTCTTTGCTACCTGGTGTAACAGTGCGACGACTAGATTGCGCGATTATTATGATATAACGTGCTCCCATCAATGTTCTGGAGAAAACTCATTAAAAAAATATATATCTGACATTATTATTAGGCTAGCGACTGTACGTTTGAAATTTAAGAACGACTTCGGATACATCTCTGACGCTGCGCCTTATGCAAAACCTTCTTCGTACTTGAAATTGTTAGAAAGCTAATAGAACTGAATTCAAGCAAGTAGCCAATAATGCCAAAAGATGGCGCCGCTTACGTTAACAGCTAGCGTGAGGAACGTCGGCTGGCAGGCGTAAGTACTATTGGATTTGTAATTTCGGGAACCTCTCCGGGTATGGACAGATTGGTGATATGATTATTATTGTAACTTGCGGTTTTGAATAAAAATACCACGCGTCTATATATTACATGTGATACAGTCATTGCCTGTCGCAGTTACTTTGTCCCGGTGACTAGCTATCACTGGATCGTCTGAGTTTATTTTTCGGGGGAACCGGTTTTTTTGGAACCAGTTCCTATCGCATTTATAAAATGGTCAGGAACACTTAAACTGGGCGAAGCCGTTCGCAGGTCCTAGCAGCAAAAAAATGCGAAGTTGGTTTTTAACTGCTAGTTTGGATTAATTTCTTAAATAAATGCAGGGCCTTTTGTAAAATGGTCATTTACATTAAGGTTCAACTATTTTAAATGGATGGCCAAATATTGACTGAAGAGACTGGACAACCATGCAAGCTCTTTATAGTATACCTGCAGTTGTCTCACATTCATGCAATTTCTAGTCTTTCTCATAAAATACTTCAGTTTATTACAATAAAATATATTCAAATTATGAAACCGTAAAAAGAGAAAAATACTAGTCGGTATGTCTGAAATTTACTTTTTAATAAACGTATTTTACATATTTTTAAATTTGGTAGGCAAGTATGGGTACCGCCGCTCCTGGAATTTGTTGGATAACCAACACCCCTGCATTAGATCACGCCAAGTCGTTCGCTACGTTTGGTGATTTAGAAGGGGTGCTCGGATTCATTGGGTGTTGCTTATTTGGGTCTTGGCGGCGGATGTGTTTGCCCACTTACTGCATGGCTAGCCGAATCGGCCCATCACCTTGTACCACAGTAGGAAGGATGGATTCATACGTACATCACTTCTGGATAGATTGACCACCAGATTCCTACTTACCCCACCTTACCATTTTCCTTCCCAGAACTTCCACTCCAACTTTTCCTTAAAAGGATCCTACACACAGCATCTCCAAAGATGACTTAGGCCCTGAGGGAATATTTTTCCTCGGGGCCTCCTGTTTGAAGTTAATGTAAAAAAATCAAAATTTGAACAGCTATATTTTACATGTTTTTGATGGTGACCGGACAACTCAGAATGAAACCAACTCAGAAGCACCTCAGAAAGGTCATTAAGAGTGATGATAAAAAATATTTAAAAAAATTGGTTAAGTAAGGTTAGGGTTGCCGACAATTTTTAAATTATTTTTTCATAGCTTTTAATGACCTTTCTGAGGTGTTTTTGAGTTGGTTTCATTCTGAGTTGGCATGGAACCGTTTTTGATAGTAAAACGAAGGGCGACATTTCATCTTCTAATGATTGAAACTTTGCGAAACTCACGTATCTAGGTACTCTTATTTCGAGTCACTGAGAATACGTCAGAAAGCGATATGTTTTTTTTTTAAATTCAGCGCATAAAATGTCATAATTTGTCACTCTTATTGATGTTTCGTTACTCTTTTATTGAAAGATCATTACTAGCTTCTTATATGGATGTTTACTTTCTTTTGAGTGAGTCATACATATTATTACCTATTACCAACGTAATGAAAAGTCCTAAAAAGCGGTTTCTGCACCTCTCTCGAATGCCTTCGGTAAATGCAACTAGTTTCACTACTTAAATTCCTCACTTAGCGCAGTGTGTACCTGCAAGTTTAGCGATGAAAGTTGCCTTGAGACTTGTTTAATTATATAAAATTAATCTGGGATCATTTTCTTTGTGTCAAATACTTCTTTTTGGGTGTCTTTCAAAGAATGCTGGACTCTCCTGTGAAAATTCACATTGTTCTCAGTCAATGGGAACTCGTCAACACCATAAACAGAAGTCCATTAACACGAAAATTTCCTAGGTACTCGTACATGAAAACACCAGTAATCGCTTCGAGATAACACAACTGGATGTATTTTGTACCAATCTCGGTTCATTGTATTCAAAGTAAAACCTCACTCTGAAACAAATATTTCAATTTCAAGATGCTCGATTTCAATACTTTAGAAGCCCGCCGAAAAATATTTTTAGGTAAACATATTTTTAAGCTTTTTCGTTATTTGTTTTTGGGGTGTTATGCCGTGTTGCGCTACCTCCTTCTTTAGCCAAACGTTTCGGACATCGTTGCAGTGTCCATCATCAGGGCAGATCCGGCAGATCCGGTAGATGTCTAGAAGAAAGAAGGAGGTAGCGCAACACGGCATAACACCCCAAAAACAAATAACGAAAATGCGTGTGGCCGTGAAAATCTTAAAACTTATATTTTTAAGCTAATCTCTGGTACTATGCCTATGTTAAAAGAGATTAACTAATATGTCATTAACAAGTATAGGTACTCCTGGGAGATCCCATGCACCTTTTTATGCTTTGACAGTGAGAACTTCTGCCTATCAGAACGCGCCAATAAACAGAGCAACTCAATTGCGTTGCAATCGACATTTTCAACATCACTGACACGCTATAGTTGACGGTCGAGGGGTAAGGCTCTTGACTCGCAATCAGAAGGTCGCGGAATCGAATCCCGGCGTGGGAAAATAAATTTTATTTCATTAATTTGTGTTATTTCTAAATTAATTCATTTAATAATAATATATATAGTACATTTGCAGCACGTTCCAGACTGTAAGATACTTTCAGTATCGGCCTGGTGTAAGACCACTATTCAGGATTGAAACGTTGCTCGAATTGAAACCGTGTTTGGGGACCAGATCTGAATAGCCAGGTACTTCCCCACCTTCATCTTACCCGTCTCCTTCCCCTCCCCTCTACCTTCAGCCTCACAACATACTCCAATTGGGAATGCCATGGCGCCACTGGCTTCAGACTGGAGCAGCTGGGACTCTTGTAAGGTATTCACATAAAAAATGCACTTTTTAATTTGTAATCTTTTCCATGGGAGAAAATGAAAAATAAATAAATAATAAATAAATGTGGGTGACGATATTGTGAACTTCTTTATTCTATGCGTATGGCTTTACGTTTGGTTTCCTATCGTTATTACAAATGAAATACAAATGTTTTTTTAATAATAATAATAATTTTTATTTTATTAATTTGTACATTTAAGTTTACAAATTTCTAATTGATAATAATATTTCATATTCACTATATTTTTTCAAGTTTTATGTAGCTCCTACAATACATCTTGAACTTTCCAATTGGTGTGGACTTTAAAGTTTCTGGTAGTGTGTTATACAACTTCATTCCCTTGTACAGTAGACTGTTTTGCGTATTCGCTTTGTCCTTTTTTGTAGCCTAATTTCCTTGCACGTCCTTGTGTTATATCTGTGAATGTCTTTATTGTATACAATTTTATTTGAGAAGTATTTTGGTAACATGTTGTTCAATATTTTGTGGATAAATACCATCGTGTTCAAGGTCAGCATCTGTTTCACGGTCAACCAATTTAGTTCCTTTAACATTTTAATTATTTTTGAAAATCTGTTTCGTCGAAGAATTATTCTCATTGCCCTGTTTTGGAGAATTTGAAACTTATTTTGTTCTCTTTCGTTACATAGGAAAAGTATACTTGAGCAGTAGTCGAAGTGTGGAGCAATAATTGAATTGTATATGGTGATTGCAGTTTTTCTAGAAATTTTTGGCCGAATTCTTCCAAAAAAAGATATCTTTTTGCCAATTTTCTTTTGAGTGTATTCAGCATGTCTATTGAAGTTTAGTTTGGAATCTAATATAACTCCTAAGTATTTCATTTCAGTAACATTTTCAATAATTTCACCATCAATTTTAATTTAAAACAAACGAAACAATAGTGAAATCAAATAAAGTATGTATATGCCATAATATTTAAGAAAAATATTAATTGAGTCGAAGATAAAAATGATGAATCCGGAAGCAAAGTATCACTTATTATAAAAATAAAAGGAAACGTTCAATTAACATCCGCTAAATATTTATTTACTTGAAAATTCGTTGTTTGGACTATAAATCTTTTCTAGGAAGTGATAAGTAAAATTAAATTTGTTGATAAAACTTTCGTTTAACAGGTTTAATTAATGTTTTCACCAGTTGTGGATATTTTATTAAGTGTGTAATTAATTTAAACGTCAATCATTTTAACAATTTTATTATTTGCAAGTCTAAAAAAATGCTATGAAGACATAAAAACGTTAATAATATAATTCTTCAAAATAAGACAGCCCAGTACATAATGTAAATATGTATATTAAAATAGGTAAGATGCAAAAGAGAAAATGTAATAAATGAGATGTTAGTTACGCACAAAAGGTTGTGTAGGTATATGAAAACCTCCGTCTCAATTGATTAATGATCAAATTAATTGACGGTCAGCATTTTGACTTTTTTTTCACATTAGTTCCACTTAGGAGGACCTTAGGAAAATAATTCCTTTCAGGCCCTAAGTAATCTTTGGGGATGCTGTGTGGGGTGTATTCTAGGGAAGGAAATAGAGGAAGTTCTGGGAAGGAAAAGGATATCGGGTGTTGGTAGGAATCTGAGGGTAAGTTTGTCCAGGAGTGACAGACGTATGAATCCATCTCTCCCACTGCGGTGCAAGGCGATGTTCCGAGTGAAGGGACTCCCCCAACCATTTTCTCCCGATCCGGCCTGCCAGGCAGCTGGTGGGCGGATGCATCCACCGCCAAGATCCGGACAAATCTCACCCCACGAACCCGAACACCCCTGCTAAGTCACGTGCTAGGTGACCTATGGCTGTTGGTGTTGGTTATCCAATAAATTAGAGATAACCAAAACCTAGAGGTGTTGGTTGTCCAATAAATGGTTGCCGGGGCGGCGGTACCCATACCCGCCTCCAAAATTGACTTCTTGACATTTGAGCGGTTCCCGTTAAATACTGATTATCTACCCGTTTCAGCTTTTGATCAAATTGTGTTTGGCTTTCGAGCATAACAGCATGATTATTTCAATTGACGAGTGATTCCGACTCTCCTCGAGTGAAAAGGGGATCTTTTAATTTTTAAAATTTAAAATAATCTTTGTGTGCAAATCACTCTCTCACCTTAATTTATTTCCCTCTCCGAATAGCTAGGAAATGCTTATATGTATATCGATATTATTAATTAATATAAATTCAGAAATCAATAGAAAACATAAATACATACCTTACGGCGGTGGAAGAATTGCATTTTCATTGTTTTGCGATTTAGCGCTTATAATAATAATAATTGGATAATTTGTATAGCGCCGTTTTTGTGAAAAATTACCCCTAGGGCTGTATGTATACTTAATACAAATCGCTGATGAAGAGGGTCGTTAATGAACGTCATCACAGCAGTGTAATGTTGCTTATTTGTTGTCTTGACTAGTGTACGACGTACAATTATTATTACCTTCGTTTTACTGTTTATATCAATCTAAATTGAAGTTAATATAAAACCGCTATAAAATATGGTTTACGATTTCCCATGGCTGTCAGCTTTGAGATACTTATTTATTATTATTTCATCAATCAATGGAATGAAAAAGACCTTAGCATTATTATTTTATTTTCACTGACTCTTTTGCGGATCCTACCGGAATGACGCTCCGGTTTTGCAAAATTCAACGACTGCACCAATCCGCTTCATGATTTTTTAAGTTTGCAAAAATCATTCAGAATGTATTAGTAACTACCCTTTATCTGAGCAACTACCCTTTATCTGTAACAACTTGTCCCGCCTGAGGGAGGCGGGACAAGTTGTTGGGGGATAGGTCAATAACAGTGGCGGTTTGCGGGGTTGAAAAGTGGGGAGACACAAACATTTTTTTAAAAGTCTAAGCATTATGTAAAGAAAAAAAAACCATGTACTTCAAAATATAATAATAATGAGCAAACTCAAGATAGACTGGCAACTGCAAATTCACCTTAGGGAACGTACATACTACGTGACCTGTTTGGGGGGGGGGGGGTCTTCAAAATACCACGCTTGGTACAAATGAGTGGCGGGAGCCATAGGTTTTTGGTCACCGGGGGGGGGGGGGGGGGGGTTAAAAATTGCAAAAAGGTCACTTAGTATGGGTACGTTCCCTTACTACAGTAATAAAAATAGCCATACCTGGTGGTACCTACCACCGCGTACTATCACAAATCATCACAAAACCAAACAAAACTTGGTCGCCAGAGCTAATCGTAAATCCTCGGCTCTACTTCGAAGTTTTTCGTTTTTTGAGGCGCGCCTCAAACTGAACATCACGCGATAGCGCAACGGTTACAGTGCATTTCGATTCCATGTGACTTCCCCCGTCCCCTCCGCCCATCTAAAATCTGCGGATCTCGGGTCTCGGAGGCAGGCCCTATCTCTGCCTCCCTATTGTATTATTGTACTGCGTGGGGCGTGCGCTTTGCACTGGCGTGATTACATAATATAAAAACAATCAGTCGTAGTGAAATACTAACATATTCACGGGTAATATTTGAATTGAAGTAACTTAAAGACTATATAATTTATAAATTGGTAACATTTAAATTAAAGTTTTAATATACATATTTTGTATATATGGATAAACCTTACTTGCTACCGCTTTGTATCTTCTTGACGTGTAAATCGGCGGATAGTGGACAATCTGTACTCTGAACACGTCTGAGTTTTAGCCGCATCTGAGCACCAGCTGCATCGTCCTGCAAAACGTCAACCGGAATGGATATGTCACAAAAGCAACGCTGGACGCGTTCCGGTTGTTAGGGTCGTTCGTTTCAAGCACTGCAGTAATTATTATTAACCGATATAGTAATTATTAGCGATCACCTATTGTATGCTAATAATAACAATAATTAATCCAGCCCATATCATAAAAGCCTAGTTCATTTGCCTTGGGGTTATGGGTTTGAATTACAGTTCCCACACTGTCGGATGCTTTGATACTGACTATCCATTGTAATAAAACGGTAAAAACCTACATGCTTTTATATACGAGTCCCTTTAAATTAATGAAGTTGTCTTAATTATTTGAATAATTAACACTTTGCAATAAAGCTATTTCTATACCTACTCCTTTTGTTTTTCCTACTCTTTATACGACCCGACAAGACTGTTTTAGATACAAGATAGTGCATCCGTTCACGGAGATACTTACAAGCGACTCGATCCTCATGCGCGTATCAAACGCGCCGATCATAAGTACCCCCCGTACGATTTAGCTGGTGTCCGTTCACGGCGCTACGCGGTGGCCGTCGCCGTCGGCTTCCAATCAGTATCACAATTACAATACCGACTGTGCTGATCGCACGCGATTCGTCGCATCATTTATGTCAGCTACTTATTCGTTTGACGTTTGACGGAATGGCGTCGGAACATGAAAACAATATTAAATGTGTTCTGGAAGTGAAAAAAATGCGTGTTTATACAACTATTCTTTACCAGAATACGTAAGAAAGGATTTAGTGGATAAGGCATGGATTGAAGTTGGAAAAACAGTCAATTTGACAGGTACGTAATGTTGTTTACTTTTGTCATAAATAATATCAAACACAATAATTAAACTGCCAAGGTAGCGAAGCCCGAGGAGTGATAAAATAGTTGGCTAAATAATTCCTCAGATTTATTGGAGATGAAAGGGGGAAAATCTCAAGTTGCTCAGCATCCAAATTTGCGTGGCCTTCAGATTGTGCCTCGAATTCACGGGCGCGATACGGAATACCTTCTCGTTTTCGGACATAATTGTGCAAAACGCACACGGCTTTGACGATATCAGCTGCCTTTTGCACTGATTTACATCGTAATAAATTGACAGCGGGAAATTTTTCTGCCATCATCCCAAAAGTGCATTCCACCGTTTTTCTACCTCGGCTGAGGCGGTAGTTAAATACCCTTCTTGCGTTATTTAATGTTCTCTGTGGAAAGGGTCTCATTAAGTAACGCGAGAGCGGAAAAGCTTCATCACCTACGAAGTAGTGTGGTAATAGGTTATTGGTTTCATCATTGGGTAGAATAGAAGGAGGAGGTATACCCTTACTATGCTCCATCAAGTATTTCATGGCAGATGCCTTAAAAATCCCTCCATCACTATTTCTTCCCGCGTAACCCGTTTCGATAAAAGTAAACAAACCATCGGCGTCACTACACGCCATCAGCACAATAGAATTGTACGATTTGTAATTGAAATTACTTGAGCCGGTGTTGGGAAATTTTTCTATTCTTATATGCTTGCCATCCAATGAACCCAAGCAGTTCGGTAGATTCCAAAGCAGGTTAAAGCGTTCGGAATTTTTTTTCCAATCGTTCATACTTGGGATTGTCATCCATTTTTCCCTTAAAACGTTCCATATAATGATAACCGTTTCTGCAACGACTTTTGAAATTGTACATTCTCCTCTCGCAAAATAAAAAGCCAGGCTCGTAAATGTCGATCCTTCCCCTAAGTACCTGGAACAAATAATTACTAAATTAAAACTCTCGTTATCTTTTCAGGACCCGAATGTAAAGAAAAATGGAGGAATATTCGCAATGTTTTTGTCCGAAATCTGAAACCTGCAAAAAGTGGATCTGCAGCGAAGAAGAAGAAACCTTACTATTTAAATGAAGTCATGCAATTTACACTACCATTTATTAAATTATCAAATTCATCAGTTTCTGGGAATCTGCCAATTCCAATAAATCAACATGATGACTGTATCATTGATGAGAACAGCAATGAAGAAGACGATCCTTTGTCATTTGAGCGTCAACAATCAACTGGATCACACTTTCAGTCGTTAGATTCACAATCAATACTGAAACCTTTTCCAAAAGATGCACAAACGCAAGTTGTACCTACACAACCGTCTCCGCAGCCCTCGCCGTGGTCGCCATTTCCCCAGGAACGGTCCTCATTATCACCATTGCCAACATCATCGCCGCAGCATCATCCAACGACAGGCCCGTCATCGTCAAGGTCCTATTCTACCCCGAGGCCATCGAAGAAAAAATGCCGAAAATCAGACTCCAATATTGATGACGGCATTCTGCAGTATTTTGCATTCTGCAAAACATGCCAGGAAGGAAAATCTCGAGAATCTCGAACAAAATCACAAAAAAATGTATCTACTCAGTTTATTGGCGGATGTTGAACCAATGTCTGATGGTCAGATACGAATCTTTAAACGCCGTGTTGGACAAGTAATTGAAGAAATTTTGTATGACACTTCATCAACACCTGCAATGGAAAATTCGGAGATGGCTGTATTTTATGAAAACATTACAGCAATTGTAATCCCAGAACCCAATGATTCAATTGTGATCTCAGAATCAGATTTAAACTGCGAAAAATTTGACTTATCTTAAGTTACCCACTATGTATAAGTAATAAATAAACATATTTTAAATAAACCTGTTTTCTCTTTATTATTAATCTATATTCATCTCTATTTACTTACAAGCTACTCGATTCTCGTGCGCGTATCATACGCGCCGATCGTAAGTACCCCCCGTACGATTTAGCTGGTGCCCGTTCACGGCGCTACGCGGTGGCCGTCGGCTTCCAATCCAGTGCTGATACCGACAGTGCTGATCGCACGCGACAGTCGCATCATTTTTGTCTGATACTTATTCGTTTGACGTTAATTGACAGAAATGGCGTAGGAACATGAAAGTAATGTTAGATTTGTTCTGCAAGTGGAAAAAATGCATGTTTATTTTATTTTTATTTTTATTATTTTTACATAACTATACTTTACCAGAAAACGTAAGAAACGATTTAGTGGAGAAGACATGGATTGATGTTGGAAAAAAAGTCATATGACATCGCATGACAGCGTGTTCACTCCACGGCTGCACGTGAAAAATGATCAAGTTCAGTATATTTCGGATAGCGCCGTGTACGGAGACTAGCATTAAAAAGTGGTATATCAGCAGCGTACTTGTGGTTTCGTCACAATTACGTAGATTATAAGTATCTCCATGAACGGAGGGCCTTATCCTAAACATGGGAACACCTCAGCACAGGTTTCCCTAGTGAGGTGTTCACAAAACACTACTACTAACCAATTTGCATACAGTTATGGATCGTTAACATTTTTTTGGTATTACTGAAACTTATTATTTATGTAAAGTTTTTGTTCGAGAACAGAAATAAGTAAATACATAAACGTTTCTCATGAGCGCACAACGAATTATTTAAAATGATTTTGCGTTTATGAATTGAAATGGAAAGCGAAATATTGAAAAACAAATCTAATAATAATTTATGTCAGTGCATCTCACCGTTGCATCAACCAATATAATTTAATGCAGTTTCATTATGCAAGCAAGAAAACAAACATAGCGTGAGAAGTGCAGTGCAGTACCTACTCCCATTCGTTTGTGATGATATTATTGAATCATTACTGCATTATGCAACTATTACTTGAAATCATTCTCATACTTTTTAGAGATGCATTCATTTACATTTGTAAGTACTTGACCACGCGAAGCTCAAAAAACACTATTCTATGGATGTATAACAATCCTTACGTGAAAATTTATATAGACTTGCACTTTTACAAGAATTTGGTAGTATGTAGCGGTTGATTTCCGTGATTTGGAATCTCCTACCCCGTTTCCTTACTTCGCGACGTGAATTGCGATCGTAGCTTTAACAGTCTTAAGTAACGACGGAGCTCGCTAGCTCGCACCTCACATCATCAGTGAATTCAGACAGGCACAAGGAGAGACTGTGACTCACGTTTTCCCAGGATAACCAAACAATGGCGGAATCTTCGATACGTAAAACCTTATCTTATGCATCAGTTTCATAATATGATTTACCATTAACATCCTTGTTTTAGACCAGTTATTCGTAATGTTTAAACGATCTGGCGCCCATATTAGTTTTACTTATCCACAATAGAATTATTATTTTACATGTGAGATTGAATTTAACTGTTGGAAGTTAACTTTGAATGTGCTTCCAACCCGCCCTGAGATATTTAATAATTACTAATAGAGTCAATTTAATTGAACTACTAATTATTAATTTACCTACTTCCTAGTATATATCAATAAATAGTAGATTACCCGTACATGCACAGTTCCTTGATCAAGTTCTGCACTTTAGAATTTCTCACGCGTTACATAATACTAAATACTGTCCTAACTGCAATAATAAAATCTCGTCAAGGCTCCGCAACCGGGCTCGAAAAGAAGAAGATGGAGAGTTACGAAATTACGAATGTCAGAGGAGAGCGCTAACATTTACAGCGACAAAATCGATGCGAAAATTGCGAAAATGTTTATTAAAACACGACTTGTTTAAAATAGAGCAAAAATCTCGCGGGCATTGTCTTAAACAGCGTTTAAAGAAACACTGTGATTTTTCATAAATATAACTTGTAAAATAACTGAAACAAACTTGTTTATAATAATTTTTGGAGGATACTTTGCGATTTTTTCTATAAAGGGAATTTTATATAATTTGTGTTTCGGCGCGGGCAATGTCTAGATAACATATATTTTTTAAGAGCTTTAAAACTTAGCGTGTTTAAGGGAGATATGTAAGAAATCGGTAGTAATTCAAGTAGCGTGCCCTTAATCCAATAATGAAGAATAAACTATGTGCGTTTTAATACGAGCTACATTGCAGGTAAATTATCTTTTGTTGATCTATAATTTTATAGGATAAGTTTTTAGAAAACACAACAAAAAATATATCTTTCGACCCGAATTTGTCTAAATTATAAAGCGAAAACGTGATTACTTACAACTGGGATAATTGTTTTTTTTTGCACTTAAGAGTGGTTTTAGTTTTATGACACGACCTGCGTAAAAGTATTAGCAAAATATCTTATAATAGTGAAACTACTGTACATATTGCCCACTACGCTATTATTCGGCTATTACGGCCGATACCCAAAAACCAACATCACGCCAATGACAATTCAACGCTCAATAAAATATGTTATTGGAGAGTCGGCTTTGCGAATATTCCACTCATCGTGTTGATGACTGATGCGATGACCAATATGTCGCATCTGATCCAATTTTTAACGTAGATGTCGCTCAGTTGGATTGTTCACAATAATGTCCTCTGCGTGCGAACTCTATCTAAATTTCTTTAAATGGACAATATACAGTGTTAATTTCAAGCGACCTCCCAGGTAAGTATGGTCCTGTTTTCATTAATTTTTAGGCAGCATCGCGTTCATTGGTCAAAATATTGTATACATATATTTTAGTATCGGTGATCAATGAACCGATGTATGCAATTTTTAGCCATAAGTTGTTTATAATTGTTTGCCTAGCTTGTAGTTTTTTAGATTTTAGAAATGTATTATAAGTTTGTACAGCGCCCTTGAGGTGATTTTTCACAAAAACGGCGCTATATAAATCATCCAAATATTATTATTATTATTATTATTGTTGAAAGCGGTCGTAAGACATGGAATTTTTTTTCGTGGAAAACCGAGTTCTTGATACCACTCGTATAGGCAGAAGGAAGCACATTCATATTTCCAATAATCTCGATGATTATTATGCAAAAATGTCGTTGTAATAGTTATAACTTATAACATTGTAATCGTAAAGTTGTATTTCTAGTGACATTTCATAAAGGTTTTTTTCAATTCCATGTAACAAATAAAGCAGTGGAGCTCTTGATATTTTAATGAGTAGCGATAAATCATTATGGTTTTACCATTTAACATTTTACCTGCATTCCTTATTCACTCCTGTTACATTTAAAGTATTTCAATAGAAAAGACTCATTATTCATCACATGGGTGTGTTCTGCATTCTGATATTATTTGCAACGACTCATATTATCGTAATATTAACAGCTCTTTATCAAATGCTAGTTGGGGTGTCCGGCTTCCCTCAGGGAGTTGATATGAGATGGAACCACGATTGAACTGACGTTCGAACCCATGACGGACCTGGCTTTATATACCTTTACCAATGGGTAGCCCCACCCATACAAAAAAGGCTTCGAATGGGTTCCACTCGACAGTGTTCTAGAAAGTTGTGGAATGCTCTCGAAACTCTCGGATGTTCCTATATCTTCAAAAGCACGCCCTTCAGGTAAAAACGGAAACCGTCTTCATGGATAGGGGATAGAGGGCTACCACACCATATTATTTATCGTACTGGGACTCGTTTCTGAAATTTTGGTGGCACGCACATTGTACACTTTTTTAATAATATATAAACACAAGCAGCTGCTTTATTAGGAGAGTGATTGAAATGTTGATGTATATATTATGTTGTAAAATTTGTAACCTTGTTATATGTTTCAATAAAAAATAAAAAAAATAAAAAATAAATATTGATGATATTAATTCTCAAACTCACTTTGTGGCATCATTTTTAATTAAGTGAAAACAAATCACTTTATGTATAACCACGTCAAGGGGTGAAACTCTTGACTCGCAATCCGAAGGTCGCGGAATCGAATCCGGCGTGCGCAAAATAAATTTTATTAGATTAATTTGTTTTGTTTCACAATTAACTCATTAAAAATAATATATAGCATATTTGCGGCACGTTCCAAATTGGAAGATACTCTCAGTATCACCACCATTTAGAATTGTAAGACCATCATTTAGAAATGAAAAGTTGCTTAAAATGGATTTAGCCGTGTTTGGTGACCAGATCTGAATAGCCAGGTACTTCCCCGCCTTCCTCTTCTCCATCTCCTTCCTCTCCCCACTACCTTCAGCCGCACAACATACCACAAATTGGAATGCTTGAGTCTCACTGGCTCCAGGTGGGACCAGCTGGGACTATTGTGTGGTATTCACTTAAAAAAATACAAGACAGAGTGCTTAACCCTCTTGGCTATCCCCGACTCTCAGTTGCGACGTGTTATGGAAAAATGTTTTTTATTGTTTTAATTGGTAAAAATGTATAATCGAAGAAAATAAATGACATCTAAATTTCTATTCCAAAATACGCTCAGGGATCGCTGGTTAAAATTCTTCGGGTACGTGCTGTTACATCTTGTGTAATTTATCCTGTCAAAAGGTTGGCAAAATAACAAAAAATAATTCAAATTAATAGATAACTTTGTATTAACCACTTAATTATTTCCAAAAACCGACATGTTTCGTCAGCACAGCTGACTTCTTCAGGGTTTTGACAGAACTAATTTTAAAAATAGACATACATAGGTAATAGGGAAAAATAATAGACATAAACAATAATACAATTTGAAAGAAAATAATGTGTAAGGGACGAGGGTAAAAATAATGTGTAAAAAATAATTATAGGTATGACATTTTCAGTAACTCCAACATGCACTTATAGCGTTTTTTACACATCATTTCTCGGTATCTAGTAGTTTATTTGTTTGTGCATATTATAATTTATATAAATTTATGTTTTATTTCAGTTCTGTCATGTCTTACGTCTCACGTCTCACCTGACAGCTCAGTTCATATCGTGTTTACGTTTGACATTTGCTCGGTTTACTCAGAACAAAGAGACATGCAAATTAATGCGGTTCTGCTGCACTTATTAAATGCATAATTTACGCCGTTAATCAAGTAGGACGCATTTTAATGATGTCTACTATTTAACCGAGATAATGTGCATTACTTTATTTATTTTATTACTCTATTCAAATCAAATATAGAAGTGTAGATATTTCATATAAAGAGAAACAGAAAAAGGATATATTACGAAGTAGGAAATAGATGAAAGAAAACATTTCATCGAGAAATAAGAAATACACTGTTCTTGTTAAAATGTTGCTAGAAATGGTTTACGTATGTTTGGTGCCCAGATATGGCTTTTCTAGCAACCGTGGGTGGTTTGGTATATTTATGTAGCAACCAGTAGTTTGTTCTTGGCAGGGGAATGACATCGATTATCTGGGAATATTAGAAGCGAAGAACCTAACCTAAAAAGTACTAAAAAAAAACTTTCGATTATTTTAGTTTAAATGCCTGCACACACATGTATATGTTACAATAATCAAAAAGTTTGGTCTGTTTTGGTCAAATTCATCACCTCCCTAGAAAAGGCTAACTAAGAGTAGCGAAGCCCTGTTTGATCTCGATCGTTTGTAAATTTATTGATTCATTCCGTATTGTTACAAGATGGTGGCAGTGTTAATAGTTCAGAAAAGATTATGTTTTAAAATTTGAAATTGTCTTGTTTATTTGGAATTTATTATTCGCATTTTTTTAATATTATGGTAAGTACGTAACAAATTTGTCATTGATATCAGAATAATTATAATAATAAATTGATAATTTGTAGAGCGCCGTTTTTGTGAAAAATCTCTCCAAGGGCGCTGTACAATTTATAATGAGTTCTAATTTTATTATTTACAATCAGATTCAAAAAACATTCTTACCTGGCAGGCCACTTTCGATAAACACACAATTATTACAAAGTTTATGCTTGGAGAAGATACGACTTTGCAAGCAGAGGACTCTCGGACCTATAAGCTTGTTTTCATGATAATATAACATTACCAGGCATATGTATGACGTATGAGGGTGTACCTGACTTATTAAAAGCTTGCTTACGTTTTTATCAAATTAATTATTTAAAATGTCGCGAGCTGTGAAGGTGACGATGGAAGGTATTTAAATTTACGGACACGACTGTCTAAAAAGGTGAGTTTTAAGATACTGACGTTTTTTTGGGCAAAGTGTACGGTCTTTATTTGATATTTAAAAAAAGTTACATAATGGGGTCTAACACGATCAAATTGATAACTAAACAATCTCGGATCGATATGCTCAACTTCCGAAGATTTTATCGAGATCGATATCCCCAGTACGGTTGCGCTGGTCTGAACGTATCTTCCAGTATCTAGATAGAAAACGTTGGTATTGCAAAACCTAGCATTGAATTGACTATGAATCTAATCATAATTTCATCTATGAAATAATTTTTTTGAAGGTTCCTACATAATTAATTTTTTTGAATCTACAGAGTGGGTAAATAATTGTCTTCTACAGTTAATACGGCCTTAGCACCGGATAAATAGGTCAGTTTTTAATGATCAGAAATTTATGTGTACAGGTGTTGTGATAGCTTCAAAATATTCAATACTAACATCTGTCACATTAAATAATCAAACCGAAATCCTTAAGGCATACATCACCTCGTACAAGGCCAACAGTGGAAATATTTTACATGCTATTAGAGCAAATTATAATACGATAATGATTTTCATAATTTTGTTCAGTCAAAATTACAAAAACAAAATGGTTTCTTCAAAAACACGTCTTTCCTTTACTAGGTTTGTCAGAATTTTTCCGGAGTAACAACTATCTACCCATATATTTTGTATCAGCTGTATTTCTTATGGTTAAAAAATATTTATTAAAAAATTTTTTTGCAGTAATAGTCCGAGATTTCATCAAGCATTTTTGACATTTTGTTGAATAATTGAATAATATAATACATAGAGAAAGCAATATAATATCCACTTCTGTTGTCATTTCAAACCTCCATGCTAACGATGGAAAGTAGGTAAGCATAATTTATAAAATAATAGTGCAAATTTCATGACGCCGCAGATATCACATTTCTCCATAACAGAAGGTTACGTCTGAGACGATGTATGAATGTAAATGAATCAAGGAGTGTGTGCCAAAACCGAATTGTTTGGCGGTTCTCTGCCATATTCTTGTGGGGAACAGCGTGATGGTTAGTTTTGTAGTAGACATCAGATAACAGATCTATTAGTTAAGATGCACCCCGCATAAGATATATTTACCACTTTCTTGAAAATGGCACGTCTTTGTTCTAAACTAGTTAAATTACGAACACCCCTTCTAGACCTCTAGCATGGTCGATCCAGAGGGCCAGACCATAATATATTTTACTGTGTATGTATGAAAATACACAGATTTCAGATTTTTGTCCTCACATTTAGAACAAATAAAAATTGGCGGTTTTCGTTTTCCAATTGCTGGTATGATCGCCTTTGCACGCTATTTTTTTAATTGAATTTTAGCTTCTAGTTCAGACGGCAGCCATTTTTATATTTTGAAAGATGATTTTCGTGTTTAATTTCAGCCGTTTTCTGTGTGATGTAAGTTTTGAAGGTATTTTTTCTTAAATGACCTCCTGTGTGGAGCTAATGTAAAAGAATGAAAGGAGCAATAACTTCTAAACTAAACTATTTTCAAATAACTACCAATTATTATCAAGCATGAAATATGTTCTACCACTGCCAGTTTTAATTCAGGTCTGAAAGGGTTTGGAAATTTGAATACTCCAGAGTTCATCGTTCGACAGTTTTCGCTGCTTCAGAAATAAACAGATTTAGTGTCCGGTTCCTTTTTCCGTTGATGGTGAGCTCTATTTTAATATAATGTTGTCATTAGTCAATGAAAAATACTATTCATTAATATTACAATGGATATTAGAGAAATATGGATAATATTTCAGAGTAACTTATGGCCAGCTTTCTGTTGAACCGCTAAGCTATTATTCTACAGTCGGATTTACTGTTTTGCGCAGACAAATAATAGTTAAACATTGGCATAAAATAACCTGGATGGGCACTTCGGAGAACTACTCAACATAATAACGTGTTGGGTAAATATCTAAAATGTGTTTTAAAAATTACATTCATAAAATTGAAAATGATATTCATGTAAATATAAAACAATTTTGGAACTACACTAATTCTTAAAAAAAGAATAAATCCGGTAGATATTCCAATTTCTATGAATTTCAATGGAAGAATTGGATGTATTGTTCAAAATATTGTAAATTTATTCGCTGATTATTTTAAGTCTGTGTATGAAAAGGATATACCTAATAATGACATTCTCAAATTGTCGTGAACACATGTGGAATACACATTGAAATTAATGATATTAAAAAGCATGTAGAAGCTATAAAAAGTGCTGGACCTGACAACATTCCACCTGTGTTAATTAAAGAAGTCTGTCTGTTCCACTTTTTCTATTTTTTAACCAATCATTAAAGACAGGTTGTTTCCCTGATATAACATAATAACAATGGAAACATTGTTTTCTTAGATACACCTATTTTTAAAAAGGGAGACAAAACGAATGTTACAAATTACAGACCAATATGTATGTACATAATATTGTCATTCGTTCACATTCTCACCTAAAACGATAGACATAGTATAAAAAAACAGAGTGTGCAATTCACACGCGGTAGAAGTGAAACCTTCAGAAAACTAAAGTAGACATGAGTGGGGAGGCTACGATGAAACGAGTACATATACGTATATAATATAAGAGTAGTGTAATTTTATACGGCAGAGCAGAGACCAGAGCTCAGGATAATGGGAAATGTAGTTTTCTGTCAAGCAGGTGGGAAATCAGAAAATAAAAAAAATGAATTTTACAAAACTATATTGTAGGCAAAAAAAAACAACACATGAGAGTGCAAATTTCATACCAATGAAAGGTTAGCCTTAAATTTATACCAATGTAACAAAAGAATACAAAAACATAAACATTCCTGATGGACTCCTGGTTACGCTAATCTAACTAACGGAAATAACACCGGATGACGACCGCAAACTTGCTTCGTAGTGAGAAACGGTTCTGGGACGAGACTTCCAGTCTCATCAATCGGGAACGGCGCGGAATCCGGGGAGCCTAGGTCTTCCTTCTATTTGGGAGGAATGCCGCTACATCTCCAAGGAGCGACTCCAGCCTCAGGCTGTCTCAACAATCTCCATCCGAAGGCACGTGGCCCAACCAGTCTCCAAGTCTTATGAATTTCGGAAGATCATTCAGTAATCCTTGACTTCGCGACGCGGGGTCATAAAGGCATATTAAACTAGCCAAAAAACCGGAACAATAACTTATAATTTCACTCCAAAAAAATTTCTACAAATGGCCAACCGCCATCACCGGTAAAAAGTGGGATTCACAAATCATCCACTAAAATAATAACGTAAATGAACTACTCATGTTACGAAAAACACTCCGCGCCTTTTTTAGGATAAAATAAACTTGGATTCACATGATTTTAAGTGATTAAAACACCATAATGGTGAGTGACTAATTTCCGACGCAGCTAGTCCATGCTGACCGGGAGGAAGTGACCATAAACAAAAACAACAATCTCTCTTCCCCAAAAAATTACCAGTCTCAAAAAAAAAAAACCATAGACAAAATAACCAAATAGGCAAAAACTGCACTAGTCACATAATATTTATGTGACAACGATGCACCGCACAAAGAGGAGACCGATGGCGATTATACTATCTCATTCTCTCACGGAGTAAATCCTGTAGATTTTATAGATTATGTGTTTATCTCATTTCAGTGTCGCTATTTTTCGTTCCATCGAGTTTCAAATCACAACGGTGCTAAAGAAGTTTTCACTTCAAAAATATCTAATGTTGTATTTTTCTATCTTTCCAGGTAAGTTCCAGACGCGAACCATTTACTTTTAATGACGGCCACTCCATAGAAAATCGAATTGGCTGATGACTGAGGACGTTTGATAACAGGTTCGTATATGTTAATTAGCGAACGACGAACGCTTGTATTATATACCAAAACGAAGCAAAAATGCAGAAATTCGAGTATTCCGAATGTTAGTATGGAAGATGCGTCCGAGATGTTCATCAATTTGCTCTCTTGCTCACCATCTAACAATGTATTTTCGTTTATTAAAATACGTGAAACTATTGTCTACCTTGTGATTGATTATTCATACATCATGGCTGCATGCAAATTACCAACGAAGTGGGTTCACTGGTCCACTTACATTAATTTTCCCGCGTTTAATATGACACCCGTATTTATTCCGAATCGATCATCCGTTCTAGGCTCTGCATACAGTATCCCCCATAGACGGAAACTAACGGAAGGTGTTGCTTTTCGAAATCGAGATTGGCAGCCGCGAATTATAAATTTGTTACATTGGTTCTTGGCCGTTTTGAGCTGCCTGAGATTAAACCAATTTGTCTTGATGATTGATTGATGGCTGGACTAATTATGATTTGTAAAATCGTGAAGATCAAGAGGCATGAATAACATAATGGATGTTTTACACGATGCTTTTCTTCCTTTAGTTTCCATGTGTCGTCTTTTCATATGGATTTGGGATGAAATAAAAGGACGTATTCTATTTGGTATCAATTTTCGCACAGTTTAAGATGGCGGAAATTATTTTTAATCTGTCGTCTGCCAACGTTTTAACTAAATATGTTATGTGCAAATTTTCATTATATTTTATATACAAATTTCGGTTTTCTATGATGTGAAATATTCCTAGTGATGAACTCAAATTTGTTTTGAGATTTTGCAAATTAGCATTGATGATTGTGTAAATTCAGACAAGCGAAAAAGTAAGTACCTGCCTGCCTACCTTCAATAAGAAAATTATTATTAGACCGGTCAGTGGTTGAGTGGGCATAGCGTGTCTATTCCTCGGCTGGCTTTGTCCTCCATCACAACACAATATTGAAAGGCAATGATCCTCTTGAAGTATTTTATAAATACTTTCAGCTTCATGGATCCTTCAATTATAATATCCCAAGATTTTCAATAGGTCTGCCCTAGTCAAACACCTTGTCAGTGTGTAGTGTGCGTTAGTTAGTCATGTTTGAAATCTGATTCAATACACTCATGCTGTAAATTTAAGTGTAATTTTCAAAATTGGAACCGACTATAAAAGTACCTAAATAATTTTTATAAGAAAATTTATTTAACTGTCTTTTTCAAAATTGGAATTATAACATCCCGTTAATTTTTGTGGGTCTGGGCTAGTCTCTATATCTACATATTATAAATTAAAGTCCTCAGCCGCGTCTGTCTGTCTGTTCGCGATAAACTCAAAAACTACTCAACGGATTTTCATGCGGTTTTCACCAATAGATAGAGTGATTCATGAGGAAGGTTTAGGTATATTATTTATCAAGGTTTTGTGTAAATTGGTTTAAAATATAATATATAAATGGAATATCTGAATGTGGTGGACGAGCAGGCTGGCAAGCGGGCAGTGTGGATTTGATTTGTGTGCAAATCTACAGTTTTATGCCGAGGTTGATGAAATTTTGCACATGTGACCTTCAAAATAAGAGGAAGGTCACTGTCTATATTTGATTTCGAAAACTCTGTATAAAGCCCGGGCATCGCCGGGGACTTCAGTTATAAAGAACTGAAATTCCATATTATAAAGAAATGGAGTAGGAGTAACAATCAATTATCGATTATGAAAAATAATTAATTGTAATATCAGAACAGGTATAATAACTACACAGTGAAGTCTAATATAGGTATAACAAAGATAAATAATCTCTTTTGACAATACTAAAGCATCATTTCTTTTGGGGCAGTGTATAATCAGTCTATTTTTGCTTATTTTTTTAACTCCGTTTACTGCAATTTTCAGTTTTGCAGCAGAAATTTTTTTTGTGATTATTTTTTCAATGTCTTCTGATGATTTGTTTTTATCATCAGAAGAAATAATAATTGAAAATTTATTTGTATCTTGAGGTAAATTATTTGTTGTTTTGGCTTCGTTACTTACAGGATAACTTCGGTTTCTATTTTCTAGTTCTTTGGCATATTCTTCAGTTTTCGTTAGCAGTAGGTCTTTTAATTTGATTATTTCCTGTTGGTCCGATATTTTTTCTTTGTTGATTGTATTTTCAAGTTGTAGGAATTGTTTTTCAATCAAATTTTTTTATTTTATTTCTTTGATGTTATTATATACATCACTCTTTAACGTCTCCAAAATTTCGGTTAGCGACATATTGGAGACCCCACTTATTGCGAGCGCAAAGGGTTAGGGCAAGCAGCACCCAACCCGGAATTAATAATATTATTGTCGCGATACAGCGGTGCAGGCGTACGTTCCGGTTAAGGTTGAAACGTTGACTGAATAACTTGTAAATGCTTTTAATGGAGGAAAAGTAACACTGTAACATGTTCCATTTTTTATGAAAAATAAAATTATATAAAAAAAAAATTGTTTTTAAAATTAATATCCATAAAAACAAACTAAACATTCTCAGCATGAGGCAATGAACTAGAATCTATAAAACATCGCAACAGGTTTATTTCACAGATCGAATTGAGTCACGAACCCTTTTAAAGCGTAAATATTTTATTACCACTGATATTCATAGTTAATACAGATGACGACATAATTTTAGGAACATTTTTTTGTCCTCCAAATAATCAGGAAATGCATCTCCATTGCTTTGGTTTTGATTATTTAAATTTCAACTGTCACGATCTTCTGTGGTTTACATTTGCGAAACTTTGCATTCCATTTAATTTCATGTTGTAAGCTTCTCAATCTGTCTGTGTGTCATAAATTTACCAGCCCGGTGTCTTTGCCAACGAATGTTGGCTAACATCGGGGCATTCTAAATATTAAAAGAAAACGCCGAGAAATTTGAACATTGGGTATTTTTCAAAAAACTGTTGCTGTCATTGTCGCTCTAACTCAACCGAATAATAAAATCTTCAAAATCGAGGTTTTGTACTCCCCACTTTTCTCCCCCAAAACTGGACTGATTTTTTATTTTTTTTTACTAACTGTGTTAGATGAAAATACTCTATATCTGTACGTTTTGATTTAAAAAACATTTCCAAATTGTATACTGAACGTCTGTTGATGGCGTTCAAACCAAGCAATTTTAACCTAATCTAACTCCTATAAGAAGTAACTTGTTAAAAAAGGCAAAACGTACCGACACGCTATTGGTCGATATCTACAAGTATAATACGTTAAAACAACATTGGAAGTAGTGTCAAAATCCTGAGAGGAAATTGGGGAATACGATTGTTTTGACAAAACGCTCAAAAAGAAGAAGATGGAGAGATATGTAATTACGAATGTTGGAGGAGAGTGCGTTAATATTTAAAACGGTAAAATTGAAGCGAAAATTGTGAAAATGTTTAATAAAACACTTAAAGAAAAATCTCTCGAAAATTATCTCACTTTAAAGAAAAATCTCCCGGGGCTGTCAAAAACAGCATTTAATGAAACACTGAATTTTTTCGTACATATAACTTGTAAAATAACTAAATCAGACGTGAAAAGAATAATTTTAGGAGCATACTTTGCGATTTTTTTCTGTCGAGGGAATTTCAAATAATTTGCGTTACGGCAGAGGGAATGTAAAGATATTTCTTCAAAAATAACATAAATGTTTAAGGGGGATATATAAGAAAGAAATCGGTAGAGATTCGGGTAGCGGCGGCTTATCAATTCTTAGTTACGGACAAATCAGCCATCATTCCTATTTTTCGTATTTAATTATGCAATGCCTATGTCTTATTAATTATAAAGTATAACAATTTATTTAAAATTCGTGGCTGCCAATCTCGATTTCCACAGCTCATTCCGTTATTACGATAACTTTATATCCCGCAAGGATCACATCTCGGACCTCTCTTGTTTATTTTATATATCAATGATATAGGTAAATGCTTTAAAAATTCCAAATTCCAAATTTTTGCTGATGACACTAAGATTTACAAAAAAATCACTAATATTAATGACAGCCTAGAATTGCAAGATGATATCAATAGGCTTGGAATATATTGTGCTAACAACCAACTGTTCCTTAATCTGGAAAAATGTAACAATATCATTCACCAAAAGCATAAACCCCCTAATATTCCCGTACAAAATCAATGACGTAGAGATAAAAAGATGTTGTGAAGTGAGGGACTTAGGAATAATAATGGACTCCGGAATGTCTTTCCGAACACATATAAATTCCATCTGTGACAGGGCGTACAAACTTCTAGGATTCATCATAAGAGTGACCAAACCATTTAGGTCACCACACGTAATCAAAATACTGTACGTCTCTTTTGTTCGCTCAATATTAGAATTCGGATCGGTCATATGGAATCCCCAATACAAAGTAAATATTGAAAGGTTAGAAAGAATTCAAAAAAAGATATTGAAACACCTAGACTTTAAATCCTTTCGAACTTCAGAAAACCTAAAAGACCCATTAACATTCCATAATTTATCAACTTTAGAAGATAGAAGAAATATATCCGACCAAAAATTTTTATTCAAAATCATTAACAACGTTGTTTACAACAACTATCTTCTAGAACACATTAATTTCCACTGTCCAATAAGAAACACAAGATCAAACCAACTATTCCACATCCCACACTCAAAAACAAATTACACACAACATTCATTTCTCCGAAGGACGTCCACAAAATACAATGATATCTTTTACGACGCTGATATTTTTCATTTGTCTTCGGGCCAATTTATTAAATCCATAATAGAAAAAATTAAAACAAATTGTTAATTACGAACTCTCCACTCCTGCTGCATGTTATTTTTTTCATTCTCATTATGTTGGTTTTCCTTCTTTTTATTATAATAATAATATTTGGATGATTTATATATCCCAAATGCTTTAATTTGTGTGTGTGTTTTTTTCTTTCATTTCTGGTGTATATACATATTTTTTTCTACCACTTTATGTTTTCTTTAATGTTTTAATCCATGTTTTTATATATATATATTATAAATTGTAGCGGAAACTTCGCTGGTTAATGCAATCATGTAATATGTTACCTTCTTATTAAAATATGTATAACTGTTTGTTTCCTAAATAAACTAAAATAAAAAAAAAATATAAAAATAAAATATCGGTAAGCCACAAGAGTCCCAATTGATCCCAACCGTCTGAAGCCAGTTGGTCTATAGTCTATGGCATCCCCGATTGAGGTATGTTGTGATGCTGAAGAAAGTGTGGAAAGGAACTAGATGGGGAAGAGGAATAGAGAAGTACTCACACATCCAGATATTAACACTCAATTCGCTATTTCAAGCAAAGTTTTTAGTTTTTTATGGTGGTCTTACACCAGGGAGACCCTGAAAGTATCCACCACTAGATCTAAACAGTCACGTAATTCTTAACCCTCATACCAAAGATCCTCAATTAGAGATAATAAAGCCCAACATTTAGTTGTTCAAAAATTGGTGTTAAATAATGTAGATAATGTATGGTTCAATAATAAATAAATGGTTGATTGGCTTAGGTAGGGTTGAGTCTGAAAAATTGTCACGTCACTTAAAACTTTAAATTTTAAATGCTTAACTATCAAATTCCACAATCAGTAAGAACTTGTTATATATTTAATCTACAAACAAAAAAAAACACTTTGTTTTTTTTTTGTTCAGAATACATTTTTTGCATTTTTCACCAGCATTTGGTTCCTTAGAACGGGCAATCTGCCTAGCTAGGAACTAATATAGACAAACAAGACATAATAACACTTGTACCCATTTTAATATTTACAGTTATTTTGAAATATTATTATTATGTTATTTTACTGTATAAATGTATCTTATGTAATAAATAAATAAATAAATAAATGTAGATTTTCAACATAAAAATCCTTTCTCATATGGTTACCATATAGTACTCACTTTGATTTCATACTCGTAACGCTTTTAAATTAAATTCTTTTATATTATTTTGTATTCTATAATATTTTTTCATATTATATTATTTTATGTATATATTTTCTTAATACTCTCACACATTCTTTATATTGCATATGTTAATTTACGGTATAAAAAATCGACCACCACAACACGGGCATGTGCCTAGCATGGTGGTCGAAAAATCCCCAACTTTAAAAAAAAAGATTTTTCAATGAATAAAGAAACCTTAAAAAAAAAGATACCCCGAACATCTTGCGCTTCCTTGTTTGTTTTTGAGTTTCATAATAGCATTTAAATCACCACAATTTGTCAGCAAGAATCTTTCTCCAAAAATCGGTTTTCCACCCGGAAAACTATGTAATTATAACACAATTTTCACCGAACTGCCAATACATATATAGACTATTTTGACATATTCTAAACCTCACCGTTCTGCATTCATGAAAAAATAATGAATTCTAAATGTATTTCTTGAATTTTATGTTTCTACTATTATTCTTTACAGCCTTACTAAAAAACCCAGAGAAAATTTTATTCAGTTGACAAACGGCCGCGGATGTGAAAACATTACTAATTAAAAAATTGTTCTTGGAAAAAATACACGTGGTTTACACGGCCTGAGGGGGTAGTTTATCTCTGTTTTATTAATGATGTGGGAACGAAATTTGGAATTTTTGCCAAGTATTTTGAATGTTCTATATATTTCTTATTTTTGAAGGTGTCGTAAAACAAATACCATTTATGAAAACTAGATAAAATTACCTTTTAGATTTGTGTATTTGAAATACACTTTAGTTTTCAAAAACTGCCATACTTTAAGATTCAAAATCGTAAAAAAATGGAAAAAAATTTCCTCCCACAACATTTTTGACAAAAATGTAGAGAAATTAAAAAAATATATCAAAATTTAAAAAAACACAATCCTTTTATGTAATAAATTTGGAAGGAAACTATCACCCCACTTTTTCCTCGTGCATACAATAAAAAAAAGAATAAAAAATTTCAAAGTTTTTTTTATTGCCAAAAAAATTACTTAGAAATAATACCGAAATATAAAACAGATTTCTTGCATCTCTAAAGACGTTAATTTTTTTGATACGTTTACGAGCACATGTATTAGATATTAATATTATAAAAAATTATCACTTTTAAGAAATTCTCTTAAAATAAAGATCATAAAATGTAAATTTTATCTATTAAATAACCTATAAAACAATATTCTGACAGTTCAACTTTGAAAGTACGGCGTTTGTACCATAACTTGATTAAACTGATGTAAACCACACAAATAACATGGTAAATATATCAATTATGTGAACAGAAGAGTAAATTCGTCACTACAATAGAAATTATTAAGTAAAATCACAACATTTAGGTATTAACAAAATTTTCGATATCCCGCCATAAAACACACCGAGCTGTTTTGTCATCGCGGGCTGACGCGGGCCGTTAAGAACTAATGCATAGGCGCGCCAATAATACCCCTTGCGGAGAAAAATTAAAACAACATTGTTTCCTAGTAAATTAAAACCATATACAACGTTGTCAGATCTTCAATGCATTTTAACAGCGTGATCACGTAAGAAAGGTTATTGGTAATAAAACGTGTTTTAGTGTACACGGGGTTTATTTATGTTATTGCAATAACATAAATAAACCCCGCCGTGAAAAGTTTTTTTTTAGTAAGGCTGGTAATGTTTAACTACTCACATAATGAATGTAGGTTATACCTATAGGTACCTATCTACTCCAATTATTATTTTTGTTCGTCATACATTATATTTGTAAAAGCCCTAGTGGAGTTTAATCTTCAATAAATTTTAAAAAGTCGACGAGCCGCAGTTCGAACTTCTCCTTTTCGCTAAAGTCGTCAGTAAGGCCTGTTGGTATATGTACTAACATTCTTCTTACCTGTATTTCCTCCAAGAATCGTGCTCCTAACTGAGAGCAATCGAAGGTGTGGTTTGGTTCTTTTGGCTTACTACTGCTTCCGCATTTTATAATACTTCATCTCATTACAAATATTAAATTTAATCAAAACGTATCTTTTATTGTCTCATGTCTCAGCGCACCTACATTTATAAAATGAAAAATTGTGACTTTGAAGGCTGCCGGAATTAAATCTCAGAAATATTAATTTTAGATCTAACTATCTAACCATCATGCCGTTCTCTGAAGTGACTCCTTGCTTCATTCGCATTTATACATCGTCTCATGCTCTTATTCTGATAGTCTCATGCTCTTATTCCCCGACTTCTTCTACCATTTACTTCCGCGTCACGCATTCATCTTACACTCCTTTCGTTTTGTTAATACTTTTTGCTTGTTTCATAACATACACAGGGTGTTGGGACGTGCTTGAATTATTGTAAACAGTGGTTCCTGACATTATTTGGAGTATAAATTGAAAACGAAATTTTGGTCTCCGGTGTCTTTTTGACGTTTTTATTTTTCTAATTTTTTTCTTCAAATCCAAACAAACTGGTCACTCAACAAAAAAATCCAAAAAGCAACAACAATGAACCGGAGACCATTAATTAATATAAAGTGTATTTAATTAATTATATCTAAATTAACCTTATCTAAAAATGTACCTACCTCTTGTTAAAATAAAATATTTGTAACCTAACCTATCTCGACACAGGGTATCCCTAGTGAGATAAACACAAAAAATATATGCAAACCCTACTAATATAGATGTACCTAATAAATAAATAAATAATAAAAATATAATCGCAATTGCAATGGCCGGGTTGGTTGAGGCGCTCGTTCCGATAAGACGAGACATCCTGTGTTCGAGTCCAAGATGCGACCGTTACCCCTTTATTTTTCTGTGTTTTGTTCTTTTTCATATTTGCCTTTAGATTTTTTAGCATAATCTTTTTCAATAAAATAAATAAATATTAAGTTCTAATGAAGCGATGATACCTTGAAACGCATTTCACAAAGCAATAATTTCTACCACCGAGTGAATCTTCAACTATGATTATTAGGTTGATATACATCTCCCACAAAGGCATTAGGTATGTTGAACTAACCATGTTGGTTAGATTAGGCTAGATCCGAGTACGAAGCCCCCGGTGAATGTCAGTAGGTAACCGGCACAGCGCACCTGGCTGCGGAGGTAATATTGCAATGCCGAGTTTTAAAGTTCAATCCCCACCGGGAACATACCGTAGGTTGTAGTACCTACCATTTACAGATTGTTCAACTGTTGGCGATGTGATTAACCAAAATGTTGGATTGAACTGAATGAGATAACTGGGGAATGGACTATAGTTACAATGCTCTCAAAAACTTCGAAATTTATAGAAAAAAAAAAGGGTTGTTTCAAATGAAAATGTAATGAAATTGTAAAAAATTCAAATTGAAGATGTAAAAGAAATTCAAATGTAACATTCTCATCCAATGAACAAGCGCCATTTAGTTTTCTGATAGTTCAAAGGTTCCCATTAAATACCATTTCGTAGACCGTTTCAGTTTTTGAACAAATTGTGATCAGCTTTTGCTGAACTTCTGCGGGACAAGCTTCATCATGTCACGCTCGTCAGCTTTATTGTTACATATCTTTATTTGGATGTTTTCAAATTAATGTAATTTATATTGATTTAGATTTCGTAATTGTATTTACCTATTTGTGTATTAACTGAGTTTTTATGACTGGAATGTTTTCACATAAGCGAGAACATCTGTAAAAACCCAGTATAAATAAAATACAGTTTGATAAAAAGCTGAAAAGCACATATAATCAGGGACTGATGTAGCGGGGACTTTTCAAATGCCCAAAAAGTGGTTTATACAAAGTGATTTGTTTTCATTTAATTAAAATGACGACATAAAGTGAATTTGCGATTATTGAAGAAGTTATTTTTTAACTCCAAAATTGTAAAAATTGTAAAGTACAGACATGCCTTCTTCAAATCTTCTTATAAATATAAATGTAAAACCAACAGTGATGAGGGTAGCAATGTCCAATGTTTTAAATATAATGTCCTCCACGTGCAAAGTCGTATCTTCCCCAAGCATAAACTTTCTAATAAAGTGTGTTTTATCGGAAGTGTCCTGCAGGTTAGTATGTTTCTGTATCTATTTGTAAATAATAAAATTAGATAGAGCCTAAGATTCATAATAGATTGTAAAGCGCCCTTGAGGTGATTTTTCACAAAAACGGCGCTCTAAAAATTGTCCAATTATTATTATTATTATGCCTGATTTGCTTAAACTTACTGAATCTCAAATACCTACGGGTATTTTGGAACGAGTGCTACTCGTTTCAAAATCCTGTACCAATACCATGACTGAGCATTTCAAACACTTAGGTACTTGTACCTATATTAGATGAAGTTAGTAATAGATACGCAGATGTGGTTGATCACAACACGGGCATGTGTCTAGCATGGTGGTCGAAAAATCCACAATTTATGTATAAAAAAAATTTCAATGGACAAACAAAACTTTTTTATTTATTTAACTGCACTGAAGGTAGGTACAAGTAGGATGTAGGATGTACTATCATATCAAACACTTCCAATTTAAAAAAATATATATCCTAAGGCTACTTTTATGTTTTGTGTCTCTTACTTTTATATCCTTCAAGAGCTTGTATTCTGATCTAATGCTGCATTTAATACTTATTTTTTTATTTTTTTTTTATTATTTTCTTATGCTTGTATTAATAATTGTGACATGCAATTATTGTTTATGGTGTATTTATACCATTGAAATTAAATAAATAAATAATAAATAAGCATTTGCGGGAATCGATCATTTGACCTCGAGAGAGCCAAGTACCTTATCTTTCTACCACGGAGATTGTCAAATCCTGGAAGTCCTCTTTCTCATACATAAATTAATTTTCTACTACAATAGACTTTATTGTAAGCCACCTTTGTTGCGTCACTAGTCACTACAATCGAAACAGCGAAATTGCGAATACTGAACAGAAAATTCCTAGAAGTGTGATCTATGCCGATTTGAAATAAAACTGACGCGGTCAATTTACATTACTTTCCGCTCCAGACAGGCCTACAATCTTATTGATTAAATAATCTAAATACTTGACCGGTTAGGGTCTGAGTTGACAAATGCGTTGGATTACCACCCCTGCATCGTGGGTTCAATTCCTCTAATAGTTAAGCCCCTCTTCCACATTGATACGCAAGTATCCGACAACCATATTGTCTACTTATGTACGTCGCAAACAAATTGTAATGCACAGTACACACACGTTACTACTGAAATCACGAGACCCGCGACGCCATCAGTCATTGTTGAATTATAAAATGCTTTTGATAAATGAGTGTATTTCATATACTCGTAATTTAGCGGCGGCGAGGGAAGAAGTGAGAGCAGTTGTTCTTAAGTTTGTTGGAGGTACTGACCACCACCAATTTCATATGCTCATTCACCGAACCCTTCTCACCACCACTCATTCACCGAATCATGAGTCGGGGTATGCCTTGACCTCCGCCGAACCCGTGAGATTGATTCTTGGGTTCGATCGAACCCAGGTTAAGAACCACTGAATTAGAGGGAGTGGAATCCAGGAGGGGAGACGCGGGAGGGGAAGGGGACGCTTGAGGGGAAATGGTGCGGGAACGTGGACGCCTGCAATAGGACACGCAGGGGAGGGATCGGGGACGAGGGAGGGGCAGAGAAAGGGATTGCAAAGAGACGTTGTAGCGGTAGCGGATAGCAGGAGTAAATTTGGAACTGTATGTGACCTACTCACTCGTCGGAAAACCTCCAGATTTATTCATGAAAGCTCTTCAATAAACAGAATTAAAACCCAAACACTTTCTTTCTTTGAAAAAAAATCGAGTGCAGTTTACACGCAGTAGAAGCGAAACTTTACCAAAACAATCTCAACCAAGACTTGAAAAGTAAGCTTGTAATAATCAAAGCGACCTCGAGCGCAGACCTCGCTTAATTTTCATTTCATATCTCAACCAATAGGAGCCTTTAAAAGCGACATCATTACCAAAGCGGCCGATGAGCGCAGTTGATGCGTCGCAGGTGCAGTAATCGTCATTTCCTTTTCATCCGAAAGCCAAATCACGGCGGTGTTACAGAAGTTTCACTTCAAAAAGAAGTATCTAAGGAAAAATTGAGTTTACTTTGTGGACAGTAATAATTCATTTCTATCTGTTTTTCTATTCAGTGATAGCATAAGTGAGGTGCATCCGCTGGCACGACAGCTCAGCCGATATGTTTGTAGGTCAAAATCTGCCGGCATTACCATAACGTGATCAGAATTCGGCATCACCCTGACTGTAGACTGTAGAGGTTAAATATAATAATATATTATCTTGATCATTTTTTACAGGTAGGTTTGTCGTATAATGTAGGTTGCCTAAATGGCGTACTGTTGTTGCGTAACATTTAGCTGTTTGATCTTGAAATATTTGCGACCGTCCTTCCGTGGGAATATAATTATGTTATGTTTTACTAAAACATATTCTTGCTATAACGATCTAAATAAAAAATATGATTCAATAAATAATACACGGTTATTAAAGTTTATTGAATTACAGCGATCTAGGATACCTGCTATAAGTTTAGATCGTAGTTCATCGAGTCATCGATTAGTTGGTAGTTCATCGAGTGAACCCTAGCGTCGGATTCTCAAACTAGCGTCGGAGGTTAACCCTCTTTTCAAAAGCTAAATTTTGCGCTTATAATGGTGGGGTAGTAGGAGAATTTCAAATCTTGTTACGGTAATCACTACCTTGGAATTTTGTCTGAATATATCTTAATTACAAAACAAAGTCGGGTTAGTTACACCATTTATAACTCAAAAACGGCTGGACCGATTTTTATGATCTTTGAATTGGTGGATGTGTCTCCGCCCCGAATAGCAGAATAGCTATTAAAAAAATAAGTTTCGTTTAGAAAATTCGTTTCTCATACATTTTGGATGGAACGAATTCTCATCTTTTGAAAGAGCTGCAGCAATATTGTTATAAATATAATATTGAATAATGAGTGAATTCCAAAAATTCAAAACGTCAAATACCAATGCGCTAATTGGTTTGCTATTGTTCTACTCTTTCTTACACACTAAATATCAATAGTCGAAAATGAGACAAACGGTGAACGTATTTCTGCACCCCTCCAAAGGAAAAATACAATAATTATAATAAATCTCCCTCACACGTATAAAGAAAATGAAACGTAATTGCGGTAAGTAAGTGGAAAAGTAAGAAAATCACGAAAATGTAATCCGTACACAACTCCACCACTACTGACACTGAAAATAACAAAACAGTTGCGCATCGATAATTGCTTCACTGTGTATTTTTTAACTTTACACTATAACAAAACGATCTTATTATTTCGGGCGTATATTGAGAGTTATTCAATCTCGAATCGCTGCTCTCTCGCAATCTCTTTCCCGAACCACTTTGTCCCGTACTAATAAGGGGCGAGGGATACTATTAGTTCGATTTTGAACCCCGCCGCTCAGCCGTGCAGATGAATAAAGTCATGTGGTAACTCAAGAAAGTTTAAGTTGCCCACCGGTCCTACCCGCGCATCTACAAGGGAAAATCTCTGGCAGGGCTGAAATTTTTTCAACTAACCCAGAGTGAATACTCGTAATGGGCGGTTGAGGGAACAATTAGGTTTCATTTGGGTTGTTAAAGAACCCGTAAAGTTATTATTATATTTTGGTAGAAAGCAGTCACTTTGTGGTTTGACATATTAATTAAAGGAAAACAATCACTTTGTTTGTAACCACGATTTATTGATTTAATTTTTATTTACCGACCGGTTTCGCTTAATACTGATGTTTTGTCATCAGTTTTAATTTAAACCCTGAAGATGCTTGTATTAAGCGAAACCGGTCGGTAAATAAAAATTAAATCAATAAATCGTGGTTACAAACAAAGTGATTGTTTTCCTTTAATTATTATTATATTGTTATAGTTTAGTACTACTTTAGTACTTTAGTATGTGTAAGTCCGAGAATAATGTGGATCCGATTCAAAATTGGTTTGACAAGGGTGTTTCTGGTTATTTGCTATGCTCCTGTTAATTCTGAAAGCGACGAAGTGAAAGATGATTTTTGGACTGGTGTGAACGACGTAATGAGATTAAAAAATTCGAATGAAAGGATTATAATGGCGGGAGATTTGAATGGGTGGGTGGGAATTAGACGTGACGGGTTTGATTCAGCCTTAGGTAAGTTCGGGGATGAAAGAACGAATGACAATGGGAACAGAATACTTGAAGTATGTTTAGAGTGGAACCTGTTTGTATCGAATACTTTTTTCGATCATAAATGTGTCCACCAATATACGTGGGAAAGAGGAAATGAAAGGTCAATAATTGACTTTGTGGTAATTGACTCTAGGTTGAGAGCCGTTACCGAGGACACCAGAGTTTTCAGAGGGGCGGAGGTTGAAACTGACCACTTTCTGGTGGTGTCGAGAGTAAACCTCTTTCGCGGCTGGCGCTCTAAAGTGAAAACGATATCAACTCCAACAAGAGTCAAAGTAGAAAAACTGCAAAATGCTAATGTCAGAAGTGAGTATGAGAATTTGGCAGAGATGAGATTGAATGAAAAGGAAATGGACGGTCTAAGCATTGATGAAACATGGAACCACATAAAGTTGAGTCTTTGTGAATCTGCTAGAGATGTATGTGGAATAAGTATGCAAGGTAGGAAGAAAGGTGACGCATGGTGGGATGACGAGATCAAAGCACTGGTCTCAGAGAAGAAGAAAGCATGGTTACGTCTGATAGCGGCTGGCACTGATTCTAGCGAAGAGAGAGATAGAGCGAAAGAAGTTTATAAGGGATGTAAGAAAAGAGTAAGTGTTGGAGTGAAAGAACGGAAGAAACGCCTGGAAGAGGAAGAGGGAATAAAAATGACAAAACACTTCCAAGAAAACATTAAACTGTTTTGGAAGGAGGTCAAAAGGTCCCGGAGTGGTTCAGAGAACGGAAGCCGGAAAGTCATAAAATCGAAAGATGGAAAAATGTTGACGAATGAGGAAGAAATAAAAGAGAGATGAATGAAATATTTTGAGGAGGTTTTCGAAAGCAATCCGGGTGATAGTGAGGCCAGCAGTGAATCGGGTATGAACGATGACGGAGTGAATTCAATCAAAATCAGCGTGGATGAAATAAAAAAATCGATAAAATGCATGAAGAATGGTAAGGCTGTTGGTTTCGACAATATTGCTGCCGAATACTTTAAAGGAGATAGCCATATTATTCTCACATGGTTGTGCAAACTTTTTAACCAGTGTGTAGAGGAGGGTTACACGCCATTAGATTGGAGAAGGGCTGTAATCATGCCGTTATACAAAGGTAAAGGGTCACGTATGGAATGTGGAAATCATAGGGCTATTAGCCTGCTAAGTTCAGTCGGCAAGCTGTACGGAAGAATATTGATTGAAAGGGTAAGAATGGAAACAAAGGATAAAATATGGGATGTGCAAGGTGCCTTTATGAGTGGAAAGGGATGCATGGATCAGATTTTCTCCTTGCGTATGCTTACTGAGAAGTTTCTGGCGAAAAACCAGAAACTTTTCTGCGCCTTTGTAGATCTACAAAAAGCATACGACCGAGTCGACAGGAAAAAGTTATGGAAGGTTTTGTCCAAGTATGGAGTGAATACAAATCTCAAACAGGCAATTGCGTCTCTGTACGAGGGAAGCGTTGCGTGTGTTAGGGTGAACGGTGGTTTTACGGGGTGGTTTGACATCACAAAAGGTGTCAAGCAAGGCTGCGTAATGTCACCATGGTTATTCAATCTATACATGGATAATTGTATGCAAGAATTGAAAGATGTGGGATTGGGCGCCAAATTGAGTAATCTGAAAGTATGTTGCCTGTTGTATGCTGATGATGCGGTTCTGATTTCTAACACCATGGAAGATCTACAGTCTCTAGTATCTAGGATGAACGAAGTATGTATGAAGAATGAGCTAATGATGAATGTAAGTAAGTCTAAAGTCATGGTGTTTGAAAGGGAGAGTACGAAAACAGTATGCAACATAGTTGTGAATGATGAATACTTGGAGCAGGTGGATGAGTTTGTGTATCTGGGTAGTATGTTTACGAGAGATGGGAAGGCTGAAAGAGATATTGAAAGAAGGGTGAATGCCGGTAACTCCATTAATGGTGGACTGAATGCCGTTGGCGCTAATAAAAAACTGTCAAAAAAAGCGAAGCAAGCAGTCCACAATGGAGTCCTGGTACCTACCCTGATGTATGGCAGTGAGGCATGGAACTGGCAGAGGAAGGATGAAAGTAAACTGAATGCTGTTGAAATGAGATCCCTGAGACGTATGTGTGGTAAAACAATGTATGATCGTGTAAGAAATGTGGATATCCGCAAAGAATGTAAGGCTGATGTAAGCATATTGAGTAAGATTAAGAAAGGGACCCTCAGATGGTTTGGGCATGTAGAGCGAATGAACGAAGGAAGTAGTGTAAGAAGAATATACGACGCGAATGTGAATGGTAGAAGAAGTCGGGGACGCCCGAGGAAGACATGGCACGATCAAGTGAATCAGATACTTGAGTCGGGTCATGTCAAAAGTCAGAATAATAGAAGAGAATGTATGGGACGATGTATGAATGTGAGTGAGGCAAAGAGTGTGTGCCAAGACCGAGTTGTTTGGCGGTCCGTCCTCTCTGCCTACCCCTGCGGGGAAACGGCGTGATGGTTAGTTAGTTAGTTAGTTAGTTAGTACTACCTTACTATTATTGAACTGTGTCATACTTGAAAATTGATTGTACCTTCTCCAAATAAAGACTAATTGCGATTACCGTAAATAGGTATGCATTTTCTTTAATTTTCGCATTACAACACATTTTAATTTAACGTTAAAATTTATATACTTGCTACTTTCAGCAGTAAATCCTGATGATCGCAAATTTAGCTCTAGGTACTTCCTAACCTAACCTAATTCAGGTGACTAAGATGATAGTATGTACATATTCAGTATAATTGTAGTCGGGACAGATTATCTTGAATTTCGCACTTATAATTCTGTTCGTTTCAAATCATTCAACCATCAATAAATTTAATTTAACATTGTTTTATGACTATTTTCTACTACCATCCAACCCTGGCTTTTTAAACATTGGCTTGCCTTAGAACAAAATCTCAACGATATCACAAGAGATTATCATTCATACATGGCCATTACATTTACTACTTGTATAATTGTTTTAGAATTGTCAAACATTTGTCGACTAGCGAGTACCTACAGCATACCTGCGATTTACAAGTACCTACATAGAAGCACTTGTTCAACAATCAAAACATGTAATTATTTATTCCATTCGCTGTATCTTGCATTAATATTTATCTATTATTATTTATATTTACATGTGTAGAAACGTCAATACTTAATACGTGAGTGCAATACTGATTATTACTGTAGGTATTTTATGGCATAAATCAACGCCTGTTTTCGAAGTGGAAATTGTTATACCTTTATGTATGCTTAACTGTGGTGGAATCATAACCATTATTATCATATTGCGTACATGATAGACAGGTGTAGACATTGCAGGCAATACAAGAAGGTAATTGGTATTGAAATTCCTTATAAAAACTTAACGCGGAAGATGAAAAATACAGACTGATTTAAATAGGGACCAGGAAAATATACGCATTCTTAGAATATCAGACATTTATAGGATAAAATCGGTTGCTATTTTTGGTTGTTTCTATGATATTTACTTTTGTTAGTTTTTAACTAAGTTTAAATTCTAGCTTTACCATTGGAGAAGTAAAATAAGCCCATGGCGGCGTAACGAAACACCAAGCACATATATATTATGAGAGTATAGAGCTCGTGTTAGATTAGCTTTTTGGTTTTACTACAATTCCATTCGCTGAACCCTTTTGACGTCATCAACGCGACTGAGCAATTTTCGTGCTTTCGTTGAATCACAGATGACTGGTGGGAAAGCTGGCTTTGTTTTAACAGTATTTTAATGGAGGTCCTGCGAGGAATTGGCTTCATTTCTCTGGTACACAATCCTTTCGGGAAACTTATGAATAAGATTATACAGAAACGTATGAAAGGCGCCATTTTATAGCGTTATTAGTACCTAACTAGCGGGTACAAGCCATGCGTTGTAATGCCACATAATGAAAGAAATTGTATCTCCCTGCATGTCCTTTCTCATGCTCCCCCGTTACCGCTCCCGTTCCCCTTCCCCTTCCGCTTCCCCTTCTCCTCCCGCGTTTTACTTTCACCTTCCCCGTTTTCCACCCTCCCGCGTCCAATCGTCATAAACCATATTGTTAACTAATACTAATGAACCTGTTATGCCGTGTTGCGCTACCTCCTTCTTTAGCCAACGTTTCGGACATCGTTGCAGTGTTCATCATCAGGGCAGATCCGGCAGATCCGGTAGATGTGTGATCTGCCCTGATGATGGACACTGCAACGATGTCCGAAACGTTGGCTAAAGAAGGAGTTAGCGCAACACGGCATAACACCCCAAAAATAAATAACGAAAATGCCCTTATCTAAGGTTGCGTTTCCATAGAAGTAAAGCTGAGCAGAGTTAAATAGAGACGTGCTAAAAGTGACCAATCATATTGCTCAGAAGACACATCTCGTCTCCGCTCCACTTGTTAAGTTTTGTGACTTACGTGTTAGATAATAATAATAATTATTATAATAACACTAGCTGGTTCCCGGAATGCGTTGCAACTCCATATTCAAAGAAATAAATTGTTTATCCCTGCATGTCCTTTCCCGTGCTTTTCCGTTCCCTTCCCGCATCCCCTTCCCCTCCCGCGTTCCCCTTCCACCTTCCCCGCCTACCCTCTCCCCTCTCCCGCTCCCCCGTCCCACAAACCTCCCTCCCGCGTTCCATATATTCAGTCCCAGTACATTCAGTTTTCAAACAACTCGCGTGCCAGCTATTACAATTGTTTTATTAAAATTTTCATTTTTCACATATTAAAAATATCCATTTTTGAACATTTTTGAAAACCTAACCTAACATAGGTAACTATTTAAAATATCTATAATTTAAAAAATCCGTAGACAATTCTTTTGCTACAAAAAAAAACAGTTGCTTGTTAAATTCAATTTCATCAAACGCGCGAACCGTCAAACGTGCGAAGTTACAAAGTTTTCTGAAATTATCCAATTTTCCGCGTAATTTTATTATTTTTGAACAAAGTATTAGAAAACTTTATTAAAAAAAATGAAATAGGTAAAGTCATTCTGAAGTTATGGCGTGACCAAGAAAAACAAGGATTAATTTTTATATACATAGATGACATTTATATAGCGCAGTTTTGTGTTATTTTACTTCACGTGCGCTCTACATTAATTAACTTAAAAATAATCTAGTATTTAGTCAATTTATTCCTACAGTGCTAGATATAATACTACTATACAAAAATGTACAATATGAAACAATGACAAGTATAATATAATAAGATATAAATTGTACAATAACAGTGCTATTATAGCACAGGATAATAATAATACATAGCATGACATAAAAAAAAATGTACAGTACATTATAAAGCAATGATAAGAGAACTACAAATAATCATTAGTAAGAGTGCTATTATAGCACAGGACAATAGGACAATAGTTCCAGATTCTAGCGTTTTTAGTCTATGTATTATCTACGTCAGTTTATTTTTCATTATCATTGTTAAGATCGCTAAATGTATTTTGAAGCCATAAGTATTTGAAATACAAATTACAAAATCAGCAGGTAATTGAAATACCAATTACAACATACATTTTTAGGAAGTAATTGAAATACAAATACAAAATACGTATTTGTATTTGAAATACGTATTTCAATTACAAGTAATTCAAATACTGCCCAGCCATGACTATAACAACATAAACACACATGCGATAACGGAGGCTTATTTAATAGGTACATTTATTGATTTATTCACACCCATAACAAGGAATCGTAATTTTATTATCACAATACTTGTAATTTCATAAGCCATAATTGACTTCTTTAAGGCTACAAGGTCGATCATGTATCATGTCGTGTCCCTACACTATAATCTGCCTAACTCTAGAATTCTAGATGACAGTGTTGCAATATACTGTAACTCTAAAAACAATACATAAAAAATACTCTCACTGTCAGGTGCCGCCCTCTATTGTTCTGGCAACATTACATGTTTAATAGATTAGTACCTACGTAGAAATCTCCCACATCTTCTTTTTTAAATGTACACATTGAAGTAAATATGTATAATTCCCTCCACAATCGAAATTGTCGTAAACCAATGAATTTACACTGAGATAATAATTCTTGTTGTTAATATTGTTCTTTAGGAATTGCTTTGTATATACTGTATATTCTTTGTTTCACATTATTTAATTAATTTTGTATTTTGTAAGGACTCGTAAGGAACCCTATATGATTAATTTTAAGTTTATTATAATTAAGCGCACTTGAAGTGAAATATCACAAAACTGCGCTATATAAATACTACGTTATTATTATTATTATTATTATTTTTAGGGAATACGTACTTTAGGAGGTAAAACATACGTATTTTACTTGTGAATGATGAATACTTGGAGCAGGTGGATAAGTTTGTTTATCTGGAATGTATTTTTACGAGAAATGGGAAGGCTGATAGAGATATTAAAAGAAAGAAAAATGCAGGTAACTCCATTTTAATAAAGGAGGACTGAATGCCGATGGCGCTAACAAAAAACTGTCCAAAGAAGCGAAGCTAGCAGTCCACAATGGAGGGCTGGTACCTGCCCTGATGTATGGCAGTAAGGCATGGAACTGGCAGAGAAAGGATGAAAGTAGACTGAATGCTGTAGAAATGAGATCCCTGAAGCGTATGTGTGGTAAAACCATGTATGATCGTGTGAGAAATGTGGAGATCCGCAAAGAAATCAATGCTATTGTAAGCATAATGAGTAATGAGTAAGATTAAGAAAGGAACCCTAAGCTGGTTTGGGCATGTACAGCGAATGAACGAAAAAAGGAGTGTGAGGAGAATATATGAGGCTAATGTTAATGATAGAAGAAGTCGGGGACGCCCGAGGAAGACATGGCACGATCAAATGAATCCGATACTTGAATCGGGCCATGTCAAGAGTTAATATAATAGAAGAGTGTATGTATGATACGATGTGTGAATGTGAAAGAGGGTAATAGTGTGTACCAAGACTGAGTTGTTTGGAGGTTCATCCTCTCTGCCTACCCCTGCTGAGAAACGGTGTGATGGTTAGTTAGTTATTTTACTCGGCTAGGTTCGAGAAGATTAGAGAATTTTGTCGGACTCGGTTTTGATCGAAATACTCGTATTTGTGTTCTTCAATCAGTAAACTGAACTTTTTATTTTTATTTAATACACTAATTGAAAAATATTTTTTAATGATAAAACAAACGCTTTATCGAGAGAAGACTTTCTACCGTCAGTGCCATGTTACTAATATCTCTGGTCCCAAGTATTTCAGAGATAATTTCGTCAGGCTATCAATTTTCGTGCTCTCTTCCATTTAATTTTACAAGTTTATATAAAGAAATGGTTCACTAAACCCAAGAAATCGGTGAAACATATTATTTTTAAATTTACATGAACCATACATTATCAAAAATTTCAATTATTGAAGTGAAAACGTCTTTAGCACCGTTGTGATTTAAAACTCGATGAAACGAAAAAGCGACACTAAAAAGTGACAAACATAAAAATCTACAGGATTTAGCCTGTAATAGAATGAGATAGAATAATCGATCTTCTCTTTGTGTTGTGCTTCGTAGCCACCCCATTCTTGTCTACTTTAGTTTTCTGAAGGTTTAAACTTCTACCGCGTGTGAAATGTACACTCTGTATTTTATTTTATTCTCTGGTGAAATTGTCTTTTTTGACATATTACCAGGTATAACATAATATTTAGAATATTGAACATTGAACGAATGGGAAAAACTTTTAATTTTTTACGACATTCACGAACAAAATGGGGCATAACACCGGTACATTATTTCCACCCTGCAAAGGTTGGGTTAAAAAAACACGAAATATGTGTCATTCTCAGTAAATGGAACAGCGGAATGAAAAGGTTAACAGGGCACATAATAAATGATTATGAGGACACGAGGAGTGGTTTTATGTCCCAAGTGATTCAGAATTTAACTACATTACATGCTTGGGCATGCAACCCCCGTACGATGAAATGGAAACCACTGACCCAATGAGTACTTTTGTTATTACCATTACGATACACGATTACCATGGTACCGTAAACGCAAAAAAAGCATAAAACGTACATTTTTATCCTAATAATGCTGCAGCTTTTTCTTTTTTTTCCTTTGGAGGAAACAGATATATCTTATTACGGCTCAGCTACGGCGACAGGAATTGCACATTATTGGAATTATATAATTATATTATAGGAATTGCATATCATTTTCTATATTTGCGCGAGGGAGATGTAGGTAATGATTGTGTGTTTCCTTTGGGGGGTGCAGACATACATTCACCGTTTGTCTCATTTTCGACTATTGTTATTTAGTGTGTATATATAGCCTTGATGACATTGAATGAGTTTGCAAGAATCTGCATCTGGGAAATTCACTATCTGTTAGTAAACTCGCTCATTGTAATCGTATTACTAGCAAACTAGCAGATTGAGGACAATCTACGAAAAAAGTTGAAAGATGGTCAACTTTACTCGCTACACGCTCAAGATGGCGGCCTACCAACAGCTGATTTCTTAGTTGTCGGAATTAGTTCGCGCGGGAGGCGTTATTCTCGCTACTGACTAGCGTGTGGCACTAGCGGCGACCTCAAGTTTTATACAAAATGAATTGGTTCGCGCTGGAGTCGTTATTTTAGCTGTAGCTGCTACTGTCACTACTGAGCGAGTAGTGTGTTATGTGTCATCATGACAATCTCACTCGCTGATTCACCCGCTTTTGAACTCACCGGCTAGTAAACTCTTTAGAAAGCAGCATTATAATGTTTAAGAACAAAAGTTAGAATTTTTGGAATTCGCTCACACTTCAATATTATCCTTTTATATTCAATACTTTAAAATTACCGTCACCTCTAGTAGCAGTGTAAGCATCTGCGAAGACGTCACGATGCGGTGTGTGCGAGAGATGCAAAAAAAATGATTACTTTTTTTCCTTTGGAGGAAACAGACCTACGTACATTGTGTATCTCATCTTTTGAAAGAGCTGCAGCTTTATTAGGATAAAGATTTCCCAAAGTTTCATTTTCATTCATAAAGGTGTACATTTTAATTATTTTGCGGTTAACTTTTAGATTTGAGTATAAAGTGTGGTGTTTTCTCTTTTTAACACCATTTAGATCATATTTCTAACCATGATAGTAAGGAAGTACTATTTCTACGAGACCTACATACATATGTTTGTTGTTCTGAAAAGAGGGGTTTGGTATTTTTGAAGTCGATTTTCTGTTAGTAATTTGTACAACAGTGTCAATAAATACTAATAATCTTCTACCTATAAGGTCTTCCACATCTTCCACCCCGTATTATAATTTTACTTGGTGATCGTCAACTCAATATCACCACACGTATTAAAACATAACGCTGAAATTCGGATGGTCAGTTTAAATTTCATAACACGTGCATATTGTTATTTTGTTACATAGATAGGAAGGTGATTAACCTGGAAAGGTATGTGTATATATGTAAATGTAAATGTCCACTTTCTCTCTGACTTCTGGCAAAGTATTTGCATTCTTCTTCAAAACAGATTCTTCTTCTATGACATCATTAAGCTCTCGATGGACATTCGACAACATTCCTAGAATTAGAAGGTGATTATGGCATCAGAGGATACAGAGATTGAAACTAAATTATGCATGTAAGTAAAATAGTCACTATAATAATTGGTTATCTTTGCTACTTCTCGTGTTGTAAAAAAATGAAATGTAATAAGGTAACAACAAACTCAATACAAAATTACTCTATTTATTGTCTATATACTTGTATACTTGATGTTGACAATAACTTTTATAACAAATCACCTTTATTTACGTTTTTTTTATTCTACTTAAATAAAATATTCTCTGTTATTATAATATTGATACCATTTTTTTTAGTATAGTAACAGTGGTTTAATAACACATAGTATTTATTTTAAACTTTATAAGTAAAACCTCAAATTGTAATATTTAATTAAATAAAGACAATTTAAGTGAAACTCAATCGAAAATCTGAATATAATAATAATAATAATTAATAATTGTCTTCATTTCTTAGTAACAGTAGAGATAATGATATCCTCACTGGGATCTCCCGTGCTGAGGATTTCATTTACATATTTTTTTTTTTTTTTTTTTTTTTTTTATTTTAGCATATAAAATATAATGTTAAGTGTACATTATGTAATAATTTGTGTACATTCATGTTCAAATATCTTAATTAATACCACTCTTCCATGGAAGCATTAGCTTGTGTCTGGAAGAGTAGTGTACATTTTTTAAATGCTTTATTATATCTTAAGTTCTTAAATTACAATGTGAATGTAAAAAAAAAAACAATAAGTGTTAAGTTCGGTTTAATGTAATTGTAATTATAAGTATTTATCAACTATCAAACAATTCTATTATTTGGATAATGTATCTAGAATTGGAGTATCACTAGGAAACTGAGTTATAAGTTATTTTTGACATTAGATTAGTTGGAAACTTTTATTTTTATTTTTTTGAGATTATCTTTAAAATATTTTTTAACAGTGTTTATTAATTTGATTTTATCATTAATTTTTCTAATTTCATCCGGTAGTCGGTTGAAAATAAGTCTTCCTTGATAAGTATAAAAATTTTGTGCGAAGGAAGTGTTTAATTTTGGGCATGAAAAAATATATTTATGTCTTGTACGGTTTTCAGTTATAAATTGATACTTTTCTTTTTCTTTTATAATTTGAATCAATGCATTTTTATTGTACAGATCTTTGAATGAAGGTACTTGGAATTCCTTAAATAATTGATCCGTTGGGTAGTCAGAAGGTTTTTTTAATATAATTTTAATTATTAGCCTCTGCACAACTTCAATCGGGGAAAGAGTAGTTTTGTATGCGGATCCCCAGCTAATGATAGCATATTGTAAAGTTGATTGAACCAAAGCGTAATATATTAGATATAAGTTTTTTACAGATAAAAAATTTCTGATTCTTAAAAATATATAAATCAATTTTCTAATTTTTTTTACAACTTGACAAATTTGTTCCTTCCATTTCAAATTTTTATCGATAATAACTCCTAAATATTTGATTGTGTTTGTTGTTTTTAATATTGTGCAGTTTGGGATACAATAGTTTTTACTATGTGTTTTGGAATTATCATGGATGATGATGTCAATGTTTTTAGGGGTATCATTTTTGTGTATTGCAAATGGAATTACAAATGTTTTATCACTATTTAGTGATAAAACATTTGTAATTCAATTATAATAATTTAATTATAAGAAATTAATATGATTTAGACATAATATATATCATGAAGTATTTTTTTAAAAATAATTATAAAGTAAATAAGATAGTGGTTTTTTTTATAATTCAGTTTACTGGATTTGGTTTTAGTCTGTATTTGATATCAGTATATTTTCTATTTCTGATCTCCCTATATTTAGTATCCAGCTTTTTATTTGAAATTTAAATGTCGTAATGTTGAGGTTTTTGAGTGAGAGTGGTATTTTATTGTGGAGTTTAATGCCATAATATAAGAAGCTTTTTTGCCCAAATGTTGTGTTAGTAGTTACATGTTGGATAAGTTTTTGACCATGAGATCTAGTGTTTCTAATGTACATATTAGTTGTTATTTCTTGGGTTTTGTACTTATGAATGTAAATGAGTATAGTTTTAGAATATAGTTGTTTAATTGACATGATGTTAAGATTGTTGAAGATTTCGTCAGTTCTAGTTCTACAGGAACATTCAGTATAATTTTCATTATGGCTTTTTGAGTTTTAATTAGTGGATTTAGTATGTTTTTATTTGCACTGCCCCATCCGATAATACCGTATTCTAACAGTGATTGGCAGAGAGCCATGTAAATCTTGATTAAGTCTTTTTTAATGAGGACATTCCTGATAGTTTTGAAATTTGGGAGGCGGGAATGGGTACCGCCGCCCCGGGAACCTTTATTGGATAACCAACACCTCTGCTATAGGTCACCCCAAGTGGTTCGCTACGTTTGGTGATTTAGCAGGGGTGCCCGGGTCCATGGGGTGAGGTTTGTCTAGGTCTTGGAGGCGGATGATCAGGATATACTGAACCCCAGATTCCTACCCATCCCTTAAACCCTTTTCCTTCCCAGAACTCTCCTCCTTTCTTTCCTTAAAAAAAAACCCTCCACACAGCATCCCCAAAGATGACATAGGCCCTGAGGGAAATTATTTTCCTCAGGGCCTCCTGTGTGGAGCTCAGGTAAAAAAAAAAAAAAAAAAATAACTTAGTTTTTTAAAAAAAATTTTCCATTTTAAGTTTAGGTCAATTTTTTAGACCCAGATACGTTATGGTTATATGGTCAACGCTTTCTAATGAGGGACAATTACAATTCTCATTTAAATGATGCGGGCTATGGATTTTCAAGTTCAGGTTTTCTTCAGAGTTTTTATTTTTTTTTATTTTGAAAGTGATGAATTAGGTTTTATTAGCATTAAGTGTAAGTCTAGCCATTTTTTAATCCTATTAAGTGTGTCTTCTGCTTTCTTAAATGTTTCGGTCCAATTATTCCCATTTATTAGGAGAACAGTATCATCCGCAAAACTGATGATTTCTGATGAATACAAAATGGTATTCTATACCCAAATACTTGCTTTTATCATACATACTTTGTTAAATGTACTTTCATTCTTATTTTGTTATTATTGTAATTCTGATACCCTTATGTGTACCACTGTGTAATCTCACGTATCACTTGAATGTAAAAGCCGTTTAATGGCGTTTAAATAAATAAATGTTTTGCAAAAATTTTCAAGATAGCTTCTGGGTTTACAAAGTTAGGCAAGCATTAGGTACATAATTAAGTTTTGGTTCTAACCCTGATGAGGGATGGAATTGGCAGCGAACGTTGAATGAGTGCAGTTACAATGAGATCCTTGATGTGGGAAAACATGTCCAATCATATTAGGAAGGAGAAGAAAATCACATCTTCAATCAGATCTTCTGCAATTGGAATGTTGAAAGAACCTAAGCGAAATCCGAACTAAGTTTGGTGATCGTGCATTCGCAGTATCCGGCCCTGAAGCTTGGAAAAAACTTCCTAAGGAATTGAGATGCATAACCAACTCAGCGGAATTTAGATCCTAACTGAAAACTCACTTTTTCCGATACTCCTTTCGATAAATTCATCACTCTATTTAAACCCTGCAATTTTTAATAGTTTTTTTCCCTCTTTTCTCTTTGTTTATAGTTAACTCAATCTGTTTAATGTAATCTGTTAATTGTGATACCTCAATCTGTTTACTGTTGAGCGATGAATCACTTTAATGCAGTAAAGATCGACTATTAAATTTATTAATTTATTTAAAATATCTATACCTTCCCGTAAATCCAGTTAACCTTCATTATACTTTTTGTACCCGTGTTCTCGAATTGTAATATTATGTAAAAACTTCCTACTTCTTCTGGCGCTAATCTTAATTGTAAATATGTGTGTTAATAAGTCATCAGTTTTAGGTTAGAATCTATATGTCTTAGTCATAAGTCACTAGCTAAAAGTCTTAGATCTAAGTCACTAGTTATAAATGTAAATCTTAGTTGTAAGCCAGTAATATATGTATCTATAAGTCTTAGATGTAAGTCACTAGTTGTAATTGTAAATCTTAGTTATAAGCCAGTAATATTAATTCTTTATATATTTATTTGTACAGCGCCCTTGAGGTGATTTTCCACGAAAACGGCGCTTTATAAATTAGCCAATTATTATTATTATTATTATTATCCGACATTTTTCAAGTAAAAAATGGTAAGTGATCCAAAATGGCAGAAGACCGACACGTATCACGTTCTGTGTCATTGTTTAAGGTGCAAGGGGAAGAAAAAAAGTCGGGTTTTCTCGAGTAAAGGCTCGATCACACAGAGCGAGTTTACAAGCTACTATCTACTATGTTTAAAAGCGGATAAATCGGCGAGTGAGATTGTCATGATGACACACAAAACTGTCCACTCGTAGGAAACTGAGCTTGCAGTTGCGTTGCTAGCGCCAGTAGCGAGAATCACGTCGCCTGGTGAACTAATTCTGTCAGATGTTTGACAGTCAAAATCAGCTGTTTATTGGCAGCCATTTTGAAAACATAATTAAACCAATCACAAGTAAGTGTGTGGCGAGTAAAGTTGACGACCTTTCAACTTTTTTCGTAGATAGTCAACAATCTACAAGTTAGCAAGTAACACGATGACACTGAGCGAGTTTACTAGAAAATAGTGAATTTCCCAGCTAGTAGCGAGTTTACAAGCTTACTATCTGGGAAATTCACTATTTGCTAGTAAACTCGCTTAAGTGTCATCGATGCTTCAGACATATTCTTGCTCTGATCAAGTCAATAGTTAGAATAACGAATAACACAAGAGTTCGACTTACACGAGACGATGTATAAATGCGAATGAAGCTAAATGTGTATGCCAATTGTAATAATAACATCTTTTTCACCTAACCCTGCGGTTAAATTACGTGATATCTTGTTAGTTACCAGTGAGTTGCTTTGATTCGCTATATGCCTGGTTTTAATGTACTGCGCATTTCCATTCCGCGACAAAATATCCCCAACATATTATCCTACGGACGAAACATCCTCCAACAAAATATCTGCTAAAACCCAACTTAACCTAACCTAACCTAACCTTATTTTACATTTTTCTATATTTGAATAATAATTTATTGTCTTTTCAGGATGTCTGTATTATTTTTGTAACATTTTTTGTTAGGTTGGGTTAGATTAGGTTTGATTTTAGTAGATATTTTGTTGGGGGATGTTTTGTCGGGAATATTTTGTCGCGGGTTGAAAAGTTGCGGAACCGGTTTTAATAACACACGATTCAAGTGTTATCCATAAACCTGATCAACTTGCTTTGATCAACCAATCGGAATGCGGTACCTACTGAACATATCGACGCATTGCTTGTTGACAAACGATTGATAGTAAATAATGGTCAATTAAACCGAGCAATTGATCAATTAAAACAATAATTAACTCTGTACTTTCCGGGCATTGTTCTCCGTTATTTTAATATCGATATTTGTTCGTATCGATTGTTCCAGATACGCTGCACTTATTAAAAGATAATATTCCCGTGATTATGTTTTAAATGTTCAAAATAAATGAAATCGTAAAACCCTTTTTTTACCTTTCACTGCTATACTTTTGAATCTCAGATAGCAATACTTACTTATATTAATCCAGAATTGGTCGCTATATTCATCTCTTGAATTTATAGAGTAATCATTAATCATTCAAAGAAGCATAGAGATCCGGATAAAAGTAGGTAGGTATCCGTTTTCTCTGCTTTGAAGATATACAATGTACCTAGACGAACGCATGTAACTTCCTCATGGACTCTTTTGTCCCCCTCACAGGAGGCCCTAAGGACCCCCTTTACAAAGTTTGGTGGATGAATACGCCGAAAAATTATGATATTATTTAAAAACTGGATAAAGATAATTTTCCCATAGACAAAAACAAACAGACAAAGTCACAGATTCTTTTCTAAGGTAAATAAATAGATTCAAATACGTGACACGATTTCAAGAGGAATTTGGTTTGTGTCGCTTTCTATTTTCCTTTTCGGCTAAATAATGAATATTGTAATTTTTGCACGCGAGTAGGTAGGTACTACAAATCTTGTCCATTCCAAAAGGGGGAAAACGGAACTGTTGGTGGTGACCATTGTTGACCAGTTGTTGGTGACATATAAATAAATCAATACATTGTTTATATTATTGCTAGAAAGTCGTGAAACTATGTAAGAAGGTGACGCTATGGAACGTAGGAAAGTACGCGTTTTAGTGCTTTCCATTAATGTCTTTATTATTGACCAATAATAATAATACAATAGAGTTCGATTGGTTTGACGACTATCGTAGTAAAACGGCTTCTTGGCGTGACCCAGAAGTCGCGGATTCTGAACCTAACCTAAGTTGTACATGTTGCTTTACAGTAAAGAGTTTCCCGAAAACCTTTCGAATATCGGAATCGCACAATATATTTTTTTACGTTTTTAAACGTTCTGCCCATTTTAATTTCCTGGTATAGGCCCCTACAAATCCAGGTGAGAATTTTTACATTATCCCCACACCGAGGGAAAAATCCCTAAAAGCCATTTTTAGGTCAAGGGAAGGGAAGAAGATAAAGTACTGGAAAGGAACAAGGTATGAGAGGAGAATCCATCATGTGAATTAATCGCTCTCACTCTGGTGCAAGGCGATGGCGATGGGTCGAAAGAGTCCGGCTGGAGAGTTCTAGGTTAGGTCTCCCTTAACCAATCTCTTCCGATAAGGTCCACCACGCAGTAAGTGGGCAAACGCATTCGCCGCCAAGAGTAAGACCTAGACAAAACTCACCCCACGAATCCGGGCACCTCTGCAAAGTCACCAAACGTAGCGAACGACTTGGGGTGATCTCTGGCAGGGGTGTATTATAAATAGTTGCCGGGGCAGCGGAACCCCTTACATACATGCCTACCAAATAGATATATCAGTGAATACCGACTTTACCCTTTCAAATGTCCTTGAAATACGATAATTGGATAGGTACTACGTGGATAACCTAATCGTTTTTTTAATAACATAGCATCACGGGATTATTAGGAAGCAAATGACATCATCGTCAAACTAAAATATAATATCAGACTTCTAGAACTTTATTGTAATTTTCAAAGCTACTAGCCAATATTGTCTCTCTAAATTTCTAAATCGATGAGGCAGAATATCAAATTTCCCATAAATGATTTCATGCAGGTATCTTAACGTTTATTTGATAGCCGTTCATTAATAATTTGAAAATTTTGATGCGTTATTAAAAATAATAAACACAGATTGAGATACCGTATTAAGATTTTATCTTACCATCGTAGGAGATAAACAAATTGAATTGGATGCTGTTGATTTGTGAATGTTTTATTGGATGACTTCTGGAATACATTATTAATGCTAAGGAATTTACAATAAGTTTCAATCGTTGATAAACGTTATACATTATGTCGTTTTGATTTTGGTTTTGATTTGAACTCACGACGTTTAGGCCTAAAACAAGAAGCTTAACATTAGTGCTTGTCTGTCATGTAGGAAATATATTCATGGCTTGACAATGGTGTCCTGTTGCTTCTAAATATGCACTAATGCTGGTCAATTTAATTATTGTGATTTAGCTTCCATACCATTCTTATCGCCTATCGAAATGACGCAAGTAAATCAAACGAAGGTTTATAGGCTGGGGGTTCAATTGAAAATGCTTTATAAGATAGTTTAAATCGATTACGCCTATCTTAATTAATAAGAATAGGCCACTGCGGTGACTCTGTGTAATTGAACCTGTTCTGAAACATTCTGCAGACATACTAAAGGCCACATCCAGTCACGAGCGTGAAGGATAGTTTGAAAAATACCTCTTTTGCTCCTTCTGATTTCTGAGACCCTGGTATGAAAACTTGATTTTTTGCTGATGACAATGAAATAACTTTTTTTATTTCTTCAAATTTTGCAAATTCACTTTGTGGCACCATTTTATTAATGCAATAATTAAAAACACTTTGTTTTTACCACAATAAACTTTATTAAAAAGTCGACATGTTTCGAGAACGATGTTCCCTTCATCAGGACATATAATGTACTAAAAAAATGATCGAACATAGAAAGACAGGCGTGGGTAGAAATGGTAAAGTAGTGGGGTAGGAGAGAGGTGGAAAGGGGAGGTGCTTAGAAGATCAACAAGGGAGAGGGGGGAAGGGGGGTGCTTAGAAGAACAAAGACAAAAAATTACAATGGAAATATGTTTAAGATAAGGTTATTCACAAAATTAATTTATTTAATTAATTTATTCACAAAATTAATTTTAAAAATGTCAATAGAAATTTAAATATTATTAACAATCAAATCAATTTTGTGAATAACCCTATCTTAAACATATTTCCATTGTAATTTTTTGTCTTTGTTCTTCTAAGCACCCTCCCCCCTTTCCACCTCTCCCCCCCCCCTCTCCCTTGTTGATCTTCTAAGCACCTCCCCTTTCCACCTCTCTCCTCCTCCACTACTTCCATTTCTACCCACGCCTGTCTTTCTATGTTCGATCATTTTTTTAGTACATTATATGTCCTGATAAAGAGAACATCGTTCTCGAAACATGTCGACTTTTTAATAACGTTTATTGTGGTAAAAACAAAGTGTTTTTAATTATTGCATTAACTTTTTTTATCTTTCTGGTTATTATCTGGCTTTCTGATCCTTAGAACTTGAATGCTTCCTGCTAATTAAAATAATCTTTTTTTTCGATTCCCCGATATGAACATTGGATACTTTGCTGCTAACAATATTAAAATACCCCTTTATATCGTTCTGATGTTCCTCGATATATTTTTTTTTATATTAGCTCCACACAGGAGGCCCTGAGGAAAATAATTTACATTCGGGCCTATGATATCTTAGGGCGTTAGGGGATGCTGTGTGGAGAGTCTTTTTAAAGAAGGAAAAGATCGGAAGTTCTGGGAAAGAAAAAGGATGAGGGGTGGTTAGGAATTGGGGGGTCAGTGTGTCCAAAGCGATGGGTTTATCCGGCCCGCCACGCAGCAGGTGGGCAGACGCATCCGCCGCCAAGACAAGGACAAACCGCACCCCATGAACCTGGATACCCCTGCTAAATCATCAAACGTAGCGAATCACTGGGGCGACCTATCCAATAAATGGTTCCCTAGGCAGCGGTACATATAACCACCTCCCAAACTGATATGAACATTTTCTCTTTTTAAGACTTCTGGCTTGTTCTAATTTCTGAAACACTGGTAGTAACTTGAATTCTTGCTACTTACAATGAAAACACGACCTTTTATCGTTCTTATTTTTGATATCTTGGAAGCCAACAATGAAAACGTCTCTTTTTGGTTCTGATTTTTGGTTCCTTGGGTATGAAAACGAAATCTTGCTGCTAGCTATACATAAAAATACCTAATTTTATTTTCTGAATCCGTGGAATAAAACTTGTGTAACAATAAAATTTCAATTCTATTTCCTGATAAGGATTCAGAAAAACCTGAATGATTGATCTCATTTCTTAATCCCTTCTATTAAAAACTTGAATACTTGCTGCTAACAATAAACAGGTGCCTTTTGATCTTCGATTCCTGATTAATTTCCTACTAAAAAAAAAAACTTGACTACCTGTTGCCAACAATGGAATAAATTCTAGATACCATAAGTAATGCAGGAAATTTATTTCATGACCCGCTGACCTTAAAACAATCTCTGTCCGGTAAGGCTTGTTTAGTATTCACAGGACGTCCCTGAAGTGTTCTACGGACTGCCTTAGTGCCTTACAAAGTAGAGACACCTCTTGCACTGTGAGTTTATGAGGCAACTGAAAGACATCACCAGCTTGAATGGCAGCGCTCCCAGAACAACAATAAATAATAATTGTAATTGAATGACCGAGGCGAGCAGTTTAAGTTGTAGGTAATGGTTCCTCGAACTACAAATAATACTAGACTAAACCCTAGCTAATAAATGGAAAATTTATTACCGAACGGTTTCCGTCTTGTGCTCGAAGATTTCAGATTATCTGTTCCACCTTTCCCGGATGCAAATTCGGACTGACTGTGCAATAAAGCTACAAATTTGTACTTATGATGTGAAAGACGAGCTAAATATACGAGAAACAGGATCGGTAGAATTTTTTTATCAACCTATCTAATTTAGTTTGTAGCGATGGTAATGAAATAAAATCCACACTTTTATACGGTATACATAATTAGTCTTTATTGGAGTAGGTATAATCAATTTGCAACTATGACACAGTTAAATAATCGTAAAACAGTACAACTATAACAGTAGCTTTACGAATTAACAATAAATAACCCAATCGCTCGTTAAACCTTATAACAAAAGGATTACGAGTATCTTCTCTCTTTGGAGACCTGAAGCTGTGCGGGCAAACCCGGAAGACAAACTTAAACTCTCAAGATCTCACGTGTCTCTATATTGGTCAGACCATCTGTAAAATCTAGCGGCCGGATGCATATTCATTAACCAATAGCATCCCACGTCCCTAACCGGTAAGAGACAAGCGATGCGAGAAAGGAAAAGTTTTCGAGATTAATCACTTATATACGCTCCAAATTATTAGATTTGCCACAAGTTGATTTTTAAGCACGCTTTGAGAAATATTTACGTTTGTATTTAAGTTGCTTTCTGTTAGGAACCCCGACAAGATAAGCAGACTAATAACGATCTTAAGTATAGTTACTGAATTACCGACCCATAGTAGATTAGTTGTATGTTGTATCTATCAGGCCCCATACCCCTTACATTTGCTATCATCACAAATCGGCGATTAACGCCATTTGACCGACAATCGAAATTTGAACGACAATCCACTGATTCCCGACCAATTTGATGTTTGATCAAGTTTAGAATTGCAATAAAGCATAACATCATGGACTTTATTCTTGACGGCTGACCAACATATGACCAACGTTTAAATGGGTCGAGAATCGGCGGTTAACGAGAGTCGTTGATTGATGTTTCAAATATCAAAATATTCAAACGGTGCTGATTGCCGATTAGAGAATGTGACTAAAAAAAACATCAATTTTTCACCGTTTTATGAGTACTGTTTTTACTTAAGGAACAGTGATTTTGTATTATTGAAATGTTTGAATTTGATGTCCGTTATCCCTACAGTCATCTTCGTTCAATAGGTCATCCATTCAATCTAAACGCTGCTATATTTACATTCAGAAATAAACTTTCATCTAAGAAATGCTAATTTTTGCCACCATTTCCATAAAATTGCATATTCATTTTAATTAAGCGTATAATATAAAATGTAGGTTACTGTGCAAAATGCATAATTCGAAGTAAAGAACTTGTACCTTGATCAAAAGCGCATGCTAGGAAAGTAATGGCTCAACTTTCAACGTCGTTTCGCCAAGGAAGTAGGCCATACTTGGCAATTTATTGTCTATTATGGAGACGATACAGGCTTTGAAGAGAATGTACCGAGATTGATGCATACTAAAGTTCGAAGGACAGGCGCTTTATGTTGGTAAATAGAAAACCCGAGACGGATAGGAAAGAATATATGTTTACAGGGCTGGACCCGTAACATTTTGTCTCACATTCTTAATAATTTAGATTACATCAGTGAGTACGAAAAAGAGACCAAGTTATATTAATTATGATTTGCTTCACGCTGGCAAGTAACTCAAGTAACTGGCAAGAAGGTACTCCACGTACAACCTTTGTCCAACTTTTGTTGCATTAGCGAAGTTTATCTGTTACACCGAGAGTAGTAGTTGTTCAATTTGGGAGGAGTGTATAGGTAGGTACAGAGGCCCTGAGATCCATTCGTTGGATAACCAACACCTCTGCCATAGGTCATGGTTCGCTATGTTTAGTAACTTAGTATGTACCAAGGGTGCCCAATTTTTGAGGTGAGATTTGTCTAGGTCTTGAAGGCAGATCTATCTGCGATAAATATAATTATAACATATTTCTTCAGACTGATTCGTGGATGGTTCGAAATATCGACTATCAAAGAGAGCATTAGTTTCCATGTTCCCGATGGTTATCTCCGTCACCGACAGCATAGTCTGTTTTATCTCCCTGCTTGCAGAACTAACTTGCCAATGGTCATGTCGTCGGGAGAGCTGTCTTGTTGTTAAATAGAATCACTTCGAATATCGATATGTTTAACATCAATGAAGCACAATTTAGACGGCAAGCTTATCTTAAATATTTTCTCTCTTTTAAAAACGCTTTGAAATGTTAATTTTGTAATGTTTTTAAAATGAATAAATTGAATTGAATTGAAGTGAGAGAGTCCAGTTGAGGCAGACCCTTTGATCTCATCAGTCGAACTTTCTTGTCCCATCGCCTTGCACTGCAGTGGGACGGATAGATTCATAGGAATGTCCGTCAGTTCTGAATACACTGTATCCTAGATTCTACACACCCCTCAAATTTCATTCCCAGAACCTTCTCTCCTCCCTATCCTTAAAAAGACCTTCCACACAGCATCGCCAAAGATGATATTGACCCAAGGTAAATTATTTTCAACAATGTAAAAAAAAAAAAGTTTTCTGCCTTCTATCTGCACCTAAATTAGATCAGGCGCTAAAAGTAAATCCAAAAAGAGGGGCGCGTTTTGTCGATTACGAACTGTAGATAATTTGCAAATATGGTCTTTATTGTGCATCAAGGTTCCACCAGATTGTTATCTGTTTTTTTTCTTCCGGGCTCACGTACATACCATTTGCTCCTACGCTAGATCCGGCGCTGACATAATGCAATCGTTAGTAAGAAGATTCAAAGATAACATTATTATAATTCACAAAATGGAAAGGATCCAAGGAAGGTGATCTATTCATAGTGTGTTTACCATTGTTTTGAATGTCGAGGTCAACGTTTTGTTACTGTTATGTCTGGTGGAATCAAACAGTGTGAAGTGTTATTTAACTAACCGTAGAAGCAGGCAAACAATGCTCCTTTGAGGGCAGCAACTTGACTGGAGATTGAAAAAGGAATCAATGACCCGTGATGCCTTCCGCAGCAAGTGAAGGGAATACTTCTGCTAACAGTTGGACACGTCTGAGCAATTCTGGAAGAATGGGCTTTCGACACTCTTCCATTGTTATTGTTGGTGATAGATAGCATCATGGACTAAATGCCTTCAAGACTTAATTCAGTAAAAATATTATATTTCCAAGTACGAGTATATTTGCAGCACATTCCAGAGTGGAAGATATTCTCAATATCTTTCTGGTTAAAGACCACCATTCAGAATCGAAGCGCTGCCTGCTTGAAATGTCTATAGTAGTTTTTCATGACCAGATCTTAATAGCTAGACGGCCGGCGTAGTCCAGCGGTAAGGCTCTTGACTCGCACACCGAAGGTCGCGGGATCGAATCCCGGTGGGGCAAATAAATTTTATTTGATTTATTTGTGTTATTTCACAATTTATTCATTTAAAATAATATATAGTATATTTAAGGCACGTTCCAGAGTGGAAGATACTTTCAGTATCGTCCTGGTGTAAGACCACCATTGAGAATTGAAAAGTTGCTTGAAATAGCATTAGCTGTGTTTGGTGACCAGATCTGAATAGCCAGGTACTTCCCCACTTCCTCTTCCCTATCTCCTTCCCCTCCCCCTACCTTCAGCCTCACAACATACCCCAATTGGGGATGCCATAGTCTCACTGGCTTCAGACGGGAGCAGTTGGGACTCTTGTGCTCTTTCATATAAAAAAAGCTAGGTTCTTCCCCACCTTGCTCTCCCCACCTCCTTCCCCTCCCCACAACATTCAGCCTCACAAAACACACTAATCAGGGATGCCCTAGTCTCATTGGGTCCAGACGGCTGAGAGCAGTGAGGACTATTGTGCAGTATTCACATAAAAATTTATCTGAGATTGACGTAATACTAAGAAATGACTCACTCTATTGAAGTCTGATCTTGTATTGTATAAAATTATGACTAACAGGAAGATCGAGAAAATCCCAACGGATTAAAAAAAGGCTTAATAACTATTTTAAATCGATTAAAAGATTTATATTGAATAGTTACGTTGACCTGTCGATGACAGTGTCTTTATGCATTCCAAGGTATTAACCAATTAAGGTGGAAAACTAATTACCCAGCACGCATGCGCGCTCTTTGGTGTAGGTACCTCAAGAAAATGAGTTTTCCATCTGATGTAGTTTTTATCACGCATAGTCCCGTGGCAGTGTTTACCATAACATGGTGAACGAACGCTTCTATTATAGTAATAAATGTAATTAATATAAATCTCTAGTCCAATTCAATCTTTCGTAAAAAATGTTAAAGTGAATTTTTTAATAATTTTTTATATGGTTATATTTTATGATTTAAAAAACTTATGAAAATCTTCTGATATCGTTTAAAAGAAGTGAACATACTTGAAAAGAAAACAAAATATAAAAATGCATGTGTTTTGGAAAAACACAATGATTAAAATCATTAAAAGTGTTACTTTTTCGTATTTTTAAGACGAAAATACCAAGAAAAATTGTAAGTGAAAAGTATTAAAGATTGTAGATTTTCCGTGTTTAGTTGAGTGAAGTGCTTTATCTGCCTGATTCATGATGTAACAGCGTAATGGTATGTATCCTACCCTACACTACAACTTTTTTTTTTGTACCGCACAAGAGTCCCAAGTGCTCCCAAGTTTCTGGAAACAGTGAGACTATAGCATCCCCAATTGGAGTATGTTGTGAGGCTGCAGGGAGTGGAGAAGGGAAGTTAATGGAGAAGAGGAAGATTGGGAATTCCTGACGATTCAGATCTATTTAGTCACAAAAAATAGCTATAGACATTTCAAGCAACCTTTCAATTCTGAATGGTGGTCTTATAACAGGGCGCTGCTAAGAGTATCTTCCTTTCTGGAGCGTGCCGCAAATAAACCTTAGATTATTTTTAATGATTTAATTTTTAAATAACACAAATGAATCAAATAAAATTTATTGTACGCCGGTATTTCAACCTACGACCTTTGGATTTCTAGTCGAAAGTCTTACCTCTCGTTCACGGAGGTTGTCGAAGAGGAAAGCTAAATGAAGAAAGAATCAGACTGTGCAATTCACACGCGTTAGAAGTGAAACCTTCAGAAAACTAAAGTAGACAAGAGTGGGGAGGCTTTGAAGCACCGCACAAAGAGGTGACCGATTATACTAACTCATTCTCTCAGAGGCTAAATCCTTTAGATGTATGTGTTTGTCTCTTTTTGGTGTCGCTATTTTTCGTTTCATCGAGGTTTAAATCACAACGGTGCTGAAGAAGTTTTCACTTGAAAAATTGTCAAAGAATTTGTCAAACACAACTTCTGCGACATATTTTTGCAATTTGCTACCATAACAAAACTCGTAAAACTGTTTTCTTTTTCCATTGTTCTTCAGTTTGCACCTTTTAAAATATTAGCATCGTTTCGCTCTCGCTAACTCGATGTGTAAACACCGAATACTCGGGTCGAACGCTCGAATGTTTACATTTATTTATTGCTCGCTAAAGTCGCCAACACTGAGAACTCTCTGACGTCACTACTCCGGTTAATAACCTCATATGGAACATTTACACCAGAAATACTTTTATATAATACTTTTTTTTTAAATTATTTATTAACCAAGAATAACATTACAATATATACAATATACCTACATATACATATATATATATATATATATATATATATATATATATATATATATATATATATATATATATATATATATATATATATATATATATATATATATATATATATATATTTATTTAATTTTTTTGGTATATACCACCTCACTAGGCTGAGCCTGTTCTGAGGTGGCAGGAATTTAATTTAATTTTGATATCTTAAAATCTTGGAAGATAAAAAATATAATTTTAATTTAAATAGATTAATGTAATGAAAGAAAAAAACATAAACCAATGAAAAAAAAGATATGATATAAATAGATGAAAATAGTTAAGGAGAAAAGAGAAAAAATACAGGCGTTGAGTGTGTTGTTCGATCAAGTTATCTGCACGCAGTATGCAATACCCTTGTTTACTACCCACGTATGAATTTTGCGTTTTAGATTTTTTGTCACTAGAATATCTTTTATATCTTTTTCAATTAAATAAATACTAATACTTTTATATTAGGCACTGAGGAGATTTATTTTTAGGAGAAAATCGAATTTTCCTTTTCATTTCGGTTTTCCGGAAAAATTGGCTATTTTAATAAAAAATGAAATCAGGTTCTTTTTCTATTTTTTTTGTTATGTAATTATGTAATGTATAATATGAACTTAACCTGTAAATTTGTCTGTCCTGGTACGGGAAACTTTCCTAGTTGGACAGGCAAAGCTTCCTAATATGTATTTTGTACTTTCTTTTGTATCTATCTATAGTAAATAAATAAAAAATAAATAAAAAATAATAGGTTTTTTTAAGTTCTTGAGCACCGATGTGATTTGAAACTCAATGAAACGAAAAATAGTGACATTTAAAAGAGACAACCGCATGTTGCTATAGGATTTAGCCTGCGAGAGAATGAGATAGATTAATCGGTCTCCCCTTTATGCGGTACTTCGTAGCCTCAAAACTCTTGTCTACTTTAGTTTTATGAAGTTTCCCTTCTACCGCGTGTGAATCGCACACTCTGATTTTGGAGTGAAAACTTCTTTTGTACCCTAGTGATTTGAAACTCGATGAAACGGAAGCGTGCGATACTAAAAAGAGACAAATACATACACCTATAGGATTTATCCTGCGAGAGAATGAGATGGCAATAAAATATTTATTTATTTCACAGTCACTCGGTTCCAATATAATACGGTAAATCCACGATCTCACACAAGTCTCCTTTGATCTAGTGCAGTGGTTCCCAACCGGTCCGTGTTCCGTGAAACACAGGTGGTCCACGATATCTAAAATGTGGTCCTTTAATTTTACTACAAAACCGAATCGAAAGGTTTCCAAAAGCTGATTCGTAACCCTTTTGATATTGATGTTGGAGAGGTAGCTGAAGAAGTCCAAGAAGAGCTCACTCTTGCACCTTGTGGTCCCTGTGAGAACAAATAAATATCATGGTGGTCCCTGGTCAAAAAAAAAGTCGCAAAAGACATTCAGCGGACCAAGGATCGAATCCCCGAGATCCACTTTTTTTTGTAAAAATCCTTCAGTCTTCAAAGCACTCCAAAATGAACAGGCAAACAAAAACACAAAATAAAGCGACATCTAGCGACTCTGAAGAAGAAAACACAAATATTAAAAAGATGATCAAATGTATAGGAAAAGGTACACTGGAATTCGACGATAAAAATATGAAAATCATCCTTTACATTGATAAAAAAAGTGATTCGTGGTCTCCCCACTCTTGTCTACTTTAATTAATTGAAGGTTTCACTTCTACCGCGTATGATTTGCACACTCTGATTTTTAAAAATACAAACAAATATTCCCGAGTTACGAATATTTAAAATTCTTGACACAGTAAGCGGAAAATGTTGCTTGTGTTGTGATGGAGGACAGCCAGACTATTATTCCCTAACATTTCAGAATGTTCCGGCACGTTCTGGAACTTGTGGAATGCTCTCGAATGTTATGGAATGTTCTAGAAATTTCTAGAGGGCGAAACTTCCAAACCTTACATCTTCAAAAGAACGCCCTTCAGGTAAAAACGGGAACCTTCTTCTTGGATGGGGGATAGAGGGCTACCACACAACTCCCTTTATCGTACCGGGACTCGTTTCTGAATTTAAGCGGCACGTACATTGTACACTTTCTTTTATAATATCAATTGATGATAACAACATGATAGGTACAATATACGTCGAGTGCGTTGAAACACAGGCTTGAATATATTTTGGTCCAGTCAACATTAGTTTCTATCCAGGCAGTGGCTGTTCTAAGAAACTAATCATGACATCAATTTTTGTTGTTTACTTTACTAAAAAACATCGGCCCTTCCCACGTTACCTTTGGTTTGTTTACCTTTAAGGGTAATTATTATTGTGTTACCAGCGGCGTACCACATTTAATCCGGTTAATAACCTTCTTCTACAATTATCTTAATCCCAGTCCAAAGTGCACGATTACTTGCTCAACTCTCTGCTCAGAAAGTGTAGAAAATAGCAAGTGCTTAATTCCACTCCACGCTATTATTTATCAATTAAAAGACGCAATCTTTATCACGAGAACATGAAATAATAATTGCATCGTGTAGATGCGGCTTTGCATTGTAATCGCCGCGAATGGTGGTTACTTTGTGCAACGTTTAATGCGACTGCGGCACCTCTGTTGCATTGCGATAACTCATATCACGATGTGATATTGTCACAAGAAGGTAAAATGTTAATTTCATTGAATAAGATGTGTTAGGTGGGACCTAGCGGTACCAACAATGACCCTATTTTGAATGATCTGTGATTGGGTCGATGTGATAGATAATCTTCTTCTCTACATCTTCTCTACATATTATAAATTAAAGTCCCCCGCGTCGTCTGTCTGTCTGTCCGTCTGTTCGCGATAAACTTGAAAACTACTGAACGGATTTTCATGCGGTTTTCACTAATAGATATAGTGTTTCATGAGGAAGGTTTAGGTATGTAATTTGTCAAGGATTTGTGTAAATTTTTTGAAACATAACGATAATTGTTAGAAGTGTCGGAAAAAGTCAGAGAGCCTGGTAGCTTTCATCGAAAACGCTGCCTAATCCTTTTGGGATATAGCAAAACAATTCATGGTGGGATATTCCTCTTTTTTAGATCTACAAAAAGGTCCGCGAAGGCATACATCTATCTTTTACGGATACCCATTCTATCTTCTAAAAAAATGGTCACGTACATTGCGGTAATTGAAAAGTTATTTAGACGGATACAGTATTAATTCTTATTAACTTAAATACGTTAGTTACCCCAAGCATTTCATGCACATTATTATAATCTTTCACACCATCTCTACGTATTATAAATTAAAGTCCTCCGCGGCATCTGTCTGTCTCTTCGCGATAAACTCTATAAAGGTTAGAACCATCCAGTAGATGACGTTGTGTTTTATTAGCCACAGAAACGCGTGGCCGGGTCAGCTAGTAATATATAAAGATGAATGTTTCTTTATTTGTCCCTTATGCGTTCCTAAACCATTCATCCGGATGCGACGAAACTTTGGTGATTTGAAATGCACATGCCCGCGATGGTTTCTACACATAATAGTAAGCTTCTTTTTTTCATTAGCTCCGCACACAGGAGGCCCTGAGAAAAATATTTTCCCTCAGGGCCTATGTCATCTTTGGAGATGCTGTGTAGAGAGTCTTTTTGGGGAAAGGAAGGAGAGGAAATTCTGGGAAGGAAAAGGTATGAGTGGTGAGTAGGAATCTGGGGCTCAATGTGTCCAGGAGTGACGGACGTATGAATCCATCCCTCCCATTGCAATGGGTTGAGAGGGCCCTTCTGGAGAGGTCTAAGTTAGGTATCCCTTAACCCTTAACCAGTCTCCCCACGCCACGCAGTAGGTCGGCAAACGTATTTGTCGCCAAAACCTAGTAACCTAAAGACCTCGTGAACCCAGGCACCCCCCGAGTCACCAAACGTAGCGAACCATTTAGGGTGACTCTATGGCAGGGGTGTTAGTTATCCAATTCGGAGCGGCGGCACCCATAACCGCCTCCCAAATTGTTTAAAATTGAATATTTTCCGGGCCAGAGTTTCAAAATTAAGCATTTGTTGAATATGTCGAATGTCGATGATGACGAGTGGTCAACTGATGGCGATATTCCATTGTCGGACGTTGTAAGAAAAAACATAACCTTGCACCATGTAGGGTTGTTCGACATTTGTTTTCTATATTGGAAATTTTTCAACAGGTGTCAATAGTATGACCATTTTGGGATTTGCAACGTCCGACGATGGGATATAGTCATATAGTCATTTAACCACATGTCATCATCGAAATATTCCACAAATGCTTTATTCTGAAACTGTGGCCCGGGAAATTGTCAATTCGTACATCATTTTCATCGCCAGAATCTAGATCACTGAGATCAGAATTGGCCTTTACTGGCGGTTTTACGCACACGTGCCGATTTGGTCGCATTCGTCATCATCTTCTTCCAGGTAAGACAGTATTTGGTACACAGACAAGGAACTGAAAAAGAATTTAAAGAAAACATGATAGACGCCCATAACCCTACCGTATCATTTTTTAAAATACTTTTATGGTATTTAGTGATTGTTTTTTATGAAACCCAAAAAAAAATATTTAAAAATATAAAAGCATGTTTCAGAGCTATTTGGGTAAATATTATATTCCTACTCAAAGAAGAGTATTTGTATGTTAACCACACAGTATTCATCTATTGTCTTCTATATCAAAGGCAAAGAATGCACTAGGTATAATGTACCTACATATTAATTTTACAATCCGGTATTTGCATTAATGCTAGTATGTCAACCGGTTCCTGCATTAAACTACTAATTTTTACTTTATAGAAGTTATGCAAATTTGCGCGTTGATTTATTTGATTACTGTGACAGGGACAAGGTCCTATTTGTGTAATTAATAATAATTAATGAAACGTGTTATGAAATAATGTATTGATGAAGTTTTAATGCAATTGTGACAAAAACCACTCTTTTACTAAGTTATTTCAGTGTATTAAATATAAGAATATGACAGGAGGATTTCAGCGCTTCTTTGAGGTAATTATAAACGAAAAATCAATCATATCTAGTAATAACGTGAACTTTGATTTATACTTCCATATTTTCTAATTTACAAAGCTTTGCTTAGTCAAAATAAAACATCAAAATTCCCCTCTAAAGACGGCGTAGTTCGGTTTTGGTTTCAGAAGAAAACGAATGTTTTGATGGCTTTTATGAAAACAATCATCAGATATACATGGCTTCTGGCTATACCTAATATACCAGAAATTTGTATTTTTTTTACGCAGTGTGAAGGTACTAAGATCTTTATGGGACATAATGTTCAAAATAAATTATGGGACGACTGGGCGGTCTGTTTAATAGATTCTCCCATCTTAACAAACAGATTGCAATTTTTAGAGAAAAAATGTCAGGTGGAAATGCTGTCCTTGTTCTACCGGTATTTATATACTGAGGAACCATTCATTCCTTCCGCACCGGTGCACATTCGGGAAATACGCTAAACACGCACTTAAACATTTGTACACGGTTGACATTTGTTAGATGACAACGGGTCGTTTCTACAACTCGGCTGTGGAACGATTTGCCAGCCTCTGTGTCCAGCGATTGCCAGCCTCAGCCTCAGTCCTCCCTTCTATAACACTGGCCTCTCCAAGACCAAGATTCATTCCTTGTTTTCCACTTTTTTTTTTTTTTTTACATAAGCTCCACACAGGAGGCCCTGAGGCAAATAATTTCCCTGAGGGCCTATGTCATCTTTAGGGATGCTGTGTGGAGGGTCTTTTAGGGAAAGGAAGGAGAGGAGGGTTCTGGGAAGGAAAAGGGTTTAAGGGGTGGGTAGGAATCTGGGGTTCAGTGTGTCCTGGTCATCAGACCTAAACACACCTCATCCCATGAACCCGGGCACCCCTGCTAAATCACCAAACGTAGCGAACCACTTGGGGTGACCTATGGCAGAGGTGTTGGTTATCCAATAAAGGTTCCCGGGGCGGCGGTACCCATTCCCGCCTCCCAAATTGAAAATCCACTAAAAGACTCTCCACACAACATCGCAAAGACGACGCAGGCCCCGATGGAAAATGTTTTCCTCCAGTTGTGGAGGTAATGCAAAATAAATATGTATACTTTATTATGTGGGTATAATAAGAATGGAGATTAAATGAAAAAAAAACACTTCTTCTGTCAAATAACATGCTAAAATGTCGAAACAATAAACTCTTACTAACCATCTAAAAATCCTATGACTACTATAAATAGTTTATGTTAGACAAGAATCCTAACCGAATATTACAGATTTTTGAAAGATTTAAGATATGCTTTAACACAATCTGTAATTTTTATTTTACGAAATTATTACGATGTTGTTACGATTCATTGTCGTGGTTTATTTTTGGATCATTATGCCGTGTTGGACTTCCTTCTTTAGCCAGCGTTTCGGACAGCATTGTGTCCTTCGTCAGGACAGGTGTGTAATCGAAGATTGTGGTATGGTGTGAAGTGTGTGCTTATGTATCTAGGTGCGATACCGTGTTGACAGCTCTAACGCTCTAAGAGCTGGTATTACAGTATAATTTAAAATCGTTTTCGGCGTTTTGTTTTGGTGTAGGCGTCAATTACCGGAACTATTGAGCTTAGCCCATATTGACTGGATTGTAACACGGCATAATAAAACAAAATCATATCTTGTTATGATTCTTTTATTAGGGTTTTTATGCTTTAGTTTCAATGTATCGAAATGTAATAAAATAGTAAGTAATCAAAATCATTTTTTAGTAGCTAGTTACGTCTCTGCCCAATTATTCTGCAATACGACGATAAATACTTGCAATTATTTTTAGTTTTAATATTCGGCCTTGACTTCAATAAGTGGATTGCTTGATTTATTGCAGATGCACCAATGCACTCGGGAATCATGTATTGTATTTATAATGCACTTTACTTGGCCGTGAATGAATTAATGTTGCCCCAGAGATTAAAGACCTCAAAGCCATTCAATATTTACTTACTCATAACTTATAAATAACCATTAGATGACTACCTTATTATTTTAAAGAAATATCTGGAAAACATCCCTACTAAACCGACCCCTTAAGTTACTTTTATTTTATAATGAATAAAATAATCATTTTCCGAAACAAAATCGTGTCATGAAAATACAAATAAGCTCTCGGTGAATTTATCTTACCTCAAGCGAATTAAAACAATATTATGTGTTTTTGGTTTAAAAATGATCGCTTAGAAATATTATTGGTGCTTCAATTAAATAGTGCGAGCAGAACATATCTTGGTCTTGGAAATAATCGAGTATTTTTCTTCTCTTTTTCTTAGTCTATGTCTGAAAAAAAAAAGAATCAGGCCTCTTAAAAATTCTTTCAAATGCCAAAATCTCTTACTAATAAATTCATTTTCGGATAAAGTTTTATTACATAATGTATAAAATAATAGTGGGAAATTAAGTGCTTTAGATACTAATCATAAAGCATTTGAATATTTGTGCCTGATTTTCAGAAAATTAGATAAAACAATACAATTTTGCACTGTTTTATTCGGCATGAATCAAAATGGGCGGCGTTCAATGAATTTGGAATTGAGAATTAAAACTAATGCCGTCCGCATAAAGACTATGCGCATTTTTTTTCAGTAACGCCCCGCTGCGGTGGAGAATGGGCGTCCATAGACCCTGTGTCGCTTGGTACCGTGAAATTGATTTTAAATTTCCTTGTTATTATAATAAAAAATGCTTAAGAAAGGAGTTAATGTTTTTTACAGGCCTTTACGAAATCAACCTGTAAAAAAACTCGCAAATACCTTCTCCAGCTTTTCCAAAAAAGTTTTCTCAAGTCTTTTCATGTATTTTTAAATCCCTCCCAAAAAGAGGCGGGGCCCTTCCCGAATATTTCGAATATTTTGCAATAGTGGATCACCTTGTATAACAAATATGTATAATGTAATAATAGGAAACAATCTGCAAACTGACAAAAAATAAAAGAAACCTTTTTTTAGTTTTTTTTTAAAATATGTATTTAAAGAAAGAAATGAAAATGAAATTAAAGCGTTTGCTATGAAGAATATACAATAAAATCTTGAATAGATTCCAGTTAAGATTTAATTGAACATTATTATTGCAGCAAGTTTAAAGGTTTATGAATCCAATAAAGGTCAACCACTCGGATCATAAAACCATAAAATAACAGCTCGGTTCTTTGATAAAATACAGGGTATTGGGACGTACTTAACTTATTTTAACCAGTGATTTCTGACATTCCTTGAAAAAAAAATTTAAGTAACATTTTGGTATCCGGTGATTTTTTTGATATTATATATAAAAAAATATATTTTCATAAAAACTCCACTAGACCCCAACTCTCGAATACCTACTGATTTAAAAAAAATATTAAACTTAAAAAATAAATAAAAATGTCAGTAGTGTTGTAGCCGAAAACGATTTTTTTTTTGTTTCGAAAATCGGTTGTTTCGTTTTTTTGTATGAAGATTTTCAGGAAATTTCAGTTAGGAAGTGCATTACACACAGATTTCCTGAAAATCTTCATACAAAAAGCGAAATTTTACAATACCAATCTTCTTCCTTGCGCTGTCCCAACTCATTGCATAGGTAGGCTGTTGGGGTCGGCTCTTCTCGTTCTCAGGTTGTAGTTTCTTCTGTTCTGAGTATCGCCTTATTCAGACCGTTTCTCTGAAGTATTTTTGAGCATTGGAGTTCTTCGGTCTTCCTCTGGATGACTGTCCGCTTCACTGTGTGGTCTGATGGTCTTCGTCTTATGTGCCCATACCATCTCAACTGTCGTTCCTCCAGCTTACTGTTTATGTCTGTGACACCCAGGCCACCACGAATGCGTGAACTTTTAATCTTATCTTTTAGTGATACCTACTCCTGCCGACCATCTAAGCATTCGCATTCCTGCTGTTTCGAGTTGCCTTGAGTAGGAGTTGTACATAGCCCACACCTATTCTATGGATGACATCCGCTGCACATCCTCCATCTCTGTGGATTAGTGAGCCCAGATACTTAAATGAATCACAGTTGGCTAATGTTACTCCAGTTGCATCGAAGGAGTTACAGCATTTGTGACTTCAAATGGCAAATACAAATATTCAGTCTTTTTTCTGATAATTTTTAGGCCATTATCCTCCAGGATCTTTCTCCACCTTTCCAGGCTATTCTGCAAGTCACAATGATTATCTGCTATTAGTACTATATCATATGCAAAAAGCATAATCTTCAGAATACTGTTGTTCATTTCTTGACTTGTTAGATAATTCATGACCATTATGAATAGCAGTGGGCTGAGGACAGATCCTTGGTGTACCCCCACTTTAATTGGAAATTTTTGTAATTTCGCTGATGTGCATCTTACTTTTGTTTCAACGTTTGTATACATATCTTGTATGGAGAGCACAAATCCTTCTGGTACATTGTAGAATCTCAGTGCCGCCCATATCAGGCTTCGGGGTACCCTGTCAAATGCTTTTTCCAAGTCTATAAATACCACGTGCAAGTCTTTTTTTGCATCTCGATGTTTTTCAACTATTATTCTCTCTAGAAAAATGAAACAATTCAACTTTGTATAAACCACCTTTTTAATGCATAAATCCGACCGGTTTCGGAACAAACGTTGAAATAGTTATAGCTACATTAAAAAATATATTATTCTGTCTGTTTGAATACAACTTCCCTACGTTCCTCTTCCCCACCTCCTTCCCATCCCCACCACCTTCAGCCTCACAACATACCCCAATCGGGGATGCCATAGTCTCACTGGCTCCAGACGGGAGCAGTTGAGGTTCTTGTGCTGTATTCACTGTGAAAAAAAAAGCATCTATTGTTGATTTTCCCGACACAAGATGCATTGATCGTCGTGTATTTTTACAATATTCCTTATTCGTGTGTTGATAATTCTCTCATATATTTTCATGGTGTGAGACATAAGCTTTATCCCTCTATAATTGTCGCACTTCCTAGAGTCTTCTTTATTTTTGTAAAATGGAAGAAGGTAACTCTTCCTAAAGTTTTCTGGCATTGGTTCTCCATTCAGTACTTTATTGTACAGATTGCACAACCATTTATGTCCCACTTCACCACACTCTTTCCATAATTCAGCTGGAATATTGTCTGGCCCCACTGCTTTCCCCGCTTTTATTTGTGACATGGCTAATTTAACTTCTGTTTGAGTGATTTCTTCAACTGGCCCCAGCACTGGTTACTCTGACAGATGAGTTCTTCTTGGAAATTCTTCATTCAGTAATGTAGAATAATAATCTTTCCATCTCTGACATATTTTGGTTTCATCTGTGATCAACTCACCGTCAGTGTCTTCTATGTATTTGGGTGTTCTAATGCATTTGGCGCTTTCTTTCCTGTGTGCTGCGATTTTGTAAATTCTTTACACCCCATTTGGTGTTTCTAGGTCATCATACAGCTCTTTCAATGCCTCATGTTGTGCAGAGGCAACTAGTTTCTTTGCTGTCTTTTTGACTTGCTTATACACTATCCGGAGTCGCTCTTTCTCGCCATCGCACTTACAGTTTGATCAGTTTCTGAAAGCAGTTTTCTTCTCTTTTAGTCATGTTTGCACCTCATTTATCCACCACCATGATTCCTTCTTTATTTTCAGTTTACCCTTGGAGACTCCCAGAGTTTGTTTGGCTTCCTGTAAACATACCTGTTCAAATGCTTTCCACATTTCAGTTTGGTTTTGTGTATCTTCTTTTTGGAGATTTTCTAGCATCCAGTTTCGGAGTTTTGATGTTAACTTTTTTCCGTTTTCTTTTGAGATATTGAACCACTTAATTTTGGTTGTAGGTTTTATCTTATCTTTCTACAATTTATGTCTCGTTACATGTAATTCCAGCAATAGTAGGCGATGTTGTGTTGCAAGGGGTTCACCAGGGATAACTTTACAGTCTCTGAGCTTTTTTCTCATTTCGTTTCTACATAGCCAATAATCTATTTGTGTTGCAGCATTTCAACTTTTGTGGGTTTTGAGATGTTCTGGTATCTTTCGGCAAAATATATGAAATTTAACAATATCAATAATGGCATTTTTTTTAAATATTAGCACCTTCGATCAAGTATTCATACGTCAATGATTAGCACTCTAGCATATCAAACTGATAAAGATAAAGCTTATAGTATATTTGTCTTATAAAATGTGTGTGTGTCTTTTTTTGTTATCAGTAATTTTACTTGGAAAAGGTGAGTCATTTTTAATACGTTTTTATGTTTGCATAAAAAAATAATAATTTAAATATAATATGTTATCTTTAATAATAAAACTTGAAAGCGTATTTCACAACCTATCAAAAACAGTTAATAAATATTCCATTTAATTTGATTTAATAGCAAAATGAAAATATTTTGACTTCTGGCAGAATATACCTGAAGCCTGAGGGGTTAAAACATGTCAAGAACGTCCTTAACACCCTATATATTACAGTAACACAGTGACTAGTAATTGCTCACAGGGCAATGAATCGCAGACCTCTTGTTGACAGCATTGATACCTTATGGGGCTGCAGATGAATGGTTGCATTGATCTGTGTCTACTGGATGCTGCATTAATTGGTAATTAACGTTAACCTTGCAACCAAATCGGTGTCACAAGTAATGCCATTTATCTAGAGGTATTTAAAGGTTAAATTACTGGATATATAGAAATAGTCCCATTTGCATGCAGTGGCGGCCAGCTCTAAGGTGCGGAGGAGCGCCGCACTCCCAAAATTTCTGGTAATCTAAAAATTCCCGAGCGCCAAAAAAAACATACTTATTTCCGACACGCCTCATCACCAATGCATACATCATAGTTCATAGTACCTATAGGTGCCTGCTGGACTGCGCGCGTAACAAAGCAGATCGTTGTGTGCCTATCTTCAGTTTGGTGGTTCATTTTGCAAATCGATCACAGGAGTTCTTCCATAATTCTTTACTGAGGCAAAATCGTAGGTAGGTTGAATGCTTTGCAAATTTTACGAAACTTGGACGGCACCCGAAAAATTTCCACCACATCAAAAGGAACGGTTCGTTCTGTAGCATGTTAAACGGGGACACATTTGTGTCGTATTATTATCCATATCGTGTCTTTATTTTAATGTCTACTCTTTTTCATTCAATGTTTTACTCAGCATCGACCAACGACACCGTAACAACATAACAATGCCGACATTTGTTATGACAGTATATATTCATTCGAGTTTCGGAGCGTTAGGAAGACTTTCGGATGTGTGATAAACAGAATTTTTTTTTTCTATTTTCTGAACTCGATTTTCGTCCCAGAGTATCTCCATACAATTTTCTAGATAAGTTTAAATTAAGGAATGAACTGTTATTGAATTTACGATCGCGGCGACTTTACAAATACTGATGGATCAATATTTATTTTATAACTCTTTTTCTCTTCTTTAACAATGTATTGCATGCACTCAGTGACAATGGAGGATCGACCTAATTTACAAATAGGTATGATTTTTTCATAATTGAATTTATTTTAATTAGAGTAGGTAGGTCCAAGTTTTATGGGATGTGTGGGATTGTACTCACCTCCCCACATCCTGAAATAAAGACTATTGTTATTATTTTTATTTAAGCGCACCACCAATTTTTATGAGCACTAGCCGCCACTGTTTGCATGTAATTTATAGTTTGTTGATTTTAACTGATAGTGTAGTCGTCGCTATATTAATCTTCCGTAATGATTTCGCAAACATTTTATCCTGCTGTGTCTGCAGAGTTAGGCAAATGTGAGAGAACTATAACAAAACTGACTTTTTGCACAATTATTGCTATTTCGTTTAGATAATTCAGGTATATTTCTGACCACAACTATCTGGCTTCTACCAAGGATCTTCTCCGTGTCTTGTCTTCCTGTGTATGTGTGATGTTCTTCAATACCAGTGATTGAGGTTACTTGAAATATGTTCGGGAAAACTCCAATCAAGATTGAGGTTCGTCGATATTACAAGTTGTTTTATATACGTTATCGTAAGGTTTACAGTGAATATTCAACTGGACCAGACGTCCATCCTATTGGATGCTCTAGGTAATTCTGGGCCCAGCTGTGTATCGTGTGTCATCGACTATTTCCGGGAACCATTTATTGGATAACCAACACCCCTGCCATAAGTCATCCCAAGTGGTTCGCTATGTTTAGTGACTTAACGGGGTTGCCCGGGTTCATGAGGTTTGTTTAGGTATTGGCGGCCAATGCGTTTGCCCACCTATTGCGTGGCGGGCCCGATCGATAGAGAATGGTTGAGTGAAACCTGACTTAGAACTCTCCACATTCAACCTAGAGTCTCACCACATCATCTTGTACCACAGCGGGAGAAATGGATTTATATATTCGTCACTCCTAGACACATTGACCCCAGATTCCTACCCACACCTCACACATCTTTCCTTCCCGGAATTTCATCTCCCTTTTCCCCTAAAAAGACCCTCGACACAGCATTCCCAAAGATGACATATGCCCTGAGGGATTTTTTTCCGTATGTGGAACTAATGTAAAAAAATAAAAATTTATGCGATGAATCCGCCAATATAGCCAAGGATTTTACCACTTTGTCGTGGAGGTCGTACATAATTGTTTCGCTGTCCAAAAATGAAGTGGTTTACACAGAGTTTAAATAAATAATATGAAATTGATAAATGCCAAATTTAATCAATGGTAAATTTATTTTATTTGAGAATTGTCGTTATAATAATATTAATTTTACATAATGCAAACACGAAAAAACATCCATCTCAAATATTTGACTAACTCAAGTTATCAAGTTGGCGATTTATTCAGGTGTTTATTCATTATTAAAAATGACTCCGTTGATGTGTAACGACAGAATCGGCTTCAAATGCATTCCGTGTATATTTTATTGGAAAAAAACAATAATTGTCGCCGCTGACATAGTACTTTAGCACCATTTGACTCGTATATCGAAACAGATAATCAATATTGCATGCTCTCTCTCTTTTACTTTGCTTGAGGCAGGTATGGGTACCACCGCCCCGGAACCATTTATTGGATAACCAACACCTCAGCCATAAGTCACCCCAAGTGGTTCGCTACATTTTGTGACTTAGCAGGGGTGCCCGGGTTCATGAGGTTTGAGGTTTGTCCGGGTCTGGCGGCGGATGCTTCTGTCCACCAGCTGCATGGCAGGCTGGATCGAAAAAGTCTGGTTGAGGGAGATCTTTTAACCAGTTGTAAGGATAGATTCATACGTCCGCCACCCCTGGACACATTAACCCCAACATTTCTACCCACCCCTCACACCTATAACTTTCTCTACTTCCTTTCCCTAAAAAGACCCTCCACACAGCATCCCCAGAGATGACAAGGGAATTATTTTCCTCGAGGCCTCCTGTGTGGAGCCAATGTAAAAAAGGCAATATACATATACAAAAAAGTATTTTTAAAATGCTTTCAGCTTCACAGTTCCTACATTTGTAATATCCCATGATTTTTCATCGTTTTCACAGTCCGATTCTGCGTTAATTATTGTATAACGCCTCCGAGATGATTGAAGATTACATCGACAATAATTCACTTAATATATTATACACTCGAACTTTTTTGGACTTTCTAACCAATGCTAGAGGTGAAATGATAGATTTAATCACTGTAGTCACCTTTCTACGGCGTTATCCAATCAAAATCATAATAACTGCTTGTGAATTCATGTTCAAGTTTTTGTGGCTCACTCCCTCTATGTTCAAATTTAATTTGAATGTCCATGTCCACAGCTAATATTGTGTCCGCGTACTTGAATGTCCGAGTTGTATAATGTTGTTAATGAATTACATGATGTGTGTGCCTGTGAACTCACGTGAACCTGCATTTCTGATTATCGAATTATGTACCTACATTCATAATATGTGCAGTCGTTTGAATTATCAATTATTTAAATCTAATTATTTTCGAGCATATATTTATAAGTATTCATTTTCGATTACCTTCTCTTTCCCGCATCGCTTCGACCCTTACTAGTTAGGGGGGATGGATGCTATTGGTTAGGTGCCACAGACATCACAGATGGTCTGACCGTTATAAGATCATGTGGTATCTCGAGAAAGTTATGTTGCCTTCCGGGTCTATCCGCGCATCTTCCGCAAGCCTTTAAGACGTTTAACGAGCAGTTGAGGTAATTAGTTCCTTTGGGTTATTTATTAGTTATTATCCATAAATTAATTGCTATAGTTTTGTACTGTTTTACTATTATTGAACGGTGTCATACTTGCAAATTGATTGTACCTACTCCAAATAAAGACTAATTGTGTTTACCGTAAAGTAATTGTGGTTTTTATTCAATTACCACCGCTACACGGATACATTTATGAATACAATTTTTTAATGGATGTATTACTTTCTATCATTGAAGAAGAAGATAAATAATCTAAACGAAAATATGATAGAGAACAAGACAAAGAAAAATAGAAAAAGATATTGGTCGCAACCTAACCTAACCGAACGTGCACTTTTACATTTTCAGCCATTGCCACCTTATCAATCTCATAGATATTTTAAAATTTTAGAATTGACAATATTATTTTTAACAAATTTTTCCATATGGCAGGTAACTACCCTTTTCATTGGAAACAATCGTTTTAAAAACTGGTTTGTAACCTAGATAGCGCCTTGAATAAACATATCCGATTTTTTATTTTAACTTTATGAGTAAAACCTCAAATTGTAATATTTAAATAAATGAAGACAATATAAGCGAAACAGAAAAATCAGAAAAACATATTGACACCTCTGGGACTCGAGTCCTGGGTTCGAGTCCCAGAGATGTCAATATGTTTTTCTGATTTTTCTGTTTCCAGATTTTCGATTGAGTTTCGCTTATATTGTCTTCATTTATTTAAATATCCGATTTTATTTATATGGAACATATATTGACCTTTTTATAAAAGTTTAAATGAATATAATTTTTTTTATAAGAACAACTCTCTTTTTATAACTTTTGAAGGTTTTTCCATCAATGTAATATATCATTGACATAAAAGATAACAATAATAATCTAAACAAAAATATGAAAGAGAACAAGACACAGAAAAATATTAAAAAAATAATGGTCGCAACTGGGTCTCAGAAATTTATCAACAGGGGTCCAAAACCGATCATCCGGACATGCCCAATGATAAAACACCTAAATCACAACCTGTTAACATTTCATTTCACCACGAATAGCAGGAAGACTCTTCGTATCTGGAATTAAAGTGATTGAAAAGCAGATACTGACGTTTTTATCTAGTAATGTTCATGTTCAAGTTCCTATGGTTCCTATTACATCAGCAGTTCATTACGATGCACTTTGAAATTAAATCAAGGCATTAAATTAATCCATCAATCAATGCTTAATTATTCAGCATGTAGGTTTGTATGTACCTATTATAAATTTGGTAATCCGGATGTTCATATTATTAATGGATTCAATGGACATCACATACGAATATAATATAAAGATGTGTGACTTGTGTAGGTTATAACATTATAGAGTATTAATGTGAAGATTGTGTTAATGGATGATCTAAGAGCTGCTTTCGTTTGACCCCAGCTGTGAATCGTGGGTGAACTCGTGCCTAGGAAGAACAGATTTTGTTTGTATTTTAGAAACTGTGGGGGCGTCTCGTCAGTTTATTATTTATTTAATCGAATATAACAGTTTTCTCGTTTATTGTTGAGATACAGTTAGATACCAAGATTAGGACTATAGAATAATTGAGATTCGAGGGAAAGTTCTTGAAGTTGAGAAGTTTATGAAGGTTTGCTTTTAGTTCAACATTTTTGGTATGAATGGTGGAATCATCATCATCATTATTATTACATCCTAGTATAAAATGAAGTCGCTCAAAATGTATGTGCGCGTTAATCCTTTCAACTACGCAACGGATTTTCATGCGGTTTTCACCAATAGATAGAGCGATTGAAGAGGAATGTTTATATGTATAATACATGTAAATTATATTAGAGAAAAGCTGAGAAATTCAAAGAAAACATATTTTTGTGCGATTTAAAACGGCTGGCGGGCCGTACTATAATAGTCACTTTTGAAATTAGTTCTACAGAAGAAATTGGAAAATAGATGTCCTAGAGTAAGTAAGTGTTTGATTTTCCCTTTTCAAATATCCAGTGTTGCATTGCAAGCATTACATAGTATAAATTGAAGTCGCTCAAAATGTATGTGCGCATAGATCTTTTAAACTAAAACAGATTTTCTTGCGGTTTTCACCAATAGGTAGAGTGATTCAAGGGGAAGGTTTATATGTATAATACATGCTTAGTATAGTAGAGAAAAGCCGATAAATTAAAATATTCAATTCAGGCAGCGGGCAGCGGGCAGCTGGCAAGCGGGTGGTGGATTTTATTAACGTTGGATAATGGCGTTGTGTTTCGTTAGCCACAGCAACGTGTGGCCGGGTCTGCAAATAAAATAAAAGACGCACAACAATTCAAAAAGAAAACATTACGTCATTGACAATAGGCACTACGAGTTTTTCTAACAAGTTTCTAGCTGCTTTTTTCTATATATCTATTTATGGATAAAACTTTGTCAGCCTTACTAAAAAACGTCGCGAATATTTTATTAAATTGATAAACGACCGTGGATGTCAAAACATTACTAATTGAAAAATGAAAAAAAAAAGTTTATGGAAAGATACTCGTATATACATTGCTCACATAGCCATAGGAGGTTGTTTATCTATTGTATATGCTTGTTTTTATTAATAATTTCTTAATGTATTTTGGAATTTTTCCAACGTATTTTAAGATGTCGTGAAAACAAATACCTTTATAGAAAGTAGATAGAATTACCTTTTAGATTTTTGGGTCTGAAATCTACTTTCGTGTTTAAAAATTGCGGTATTAGCTTCAAACATGAAAAAAGTAGAAAAAAGCTTACCGTAAACATATTCTATTAAAAAAAAATAACAGTCCTTTTATTTAATGAATTTGTAAGAAAACTGTCACTTCACTTTTTCCTCGTTCATACTATTAAAAATTATAAAAAATATAACAATTATTCCCAACTAAAAAAGTAAAGTAACTGAAAAGAATCTGACCTTTTGAATACATTTTTTCACAATTTAAACGTTGATAACTCGAATTTGGTATTTATTTATGTTATTAAATAATGTAATTATTGTTATTATGTTCTTATATAATCACGCACCAGCCATTTATAATATTAAATAACATTAGGTACTTTTAGGGAAGTTTTATTAAACTTAAGCGGATAAAAAATAATTCTCACAATTCTATAGAAAATAAAATTCTTGTTGCATTATTATCATGGTCTTCAAATTTCATGTTTATCTTTTACCTCTAGAGAAAACGCCTGTGATGGTAAAAATTGTTGCTTGAATCAAGTTTGTTGTTCCTAAGTTTTATTTAATCATTTTAATTTTAATTTTGTTTATGAATCGAAATGATATAAGATGGATTACCATTGTAAAATATGATAAACCATTTTAGTTCCATTAATAATATATATACATAAAGCAGTGGAACAAATAGACAATAAGAACAGTGAAAAAAGTAAAAAAGAGTACCTCTCTACAATTTTTGCATGAAATATGTATGTTTTCAAGGTATGGTTGAAAACGTCTACATCTCGTAGGGGTAGGGTATTGAATGTTTTGCAGATTGCAAACTTAGATTTACAATGTGGAATACTGAATAAATCATTGGAGCTGGTGAACGCAAGTTCAGGGTAACGAAATGCTTTCTAATAGATACGATGAATCTATAAGATAGTTCTATTAAAATAACGCATCAGAGATTTTTCTACGCTATTACCTAGAGCAACGTGATTAAATTTGTGGTTACTAAAGCGATATGACAAATTGGTCATTTTTTCTTATGTTTTCATTAAGATCAATACTGGTTTGATATTGTCAACAACATAAGTGTGTGCGGTAGGTTGAAGGGATTTACAATGCGTAAAATAAAGCATGTTAGAATTTAGTAAAACTCAAATCTCTGGTTTTACATCAAGTCATCGTCTTTGTTTAGACACTTAGAGAAGAGTTCAATCCATAATCATTAGATCGTTCAAGTGGGTCAACGTATTCTATGGTAATGTTGTTACATCATATTCAAATAGGTACGATTTATCTCTCAATTCCTCCAATTACGAAGCCCTTAGCACCCTTTCGTAATCCTTTCTGATGACATTTCCACATGCTCTTCCTCTGCTCCCAGCTTCCGGCGTCCTGTTTACAATGGACCGCGTCTTGCTGCAGATGAGTCGTTCACAACACGTGTTTATCATATCAAATGGTGATCTCCCCTCACACATCTACATGCACCATCTCCGTGTTGATACGTATTTACGTATTACGCTGATCACCGATACAGCGCCAGCTTGTTACTTTGCTGTACAGAGGTGTGGAACATTGACCAGCGCTAACCTGAATTATCTAACTTGGGCCAACGACTACCATAATACTACATTGCATTAAATGTTTCATCGTGGTACCTACTTTTGATCATTTGTTTCTTTATATTATATCTTTCATCGGGGTACCTACTTTTGGTCATTTGCTTCTTTATACTATATATTTCATCGGGGTACCTACTTTTGATAATTTGCTTATTTATATTATATCAAACTCATCCACCTGCTCCAAGTATTCATCATTCACAACTATGTTGCATACTGTTTTCGTACTCTCTCTTTCAAACACCATGACTTTAGACTTACTTACATTTATCATTAACTCATTCTTCATACACACTTCGTTCTACGAGAGACTGTAGATCTTCCATACTGTTAGAAATCAGCACCGCATCATCAGCATACAACAGGCAACATACTTTCAGATTACTCAATTTCGCGCCCATCCCACCTCTTTCAATTGTTTTTTTTTTTACATTAACTCCACACAGGAGGCCTTGAGGAAAATAATTTCCCTCAGGGTCTACGACATCTGGGATGCTGTGTGGAGGGTCTTTTTGAGGAGAGGAAGGAATGAACATTGGTCTTGAAGAGACCCATGTTGTAGGAAGGAGGAAACACAGAGACCGGCAAATCATTCCACAGCCGAGCTGTTGAACACAAGAACGAGTCGAAGAAACGACCCGTTCTCATGTGACAAATGTCAACCGTGTACAAATGTTGGGCACGCGTTTAGCGTGTTTCCCGACTATGCACCGGTGCCGAAGGGATCAATGATGCTAGTTCCTCGGAGCATCTTCCATTGTAATACCGGTAGAACAAGGATAGCATTCCCACCCGACGCTTGTGCTCTAAAGATTGCAATCCGTCTGTTAAGATGGGAGAATCTATCAAACGGACCGCCCGTATCTGCACAGAGTCGAGGGTATTTTTCAGGTATTTTGGAGCTCCAGACCAGAGGTGGCTGCCAAATTCAACCGTGGGGCGCACTTGTGATTTGTACAGGGTTGGTGAGAGGTGGCAGACTGGATTTGCAGAAATTCCGACCTATTGAGCCCGCAAGCGACCAGAATTGCCTGCTGCCATGCGGGCATGCAGCCAGCTTTCTGCTGATCTGCAGGTCGTGCTCCAATTTTGACCTATTTATGATTCTCTTGGTTTCCTTTGCTATTTTGTTGTAAGCTGTTCTGTCTTCGGATGTTCTAGATGTGTTGTAGGCTCGGTAAGCCGCGTTTTTTCGTCGCACTGATTCAGGGCATTGTCGACTGACCAACGGCTTTGAGCCTACTCCAGAGGCCTTAACAGTAGATTGGATTAGGCCATCCATCGCGGATGTGATGACTTCACCAATTTCCTGGGCACATCTTGAGGGATCCGAAGTCCGAAAACAGACAGCTGACCACGGGAAAGCACTAAAATGTGCCCGCAGACCGAACCAATCTGCTGACTTATAGTGCCACACTTTTCTCTTCAGCCTCTCGCTTGGCGGTCTGAAGTTTACAGGGATTGATGTCGTCACCAGGCAGTGGTCGGACGATCCTAAAGGCGCTGTGACTTCAATCCTGTAACCGTGTGGCACAGTGGTTAAAAATAGGTCTAGCAGATTGGAACGGTGAGTCTGGACATCAGGAACCCTTGTAGGCTCCTGAACCATTTGCTCCAATCCGTAGCAAAGGGCAAAGGATTCCGCTTGGCGTCCAGCCGAGTCTGTTGATCCTGAGAACTTCAACCAAGGTTTGTTATGAACATTGAAGTCCCCCAGGACCACAAACTCTGCCGTAGGGTAGCGGGGCAAGAGGTCATCGAGAGTGTCGCTTAAATGTTTGAAGAGCTCGGACGTGTCTGATTCGCTAAGGTTCGGTACAATTATTTGTTGCATACAGTTATCCATGTATAGATTGAATAACCATGGTGACATTACGCAGCCTTGCTTGACACCTTTTGTGACATCAAACCACCCCGTAAAACCACCGTTCATCCCAACATACGCAACGCTTCCCTCGTACAGAGACGCAATTGCCTGTATGAGATTTGTATTCACTCCATACATGGACAAACCTTCCATAGCTTTTTTCTATCGACTCGGTCGTATGCTTTTTGTAGATCTACAAAGGCGCAGAAAAGTTTCTGGTTTTTCGCCAGAAAAACCAGAAAAATCTGGGTAGTATGTTTACGAGAGATGGGAAGGCTGATAGAGATATTGAAAGAAAGGTGAAAGCCGGTAACTCCATTAATGGTGGACTGAATGCCGTTAGCGCTAATAAAAAACTGTCAAAAAAAGCGAAGCTAGCAGTCCACAATGGATACCTGGTACCTACCCTGACGTATGGCAGTGAGGCATGGAACTGGCAGAGGAAGGATGAAAGTAAACTGAATGCTGTTGAAATGAGATCCCTGAGACGTATGTGTGGTAAAACAATGTATGATCGTGTGAGAAATGTGGATATCCGCAAAGAATGTAAAGCTGATGTAAGCATAATGAGTAAGATTAAAAAAGGGACCCTCAGATGGTTTGGGCATGTAGAGCGAATGAACGAAGAAAGTAGTGTAAGAAGAATATACGACGCGAATGTGAATGGTAGAAGAAGTCTGGGACGCTCGAGGAAGACATGGCACGATTAATTGAATCAGATACTTGAGCCGGGCCATGTCAAAAGTCAGAATAATAGAAGAGAATGTATGAGACGATGTATGAATGTGAGTGAGGCAAAGAGTGTGTGCCAAGACCGAGTTGTTTGGCGGTCCGTCCTCTCTGCCTACCCCTGCGGGGAAACGGTGTGATGGTTAGTTTTTTTATTTTTATTTTTATTTTTTTATTTATATATTTTTTTTTACAGTTTTTTAGAGAAAATGTGTCCTAACTGGGGTACCCCGTTCTAAGGACACATTGTACAAGTTTTATTATGTGAATTATAAGTAAATACCTAATCTATGTTAGAATATTGCCAAGGAAAATTATTAAGTTAGATCGAAAAGAAAGTACAAAACAAAGCATTATTCTTTGTTGGGTTGCAAAATTGTATCTATTTTCTTCCTTCCCATGTCCATAATCCATATTTTTATGCTTCTTTTGAAGGCGGTTATTTTTTTGTGGTTTTCATTGCAAGAGGGAGTAAATTAAATAATTTGACAGAGAAGTATTCCATATTTCTTTGTCCAAAAGTCGTTTTAGTTGTAGGTTGGTAGAATGTATGTTGTAATGTAGATCTTGTGAATCGGCCCGAGTTTGTCTGTGTAAAGTTATCCTGATTTTTGAATGTGTACATTAGAATATCTTTTGTATATAATTGTTTCAGTCACATTAAGTTCAGCGCTTTAAAAACATAGTTGTAGGGGTTCTGATGGGTACTCTAAGTATAATTTTCAGAATTGCCCTTTGTGCTATGAGGACTGGTTTTATAGTGGAATCGCATGAGCTTCCCCATCCGATAAGACCATATTGTAGTTGAAATTGGGCTAAGGCATAATAGATTTTAATTAGCTGTTCTTTATCTAAAATGTTTCTTATTGTTTTGAAAAAATAGGTTAGTTTTTTTAATTTGTTGCTCACATTTAGTTAGTTAGTTAGTTATATTATATCTTTCATCGGTGTACCATTTTTGGTCATTTGCTTCTTTATACTATATATTTCATCGGGGTATCTACTTTTGATAATTTGCTTATTTATATTATACCTATCTTTCGTCGGGTTACCTACTTTTGATAATTTGCTTATTTATATATTAGAGAGCTTAAAAGGGGGGGGGGGGGTCCATCAAAATCTCACATTACTTGAAAAGAATATACGAAGTGGTCCAAATTTATCTCACCAACGGGGGGTCTAGATTGGAAGAAAATCTGCTCACGTAATTAATGTATGCCCCCTTACATCTTTCATCGGGGTACCTACGTTTGATCATTTGCTTCTTTATATTATATCTTTCATCGGGGTATTTACGTTTGATGATTTGATTCTTTATGTTATATCTTTCATTGGGTTTCATAATACTCCGTTTTCCATAATATATAAATATTTTCCATAATATATATTTATCATCCAATGAATAAAGTCCTTCTATGAATATTCCTTTATAATGAACTAGTTGGGTTACCCGGCTCGTTTAGGACAACATTCGAGAGTGGAATGTTCCACACTGGAATGTTCCACAACGATGTTCCCGATTCCCTAATCCCTAACATTCCACGATATACTCCGCCACTCCTTCCAGAACTTTATAGAGCTCTATCGAACCTTCTTGAACTTTCCGGAAGACTGTTTTAGAAATGTCAAGAGGGCGAAACTTCCAGCCCTTATATCTTAACAAGCACGTCCTTTAGGTAAAAACGGAAACCGTCATCCTGGATAGAGATCTACCACACGTACATATTACTCCCTTGATCGTACCGGGACTAGTTTCTGAGTTTTTGCGGGACGCAAGTGTTTTTCGACTTACTTTTGTAATATATGTACTCGTATATTGATTACATGCTCCTGTTTGTTTACAACACATGTATTTCATGCGGGGATCTTAAAACATTGCAAACCTATGCAAGTGTCATTAATAACATTAGGAATGGAAAGCTTATATGTTTTGACCAAATACTTTCAGCTTCACAAATCCTACAATCTTACATATAAAAATCTCGTGTCACGGTGTTTGTGGTCGCAGTCCCCCGAAACGGCTTGACCGATTTTTATGATTTTTTTTATGTGTATTTGGTATTTGGTTTTTAAGTTTATTTCATACCGCTAGGTGATTAGGGTGTCCATATCCAGAAAAAAATCTAATTCACCATGATACAAGCAGCTACCTAGTATGGTGACCTAATGTATCTTCTCGAGTAAATGTATTAATTATGTAACACGTACTTATAAATAAATAAATTAATTAAAAGTATGGATAACCCCAAATTTTAACCCTCCTACCCTCACCCTCCCATTTTTTTTATCGCGATTTTAGTATTTTTGTATGAACAAATTTAACCGTCTTTCGTATTTCAAATAGAACGAAATTATTTATGTTGTTGAATGACAGATAGCACTACATCCGCCTCATCGAACTTTCATCCACACATGCACAAGACATTCACGAGAAGTGTCGCGTCATTTTGATATTTCATTCGGCATCATGTTCTCGCGTGGGAAAACCATCGAACTTATTTGTGTTGGCCAAAGACGGACTGACAAAAAATATAGTACACTCAATCGCTCTTCGAAATTCATATTGATTTTCTTTACTTCATTTTCCTACTTTAGTTGGTGTTTTTATTTTTATCGGCAGTCATCGTCTACAGCGCTCCATTCCTCTTTCTGTCACAGCTCCCATCTCCACACACTTACAATACATTCGTTATTTTTTATAACAACCAAAATATTCAATAGAAGTTATTTATAGGGCAGAACAACGTTTGTCGGGTCAGCTAGTAATTTATAATATCCCGTCATTTTTCACGGGTTGGCGCTAATATAAATAATAGCCCATCTATTGTAATAATTATTTAAATTTTGTAAAAACCCGATAGCTCGCTAATGTTGACGATCTCTCAGGATGCATTGGATATAATGCACTGAAGTGTATAGTTGGATCACACACAGCTCCTTGATTGAAGGATGTTTACGATTTGATTATCCAGTCAGTTGACCGAATCCTCTGTAACGGAACACTGTCAGAACACGCAGTGTCACGGACGTGAAACCTCGACAGGTTTTGTGATTTTGATTTGTGGATTCAATAGATTCGTAACGTGATAATATTTTGACTGAACAGTTTTTGATGTTGTGATTTTGTGATAAAATCATCAAATTAATATAATAATCTGTTTATAAATTTAAATTATGAACGTAAATATTTTTTATGTTTTGTGATAAAAATATGAGGTTTTGAGCGCTTAAATTTTTAGTGGTAAAAAAATATTTCTTTTGACGATTTTTTAAATGTTTTAAGTATTTGGGTAGATTCTCACAGTTGATAGCTACTTTGTAACCTCTCCCATTCTCTTATAAAAAAACAAGTGTAACAGAAAGCGGAATCACGACGTAGCTCTCGTTGGCAGATAAAATTAATGCTGTTAACCCTTTCCGAGCTTGAACTAAATGGCGCCCACTTTTTTGTTGCTTCGTGTTAAAATAATCATTTTTTTTACAAATTGCGGTCGGTAACTTTGGTTTCTTTAAGGTGTAAATTTTATTATTTTGTGGTTAACCTTTAGATTTTAATCTAAAGCGTGGTACTTTCTGTTTCTAACACCGTTCGCACCTCACCATGATAGTAAGCTAGACCCAACGATTTCTCTGAGACCTGTATGAGTTGTTCCCAAAAACGAACAAATTAGCCTGATTGGTTAAAACAAACGTTTTTGCACAACATGATTAACATAGCGAGCTAAAAATCTGCATAATTTTAACATTTGATCCTTTTTACTTTCTTAAATTTAACTTAGCCCACGAACCGAACGAATCGTGAAGTTAATTAAGATATTAATACCGGCTCTAATAGGGTTAACGTTTGAAGAAAATTAGCTACGCTATTGTTTTAAAGCGAGGTCACTCTTTAATTAGATCGTTGCTCTTCAATTATAAATAATTACAGACTGAGGTTAACTAGACTAATAAATCTCTTTGATAAAGCCTAAACAAATGATTTAATATAAGCGTGCTAAAGTATTTCGAACCGTTCTTTTATTTTAATATTCAGGAAGGCGTTTTCTAACCTTCGTTCACAAATCGTTTGAATAATTGTAGTTTTGCAACTATTTTTTCGTGAATGATGGTTTGAATTTCAATATGTTAAACTACGATTTAGAAAACCATTACCTAATAATATTTTTGGTATGTTTATCTGAACGGTTTTCGTGCTGTAAATTTTTTTTGTGAATGTAAAATTTTGGTTCTGCTTTTGTATTTTGTTTATTTGATGTCTTAATTTTTTCCATTAAGTTGAGAAAATGATATCGGCCAAGTGGCCGCCGCCAGAATTGATGACCAGAACTTCCGGCGATAGGTTCTCGCATTCTTGACGGATATTCTCTTGAGGGCTTCAACAGTCTGAGGCTGACATAGACTCGTGACTTCAAGAAACCCCAAAAAAGAGAAGTCTGGAACGGTTAAATCGAACGATCTTGCCGGTCAGTGCAAATCACTAAAACGAGAGATTAGGCGATCCTGCGTTTTTTGAAAAAATTTCCGCGTTCTTGAAGAGTATAGCGATTCACGTCTTATTGACGTGTATTTTGTATCTGTTTACTTCACAAATGTCAAAGCACAACTGACAATCATCTTCCGATATTATCATTCCGACATTACCATCCTTAAAATACATAACTTTGCAATCATATCAAATAATTATACTTTCTGAAAGTCCTTCTTCATTTTAGGCAAGAAGGGAAAGTGAAGAAATACCTGTTCTTTCCTTTTTGGTTTTATTTATTTTTTTCGACTCATTAACTAATATAAAAACAAATCGTAATAATATTAAAAGCAATGTGCGTACTTCACACACCATAGTTAAACATATCGCATTAAAATCACTTTCACCGCTCATTCCGTACACAGTTTGCACTTGTTACGAATGTTTTATATCATAAATCATAAGATCAGCAAATTATGTTATGTTTATCTATATAGATATACTACATATATGTATGAGCACAAAATATTATTTTTAAAAATGAATGTTTGTTATGGACCGAGGCTATTAAAATTCCTTATTCACGTTTACGCCGTATAACATATTCCGGTTTCGAATTCTTTCGGTCGTAAATTATTTACGGATGTTGACGCTGACTTCCTCGTGTTTGATGCTGCGTTTATTATTAGAGTACTAACAGGGAAATTGGATGGAAATTATTTACGTCAATGTTGACTTTTCTACAGGCGTCACGACGTAGATAAGGTATTGCTTATTTTATATAGTTTCCTAGCTTCTTGTGCATTGAGCATACTATATCTGCCATACTCTGATGTAAATCATATAAATATAGTAGATAAAATACTGGTAAAATATTTACGAGAGATGGAAATGCTGATAGAGATGTTGAAAGAAGGTTAAATGCAGGAAATTCCATTAATGAATTGCTGAATGCAGTTGGGGCTAGCAAAAAAAAAGTTCAAAAGAGCGAAGCTAACAGTCCACAATGGAGTGCTGGTATTTTCCCTGGTGTATGACCACGAGGCATGGAACTGGCAGAGGAAGGTTGAAAGTAGACTGAACGCACTAGAAATACGATCCGTGAGGCGTATGTGTGATAAAACGTGAATGAATTACGTGTGAGAAATGAGGAAATTCACAAACAATGCAAGGCTGATGTAAGCGTATTGAGTAAGATTATGAAAGTGGTATATAGTATGTAATAAAGGAGTGTAAGGAGAATGTATGACATGAATGTGAATGATAAAATAAGTCGGGGACGCCCGAGGAAGGCGTAGTACGATCAAGTAAACCAGATACTTGAGTTGGACTACGTCACGAATCAGAATAATAGAATAGTATGCTCTATAGAAGCAATAAGATCTCTCGACGAGAGAGCTCAGGAGTCGTGAATTTTTCACAGATTCTTTAAGGGACTCTTTTCAGCTACCAACGCCACTTCTTTCATGATTTATTGTAATCTCCGATGTCCATTTATCAAACAAACAAATAAAGAGAGAATGTACTAAGATACTGAGAAATAAAATTACCAAGATTGCCATTAGGTTAAAATTGGAAGGAATACAAGTTACATATTATAAAATACAATAAATATTGAAAATATATTTCCGGAAACATATTTTCAGCAATTGGCGAAATACATCCAATTACTGCAGACAACCCCTTGCCTGAGAGCCAAGAGCATACTCAAGTTGATGTCTCTCAGAATGCACTCAAACCGATGTTGCACTCGAGGGAATGTTGACTGCGTACTCCTAGAAGTATATCAAACGAGTATGTACCCATATACGATCTCTGAGTCAAATAATACATGTTTTCCTATTAGTTGTCGTAAGAACGGAAATTTTGTATTGTAACGGTGGTAATTAAAGAAAATGCACAATTATTTTACGGTAATCACAAATAGTCTTTATTTGGAATAGGTCATCGACCAAGTGTATACTTGATCGAAGGAGTAGGTACTATAAATTTGCAAATATTTGCATGTATGCAAAATGTGTAAATGAATTGTAAAGCGCCCTTGAGGTGATTTTCTCACGAAAATGGCGCTACAAAAATCATCCAACAATTATTATTATTATGACACAGTTCAACAATAGTAAAATAGTTCAAAAATAAAACAATAAATTTATGGGTACTTTAACCCAAAGGAAACTAATTGTTCCCTCAACCGCTCGTTAAATCTTTTAGCAAAAGCGACTATTCACTCTGGGTTAGCTGAACGCTGAACCTGCCAGAAATTTTTCCTTGAAGATGCGCGAGTAGAACCGGGAAGGAAACTTAACTTTTTCGAAATACCACATGACCTTATATTCCTCTGCATGGCTGAGGGGCGGGGTGCAAAATCTAACCAATATTAGTGAGGACTATAATAGAAGTAAGTTATTAGTAGGAACGAAGCAATGTGGGAAAGAGATTGAATAACTCTCAAAATAGGCTCGAAATGAAATAGATTTGTTACAGAATTGTATTTTTTCATGACCAGAATGAAAGTGGAAGCGCGCAGTACTGCATTCAGAATCGAAATAGCTTGAAATAAAGCCCCACGTACTTTGTACTTTCCAACCTTCCTCATTCTCCTTTCCTTCTATATTTGACGTACCCCATCAGTACGTGGAATGAACATTGTGCTTTAGAACAACCCAATATTTGGGGTGACGCTTGGAGGAAAAGGGATGACTTCAGGCATTTGTAAACGAGTCTCTTGTCCCTTTGTGTTTATCGTAATTAAAAATACTAATTTCGATTGTGCCTCTACATCTGACTGTAACTCCGGTTCAATCAACTCTAGAATTCGGATTTTCTTTGAATTTTAAGTGCCATTTTCAAAATTTAAAGTGTTTGTTTGGATATTTTAGACGAGCGATAAAGTACTCGTACCTGTCTGCCTTTATAATATTTTTAAGGGAAAATTATTTTAATTGCCATTTTCAAAAATTGATCTGATTTGACTCTCCGTGATTTTTCACGGGTCTGCGCTAATGTCTGCATAATGAGATAAAATCATTCAGGTGCCAATAATGAATTACCTTAATTGTATGATTTACCAAAAAATATTGTACCAAATAATCATGGATTGTGTTCTTTTCTGAAAATATTCTCCAATCCCAGAGATTTTAAGTTATTGTAACATGAAATCTTTTCATTCCTATTTATTTAACTAACTTACCACTTATCACCTTCACTGGTTTTCTTTCACTACTTTAATTACCCACCTAAATCAGTTTCCACGTCATTTCATTCAGTCAATGAATGTTTCATCCCACATTTCCCATCAGTATCTGTCAGTATACTTCGACGAACACGAAGTACTGGAAAAACAAGTTAGCTTCCATTTCCGATAGAGTTCTTTCAATTAATCGAGTTAAGTATGAACCGGTTATTAGTCCCCAGTATCTTCGGGCAGATCTATTTATTTATTATGGAAAGTTTGGAATGGCTTTGTTCGTTTTGAAAATTTCTGATTCGCTAGGTTTTCACGTAGGCTTTTGTGATTGCGCAAGGTAAAAGAAAGTACCTTAAATATTATAATGTACAATCTAACACTTTTTGCTAATTATTTAGATTGAATCCTGTCTGACGTTGGTCAAGGCAAACACGTAATCTAGCGTAGTTTTTTTTATGATGGAAGCAGGTAAATCTTGTCCCAAAACCGTAACCATTGAAAGCCAATTGTTGACTTCAATCAATAATTGTAAATACGTTTTAAATTACCACAATTATGGGCTTGGTAAAGATTGGAATTATATAGGACTGACTTACCCTTTGTCTTCTGATATTCTTTTTGTTAGGAATCGTTCTTATAGCCTCGAAGGATACTGTAGTATTCACTGCACAATTACACAAAGAGATTCGAACTTACACACCGAGGAAGTACGAGATTGTCACAGTCCAAATTTCTTAATTGAGTTGATATCAAATTGCACTGAGAGATAAATTTGTTGTTTTCTGCACAAGCTTCATTAATAGACTTGATTTATTGTTGCAAATATCACACGTAGGAAAATTGGCCACACACTGTCCGATAGGGACAGGTACTTGGAAAGCAGGTTGGGTGAAGGAAGGGAGATGTATATAATTGCGTCAATAGGAGTATAAATTCTTTATTTACATGGCGAGATATTTTACTCTTCCCATGCCTTCATCCTCACATACATTATTTGCAGTCTGCACTAAAATCATTGGAGGGTCCTGACTGCCTCTAGGATAAGCCTCCACTCAGGTTTCCTGCTGCTTGCTTCTAGTTTTTTATGCAACTTGCGGTGTTTGCCTTTTAAGGCCAACAGCCACTCTCGTATCATCGTATGAGCTTATCAAAAATAGCATTTATTTGGAAGTTTCAAAAATATGATTTTTAGGATCTTTGGATATCACAACCCTTGATTGCTTCCCTAAAATATTCTCATCGCATATATTTCAATCCCTCCTTTAAAACATTCTGTTATACAGCAATCCCAATCGCGCTAGTGGAAAAACACAACAAAAATGGTTTTGCACTAAAGCTTTCGTCATTAAAGTTTTCAGTTGCACTTATGGATTCCTCACCTGATAAAAATAATCCATGATTCAATATTTCAACAATTTCTTTTTACTTTAACGATAGCATTGCCACTGTTTGGACAAAATCGATGGAGAATGGTGACCCTGTGGCTTAGTACGACGATATCGCCTTCCTTTGAATGTTCACTTTCCTCGGTAGGTTCAGGCGCACCGGTATACGATCAACATCTGGTTAGAAACACGGTGTTACCGGGTCGCTTTAGCAAGTGAAAACTCTTGTCAGTATCTACCTATCTACAACCTACCTACCACTTCATATCTGGAGGCTGCGTAATCTCTAGATGGACAGTTGAAACGGGTATCCGAAGCGCAGCAAGGTGCATGTTTCAATTACTGCTGATATTTCGCGATGACTCGAGAGATAAAATGAAAGTCCACGCATTTCTGGATGTATTCAATTTCGGTTCGGTTACTTGAAATATTATTCAATTTACTCTTAAGTGTTTTCATAATGGATATTTTCAACGGGATTCAACGGATATTGGGTTTCTTAAAACTGAATGTGACATTTTGATAAAAGTTAAAGGGGGTGTTCAATTTTCGCTTTCAATTTTCAATATTAAGTTCTGTACAAAGAAGCTCTGAATGTTTAGCAGTAAAGTTATATGACAAATTCCCACACGGTATCAAACAAATTAAACAAAAAATTACTACATTAAGGACATCGCCTTGGCTTAAGGAACTATATCAGAATAGAAATAAAATATTTGAAACAGAACTTACTAGAGTATGTTAAATACATCGTCATGAAAGTTTCTGAAAAAACCTGGGGATTCTTCCAGCGACTTCTACGGACTTGTTCCATAGAAGTCGCTATTCAAAACAAAGACCCCCCTCGGCACAGGACTTCCTAGTGAGGAGGACTACGAAAATATCGACAGCTATTTGATGTTTTTTATTTAACATGTGTCTTTCATGAATATAAAAATTAAAATATAGTGATGAAGACAATATTAGTGAAACTTAATCGAAAATCTGAAAACGGAAAAATCATCAAAATAAGCGGTCACATCTGGGATTCGAACCCAGGACCTACGCCTTGCCGGGGGGCGAACTCTACCAACTGAGCTAATGGGATCCTATCCGGTCGTATTTAACTTCTTTTAAAAAAAATATAAAGAAAGACACACATTCCGGGGTTACGAATAACTAAACAATGTTTGAAAATCTCCTGCTACTACCACAGTAAGCTGTATGTACCATTCGACTAAGAAATACCAACAAGAAGACAAAGTCAATAGATGTCGCATATTAACAAAAAAAAAATACTAAAATTTATCCAAGACACTAACTAGATAACATTTAGTTTGGCTTTGAATCTTGCAATCATACATAAAGTTAGCAGCCAATAAAAATGTTCTTTAAGAAAATGAAGATTAGTAGTTCTCAGTCGAAGTATGATACAGTTAAATATGACCGAATCGGATAGGAACACATTATCTCAGTTGGTAGAGTTCCGCCCGGCAAGGCTTCGAATCCCAGATGTGACCGTATCTTTTTCTGATTTTTCAATTTTCAAAATTTGGATCTAGTTTCGACAATATTGTCTTCATTTAATTAAAATATACAATTTGAGGTTTTACTTATCAAGTTAAAAATAAAAATCAATAAAATATAGTAAGTAAAAAATTTTAAACAACCTAAGATTATCAACAAAAGTTTTCATAATTCTAAATCCGGTATACGTATGTAGGTGTTAGCCCAGCCGTGAAGTTAATTATCTTGTTCTCTAATGGCGAGTGGTTTCGGCACCTAATCATTTTTCATTTCTGTCTTTTCTAACGTCAACAACTGGATATACAACCATTCTAGGCTCATCACAGGTATGGACGATCATCTGAGTGATTGCCGTAAACGAGTAACGAAATGACAACTTGATAGCTTAATTACGTCGGTTCTGATATGGAGAAAGTCTATTAACTGCCTCATCCTGGGTGTGACCTTGGGAGTTCAAGAGATTGATGCTTTTAGATGAATTGAACACGTAATTAAATTTTATGGCTGTTTTCGTGCTTCTTTAATAAAAAGAAAAGTAAACATTCAACGTTGAATATTCTGTTAGAGAAACAAACACTGCCTTGGAACGTGGAAGGGGGACCCACGAGGGGCTATATTTTTGATATGTTAGCAAACTTGTGGATGTGATCCTAATTGGATTTAGCTTAGGTGACATTTATTTCGAACATTAACTCCTGTATTTCTAAACATAATGTCATCCATTTTCAGGAAAATTCGCGTGTTCGTGCGGGTGTATGCATAAGTGCCACCAATGATAGAATGCATTTTCATCAACAATGAGTCTATAGCCGAGTTTTAGCTCGATCGGATGTGGGGGAGTGGGTTAATTTCCACTTCTCAGATTTGCATTAAATTCGTTAACTTAAAATCGGAACTGTAACTCTATTAATTTATTTAAGGGTCCGTCAAACATACGAACAAAATAAATACGCACTTCGAGTGAATAAAGAATTGTTAAACCATTAAATAATTTTGGTGCCTACTTTATCGCTTGTCTGATATATTATGATAATTAGTTCCAATTTTGATAAATAAAAGTTCATTGAACTTGAATTTTGTTATGCACTAAGCAGGAACATTTCACATTGCTTACCCACGCACTAACAACCGAAATTAGTGTATTTAATGTTATTAAAAAAAAATTGTTATTATCTATTTTTTTTGTAACAGCTGTTTCGGCTTACAAGGCTATTTTAAAACTGTGACTAAACTATTTTAGACGACTTTTTTGATAGGATTCAAAATGTATTTTTTTCTAAATATCAATTTTTAAGCAAACATAAAAACAAAATACTTGCGTAACTTGTTAATAACATTATTAAATTCTATTTAAATTAAATGAAGTTCTACGAATTAAACACAAAAACAATAAATAATTTAATGTTAATCATACCAAATTTCTATTTATTCTTTTTTTCATCAAATGAAACCTTAGTATGAAATAAAATTAATGTGTAATTTTCTTTTTTTCCAGGGTGTCCCCTCGTGGTCATCAGGCGTGGAGGCGGCCCGCGCCCGCGTGGCACGCCTGCGCTGCCCCGCGCTGACCTGTCCGGCGCTCCCCTGCCTGCCGCGCCCCAAGCAGGCCCCGCTGAGGGCCCGGGGGCGCGGCCTGTGCGGCTGCTTCCAGGTTGGTCTACCAGCTTATTTATTTCCAGTGGCATTACATTACTTTGGGGTTCAAATTTGACTTTATCAAACTCTGCCTCCTTGACCGGTAGATCTGTAATAGATCAGGTATCTCATGTTGCGGCATTTTCAGTAGTTGAGGAGTACCGTAGTTTTTAATCACCGAATCAAGTGTCTCTACATGCCATCGAATAATTGTATAACCTCAATATTCCACTTAGATCTCCACCAACTCCTCACCACCATAAGAAGAGGAAGAAGAAGATTATACCAGAAAGAAATTTAGAACCGATTTTTTTCGCAGAATTTTAATTTAAAATTCAAGTTCAGTGACAGTTCTATACAAGTTCTGTTATGTTATGTGATCATATTGATTTACAATACTTGGATAGTAACAGAGTTTGAATAATATTATCTTTGATGAATCGTTCAAATTCTGTGAAACAACCAGTCTATAGACTACCATGATGATGATGTTCTGCTTCCCATTTTTTTTCTAATAAAGATTTACTATAACCTCTTCGAATCGGCTAACATCTTAAAATGCAAAAATTGTTACTTTAGAATTTTCAACGCATTTTGGCCAACCTATGCTATCGTGTTTTAATGATTGTTTCTGGTGATGCTCGATCCATTACTGGATGTTGTATATAATTATGTCATTACTAAAACTATAAATATAACACCCAGTGGTTAGTGTCACCCAAAACGATTTAAAATCACGGCTGGGCCTAACACCGTTCCCTGCGGAATTCCTGAAGTAACGATTTTTCACACATCAATAACCTTGCCCGTTGCTCCAATGAAATATCCCTTGCAACATTTTATCAAATATATACTTCGATGGCCGTGGTAGGTTTTATGTATAAATTATTAAAAATGTTATATTTATTTACTCAAAATTGACATGTGTGTTGTATTTATTTCTTGTCATTATTTCACATTCCATTATTATCTGTATTTATTAATAGGAATTTGTGTTGTTCTTATAATGATATGATAACATCAATCATTGTGTTCGAAGTAATTGCCTGACTTTAATGGAAATGTTTATTTTAAAAACAGTCTTATATGGATGTGTTTTAAATCATGGCCTTCTGCAGTCATCCAAGTTTCATCGATCGTATTAACACATCAATATATTTGACTCTGTACCGTAAATAATGGTTTATAATTAAGCTGCTGAGGAATGAGATCATTCGTTCTCATTTGCAAACCATTCGTGGTGTTCACAGAAATGGCAGGCATTACTTACTTGCCATGATTTATAGTCGAGTTTAATAGCCGTCGAATGAAATGGAAAGCTTTCCGTGACATGAGAATTTTTGCCTTGGGCGCACCACTTCTCTGCCTACGCATTTCCGATCTAGAAGTCATGCACCTTTGGACAAGGTAGTTGTTAAACAGGGTTGTTAGTTGCAGCTTTAGAGTTAAACCTTATGCTGTAAGATATGGGAAATGTTTCCATAAATTTCCTTGTAAGCTGTGTGTGGCTTATTTATTAACTAGCTGAAGTCCCCGGCGATGCCCGGGCTTTACACAGAGTTTTCGAAATCAAACGTAGACAAAATTTTATCAACCTCGGCATAAAACTGTACATTTGCATACAAATTAAATCCTCACCGCTCGCTCGTTCACCACATACAGACATTCTCCTTTATATATTATATATTTCAACCAATTTACACAAAACCTTGACAAATTATATACCTAAACCTTCAGTAGTTTTGAGTTTATCGCGAACAGATAGACAGACAGACACCCGGTGGAGGACTTTTATTTGTAATATGTAGAGATAGGAAAGGTTATTTTTACATGAGAAATACAAGGAGCAACTAAAATGTTATTAAACCGATTATATTTTAGAAATTGTTAATTTATAAATTGTTTTGTAATTGTAAATATTTAAAAAATAAAACAGTTTGTGCAGAAACAGCATTTTTTTATTATTTAGTAACCAATAAAGCTTTTCTTAGCTCGGCTTGGTTTATGGATTTTTTTTTCAATATTAACGATTAGTGAATAAACATCAAGGCATTTTGACTTAATATTGATAATTTTGTGGACGTTTTAAAGTTCCTTAGGTGTTGGTGGAAATTACGTTGCGAACTGAAAATTGACGCGTAAACCTAGAAATTCCACAGATAGTTAAAGATCTGTAAATTTGATAACTTTCAGTGATCATCTTCCGAAAGTTTTTTCCACTCAGACACCAGATCAGATATTGCTTTAAGGATGGTATAAAAAAAGTTAGAGTTGTCCTATAATAGGCCAAACGTGAAGGCCAAATAATTTCCGATAACTACCAAAGTATTTTTGTAACATCGATATCTTTTCATTTCGCAAGAACAATTTAAAAAATATTTTATTTTGATCCGTACATGAAACAGATTTAAATTCTTTATTATTGAAGGATAGAGGTGTGGCTTTAAGAATTTCATGAGCTTTTGCAACACCGTAATATAAATATTCCAAAGGCACCTACACCTACAGTGTTGTAGTAGTACATACAACGTAGCTTTTCTCTTAAAATTAAAAGATAGTCAAACTCATCAATTGTAATGACCCATTGTTTTGTCAGCACTGGACATCACAATAATTATCGTTCGTGTCGTAAAACCATAAGTAGATTTTAGAAATTACATATTCTTCGATACATCGATTTCACATCTTCATTCAAACAATTTATTCAATGGTTTGGTAACACACTATTATCTGCTTCTTGATTAAATAAATAAATACACAATTATAGCAACGTTGCGATCCATGAAGTTTAACCTTCGATTTCGGAAACCCTTGTAGAGAAACGTCGAAAATTTAGATGCCCGAAGAGAAATAATAGCAAAAACCTGGTGAAAATAAGGAAAAATTTCGATGAGCGATAAAGTATTGCTTGCTCACCAAATTGCTTACGCTAATTTACGAATTCGTTTACTTAATCAATATCTTGATTCCAAAAGTAATAAATGTTCATTTATTGCGTATTATTTCTGGAATTACCATAACGCGATATTTTTAATCACGTTTGAGTCTCATTTTTTTTGATAAAAGTAATACCGGAATCTTAATTCGACACCAAACACATGTTTTTTCTATAAATCTTGATTCCACAACAAAAATGCCTTTTTTGCCATAAAGCAATCATGAGTGCTATTTTATTAGGTTAGATTCCGATAGCTTAGGTGAGGAGGGTTGGTTAATATTATTCCACGTTATAATATATCCCAAATCAAATTATAACAATATAGGAAAAACCAATCAGGCCGGTAGTATCTAATTGTAACGCACCAACATTTAAATTAGCTTCAACACTGAATAATGTAATTATGAATGCTAATGTATTTCAACCAACGTACACAGTGAAGAATTCGTTAGAATTAGTTTTTTTTTTTTTTTCAATTATTTCTGGCTTTCACCCTTCAAGGGTGTTCTAGGCCATCATTTATAATTACAGAGAAAGGAAAGGTGAATTTATATATTAATTTTATTTAAATGTGCAAATTTCAGAATTTTATGGAAGATTGGAGTAGAGTTCAGACTTAGAAGAGATGAGATGTTGAATGGAGGAGAGGCAATTTTTGATAACGCTTGATAGAAGAGAGGATATTTATTTAGAGAGGGACAATCAAAAAATATGTGATCTAAAGTTCCCACATCTAGACCACAGAACGTACAATCTGGGGAGTCAAGCACATGAATTTTATAAAGGTGAGAAGGAACGGAACAATGTCCGATTCTCATACGAATAAGTAAGGAAATTTCTTTTTTGGAAAAATGGGGGAATTTTTGAAACCACGGTTTTGATAGGATAGTCCTTTGTATTGAGGCGTAGCGGGCACCCTTGGATTGACTAGCAATGTTCCAATACTCTGTCCAAACATTGCGGGATCTATCTTTGATGATGGAAAAAATATCAGACAGGGGAATATGGTTTACGAGGGTAACGGTAGGGTTAGACGCTCCTTGTTTTGCCAAGGAATCAGCAATATCATTACCCACTATGCCAACATGTCCAGGAATCCAAATCAGAGTGACAGTTTTTCCAGAGCTTTGAATGGAGGTTATCAATACTCGAATAAGACATACAAAGTGATCATCAGGATGAAGAAGAGGACTTGTTTTAAGTTTTTGGAGGGAACTGAGAGAGTCAGAGAGAACAAGAGAATGTTCAAAATTATTTTTTATTATATATTTGAGAGATTCAATAATCGCAATGCACTCGGCAGAAAATATTGAAAATTGGTTTGAAATTGAATAAAATATTCTTTCATTAGAATTATTGTGGTAAACGTTAATACCAATACCACAGTTAGGAGAGTCCGGAGATTTGGAGCCATCAGTAAATAAAAGAGAAGAGTTGGGCCATTTAGAAGAAATAATGTCATTGAACATATTATTGACAGTACGGGCTGGGAGATTGGAATGACTTTTAAGGATGCCGATCCCCTCTAAAATCGTTGGGGATAGGGTGACGTGACTATATTTTAATTTGTACAAAGGAAGAATATCATTTTTGATAATTTGAAGCTCTGAGAGAGAGCGAAAATTTTTACAAATGGCAGGGAGAGGTTTAGTTCGAGCTCTGATTGTAGATGAATGTGTTGAGTCGTTGAACAACGAGACTCTGGGAATAATCTGATGACTTTTAGAATTTAAACATTTAAGAACAAATTTGTCAGCAAATAATTGACGCCTTAAATAAAGAGGAGGATCAGAACATTCTACTTGAAGGGAATTGATGGGCGACGATTGCATCGCGCCAGTTATTATTCGCAATGACTTAGATTGAATTTTGTCTAATTTACTGAGTGCATTTTTGGATGCAGTACTAAAAAGTGGGCAGGCATAGTCGAGATGACTTCGAATAAGTGCATTGTAGAGCAACTTAATGCAGATAGGATGAGCACCCCACCAAACGCCAGTCAATGATCTGATAATATTTAAATTTTTTTCACATTTAGTAACTATATTATTAATGTGGGAAGACCATTTAAGTTTCCTATCAAATGTTACTCCCAAAAATTTTACTTCGGAAGCATTGGGGATTGGCGAGTTTTTAAATAAAATTTGAACAGGGGGATTATTATGACGATTTGAGAAGGTAACACACTGACTCTTTTGTACTGAAAGTTCAAGACCATTTAAAGTAAGCCATGTGCAAAGGGCATCCATGGCTTCATTAAGATATTTGACGGCGGATGGAATGATTTTGGATGATAAGAAGAAAGCTATGTCATCTGCGAACTCAACGACTTTTACTTGAGGGGGAATGGTGACATGCATATCGTGTGTGTATATATTATACAGTAAGGGGGATAATACATCGCCTTGGGGTAAACCCTTCCAAATTGACCTACTCTGAGGAGTAACATCTGGTAGCTCAATGAAAATTTTCCTATCGAGAAAAAGATTAATAATAGATTGGACAAACATGAGGGGTAAGCCAAGGCCTAAAAGTTTTTTTTTAAGAATTGGGATGGAAACATTGTCAAAGGCGCCTTCTATGTCTATAAAGACTGCAAGACATACTTCTTTGTTAGAAATGGATAAATTAATATCAGTGCTGATGATGGCAAGGTTATCTTGTGTAGATTTCTTTTTCCTAAATCCAAATTGGGATGGAGAGAGAAGATGATTACTCTCGACGAAAAATTCTAAACGGTTTTTAATTAATTTTTCATAAATTTTACTAAGGGTGGATGAAAGAGCAATTGGCCTATAGTTGGATCCAGAATTGGGTGATTTGTTTAATTTTAGAATTGGGATGATTATTTGAGAACTCCAGTCATCAGGTATTATGCCAGTCTGGAAGATTTTATTTAAGATGCTTAAAAAGTGATTTAGAACATTATCATTACTATTTTTGATAATGCTATAAGGTATACCATCTCTGCCTGGAGATGAGTCCTTGACTGTTGATAAACAATTTTTTAATTCAATTAAAGTGAATGGAGAGTCAAGCCAATGATCAGACATAGGAGTGTTGTGGATTGGAGTTATTTCATCTAAGTTAGGTACAGAAGGGGGGGCAATTTTGTCCAAGAACTCGTCCATCCATTTAGAATGAGAAGCTCGAGGAGATGTTGGACTGAAGGAGGATCGAAATCTTCGAATCATAGACCAAACTTCCGAAATTGGAGTGTTCGGAGATACTGAACTGCAGAAGTTGTACCACCCGGATTTTTTTTTTGACCTCAATACCCTTTTGGAATTCGCTTCGGCATTTTTGTATATGAGATAGTTCTCCATAGTCATATTGTGACGATAGGAAAGAGATTTAGCTTTCCGAATTCTCACTACTTTGGAACATTCCTCATCCCACCAGGGAGTTGGAGGGAGTTTTTTGAGAGATTTGGTTTTAGGGGGAGGATTTGATTTATTGATTGCAGTTACGAGCATTGATTTGAAGTTATCGTAGTCATCTTTGACAGATAATGTATCGGTATAGGATAAATTTTGTATAAACTTATCCATATGTGAGTTAAATTCGTCCCATTTGGTGTGTTTTGTTTTAATCTTTGTCGAAATATGGGACTTGTCTGAATGGAAAGAAGTTTGATAAGTGATGGTGATCGGGAAATGATCACTGGAGCAAGGGTCGGGGGACACCACCCACGAGGAGAGAGGTGCCAGATTAATAGAGCATATGGAGAGATCCACTGCACTGGGGTTTGTGTTGGGGCGAGAGATTCTAGTAGGAGATCCGTCATTCAAAAGAAAAAGGTTGGATTCATCTAGGAAATCCATCACACTTCGACCATCTCGATCACAGAAAGCAGAACCCCAGACGGGAGAATGGGCATTAAAATCACCCAATAAAAAGAAAGGAGGGCTTAGTTGACGGACAATTTGCAACCACGCTTGTTTATTGAAGTGCGATGTTGGGGGAAGATAGATAGAAACAAAGGAAGTGTCCTTTATTTTAGCTGCAACCATTTGAAAGTCAGCATTGGGGGGTTTGATATTATTTATTGGGAAAAACGGAAGGGATTTTTTAATAAAAAGGGCAGCACCTCCGCCCGTACCTTCCGGGCGATCATCGCGGAGACAGGAGTACCCTCCCACATTAAAGTGGGTGGATGGAGTAAACCATGTCTCCGAGACAGCAGCCACAGAAACAAGGTTTGAATTTAATAGGTTAAGAAGGTTTGAATTGTTAGAAATAGCACTGCGGCTATTCCACTGAAGAATTCTGACATCTTGAAGAGCCATTTTGAATAAATGATTTTAATGTGGAAATAATAGAAGCAGCGTTGGACGGTAGATTAGTTTGAGAAGAAATTAGGTCAATTAGAAGCATAATAAGAGTTTGAATAAATGAAGAATTATCTTGGGAGAGTTGTTCAGAAAGCTTTTGATAGTTTGTTGAGGATGAATTATAATTGTTTGCGCACCCATTTGTGGCGTGTGAAAGAGGAGAACCATTGGGATTTAAGAGAAGTGAGTTGTGTTGTTGCTGATCGTATCCACGAGCCTGTTTAGAGATAGGGTTTTTGTATGTGAATTTTGTTGAACGGGAAGATGTTGAGGAGGAGGCGAGAGGGTTGGATGAAGAGTTACTGGATAAAACCTCGGAAAATGATTTTTTGACAGGCGGGAATAATTTAGAAGCCTGCAGAAAAGACAAGTTCTCAGAGGCCATAGAAATTTTTATATTTTTTTGCCGAGATTGTTCGGGGCAAGAAGAGTTAATGGCGGAATGAGCGCCTAAGCAGTTAAAACATTTAGGTGAAGAGAGAGAAGAACATTGGTCAGCCGAGTGGTTTTCTCCACATTTGAAACATCTGGGAGGGGATCTGCATGCAGCTTTGGTATGACCAAAACGGCAGCAGTTGTAACATTGAGTGGTGGGATAAGTGTACATTTCAACTGGTAAGGAGTTGAAAAATAAATAAATATGGGAGGGAAGAGATTGTCCTTCGAATGTGATGACGACAGATTGGGAGGGCTTCCAGGAAACGATGCCCTCAGAGGTGTCCTTATAATTTAGCCTCCTGGCTTTTATGGGATTGCCGATATGTTGGGGGGTTGAAAGTGAGGACAGGATTTCTGGAATGGACAGATCGGTCGAGATACCCCTGACCAGGCCCATTCGAGTGACATTGAAAGTTGGGATGTACGCCTTGAATTTAGAATTTGATGAAATAAATATATTTTTGATAAAGTTGTTGGCGGCTGAACCTGACAGGAATTCAACAGAGATTCGGAAGCGACCCTCGGCTTTAACACCTCCAGGTTTAATCGAAAGGTTCTTGTTATTTGAAAGAAATTTACCAAATTCAAGAGGATGGATGGTTTTACCTTGTTCAGTTTTTTGCGCATATACAATGTAGGGGCCACGGGAATGAGTAGAGTAAAAGATTGTTGGAGGAGGTTGAGGAAGAGCTGGAGGGGACTGAGAAGACAAAGGCGAATCATGTTTTTTTGGGGAAAGGGGACTAAATTTTCTTTTTTTAATTGAGGTTAGGATGACAGATTCATTGTCTGAAATGTTTGAATGTTCTGAAAAGTCTATTTTATCTGAAATGTCTCCATCTGGAGGGTCAGGAGGGGGATCTGGGGGCTTTGTAAGGGGTACAGGAGGGAAATCCTCCTCCATTGTTCAAAAAATTACAGCTAATATAAAAAGTGACAGAAGTAAAAAAATTATATAAATATCTGAAAATGAGCAGCAAGAAGTGACTCCTGGAAGATCAGGGGGGAGAAGATTCCAACACACTAAACTTTTTACAGCCAAAACACAATAAAAAGATTGGTTTAAGAATATTTTTTGAAAGAGCAAAACAAAAGAACTGATGACAGCCAAATGTTATTGTTGCGAGTCCGCCGGTGTTAGAATTAGTTAATCACTTAAAAGATTTGGAAATCCCTAACCACGCTATGTTGGTTTCCTTTGATGTTATAAATTTATTCCCAAATGTTCCAATAGAAGAAAGCAAAACAATTATTAATAATTTATTAAATTCTTCTAATTTGCCGAAAGACTTAATTAATGATTTAATTTTACTATTCGATGTTATTTTTAAACAAAATTACTTTCAATTCAATAATACAATATTTAAACAAAAAGATGGCTTAGCGATGGGTAGTAGTACGAGCCCTTTGATTGCAGATATTTTTGTTAATAATATAGAGAATAAGATTTTTAATAGCGGTGCGCTTTTACTTAAAAACGTTTATTTTTGGAAAAGATATGTCGATGATATAATATTTATTTGGTTAGGAACAGAAAGGCAACTGAACATGTTCTTGAATTTTTTAAATAAATTTCATAAAAACATTCAATTCACACTAGAAATAGGTAAAGAGAAGAGTTTAAATTTCTTAGATTTAAATTTAACATTAATAGGTAATAAAATAGATTTTAATATTTTCGGTAAAGATACATACACCGATATTGTTATAGATAATTCATCAAATCATCCTTCTCGCGACCTTTCACTCTATGATTAATAGATTAATTACGATTCCTTTGTCTGTTCCGAATTACACTTTGGAATTAAATATTATTAAACAAATAGCAGTTAATAATGGTTATTGTGCTAAATTAATAGATCAACTAATAAATAAAAAGAATAAACGGAAATTCTTAAAACTATATATTTACCCTTTTTCTAAACAAATAAATTATCAATGGCGTAGAATTCTATTTGTTAATAATAATATGTCAAAAATAATTAGTAAAAATATTCCCGGTACTATACAACCAGCATTTTATACAAATAATAAATTTAAAAAGTTCATCCTTAACAACAAAGATAGCGACATTAAAAAAAAAATCGGGCGTTTATAAACTAAATTGTAAAGACTGTAATTACTTTTATATAGGTAGAACAAATAGAAACTTTGAAGTAAGGGTTAAAGAACATCTCAGGGCATTAAATGGCAATAACGAATCTGAGTTCGCAGATCATTTAATAAAAAAATGATCATAGTTTTGACAAAACCATGGGCTTAAAATATTACATACGGGTTATAAGGCATCACAGATAAATAATTTAGAGATTTTAGAAATTAGGAAAAATGTAAATAATAAAGCAGACTTAATTAATAAGCAACAAATTTTTATAAACCCTCTTTTGAACCTTTTCCCACTCAACCGGTCTTTCCCTGCTAATGACTTTGAAATCCCAATTGTCCCCTCAATCTTACCCCTTCCCCTTCCTCCTACCCCTTCGTCCCTTATGTGATCTATGTTTAATTTTTAAGTTTAGTATACATTTGATCCTGATGATGTGAACATCGTTCACGAAACATGTAGATTGTGTACAAATAAAAGTGATGTAAATAAAGTTGTTTGTCTTTTCTTAAAATAAATAATGTCATCACAAAGTGAAAACCTTTCCAAAGAAGTTTTCTTCGAAAAATTATAACAATACTACACGTATTACCTATTGATTTGAAAATGACTGACGTATGAAAATGAGATTAATAAGAATACCTCATGTTAGAAGTAAATATTACAACCTCCATAACATTTTTGTTTCAAAAGCTAAATCACTGTCCATAAATTGCTGTTCAATTATACAAGCCATACAAATTCACAATAATTTAAATGTCTGATTACCAGGAACATGATTTCTACTAAAAGAATTAAGTCTTTTTGGCCTATTTCTATAATTTATTTTAAACACGAGCCAACATTTACTGTGTGAAATCCTCCTGCCCAAACAATAAACAATGGATGCAGACGATTCCGATGGTATAAACTTAATTAAGCCTAACGCACCAAGTGCTCTGTGAATACCAATTAACTACACCATTAATTAAACAGGGATTGTATTGGGTCCACATCAAATCAACTGGGTCATTAATAATGAATTTATAACATTATGTTGTTTATGGCAGTAGGTAAAACCATTATTATTATTGGCTTTGTTAATCGTTACATTAGTCCACAGAGATTTTTGTCTTTATTATTAACACTGGACCTTATCTCAGTACTGTATTATTTGATTAAAAGAGTTTGGTTCTTTAAAATCACTGTGACTGTTTATTGTTATTACGTAAAGTTTAAGAGGGCAGCTTGCTAGATTTTGTCTGAGAATGACTTGTCTGTCTCTGATCGGCTATCTTCGGCACGCGTCGTAACCGACACCATGTGTCCCAAGCATAGCATAAACAACAGAACAATGATAGAACTGATAATAACTAATATTCCGATATATTACAATATGTAATGTAAAATCAATTTAAAACTTTATTCCACTTTTTTAATATAAACTTACTGTACTGGTTTTAGACAAGCACGTCCATCTTCAGACTGGTATATTTTTGCTTAAAACTATGTTTCGTTAATCCCTATCCTATGGAGATTTAGGAGGTTGGATGAGTCAACACGATTATTCTTTGAACTTCCAAATCCGAGGCGATTTAAATCGTTGTTCATATTTTGTGGTGATCTCCATAATATTATTTTTTAAGTAAAGGTGATGATCCATATTTTAAAATATTCTTGAAATTAAGGGGTGTTATTTTTGCGCTGTTCTGAATAAAGATTTAGTCAAGCATTAAATTTAGAGGAAACAACGAACTTTAAAAAGTAAAAATCTTGTCTTCTTTTATCACGATTTTTCTCACGTAAATCCGAAAACATGATATCCATCATAAGTATAGAAGAAAGAAAAATATGAAACAATGTATTATTGACTACTTATACAGACACGAATACAACTAAATAGGAAAAAGGCATTTATATAGAAAGTTTCAAAGATGTAGAAAACCTCAACATAGATTGATTGGTTAATATATTATGTGATCGGTGGCATTCATTTGAAAAGTAATTAAATCACAACAAGCGGCTAAAGTTAGCAATACACCAATAAAGACATATTATTATTTGATTGGCAACTCACAAGATGAAATTATATCAAATCTATATTTAACGCAGCTTTTACCTGACCCGTACAACTATTGCTAAAGGCAAGTCATGCAGTTATCCGAGAAATGAGAAAAATATATGTCTTGAGTCGTAGTCGATTTGAAAATTGTTCAAGTTTTTCTTGTTGTTTTGGTTTTGTATGACAAACCGTTTAGCTTTATTGTAAAATTATACGCCCACTAAATTATTCAAGTTCTCTTTAATATTAGGTGTTGTTTGACTTATCCAACATTTAAATTTAAGAAGATTAAAATTTCGATGTGTTTGAGTCACAATTTCTATCACATTATGACTAACGAATTTGCATAAACAAGCGTGTCGTTAAATTTTGTCAATATGCAATGCAGATTTTTTAGCACACGCCAATAGATTGTTGTTTGTAGAAATCATAATAGTGGTATTGAACATTCTTCGCTCGAGGAGCAGTGGTTAAATATATCGCCATTGAAGGATGTCGGTGTGTGAGGTTTCTTTTAGAGCATATAAATTTGGATAGTACAACAATGAGATCAAAATGCATTCTTTTTGGTACGACAACTATGACGTTAATCTTGCATTTGAAACCTGGCTTAGTAAAATTAACAGTAATTAGTAATATAATTAAATTTCTACTCCGTCTTGCTATATTCACGAGGGTATATTATCCATCATTTTGTAAGTGCATTATGTCCACTTTTTCCTAAGATTTTTCTTTTTTAGTTCAACCGGCGACAAGAAAGACCTGGCTAACACATAGCTTCCATCTAGAGTAACCTTGTAACAAATACTTTTTGTTCTTGTTTTCATACATTAATTTCCAAAGGTTGATGACATTTCTTACCTTAAGACTCTCTATCTAAATGTGACTTCAATAATTTTGTTGTTCTTATCATTTTTTATGGTACATATCCAATTTATTTTCCCATTCTCTAAATACGAGTGACACATTTTCATTACACATTTCCTTCGCCGATTCTATATTTTTTCATCATCCACAAAGATTGAAGTGCCGAAGTTAATGAACTTGTCCGTGTCCATTGGTGTGTTTAATGTGCAATCTCCATACTCCATACATTGTTGTATGTTTACGTCCATTCGAAGTTATGGGTCATGAAATCTAAACACGTTGATCTCTAGTCCGAAGCGTAAACTTTCCATTCTTGCAACTGGTGTAATTTTTACTACGTTCCATGTTGTTCTTCTGTGCATTCCCACGACTCCGCAACCGCTGGGGTATTTTATTCAATTTATTTTATTTTGATACTGTATAACACACCCATATACAAACACAGCCGTTCAAGACATTGTATTCAGTGTTTATACCTTGTGAGTTTACCTAGTAAATTATAGGTTAATACAACAATAGAACGATTATTATTCTGAACTTACCATCAGTGTCATAAATATGTCAACATCTAAAGAGATTTTGCTCAGAAGCAAGGTAGCTCTCCCAACTGGCGTGACCATGGACACGATAGACTTGCAGGCTGAAATCCTGAACAATTGCTAGATGATTTAGTTATCAGGGACGACAGCTAGTAGATACGCATTTAAAAAATGGGAATTCAGGAAGTGCCAACTTTTTCACTAACCATAACTTGTTCTGTAGATGGAGTAAAATACTACCTACCCTCCAGACTACCTAGCGGTAAGTATATATATTAAATCATTCCAATACGAAATATGTAACATCTATTTATATTTTAATTAAATTAAAGTTTTCAATAAACAGGTGGAATAAAGTTTTAAATTGTTCTCATTATACTCATTACATATTTTTTATATGGTATCGTAAGAAAATCTTGTATCTTTAACACTGCTTTTGAGTTAAAGGCATAGAACCACCGAATGACTAGCATTTTACGTTACTTATTGGTTAAATTTGTATCTTACCTTTGAACGAACGTGTGAGGTATTGATCAAATTATTTACTTTTTTGTTTATCATAAATATAGTTCAAGGCTGTTAGATTTGTATCTTTTGAATCAGACGGAGTTCAAAGCTCTACCGGAGGTTAGTTCCCCACTTCCTATTGGCAATGTTATCCGGTTTATTTCCCATTGTTCCGTTGTAGTAATACATTTTATCAAACTCAGACATCTCTAGCTATGGATTGTTATCGTTATCTCTTTCATTGGTAGTAGTAATTTGGAAATGATCTAGGAAATACTTTGTAAGCAATAAAGCAGACATTAATTGGATTAGGTTTTTTGAAGAGCCTACCTTGAATGAAGGTAACCTTAACCATTGATATTCTGTAGAATGGATACAGTTTTCTCGTGAATCGACTGTGCTCCACTAATAGCAAGTCTTGTGTCAATGAACTATTTACTTTCGCAATGTCATTTAAAAAAAAATATCTTTAATTTCAAGCTCACTATTGCAACAGAGTATTTGTATTACTCGGTTAAGGTTAAAGCATTCTTCATCTACCTTGTTCCTCTCAGTGGTTGGTTTATAATTTTACATTCTAAATGCTTGCTTCTTGTTTTGTTTTTAATTTTAATTTCCTTTTCCATTTTCGTTATTCGAATACTTCTCTCTACGTCACGTACTTCTTTCTACGTCACATTCTGCGTAGGGTCAGGGACCAATACTTTTGACAAGACGTCTCCAGACCCCTATCGTGCATATTTTCAATAGCTTGCAGCTTGGGTTCATTAAGTGCCAAGCCTCTCCTCGGACAGTTGCTGTATTTGGGGGAATATAAAATTTTAACCTCCAGGAAAACATTAGAGTAGTAAACCAATCCTTTCAATATTAGTAAGAATTGCCAGAATTGGAAATTGGGATTCAAAGCTTTAATAAGGCTGGACACTTATGCATTTTTTGCTGTGGCTCGATGGGTTATCTCGTCTACTGTTCTCATCCAACAGAGTGTATATGACAATTCGATGGTTTTCCTTAAAAGGAGAGCAAAAAAGTTCGAGCGTTTTTGCTATTACAATAAATTATTGCTTTACAACTAAGATATTTGGAAGAAAATCACGCAATCATATTTAATTTATGTCAGAGTGGTCACTTCTCTCGTGAGGATGCAAATTAACTCAAACGTAGTTCTCATACCATAAAAATCCCACATCAAAAATAACGCTGTACAATTCCTTCACCCGCAACGTGTTGGAGTACGCAAGTGCTGTATGGAGTCCAACCTACAAAGTTCATATTCAGCGAATAGAGCAGGTTCAAAAACATTTTATGTACCACCTGGCATATTCCGATAGGCGAGCTCGATCACTTCCTCACTACACTGATAGACTAAAATTCTACAATATACGCACCCTTGAACAGAGAAGACTAAATACAGATCTAAATTTTCTATTCAAAATTGTAAATGGTTTAATAAACTGTCCTTTTCTACTTCATCAAATCAGGTTCAATGTTCCTAGAATTGGTTCACGACTGGTAAATTATGTTCCGTTAAATATTAAAAAATATCGAACTAAGCTGGGGTATGACTCAGCCTTATCGAGAATGTGCCGTAATTTCAATGAGGCTTATAAAAAACATTCGATTAATTTGACAATGTCAACATTGGCCAACTTCAAATCAAATCTTAACAAGCTTTAAAGCTCCCTATTACGTTGTTCTATAAACTTGTGAACCTATAAACTCATTGTTCTAAAAACTTGTTCCTTGTAAAACTTGTTAATTATTATTTTGTAATGTACATATAGTATGTGTTTGTGTGAATGAATGTAATGTATATGTAAGTATTATATTATCAATGCTGTGTTTGTCTTTAATTAGTGATAGCATCAACCATGTTCAGTGTAATTTTATCTGTGAAAGCTTTGATGTAAATCACTGTTGACAAACCTAATAAAAAAAAAAATAAATAAATAAAAAAAAAATACCAATGTGGCTAATTTCACGACCGATGGCTGGACCACATGATTCACATGACTTATCCACTTTACGAGCATGTGTTTAATCTCTTAATGGCCTGGAGCCACAATACCATGATACATAATTAAATTTATTTTAAGCCAAAGTTAAAACACTCCCCGTTGCAATAATTTGTTTGGCGGAATGTCTAACACGTTTTTGCCAACAATCTGCTAACCCGTGTTTTTGGCTTGCGGTGATAGGGTTGTCACTTAGTAAGTTAGATATATTATAAGTTTTTTGTATTTCTTGGGCATTGACTATGTAAAAATTTCTAGACATTTTTGTTTTGAAAAGTTTTAATTTTCCATGTACATTTGTTACTTTAATTTTAAATTTTTTCGACCGGTTTCGACACATCCGTGTCATTAACAAGCAAACTTAAAACTAACTTAAAAATTCTATACAAGAACAAAAATTAATAAGACGGGGGTAGTGGGAGTGGGGAATTTGGTGAAGGGGGAGAACGGTGGGAGGAGTCAAAATTACATGGAAACATCGTAAGTAGAGGGGATTTACATGGTGCTATTATTTTATTAACTAAATTAATTTTAGATTTAATTTTTTTGTTAATTTCTAAAGTTTTTACAAATTAAAATATGAATTTACATTACAATGTTTATACTTAGTTTAACCATCTAATCTTTTTTAACCATCTAATAGAGGCAAAAAAGAAAAAAAAACTAAGTTTAAACATTGTGATGTAAATTCATATTTTAATTAGTGCGCTTTAGAAACTTTAGATATTAACAAAAAAATTAAATCTAAAATTAATTTAAAATAAAACAATAACTTTGTAAACACCACTTTTATTTTTATGCTTTATGCCGACCGGGTTTCGCTACAACCGTAGCTTCATCAGGGCAGTATACTCTACTGTAGAGTAGATAGTTATTCACTTAACTGACGAGCACATTGTTCTCAGTATTCACATTTATAAATCCCCTTTTACTGTACTCTTCTCTCTTTCCGACTCATTACATGACCTGAACCAACTGTTTGAATCACTTGTTGTTCCTCCGATGACCGGACTAGTTCTATACAATGACGTTATCTACTGTAGACGCGGGATAGAAATCTTAAAATGGGAAGCGAAAAGCCAAAAGCAAGACAATTACAATAGTCTCGATTTCTAGTACTTTAATATTAAACTGTCACTTGTCGAGTAAGGTCGGGTCTTACCAGTAGGAAAATTGCATTTAAAAAGTGCCAAAATGCCCTTCTGTGTGATGAGAAAATGTTTCCATTACACGGCAAACAGTAGTAAAAGTGAAGAAATTTATAAGTACACACAAATTACTTATTATTATCGATTATTATAAGCAATACAATTAATTTTCATGTTTCCCGCCCGACAATTTTATGCGCCATTAGAGAAAAAAAAACACACATTCTTTGATTGTCTTATGGTACGGCCACACTGAGGCCAGCTTCTAACTTCAAACTTTCGGACGATTGTGTAGAAGGGTAGTTCGTGCTTTGGAAGTTCGAGTTGGAAGTTTGGCTTCAGTGTGGAAGTAGCATATATTTTTAATACATAACTTTTGAATTAAGAAATTACTGAAAACCGCTGAAAACAAAAGTATTGCTTACTTCCACATTATTTTGGGAGTATGTGAGACTATGGCGAGTCTATTTATATTCATTGGTTCTATACCATTTTGTTTTGCGAAATACATTCTTCTGCCATTCCCTTCTTCATTCATTCGCTCTACATGCCCAAGCCATCTAACCGTCCCTTTCTTAATCGTATTTATAAATAAAAATATGTTTTATGAAAAATACTCTGTGGTGGAACCTTATAACAAAAGTCGACTAAATCCGATGGTTAAATCGAATTAAAAATATAACTTTTGTACACTTTAAAATTTGCCAACTGCTTTTTTCAAAATCCAACAAGTTTTATAAAAAAAAATCCAGTCAACTCCATTCCCAGTTAAGCTCCATTCCTTCCTCCTTCCCCTTTTCTTATCTATTCCACCCCTACTGTTATTCCTCTTTCTCTTCTTGGACATACAAAATAACCTGTCCACCACGAAACAGGCAACCACCTAGTGATTTAATAAATCTATTCTCTTTAAACAACTTCATCAAATATCATGTATTTCATAAACAAATACAAATTAAATATTTTTGTTATTTATTTTTGGGGTGTTATGCCATGTTGCGCTACCTCCTCCTTTAGCCAACGACAGCGTTACAGTGTCCATCACACATCTGCCCTGATGACACTGTAACATCATCAATGTAATGTCATCAGGGCAGATGTGTGATGGACACTGTAACGCTGTCCGAAACGTTGGCTAAAGGAGGAGGTAGCGCAACACGGCATAACACCCCAGAAATAAATAACAAAAATACTTTTGGCCTTGAAAATCTAAAATCATATCCAAATTAAATATTCTTTGACTTAAGAAATATTCTGCTATTTAATGGTGTTATCGCAGAAAATTACAATTTAAAGTTAAGGCAACCCTGCTGTATCTAAAACTCGCTCCAAGAATAAAAAAACACGCACCATTAGAATCACTTTCCCTATCTGAACAGAATTGCCTGGTTAACTGCTAACTGCTGACTGAGCATAGATTACCTATAACAGAGTACAAGGCAACAGTAGGTGACCAGGTAACATGGACATGGCTCTTTATGGACACGATACAACATTATTTTTTATCTCTCATTTTATGGTGTTATTATTCATTCGCTAGCGTGGAGTGAGTCACCTTAGCACACACCCTACCACGTGTTTGCATCAAATGTGAAAATTTGTGATACAAATTGAACGAATTTATTTTTTAATCACTGAATACAATATACGCGACTCGCAATTGATCTATTGAAATAGGAAAGGATACGCATATCGCATCTAGGAATTTAACCCAGGACCTTAGCCTTGACGGGCGTTGCTCTACCACTGAGCTAATGTGAGCCTATCCCCTTCGGTCAGATTTAACTGAATCATTCTTCGACCAAGAACAGCCGACATTATCTTCATTTTCTTAACGTATATTATTATGGCTAATATATTTCTGTGTGATTGCAAGATTCATCTCGAACTAAATGCTATCTATATAATGTCTTGGATAAATGTATCAATTTTTTAATGTGCTACATCTATTGACGTTTCTGCAAGTCTAGGATAAATATTTTTATTTTTATTTTGACGATGGGTAAAGCCTCAAATTGTAATATTTAATCATTGAAGACAATATTAGCGACTCTCAATCGAAAATTTGAAACAGAAAAAATATGATACAGTTAAATATGACCGAAGGTGTTAGGGTCCCATTAGTTCGATGGTAGCAGCACCCCGGCAAAGCCAAGGCCCTTGGTTCAATTCCTAGGTGCGACCGAATAATAGTTACGCTGGGTAACCGTATGTACGCGGTGCGTAAGACTTATTTTTATGACACCCAACATATCTTATGTTTATTTTTATTTTAAACGTTATAAGTAAAATCTCAAATCGTAATATTTAATTAAATGAAGACAATATTAGCGAAACTCTATCGAAAATCTGGAGACAGAAAAATCAGAAAAAGATATTGGCTGTCCCAGTGGAGCCAATATCTTTTTCTGATTTTTCTGTCTCCAGATTTTCGATTGAGTTTCGTAATATTGTCTTCATTTTAAATAATTATTATAATTTGAGATTTGACTCAAAGTTTAAAAAATTACAATAATTTTCTCTTAAAATATTATATTACAGATACGTACCAACTTTACCGCTGGTTCTTTACACAATCTGTTCAATTTTGAAAAGTACACTTACAGTTTGTCAAATAGGAGTAGAAAACATAGGAGGGCGCCACTGTTGATCAAATGGCAATACTAAAAATACAACACATGGTGGCGATGTAAAGCTGTGTAACCTACATTTTTTTGTAAAAAATCAAAAACACATAAAAGTGAGAAAACTATTTTTTTATTGCAATTTCGATATTTACTGATCTCAAAATTAGAATTGCATGTGGGTATATTATACCTTTGCAATTTTTGTTAATGCAATAAAGAATAACGATATCATAATAAATTAAAAAGCACAGTTAGAAATTTTCACATTTATTTAATACTAAATAGCTTAAGTACCCAGCATTGCCCAGGTTTTAGATCATGTCTCTAATTTTAGATCTGAACATATTTAACTCAGTCAGACCAGAAAAGTAGTGTAACTAAACGTACGATTAGTGATTCTTCCTTTCTACCTACTGTTAAATTCAAATTTATGTTAAAATAAATTATAGCTTACAAAACACCATTTAATCAATTTTATGAGGTACCTTAACAACAGTGCTTCTTTGAATAATTTTTTTTTCTTTCAGAACAAAGAAATGCTTTTTTTAAATGTGATTTACAGTGTTTTATACATTCAGTGTCATTGCGATTTGAAATAATATTTGACAGTTAAATTGGTGTTGCCAGCCTACATAATTAGTAGTTCGATTTTTTTATATTTTCTACTCTTATTTGACAGACTCTAAATCCAGAGCCAATTTGCATTTAAAGTTCATTCACCTAGATTTTACGCGACAAACAACCACCGACAAACAACAACCGAATCTAGTAGGCATGTTTGATTAACTTTTAATAACATTCGTACAATAATCAGAATTATTTAAAAGAGTCAAAAGAGCAATGGTACCTAACAACAATAATAGATTGGAATGGTAAGTCATTGAAAATATATAAATACTTAAATACATGAAGACAATATAAGCGAAACTCAATCGAAAATCTGGAAACAGAAAAATCAGAAAAACATATTGACACCTCTGGGACTCGAAGCAAGAGGTCCTGGGTTCGAGTCCCAGAGGTGTCAATATGTTTTTCTGATTTTTCTGTTTCCAGATTTTCCGAAGCAAGAGGTCCTGGGTTCGAGTCCCAGAGGTGTCAATATGTTTTTCTGATTTTTCTGTTTCCAGATTTTCGATTGAGTTTCGCTTATATTGTCTTCATTTATTTAAATATTACAATTTGAGGTTTTACTCATAAAGTTAAAATAAAAAATAAAATATAGAAATACACTTGAAAATAAGTACCGAAAGCCTTAAAGGTTTAGATTCGGGTGAAATGACTGGTTGTTATTATTCATTTATATACCTGTACGCCTGTCTCGACACAGGTATACCCTAGTGAGACAGGCATACAAATAAAACCATTGTAAACATATTTTATTATAGATAAATAAATAAATAAAATAAAATTTATTAAATGTTCTTAATTGAATATCCATTATTTAGTTGATTATATTGACTTAAACTTTACATTTATCTTGTTTCGTCGGGTAAGTTATTGTGTAATTTAGGCGAAAAGTTTTTGGATTTCTGTGTCCAAATGTGGAAATTATTTTGGAACAGCAAGAACATTGGCGTCGCTAGTGTACATTTTGTGGAGACAAAAAATCGATACATTTTAAAAATATTTCGTTATTATTTTCATTTGACCGCCTGCAAAGTTATCCGTGACGAGCTGCATTAGATTTTATCTTTTACTTACGGAGAAAAATCAAAAGAAAATAAAGTAGGTACCTAATATTATTGTATTCCTATATCTTATCTAGAATCTTTTTATTTTATAAGAATTCCGATCACGCTTTTCGGCTTAGTTTAGGATTGTATGATTTCGGGTACCCACTTCGTGAAGTAAAAGTGTAATTTGGTAAAATCATCTCTGATGATGATGGCTTCGTCTCAGTGGCGTACATTGATCTATTTTCCAAAATATGTTAAATAAAATATTGTTAATATACTAAAATATATATGAAATTGTAAATCTTACGATGTGTTAGGAAGTAGTAGAAAATACTTATAAAACAAAATCAATTGAAAATTGAGGGAAAAACAGGTCAGAAAATGTTATTGGTAATAGTTTTTTTCAAAGAACGGTTAAGTTATTTTTCCTCCATAGGTGGCGATCCCACAAAACTTATTTTTTATGTTAGCTGTTAACCTAGCTGTGGTTTTGGAAACTAAAAAAATAACATTTTATGAAAAGGAAAAAATATTTAGTGAAGGGATAATTATTGTGTCTCTAATTTAAAAAAAGCGACATGCTATAATTGTGTAAAAATGACTATGCAGCAGTAATAATACTTGCTATTTAGTGCAAGCAGTATGGAGATGTTGGAGTTTACGTTTTGAGGCAGCAACTAAAATTAGGTATAAATTTGACAAAGGAAAAAATCTATCAATGTAGCAATTTGACAGGCTGCAACGGGTTCCGCCGCACCTTCGACCATTTATTGGACAATCAACATCTCTGCCATAGGTCACCTCAGGACGTTCGCAGTGACTTATTAGGGGTGCCCGGGTCCTTGGGACTCCTACCCACCCTTCATACATTTTTCTTTCCCAGAACCTCCTCTCCTTCCTTTCCTTAACATATGCCCTAAGGGAAATTGGTTTGTTTAGATCTAATATAAAACAAACAAAATAATTTAGAAAAATTGAGACAAAAAAAAAATCATAAATTTATTTTTGGAAAAAATACATTACGATCAGAGATTAAAGGCAGTTTTATAATATTTTTTTTGTTTAATTTTTGTTTTGAAGAGTTTTAATTTTCAATGTACATTTATAACTTTAAATTTTTAATTTTCTACTACCGGTTTTGACACATCCGTGTCGTTCACTAGCAAACTTAAACAAATGTACATTGAAAATGAAAACTCCTCTAAACAAAATGTCTAGAAATTGTTACGTAGTTAATGCCCGAGAAATACAAAAAAATGTAATAAATTATTTTTTTCTTCCTCTAATTTATTTTATTTTATTTTTATATGTTTTGCAGAAACAAACAGTACATAATAACATAGTAGAAAATTGTTTCATATTTATAGAATATAATACAATAATTGGTACCAATGACTTGTCGCTGTTATATACTTATGTTTTATGTGATAAATTATACATTTTACCTAAATTAAGTTAGTAAATTATTGAAGGAGAGGGGTGTGTGTGAGTGTTTGTATGTGTGAGAGGGTGGGTGGATGTGTGTGTTATGTGTGCTAATTCAGTGTGCTAGAAATGTTTTTCTTAAATAGAGGGAGGGAATCAAAAAATATATCGGTATATGTGATTTTTTGAATTGAGTTATGGTTTATTTATGGTTTGTTTTTCTACGGGTATGCACAGCTTTTTTTATGGAATGCACGCCACTGATTCTGCTTGCTGATGAGTGATGATGAAGATTAATGAGTTTTTAACTAGGTACAAATGGATAGTAAACACGTTTTAACGTTCTCTCGTTACATGCACAGTAAAACAATGGCAGAGGTAGCAAGCTACACACATAATATTCAGGTAGGTGCCTACCTTTACTATAATTCATAGTACTTATTTTTTTAATACCTTTGACAATTTTGAGAGATATTCTTCACAGAGCAAAAACAACCGTAGAGTCTTTTTGTGAAATATACATACGAGATATACATTTGTATATATCCCAGCCTGACACAGATCAGTAAAAGTTACGCATCAAAAATCAAAATCATCGAAAAACTTCTCAATTTGTATTACGGTGAGAAATATGATTTAAACAGTGTTAGAAAGTGAGAATACCACGCTTTGAATTTGTATTAAAAAAAAACCTACCATAAATGCTCCCAAATAAATTGAAATAATTCTATGAAAAAATATTTAGCAGTTGAAAAATATTTGTCAATGTTTCCAAATTTTTAAATACCTAAATATTTTTACATTATTTATATGAAAAAAAGTGGAGTGATAATAACTTTTGTAATTGCTTTGTATAATTAAATACGTTTTTTAGTTTCGTAAATTTATATTAATTTGTAATAACGGAATTTAAAAAAATCAGAATGTGCAATTCACACGCAGTAGAAGTAAAATCTTCAGAAAACTAAAGTAGACAAGAGTGGGGAGGCTACGAAGCACTTTTTTTTATCAATGTAAATGAAGATTTTTTCCATATTTTTGTCGTCGAATTCCTATGCACCTTTGGTCATCTTATTAGTATTGTGTTTTCTTCTTCGGAGTCTATAGATGTCACGTTATGTTTTGTTTTCTTTTGCCTTTTCATTTTGGAGTGGTTTGTAGATTGGATATTGGTTTTACAAAAATATACCTGATATATAACAAAAATATATATTTTTTGATTTCGTAGAATAAATTTTCCTTGTCTGCTAAATGTCTGCAGAGGCTCTTTCTCTCGCAGTCTAAATCCTATAGATGTATGTATTTGTCTCTTTTTAGTGTCGTTATTTTTCGCTTCACAAATGATGCTAAATAAGTTTTCACTTCAAAAACGAAGCTTGACGCAAAAAGGCAATGCTCAATTATCTAAATCAAACGCTCTCAATTAGTTTGATCTGGCGTCATAAAATTTGCATAGCTTTCTGTCGGAAAATTCTAGGCCAATAGGACGGTGGAAGTATTTTCGCTCAAACCGTCGTTTTCATCATTATCTATGGAGCTGTGAAATGCGCAGCTTCCAAGCCTTGTAAGTCAGTCTCTTGTTGGTACGATCGGTATGCTTTTATTAGTTGCACCAAACGACGAGATTAACCTTTCAGATATTGGATACAGTCGGTTTGCAAGAATGCCCTTGAACATCATTTGCAATCTTCGCACCACGATCTGCCGCATATAAATAAATACGCCAGACGATCTTAAGCTGACCCATTAACCCTCTCGTTTCGAAGATAATATAACTTAGGAGACAGCGCTATTACAACCACATACAAATATTCAACGTAATAATTAAATACTACGCGTCAATCCCAAAGTTGAACTTTGTTGCGATTTGACGGCGTTTTAAATGCCGATTTGTTAATGTTATTTAGAACTTTAGGAAAGACTGGGTTCGCTGGGCCGCCCCAGGCAAAGTTCGGAAAGCAACTTCAGAGGTCGTGCAAGGAGAGGCTGTTCCTGATGTGAAGGCGTCTTATCGAAGTGACGGGTCCCTGACCAAAATAGAACACGTGAACAAGTTTGAAAAAATAATCTTTATTGAACCATTAAAACGGCCACCATCTTGAAACGGAAACGGAGCTTACAACCTATTTTACAAATAGGCGAAATGAAAAACGGTCGAATTTAAACAGAGGACAATTAATTACTCGGGCCCACGGACATATGAATATACATGGACCTGCCCTAAGTGATAACAACGTATTATTTCCCCCTCCACATGGCGCCGGCTGGAGCTCCGCCTTGGAACCGGCTCGCTCCATGGGGAGGGGATAGAGCCTCGCTTGAATCTAAAATGTGTGACGTCATCATTCTTGCCGTGAACAGCTAGAAGGTAACATCCATACATTTAACGAAATACAACGCCAAAACGGTAGCGTATTCTATACAATATATCTACATATCAATGTGCACATAGCGAATGTGGGCGGTTCTCCAGTGTGCTCGTCGCTGGTTACAGGGGTAAGTAAATTATGAAACATTTGTAATAGTGTTTTAACTAAACACGGCAACAAAATATTGCTATGTGTATTGGGGCGAGTCTTTTTGGGGCGAGCATTTGGCCTTAGCAAATATGTTATTATCGTGGCAAGCAATTCGCGCTCCCATGTAAAAAGGTCTATTCATTCAAAGCAGATTTTGCTTTTAAGAACTAAATGGTGATATTGTAATGCGAGATGCCTATTTACTGTCAGATTGATTGTATAACGAATCACAGTCATCTTTCCCCTCTTCGCCCTCCATGGTTTGGTTTGACCCCTCACCTGTAACTGCTTGTCTATTCATTTGGATGTCTATGCTCGGGCCTGTAAAAATGCTTAGAAGTTAGAAGTGACGATTTTTTTCATTACAAACAGTTTTACTGAATGCTTTGATTGTACTCTTTTGCAAATTTAGTTCTTCAAGTAAAATTGCAATATAAAATGGGATTTTCGTTGATAATTCTAGACAAGCCGTCGATGTGTAGAGGAGTGCGTAATTTTTCTTAATATATGTCTTTTAGGTCGTTTGGGAACACCGAAGAGTTCAAACGATAGAAGTGTTTTGTAGGCTTGTCTGGTATGCCCAACGTACGGTGGATTTTATCATCCTTCTAGCGAAATTAATCAAACACGAATCAAACTAAATTCTATCTTGAACAGATAATCAATTTCATTAGCTTTGCAAAAGCATAGGAGTCGAAAGGTTTCTTTTAAATTGGCGATATAATTTTTTTGTTCTGATTGATATAGATTACATTTTCAGGGACTTGTATTGAATGTTTGGTAGTATGTTTCATGGTGAATGTGAACATATCCAACATATCCTCCGTAATTATTTCGTCATTATTTCGCTGATTTAGATCACCCGTATGAAGTAATGTTGGTATTTTTAATGGCATTAATTTCAGGCACTTATTGTTGTTAGTGCATTTTGTTTATGGAAGCCACTTGAGGGCCTCGGAGGCTGACGCCATTTGCAATTAAAAGATTTATAATATATCGAATTCTTCACCTCCTGGGAGGTTAAAATGTCTCGTGTGACGAGTACGCGGCTTTCTAAGTATAAAAAGATCTCCATGATCAAGGGGTTATCATGCTTGTCTTCGGATTTAGTATTAGATTCAAAACCAAATAAATAAATTTTATTATTACATGTTTTTCACTCTGATTTTTCTGTTTCACATTTTTGAAGTGAAACTTCTATAGTCCCGCTGTGATTTGGAATTCGGATGAAACGGAAATGACGCATTACAGCACCTGAGAAGCATCAACTCCTATCAAGGCTCCTATTGGTTGAGATATAAAAAGGAAATGACGCTAGGTCTGCGCTCATCGGCCGCTTTGATTATGATCTTACTTTTCAAGGCTCCTTGGTTCTTCATTGGTTGAGATTGTTTTGGTAAAGTTTCGCTTCTACCGCGTGTTAACTGCACTCGATTTTTTTCTTTTGAGAGTTGTTAATATTTGTTGTTAAAATAAAATTAAAATATTTAATACTTTCCATACATTTCAGCAAAGCAAATTTTGCAAATGGCGACAAAGGGTAATAATGCTTTCAATTGTCAGTTTAAGACCATTCGTACATGGATATGCTTACAAGCGACTCTAGTTTCGTGCGCGTAGCATACGCGCCGTTCTCGAATATCCGCCATACTACTTTGCCAGTGTTCGTACATGACGCGTCGTGTCGACTACGGGTTTGACGTCAATAGCATGCTGATAGCACGCTACGCAAGTTGCAGTCGTTTGACAGAAATGACTGACAAATGCTCCCAACCGTCTGAATCCTGTGAGACTATGGGATCTCTAATTGGGGTATGTTTTGAGGCTCAAAATAGTGGGGAGGGGAAGAAGACGGGGAAGAGGAAGTACCTGGCTATTCAGATCTTGTCATCAAAGACAGCTAAAGGCATTTCAAGCAAAGTTTCAATTCTGAATGGTGGTCTTACACCAGGGCGATACTGCGAGTATCTTCCACTCTGGAACATGCCGCAAATATACCTTATTTAATAAACCAGTTTTTTAGAAGTAAAAACTTCTTTAGCACCGTTGTGACTCGATGAAACGAAAAAGAGCGACGCTAAAAAGAGACAAACACAAACATCTATAGGATTTAGCCTGCGAGAGAACGAGATAGTATAATAGGTCTGCTCTTTGTGCGTCGTAGACTTCCTACTTTTGTCTACTTTAGTTTTTTTAAGGTTTCACTTCTACCGCGTGTGAATTGGACACTCTGATTTTTTTTAAAACTTACCCGCGCAGGCTGGGATTTGAACCCGCCACGTTCGGATCGCTAGTCGAGGGCCTTACCCCTCGACCACGGAAACCGTCAAAAATATGACTTACATGCTGTTTTATTACTGTTAATTATAATGTTTTGTAAATTAAAACAAATTGACCATGACTTTTTGAGTCATATTTATTGCATGCACTTGACATTTATAAATATGTGTACTGTATAGGGTCATAGTAGCATCATTACTTTAAATATTTAACGTCTTGATGAAGTGTATTGTGTGAAGATAAATAACATGTCGAATCACTCTTTCACTCATTTTGTTTATGCGCCGTCAATATTATCGAAGGTTGGATATTGTTAAAACGTCAAAATTTAAATAAAATATTACTCAGGAATGTACCTACTTAAATTTTTTATTTCGATAAATAATAATTATGAAAATATTGGGTAATACAACGTAATTATTGTTAACTTGGAAATTTTATCAAAACATTTTTTTTATAATTTTAACACCAGCTCCACACAGGAGGCCCTGAGGAAAATAATTCCCCTCAGAGCTATGTCATCTTTCTGGATGTTGTGTGGAGGGTTTTTTTTAGGATAGGAGGCAGATGAAGTTCTGGGAAGGAATAATATATGAGGGATGGGTATGAATCTGGGGGTCAGTGCGTCCAGGAGTGACGGACACATGAATCCATCCCTCCCACTGCTGTGCAAGGCGATGTCAACCATTATTTCTCAATCCGGCCTGCCATGCGGCTGGTGGGCAGACGCATCCGCCGCCAAAACTCGGATTAGCCTCTTGCTAAGTCACCAAAAGTAGCTAACCACTCGGGCTGACTTATGACAGAGGAGTTGGTTATCCAATAAATGGTTTCCGGGGCGGCGGTACCCATACACACCTCCCATATTGTAATTAAAATATATTTCAAATCTTAGATTTCTCTACATATTATATATATACACTATAGTCCTCCGCCGCGTCTGTCTGTTCGCGATAAAATCATAAACTACTGAACGGATTTTCATGCGGTTTTCACCAATAGATAGAGTGGTTCATGAGGAAGATTTAGGTGTCAAGGTTTTGTGTAAATTGGTTGAAATATATAAAATATAAAGGAGAATGTCTGAATGTGGTGGACGAGCGAACTGGCAAGCTGGCGGTGTGGATTTGATTTGTTTGCAAATCTACAGTTTTATGTCGAGTTGATGAAATTTTGCACATGTGACCTTCAAAACAAGAGGAAGGTTCTACATTTGATTTCGAAAACTCTGTGTAAAGCTCGGGCATCGCCGGGGACTTCAGTTATAACTTTTTCGAAGTCTCAATAGATTAATCAGGAATGTTTTTTTACCCTAAATATTTATTTGCCACTATGATATTTTGAGTCCGTTCCGTAGTGGTAAATACTATCGCCCTGGTGAAATGTGAAAGGCACATTTTATTTATTTTATTTACACGGCATAAATATACCATAAACACTAATAATTACATGTCACAAAATCATTAAAAAAAATTTAGTAATATATAACAGTTAATTGTGGTGTTACATTGGGAAGTGACACCAGAGATACATTGACATGCAAAAATCAATAATACAAATAAAATTAATATTGATTAAAAAAAGTTACATAGGTCTGCCACATCTGCATATCTATTAGCAACTTCATGCAACCTATATACAAGCGAGTGTTTCGTATACTCAATCCTGATTTTTGCATTTAAACAGGATTTTAGAAATATTGGCTCTTGTGGGTATATTATATTCAATGAGGCTAATTAAATCAGGACTGCCTATTCTACCATTTACAATTTTGAACATAAATATTAAGTCGGAAATAATTCTTCGATCTGAGAGTCTTAATAAATTTAATTTTTTCATCAAGTAATTTTAATTTATGTTTTTATGGGAATACTGAGTTCAAAATTAATGTGTATGTGGAATTTTTCGATTGAATCTGAATGTATTTTAAAATGGGGAGACCAGATCGGGGAGTTGTATTCGACATGATTACGTAGATCTAAGGATGTATACAAAAAAAATTATATTGAAAGTTGAAATATTCCTAAAAGCTCTGGAATTTCGAAGAATGGAAGCAAAGCATTTTAGTGCCAGATACTTTTAAACCTCCCTCTTCCTTCCTTTCCCTCCCACTCCCTTCTGATTCACAACATGCCACAAGTGAGGATAACAAAGTCGCACTGGCGTCGGGCAGTTGGTATTCTTGCGTAAAAGTGTATTTTATTATATAGTTAGGCGCAATAGGTACTAATAAAAAAGTTAATAAATTACACGTTTTTTGAAGTTTTGTGAATCGTGCAGTAAATTTGCGTATTTCTTAATTAAAATAACACCAATTAATTATTACACGTTTCACGATCAATTTGCGCTTTGACTTCTCAGATTTATTGGTCTACCAGTCTGATTAATTACACGAATTACTTTTTTAAATAATAACCTAATACGTAGGTCCTCAATTCTAATATAACAAAAAAATTAATGTGACAAAAGCGATATATCAAACTATAGACCTATTTGTATTATGTCTGCTTTACCCAAACTTTTCGAGTCATTAGTATTAGATACCATTGTAAAACCTATCAACAATTTTATTGTTCCTAACCAACATGGCTTTATCAGAGGTCGATCTACCTTAAGTAATTTAACTATCTATAATAATTACATATCCGAATCCCTTAGTCTGAAACAACAAGTGGATTCTATGTACACCGATTTCAGTAAAGCATTTGATAAGGTTCGACATCACATTCTTATATCCAAACTCCGACTGTTAGGCATCAAAGGAAGTTTATTGACATGGATTATCAGTTACCTCAGTAATAGAGTGCTTAGTGTCAGGATTAATTTTATAGAATCCTATGTATTCGAGGCCACAAGTGGTGTCCCGCAAGGGTCCCACCTCGGCCCAATATTCTTCTTAATATTCATTAATGACATTGTAAACATATTTAAAGATGTACAAGTCCTACTTTTTGCAGATGATCTAAAATTGTTTAAAAGAATACGAAATATATATGATTGCCTAATTTTACAAGCTAATTTAGATGAATTTTTTAAATGGTGCGAACAAAATATGTTATTTTTGAATATTGAGAAATGTCAAGTAATACGATTTTCCAGAACTCATTCTCATATTTTACATGAATATAATTTAAATAATGTTAAATTAACACCAGTATTACAAATTCGCGACTTGGGAGTTATATTCGATTCAAACTTAACATTCACAGCACATATAGATGATATAACTAATAAGGCTTTAAAGATTCTTGGCTTCCTTTGTAGAACCCTAACTGATTTTAAGTCCATGGATTGCATAAAAACACTCTACATTTCATTAGTTAGATGTCAAGTAGAATATAATTCACCTATTTGGTCCCCTTTCTATAAAGTACACTCTAACAAAATAGAACGTGTTCAACACAAATTTCTTAGGTACTTAAATTTCAAACTCAAAATTCCAATAGAAAACATTAATTATTTAAGTTTAATGAATCGACTAAATTTAATTACGCTGTCTGACAGAAGAATTATTTCAGACCTAATTTTATTGTACAGAGTTATGAACAACCTAATTGACAGCCCTGCCATCGTTTCTAGTATTAAACTCCATGTACCGATAAGGAATACTAGACAAAATATAACATTCTTTTGCAACACATACACAACCAACTATCAATCACACTCACTTACCAATAGGATGCATGATTTAGGCAACAAGTTTGGTGGTATTGTAGATATATTCGCTGATTCCCTTTACATTCTAAAATGCAATTTAAACCAACACTTTGTGGAATCCTACAAATTATTGTAACGTGGGTATAATATATTTAACGATTTGATGTGTTATTGTAATGTTTTATATTATATTTTGTTCTATGGTATTGTTAAATATTACATTGTTTAAAATATTTCACAGTTTTAAGCAAGAATATACAAGTGGTTTTTTCTTTAAAAACTACTTGTATATTCTTAAAAGTTTTTTCACTTTTATAACGTTTGATATAAATTCTATGTATGTGTAATCCTCGATATATTAAATATTATTTTATAATCTATGTAAAAGCCCCTACGGGCATATAAGAACAATAAATAAATAAGTATATCTACAGCAGTTATTTGCACGTAATATGTTCGCTCAATTATTTATGGGTTGACCAGCCCATTCAACAAGATATAGGTTCGATAGATCTCTTTTTTCATCATTTGTGGCTTGTTCGTTTCATTTCCTGACATGGATATGGGTCCGGGTACCGCGACCTGTCTGCTCTAGTATCCTTATCAGACATTGTTGTATTATAAAAACATCACATAGCAAAAATACTTTATTTACAAGGGTGCAAAATGTTCGGCATCAAGTCTAGGATTCGTTGAAATTAAAGTTTTTTTATCATATGCATGCTTACTCTGTTTATCTTTATACCTAATATACGTCGGGGAGGTTTTTTCGTGCATTTTCTAACGTATTGGGATTCTTGTTAACCGCTGGCGCTGGAACGTTTTTGGACACATATTGGCCAATTTGCACACACCCTCGAGCGTTTGCTGGCCAAAATGTGACCAATTTAAAGAGATTTAATTTTTTTTTATCGGAATCATTTCAAAAGTTTCCGCGCGTTGTAAAGGTACTAATCGCAAAGATAACTTAGTGTTTTCACATTTTGATAAGAGATGTCTCGCATCTGTTCTGAATTATTTCTTATCAGTATTGCGCAAACCGAAAATACTGATTTTTTTTCTTACGAATAATTTATAATGTGCATAATTTTCGAATGTATATTTACGAATATATCTCTGATTATCAACTAGGCTAAAGACAACATACGTAATTCATAGTACGAGTATCTAATATTCTTCAATTTTAAAGTAAATAATACGCAGAATTCAAGCGTTTATAAATTTAATGATTTTTTATAATTTTTGTTTTACCTAATCTTAATTTAAGTATAGGAGCAATCAATGACTCTTTAACACTTTAAACTGTATGTATGTCTCCGTGTTAAAATTTTTTAATGATTTTTTATATGAAGGCGGGAAATTTTCAAATCGGACGCTCGACGCGAACGCCCGAGTGGATAATTCTGAGCAAGTAACAACTCACAGTAAGTTGAAATAAATTCAATCCAGGTACGTACAAGAAAGCATTTAAAAATAATTTAGAGCTTATACACAATTAACTTTTTAGTTAAAGTCGCTAAGGTAGTGTGTCAATCTACTGATATAAATTATGTATTCCATGAAAGGAAAATTTATTTTTAAAAATTAAATAAGAAATGGAATGACAAACACGTAAAGAAAAAGAGTTTCATTTGTGACCTTTAATATTCTTTTTGAAAATAATCTAAAAAAAAACTTCCGCCGTTTTTTGTTTTAGCTACTGGTAGGTACTTTAATTAGATAATGAATTATTTTGAGTACATGCTTAGGCGATAAATCACACGGAAATGATTCTATAACCACTGGAGCGATTATGGTCGAAAAATGGACCACTTTTATTTTTCTGCGATTGATAGCGGTCCAAAATTGGACCACATTTTTCTACCATTGGTAAAATATTTATTGTAATTATTTAAAACATTTCCCCGGCCAGCCATTTATTTTGAAACGAAGCTATTGAAACGATTTATCTATTATAACCATAGATGTCGCAAATCCGAACTTCGTAGACTATTTTAGAACAATCAGCTGTTTACGGTTAAAATTAAGTCCTTTTTCCATAGATATGCACCTTTCATTGTTAAGTACCTATACCACAGACAACACACAGAAATCGAAAATATTCTGTGTTGACTTGAAGAAATACCCCTCACTACGGCAGTTTCAAAGTAACAATACGCAGGATTCGCGCGGTTATAAAAATTGGAATGTATGATTTTTTTAATGTTGGCGAAAATTTAAAAAAAATGATCTTCTGGGAAATGGCGAGCAATCGAGGCAAATATATTTATTCGCTTAGTCGCTCCAGTGGATAAGAGTTAAGCAAGGCAATCGATTTTATCGAAATTTGTCAGAATAGTTAAAAGTTCGGTTGCTTGTGTCGCCCTCGTCGATTTTAAATCAATTCCATCAAAAGTTATTGTGCATTGTTACTTAAAATTAATTTGATCCTTATATCTGCTCGTAAAAACTCGAAGTTACAACTTCCCTCCAAAAAAAGGAAAAACTTTTCTTAATTATTCCAGTTTTTACGCAAAAAAATAAAATTACTCTTGTGGATTTACACTTCACTCAGAATGCATTTTAATTTGCATCATGCGAAAATACTCCTTGTTTGAATGCAGCAACGGCGACGGCCTCCGTAGTCCAGTGGGTAAGACTCTTGACTCACAATCCGGAGGTCGCGGGTTCGAACCCGGCATGCGCAAATAAATTTTATTTGATTAATTTGTGTTATTTCACAATTAATTCATTTAAAATAATATATAGTATATTTGCGGCATGCATGTTTGCATTAGTGGAAGATACTCTCAGTATCGCCCTGGTGTAAGACCACCATTCAGAATTGAAACGTTGCTTGAAAATGGCTTTAGCCGTGTTTAGTGACGAGATCTGAATAGCCAGGTACTTCCCAACCTTCCTCTTCCCCACCTCCTTCCCCTCCCCACTACCTTCAGCCTCACAACATACCCCAATCGGGGATGCCATAGTCTCACTGGCTCCAGACGGGAGCTGTTGAGATTCTTGTGCGGTATTCACTGTAAGAAAAAAAAAAGCAACTATTAAAATGTAGTTCAATATTCGATATCAGGCGTTCGATGGGAACAATAATTCCCTATTACATTTCGTCTTGCTGATTATTTCATGGCCAAACAAAGAATCATACTCTAATCCGAATCGAAATGATATAAATAATAATTAGTAATGTTTGTCTAGCTTGATGCCCGTCGATAATGGAGCCGCCCGCGCCCCGCAACTTCAACTGGGAATTCGTGCATAACTAATTATATTTAAAGTTTTTAGAGCGTTTAATAGGCCGTGGCTGGCTTCAGAGTAGTAAGTAGAAAAAGATATAGAAGATAGTAGACAGTGTAGACACAAATAGACGAGTGGAATAATCATCGTGTAAGGAGTGTGCAGATCAGGGATGGCACTATCATGAAAATGTTGCTAGATGTAAATAATAATAATAATATTTGGATGATTTGTATAGCGCCGTTTTTGTGAAAATTCACCTCAAGGGCGCTGTACAAACTTATAATATGTTTCTCTAATCTAACTTCTAACTACAAACTGGACAAACCATTATAGCAACTTATGGCTAAAAATTGTATCCACCGGTTCATCGATCACCGATACGAAATTATTATCAAACAGTATTAATAGCCTTGCGTCTGCCGTACACACTTGATTCACAAATATGTAGATACACACGGAAGTGCTGTCATCTATATTATTAATACCTACACTAAAAAAGGTACTTTTGTAAAACTCTATTTAATGTAAGTACTACGGATTAATAGAATTTAAGTATCTCTCCGGATATGGAAAGATTGACGGTATTACTTAGAGTTGTGAATAATAGTATCACGCGGCTATATATTATATGTGACGTCTTTGCCTGTTACGGTTACTTTGTCCCGGCGACTAGCTGTCAGTGGATCACCCATGGAACCGGCTATTCTTGGAACCAGTTCCCATCGGATTTATAAAATGGTCACCAACACTCAAACTGGGAGAAGCCGAACTAAAATCCGCCCGCAGGACCTAGCAGCAAAAACCTGCGGAGCGGGTGTTTAACTGCTAATGTACAATGATTTGACCAATGAAGGTGATTCTGCGTAAAATCAGTGTGAACAACTGTACAGGCAGAAAATACACAGAACCATACTTACCTATAAACACAATGTTTGCACAAAGTGCTTGAAAATTAGAAAACCTTCGGTTAAAAATTACTTATTATTTATATTGGTCTATTTTATTAAATTTATAGGTTTTCCTATTATTTCAACATTATTTCAACGATAAATATATTTTTTAAAGATTATATATGGGAGAGAACCCGTTAAAAACAAAGTTAAAAAAATATTATAATCTATTTTCAAATGTCTTTTAAAACTTAAAAAATGGTTTGACTGAGGATTGAACCTTCTTACCCAGGAACTGGAGTCGACAACTCTTCCAACCGAGCCAAATTCCGATTGTATAAATAAACTGTAATGTCGTAATGTAATAAATATATTAACTGCTGTAATGTAGTCGAATTTCAGAGAAATGCATATATGTTCGCGTATATGTGCGTGATTGCCACCAAAACTTGAGAGAATACATTGTCATCGACAAGTCTTGTCGATTATAGACTCTACTTGCTGAGTCTCAACTCGATCAGATGTCCGGAAGTGGATTATACATTCACATTTAAAAATACATGTATATAGTAGCTAGGTATTTGCGACATGTTTAAAAATGATAGATTGAGTTCCTATTGGCCCACGTTCATAATAGAAAAGTTGCTTGGAACGACTTTGGCCAGGTAGGTACATCCCCACATTCCTCTTCCCCGTCTCCTTCTCATACTCGTTCCCTTCTGCTTCAAAACATAACGCTAATAGCGGATATCATAGTCCCACTGGCTACGGGAAGTTGGGACTCTTGTGCGGTATTCACTAGGAAAAAGGAAATATCATATTTCTACAGTTATTTCCCTAATTTATTGTAAGGTTAGAAAGTGTAGATTTTGCATTTTACAATGTTAAATTATATTATTATTAATGCAATCGTTGTTACCTACCGACCTATTAACTGAAATTATTAACAAATTATTAACTGAAAAAAGATAGCTAACTTTACTATCGTACTTTATCATTTTAAACTTTGTTCGATTATTTTTCAAATTCTCGCGATAATATCGATCCCGAAGTCATGCATGTCGATCCGACATCGCCATCCCTACACCATGGAATTTGCGACCTTGACACGCTGTCCTTGCCTCGCAACAATGCGACTTACGACCTTCGGAAACTTGAACCAGTTTACCATAGACACACACCACATTTGAATATAGAGTCCCTGTTGTTTTTTTTCTGACATCAGATGACGTTAGATGTCTAATAGCGGATATAACATAATAATAACATGGAAACGTGTCATTAATTTGATTTTTTTTGTAAGTCACGTCATATTTTTTCAGAACAATTTTAGACATTCGAGGCAACCTTTTATAGAATATTAATATCTTATTAAAGTGTTGCCATAACACAAAATTTGTAACATGATTGAACATTATTATTATAATGGTGTTAGGTGTTGCCACGAACTACATTTTTTTGTTTGTTTTTATTTATTGCAAATGTGATTTTATAAAATTGAAATCAGGATTGAAATGTTGTGCACGCTTTTACAACAGGCATATTCATTATTATCTGTGCGTACACAATTCATAAAAAATCTATTTAATGTTATTATTATTTAACCTTTTTCTTTTTTTGCGTTGATGTGTGTTGTTCGCAATATGTCAACATTTCTCTGGGTTCAAATTCCCTCAATTTGGAAGGCGGGTATGGGCAAGTTTTTTTTTAAAGAAATTAAATAAAGAAAGTTCTAGGAAGAAAAGGGGTTTGAGAGGTGTGTATCCCTTCCATTGATTAATAGGGAACTCCAGTCCAATTTTTTAAATTTTTTTTATGAATAATGACGTTCTAACTTAAATAACTGCATTTTTATTTTTTACTTTTAGAGTTAGTTTTAATAGTTAAAATAATTGTCAAAGTTTGAATTTTTCAAGATCCCCGAAAACCACCGTATGTATGGTGAATCGTGTGATGTCATCTCTCCTGAAAAATTTGTATAGGATCGGACAATCAGCTGATCAACTGCCGCTTTGAATTCCGTTGTTCGAAGTATTCTTCCTAGAAGTAGCATTACTATTTTTTTTCAGTAGTTTTTGAATATTTTCAATAATTGAGATAAACTAATAAGAGATACTTTATTAGTTTATTTTAGAAACATTATTAAGGCCTAAATAATGTTTCAATAAACACCACAACTAAATCTCTATAAACAGTATGTAAATAAACGAATAAATTAATACGATGGGTTGGGTCATATCAAAATTCCCATACAATGACTTTACGGTGACGTCACGACACGTCCAACAGTGACGTCATCACAAAATTTTTTTTTACGCCCCGATTAAAAATTGACTTTTTAATAATATTTTAAAAACTCTGCGTTTAATATTATTTAATGAAACTTATATATTCAGAATCAGCGTTCATTGGTCTATATGAACATATTTTTTTAAAGCCATAATATTTTTCACTGGAGTTCCTTATTCTCATCGTATAATCCTCGATTCATGAATATGTCGTGTCTTCTGCGCCGTAGGAGGGAGGCAAAGCTGTGAACGCGCTGCAATAGCAAGGTAGCTCAATATATTCTGTATGCGTTATAATAATATGTGGTGCACTCATAGTGCCATTGTACCCTCTTACATAATAGTGTAGTCCAAACCTAGCCATAAAATATGTTCGTACAGCAAAATATTTCATTCTCTCTGATAATAATTCTTTAGATATTATCTGCGGAATTAAGAATCTACTACATACCTACGATTAATTTAACGATCATTTTATATAAATTGACTTCATAATCGTAATTTAAAATGAAATATGGGATACAATTAATCTGATTACAGTTTCTCTCCAAATGTTACACAATGCGAATTCTTTAAACAAATTTATTTGTGCGTATTATGAAAATTCATGAATAAAATCGCAATGGAATGTGAAACTAAATTTGGGTAACTTCTTTTATAAAGCATGAAATGATTAGGTAGATAGATGTAAGAACGAGAGTGGGAAGCTTTTCTTCATGCTTACTGTCGGTAGTAAACCGTATACTACGGCTGGACTGTGTATATTTGAGAAATATTGTAGATATTTCAATGGTATCTTAGCTCCCCGTAAAATGAGGTGTGGCTAACAACTTCTGATTGCCAAAACGCGGTTAACAATATATCACACACATTTTATTGTCAAAAGAGAAAAGAGACGTGTACGTGTAAAAAATGTGTAATTGATTGAAACACACCTTTTCAACTGTTGATATTTTTACTGCGAAAGTAGAATAGTAAGATCGGTGTAAGAATTAATCCTTACCTACGAACAGTACCTACAAAGCGTCACGTTGGCCGCATTGGCTGCTTCGATTATGAGCTCACTTTTCAAGGTTCCTATTGGTTGAGATTGTGTGGGTGAAGGTTTCACTTCTACCGCGTGTGAACTGCACTCGTTTTTTTTAACTCGGAGGCAGAGCGGTCAAATCCTTGGCTATGAATTCAGTCTAATTCAGAGGGCATGGGTTCATATCTTTACCTGGTCGGGTGGTTAGTTAAAAACAATTTTTATGGAGTTTTTCACAGATGTATTTGTATAGTAACTTATCTTTTATTTACACTTGGAGAGTTTACGTAAAATAATTTTTAGTCACCATTGAATTGGTGATATTAAAATGACTTTTGGTTTAGATAAATGTAAAACGATCCATATAGAGAAAGGCAAAATTGTAGATGGAGACGAGGGTATATTTAGAAATTTCAAAATTAAAAGTATGAAAGGGTATGAGGTTTATAAATATTTAGGATACCCGCAATCGAAAAGATTAGATCACACTAGTATTAAAAATGATATTAGGATTAAATTTCAAACTAGGATCAGAAAATTTTTAAAATGCAATATATCTGCTAAAAATTTAGTAAAAGCAATAAATACTTGGGCAATACCTCTATTAACGTACTCATTTGGCATAATTAAATGGTCCAATACAGATTTAGATAGTTTAGAACGATTAATTAGAACTACGTTAACAAAGTTTAATTGCCATCATCCAAATTCAGCTATAGAACGAATTAATTTACCTAGAAATTTAGGAGGTAGAGGTGTAGTCAAAATAACATCTTTGAAACACGATCAGGTAGAAATGCTTAGAATTTTTTTCCATAGGAAAGCTAATAGCTCAGAAATGCACAAAATAATTTGCAAGGCAGATATAAACATAACACCTTTATATCTATATGACGAGAATGCCAACATTCTTATAAATACTAACCAGGAATTATTAGATTCCTGGTCAAATAAAATTATTCATGCAAAACACTTCAATTATCTCAACCAAACGTATGTTGACAAACTTTCGTCAAACAAATGGATGAGTATTGGAGAGTTGAGCGCAGAAATATAAGGATTTATGCTTGCCATTCAAGATAGAGTCATTAATACTAAAAATTATAGGAAGCATATAATCAAAGATATAAATCAAATTGATGATTTATGTAGAAAATGTTTGGCTTTTCCGGAAACTATAGAACATATTATATCGGGATGTTCTATATTAGCGCCGTCCGAGTATACATTTAGGCACAATCTGAATGGCAAACTACCCAACCATTCTCTTCTTCATATTCATTAATCTCCCCTCCGTCTGCTCATCTATTCAACATTTCTCAAATTAAAGATGCCATAGTGCCACTGACTTCGGGCAGATTGGACATGTGCAGCAGGCACCAATGCCATTAAAAATTATGAAAAAAACTGTAATAGAACCGATAAACTCCGGAGACAGAGCCAATATTTGAAACCTTGACTCTAGTGACCCCGATTGCAAAAAATCCTCGAAAATTTCACCCATGTATGTTATTTTGGGTAGCCCCAGGTTGGGCGCCAATTTTACCGCTTGTAGACAGATGACACAGCATTATCATGAGATTCTTAGAAATTCCAGAGGTTTCAAGAATATTTCAACTTTAAAAATTTTGTATACATCCTTAGTACGTAGTCGAAGTAACTCCTCGATCTGGTCCCCCCATTTTAAAATACATTCAGATTCAATCGAAAAAATTCAACACAAATTCTTAAGACATATTAATTTTAACCTCGGTATTCCCATTGAAAACATAAATTATAATTACTTGATGAAAGAATTAAATTTACTAAGACTGTCAGATCGAAGAATTATATCAGACTTAATATTAATGTTCAAAATTGTAAATGGTAGAATAGACAGTCCTGATCTAACTAAGCTCATTGAATTTCATATTCCCACGAGAACCACTCGTTCTAAAATCCTTTTTAAATGTAACAATAATCGGACTGAGTATACGAAACACTCACTTTTACCTAGGTTGCATGAAGTTACTAATAGATATGCAGATGTGATAGATCTATTTAACTGCACGGAACAGAGGTACAAGACGGCTATGCTATCATATTTTTTTAGTCACTATTAATTTTATTTCTATTATAGATTTTTGCATGTAAATGTATCTCTGGTGTCACTTCCCAATGTATCGTCACAATTAACTGTTATACATACACTGTTTTACCATTACTAATATTTTGAATATGAATTTGTGACATGTAATTAATGTTTATGGCATACTTATGCCGTTTGTAATTTAAATAAATAATGGCTCTAAAATATCTCTCTAGAGCCCATCATCGCACAGCATTGCTGTGTCAGAATCTGACACAGCAATGCTGTGCGATGATGGGCTGATGGACATCTGATGTCACCTTGTTATTTTGAGGGGTCAAAATGGCGCCCAACCAGAATTGTGATAATGAACTCTAAAGTATCTTTCTAGAGAGGCCATTATCGCATGGGGCAATGCTGTGTAACTTGTCACCTTGTTATTTTAAGGGGTCGATTAGTTTCTGCGATTAAGGCCTCGTAGAGATTTCTCCCGGAGACAGCAATGGGTGGCGTCCGTCATTCTTTATATCGGTTGTTGCGCATTCGCTGACCAAACCGACAACAAACAACAAAGCTTATCATTTCACTTTCGTTTTCGTGTAGGTAGATCACAATCGGCTATTTATATGCGTTTTAATGATGGATGTTGGATGATGTTACGCGATAAAGATATGTGGGATGTAAATTTATGCAGAAAGAAAATCCAATGTTTGTAAAAATACGTGATGTTATTCAATCGCATCCAAGTTAATCTTGATTGCTGAGGTATTTTTAATGAAATAATTGTGAAGGTTCACGGGTTATAAATGAACGTTGGCCTATCAAAGTATTTTCGTGATTCTTGACTTGTCACTTCTACTTTCTTATGTTTTTATCTCTGATTTTGTCTTTGTTTTCGTTTAACTTATAATTTACGCTTATTTTAAATTTCGTGTTATTTAATGTAAATTGAACGCAAATCCCTTTTGTGTTCAATTTACGGTTTTGTGAAAATTGGTTGTAATATATTACATATAAAAGGAGCGGGCTGGCAAGCGGCGGTGTGATTTGATATGTATGCAAATTTACAGATGGCGTTGGTTATAAAGGTTGGTTAATGGCGTTGTCAGTAGATGGCGTTGTGTTTCGTTAGCCACAGCAACGTATGTTCGGGTCTACTAGTAATTGAATAAATAAATAAAACGAAGTACCTATATGTTGATATTTAGTCCTAAGACAGGATTTTCAAAATCTTTTTTAACATCAGAATGATACGAGGTGGGTTAAATGTAAATTATCAATGGCCTAAGACATGTTGATGGCCTAATGATGTTAATGGCCTAAGACTTGTTGATGATTGGATGTGAATTGTCAATAGCTTAAGACATGTTAATGATTGGATGTAAATTGTCAATGGCCTAAGATATGTTGATAAATGGATGTGAATTTTCGATGGCCTAAGACATGTTGACGGTTGAATATAAATTGCCAATGGCCCAAGTAGGCCTTATGTAGTTTAGTGGTAGGGAGAGATGGCGGGAGGGGAGGAGAATCCGGGAGGGGAGAGGGGAATGAGGTAGAGGGGAGGGGTTCACGGGAGGTGGAAAGAGCTTGGGGAGAAGGCGGCGAAGGTGGAATGGGGATGCAGGGGGGAAGGGGACGAGGTATGGGAACGGTGGAGTAGAGGGGTAGAGGAGGGAATGTGAAGGAGACATAGTAGTGGTAGGGGATAGTAGGGGTAAATTTGGAAACTCCAAGCTTCTCACACGGATAGCTGTGAGAAATGTGTGTGTTTCATATAGTTTTTTGGAAGCGAGGGAACACATTCGTTCTTTGAGTGGCATTACAACATTGGCATGCTGGATACTCGGTAGTTTTTTTATAAAAAGGAATTAGATCTTTAATTATGTATTTCAATATTTAAATTTCTATATTTTATATTATTTTTAGTATCTACCTTGTTTTACCACTTTTCCAACATCATTTCAAATTTTGCTAAATCGATTTTCTCAATGAACACTTTCCGCGGTTGAATATAAAACCATTCAATTAATACGATATAAAAAGTGGTCAACTTTGATTAATATCACGTGGTTTCCCAACCGCTGCTCCAATCGTCAATCACGTAGTCTTAGATTATTTATTTTCCGAATGAAAGTGACAATCAAAATAAGAAATATAAATACGTTAAATTCCTCCACGTTACTCACGGCCGTTGGTCGATTGGTCAAACTGCCTAAAGAATTCATTGGAAACTCTGAAAATGTCTATTTTTATATCTCCAATGTCGGCGTTTCATTATCACAACTTTCCAATGCCAAAATTGAAGAAAATGAAACCTCCAATGAATCAGCCGATTTCAGCAAAACGCTCTAATTTATTTAAATTGATTAAGTAGTACTATTAAATTGGACCAATAAATAATTTGATTCGGGTATAAAGGGTACATTTTAATTTTCGTGAGTCAGCAAGCTTTTTCCTCTAGAAAAGGGGACATATGTTACAACTCTTCTTTCCAACGAATAAAGCGCTATAATTATACAAGTACCTTCTACTGAATTATTCCTACGAATGGTTACTTAAAAATTTTAAAATCCATTTGTCTGCCGACGTATTGCGGTCCTTTTAAGAAATTTAAAAAAAAATCTGTCCTCGAACATAACATACTCGCACATCGATTCTAGAAGCGATTCTGTTATATCAGTAATTCTAGATTGGCTCCCATAGGCAGGAAGACAAAACAATCCAAGTTGACGATATCTTTTACAGTAACCTTTAGAGGTCCTAGACCAGGAAAGTAAATATTATTTAAAATATGGCAGAGTTCTTGAAAAAAACCCTCATGAGTTTGAAGATGATGGTGACGCCATTCCCTTCTCTTCTAAGTTGCAGGGAGTGACTCGAGGCATGCCCTGCAGGAAGTTCGTTGAATAAAGGATAGAGGGTAAAGCCACGTAAAGTGACCACACTCCACCATTTAGAGAAATCTAAAAATCTCTTGGGTGTCTCTTGATTTATGTTACTTTTCTGCTGGATTGTGCAATTATAACCAATGTGTTGTCTTTTAATCCTTATCTAATGATATTTGTTGTCTCTTGTTCCAGAATGACGAACCTCCGGAGATCACGTACTGCGTGGTGGACCATGCGGGAACCCTGTCCCTGCAGCCCGTCACGCCGGTACTGCCCCAACCCCCGCAAGAGGAACTTGATGCCAAGTTCCTCGAACTGGTGGTGAGTTCAACTTCTATATCATTCTTTGACGTAATAGAAATAGTGTATGAAAGGAAATCAGGATGGACACGATTGAAAACATCTGAGGATAGGTTGATTATCATCCATCCGTTGCCAAGTTCCTCGAGCTAGTGATGAATTTAACTTCTATATCAATACTAGAGACTTCTCTCTATCTTCATATTACACGTATAGTATTACCAGGAGTAGAGGGAAATAATTACATTTGAGGGTAGATTGATCCTGTCCATTGTCCATTTTTTATCCATTTTGATCATAGAGTGGATAAAGACAAGATATAACCGTAGTGCGTTATTTTCAAAATTCTCCCGGCTCAGATGCTATAGATTAGCGTACCTACCCAGTTGAAGAATTTCATGTACTGGAAAATAATTTGCATCTTGTTACAGAGTGGAAGTAGGCACTATCTATATCGCAACAACGATAAGAGACCACCATTCAGAATCGATACGCGTTTATATGGCTTTTTCCTTGATTTGTGATCAGATTTGAACACGCATGTACCTACTCTAACCTAATCATCTCCCTCTTTCCATTTTACTTTTCCATTCCCTTTACCACACCCTTCAGCCTCGCAATATTCCAAAAAATTGAAATTCCATTTTCCCGTTATTTTTCTTTCCAAATCTTTCGAAACACATGTTACAAGCAACGTTCCGATTGCAATGTAGATTATAAATCATCAATTACTGTTCTTATGTAGATTAAAAAAACCTTAATTTTTTGACAAATGGTAATTAAAATATCATTCCAATCACGAATACGATCTTCAATTGCCGCCGATGACTTATTCGGCCTTGGAATTTATATTTAAAAACAAATAAAAACTGTTGTCTGCATAAACAGTTCAATATTTTGCTCACCGGACTGAATAATGTGAATAATCTGCAGAAGAATGCCGGACATTTTAAAATAAACTAACCTGAACATTGAAACTTGGACAAATGATCAGTCAGGCAAAAGTTATATTTTTTTTCTCAAGAACAACACCGGTTTTCAACTTCCCTCACCAAGAATGCAGCATTTGATTGTCTCAACTCTAAACTAAACGAGTCCGATTGTCTTGTGTTTAACAGACGTTTCAAGGTTCTTCCTCAATCATTATTATTAATTTGATGTCGAATGTCGATGACTACCTATTGCTTGTAAGTTCACATTTTGAGGTGCGTACCACGGAGAGGTTTACCTTTTAAAAAAAAGCCTGATAGCATAAAGAGCGATTTAGCTAACTTGTCACGATCTACTTCGAGTTGTTCTAATTGTTATAATTACAGTAATCATGCCAAAACAGACAAACAAATCTAAACCATAAAATTGTTGTTCGGATTTGACATTTTTTTTCTACTTCAGACTAAAAATACTAAGATAGAAAAGAGAGGCGAAATTAGAGCAGGCACAACTGTCTTCCAAACTGGCGACAAAACTCTTTAAAAAGTGTTATGAATTTAATCGAGATATAAATCGCAACAAAAATTAAAATTAAACCCTGCTATCGTATCATAAATATTATTTTTTAATCAAAATTCCTGTTTTAATTTTTTTCTTTCTTAATTAAATGAAAACAAATCACTTTGTGTACACCACGAAGTTGAAGAAGAATCCGTTAGTTTCGAAACGTTTTGATACTTTTGATTAAGTAAGTGGTGTGTGCTATGCGAAGTGGTTTTTTAAATTTTAATTAAAAAGACGTCACAAAGGGAATTTGTGATTATTGAAGAAATTAATTTTTAAAACTTAAATTCGCTAAATTCCACACAAAGAACATCTCACTATTTTCCGGCTACCTCAGAGGGTTAACTATTTTTTTTTTATATTCACAAATTCTGATATCAGGGCGAAGTTTGGTTGAGTAGATAGCGTTTTTATTATAAAATAGAAAAACCGGCTAATTTCGTACCGCCTCAGAATCAATAACTGTTGTGTTCTTATTAGTTGAATTAAATTTTTTTTTATCAAGTTAAAAATTACACAATGAAGCAATTATCGATGCGTAACTGTCTTTGTTTTGTTTTTGTCAGTATCAGAGATGGCGTTGTGTACGGTTTTTTTTTGTGATTTTATTACTTTTCCACTTTCTTACAGGAATTGCATTTCATTTTCTTTATACGTGTCAGAGAGATTTATTATAGTTATTGTATTTTTCCTTTGGTAGACATACGTTCACCGTTTGTCTCATTTTCGACCATTGACATTTAATGTGTAAGAAAGAGGGGCAGCATTACGTGTTTAGGAACAAAAGCAAAACAATCAGCGCATTGACATTTTTGATGTTTTTGAATTTTTGGAATTCACTCACTATTCAATATTATATTTACCACAATATTGCTGCAGCTCTTTAAAAATATGAGAATTCGTTCCATTCAAATTGTATGAGGATATCAATTTTCTTTTATTTCGCGAATTTTTCCATTGTTTTAATAGCTATTCAGCTATTTGGGGCGGAGAAAAAATCCAACAAATCAAAGATCATAAAAATCGGTCTCTCCGTTCCTGAGTTGTGAATGGTGTAACTAACCAGACTTTGTTTTATATATTACTAGCTGACCCGACGAACTTCGTACCGCCTCAGAATCATCTGTTGAATTAAATTCAGTTTTTTTATTAAGTTAAAAATTACGCAATGAAGCAAATATCAATGCGCAACTGTCCGTGTTTTGTTTTTGTCAGTATCAGAGATGGCGTTGTGTACGGATTTATATTTTTGTGATTTTCTTACTTTTACAATTACTTACGGGAATTCGGGAGGCGGATACGGGTGCCGCCGCCCCGGGAACCATTTATTGAATAACCAACACCTCTGCCATAGATCACCCCAAGTGATTCGCTACTTTTTGTGATTTAGCAAGTTGTGCCCGGGTTCATGAGGTGACTTATGTCCGGGTCTTGGCAGTTGATGCGCCTGCCCACCTGCTGCGTGGCGGGCCGGATCGAGAGAGACTGGTTGAGGGAGGTCTTTTGACCTTTCCAGCCGGACTCTCTCGACCCATTGCCTTGCACCACAGTTGGAGGGATGGATTCATACATCCGTCACTCCCGGACACACTAACCCCCAGATTCCTACCCACTCCTCATATATTTTTCCTTCCCAGAACTTTCTATCCTCCCCATTCCTTAAAAAGATCCTCCACACAGCATCCCCTAAGATGACATAGGTCCTGAGAGAAATTATTTTCCTCAGGGCCTCCTGTGTGGAGCCTATGTAAAAAAATGCGTTTCATTTCAGAGACTTATTATAATTATTGTATTTTTCCTTTTGAGGTGTGCAGACATACGTTCACCATTTGTCTCATTTTCGACTATTGACATTGAGTGTGTAAGAAAGAAGGGCAGCATTATATGATTAAAAATAAATGCACAACAATCAACGCATTGACATTTGACGTTTTTGAATGTTTTGGAATTCACGCACAGTTCAATATTATACACCTCACAATATTGCTGCAGTTCTTTCAAAATAGGAGAATTCGTTCCATAAAAATGTATGGGGAAAATAATTTTCTTTATAACTATTTATTTCGTTAACTTTTGTGATGTTTTAATAGTATTATCCTATCCGGGGCGGAGACAAATCCAACAAATCAAAGATCATCAAAATCAGCCCAGCCGTTCTCGAGTTATAAATAGTGTAACTAACCCAACTGTGTTTTATATTTTAAGATTATAAATTATCCTACATATTTCATACGATAATATATTTAAAAAATTGGATGTAATATTTAATGCTAAAGCTATATAAAGCTCAAATCGAATAAATGTTATACAACAAAATCGACTTCAGATGTGATGTAGATTTACCGGTTTCTCGTCTGTACTTTTCCGGACACCATGTATACTGATGGTAATATTTGAATGTCTCTTATTTTGAATCGAACATTCATTGAACTGTAAATATGAACTAATGTTTAAAAAAAATGATGATTGATTCGCGTAACGTCCTCCCTGATGGCGTGTATTCATTCATTCCCAAGTAATTTCCAACTGTCAGAGATACGCTGGAAAGTGATTAATGTCTCACTTTACCGGATTTTAATTATCAAAAGGAATAGCCAGAGGCCATTCAATATTATTATCGCAGATCGCAGTTGGCTCTAAAGGGGACGAGTCACTTATTCAAATAAGGCCCTTCACCTGAACCTAAGAGGTCTGTTAGGGAGGACGGGTTGAGGTGATCCACTAGTCCTAGAAAATTTTGAAATCTGAATCCCCGCTTCTTTTTGGGAGGGATTAAAAAATACTTGACAAGATGCTTTTGGAAAGGTTGGAGAAGTTATTTAAGAGTTGTTTTTATAGGTTGATTTCGTAAAGGCCTTTAAAAATATTAACTCCCCTTTTACACATTATTTATTATAATAACATGGAAATTTAAAATCGATTTCACAGAACAAAGCGACGTGGAGTCTAAGGACGTCGTCAGTTCACCACCAAAATGGGACGTTAACTGATACAAAATAGACATAGTCGTTATGCGGACCCGATAAGGCTTAATTCTCAATTCCAAATTCGTTGAAAGCCGCCCATTTTGATTCATGCCGAAAAAACGGCGCCGCGGCATTGCAGTGTTTTGTTTTATTTTGTGAAATTCTGGCACAAATATTAAAATGCTTTCCGTTCATTTTCTAAAGAACTTAATTTAACATATTATACAGGCCTATAAAAAATACTTTCAAGGGCGAAATCTCCTTCTAATGAACAACTTTAACCGAAAATTTGTTCATTAGAAGGAGATTTCGCTCTTGAAAGTATAGGGTGAAATCTCCTTCTAATGAACAAATTTAACCGAAAAGTTGTTCATTAGAAGGAGATTTCGCTCTTGAAAATACTTTCTATAGGCCTGATACTTTATTTTTTTCCAGACTTACAAATAGACTCATTAAAAAAATATTCGATTATTTCTAAGACCAAGATGTGTTCTACTCGCAGTATTTAATTGAAGCATCTATAATATTTTAAGGGATTAAATTTTCAAACCAAAAACACATTCTTTTGAATGATTTGCATACAAAATGCTGTGTTATTATTGCCCGTTGCATATATAAACCGATAGTTTTTCTCTGTACGCCGAATCCCTTAGAAGTGGCCAATATTAGCGCGAAGTCTTCAAACTAATACTTCTCAAATTGATGTTTTTGAGTCTCAAGGAAAGAAGCGAAATAGGAAATGAATAGAGGGTGGGTAATTTACTTATTTGGTTCTACTTTATTATAAGACAAAAAAGTGATCCATTTTACGTAAATTTTTGGTTGTCGTATAAACTTAAACAATAACAAAAGATTAATATAGCATTGAAGAAGACACAAATCTAAATGGTACAAATCTAAATGTAACAAACAAAGAAAAATAAAAAAGGTAACGGTCGCAATTGGTAATAGGTGTAGAAGTAATGCTGTCCCCAAAGATAATAGTGCACGATTAATAAAATCGGACTTTTATTCGAGACACTATCTAAGTTACAAACAAATTCGTTAAGAACTTTGTAATCATCTAAAAAAATATGGGAAAAAATTTAGTTGATGACATTGTTAATTTTGAATTTGAAATATGAGATCGACAAAAATGACTAGGTAAAATAAATAGGTCCCAATCCCGAGATAGTTAATGCTCTGTGTTCATTCAGTAAGACAAGAGATCCTGTGTTCGATTCCAAGCTGCGGCCGTTACCTTTTATTATTCTGTGTCGTTATCTGTTATCTGTTTCATGTATATTTTAAATGTATTAGTATTATCTTCTTATTTATTGTTATATTACATTAATGGGCATAGCAATAACTGAATTTTTTCAGGTGTAGCAAAGTTTACAAGCTTTTGAAGTTGACAACGGCGATGGCCCGGCCCTTTGGATGTGGGCCGGCCCTAGCAGACCTGTACTGCAATGACTATCACCGTAAGGTGGTGATTTATCACGAAGAAACTAGGCGAATCAGTACCTACTTACAACGAAATTGAATCCAATCGATAATAGTCGCCATATGGGTTAGGTACCTTGAAGGTACATATTCATCAGGTGTCGATGAGGCAACCGCATTATTTAACTGTACTTAGTTAAATGATGCGGTAAATGGGTAGAGAGATGCTGTCATGCAATCTGTAAATAATAATTAAATGTAGACAATATTAGCGAAACTCAATCGAAAATCTGATAACAGAAAAACCAGAAAAAGATATGGTCACATCTAGGATACGAACCCAGGACCTACGCCTTCCGGGAGCTCTACCAACTGAACTTACAGTTAAATCTTATTAATATTATAAAGTAGAACATTTGGATGTATGTTTGTTACTCTTTCACGCAAAAACTACTGAATGGATTTTAATGAAACTTTACAATAACATATATAAGCTCTGGCATTATGAAATTTGTTTAAAAATTGCAATAGGTGGCACGCGAGCTGTTTGGAAATTGAATGTTCTGGGAATGAATGCATGGAATGCGGAAGGGGGAGGAGAATCCGGGAGAGGGGAGGGGAATTCGGGAGGGGGATTCGCGGGTGGGGGGAGGTGAATACGGGATGAGGGAGGAAAACCTGGGAGGGGGGAGGAGAACTCGGGAGTAGGGTTCGCGGGACGGGGGAAGGGGGGAGTGGAGTGGGGAGAGGGAAGGTGGAGTAGGAACGCGAGAGGGGAAGGGGACGCGGAAGAGGAAAGCGAGGTGAAAGGGGAACGGGATGAATGGGAAAGGACACGCAGGGAGAAACAATTTCTTTATTAAATGGAACGCATGCCGGGAACCAGCTAGTATTCAATAAAGTATTCTCAAATATTTTTAAATCCCTCCCAAAGAGGCGGGGATTCCGATTTCGAATTTTTCAAGGACTAGTGGATCACCTTCAATCGCCAAATTCATTTTACACAAACAACGCGCTATATACTATGGTATTTCTCGTTATCTAAGCTTGGGTATTTCTAAAAACAAATCGTAAACAAATATACTTTGGGTACGGAGTACCCACTTACCTGACATTAACATTAATCTATTTCAATTAGGTCGGAATGTGGACTGAGAATACAAGTCTATTTATAACATTATAGCAGGCAAGCATTTTTAAATAGGCAGTCCGTGTAATCTTTTCAAGTTTTGGTGAGCCGAAATTCTCATGGCGCTAAAATGGAAGTACATAATGTAATGGCATCTATTTGTCACACTGAGTAGTTGGGCTATCTGGTACCACGGCAGGCACTCTTTAAATGAGAAGTTAACCTACTTCTTGTTTTAAAAAAGGTAAAACCTTATTAGGTGTTTACAGTGGCGAATCTAGCTTTTTTGGACGATGGGTAGAACCTTGTTTATCGTCCTTTTAATTTGGTTTTGTAAATAATTTTGAATAATTGTACATCGGCGGATATCTTTCATCTTTTATCTATAAAGTGAGTGTCTCTGACGGTGTGGCTTCGTTTTTGTATGCATAAATACGGTTTTATTTCGATAAGGATGAAATTTTGCACACTTGACCTTCAAATCAAGAGAAAGGTCACTGTTTACGCGATATTTCGAAAAACCACCTCCATTCCCTTTTTCTATCCCGCAAAATTTTGGTATTTCTTGATGAAATTTTGCACATTAGACATTCAAAATAAGAGGAAAATTCCTGTCCACATCTGATTTCAAAAAACTTTGCCTAAATCCTGGGAACGCCGCCGCCGGGGACTTCTGCTAGTAACGTAGAACAAAGAATAATACAAAAAGTGATGTGGACATGTTTAGGGATCCAAATATAGGAATTTTGGACTATATTTCTATACTTAACTGTGTTTTCGAAAATATAATGGGATAGGCACTTTAATATTATCACAGAATGGCGACGGTACAAAAAAGGGAATAAACATACGTTCCTTATCACAATAATGCTGCAGCTCTTTCTTACACATTAAATAATGGTGAGACAAAAGATGAGGCGCACAATGTACGTGTGTCTGTTTCCTCTTAGCAGGGGTGCTCGCGTTCATGGGGTGAGGTTTGTCTCAGTCTTGGTGGCGAATGCCTTTGCCCACCTAATGCGTGGCGAGTCGGATTGGGTGAGACTGATTGAGGGTGACTTTTGATTTCTTCACCCGGACTCTCTCGACCCTTGCACCTCAGTGGAAGAAATCGATTCATACGTCCGTCGCTCCTGGACACACTGACCCCCAGATTCCTAACCAACCCTCATACATTTTTCCTTCCCAGAGCTTCCTCCCCTGTGCAACTTTCAGGAAGCCAGAGCTTACAGTTCAGAGCTTTTCTACTTACAAATTAAGGTTTTGGCATTTGGTGTCATTTAAATGTACTCGTAATTGTAAACCAAAAATTAGCATTTCACTTACCTAGTGGGCCAATTCGCCCCTGGGAAATAAATATTTTTAAAATTCTAGAAAATTCTAACCGTGTAAAACGTAGAAAAAAAAATGACGTTAATTATTTATCATCTGATGACGGATAGATGGCGTGATATGGCGGTCAAATTATCCATCCGTCATTAACAAGATGACAAGTACGGGTGAAGTTCTTGGCTGCCTGCGTGACCAGCTAATTACCGGTTTTAGTATCAAAAGGTTGTTTCAACTGTCATTAATTTGTTACCGTCCGAAGAAAATAGGTTAGAACTATAACATACTTCTTTAGCAACGTTGTGATTTGAAAAATAGCGATACTAAAAAGAGACAAACACGTACATCTGAGCGAGTGTGAGAATGAGATAGCAACATTGGATAGTACGATAAATCCACAGTCCCACTGGTGTAGTGATATTGTTACGCTGTAATTAAGCGTTGAGTATAATACTGTATGGTCTATGTTTTCACCACGAACTTTACGGTTTTACCGAGCGCCAAAATACTGCTTTGTGCAGAATTATGCCCGTGGTGAAATAAAAACATGAAACTACATCTCAGGAGGGGGCATAGGTATGTGATCTCCAGCGTGTTAGGGTATTAAATAAATACAAGTATCTCATTTCCAATTTAAATGTTAAAGAACTTTTATATTATTTTAATAATATCAGGTACAATAAAACGTAAAGTGACTCTACTCACCCTCAGGGACCGATTGAGGTTATACTATCTAGCTAATTCACTATATTCCTAACCGAACCGCGTCTCGTAGTTCGCCACAGGATGATGGGCAGGACCTCCAGCCGACCCTCATCTCGGCCAGTCCGCAACAGGATAATCGGCAGGACCTCCAGCCGATTCTCGTCTCCACAGATCGCATCAGGTTAAACGGCCAGTTCGCAACAGGATGATTGGCAAGACAGGGCTCTCAGCAAAGCCAGGGCTCCAAGAGAAGTGGAACTCCAAGGGAACGATGTTACGGGGCTTACGTAGCAAGCCAGCGGGACCGTTAGTATTCCCGCACGTGCATTTTCTCTCATACAAGCCGGTGAGCGGAATTATTCTTCTCCACGCGTTTAAATAGGCATTCTTATTGTCGGCACCCGACAAGTACATACCGGCGCGTCTCGTGTGGCGAAAATACTCATCCCGATCGCCTTGATAACTTTACGGTAAACTTCTCGTAATATAAGAACTACCGCGGAGAGCAATCTCGCGACATTATTCGATAAAACTTTGGTGCACTTTCGCATCCTGAATCAGAGATCGTTCCACATTAATTATTACGTGCCAATCGACTGAAATTTAAATCTTCGTCCCTTTTAATAACTTAATACTATACGACTGTCACAGCCATGATCTGGCCCAAAAGATCATGCCGGCGAGAGTGGGTTCCATTGCCGGACCCGGAAAAGAAAAGAAACTCCCCCTTCCATAACGACTTGTGTTGCCAGTCCTCCTGTTGTAACTATCAACAATTAATTCACTCAATAGTTCGTGCCGCTAGGTTCGACGTTATAAAGCAGTGTTCATATTTTAAAATAAGAAAAGGTAATGATTTCAGCACTGCTTCATAACAATATAAAGCGCCTGACGAACCTCTGCAGACAATCTTAAGAAATAAAATAAAATGTATCTCGGAATAAGAAAAAACAAATACTAATAAGAGGACCAAATGTATAGGAAAAGGTGCACTGGAGTTCGATGACAAGAATATGAAAAAAATCATCCTTCACATTGATAAAAAAAGTTTTTAGTTTTCTGAAGGATTCACTTCTACCGCGTGTGAACTGAACACATGATTTTTTCTCTATTTCTCTTGGGGCCTTCTATGGAATAAGAATCAAGAAGAGACGAGAACATTCAAGAAGAGATAATCAAAACCAAGACAAGACAAGCAAAGACGGGAAGAGACAAGAAGAGTCGAGAATTGATATGTCCACTTAATACATACAGCTATATGTTTCATGTAATGCGTATCATTCCCGCAATGAGTTTATTAACTCTTGGGAGTACAATGCTTTATATAATATACTATATTCTGTATTGTATTTTAATAAATAAATAAAATAAAATAAAATAAATAAAATTTCAAGAAGAAGAAAGAAGACCCAAGAAGAGACAATCCGAGTAGAGACGGGGAGATCCCAAAAAAGACAAGAAGAATTAAGAAAAAGCGAGAGACAAAAGCCAAGAAGAGGCAAGAAGAGTTAAGCAGTACCAAGAACAGTCAAGAAGATCCAAGAAGATGCAAGAAGAAACAAAAAGATCTAAGAAGAGACAAGAAGAGGCAAGAAGAAGAAAGCCATAAAGAAGGGGGAAAAATATATATATATGTATATTCTCAATCCATTCCTTTGTTCCTGCCCATCCTAAATTCCAATATTGGCTTATTAGGTTGCCATGAATACCAGTCGATTAAACTCCATCCTCCTTTCTATCCTCATAGCACGTGTTTCTAGTCCTAACAAAATGGGTGCCCCCTGGTGAACCGGTCTCACCGAGACAGGAGTGCTCCAATCTCCAGGAGTGGTACAATCGTACCGTATCGTATCGTATTTATCTTAGGGCCTTCTATGTCACGTCATGTTGGAGATGTTGTGAGCCGCGAAGAGGGTATTTTAGAGGGTATAGTGTAAAGAGGGAAGAGACGTAGAGGCCGGCAAATAATTCCATAGCCGAGTCGCAGAAGCAACCCGTTCTTACGTGATAATTATTGTAACCTTTTACACATGACAGGCGCACGTTTGGCGTGTTTCCCGGCTGTGATCCGGTGCTGAAGGGATCAATGACGCTATTTCCTCAAAGCATCTTCCATTAAAACACCGATAGAACAAAGATTTTCAATCACATGTCAAACGGACCGTCCGTTCCCGTACGTAGTAACGGATTTTTAAAGTTCTTTAACGCCGTTAGTGATTTGAAATTCGGATGAAACGGAAATGCGTCTGTTCTACACAAATACTCGGTTCTATATAATGCAGTAAATTGGCACCTCGGCGTGGGCGTGACGCTTGACAAGTCTCAGCGGCCAGAGAGACAGACATCAAGCGAACGGAGGTTCAAATCCTATAAAATCCAAAAAAAAACATTTTTATTTTTGTGAAATCATTATCCAATCTAAAAACCATTTTAAAAGAAACAGTCAAAAGAAAATAAAGCGACATCAAGGGACTTTTTAGTTTCACTTCTACCGCGTGTGAATTACACACTCTGATTTTTTTATAATGCGTATCGCACAATCACATATATCATTAAAATCCGGAAGAAGTGGAGAGGCTTTTTCTTCTTTTTTCCACCATCATCAAACTGATATGAATATCAGCTTTAATTTCCGTGTTCATAAACACACTCTTCGCTCTGTATGCTTTCCGTATATCCTCATTTCACTAAATGAGCGTAGATACACAAAAAATGTAAGACGAATTCTCGAAATTGCTCGCCTTTCACGTGCAGAGAAAAGAAATGAAATAATTTTGATTAATCGACCGATAGACGAATTAAACTCTGCTGGCATTAATGCTTTTCGGTTCCGATTAATTGTCAGAATCTCTTGTCAGTTTAGTGTTGTACGTATTTTGGCCGGATGCCGGAGAGATGAATTGATGCTGCGTTTGTTTGGTCACGATCTTGATATCTCCGGTTCCGGAGAAGAACTAGCAATTTGCCGGATGTCTAAAACAACAGAAATACAAAATTGCTAATTTGCTACCCACAATTCTTCAAGCGATCTTTGTCGTTTTTTTTTGATGCGGTGCGGACTCAGATCATAGGATCCAAATACCGCACAATTTTGTATGAACACGTTCTCCTGTGACCTGTGAGATACGATCTAGATCGGTGACCCGATGCCCGCGAGTCCATTTAACATGGCCCGCGAGCGTTTCGTACTTCCCATTTGGTTAAATAAAACTTAAAAAGGTTTGCGGCAAAGAATATTCAACGGTTTCTGTTGTCTTGAAAAATGTGTTGAGCGGAAAATTTCAGTCATTATAAATTTTTTTTAATCAGACGCTCAAAATAGTATATTTTCTTTTTTCACATTAGCTCCACACAGGAGGCCCTGAGGAAAATAATTCCCCTATGCCATTTTTGGGGATGCTGTGTGGAGGGTATTTTAAGGAAAGGAAAGAGTGGAAGTTCTGGGAAGGAATAGGGTATGAGGGGTGGGTAGGAATCTGGGGGTCAGCGTATCCAGGAGTGACGGACGTATGAATCCATCCCTCCCACTCATGTGCAAGGCGATATTCCGCGACCTTCGCTGGAGAAGTCAAAGGGACTCCCTCAACCACTCTCTCCCGATCCGGCCTGCCATGCAGCTGGTGGGCAGACGCATCCGCCGCCAAGACCCGGACAAACCATGAACCCGGACACCACTGCAAGTCACCAAACGTAGCAAATCACTCGGGATGACCTATGGCACACGTGTTGGTTATCCAATAAATGGTATCAAGGAAGAAAAAAGTGCATGATCTGTTAGAGTCACGCACTCTTGATGAACTCCAGTCAGCAGCAGATATGAGTTTGCACAAATGTAAAATGGGGCTGCGATGGTTAGGTAGTCACAGTCACTACAAGCAAAGGTATAGTGATGGAGAATATCATGATGACTCTAATCTCCCTACAACGTCGTAGGTGCCACTTCAGCTCTACAGCGAAGGAAACTCAAGAAGCAAGACTATTATATGGCAAAACCCACGGTCTTTATCTACAAGGTACTGCAGACCAATCAGATTACAATTTAAAAAAGAAACTCCCGAGATAATAAGAAATAAATTTGCATATTGCGATCACTTCCTAAAAAAAAGGTTCTGTTTACCTTCTGAAGTTTTAAGCCTACTAAAAATTCGTCCAACGGTTCTGGAAATTTTTGTGATGATTTAGACTCCAACGACAAGGGATACAAAAAAAAAAAATATATACACCTTTAGCACTTAGATTTTCTACCATTTTTCGATTAAAATATTTGTGTACCTAATTATTGCCCGTCTTTTTGTGTTCATAGATGTGAAATATAATATTTAAAATTAATATTTTTTGAAGAAGAAGATAATAATATTAATCTAAACGAAAATATGAAAGATAACAAGACACACAAAAACAAAAAAAGATAATGGTCGCAGCTGGGACTCGAACCCAAAACCTCTCGTCTATTTTTCTGTGTCTTGTTCTCTTTCATATTTTCGTTTAGATTTTTATTATTATCTTCTTCAATGATATATTACATGATGCGAATAACCTTCGAAAGTTATAAAAAGAGAGTTTTTCTTGTAAAATTTAATATGTTTTATTTGCCTAGATATTTGTATATCTTCAAAATGTATTATTTTGTTATTGTAAATTTCTACGGAAGAGTAAATTAATATTTTTTACTTCAAAATAGATATAATTCATTAATAAAATTAAAAAAACAAAAATTGCATTAATATTTAGTCAGCAAGGAATTAATTCGTGTTTTTTCTTCATTCCGTACACTGTGCGGCGGTACCAATACCCGCCTCCCAAATTTCTTACTATTCTCAGACAAAATTTCGTACCTACCGTGCTTTTCTTGGTGGGATTTATGTTAGATGCATTTTGAAGGTTTTCGCTTTATAAAAAAATAAATAGGTTTGTGACACCACCGACCGTAACCTGAACAACGTCAAGCTGCAGGTACCAACCCTCTGCGGTTCGCGAATAATTTGAAAATGGAAAAATTGGCCCTCAAAAAGGTTGATCATCATTGGTCTGTATTTTGGATAAAGGCAAACTCACTGAATATGAAGATAATTTACACCTTCAAGTAGAAATGCCTTCCATGTAGATTTGAATGCGAACCAATGTCGTCAACCGAATATGTTTGTATGGACAAATCGTTGTCCGGTTTCCTCTTAATGAGTCAATTTAGAGAAACTTTCGAAACCTTAGCAATCTGTGACTAATCTTTTTAATTGGTTAATTTGGCGATAACTTGGCAATTGAGGAGAGGTTATACGTAGGTACTTTGGTACCTACCAGCCTTTTATGACCGGAACGAATTTTTTGAGGATATCTGACCATTTTTTGTCTAATTACTTAATTTAAAAAAATCGCGATTAAAAGCAAGAATTATTGGGAAGATAGAAGGGGAACGCGACAGGGGAAGGGGACGAAGGAAGAAAACGGGGCCCGAACGAGGATTCATGGGGAAGGACACGCATAGAGAAATAATTTCTTTTTGGTGGAATTGCAACGCATGCTGGGTACTCGCTAATGTTTCATGAAAATTGTCAATTAATTGTAAATCCAGCAGATATCATAATTTGGAGACTATCTTTCTCTTAATCTAATTTCGCGTATAATAAATCAAAATAATATAAAATACTAGCTGACCAGGCAACGTTGTTCTGCCATATAAATTATTTCTAGTGAATATTTTGGTTGTTTGACTTGCGCGTGTGTGGATGAAAGTTCGATGAGGCGGACGTAGCGCCATCTGTCATTCAACAACATAAATTATTTCGTTCTGTTCGATATTTGTTCGTACAAAGATACTAAAATCGCGATTAAAAAATGGGAGGTAGTCCAGTCAAGGAAGGAGGTGTAGAGTGCGTAAGCAGGGACTTCAGCGATTCCTTCAGAAACTTGTTTAGGGTGCTTAGGGTGTGAACATACTAAAAGTCCTGACATCTAGGTGGTGAGCTAGGGGGGGGGGGGGGGGGGGGGGGGGAGGTCCCAATTTTCGGCTTTCCGCTTGTATCTCAAAAACGGTGCGTCGCAGAGGAAAATTTTTTGAGAATAAGTAAAAGCTTATAAAATTATCTATAACTTTTATTTATTATGTAATTTTATAAATCCCAGCCGTTTTTGAGTTACACGCTCCACAAACGTAGATATTTTCGAAAAAAATCATTTTACCTCACATTTTTCATCAAACATTCCTTCATATCGTCTAAAATATTCATCACACATAGAAATTTGTTGGAAACAAGTTGTAAAAAATTTAATTACCTTTTAGAATATGTATACATATGCACATAAATCTCCAACCAGTAAATATTTACAGCAATTTAAACTTTTTTCGTAAAATGTCATTTTCAGAAAAAGCCGTTTTAATCTTATTACTGATCCACAGCTTTTGTTCGTTCACCTAATAATATGTGTGACCACACTAAAGCCAGTTATAAAATAAAGTAGACCAAAATCATATTTCTTAAATTGTGTTTTATAATGATAGTGATAATTATGTGATGATAATTTTATAATATTTCGTTATATTAAGCACATAAATTATAAACCTCATTTCACTATGTCACTCTATTATCACTGTTCTCAATAACATCATGTTACACTCTCATCCTCTTTGGACGTGAGGGTCCTGGTAAGCGTTTTTCATCCATGGCATATTCATCCTCAGTAGTGGATGGTTCTTATTAAATGGGTTCTACTTCGTCTTCATCGTCGTCCTCGGCAACAGGCACGCTATTGAGGCATCTCCCTTGGCGGTGGAGACACGCTGCAGAACAGGTTAGCATTGCTTTTCGGCATCCACATTTGCCGATTGCCCAATCCTTGGTGCAGCGGCAAAATATCATATTCAGAAAGACCTCCGACGCTGGTGGATCTTCTGTTGTAATAGCCACCAGGGTCTCTCCTTCATGTTTCCAACCCCATTCTTCAGGGGGGCAGCTCAATCGGTGCAAAGTGCTGTTTAGCTGCGCCCTCTGTTGGAGGGAGGGAGCTGATGTAAGGCATCATTAGGTATCTAGATATAGATATAATAATATGTGGGACCTAATAGGCCCACCTATTAGGTCCCACATATTAGATCCACCTTGTGAACGACTGGAAGCGGTACTGGTTAAGGGAGGTCTGTCTTTTTGGCGCCGCATACCATTTAAGAAAACATTTAATTCCAGCCTCTTCAACCTCGTCGCTAGTAGAGGAGGGGTTTTAAAATATCATTGCCGCTTGCTTGAAGATTTCTGACTCTAAGTACAATATTGAGAAGCTCACCTTGCTTCTCCTGAAAGTTGCAGATGTATCGCAACCGGTAAATGAATGTAAGAATAGGATGTGTTCAAATCTTGAGTGGACAGTGCCATTGTTTCGGTTTTCCCTCGTTCAGGTTTCTTCAGCAGAATATCTTGGGTGGGAGGAGTGGAAGCAATCAAAGGACGGTGAGGTTAACATCCTCACCGATGACAGCCACAGAATTGTGAGAGGATTGTTCCACAGCAGTCTTAACGACAAGGACATCGACATCATCTGTGGCGTGAAGAGTCTGTATCCCATTCTCCCGATGCTTTGTCTGTAGGAGATGAAGTTAATTTTGTTGGTAGGATTGGATAAAAAATCTTCCTGTTTAACAGGTATTGATGTTATTATTTTTAATTGTTATACTAACGTTTAAGACAAGATTTTTATGCATAGCACAAAGGGTAACAATTATTATAAGCAATAATTATCAGCCTGAAACACTCATCCACATTGAAAAAATCTTCCGAGAAAAAATACATGACGCCAACGGGTCATGTATTTTTTCTCGGAAGATTTTTTCAATGTGGATGAGTGTTTCAGGCTGATAATTATTGCTTATAATAATAGGTATTGATGTGTTCCAAGTCAAATTGATGTCAGCTGACCTTCTCAGTCTGTACCGTCGTATCTGTTCTTGTGATTTCGTACTGTTTGCTGGGTTTGCGTACCCATCAAATACCACAGTACGAGTCATCCAGGATAGTGTTGGTTGACGTAGGTAATGTAATGATCACAAATTGTGGCAACGGAGGCATTTTTTTGCCAAATTACTCTCTGTAGTAGAAATTCTCAGTCCGCAACTATGTTCATCTGAGACAGTAGACCACTTTTTTGGTAGGTTCGGATAAGCTGTACAGGATAGATTTAGTTGTCTTTCGCATCCCACTTTCATTGAACGGTGCCAAGGGAAATGGGGCCAAGTTATACTCAAATAATTTGATCAAATCCTCATCCAATCGTTTGTTTATCTTTTTTTTGATCGTCTGCTTATCCACTGAAACAGCAATGTTAGGGCAACTGTAACCTTTTCATCGTGAATTTTTATCGACGAGCTGACAGAAGACATTGGGAATATAATTAATAAACTTGAGTTTAACGAAAGGAATATTTCCAATGAACTACAAAAACACAATAATCTCACCTATTTACAAATCTGGTGATCCACACCAAGTAACGAATTATCGCCCAATTTGTCTAATTTCTAACATAGGAAAGATCTTTGAAAAAATAGTAAAAAAACAATTGGTAAATTTCCTAGATAGTAATAAAATACTAAACAAAAACCAGTTTGGTTTTATTAAATCACTCAGCACACAAGATGCAATTGCTAACGTAACTTCATACATTTACGAATCATTAGATAAAGGTAAAAAATGTGCGGGCATATTTATTGACCTCAGAAAGGCTTTCGATAGCATATCCCATGAGATACTATTAAAAAAATTAAATGATATTGGCATAAAAGGCAACGCGATTAAATGGATCACCAACTACTTAAAAAACCGCCCTCAAGTGGTAAAAATCAATTGTATTAATAGTGATCAAGAGATTTCAAGCTTTGGAATCCCCCAAGGTACAGTGCTTGGACCAATCCTTTTTACCATATATGTAAACGATATTTTTTTTCAACATCTACATGGTCAAATTACATCATACGCCGATGATACAGTTTTAATAATAAGTGAAAATACTTGGGAAAATGTAGAATTACAGGCCACAGAAGACATCAATACGCTTAAGAAATTTTTCGACACTAATTTACTATCACTAAATAGTGAAAAGACATTTGTAATTCCATTTGCAATCCATCCAAACGACGCTCCCAAAAATTTTAACATTGTCATACACGATAACACTAAAATTCACAGCCAACATTATTGCAAATCAAACTGTACAATATTAAAAACAACAAATAAAATTAAATATCTCGGCGTAATTATCGATAAAAATCTGAAATGGAAGGAACAAATATGTCAAGTAGTAAACAAAATCAGAAAATTAATATATATATTTTTAAGAATTAGAAATTTTCTGTCGGTAAAAAATCTATATTTAATCTACTATGCCTTAGTTCAATCCACTCTACAATACGCTATTATTAGTTGGGGATCCGCGTATAAATGTAACCTTCTTCCAATAGAAATTGTACAAAGAACAATTATTAAAATTATATTAAAAAAATCCTTAGACTACCCAACTGAACGCCTGTTTGAAGAATTTCAAGTTCCCACATTTAAAGATTTATATATTAAAAATTCAGTAATTCAAATAATAAAAGAAAAAGATAAATATCCATTTTTAAATGAAAACAGAACTCGACTTAAACATGTTTTTCTATGCCCAAAACTAAATACGTCTTTTGCACAGCATCATTATACTTATCAGGGAAGAACTTTTTTCAATCGTCTACCAGAAGAAATCAGAAGCATCAATGATAAAACCCGAATACTGCTTTCTGTCAAGAGACATTTTAAAAATATTCTTAAAAAAAAAACTACTGTCAACTAATCTTACAAATATCTTAGTTCATTAAATAATAAATTCATCAAATATCTTAGTCCATAACATTCTTTCTTTAAAAAAAAAAACACACCATTATCAAATAAATACTGCAGCTCACATATATTTATGTACAATTCATTATTTAAGTACTAACTTATACCTAACTAATAACTAATAGCATTTATGTACACTCCCCTTCCATACACAAGCAAATGCTTTTAATGGAAGAGTAGTAAAAAAAAACCTGTAAAAAAATATATTTTGTTGTAAAATTGTAATTATAATAAATGTTTCAATAAATAATAATAAAAAAAAAAAAAAAATATACATTATTTCACTGGTTTGTGGGAAGGGAGGATGTGCATCAAACCACTGACAGAGTTTTGAAATGTCTGCTGTATCTCTACTTCAGTGGGCTTATCCGAGGTCTTTGTCCTGTTCGCTTGACGTGTAGAAGACTCAACAAAACTCTTCAAGGGAAGTGCAGATCTCTAGATTTGGGTTCATACCAACTAACCACTTGCTTACTACATTGTGCAAAACACCTCTGCCTCCTGTTATGCCTCCTCGGCTTTTGAATGATCGCATCAATGTGGTTTCAATAGTCTTATCTGACCATACGCCGGACTAAAAGTGATCAGAGCGTCGCTTAGTTGACGTCGCGCGTCGGTGTATCAGTAATAAGATAAAAACAGCTTTTTCTGACAATGACATTTTACGAAAAAAGTTTAAATTGCTGTAAATATTTACTGGTTGGAGATTTATGTGCATATGTATACATATTCTAAAAGCAAATTAAATTCTTTTCAACTTGTTTCAAACAAATTTCTATGTGTGATGAATATTTTAGACGACATGACGGAATGTCTGATGAAAAATGTTAGGTAAAATAATTTTTTTCGAAAATATCTACATTTGTGGACCGTGTAACTCAAAAACGGCTGGGATTTATGAAATTACATATAGAATAAAAGTTATAGATAATTTTATAAGCTTTTACTTATTCTCAAAAAATTTTCCTCTGCGATGCACCGTTATTGAGATATTTATTTTTATTTTTTATTTTTTTATTTTAAGAATAGATAATACATATTGTAATCAGCAAACAAGTCCTGCTAAGCCAATTGAATTGGTTTGTCAACAGGTGCTTATATTTTAGTTACATATAGATTTTTTACATTTAAAATTTACATCTTATATCTACAGATTCAACATTTTTTTTATACATATCAATATCAATATAGTTTTTTTTCCGATAGCCAATTTTTCACCATGTATTTATTTATTTAATACAAACGGCATAAGTATGCCATAAACATTAATTACATGTCACAAATTCATAATCAAAATATTAGTAATGGTAAAACAGTGTATGTATAACAGTTAATTGTGACGATACATTGGGAAGTGACACCAGAGATACATTTACATGCAAAAATCTATAATAGAAATAAAATTAATAGTGACTAAAAAAATATGATAGCATAGCCGTCTTGTACCTCTGTTCCGTGCAGTTAAATAGATCTATCACATCTGCATATCTATTAGTAACTTCATGCAACCTAGGTAAAAGTGAGTGTTTCGTATACTCAGTCCGATTATTGTTACATTTAAAAAGGGTTTTAGAACGAGTGGTTCTCGTGGGAATATGAAATTCAATGAGCTTAGTTAGATCAGGACTGTCTATTCTACCATTTACAATTTTGAACATTAATATTAAGTCTGATATAATTCTTCGATCTGACAGTCTTAGTAAATTTAATTCTTTCATCAAGTAATTATAATTTATGTTTTCAATGGGAATACCGAGGTTAATTTTAATTTAACCTTATTCATAGAATTACATTGCTTTATATTGTCAGGTAATAAATTAAATATCTTCGGTATGATGTATTCAAACGTTCTCGCTCCGTACTTATTGTTAAATTTTGGAACTATTAACCCGTCGTTGCGCGTGAATCTAGTGCTGTATTTGTGTTCTAATTTCTCTTTATGCTGCGGGGTAAATATATGCTGAATTATAATTTTGTGCCATAGTATTGCTTTAACAGGTAACATTTTGGCACTCTGAAACAGCAACAAGCGGAAAGCCAAAAATTGGGACCTCCCCCCCCCTCCCCCCCCCCCCCCCCCCCCACCCCCCCTCCCCCCCCCCCCCCCCTAGCTTACCACCTAGACGTCAGGACTTTTAGTATGTTCACACCCTAAGCACCCTAAACAAGTTTCTGAAGGAATCGCTTAGGTCCCTGCTCACGCACTCTACACCTCCTTTTGGAGCATTTATTGACTGGACTAAGGGTGAAATTTTGGGATTATAAGTATTTTTTCATGTAAAAAAATTTTTTTTGACAAAAAAATAGTTTTTTTCCTGGATAGGGACACTTTAATAATCTTCGGTATGAAATACACTTTACGACCTATTCTCATACCTACCAAATATACATAAAAAATTTCATAAAAATCTGTCGGGCCGTTTCGAAGGAGTGCAACCACAAACACCCTGACACGAGATTTTTATACATATAGATTTTATTTTTAATCACGATATGTGTTTTATAATATAGACTAGCCAACTCCGATTAATATCGGTGACATTAATTCTTATCTTAAAAATAAATCTATTTGTGTGAATACTTACAGAAAAAACTGTGTTTCATTGGCCATAGACAACAGCATTTTAATTACCACCATTCTACTATTCCACTAAAAACGAGAAATTCTAGTAAACAATAAAACAGACTTGGTTTTACGACTGATCGGATATGGGTTAACATCATTAATTTGTAAATCAACTTGCAAACAGAAGTTTATTGCTAATAATGGCAACCTTGAAATACCGGAAAATGCATTAAACTTGTATTAAATTAAATATCACATTTCGTTTTATCGAAATGGCATCGGATTGTATTGAATTCCGGTAATTCTAGAGTCCGGATTCACTTTCGAACTGCAAATACATGTGTTTTTTTTTGTGTTATGATTAACTTAATGACTTGCCCAAGAAACCGATATCCAGGTTCTGTCATTGGAAAACGGTGTGTCTTATTTCTAATTGAAAGTATACCTGCTCTGTTAGTTTTAAGTCCGCTGCATGCATCCAACAACATTATTAAAGACAATTATCTATTATTAAAGAAAGGCATACGTTCCGGGATTACAAAAAATAACTTTACAATATTTAATTGCCTCCTGCTAACATTATTATAAGCGGATAATGTTGCTTGTATAAATAATGCATGTATTAGCCAGCACAGGATTGCACCCAATGTTCGTAGAAAATGCGTTTAACAAAGTTAGCTCATTGGACTATTGTTGGTTAAAACTTCGTCACATAGCTTGAAGTCCATGTTGCACTGGGAGATTTGACCTCAGGCCTCGACCGTATTATGTTAGGGGTTAAAATATTTTCGCTTTACAATAAAATCCAAATAAATGGAATATTTCGGAAACTGTTTTTGAAAGGTGATAAAATACGCTTTCAAATTTTATAAATCAATAAATAAATACTTAATTAAATTTTGAAATATAAAAATTTTGCACACAAACATTATGTTTTTTCTAACTAAAATTACTGAGAAAGAAAAAAACAAAAACTCTTCCATATTTTTTAAGACAAATCTATATATATAAAAATCAAAATATGCATTTATATGAGTGTGTATATCAGATGTCTATGCGTTGCTAACCATTCATCCCTTAATAATAATATTTGGATGATGTGAAAAATCACCTCAAGGGCGCTGTTGCGAGGAAACTTTGGGGATTTGATGTCCGCGATGGCTTCTATGCATATACTGGTGAACTCTGGCATTATGAAATTTGTAAAAAAAATTGCAACACGTGGCACGCGAGCTGTTTGAAAACTGAATGTACCCGTACTGAATGAAAGGAATGCGGGAGAGAGGAGTGAGGAGAGGGAAGGCGAAGAAGGCGGAGTGGAAACGCGTGAGGGGAAGGGGAAGGGGACGCGGGAGAGGAAGGGAAGACGGAAGGGGAGCGGGATGAATGGGAAAGGACACCCAAGGAGAAACAATTTCTTTATTAAGTGGCATAGCAACGCAACTAGTGTATTATAAACGTTATTCTCACCTCACTTTTTGGTCGTTCCATGTGAAAAAGAATTCCTAAAAAGTTTCAATTTTTATTTCAAAATGCTATTCAAAACTTTGGTTCAGACTGAAACACTCATCTACGTTGAAAAGATCTTCCTTATAATAATTGTTACCCTTTGTGCTATGCATACAAATCTTGTCTTAAACGTTAGTTTATCAATTAAAAAATAATAACTACTGAACGGTTTCCACCAATAGATAGAGTGCTTCATGAGGTAGGTTTATGTATAATATATAAAGGATATTGTCTGTATGTGGTGGACGAGCGGGCGGGCAGGCGGACGGTGTGGTTTGATTTGTAGGCAAATGTACAGTTTTATGACGAAATTGATGAAATTTGCACATGTGACCTTCAAAACAAGAGGAAGGTCAATCTACACTTGATTTCGAAAACTCTGTGTGAAGCCCGGGTATCGCCGGGGACTTCAGCTAGTTAATAATAAGTGGATTAACAACCCTGAATCGTCTTTATGGTTGTCTCAAGAGCGTGAAATTTCGCAGTTTTCCGAGGAAAACTTTATGTTTGAAATTTTAATGAGTTTTACGGCTTTAGGCTTCGTAAGTCATTCAATCATTTTAATCTCCAGCAAACATTTTAAAACATTTTGAGACTACCTAATAAAATTAAATATTAATTTCTGTTAGTAGGGTGACCGCACGGAGTAACTAGACAGGGTACTTAATATAAATTTATGGAGATGCCCGTGTACTTATTTTAAGCGCCCTTGAGGTGATTTTCTCACGAAAATGGCGCTGTATAAATCATTAAAAAATTATTATTAATAATATAAAAGCTTTCAATATTGTATTGTGTTCCTAGGAATAATGATAAATTAGAACAATTAACATAATGTCATAATGTAAATTTAAAATTATTTGGGTACCGCCGCCCCAGTAATCATTTATTGGATAGCCAACATCTCCGATGTAGGTCACCCTGAGTGGTTCGCTACGTTTGGTTACTTAGCAGGGGTGTCCGGGTTCATGAGGTGAGGTTTGTCCGAGTCTTTGCGGCAGACGTGTCTGCCTACCAACCGCGCGGCGAATCGGGAGAGACTGGTACTGGTAGAGGGAGATATTTTGACCTCACCAGTAGGACTCTCTCGACCAATCGCCTGCACCTTGATTCATATGTCCTTTCTTTCCTTTAAAATAACCTCCATGCAGCACGTGAAGGATTATTTTCTTTTCCCCGATTTCCACAGCGATTCCCGACAGTCAGACAATGATTTTATTCAGGAAGCTTTTCGATTATTTTCTACCGCTGTCTATCAGCCATACCGTAATTCGCTTTTTAATACATGACTACCGCCTTACTTATAAACGTGGTGTAAATACGGTGTACAGATCGTAATAGCAAAAACTTGCCACTCGAGCGACAGCGCGATTTAAAACTTTTTACTCCGATTGCTAGTGATTTTTTAAAGATCATTTTGAATATTTTCCGCCCACATTAAAAAAATTATACCTCCGAATTTTAATATAGATACATATAAACTGATCATAGTTCTATATAGCCAATGAATTCACCTATCTTTTGTCGGTTATCACATATTCGTAGGACTTATAAAAAATATATATTATAAAATCGTAAACTTTTGTCCAAAAAATATGGTAAAAAAAATGTGGTCCAATTTTGGACCGCTGTCAATCGCATAAAAATAAAAGCGGTCCATATTCTGACCTTAGTCGCTCCAGTGGATATAAAAAAATGTATGGCTAATGTATTATTGTGGTTTCTAGGAGGAGCTGGACCTGACGGCCCCGAATAAGGCTGCCATGCTCGCGCTGCCCGCAGCCAAGAAGTGGCAGATCTACTGCAGCAGGAGGCCGACGGGGCCCGCGCCCCAGGGGGACCTGGCGCCCAGAGCCCCAGACGACTATGTGCTCATCCTCAAGCAGATCTACAACGTGAGTTTAGTCTCGTATTATGATGATTGACGATGCTTATAGGAAGAGAGAATTTCAATGTGGTTTCTGAAATAATTATTGAAAGAAATCAAGAAGTTCAAATAAATAATTGTGAAAGAAAAATTGTTGATAGAAATAATAATGAATGAGTCATTGTTGATAGACACAGAGGTGAATGGAACGGTGTTGATAGAAATAATGGTGAGTGAAACATTGTTGAAAGAGACAATGGTGAGTGAATCATTGTTGATAGACACGAGGGTGATTGGAAATTTTTTGATAGAAATAATGGTGAGTGAAACATTGTTGAAAGACACAGTGGCAAATGAAACATTGTTGAAAGGAACGTTGTTGAAAGAAATAATGGTGAAAAAAATGTATTTACCAGAAATAATACCAAATGGAACATTGTTGATAGAAGTAATAGTGAATGAAAAAATATTGATAGAAATAATGGTGAATTAAATATTATTGATAGAAACAGTGGTTGAAAGAATCATTGTTGATGAGAATAATAATAATCAATGAAACATTATTGATATAGTTGTGAATGAAACATCATTGAAAGAAACATTGTTGATAGAAATATTGGTGAAAGAATCATTGTTGATAGAAATAATGGTGAAAGAATCATTGTTGATGGAAATAATAGTGAATAAAACGTTATTAATAGAAATAATGGTAAGTGAAACGTTTTTGATAGAAAAAGTAAAAGAAATGTTGCTGATGGAAATAACGGTGATTGAAATATTATTGATGGAAATGATAGTGAATGAAAAATTGCCGATGGAAACAGTAGTGAATGAATCATTACTGAAAGAAATATTGCTGTTAGAAAAAATGGTGAAAGAATCTTTGTTAATGGAAATAATGGTGCATAAAACTTTATTGATAGAAATAATAGTGAATGAAATATTGTTGATAGAAACAGTGGTGAATGAAACATTGTTGAAAGAAACATTATTGGTAGAAATAATGTTGAATGAAACATTGTTGCAAATAACATTTTTGATATAAATAATGGTGAAAAAACACTTTTGTTGCGAGATACGTTGAGATGAAAAAATCATAGTTCATCAAAAAGCATTGCTGCAAAAAATATTAATTTATTATTAATTGTCATTACCTTTGTTGTCGCAAGATTTTTGTTGACTCAAGAAACATTGATCTAAAGAGAATCTTTGGTGTTGCAAGAAATAATGTTGTCAATGTAAAAATGCAAGAAACGTTTATGTTACTGCAAGAAACAGTGGTGTCGAAGGAATCGTTGTTGATGCAAAAAACATTGTTGTCGTTAGAAGAAATGCTGTGTGATTGCGAAATATTCAAAATAATTTCAGTTCATTGTTGTAAAAAATTTAATGCAGGAATATTTTACATTTCACGTACATACAACCGCAATCAGTATATTTTATAAGTCTAATCTATTATTCACAAAATAACTGAAAATAATCACAATTCCAGACCCTGGCTGCCTGCGAGACCATGCCGGATGAAGAACTCCGCGATCGCATCGGCCAGATGGACGGGCTGAAGACTGCCTTGAGGACCTCGGCCCACTCCTTCGTGCTTCAGTTCATCGAACTGGAGGGGCTTGCCGCGGTGCTGAACGCGCTGGAGCCGATGGACTACCAGACCGCGCAGACCCCCCTGCACACCAGCCTGATCGGGTGTCTCAAGGCGCTCATGAACAATTCAGTAAGTTAAAAGCTGAATTAGGTTAGGTTAGGTTGGACCTCGGTCTAATCATTCGTGCTGCAGTTTATCAGGCTGGAGGGCCCCCTGCAAATCAGTCTTAATTGGTTGTCTCAAGGCATTCATGAATAATGCTGTAAGATAAAGGATATGGTGTTTGCAATAAAGAGCTTGTAGGTAGATTGTTGAGATATTTTTTGTAGGGAACCGACTGATGCAAAGAGACCAAGAAACATGTATATTTATAAAATTGGCAAGCATTCTTTTAAGGGAGATCTTGGTCTCGGTCTCGGTCTCGGCATTCTTAGCTACAAATTCTACCGAGAACTCTGTCTCGGTTCTTGGCGAAAAATCGCCGAGATTCTCAGCCATAACGCCGTAGGTATGATCGAGGATAATGGGATTCAAATCTACCACGCGCGTCCACATTCGTCACTTGGTATCAGTGAGTGAGAGAGCTAACTTATGGGCAGCTCATGATTTCATAGTCTTGGGAGATGAGCCATTGACCAGTGACAAAAGCAGTTCAAGTGCTGTGATAGAAATAGAGCTTGATAGCTTTCTTAGAGAGCCAAGACTGCATAGAAATGCAAATATTTTTGAGTATTGGTATTCGTCACCATATCAAGTACTTAGGCTTGCAGAAAAAAAGTTTTTATCAGCACCGCCTACTAGTGTAGTAAGTGACCAGCTCTTTGGCAGAGCTGGTCAATTATATGACATGAGGCGACACTCTTTGAAGGGTGAAAACTCAGAAAAATTGCTTTTTATGTGCTACAACATCATGTTGTTCAATTTTGATTATTAAAATTATTTAAAACAAATTATTATTACATTGTTAAATATACCTACTATATAAGGCAAAAATAGCGCATTTTAATTTTTTTCTTAATTTATCTATTCTCGATTTTAATTTATTCTCGGTCTCGGCTGACAACGAAAAACTTGTGTCGGTCGACCCTTACATTCTTTCTATCTCTTTCATGTACATATTACAGACGATGATGATCTCTCAATTCATCAACAATAAGCCTCTTCAGTGATGATTTTTTATTCAGTTTGTCAAGGATTTCTAAGACATTCAGTATTTTTTTATAAACCTTTTAACTGTATTTTTAGCAATTTTTTATTAAAAAGAAATGTGTAATACATAATAAATAGACAACAGCCATAATAAATAAAGATAAAACTTTTTAATCTCTCCCATGAGAGATTGAAAACTATTTGTTTACACTAAAATTTAATTATTTTGTTAGTTTTCGCTGATTTGCTGATCTCTAATTGAATTTTTTTTATAAATATTAGTTTTTATGTTTCATTGAATTCGGCTTAAAAGTTGTGAAAAATATTATTATTATTATGTACTAGTTGACATAATGAAACGCAACGCCATCTACTGGTTGGTTACCCAACCTTTATAACCTGTTAATTTGCATACAAATCAAATCCACACCTCCCGCTTGCCAGCCCACTCCCTTTATATATTATATATTTCAACCAATTTACACAAAACCTTGACAAATTATATACCTAAACCTTCCTCATGAATCACTATCTATTGGTGAAAACCGCATGAAAATATATTCATTAGTTTTGAGTTTATCGCGAACAGACAGACAGACAGAAGCGTCGGAGGACTTTAATTTATAATGTGTAGAGATTATCTGTAGGTACTCAGAATACAGGTCCACTAGATAATATATAAAATTGTTAATGTAAATTTCCAGAACGGGCGAGCACATGTGTTGGCACATCCCACCAGCATCAACACCATCGCACAATCCCTCAACGCAGACAACATTAAGACCAAGATCGCCGCTCTCGAGATACTGGGGGCCGTCTGCCTGGTGCCGGGCGGACACAAGAAGGTAAATTATTACAATTATATCTCATACCCTTATTGCCTCTTCTGAAGAAGAAATGTACCACCTCCTTGCTAAAATAGAGGGAGAAAGCTGTAATCTAGGTCCACTGATTAACTAGGCCAAAACAAAACTAATTGTGATCGACAGGTCAAACACCTTTTTAAGAACAAATAACGCTCTCACAGACTTGAAATGATTAACGTCTTTATTTTCCTAGGCTCGTCTATAAGTGAAGAAGGATGTTGAGAAACAGAAGTGAAAAGAAGAATTTGCATGACAAAAGAAGCCATAAGTAAAATGCAAAAGATATGGAGTGACAGAGGCATAACGAAGATCATCAAGATGAGACTCGTCCGGGCGTTGATTTCCCCCATATTTCTATACGGTGTAGAAACATGGACACTTAGAGCTAGCGAAAGACAGTGATAGACGACCTTGAAATGTGGTGCTGGAAAAAGATGCTCAGGGTTCCATGGACAGCCAGTCATTCAATATCTATTCTGGAAGAGCTAGACATCTATAATAGACTTTAAACTATCTGCCGACAATTCATTTTAATATACTTTGGTCACATTACTCGCCAAACTGAGGACTTTAACTTGGAGAAACTCACGGTCATTGGTAGAGTGAAAGGCGAAAAAATCAGACGAAGGTCACGATTGCACTGGAGTGACCAAGTATCACTGACGTCCGGTATGTCGGTGTTGACCAATACCTCAATTTGACGTTTAACAGGGTATTTCAAATGTCAAAAAAACAAATTGCAGCTGATTAACCATTAGATCACAATTTTATATTTATTTTTTTTGGAACACCCAAACCAAAATGAACTCAATAATAATACAAATAAATAACATTATTTTTTAAAACTATCGACCGGTTTCGGTTGATGTAAACTATCATCAAGACATAAATATAAATTTATAAACGTTGACCGGTTTCGGTTGATTTCAACCTTTATCAGGACATAGATATAATAAATATTTGTCGTGATGAAGGTTGAGGTCAACCAAAACCGGTCGACGTTTATAAATAAAATGAAGTGATCTTCTATAATATAAAAATGAATCGCTAAATGTGTTGCTAAGCGCATAACTTTCGAACGACTGCACCAAATTGGATATTTCTTTTTTTTGTGTGTTCGTTATTGTCAGGACAAGGTTTTTATAAAACTTCTGGTGAGCTCTGGCATTATGAAATTTGTATAAAAAAATTGCTATTGGTGGCATGCGAGGAAGCGGCTATTGCTATGGAAAGCGGGAGGGAGGGAGAGATGGGGGAGGGAAACCTGGGAGGGGGGAGGGGGACCTGGGAGGGGGGAGGGGGACCTGGGAGGGGGGAGGGGAACTCGGGGGGGGGGGTTCGAGGGACGGGGGAAGGAGGGGGAGTGGAGTGGGGAGAGGGATGGTGGAGGTGACGGAGTGGGAATGGGAGAAAAAAAGGGGAGGCGGAAGGGAAACGGGACGAATGGGAAAGGACACTCAGGTAGAAACAATTTCTTTATTAAATGGCATAGCAACGCATGCCGGGACCAGCTAGTTTTAAATAAAAAACGTTTTTCATTTGTATAATGTCAAGCAACAAAGTTTTTGTTTTCTTCGATATTTCAATAATAATATTTTTTTTCTTAACCTCTATTTTATACCTTATGTTACAGGTCTTAGAATCAATGCTGCACTACCAGAAGTACGCCTTTGAGAGGACCAGATTCCAGGGCATCGTCAACGACCTGGACCGTTCCACCGGCATCTACCGGGATGAGGTCAACCTCAAGACGGCCATCATGTCTTTCATCAATGCAGTGCTCAACTATGGACCTGGAGAGGAGAGCTTGGAGTTCAGACTTCATCTGAGATACGAATTCTTGATGCTGGGAATACAACCAGGTAATATTAAATATCACAGTCTGAAAAAAATCAACTCTTAAAATACAAAGTTTTTATACTTACATCTCTTTTCAAATATCTTTTAAAACTTTTTTGTTTAGACATAGGTTTGAACCTTAATCAACCGCGCATCGGTTGCAAAAATCGGAAGCAACCAACCTTGCTAAATTCCGGTTTTTTAAACTGGCATCTATTTCAAATTTTAAATGCTTCAATTTATTATCAAGGCTCATCATGCCTCTGTCCCACTATAGCACACTCCAAAAGCATCAAATATCTTGGAATTGAAATTGATGATAATCTCCGATGGAACTCACAAATTGACGTAATTACAAAAAAACTAACCAGGTACATACACTTCTTTAGAAACATTCGTAATATCCTCAACATAAACGATATTAAAAAGTATACTATGCTTTGTGTCAATCACAAATAGAGTATGGTATAACTGGATGGGGGTCTGCCTTGAGCACTCACACAGAGCGACTCAATATAGCCCAAAAAGGAGTACTAAAGACAATACTGAAAGTTTTTTTAAGGGTACAGAGGTTGATTTTGAAAGTCATCTTACGAAAACCATCTGTATTTCCAACAACACAGCTATTTGACTCTTTTAGGGTTCTCAGTCTTAATAAAATTTTCAAAAAGAACTCATTATTGCAAACTCATAAAGATCATTTCAATCCATCAACAACAACATTCACAAACATAAACAACCGACCACGATCACAGGGCAATTTAGAAATTCCAAAATTTAAAACGAGTGCTTCCCAACACCATTATGCTTATCAAGGTATAAAAATTTTCAATGCTCTCCCATATAAAATCAAGTCTGAAAAAAATTATAAAGTTTTTAAACCCCAAATAAAAACACTAATAAACCAACCCGACACAAATTATAAGTTTTAAATTCATCATCACAATAATAACAACAAAAAAAATAAACTAGAACATAATCTCTAAAAATATTTCATCACCATATCAAATTGACAGCAAGTACATACGCATTATTTGCAGGCACCAAATTGTTACAACTTTATTATATGTACCTACTCTGACAATACTGTCAGTTATTATGTCCACTTGTCTTGATGAATATATATTTTATTAATATAAGTACTTGTAATAACTAATAACATACTCTGTGTAACTATGCATTTTACAATGGCACTCCAAAATTCAAGCACGAGAAATGTTTTCTCTTTTGAATTGGGTAGTTTCATTAAAAAGAAATTTACATATTGTTATTAGCTTTAAGAACCAAATGTTTTACTATGAATCTGTATACGTATGTATTTTTTTAAATAAAAAAAAAAAATAAAAAAAAAGTTCCGCTTAGAACTCCGACGGAAGAAATTTTTAATAACTTTCAAGTCTTCAATGTACAGCAACTTTATTAAAAATATATTTTATTTAAACTGAAAAAAACATATATGTATACTCCATTGCCCAACATAAATACTCAACCAGGGCAGTAAGCAATAACATCCTGGTTACTCCCAGTTTGAACACTTCTTTTGGACAGAGAAATAATAAATTCCATGCAATGAAATTATACAATGCTCTACCAGATCAAATCAAAAATATAAAGGAAATGAATATATTTAAAACAAAAGTAAAAACATGGCTAAGAGATCAAAGTGATAATAAAATTACAAACATCATGAAGACGATATAAAGACAATCCATAACCAAATACAAATATTTAAAAAAACTACAGGCCACCTCAGAACAGGAAATCCTAGTGAGGAGGTCTGTGAAAAAAAAAAAATCTATACTTATACTTTACATTATACATACATGTACAAACCTTGCTATTGAAACTAATAATAAATAAATAAATAAATTTTAATTTCAGAAAAATCGTGTATGTCCGTGTGAGTGATTGCCACCAAAAGTTGATAGAACGCATTGTCATCGACAACGAGTCTATCTCCCAAATTTCAGCTCGATCGGATGTCGGAAAGTGGGCTAGTTTCCACTTCCAAGATTCCGTGGCATTCATTCATTTAATTCAGAAAACAAAACAAAAATTCATATATGTAGATGTACTTATTTAAAAAAAGGAGAAAAAAAAGTAGATAAAATCAAGGGTGCTACGAGGGGGATGCCAAGAACCGACTGAATAATATAATTTTTTTGCATAGCACAAAGGTTAACAATTATTATAAGCAATAATTATCATCCTGAAACACTCATCAACATTGAAAAATCTTCCGAGAAAAGATACTTGCCGCCAACGGGACTTGAACCCGTGTCCTTCTGATTGCCGGTCAGCTGCTCTTGACCACTGAGCTATGGGGGCTTATCAAATACCCGCCAAATAATTCAATATATACTAGTGTTTCATTCAACAATTACTGCTTATTATATATATTTTTTTTTTTTTTACGTTAGTTTATAAATTAAAAATAATAAATAATATTTTTATTATAGTATAAAAAATATGAGTTACATTTATACATATATATTTTACAAAATATTATAAGGTCATCATTGGTCTTGTACATATATCATCAGAAAAGAGTATCAATGAGTAACATTATCTTTTTTTTTCAGTGATTGACAAGCTTCGTCTGCATGAAAACGAGACCCTGAACCGCCACATCGACTTCTTCGAGATGGTACGAGCCGAGGACGAGAAGGAGCTGGGCCGGCGCTACGACAAGCCGCATGTGGACACCAAGAGTGCAGGCGCCATGTTCGACCTCATCCGCCGCAAGCTGTCACATACGGCCGCCTACCCGCATCTTCTGTCTCTGCTGGAGCACTGTCTGCTGCTGCCACGTGAGTCGTCTTTTACTTTACTGTTATTGATCGTCCAGTTGATTAGTCAGACAACTTCAGTCACAGGATTAAATCCCGGCGTGAGCAAATAAATGTTATTGGATTAATTTGTGTTATTTCGCAATTAATTCATTTAAAATAATATATCGTATATTTTTCGGCAAGTTCAAGAGTGGAATATATTCTCAGTATCGCCCTGGTGTAAGACCACAATTCACATTCGCAATCCGAAGGTTGCGGGATCGAATCCCGGCGTGCGCAAATAAAATTTTTATTTCACAATTAATTTTTTTTAAATAATGTATAGTATACTAGCGGCACATTCCAAGGTGGAGGATACCTCAGTATCGCCCTGGTATAAGACCACCATTTAGAATTGAAACCTTTCTTGAAATGGCTTTAGCCGTGTTTGATGACCAAATCTGAATAGCCAGGAACTTCCTCATCTTCCTCTTCTCCGTCTCCTTATCCCCCCCACTACCTTCAGACTCACAACAGACCTTCATCTCACAGGCTCCAGGCGGGAGCAGCTGGGACTTTTGTGAGGTATTCGCATAAAAAAAAATCATTTTCCATACGTCGGTTTGTGGATCTCAATGAACTGACCACTCGGTGGTAAGTAGTTTCTCAGTACAGCTTCCTGAAGTTAACAGGCCAACCGATGTTCCAATGAGTCAACTTCTCCAATTTACTCCCTTCTTCTACTTAAACTTGGAACCATTTTTATTAAATTTTCCTTTATTATTACAGTGGAATACAACCCTCACTCGCAGCACTGGCTCCTCCTGGATCGGATAGTCCAGCAAATCATCCTTCAGTCCACCACCAACACCTCCAACTCAACCAGTTCCCAGGAGAACATCAACGGCACGGACAAATCGTCGACTCTGTCCATCAACCAGTCGGAGAAGGGGAACGGTTCCATCAACAGCAACGGGAAGGTGAACAATCCTGATGTGACGCCAATCGACATCAACGTTGCAGAGATTGTGCAGTTGCTGGCCAAGGAAGAGGAACTGGTGGCAGCCAGAACAAAGGCAGAGACCCTGGAGAAGGAGAATACAGATGTCAATGAGAAGCTTGCGCAGAAGGTATGTTAAGAAAACCATTTTACTTTCTGTGAAAGTAACTGACCTAACTAATCGCCTTTCTCGTTTATATAATAATAAAATATTTTAAGAATTTATTTTTAACATCATTCTAAAATAGTCCACGCATTTCGGATTTGCAGCATCTATGGTCATAATAGATAAAGAATTTCAATGGATTCGTTTTAAGTCCATAATAACAATCGTGGGAGCTACAAATATTTAAAAAAAAAAATGCCGAATCAAGAGATAATGGGCTATTTTTTACCGAAAACCAATCGGAGGCACTTAAAATGGCGCCAATATATGGCAAAAATCGCTCCAGTGGATAATAGACGATGACTTGAAAATAATGAAATCATAGAGTTAGGCAAATGTCATAACAATAGAGTTCACCGATGAAGTTTTTAGTGAAAACAAGTAGAATTTTTTGCTTCTTAGAAACATAATACTTAAATTTATGATAATTTAATTTTCATAACAGTTTTTGAATCCTTTCATCAAGGATTTATGTTTTATGTGATTGTTTGGAGACATAAACTTACTTATACCTGTATAAGTAATGCATAATTACATGTAAATTTTTAATGTGTACCTACATATTATTAAGCTGTGACAACAGTAGGTAATAATTACAGAAGTTTTTTTTTATTTTCCCATAGAAAATGCAAACATGATTTTGTCTAATTTCAGGAACGCGAATTAGATTTAAGAGCACAGGAGAAAGAAGATCTGGAGACCTCCGCCCAGAGGCTGAAGGAGAGACTGGAGAGAGAATCCGCCGCCCATGCTGATGCCGCTGCCAAAGCCAGGGCGGCACAGCACCGAGTTGCACAACTTGAACACCAGGTAACAATACTAACAAGAGTAGCCACAACCTTCTCATTTCATTGATCCTTGTTGTATGTTTGAAACAGGCAGGCAACCTAACCTAACCTAACAACTACCTTCAATACACTAATGCCACTCGCAAGAAACATCCCAATCGCGTGACTCTCGGACAGGTCACATCTCTTCACCTTGCTAGCTTACTTGTGTATCTTGAGTATAAAGCATTACTGTAAATAAATAGAGTACAAGACTTTTGAAAATCGTAATTATGACATTTGTAATATAATGTAAATATGTTTCCAAGTGATGAAACGAGAAGCTATTTTGCTTTAGATCAATCTAACCGAAGTTCACGGCTTACCAAAGAAATTAAGGGTGAAAGTTGATAGATATTTTCAATCCAACCTAAGTCCCACATCCGCTTCAAATCATATGAGCCATTACAGCCATTACAGCCAACTACACGTCGTCTTCATTCTCTCATGGCCGCCATTTTTGTTTGTTCAAACTCACCCAATTCCTATTTCTTTAATTCAAACACATCTAAATACAGCGCCTTCTATTTCAATATCGACTAAATCCATAGGTATCGACTAATAACCTTTTTGGAGGTACTGAACCCCTACCAGTTTTATATGCGTTCACCGAACCCTTCTTTTGGAAAGCGGGGCATGTTTGACGGCCGGCGTAGTGCAGCGGTAAGGCGCTTGACTTGCATTCCGAAGGTCGCGGGATCGAATCCCGGCGTGGCAAATAAATTTTATTTGATAAATTTGTGTATTTCACAATTTATTCATTTAAAATAATATATAGTATATTTGCGGCATGTTCCAGAGTGGAAGATACTCTCAGTATCGCACTGGTGTAAGACCACCATTCAGAATTGAAACGTTCCTTGAAATGGCATTAGCCGTGTTTGGTGACCAGATCTGAATAGCCAGGTATTTCCCCACTTTCCTCTTCCCTATCTCCTTCCCCTCCCCACTGCCTTCAGCCTCATAACATACCCCAATTGGGGATGCCATAGTCCCACTGGCTCCAGACCGGAGTAGTTGGGACTCTTGTGCGGTTTTCATGTAAAAAAAAAAAAAAAAAATGTCATCAGTGGCGGCAGATTTCCACAAGGGGGGGAGGGGGGGGGGGCGTAATGGATAGGATGGGCTATTGTCACAACCATATTTGGATAGGATGGGGCGGGATGGGATATGGGACAGTGACAATATTCTTTGTAATTTTTTTTTCGGGCTGTGTCTTATTCCGCCGAACCCCTGAGACTGACTCATCGAATCCATGGGATTCGATCTAACACAGGTTAAGAACCACTGCCATAGGTATTATATCAAATGCGCCTAAGTCCATAATAAAACCATCGAAAATGCGTATTTACTTCCCGAAATTTATTTTGATTTTTATTTTTCTGTGTTCCCGGGAACAATATTCATAACGTAAAGTCATATTCACAGGTTTTTACTAGCTAAAAGTTGAAACTAGAAAAAATCGTCACCTTCTGAAAAATGTTTGAACGGGACTTAGGCTAGTTTGATATGTGGCGGCCACTTTTGCTGAATTAATTGCGCCGCCACTGGACTCCACCGAACGCGCGAGAACACACTACGAAATACCCACAGCGCAATGTACTGCCGGTACATCTACCTACAGCGTTAATAATATCGCCATCGCCTAGAAAGGTCTCGAGATAGCACCGTACAATATCTGTACGGCGCCGAACATTCTCGTCAACTGCCGAGTGGCACGCATTACCTACCGTGAGAGTAATTACTCTCCGCGGCTATATAAGCAGCAGATTCACTCGCCTGCTCCAGTCAGTCCCTATCAGTCTCAGTACCTAGTCTTCATTCATCGGCCGAGTAAGCAACACAGTTCGATCAGTGCCGCTACGCCATATCGGCCCACGCGGGCTGCCCGTCTCGCAACAAGTGAATAACGTTTGTCCAGTGTGACTCCAGGAACTTTACCAACACCTTCGAGGATTCCTTCTCCAACCACCATCCGCTGTCCGGCCCATTCGCGCCTCGACATGAGATGTCTCCGTCCGCAGCACATAAAGCCCGCCGTGCTTTCTGCTTGGGATGCAACCCGTTCTCTGGCAAATCGAAACCCATCGCGTTCCGCTGCCAGAGATCATCCTCATCGGCTCTCAAGGTTCCTTCCTGCGTCACGTGTGTGAGCCGACTCAAAGGACACACAGCTGCCATATCTCGTCAGCATGACGACGATCGACCGCCTGGACCAAGGTCACTTCTACATCGCCATGGTGTAGAGCAACACGCCGGCTCCCTGAAGACCGGTGATCTTCACCGCCGTAGTCACCTGACCTTCTTCACTCATCAGCAACGCAGCAGCAATTCACGGCACCACTGTCACTCCGCTCCGCTTCAACCTCCGCTACGTCGCCCAATAAAGACTGACTCATTCACCGACTGACGCCTTTTATTTCTCGTCCCGTCTCTACCGATCCGGCCCGCTCCCACAGATACATGTCAACACAAGTAAAAATAGATAATCTGCCAATATCCTCCAAATCAATTATTCTGTATTAATAAAAATGTTTAAAATCGGTTTTCACATTAGTTTATGAAATAGGTAGAAATAGTTGGTACATTCAGTTTGAAGTTTGCCAAGTTCAAATTGTTGTCAAATACATTCATATTTTTTAAGTATTTTTTACCAAGACTTCAGTAAATGTTGTATTGGGGAATGCAAACTGTAGTTGGAATGAGATGTACGTAGGTATATAAAATGTTAATAATTGTCTTGTTGTTAGTATAGGTACATGTAGATTTATTATGTAATTGCAGGAGTACACAACAATCGAATTTAGAGTTTAATAATATCTTTCAAGCAGTCAATCGTTAAAATTAATATATACGTAGTACTTCAAATAAACCACCTTCTGATCCCCTCCATCCTTTCAGATTCAAAACATTCCCTAAATTGAGCAATTAATAATTCTATTAATCCTGTAAAACCTATTAATATTTTGTTTCATCATCGAACCTAACAAACTAATATGTGACATTGTGTAATGTTTTTTAGGTTACACAAGAACGCGCTGAAAGACTACGATTTGAAAAACTTGTCAGCGAAGGCAGTATACCTGATGACGCTAAGGTTAGTTAATTTTGCAACAAAAACGCCTTTAACACCTATAATTTTTATAATACAAGTCCCAAGAGTGAATAAACTGCTAATAAAAAGACAAATGATATTTAGTGTTTTTATGCATAAGCCTCTTGGGGTTGTTACAGTGTTGTGGGTGATGGGTTGAGTACAGTCATCTTCAATTAATTAAGTCGTTTTTATCAATATCGTGTTCATCACGGACCGGAAACAATGTCTCACACACTGCAAGCCAACATCTTAACTTAGCATCCCGATCTTTGTATAAATTACTAGTCAGTCCCAAAGAGGAGGCAAAGATGCACCTCAGTAATAACACACTCTCTCAATATTCATGTTATGCTGAGCGTACGCAAGCACTCCCATTAGTTGAACGCTCCCAATAGTTGGTCGACCGACGATGTAGCGCTGACGAGCTGGACCAGAAGTCCTCGTAGGCGGCGTGTAACGATTTGCGTGACCGATGTATGCGACCGATGTACGCGTCACACTATTTCCATCCTAAGATTCTTTGAATAAGGAATATGTAAAGAGGTAATTTTCTATTCATACATTTCGTTTACTATGTTTTTTTTTAATTTCAGATGACTACCCTCAAATCAGAATGCTTCACTCCACCCCCACCTCCACCAACGCCTCCCTTCGCCCCACCCCCGCCTCCCTTGTGTCCCGGTGGCCCCCTCCTGGGTCCCCCGCCTCCCCCGAACCCCCCCTTCTCCGCCCCCGGAGGCCCCCCTCCCCCACCGAGAGAACAAGTCAAAAAGAACATCCCCCAGCCTGGAAATCCCCTCAAGAGCTTCAACTGGAGCAAGTTGCCTGATGCAAAACTCCAGGGGACCATTTGGTGCGAGATTGACGATTCGAAACTTTACGACGCGATGGAACTTGACACGATCGATAAAATGTTCTGTGCTTACCAGAAGAATGGAGTTGCCGTAAGTAAAAAAATTTAATTGTGTATTTCCACTTAAAGTTTAATAAACATCTTCCTTTGGTGGAGTTGACTTGAAGCTACATAGCAGACGTGAAGAAATGTTGGTAAATCTGTGCATTCTACCACATTCTTCAAAATGGAAGGGATATATTTTCACTAATTGTTGCTGACATCACATACTAATGAGTTTGTTCATCGCTGATCTCTAGCCCCTAGATAGACGTACAGCTTGGACTCAGACTGTCCCCAACATATTTCATCAAAGAATTTCATCAGAGAATTCATCATTTTTACGACTTTTACTGGCTTTTGTAATACTCATTTGGATCTCTTTAAGTCTCTAGCTCACTCTTTCTCCTTTGAACGGCAGGCACACTGCAAACTATCGTATATTTATGTAGGTATATGGATATAGTTGAAATGGATATATTTTGAAGGATTGTTGATTGTTTTTACAGAATGACGGCTCCATTGAAGACCTCAGACAGCTGGGAACTAAGAGCCGCACCAAGATTTTATCAGTTATTGATGGACGCAGAGCACAGAACTGCACCATTCTACTTTCTAAGCTCAAAATGACCGATGAGGAAATTTGCAGGTACATATTATTATCACCATTTATCAATATAGATTCACTCTAATGAGTTACAAATCCATTTACTTTTAACCTTTTAGCGGCCCGACTGTAAACAAAGGTTAGAGTATCCCACACCAAACAATGCATTTAAAAAAATATATTATCTCATTATTTATTTTCTTTAGCACTTTGATTTTATTTTAATACCAAAACAATAACAAGTGTTTATGTTTCACATTTGAAAAGTCTTTGTGCATTGACACATTATTTGAAAAACAAAATTCCCGACCCTTGTAATTATTATGTCGATGATCTTAGTAATGCTTTTAGGCATACTATCGAAAAATCGCTACTCTTGTCTCTGAAGTATCTGGATAATATTGAAATATTAATTAAGATGAAGCCTAATACTAAATAATGCAAAATCATACAAAATCATAATATGTTTTTGTTTTAAAAATTTGATCGCTTAGAAGTATTATAGATTTTTTATTTTTTTTTTATTTTAAGAATAGATAATACATATTGTTGTAATCAGCAAACAAGTCCTGCTAAGCCAATCGAATTGGCTTGTCAACAGTTGCTTATATTTTAGTTACATATAGATTTTTTACATTTAAAATTTACATCTTATAACTACAGATTCAAAATTTTTTTTTATACATATCAATATCAATATAAATATTTTTTTTCCGATAGCCAATTTTTCACCTTATACTTAACCTTATTCATAGAATTACATTGCTTTATATTGTCAGGTAATAAATTAAATATCTTCGGTATGATGTATTCAAACGTTCTCTGTCCGTACTTATTGTTAAATTTCGGAACTATTAACCCGTCATTGCGCGTGAATCTAGTGCTGTATTTATGTTCTAATTTCTCTTTATGCTGCGGGGTAAACATATGCTGAATTATAATTTTGTGCCATAGTATTGCTTTAACAGGTAAAATTTTGGCACTCTGAAACAGCAACGGTGTATCATGTCTCTTTTTGAAAATATTAGGGACAACTAATAATTTTACAATTGCGTATTGTACAACTTGTACTTGTTTCAGATTGGTTATAGAAGTATTTCCCCATGTTGTTAATCCATATCTTATAATAGATTCTGCCAGTGACATATAAATTATTTTAAGTGTTTCAATTGAAAGAAAAAATTTTAATGTGTACATTCTGCCAGCAATTGATCTGAGTCTTTTACAGGTTTTTTTAATATGTTTGTCCCATTTAAAAAAAACAATCTACTGTAACACTAAGATACACGTATTCCGTAACTAATTCTAAGCTTTCACATTTACAATTAATTGGAATATTTTTATGGATGCAATTAAAATCGTGAGAAATAATATTAGGATTAAATAGAAATTTGGCATTAGGTTATCTTATATCTTATCTTATATCTTATTTGGTTTTTGTAGCATTTATTAATAGTCCTGCATCATGTGACCATTTACAAAATTGATTAAAGTCAATTTGCATGAGTTCAATTGCAATTTTTAGATCTTTATGTGATATGACCAATGCCGTATCATCTGCGAATACAAAATGTTTAACAAAAGAGAAAAGTTTTTTTCATTATAGTTACATAAATTATAATATATAGTGTAGGCCCCAATATGGAACCTTGTGGAACTCCTGCAGATACATTTTTTGTTTTGCTAAAAGTATTATTTATTTTGGTACATATTTTTCTATCTCTAAGATAATCTTTAAATAAATTTAACACATTTCCTCTTATTCCAATTTTTTCCAATAGATGCTTCAATTAAATACTGCGTGTAGAACACACCTTGGCCCTTAAAACATTGGTCATTATTTTTATAAGTCTTTTAATAAGCCTAGAAAAAAATAGAGTATAAGGTCTATAAAAAACACTTTCAATTCCAAACTCTCCTATTTATAAACCCTTTATCGGATATGGTTTATTGTATAATGTGGCAAATTCAGTTTCTTTTATAATAATCGCAAAAAAAATAATATTTACGCCCGAACTTCCCAAATTAAAATAAAATATGCATTTCGCTTTGTTATTTTACAATACGGCTGCTAGTTGACGAATTTGGTTTTTCAAAGTGAACCGTATGCCGTCCACCGAAGAACTACTGACCACGTCACACCTATTTCGTATCAGTCACGCCCCGGCCGGAGCGGGAAATAGACGTGTGGCTCCGCGTCGCTTGTTTTCGTGAAATCAATTTTTAATTTCCGTTTTATTACAATAATCAATGCGTAAAAGAGGAGTTAATGTTTTTTTTACAGGTTTTTACAAAATCAACCTGTAAAAATTTTTCACAAATATCTTTTCCAACTTTCCAAAAGCTTTTTCTCAAGTATTTTAAAACTCCTCCCTTAAAGGGGCGTGAAATCTGATTTCGATTTTTTCCTGGACTATTGGATCGCCTTAATATGCAATGTTGTTTTTTCTAGAGCAATATTGTCAATGGACAGCGGTGAGCAGCTCCCCATCGACATGGTGGAACAACTCCTAAAGTTCACTCCGAGTGCTGAGGAAACAGCACTGCTCGAGGAACACCAGGACGAACTAGACAACTTGGCCAGAGCCGATCGATTCCTCTATGAAATATCCAAGTAAGTTATCCTTCTTTGCAAATGTGTTTCAGAAAATTATTTTAGACGAAACGACAAAAAAGTAAGTTGACGATACATTAATTTGCCTAATAAAATATGTGTGTGTTTATTTTTTTTATCGTTGTCAGTAATTTTATTTAGACAAAAAAGGGTGAGCCATTTTTAAATGTTCGCATTCAAAATGTTTTTTTTTTATGTTTGCATTCAAAATGTTTATATTTCAAATTTATATGTTTATTTCGAATTATAAAATTTGAAAGCGCATTTCATTACCATTTCAAAAATAATTTTAGTTTTCGGATGCATTCATAAGTATTCTATTTATTTAGATTTTATTACGAAGCTGAAATATTTTGACCTTTTGACCAAATAGGCCCGAGGCCTGAGGGGTTAATTCAATTATTGTTGTAGTTTGAATGGCACTAAGCTTTTTCATCTGTGGCTCTCTCTCTCAGCACGTACACACAAGAAAATAATATACAATATTAAGATTATGAGATTAAATTACACACTTTTAATACAAATATGACCCTTTTTCTCTCCTAGGATCCCCCACTACCGGGAGCGTGTACGGTCCCTTCTGTTCAAGAAACGTTGGGGTGCCAGCAGCGCCGAGGTAGCGGCAAGAGCAGCCGCGGTGCTGCGGGCCTCGAGGCAGGTGGCGCGATCACGCCGGCTGCGAAGATTGCTTGAAATAGTGCTGGCGCTGGGCAACTACATGAACAGGTGGGCACTTAACTTCAAAACACCTGAATAAAACACTTGACTCTGTGTAGAAACGATCGGTCGGTTTGATGGATTCAACTATCACAAACGGATTGCAGTAATGTTTGGTATTATTTACATTCAAATACTATTAGTTCTGTGGGAGACTTCTCAATAACTTTTGTATTTACAATAATAATTGTGCAAGTCACACGACCTGTCTATTCTAGTGGCTAATTGACTCTGATCGGTAAGCTGGTCAGAGACAGTTCCGGCGGCACCACTTAGAAGCTTTTTCAACACATTACAGTCTTGTTTATGGTATTTCGACAAGGAACTAGAGTAATTGATTCCTTCACAGCCGGGAAACATTCCAAATACCCGATAATCAATTGCTATGAATGGATCACTTCTACAATGGATCACTTCTACAACTCGTTCTTGCATTCAATAGGTCGTCTGTGGAATGTTTACCAGCAAATGTGTTTACTACCTACTACAATTTGCTATTTGGTATCGTCTCTTGGCTTCACAACATGACTCCCACTCCACGACTAGCTTTTCCAATCAAGGAGAGATGAATTAATGTTTTTCCACCCTGTTTAAATTTTCTAAAGCTATTGGCTATTGTATCTAACAGCTGCATGTTTCTCTCGAGGTGGCAGTGTTTTGTTAATAGTTTCACTGTCTTCCTCGGTGAGTTTCAACCTATAATGTATAGTAGTTTCTAAATCTTTTGGGGTGTAGACCATCTTTAAGAACTTTGGATCTTCTCACTCCGTTGATTTACTCTCATTCCGTCCATATGACAAATATATTTTCTTCATGTAGTAGAGGAAAGTTGGTAGCGATTGTAATGGAATGCTGAAATTGTTTTAGCCAGTAGATGGCATAAGGAGTCACTCGAACCAGCACAGATGTGCATCCAAGAAATAAATGGAGTGGGCAGTTTTCTACAATGTTCTGTAATTTGATTTATTAAATATGCGTATTGTAATCCATTTAAATTTTGTATATCAAACTGCCTATCTGTTTCCAGAGGTGCTCGTGGCAATGCCTCAGGATTCCGCCTGGCCTCGCTCAACAGACTGGCTGACACCAAGTCCAGTCAGGCGCGCAACACCACGCTGCTGCACTACCTGGTGCAGATACTGGAGAATAGGGTAAATACGATCTTCCTTTGATCAATTTAACAACTTATTCAATTTGGTATTCTATGAGTTAGGCTGGGTTTAGACTCGTAAGTTTTTTCCTGTAAATCGCTCTTGTAAGCGATTTATGGCCAAATTACTAATGTAAACGACACCAAAAGTCACTTAACATAATTTATAGCAAGTTACAGAACTTATTCTTTCGGAAGTTTTTTGACGGGTCTAATCGCGCCCGCGTGAATTTCCAGCCTTCTTACAGCTTATAAAATCAGTTTGATAAGCTAAGAGAAATAGTTCCGAAATGCGCCGCGCACCGTTGCGAAATGTCAAAAATTAAAAGACAATTGTTTTCAATTATCGGTCCAATCCTTTCCAATATTAAATGTTTTTGTTTTTAACATTTACGTATTTGAAATTTTGAATTCGAAGTCGGTTGCTGTCAGCAGATATCAGGTAGCTGTCATTCGCATAAAATGAAATTAATTGCCGCCTTTGACGGCACAAAAGCATGTGGAGAATTATTTAATTAAAGTCAAAATTGTTATTATGTGTGTCGTTGCTTATCCAGAATATATAATATATAATGTGAGATATCAGCCCTATCTCCCGCCAGCGTCGGTCCTATCCATTGCTTTATCTTGAATTTCCCGCTATTCCTCTGCAACTCCCTTCAGCTGTCAATTGTCGCCGTGCAGTTGGCATCTTGAGATGCCGTGTTAATTCAATTTTGGCGTTGTTTCGCCCACGTCCGGTCGAAAATTTTTTCGTTCGTAATTGTTTTAACGAAAATAATATCTGTTGCTACCCGCAAATTCCGTAATTTTATGAAAAATTAGTGCAAGTGATTAGTGCAAACATTTTTTGACAGATTAGCGTATTCCTACTACCTACGCTATATAAATCTGCGTCGCTCGTTCTCGAAAACGGAAGGACGCCGCGCCGATTAGCAATCGCTTCTCGGCCTGTTGGCTAAGATAAGTGTATTATCACAGCTTAATATCTGATAGTTCCCGCAATACGGGACCAGTTTATTAAACTGGTTTTTTTTTAATGTGACGGGATGTTCGGGGCTTGCTCCACTCCTGTCACGGGTTGGCCTGGCCGGCATTGCCGCTGGGAGCGACCCATTTATATCCATACTAAAGATAAATTAAGCTGAATGTATTGTCTTACGTAATTACCTGATTTATGGATCAATTGTAGACACATTTAACCATTTTTCCACCTTTGGAATTTAAGTAATCGATTTTTTTTTTTTTGAATGAAATATGACCATCGGCGATGTCATATTAAAATACTCAAATTACAAATACGAAACCATGACATTCATGTTCGTTTGATAATCGTTTGACGCAATTTGATGTAGTTAGACTTATCTATAATTCAGCTTTATTTATAAAAGTTTGGTCCTGCTTTTGACAGTTTCAAGCATGTTACAAACTCGGGCGAGTGGGCCAATGTCCGCTATGCATCTGCTTTAAAGGAATATTTGGCTGATCCAGGCTTCAAGGAGCTGGAGGTAAACTGCGAGGTGCTGGCATTTGTCACCGCCTCACCAATATTTACGGCCATGGAAAAGATGCTGGCATTGCATGCCTCATTGAAGCAGAGAGTGCTTTCAACAGGCTCTCCAAAAAACTTATCAAATGGGAAAGTAGTTCAGAAGGTTCCCTGTCAGGTCTTTACAGGAACAATGGACAGCTGTAAGATTGGAGTGGAACGGAGGCTCTTCAGCAGAATTCCTCCTTCTACCACTCATCCTTTTGGGGAAGAAGCACTTTCTGCCCAGTTGCAGAAACTAGGTGGTGTAGCAAAGTGCTTTAGTCCAGTGCGTCTACCTCAGGGTAGCCACTCGGCGCACAACCGCCCTTCATCTAAGGAGGTTGTTGCCTTTCCCCCAAGCAGACGTCAAAGGAAAAGATGGCATTTCCCTTGTTTCCCCGGCGGGCAGACCACGGGTGAAACCCCCCATATTCCTCCCGTATGAGGGGTAAGGGGAGGGAACAGAAGCGTGGCGCGAGGGGGCAGACCTCTCGTGGCCGCTTCAACAGGTGTCGCGCACAACCGCCCTTCAACATCTAAGGAGGTTGTTGCCTTCCCCCCAAGCAAACATCAAGGAAAAATATGGCATTTCCCTTGTTTCCCCGGCGGGCAGACCACGGGTGAAACCCCCCATATTCCTCCCGTATGAGGGGTAAGGGGAGGGAACAGAAGCGTGGCGCGAGGGGGCAGACCTCTCGTGGCCGCTTCAACAGGTGTCGCGCACAACCGCCCTTCAACATCTAAGGAGGTTGTTGCCTACCCCCCAAGCAAACATCAAAGGAAAATATGGCATTTCCCTCGTTTCCCCGGCGGGTAGACCACGGGCGAAACCCCCAATATTCCTCCTGTACGAGGGGTAAGGGGAGGGAACAGAAGCATGGCGCGAGGGAGCAGACCTCTCGTGGCCGCTTCAACAGGTGACTATCAACCATTTCGGGCGGGTCAACTACACTACAGGATTATTGGAGAGAATGGCAGGCCTTAGATGTCCCAGAGACCATCTTACATATGATAAGAGGATACCGCATACCATTCATCCAAGAGCCCTCGTTGATAAGTCCAAGCCAAGCTTCCGCAAGGAGGTTCAAAACGAAAGTAATCCCGGAAATGACAATGATTAGAGATGGTACATGGAAAGAGCTGACGACAATGCCACCTTCCTATCAACACTTTTTCTGGTTCAAACGAGCGAAGGCTCGAAACAGTCGATCTTCAATTTAAAAGCTATCACAAATTGGATTGCAGAAATCCTGCGTAGACAGGCTATCAGGATCATTGTGTACCTAGACGACTTTCTCCTGGCTCATCAGACCAGAGAGATCCTCAGTCAAGCTTGAGAAGCTCTTTAATTGTTAGAGCGGTTAGGTTGGTCGGTAAATTTCCAAAAGTGTGTCCGTCAGCCAGCACAATCAGTGAAATATCTTGGAATTGTGTAGAACCCCCATCTGAAACAGAAGTCCTTAAACAAATACAGACGCCAAGGTCTTTGGAACTCACTTCAGAGATCCGTGACAAAAGGAAGATGGACTCTGAAAGGAGCTCAGAGTATTCTCGGAAAGTTGAATTTTGCTACCTTTGTGGTCCCCAGAGGTCGAATTCATACTCGGCTGATACAATTACAGTTAATGCTGAAGCTGACCCCTCAGCAAAAGTCTCTGATAAAGAAGGAGGTCTTGTCAGAAATGAAATGGTGGATGATCAACTTAGATCATGTTTCAACTCTTCATTTTCCCAGCCCAACACATTCTCTGACTACGGATGCGGCAGATCACGGCCGGGAGCCCTGATCGACTATGTACCTCTGTTGGGTTGTTGGATAGACAGAGGGGGGGGGATATTGCAACATGAAGGAGATGACAGCAATCTTAAATGCCTTAACGTCTCTGACTCAGAATTTGAGAAGTTCAGAACAGGACAGTCGTAGCCTACTTGAGGAACAAGGGGTGCACTAAGTCGATGGGTCTCCTTCATCTGACATTTCAGATTCTTGCGCTTTTGGACAAGCACAGAATCTCTTTACAAGTGCAGTATTTGCCGGGACGCTACAATGGCCTCGCGGATCATCTATCCTGAGGGATGACATTACCAGAATGGCACCTTCTACCCCCTGTTTACCTACCCCCTAGAGCTGTTTTTCACAAGTTAGGGGCAGTCCAGTAGTGGATCTATTCGCTCCCTCGAGGGCTCACTTCGTGGATCAGTATGTCTCGATAGATTCCCACGACAAGAGAGCAATGCTTCACAGCGTGTTCAGCAGGAGTTGGAATTTCCCCTTGGCATGGATCTTTCCTCCCCCCTGCTTAATTCCACGAGCGCTGGCACATCTGAACAAGTCATCAGGGGTGAACCTGGTTGTAGCCCCAAATTGGCCAAAAGTGTTTTGGTTACCAGACCTAAAGAGAAGAGCCCTAGACCGACCTCACATAATACCCATGTTGGTCGACAACTTGATAGACTTATCGACAGGACTTCATCTTGAACAGGTCCAGAAGCTCCAACTACAGGTGTGGAAGATTAGGGGTGGAGTGAAGCTTTGAACGATTGGTCACAGCAAGAAAAAAGCTCTATTGAATGCGGGTTGGCGCAAACCTAAGCTTACAACTTATCACATGGCATGGAAGAGCTGGAAGGAATGGTGCGCCATTAATAATACATGTCCTAATAACCCTTCGGGATCTCAGCTGGCACGGTTTTTTAGTATACTTAAGAGTGAGGAAAGGCTTGGATCCCAATACTATAGCACTTCACAAGTCTGTAGTGTCGGTTTTGTATGACCCCATAGGCGATTTGAGGATAAGTAATCATCCCTTGGTCAAGCAAGTGATGAGAGGTATAGGAAATTCTGCAAATAAGAAGCTTAGAGCATTTACTTGGGATCCAGGACACTTGGTGTCTTAGCTTTGTAAGAATCCTTCAAATGACCTGACCCTTTTCGAAGCATCTCGTAGATGTTCTGTTAATTTACTTCTGGCATCAGGAAGACAAGTACAGGATCTGACCTTACTACATGCATCTTCCGATAATCTTGTTGACAATGATGATCACATTGTATTATTGCCAAATTTTTTGGTTCTAAGAAGGACACCTCTACACGTAGACAGTCTGGTTGGAAGCTTTACAAAGCAGAGGATCGTAATATAGATTCCATATTCTGGTTGAGAAAGCTTATGTCTTTGGGTGAGAACAGAAGACATGAAGCTGGTGTTGAATGTCTGTTTATTTCCACGTTGGGGCCTGCAAGGCCAGCCTCGAGAACTGCTATTGGTGGATGGATTAAAACAATTTTGAAGGATGCTGGGATTGATGCCTCTCCTGGGAGTTTGAGATCAGCTGCAGCTTCAAGAAGTTGGCTGGAAGAGTGTCCTATAGACACCATTTTGGAAAGAGGAAGCTGGAGTTCAGAAAACACATTCAAGAAATATAGACAAATCAGAGTTCTCAATGTTGAGGTGCTGAATCCCCCCATTCACTCTGTCTTTGACCAAGTTATTGCAAGCAATACAGTAATAGTCACAATTTTGGCTTTAGAATTGTCACCAAGCGATAACAAACACTTCTCACATTATATATTCTGGATAAGCAACGACACACATAATGTTGGAGTTTTACCTACCATTAAAACTCTTATTATGTTGTCTTGCTTATCCAGAATATATTTAAGCTCTGCTTGGTGAGTCCAAATTGAATTAACACGGCATCTCAAGATGCCAACTGCACGGCGACAATTGACAGCTGAAGGGAGTTGCAGAGGAATAGCGGGAAATTCAAGATAAAGCAATGGATAGGACCAACGCTGGCGGGAGATAGGGCTGATATCTCACATTATATATTATATATTCTGGATAAGCAAGACAACATAATAAGAGTTTTAATGGTAGGTAAAACTCCAACATTATTATTTCCTCCCAGCCCTGCTGGAATAAAAAATTAAATAAATAATAAATTACTCATTGGGATTAATATATTATAAATTTTGTAATATATTATCTCTAATAAATAAAAATAATAATAATAAAAATCTATTTCAACATTTTATTTGGGCCTTTTCGTCTTTATTGACAAAATCGTGTAAATTTGACAGTAGCAGGTCATTGTTGACAGGAAGCCACCTTACTGCAAATAAATATACAGATGTAAACGATCGCGTGAGCATTTACACAGGTCGAACTTCTGAACAACTTCGTGATCATTAATTACCACAAGTCGGATGCATATGTAAACGCTCCTGTTAGTGACCTGCCAAAATCTTACGTATTCCGTAAATTTTAATTACGAGTCTAACCCAAGCCTTAGGATTACTTCGCTTAATATAATGTCATTGACTTTTATACAGTGGCCCTTTATATTAAGGTTTTACTATGATATTGGGATGAAGGAAAAATAATAGTCAATAGACTGTAATTTTTACACAATGCATTTTTTTCAAAGTATTTATAGCATACTTAGATATTTGATTGCAGCATAGAACTTGTACATATTTAACAAGAATTTTGTTAAATTAATACAAGGTGGCACAAAAGTTGTCTCCCAATGTTATTTGGCTGTAATTTTTTTTTTTATGAATATAATTTTGGTTCGCTTTAGATTATGTTTATAAGATGTGTTGATTTTTTTTCATTGTTTAATAAAAAGAAGTCTGAAACGGTTAAATTGGGCAATCTTGCCGGACAGTGCAATTTTTTTTTTTTTTTTACATTAACTCCACACAGGAGGCCCTGAGGAAAATAACTTCCCTCAGGGCCTATGTCATCTGTACTGAGTGGAGGGTCTTTTTGAGGAAAGGAAGGAGTGAACACGGGTCTTGAAGAGACCCATGTTGTAGGAGGGAGGAAACACAGAGGCCGGCAAATCGTTTCACAGCCGAGCCGTTGAAGTCAAGAACGAGTCATAGAAACGACCCGTTTTCATGTGACTACTGTCAACCGTGTACAAATGTTGGGCGCGTGTTTGGCGTGTTTCCCGACTATGCACCGGTGCCGAGGGGATCAATGACGCTAGTTCCTCGGAGCATCTTCCATTGTAATACCGGTAGAACAAGGACAGCATTCCCACCTGACGCCTGTGCTCTAAAGATTGCAGTCCGTCTGTTAAGATGGGAGAATCTATCAAACGGACCGCCCGTTTCTGCACAGAGTCAAGGGTTTTTTTTAGGTATTTTGGAGCTCCAGACCAGAGGTGGCTGCCAAAATCAACTGTGGGGCGCACTTGCGATTTGTACAGGGTTAGCAGTTGTGTACTATTAAAGTATCTGCGGGCCCTGTACAGTACGCCCAGTTTCTGAGAGGCTAACTTAACTCTGGTTTCGATGGAGCCCCCGTACCTGAGCTGGTCACTTAGAGTTATGAAACGTATCATGTTCGTATAAAATGTAACCTTACGGCAGAGCAGAGACCAGAGCTCAGGATAGTGGGCCAAGTAGTTATCTGTCATGTAGGTAGGGTTTTCAGTCAAATAAAAGAAGAGGAACTTTATAAAAATGTATTGAATCCAAACCAAAAAGCAACAAGGAAGTGTACAAACTTCATACCAAGGTAACAAAAGGAAATATAAAAAATACACATACCAGATGGACTCCTAATGGACACGCTAAGCTAACTATACGGAAATAACCCCGGTAGACGAACGCGATCTTGCTTCGCAGTGAGAGAGCACGAGACGGGACGGGAACTCCAGTCTTCCCATATGGGAACGGCGCGGAATCCAGAGCACCAAGGTCGTCCTTCTAATTGGGCAGGAGGCCGCTATACCTCCAAGGAGCGCATTCAGCCACGGGCCATCTCGACGAACTCCAATCAAAAGGCACGTGGCCCCCAACAGTATCCAAGTCTGGCGTATTACGGTTAGCAGGCCGTGACTTTGCGACGCGGGGTCGTGAAGGCATATTATAGTAGCCAACACCAGGACCAATTCACTTCACGATTCCTTTTCCAGAAATAATTCCACAAAACGGCCAACCAGCCACATCGGAAAAAAGTGGGACTTTCACGTCATCCACTATAAATAACTCGTACACGAACCTCGCGTGTTACGTAAAAACACCCCGCGTTCTTTTAGGTTTAAAATCGACTTAGATTCTCATGATAAAATCCAATAAAACACTTTTCCAGTGAGTGACCAATTTCCGACCCAACTGCCCAAGTTGATCGGAAGGAAGTGACCATAAACAAAAAGGAAACTCTCTCTTTTCCAAAAATTACCAGTGTCCAAAAAAACACCATAGACAAAAAAACAAATAGGCAAGAACTGCACTAGTCACATAATATTTATGTGACAGTTACACCAAGCATATCGATGGAGGTCCTGTTGGGAAGATTGCTTCCGTTGAAAGAGACTAGATTTTCATTTCGATCCCTTTTAGACGTTATCAAACATGATTGGGTTTTTGAAACATTAAATTCGACGAGGTTATTCTTACCCCAAGAGAAAACACTCTCGAGGTAACCGTCCATTCTTTGCTTCAAAGCCCTCCGAGCTATTGGACTTTGTGTGCCCTTTGGGGGCTTGTCAAACAAAAAGCTATCATGGACTGTACTGTCATCCGCGTAACAATGAATCGGGGCACATGACAAGAGGTCATTGATGTGCAACAGAAACAAAGTCGGTGACAGAACCGATCCCTGTGGGACGCCAGCATTTATCGAATGCGAGGAAGAGGTGAAACCGTCAGCAACCGCCTGAATCGACCTCTCCCTCAAAAAGTCGGCAATCCACGTACACAAGGATGCGGGAAGTCCGTAAGAAGACAGTTTGTTGACAAACCCTCGGTGCCAAACCCGGTCAAAGGCCTTGGAAATATCCAGTGCAACCGTTTGGGTCTCACCGAAACGTTCCAGGCACCGCCCCCAAACATGCGTCACATACGCGAGAAGATCACCGCACAAGCGGTTCCGCCGGAATCCGTATTGACGGTCGTTAATAATTTTGTTCTTCTCGAGGTATGTGAGCAGTTTGTCGTTGATCACATGTTCCATCACCTTAGACAGAACTGTTGTGATCGCTATGGGGCGGTAGTTGGCTGGGTTGGAGCGGTCACCCTTCTTTGGAATAGGGTGAATGATCGCCAATCAAATAAAAAAAAGCGACCCAAATGCATCTTTTAAAAAAAATTTCGCGTTCTTGAGGAGTTTAGCGATTCATGTCTTGTTGACATGTATTTTGAAATTGTTTACTTCACGAATGTCAAAGCAGGACTGACATTTGCCGCTATTTGCAAAAGTTATGGCTTCTTCCGATAGGGTGATGACTTTTGTGCCACCTTGTACAAAGTAATGTTTTTTTTTTAGTTAGTGCGGTTGGCAGTTAATCGCATAATGCACGCTACGATGATCTTAACTTTAAAAAAAAAATTGTTTTGTTTGAAAATTGTTTAAATCAAAATCATTTCGATTCTTTTCTAATCTTATAAAATCACAGTTTAAAGACGTGCTCCTTCTGGAAGAGGACCTTCCCCACTGCCGAGAGGCCTCAAAAGTGTCCCTGGGCCAGCTAGAAAAGGACATGGCCACCCTGAGAGCTGGTCTGGCGGACATCCGCCGCGAGATGGAGCACCAGCGCTCGCAGCAGAGCCTGCAGCAGGATAGGTTCTTGCCTGTCATGGAGGACTTCTACTCCGGAGCCAGCTGCAGGTTCGCGGAGCTGGAGGATCAATTCCAGGTAAGGAATGCACCTAAAGAACATAGTATTTGATCCTGAGCAGGTTTTACAATCACTTTGGCCCAAGTAAACGAACAAAGATTAATTAGCTGACCAAAAAAGGGCAATTTTCAAAAATAATTTAATTCCTGTAGTAACATTAAATCAGATAAAAAAGGAAATAGGAGATAGATTGCAATTGGAGAATAATTTAAAACAAATTAATACGAGTAGTAATGTTATATTAGATGCATTGAATGAAGATAGTTTAGATAATATTCTAGTAGAAGAATCCAATGATATAACAGTAGATTCAAATAACTTAGACGCTATTCATAATCTTAGGGAAATCAACATTGCAAATTTAAACTTACTAGATGATAATGTAATAGAATTAGCTAACTTGCTTCATAATAATATAAATAGATATATAGATATAGAGCCCACAGTTAGACCAAAATTACCAAAATTGCATAGGTCAAAATAATTATCTAAATTAATTTCTGAATTAAATAATTTAATTTTACCAAAAATAATATTTGACGATATTAGTTTTTTAGATCTTCATACAATAATGTACGCTAGTGCTATCACTATATGTAATAAGTTAGGAGTTAAATTAACATCATCTGATGAAAGATTATATAGTTATAGTAAACCAGAATGGCAGATTAGATTAGAAAATGATGTAGTATTTTTAAGAAGTAGTATAGCTAGAGTAATTGAATATAAAAATGGGAATAAAAGTAGAAATATTTTGAGACATGTAGATGAAATTGGGAGAAAATTTGGTTATAACATTGGTAGTAATAATAATGAAAATATAATCAATGATTTATTAGATTTATTAAAACAAAAATTAGGTGTAAAAGCTAGTAAATTAAAAAGATATAATTATACGTATAATAAAAGAAATAATAATAGATTATTTCAGAAAAATGAGAAAATATTTTATTCCAAACTTGATGATAAACAAAATATTATTTCGAATAATAATATTCCGTTGCCATCTGAATCAGATATGCGCGATTTTTGGACAAACATTTGGAGTAAAGATATAAAACATAATGAGGCAGGTCCATGGATAGAAAATGAAGAACTCAATTGTTCAGACATTGAACAAATGAGTTTTTCTGATATATCGGTTAAATTGTTAGCCAAAATTATAAAAAATACTCATAATTGGAAAGCCATGGGTTGCGATTGGATACATAATTTTTGGTACAAACGTCTAACTACTTTACATCCTCTGTTTGCAAAAAACTTTCAAAACTTGTCAAACAACCTCAAAATTTTCCTAATTTTCTAACTAAGGGCATTACTTATATGTTACCTAAAAGTGAAAATATTAATAATCCCTCTCAATACAGACCCATTACATGTCTACCGACAATATACAAAATTTTAACCTCTTGCTTGACAGATTTAATATATACTCATTTGGATGAAAAAAATATTTTATCTGAACAACAAAAAGGTTGTCGCAGAAAACATATGGGATGTAAAGAACAATTAGTTATTGATTCTGTAATTGTAAAACAAATTAAAAGACGATATAAAGACAATCCATAACCAAATACAAATATTTAAAAAAATCTACAGGCCACCTCAGAACAGGAAATCCTAGTGAGGAGGTCTGTGAAAAAAAAAAGAATCTATACTTATACTATACATTATACATACATGTACAAACCTTGCTATTGAAACTAATAATAAATAAATAAATAAGTAAATTCAAAATCAAAAGCGTAATTTACATACTTGTTATATAGATTATCAAAAAGCTTTTGATAGTGTCCCGCACTCGTGGCTAATCAAAATATTAAAAATATATAAAGTTAACCCAAATATAATTAGCTTTTTGAAAAATATTATGTCCTTTTGGAATACAGATTTACTAGTAAATTTAAAAGGTAAGAAAATAGTAGTACCGGGCATTTCAATAAAAAGAGGGATTTTTCAAGGAGACTCATTGAGTCCTCTTTGGTTTTGCTTAGCATTGAATCCTCTGTCTAAAATGTTAATTAAAAGCAAGTTTGGAATAAAAATTAAGGGTAATACAAGAGAGAGTAGTATAGTTTCACATCTATTATTATATGGATGATATAAAATTATTTTCAAATTCTGAATCAAATTTAGAGAAAATGATTAAGGTAGTTAAAATTTTTTCAGATGATATTAAAATGACTTTTGGTTTAGATAAATGTAAAACGATCCATATAGAGAAAGGCAAAATTGTAGATGGAGACGAGGGTATATTTAGAAATTTCAAAATTAAAAGTATGAAAGGGGATGAGGTTTATAAATATTTAGGATACCCGCAATCGAATAGATTAGATCACACTAGCATTAAAAATGATATTAGGATTAAATTTCAAACTAGTATCAGAAAAATTTTAAAATGCAATCTGTCTGCTAAAAATTTAGTAAAAGCAATAAATACTTGGGCAATAACTCTATTAACATACTCATTTGGCATAATTAAATGGTCCAATACAGATTTAGATAGTTTAGAACGATTAATTAGAACTACGTTAACAAAGTTTAATTGCCGTCATCCAAATTCAGTTATAGAACGAATTAATTTACCTAGAAATTTAGGAGGTAGAGGTGTAGTCAAAATAACATCTTTGAAACACAATCAGGTAGAAATGCTTAGAAATTTTTTCCATAGGAAAGCTAATAGCTCAGAAATGCACAAAATAATTTGCAAGGCAGATATAAACATTACACCTTTAAATTTATATGACGAGAATGCCAACATTCTTATATATACTAACCAGGAATTATTAGATTCCTGGTCAAATAAAATTATTCATGCAAAACACTTCAATTATCTCAACCAAACGTATGTTGACAAACTTTCGTCAAACAAATGGTTGAGTATTGGAGAGTTGAGCGCAGAAATAGAAGGATTTATGCTTGCCATTCAAGATAGAGTCATTAATACTAAAAATTATAGGAAGCATATAATCAAAGATATAAATCAAATTGATGATTTATGTAGAAAATGTTTGGCTTTTCCGGAAACTATAGAACATATTATATCGGGATGTTCTATATTAGCGCCGTCCGAGTATAATATAATATAATAAATTTAGGCACAATCAGGTTTTAATATAGTTTTACATGACAAAATTAAAAAAATAACTTATATCATTGATGTAGCTATTCCAAATTCCTGTAATATTCAAAAAACTGTTTCTGAAAAAATTAGAAAATACACAGATTTAGGAAATGAGATTAAAAGAAATTGGCATTCTCGGACTATAAAAATATTACCATTTATTATTTCGGCTACTGGCATTATACCTAGGTCTCTGATTCAAAATTTAGGCATATTAGATTTGTCAAAGAATTTATATATAAAAATGCAAAAATCGGTAATTTTAAATACATGTAGGATTACAAAAGATTTTTTAAATATTTATATTGAGGGATCAGTAGGATTTATAGGTTCAATTAGGAATTCCACAGAGCCGAACCCTCTGATATGAAAATATCTGGATTCGGTGAATTATTTTCCCATCTTGGTCTCTGGTAGGTTGACATGTTATTCTTGTATTGTTTTGTAATTATAATACTTATATAGTGCAATTGCATAACGTGGATTGACCAGATGATCATTTGGGAAGTGTGTGAAAGGGTTTAGTTTTTCCTGTGGGGAAAATTAAACCCGGACATTTAAATCTGGTGCGTAAAATAATTGGTAATTTATAAAGCGCCATTTTTGTGAAAAATCACCTCAAGGGCGCTGTACAATTTATTAGGAAAGCTTAGGTTCTAACTAATTTTACTATTTACAAATGGATACAGAAACATACTTACCTGGCAGGTCACTTCCAATAAACACACTTTAATTAGAAAGTTTATGCTTGGAGAAGATACGGCTTTGCACGCGGAGGACATTACAGTTAACACACTGGACATTGCATGATTTAACATTATTTGCTACCCTCATCACGGTTATTTAGTTATTTTAAAATACTGGAGAATTTAGTACTATTGGAGATTAGTGGCAAAAGTATAGTTGATATTTATTTTAAAATACTGGAGAATTTAGGACTCTTTAGGGCTGGAGAATGTTCATGAAATGACCTTCACAAACGCTTACATTTTTTTTTTTTTTTTTTGCTGATGATGTGTTGCTGATTTCTAACAGTATGGAAGATCTACAGTTTACGTGTCTAGGACTAATCGAACAGCAAAGTGGCACTAGGCACAAAAGTCATTAAAAGTGATGTAAAATAAAAACAGGTTAAACAGGTTGTTAGGTTAAGTTAAGGGCTTTTTGCTACCAGTTGAAATGCCACTTTGTTGAGTTTTCATGGATCCGAATGAAGTATGTATGAAGAAATACTTGGCTTGTTCGCACTTGGCAAGTAGTTTAGTCGAGTAGCGAGTAACTCGTTACTTGACTGGCCAAAAAACGTTCGCATTACGGTTGAGTAGAGTATATTAGTGAGCGGAGCATTGCAAGATGATGGCCTGCAACGCAACAAAGTAAATACTTTAATTAAGCTGATTGTAATGCTTATTTTAGAAGAGGTGGAAGAATAAGTTAGTGATGAAAATAAATAAACTATGGACATGAAAAAAGATTAATAGCAGCAAAAATAAATAATTTTAGAGTAGCATCTTCGCTCCAACCGGACGACATATCTGCGTCTACTATTGAACTCTACTAAAACGACGGGTTTGTACATTTCAGTGAGCAGGAACGTGTGGTGGGGGACACCACTCGCCTGAAAAAATAGAACGAAATGGATTACTCTATTAAAGGCTGACTAAACTACTCTTCTAAAATTGTGGTGTTCGGATGTGTTTAGTTACTAATATACTCGCTACTCGACTAAACACTTGCCCAGTGCAAACGGGTCTATGTCGATGAATGTAATGTAAGTCGGTAAGTTGAGTGGTCGTGATGTTAGCTTCAAAATTTTATAAAACTTAAAATGGGTCAGGAATCAGGGTGTAAAAGGAATTTTTCAAATGTCAATTTTTTTAATAGTGCTGAAGGTTGTTTTGAAACACCTCAACCTTAACCACTGAAGCGATTGATAGCGGTCCAAAATTGGACAACATTTTCCTACCATTCGTAAAACATTTATTGTAATTATTTAAAACATTTCCATGGTCAGTCATTTATTTTAAAACGAAGCTATTTAAATGCTTTAACTATTATGACCATATGATACGCCCGCGCCTTACGGCGGGTTCAAACTAAAACTATTAACTTAAAATTAAGGAGGAACAATTAAAAAAAACTACTGATTTACGAAACGACACATTTATTACATTAGGACACAAAAGGCAGGTGTTAATTATTAATCTAGGGTTAGTCTTATACTAGGTACTTAGTTAATTAGTCTTAAAATTAGAAAGTCTGTTTGCTTAATTCTACGGAAAAGTCTTTATGTAATTGTTCAGAATCTAATCACTTCGGTGGTTAAATTAAATAAAATGTTCAGTCACTTCCCTTTGGTTGCTGATGATGGAGTCTCCGCGTAAGCACACAGTCACTAGGCACTTTAAACTTAAGTTCTATTTTTTTTCACTTGTTATTGCACAGGTAGGAAGTTTCGAAAGTCTTTGTAGTGAAAATTGGTGCAAAGTGGAAATTGCACAAATCCTTTGTCGGAATTTTCGCGGTCACTTGGTTAGGCTTCCTGGTAGAAGTTCGCGAACGTATCGGCGGTTCCTGGTTGGAATCCGCGAGCGTGTCTGGTAATTTCCCTGGTCGGGAAATTGCGCGGGGTCGCGTGCAAAGCCCTGGTCGGGTTGCAAAACGCAACTGTTTTTTTATCCCTGGTTGCGATTCGGTTCGCGCGGTTCCCGGCGGTTGGGACACTCCGTTAGCGGAGTCAAGTACCAACCCCTAGGCCGGGCAAATGGTGACTGCCTTCGTGGTGAAAATTCTCCCGTCGCCTCAAGGATTGAACCTAATTCAGCCTTGAAACATTCCCATCGGCCGCAGCGGCTTCGTGGGCCAAAGGAAAAGGTTTATTGCCTTCGCCCGACGCGGCGATATTGGGTTTTATTTTATTGTTTTGTGTGTCCCTGCCGACAATAAGTTCTAACTTTCCAAATTTTATTAGGGTCCTTAATTGCTTTCGCCGTTCTGTGTTCGCCGCTAGCTGCAAATTTTATTATTATATTATCCTCCGTAAAAATAATTTTATCTCATCCTTCGTTGCTTTCTAAAACTATATGACTATTTCCAGTACTTTGACTAACTTTAAGCTCTTTGTGTTTACCGCCTACTCCCATGCTGGCGACCTTATTGTAGATGGTGCACATTTGTTCAGTTCCGTGAATTTTTGACATTAAAATACCTAAAGGTATATCACATAGATGTCGCAAATCCGATCTTCGAGGACTAATTTAGAACGAGGTTAAAAATAAATTTTTTAAATATTTTTTCTTGCCGAATTTTTGATCAGTTGTTTACAATTAAAATTAAGTTCTTTTTCCATAGATATGCACCTTTCATTATCAAGTATACCACAGACAATATACAGAAATCGAAAATATTCTATGTTGACTCGAATAAGTACCTCTCACGGCAGTTTCAAAGTAACAAACACGCAGGATTCACGCGGTTTTGAACTTGACGACTTTTTAATATATTCTTTAATAAATCCTACAAATATGATATAAATGGTGAAATACAGGTTAATTCATTATATATATACCACTATAATAAGTTTTTATGTTTCTATGTTAAAATTCGAAGCTATGATTTTTTTAATGTTGGCGAAAAAATTTTAAAAAGATCTCCTGGGAAATCTCGAGCAATCGAGGCAAATTTATTTATTTCGTGTAGTCGCTCCAGTGGGTAATAAACCTTTACTATTATACTGCAACCTAATCTGGTCACCTCTTCCCCAGGACATGAAGTCCCGTTTCGAGGGAGCCGTGCGCCTGTTTGGCGAGGACGCGGCCACCACTCAGCCGGAAGAGTTCTACGGCGCGTTGGAGGCCTTCCTCACGGCGCTGGCCGAGGCGCGCGCAGAGAATCTGGCTACCAGGAGAAGGCAGGAGGATGATGAGAAGAGGTTGAAGCAAGAACAGGAGGTAATCATTATACTGTGCACTTTATGTATTCATTAAGACAGCTTCTTCGTTGAACATTGCGGGCTTACCAGAAGGGCAATGATTTCAGTGTATCGAGACTAGGAAATGCTCATGGATGGAGTTTGTTGCTCACCATGTATAAATGTACATCAAGATTTGCAGACGTACATCAATTTGAAAGTATGATTTTGCCATATCCATACTACTGGGTGTTGTTTCAAAGATATGTGTATAATATTCTGTCAAATGTAAGTCTCTCGTATCTAGGATGAATGAAATATGTATGAAGAATGAGTTAATGTTGAATGTAAGTAAGTCTAAAGTCATAGTCACAATTTGCAAAATAGTTGTGAATGATGAATACTTGGAGCAGGTGGATGAGTTTGTGTATTTGGGAAGTATATTTACGAGAGATGGGAAGGCTGATATAGATATTGAAAGAGTACTGGTACCTACCCTGAAGTATGACAGTGAGGCATGGAACTGGCAGAGTAAGGATGAAAGTAGACTGAATGCTGTAGAAATGAAATCCCTGAGGCGAATATGTGGTAAAACCATGTATGATCGTGTGGGAAACGTGGAGATCTGCAATGAATGCAAGGCTGTTGTAAGCTTAATGAGTAAGATGAAGAAAGGGACGCTCCGATGGTTTGGGCATGTGGAGCGAATGAACGAGGAAAGGAGTGTAAGCAGAATACATGACGCAAATCCCGCAAATGTGAATGATAGAAGAAGTCAAGGGTGCCCAAAAAAGATATGGCACGACCAAGTGAATCAGATACTTGAGTTGGGCCATGTTTAAGAGTCAGAATAATAGAAGAGCATGTATGAATGAGAAACGAGGCAAAAGGAGTGTGCCAAGACCGAGTTATTTGGCGGTCCGTTCTCTCTGCCTACCCCTGTGGCGAAAAGGCGTGATGATATGTTAGTTAGTTAACTAAAAACACCTGAATTTTGACCAGTGTGGATAATAATAATATTTGGACGATTTCTGTAGCGCTGTTTTTGTGAACAATTACCTTATATTTCTACAATGCTATCTTACTTCTAACTACAGACTAGACAAACTATTATAACAACTTTTGGCTAACAGATTGCATCCACCGGTTCGTCGATCAGTAATACAAAACTATATGTACAATGCATTTAACATCAACAAACATGATGCTGCGTTGAAATGTACATTGTGATGTATTGGTTTTACTGAAAAAATTTATTCTTTATTTCTAGCTCAAAAAACGCACAATGGAGAGGAAGCAAGCGTCTAGTCTTTTATCATCAGTATCCAAGTCCCTCGGGCTCACCAAGTCCTCGAACCAATCAAACGGCTCGGCCAACGGCACCACCACCATCCACATCAACGGGGACAGCGGCAAGGACACCACCGGCTCCAACGGTCAGGCCAAGGGAGAGTTCGACGACCTCATATCGGCCCTAAGAACCGGTGATGTCTTTGGCGAGGATATGGCCAAGTTCAAAAGGGCCCGGAAGGGATCCAAAGCCAGTGGCAAGGGAAGAGATTCCCCACCGAGAGCCATCTGCCGAGAAGACTCGAGAGAACGGGCGCAAGTCGGAGGAAGAAATTAAAATTATTCTAACCACTCCCAAGTCACCATTAATATGTTTAATGATGATGTTGTAAATATTATTTATAATACTTTTTATTATTATTATTATTGCTTGAACAAACTTTATATAAAAAAGCATTGCTCTGTATGTATTATTATTGATAAATAGTAGTAATAAAAAAATGTCTTTCTAAGATTTTTAAACATATTTTAGTCATCTTGAAGTTTAATGTATTTTTCAAATATGCAAGCAAAACAAATCAGTATCGAATGAAATAAATTAATGAAGCATATTATAATATAATTTTGATTTTTGCATTCAATGTTCTTACAAATTGAAGTAAATTGAAGTAAAACTTATTAAAAAAATTATAGGACAGTCCGATTTCTCGGTGTTTAAAAAATATTATTATTTTATAATTGCATGTGAAATGATTAATTACTTTAATACATCGGTCGTCCGGTTGATTAGTCCGACATTTCCAAATTCTAATTTTTGAGATAATGAGGAAAACAATATTCGAATGCTCGTCATAAATCTAATATTACATACACTTGCCGGTGTTTTATATATTAAAAATTTTATAAAATAAAAATGAGAGGCATAAGGGTTTGGTATAATAATATGACAATTTGAAATATTCTACTAGTGACACACAGGGTTGCCAGGTGTTCGGTATTCTACCGAACCGTTCGGTATTTTAGCACCCTGTTCGGTGTTCGGTATGACAAAAAAACCGAAGTATGGGCGGTTCGGTATTTTTTTCTGATTAATTTTTCTCCCTAATAAGCGATTCAACTATCAGATTTGACGCAATCGGTAATCGATGTTGCGTAGCATCCTTACTTAGTTTGTGCGATGTTGCCGCTTCGTGCACGCGCTCACTGTTTTGAAGCCATTTTTGCGGATTAGTGTTTCACATTAGGTGACTATGTACTTGCATAAATGTGATTATTCGAAATAACTTATATTGTTTCAAAGTTTCAACAACCCCCCCCCCCCCCCTCGAAGCGGGTTTTTCCAAGAAAAATTTTTTTTGCTCACTGTTGTTCGGTATATTTTTGGAAAAGACCTGGCAACCCTGGTGACACAGGAAACATTAATATTTAGTTAAATTCTCTACAAGTTTTTCGGCATCATAATTGATTTGTTGATATTTGGGAGTAATCAGAAAGAGGGTACACGTTTACATAGAACTGCAGACTCGACTCAAATTTGGATTTGTCGGAGATGTTTGACTAATCAACTAGACGCTTGATATTGCTGGTATGTATTTGAATGAAAACATTGAGAATTGTAAACTTGGAATTGATTCATAATTTGTAATTTTATGTTCCTATTGTCTTAGGAAGGAGAATTGATCAATATTATTATTTAAAATTCGATGATTCATACAAAATATTAAAGAATTCATTTGTCCCATAGGGATTAAAAGAGATTCTTTGGTATGTTTTAGAATCTCAAAATAAGAAAATAAATCTATAACACTATAATAATTAATTGTTATGTGACAATTTAAATACAAGTAATATTATATCTCATAATGTAATAAATTGGTTTTGTATATTACATAATGATAAAATTTGATAACATTTTCTGGGTTACCAGCAGTGAAATAATATTGAATTTATCTAACCATGGATAAAGTAGAATGGAAATGAAATTTTATTTAACCATGGAAAAAGTAGAATGGTAATGAGTAATGATACTAAATACTTCTACCTTTAAAATTAGTTGTTCTAGGAAATGTTGCCATAATGTTGTATGTACTAATATTAATTTTTAAAATATTTACATGTCAGATATTTTATCTATTCTGAATATTAGCTTTTCACAATTTTTATTGATAATGTAGTATTATTATTAGTCGTCATATTGTGAAGATTGTTAGCGTATCTGTAGATTTCCATTTTAAATATTATATATAGTACTGTAATGATCAATGTGTAGATTGTCTGTTACAACAGAATGTGTGTTTTTTTATATCTATAAAATAAGTTTTTACAGTCAAGATTTTTAATGCATTAATTCTACTGAAGTTATTGCCGATTCGCAAAACAATGTTACCGAAAATTTTAAAACAATAAATTATAATATCGACATCACCATCAATATGTTCATCTCACGGTGGAACTTAGCCTCATCCAAAAAACCTTTCCTTTGGCTGCTGTCCCTTACCATTTGTCCTCAGCCATCACTCCTACTCACCCCATTTCAGTTGCCTTCCACGCAGTCTATCCACCTTTTCCTCGGACTGCCTGGATCCCTTCCACTAAGGCACCCACTTGGCCACCATTTTTGGTGAATAATATTAACATGAGAATCGAAAATAAGAGGTAATTTTACAACTTTCATACATCAGTGAAATCAAAGATATTGAAATACAAAAGAGATATATGCTATGGTGACCACGCGACTGTCAGCGGACTACTACCTAATCGGAGTAGTTTGCATACGAAAAGAATTTGTTCATTTCGTTGATTTTTTTAAGGTGTGCTTTAGTATTGGTTAACAATATAGTTTGAATACAGAAAGATTTCATTAATTTAGTTTATCTGTTCACAGTTTATTCGTTAATTGGTAAACAGTATCAGCGACATCAGGAAGCGCAGTCCCACCCGGTAAAAACTGCGGATAGCACATCTCTTATATTTCAAAATCTTTGAGTGAAACCCTCGAAGTTTCCAAGGGACTGGAAAAAACAAACTTCTTAAGCAGGAAAACCATGTATGTTGAAAAAATTGGGCCAGTTTTGATCTGAGAGACCGAAAGAATCAAACTTCTTAAGCCACCAAACTTCTTAAGAGGGTTTTACTGTATTTAATTAGCATCTGATATATTTTCACAATTGAGAAGCTGGATGCAATAACAACTCAGCACAGGCTGTTTTTGTTCTCATTGCCAAATTATCTCCAATCCCTTCTTTATCTGCTGTGTAAATATTACTTCTGCAGGTTATATGCAGACAGAGAAAGCTAAACGCAAAAGTTTGAACACTAGTAGCAAGTTGCAAGTGAATAGATAATATGCATTTAATGTACGCTATATGTTGTTATTGTAACCAACTCTGCAATTCCTCTTTTGCAAGTCCTTTCGATTGGATGGTGGTAAAAATGTTTTTATTTGAATTTCTTTTATTATGTAAGAGACAAAAATATATGTATCAATGGGGACACTTTTTCAAAATAGAATTTATTATAATATCCACAATGCAGTAAATTAATAATCCTTGATATTTAAATAAACTTTGCGACTGAAATAATTGTAATCAACACCTAATAATATTAAACAATGTCTAATAATTGAATAAAGGACTTTTTGCGTAATTTTTTTAATAGAAGTAAAAATATTGTAAAACTTTTTGTAATATTTGAATTTATATGAATAGCAAACGGCACAAACCATTTACAAATATTGTAAGTAATGGCTGAATAATAAAATGTTGCCTTTATATGCAGGAGATGTTGTTCTTAGAATAAAGTAACTCAATATAGATACCTACATAACATAACTAGCTTTTCGAGTTTACATTTTTTTGAATGCTTCTATAATTCCAACACATTTTTCAAGTAAAATCTTTTTTATTAAAAATTCTATCTTTGTGTATAAAAAAAAACAGTAATTCAAATTTTTGTTAACCTTTTCAATGCCATGCACATAAAATATAGACATCTGCTGTCGTGGACATCAATGTTTGTACCGGACTTTTAAACATTCATGCGATAAATGCTATAAACTGGTCGACGAGTCTGTAACTCACATACATTGATTGACCAGATCCTGTAAAGAATTTAGTTTATTTTTCAAATGGCGTTCATCGTCTATTGTAATTTTCCAACCTACGATACAACCTATGTCAATAAATAGTCAACTGAGATTTTGCTGTTGAGACGTTCTTTCAAATAAAAATTAATGGCCGTAATTGAACAATAAAATTCATTACTGTTATGTTGCTAAAAGAAAGAGGTACCATTAATTAGGGAAATTATAAGTGTTCATTTCTCAGAATGTTTTCTTAGACTGGATGTAAACAAAACAAGATTGAAAAAGATTGGGTTTTATACATAAATGATATTCAATTTTGTAATCAGTAAATAAGTAGTCCAATTCAAAATACGTATCTTTAGCTAACAGAATGCTTTCACCTACTGAACAAAGCTGCAAAAATTGCTTAAAAATGAAATATTATCTTTACCATTCTTTAATAATAATATATTATTATGTAAATGTATAGTTTTATGTGTGAAAGAGTTATACATGAATTGTTGAAAAGGTTACATTATTGAACCCAATTTCGAAACAAAGTTAATTTTTTCTATTATCGTTTGCATCATCCAACTCCAACCATTTGAAAATAAATATTTAAATCAAATCATTGCTCGACGGATGTTCGAAGTTTATTATTAATTGTGGATCAACAAAAGAAAATTTAAACAAAAATATAGTTATCCTGAGAAATTATTTGTGACCCAAGATCTTAAAAGTATACCCATATAAACGGGTTTGACTCATCCATTCATTTAAATTTGTTAATCGACCTGTATTTAATTAATTCATTTTATCGGGATCTTTATTATTATCAGTTTTTAGATAATGACTTTTTGTAATTTTAAATTTACTCCAACAAATTTTTAAATCCTCCACAATGGAATTGCTAAATATGAAATACAACTTCTAAAATACAAATAAATATAAAGAATAAATAAGTCTGGTTATACTAGTTATTTAATTAATTGTAACAATTAAGTCTTCTAATAAATAATGCAAATCATAATGTCACAAGTACAACGATCTTTTCAAAATATGCATTTCTGCTCTAAATTGTAAACAAAAACAGCTGAATTCGAAGCCTTGGACAACAAACAATATCTCTAATCTAAAGTTTTGCACACTAATATTTTTCTCATCTACAATTTTGGAAACCACGATAATCTAGCACATGATATAGAAATCAAATATGCAAAATCTGAAACCAACATGTTTAATTTACAATATTGGACATCAATGTGTGCAATTAAAAGTTTTGGGCACCAATACTTGTAATTTACAGTTTTGGACACCAATATAATATGTAATTTGCAGTTTGGAGCATAATCTAAGATTAGACTGACCTTTTGAATTGTATAATATTCGCACAGTTTTGGATTGAATTTACTCTCAAGTAACTTTTGATGTTCCACATATTTTATAATTTTATATTATGGAAGTGTGGTTGGCTTTTGTATTTTTGTAAATATTTTTAATATAGTAGAAATATACATGTTAATCACATATTTAGTGAAATACAATATTAAAAAATACTTAACTCTTTCATTTCGTATAAATATTATGTAAGTAGGTATTAGGGAATGCAATCTCGACTCGAGATCGCAAATTCGAGATCTCGCGAGAATTGAAATTACAATTGAGATCACGGAATTTTCGGGATCTCGTTAATTAAAAGAAAATATAATTTGAAAGAAAACAAAAACCTTTATTCTTTAATATTAGTTACTAAATAGTTAACAGTTTTTTTTTAAATTAAAATAATCAAAAGAAAAAATATAGCTTAAGGAGATTAGAAAGTAATTACTGGTGATTTTGAAAGTACTTTCTTAAAAAAACAAGTTTATTAACCCGCCTGCTTGTTTAGGAATAAATACATCCCAAAACAAGTAATCGCCCTTACATTTTAAAAGGTATATATCTCTCTTTCTCTCATGCAAACATATGTATTTTTCTTTTAACCAGAAAGTCTTTAAAATATGAAATCTATCTTGCATAGATATTTTAAAATCTCGATCCAAAGTGACGGTTTACGCGCAAAACTGAGGCTTCCGGATTGTGAGGTACGAATATATTGAACCAAGCAGACGGGTTAAGGGTGCTATCTGCTAAACGGCATCTAATGTCCATTGCAATGTACCCAGCTGCTGAAAATGCCCTCTCCGACTCGACACTGGTTGGCAGCAGCGTGACTAAGCAATTACATATATTCAACCTGCAAAAATCTCCCCCTTGATCTTCCACACTCAAATAGATCCATTTCTTTTTTTATGACTGACTCGAATTTATCTAAGCTCATGGATCCACGCGAAAAAGAACTTTTAGATACTCTAATAAAGAGTCTCTTCTAATTCCTCTTGAAGTGACGTATTAGTCATAGAAAGAGGCAAGTCATCTTCGTTTTCTGTGTTTGCTACTGTGGTATTAATCACGGTACCAGAAGTTGAGTCTGGTTATTTACGATGTAATCGTTTGATTATATTTTTAATTTCTTTCCATACGAGATATTTGCTAGACAATTGGAAAGTTTCATTGCCTCCCCATAGCTCTAGACTACTGCCGCCCAATCCCGTCGATCTCAAACGGGATCTCGTCATATTATGCTTCGGGATTGATCCCGAAAAATGTCACGAGATCGGGATTGTGTTCCCTAATAGGCATGCATTCAATACTATTCATCTAAAACTACGATAATGATATTGCATTCACTTTTGAAGCCCAAAAAATGTAAAATAATTTAATATTCCGATGCATTTTGCACATCTCTCTTTAAAAATCACAGAATTATTGTGTATTGATTAGGTACAGGGTATTTGGAAACTAGCGGTACATGCTGGAAATTTGTCTACATCACATTTGGAGTTGATGTTGTAGTATAACTTTTTGAAGTGAAAACTTCTTAAGCATTGTTGTGATTTGATTGAATCTCGATGAAAAGGAAGCGAGCGACACTAAAAAGAGACAAACACATACATGTATAGGATTTAGCCTGCGTGAGAATGAGATAGCAATAAAATATTTATTTTTTTCGCGGGAACTCAGTTCCAAAATAATAAGATAAATCCACAGTCCCACGCAAGTCTCCTTTAGCCTAGTGGTATAAAGCGCCTGGCGAACCGTAGCGGCCAGACATTCAGCAGACCAAAATTAAAAAAATATATATTTTTGTAAAATCAATTTCTAATATTCAAACCACTACAAAATGAACAGGTAAAAAAATACAAAAGAAAGTCTACATCTACCGACTTCGAAGAAGAAAACACAAATACTATGTTATTGGAAAACGGACGTAATCTTCTGTCAGATTTGTGTGATTTTTACGTCACATATTTTAGTTTAGATCGATTTAAACATGAATTCCTGCAAGTAGGCATGATTATTTACCCATTTAATAATGATAATAATATCTTTATTTGGAAATCAAACAGCTTTACAAAGATACATAAAAAATTAGTGCTAAAATAAAACAGTAAGCCTAATAACATGTTTTCGCTGATAATTTTTTTTTTTTTTAGTAGCTAGACAAGAAAAACATAAACAAAAACTAAGAAAAAAATAGTTAAGAGAAACTAAATACTTAAATATGCATGATAAGAATATAGAAAAACACAATAACGGTACATAGAAAACGCAAATAACAGTCATAAAAATCACACAAATCTGACAGGAGATAACGTCCGTTATCCAATAACGATCTCACAAAAAATACGGAATCGCTAGGCTGGTTTTTTGCTTCTTTTTTCACACACAAGGCCCACCAAGGGCATTTAATATTGCCTTCATTTAATTAAATATAACAATTTGAGGAAAAATAATAAATATTCATCCTAGATTTGCAGAAAAGTCAACAGTCTTCGAGTATTAAAAATAAAATAGTATAATATTTATCCAAAACAATATCTAGATTGCATTTAGTTCTGGTCTGAATCTTGCAATCGTACATAAAGATAGCAGCCAACAAACATATGCGTTAAGAAAATGAAGATAATTTTGGTAGTTCTTAGTCGAAGAATGATACGTTAAATATGACCGGACACATTAACTAAGTTGGTAGAGCACTGACCCAGCAGGTCATAGGTCCTGGGTTCGAATCCAAGATGTGAACTATCTTTTTCTGTTTTTTTTTGTAATTATTTTTTGATCATAAGTATTTATCATTTTTCAATAAATAAGAATGTAAAAAAATCTGAAATATATTAGTTTGTAAGTGCGCAAATAAATACACAAACGGACCAATTTTCGTTAAGAAACACATGCACGTATATATTTTTTAATGATTTTATTTAAACTAAAATTAGAATTCGGAAAAATGTGTTTACCAGATAATGTATTGATTTATTTTACTGCATGATTATACGATTTGAATGGGTGTTGTATAATACAAAATCTTTTTTGAAAATTTAACAAACCTGCCAACGACCTATGGTATAACCTAATTAGGTATACTAAAAATAAACATTTTTTCTCAAAATTTAAAACATGCGTTTACTAGATAAAAGAACAATCTTTCGAAATCAATTTAAATTTTTTTGTGGAAAAGAGTCAATACGCCGAAAATCTGATTTAAAAATGACATATTTCTGGTTTTCTCTGGTTATACCCTCTTAAGACAAACCCCCTTTCGGTCCCTTCCCACATGTTTACTCAATAACTTTTTTATAAAATCATTCAAAAATAAAATTTAATTCACACGTTTAAACTATCGAAATACAATATGATTTGCCAAAAGTATTATCCTTTTTAATTTTAATTTAATTTACACATCTATCCATCCATTACACATCTGCTCTGGACACTGTGATGCTATCATGCGAAACTTTGGCTAAAGAAGGAGGTAGCGCAACACGGCATAATACCCCAAAAATAAATCACGATAATACCAAAATAAAATACGTACAAAGTAAAAAATGTAATATATAAAATTGAAATATGTATAAAAGAAGATGTAGGTACTAATATGTGTTCGCGGAGTTACAAAAAACATGGTGATCAAAGTCATCTCTCGGAGTGGGGCGATTTTGATAGAGTTACTATTTTTTATAAGATAGGGGGGCATACATTAATTACGTGAGCAGTTTTTCTTCCAATCTAGACCCCCCCCCCCCCCCCCTTGGTGAGATAAATTTATCTAGTGATATGCCAATCACAAAAAAAGGGTATGCAATTCTATGTAGAAGTGAAACCTTCAGAAAACTAAAGTAGACAAGAGTGGGAGGGCACGAAGCACTGCACAAACAGGAGACCGAATATACTATTTTATTCTCTCGCAGGCCTAAATTCTATAGATGTATGTGTTTGTCTCTTTTTAGTGTCGCTTTTTTTCGTTTAATCGAGTTTCAAATCACAGTGGTGCTAAAGAAGATTTCACTTCAAAAATACACTGATATACTTTTTACGCCAAGCTCAAGAGCTAGTACTCTTCGTTGGCGTAGAAATTCATTAAAATTTGTTTTTTTCATTAAATAAAAAAAATAAACAAATGGGAATGCTGTGTGGGGTTTTTTTAAAGGGAAAGAAGGAGAGGAGAGTTCTGGGAAGGAAAAGGGTTTAAGGGGTGGGTAGGAATCTGCGGTTCAGTTTGACCTGGTCAAACCTCACCCTGTTAACCCGAGCACCCCTGCTAAATCACCAAACGTAGCGAACCACTTGGGGTGACCTATGGCAGAGGTGTTGGTTATCCAATAAAGGTTCCCGGGGCACCGGTACCCATTCCCGCCTCCCAAAATGGACAGATTTAAAGATTTTTTCACTCATTATATTAGAAAAAATATATATATTCCTGTACATTTTGCTGTTTTAAAAATACATTCAATTTGTATCTATTCTGAATTCTGAACGTCTGTTGATGGCGACCAAACTAGGCAAATTTTGGAGAGTTTTAGAGGATCTTAACGCCTGTAAGAATCACCTGAACACCTGAAGAATCACCTGAACACCTGAAGAATCACCTGAACACCTGAAGAATCACCTGAACACCTGAAGAATCACCTGAACACCTGAAGAATCACCTGAACACCTGAAGAATCACCTGAACACCTGAAGAATCACCTATTCATCTGAAGAAATTGATTAAAAAAAGAAAACGTAGGTATATGCCACCCATGATCTATATTATATTAAAAAACATTTGCACTAGTGTCAAAATCCAGAGAGGAAATAAGGGAATTCGTTTGTATATTGTCGAAATGCCGCCCGCGTTTCTTCTTAAGGCGCCGCCGCCATTCTCACCCGACTTGCCCACCGTTTTGTAAACATGTGAGAAGGGATCGAAAAATGGCCGAATGTTAATAAAAGTTGCAAATTACAGAGAGGAAATAAGGCAGCACGTTTGTATGCACAAAACGCCCCACGCGTTTCCTTTTAATGAGTATGGTATAGTCATAAAATTATAATGAATAACAATTTCTTATTTTTGCAAGTTGCGGCCGCGGCGCCTGAATAAGTAAATTAAAGGTTACATTATGAATCATCTGAATTCAGCAGACGACACGAGAAACAACAGAGCTGCTCGCGTGTTTTTACCGTTTACCGAAGCACTTAATCCAGGGAGACTGCAAGATGTGAAATTACCATTTAATACCGAACCCATGAATAAATGTTTGCTGATCTGGCCGCAAGCCGCAATGGGACGGAGATGAGGAGATGCGATGATTTATAAGAAGGGAATGAGATTCCGATGGGAGAAGGGAAAGTTTCACCCCGCAAAGGGTGAGATTTGCGAGGAAATTCCATTATATTCTTGTTATTTTTCTTCGGAAGCGATTTGTATACAAATTGACCGCTTAACATCTAAAACAGCATTTCCCACAATGTTTCCCCACGCGACATAGATGGCTCTAGTGTAGATAGATCATACAATTATCCGACAGATGTCAGTAGTGTAATAGGTATATGGTTCCATGACAGTTGATACACCGACAATAAATAATTGACCCCCCGGCATACATACTTACATATACACAATGTACAGTCGGTTTAGGGAAAATACGGTATATGTATACCTAAAACACAAAATACATATAACTAATTGACTCCGAAAGGATGTGCAGAGAGGATGTACGGCTGAATAACAAAAGCATAACACATATTTTCATTCAAATGCAGTAAAGAAAAATCTGCTTCTCTATATACTATGCACACCAGCGCATGAGGGAACGTACCCATACTACGTGACCAACTTTTTGCAATTTTTAACCCCCCCCCCCCCCCCGGTGACCAAAAATGGTAATTTTGGAAATGCCGTTTTTGAATTTCCAGACAAAAGGAGACAAAAACTCAAGACATAAGGCCTCTGAAGATGGACAGTGTGATCTGTCCGAAACGTCAGGAGTTAAAAAGTCCTTTTATGGACTACGTTACGCGGGTAAACCGAGAAAATTGTTCTACATATATATATAAAAATATACTAAATATATTCAAAGAAACATTGTGAATTTTTTCATTCAATAACTTTTAAAATAATCTTGTAAATCATAATTTTTGGAGTATACTTTGCGATTAATTTCTATCGAGGGAATTTCATATATTTTCCGTTTCGGCCCGGGGATTACCTGGATACTATCTTAAAGAACAACATATATTTTTTTAAGAGCTTAAAAACTTCAAATGTTTAAGTGGGATATGTAAGAAATCGGTAGAAATTCGAGTACTAAAGCCTTAAGGCGATCCAATAGTCCAGGAAAAAATCGAAATTGGAATTAACGCACTTTATGGGAGTAGTTTAAAAATAGCTTTTGGAAAAATAGCTTAGAGAAAAGGCTTTTGGAAAGGTTGGAAAAGGTATTAGAGAATTTTCTTTTACAGGTTGATTTCGTGAAGGCCCATAAAAAATATTAATTCATTTTTTACGCATTGTTTATTGTAACAAAACGGAAATTTAAAATTGATTTCACGAAACTAAGCGACGCGGAGTCACACGTCTATTTCCCGCTCCGGCCGGGGCGTGACTGATACGGAATAGGTGTGCCCAGTGCATGGTTCTTGTGCCCATGCCATAAGGGTCACTTCAAGAATCCAAAATTGTAGAGTGCGGGCCGTATTGATTGATATCAAAAATAACAACGAGAAAATGCATATTTTATTTTATTTTTTTAAGTTTTTTGCGTAAATATCATTTTTTTGCGATTATTTTAAAAGAAACTGAATTTGCCACATTATACAATAAAACCATATCCAAAAAGGGGTTTATAGGTAGGAGAGTTTGCCCTTGAAAGTGTTTTTTAGAGACCTTATACTTTATTTTTTTCTAGGCTTATTAAAAGATTTATTAAAAAATTTTAAGGGTCAAGATAAATGTTCTCCACGCAGTATTTAATTGAAGCAACTATAATACTTCTAAGCGATCAAAATTTCAAAACAAAAACATATGATTTTGTATGATTTTTCATTATTTAGTATGGCTTCATCTTAAGCCCCCGCTTTCCCCATTTCTATCGATTTATAACACATTTCTCTTGAACACTCAGTTTTTAAAATCCTGAAAAAAATATATTATGATAATACGAAAGAAATAAAAAACATGCTCCGAAAATGATTAAAAACGCATATTGTTTCATGGCCATAACACTATGAAAAGCTATGAAAAAAATCGCAGTTCATCTTTAAATACAATGTCGAGAGATGTTAGCTCTATTTTAAAACGGTCTTGTTTTATTAAATACTAGCTGGTTCCCGGCAAGCGTTGCAATGCCATATTCAAAGAAATACATTGTTTCTCCCTGAATCACCTTTTCCGTGCGTCCCCGTTCCCCTCCCGCGTCCCCTTCCTGGCTAGTTTTATAAATTATAGCCTGTATGTTATTCTGATGTATGAGCTATATTATTGTAAAGTTTCATTACAATACATTCAGCAGTTTTTGTGTGATTGAGTAACAAACACACATACATCCATACAAACTTTCGCGTTTACAATATTAGCAAGATAAGATTTTCACTATTTTGGTTTAATTATGATCGTTTTTTATATTAGCGCACTTCCTCTCTTACTTACGTATCTCCCTTTCTTCTTCATTTTGAATGCTTACTACCGGGCCTTTAGGAGTCCAATCTGTTTCTGTTTACTTTACAAAAATCAAAGTCGTGATGACGTGAGACCAGTGGCGTGCATCTTGAAAACATCTTCCGATGGGGTGACGACTTTTGCGCCACCTTTTATTTTAGAGTTTCGTAAAAAAATTAAAACCCTAACCTGGGGTTTTCAGAGCTTTTTTAAGCGACCCTGTATTTTCTTTCGGTGCCGGGTGGCGAACCACCCCCTGGGAAACTCTGGTGTTAAGTTTTGTGCCTAAGAATGTTTTTACATGGAATTTTCCATGGATTGAATTATGCAGTGGAATTAGTGCTTTGTGAACTACGTTTTACTATAATTGGAATAATTGAATTTGCATGGTGAAATTGGAGATTGTTGTGATTGTGGGATGAATTGTTATTAATCGTGATGAGTTAGCGAGAATTTTAAGTTTTAAATAATGACTTAATAAAATACCCTAGGACAAGACTTAGCATACCAATTGTTCAAGCAATATATGTGGAATTGATAGTTAGGTACGCATTCGCAAAGACTTAGTGGAGAGGAATTGTAAAAAAAAGTCCTGAAATTATCCTACCTACCTACTCTTCCCTTCCTTAAATGTCACCATGACCGATATAATTGTGGCAAGACAAAAATACCTAACTTTATAAAAGGTGGCAGTATGCTCATTGAAGCTCATAGTTGGCGTCATTTTGTATATTTATGGTCAGCGTAAATTAATATTTGAGACGGGGCGGAACTATTTATACCACAACAACGACTGTCGGAGAAATATTGTGAATTCATATTTAAACTTATATTTTATGGTGAACGTATATATTATTATTCAGAGAATTTATATTGCGAAGTGAAGCATCCAGACGTGTGGCCCCAACTGCGACGGGTGAGTCCTTGTTTCCTATACTCCATTCTGGGCTTATCTTATGTTCCAGAAGCCCAGATTTGAATCATTGACTAATACTGTCCATCAGATTTGGCGAATGCCTACAAACTTAACCGTCCCATATAAAAGTAGTGGTTGACGTAGTTTTGGGACTGGTCCTTCGAGTGTGTGGCGTAGGCCTTTGCTTGGCTCTGCAGCACCTTAAACTTCATTAATACAGTGCAGCATACGCAGTTTCGCGTCACCAGACATCGCTGTATTAATAAATCCGTAACCTGAACTCTGGAAATCATTGAATTATTTCTGATACCAAAACATTTCAAAAGTCTTTGATGCTTTTTGATTACGGATAGTGCCGGTGAGGGGAAGTAACCAAACTACTTTTGAAGTAAAACTTCTTTACGCAAGCTTGACTTGGGGAGTAAGCTGGTGAATACGTGACGAGAGCATTGCGAAAAGCGAGACGAAAGGTAGTTGAGAGGAAGATATCAGTTAGTGAAGATAGAAAGAGAGAGAGTTATGTTTCGTGTATTACTGTAGGGGCAAGAGAGATAGGTGCGAGCACACATTTTCTTTCTCTCTTTCTCTCATAGCCAGTTACGTTTCGTATATCTAAGACACAGTGCAGGCTTATTGTCTGTATCACACTGTAGGAGCAAGAGAGAGCAGTGCGCGCGCACATTTTCTTTCTCTCTTCCTATCATATAGATAGAGCTAAAGAAGTTTTACTTCATTCGTGTGGTCTAAAGCACACTCGTTTTTTTTTTAAATTCATAGTTTTTTTGTGTACTCACAAAATCTACGTTAGCGGCGCTACAGATTGCAAATAGCGGAATATTTCGATCTGTGCATAATCGTTTAAAGCAGGGGTGGGGAACCTGCGGCACTTTTGGTGCGGCCTGCTGAAAGTACGAGTACCACAAAAAATTACAGTCAGAAAGCGAGGATGGTTTTCTTTCATGTTGTTTCAGATATATTTTAAAGTTATTATTACAAAACCCACAAAAAGTTTTAACATAGCTGACAGGTATGTGTTTAAGTATGCACCTATGTTACTAGAAATCAGTCTAGACACAAATAAATATGCGATCCAACTCCTTTTTTATTTCTTTTTTTTATACGGTAGTGAAATTAACATTGAAACAAAGTGTCAGAATTGAGGTTAACTCTATTCAGAGGGGAAAAAAATAAGTGCTTTCTTTATTAACATTGCCACACTTCTGACATAAAAATAAAATCATTTCCTGTAAATTATTGTAAATGGATAAATAAATCTAAAATGTTTTACCACTTTTCCAATTGCGGATTCATTTGCTGACGAATTTCGAAGGAAACAATAAATTATCTGATTAGAAGTGCAGTTATAAAATTCTTCTCTAGTTGCAAACTATAATCCCGCGCACAGATTTAATTTAAACCAGTTTTTTTTATTCAGAATATAACGATAAATCAAAAAAACAAGTTGCAGATTTATCGAAGGAAGCCATTCTTATGTACTGAGTGAAGCTTTACATTTGAGTTGCACATCAAATGCCGCAAAATATTAAGAAAGGTTGTTCCATGTGTATCCACTATTATTTAAGTGGACTCTTACACTGAATCAATTTTAAGTTATAATCTGTCTCATGTTCTAAACACAATGCAAAAATTCTCTGCTGACGCAATTCAAAGGAAACTTTCTCGTTTTCCGAGAACTTTTTCGGAGAGGAGGAAATTCTTGTTAAAAAAATGAGAATTTCTGGTCCCCCTCTCCCGGCGCATGAAACTATGTGCGCCCCGCGGGTGCTAGGTACTACAAGCATCCAAATGGCCCCCGACGGCAAAAAGGTTCCCTACCCCTGGTTTAAAGTAAGGGGAACAAGGTTCCGTATGAAGACACGGTTTTGACATTATTTATTAAAATAATTTAAAACTTTTATGCACCTTTTTATCATCACTTGCTCAGCCTATCATAGCAGTCTTCGGACTGGTATCATTTTTTTTTGTTATAAACTAGTCCCAGTGAGAGCTCATATTATGGACGTCATCGATATTCTTCCTTTACCTTCTTACGCGTCTTGTTTGAAACGAAAAGGAACGAAGATACTAGAACGATGACGTCACATGCAATCTCTCGCTAGTACTAATACAATATATAAAATTTTGGTGAAATCAGATTTTAAATTGTCTCAACAAATCATTATTTTATAATACCGTGGCCGAAATGGTATATTATACGGCACTCTGAAGCCTGTGAGGCGAAAGGTCTCATGAAAAGTCCAAAGATTTTATGTCTTATGCAAACTAGGCGACGCGACGTCAGCTTTCTTTCAAATCTATCGTTATTCTTCTACAGGTTTATCTTTTCACTACCTGCAAGGGTAGGTGTTCTTGGATGCCTATATAAACTCAAAGATTCTTCAAGTAAATTGATAATGCGAAAGCTGCCTTCGTTTTTTTTTACATTATCCCCACACAGGAGACCCATCACGGAAATTCTCCCCTAGGGCCTGTGTCATATTTGGGGGCACTGTGTGGATGGTTTTTTAAGGAAAGGGGGAAGTTCTGGGAAGGAAAAAGGTGTGAGAGATGGGAAGGAATCCAGGGGTCAGTATGTCCAGGAGTGACGGACGTATGAATCCATCCCTTCTGCTGCGGTGCGAGACAAAAGGATCTCCCCGATCCGGCCTCTGCCGATCTGGCCCGCGACGCGGCTGGTGGGCAGGCGCATCCGCCACCAAGACCTGCTCACTGATTGTCATGATACTTTTAGGATGTAATGCTTATATGTGAGGCGAAAATCTTCCGGATTCCTTTTGTAGTCAACAACTAACTGTTAGTTGTGGCTATATTGTCCTGTAAAGACTCCCGAATTTTTTTCTATTCAAAATATGAACAGTAGGTATTAGGTATACCTATTCGGTTGACAAATATGACAAGCCTATGTATACCTACCTGCTAAATAGATAGTGCCAAAAATTGTTGTAAACAAAATGAAAGATCGTATAATTTTTGTAAATATTTATATTGTATTAATATTGAAGTTTTCCATTACAATTAAATTAATTAACTCTAAATTTCTACATTCGTACACATAATATTTGTCACAGAAATAATTCACAACATGACAGCTCTGATAGGTTCAAGCGAAAACAATATTTATTGACATTTACCAAAATTTGCAGTAAATAAAATAAATAAAATATTATACGTACCTAAACATATTTTTTATTGCGTTTCTATCTATTCATTGCAATGTTTTAATTTATATTTGAAAGACCCAGCATCAAGGGGAACCAATTACAATACTTGTTGTTTCCAAAATATGTATACTTACTTCACTCTAAAAGTAATTTGAACAAAAAATGACCTGCATTAAACTTGAAACTAAAATACGACTAAAGAAAGTAAAATCGATTAATAATAATAGATAATTAAAATTGTTTGATTTGATTGTAAATTAAACATTACCAATAGTCAATAATCGAATGATTTAAAAATTTAATCAATTTTCAAGCAACGTATTCCTGGTTCTATTTTAAGTACATTCTGTGTAAATATTGGTTTCCATCTTAAACTGCTTCTTCTAAAAAAATATTCTGAGAAATAGAACGTTACATACATCGCAAAACTGATTCTATTTTAAGTATATCCATAAAAATAGAACGCATTCTATTATGTAAATTCTTAAAAATATAAAGCATTCCATTGTTAGACTCATTCTATTTTAAGTAAATTATTAAAAATAGAACGCATTCCATCGCAAAACTGATTCTATTTTAAGTATATCCATAAAAATAGAACGCATTCCAACGATAGACTGATTCTATTTTAAGTACAGGGTGTCCCAAAAGAAAGTTGATATTTAGTGGATCGATTTTAAAAAAAGTAAGGGTTCTATCGAAAAAATGTTTATTAAGTACTAAAATAAACAATTTGGGAATTTATTTCTGAAAAATAATATCGTCCAAATGTAAACCCTCACGTTCGCGGCATTCATTTAATCGAAGAGTAAAATTTCTTATGACGGCTCGCCAGGTAGGCTTCGTGATGGCTGCCGTTTCGTGACGGATATTTTCTTTTAATTGCACCAGGGAAGTCGAATTTTTGGCGTACACTTTAGATTTGAGATAACCCCACAGGAAAAAGTCCATAAGGGTTAGGTCAGGACCACGAGGAGGCCAATTTATGTCACCTCTCCTGGAGATCAATTTGTGCAGCATTAGGTCTTTGTGCAAAATGCTGTGTAACGAAGTAACGATGATCTATGCACATTTAAAGCACTTGCGCGCTTCCGAATCGAAAAGTTTAAGTCGTCACGAAAAGACTGATAAACACTCTCTACGTTTTCTACCGTTCTCGATGACTTTGGTCGCCAGGATTTTGGTTTAGCCAGCAATGTACCGATCTCTTCAAACTTTTTGACCCATTTTCGAATGAGAGGAATTCTTGGCGCAACATTGAATTGATGAAAACCTTAAATATTGCAGAATCTTCTACGCGCTACAGTCGCCGAATCCCCATTTTTGTAAACTCACGCACGCACAATCTGCGGTCGCTCCCGAGAAATGCTTCATAGCGACTAAATTCCCAAGAGCCAGCCAGATTGACAACCCCCCGCGCCCCTCGAAAAAGTTGGGTTCACACAGAAAGCAAAACAAATATTAACTTTCTTTTGGGACACCCTGTAAATCCTTACGCATTCCATTGTTAGGCTGATTCTATTTTAAGTAATTTCTTAAAAATATAACGCAATCCATCGCAAAACTGATTTTAAGTATATCCATAAAAATAGAACGCATTCCATCAATAGACTGATTCTATTTTAAGTAAATGCTTAAAAATATAACGCATTCCATTGTTAGGCTGATTCTATTTTAAGTAATTTCTTAAAAATAGAACGCATTCCATCTCAAAACTGATTCTATTTTAAGTTTATCCATACAAATAGAATCCATTCCATCGTTAGACTTATTCTATTTTAAGTAAATTCTTAAAAATAGAACGCATTCCATCGCAAAACTGATTCAATTTTAAGCATATCCTTAAAAATAGAACGAATTCCATCATAAGACTGATTCTATTTTAAGAATATACTTTAAAATGAAAACGAATTTCATCGTTAGACTGTTTCTATTTTATGTATATTTTTAATAATAGAACGCATTCCATCGCTAGACTGATTCTATTTTATGTAGGAATATTCTTAAAAATAGAACGCATTCTATTTTTAGACGGATTATTTTTGTACATCTGTGAATAATCCATTATATCTTTAGACGGATTCTATTAAGTACGCATTTTTCTTTAGGTTGATTCTATTTAAGTACATTCTGTGAAATAACACAATCCATTTTTGGGTTGAATCTATTTTAAGTACGAAGATATTGTTTTTAAGTAAACTAAGCCTTACAAACACATACTTATTAAATTTGGGGACATGACAGGCTATACAATATACAATAGAATTAATAGAACTTATCTGAAGAATCACAATATGAACCTATTACATTGCATTTTAAGTTATTTATAACATTTTAATTAATTAACATAACCAATATTGCACTTATTCATAGTGACTTAACTAAATCTACGATTAAAAATAAATCGTTATTAATTTATTAGTTTTTTTCTTGTTTGCACAAAGAGTTACCATCGACCTATAATAGTTAAATTATATGTACCTTATTTACAAGTTTTAAATATACATTTTTATTTATTTTCTACACAATGTTCGGATTTATTACCAATATATATTAAACGATTTCCTAATAATTTATATTAGTAATGGCCAACCATTACTGGCCATATTTATACGAATTTATTTGTTTTTTCTTCTCAAAATCATTGTTTGTAAACCTGCCACAATAAATCATTATACGAGTATATTACTTTGAAAAATTTCCGCAGAATGGTTGGAGAATAATATATTTCGATGTGAAATTTACGAGCAAATTAAATAGCTTAAATTTTTTTTAAATTTGATTTCCTTGATTTACTATGTATAGTGATGTCTTTAATTATGTTGTTTGCTAGCGATACAAACAGTGGTGTCCATTTTCTGTAAAGACTGGTTTCCAATAAAAAGAAATATTTCAATACCTAATGTTACCGACATAAATCACATTGCTGGCAAATGAGAACCCATTTATTTGACATTCAACATCCATGATAAACGGCTTTCCGGAAACCCGTTGGATGACAACAATAATATAACGAAAGTTAGTATTAAGTGTGAGAAAGATAAAGATTGACTGATTACAAACAAATAGATAGTTCAGATATTTCAAATTCAATCAATTTTTTGCAATTTTTAAGAAGGTAGTTGCGATGGTTGCAACTGAATTAAGAATTATTTTTATCACCATTTAGGTACAATACCATCAATTACCATCGCGTAAATAAAATCTTAAACTAATAACTTTTTCGTTGACTATGTTAATTTAAGAAATAGTTGTAGATCATTAAGTTGAATAACAGGAACTTTATTATTATTTTGGAATGTTAATACACAATTATTTATAATTTAATTAGGTAGATATATATGTTTATTTATTTCATCGATGCTGATTTCACAAATTATTATCATTGGAATTTCGATGATTTTCATTACTTCAAGAGGTTTCTATTAATATTCACAATCTGTATGTCAGTAGCATATATATTAATGGTTATACTGGTTTATTTATTAACAATTACAAATTAGTGAGTTCAGTTATGCTTTTCTTCCAGCCACCTCAAGAAAAAATGTTAAATTAAAGAGTGCAAAAAAAACATACAGAAAATAAACAAACAAAACATCAATACCGTTTTTACATGAAAAAGAAATGGTGTCATCTAATTTTTGTAAAAACGGATTTCCATCGACACCACACATACGAGTATTTAAAATATTCAATTACAGTTCATATGCAAATGTGAAAAATTTGGAAGGTAAGTAAATTAATAGATTTAGTACAAGCAAAAGAAAACTAGAAATTTTGAAAGAGAACGTCGCTAAGTTACTAATAAAATAAAATAAATAAATATAGTTTATCAAAATTCAAATAATTTACAAAGACTTTGACAATTCATTCATCACGTCTAATAAATACACAACACTGATTTAAGTACAACGATCGATGCATAACATTTTATCTCAGACTCGTATTTACAATGCTTTATCATATATATTAATATTCACAAAAGACTACTACCATTTTCCACTACCAATAGACAAAATTCTGTCGATTTTGTTCTGAAGTCATTATGTTTTTTGTCAGAACTCGTCACTGATTAAACAACTATTTATTAAGATAATGAAACATCACTATTATTGGTTTAATAGTATTATTGGCTTGTGGCACATAATACAAAATATTTAAAAACTTTTGTTTGGTACTTTTATAAAGTGCGTTATCAATTTTAGACTGTTTTTAGAAACTACTGGCAGAAACTGCAAATGATTTTTAACAATATTCTGAAATTACAAAAGCATTACGTACCTACGTGTTAACGTCCATGATTATAACTAATTCTTTTTGGAAGAATTCGATGGATTAGATTATTAGGAATTTGTTTGCTCAGCGTTGTTGAGCTGCAATCGAGAAAACAAATGGATGTCTGTTTAGCTTGTAGTGAGAACGTCATTTGCATCCGATTTGACTTGCTGTCAGAACATCTCCGCTGCAGTAACCGAAGAAGGTGCTTGCTGACTATCTGCGCATACGTCAATATGGGTATCATCTGGAGACTGCTCCCTACTGTGAGCCATTCTGGAAGCTGCTAGACCAGCCAAAGCTTCTCGATGTCCACTGCTCAAGTTGGCCATGGCTTCTCTGTGATTGTTCAAATTGGTCATAGCTTCTCGATGACTGTTCAAACTTGACAAGACATCGCGATGGTTATTAAGATTAGCCATTGCTTCTCTGTGGTTGTTCAGATTCGCCATAGCTTCTCGGTGGTTGTTGAGATTTATCGCATCTCTATTGAGATTCATAGCTTCTCGGTTGTTGAGGTTGATTGCATCTCTATTATTTAGGTTCATAGCATCTCTGTTATTAAGATTCATTGCATCTCTGTTATTTAAGTTCATTGCATCTCTATTGTTCAGGTTCATAGCATCTCTATTATTCAAGTTCATTGCATCTCTATTGTTCAGGTTCATAGCGTCTCTGTTATTAAGATTCATTGCATCTCTGTTATTCAGATTCATTGCATCTCTGTTATTTAAATTCATCGCATCTCTGTTATTTAGATTCAGAGCGTCTCTATTATTGAGGTTCATGGCTGAATCTCTATTGTTTAGATTCATGATGTCTCTATTATTGAGATTCATTGGGTCTCTATTGTTTAAATTCATTGGGTCTCTATTGTTGAGGTTGATAGCTTCTCTATGACTGTTGAGGTTGGCCATGGCTTCTCGATGGTTGTTGAGGTTAGCGATGGCTTCTCGGTGGTTGTTGATGAGCATGGCTTCTTGCTGGTGGTGTGCAACGGCCATGTGGTGATGAAGACTGTTGGCGTTGGCGTCACAGAGACCCCCGGGAGGACTGATGCCGGATGATTGGAGATTGGCGAGTGTGCGAACCTGCTAATGGAAAGAAACATGAATATTATCAAACAAATTCAATGACAATCAAGAAAATAGTTGAATCATGCTTAATGAAAGGGTCTGTAGGTATGCTCTCAGGATCTATAAATGTTTCTCCAGAATATGGATGAATATTGAAAAGTATTGTATTTATCCAAATTTAAATGTTTTAGTGGATTACATAACAGTGGTGTGCAGTACATAAAGGCTTGCAAGCTGTGCCTTCCCTAAGAAAAACGAACCATAAGGAAAAATTACTGAAAACATTAAGGAATTCAAATATTCAATGAACAATGTTAGCTATTGCTGCCGCGCCACTGCTGTATCTAGCATCCAAAATGCCTGAAGCAATTGGATTAAGTTGATTGTTAGGATGAAACAGGAGCACAAGGAAAAATAAACAAAGGGAAGGGATTATTAGATAGGTAGGAAGTTGGATAAATAAATGACTAGGACCCAACAATAATAAAAAACGTTTGTTAATAACCTGCAGTAATAATCCAGATCCCAATATCCTCGCCTGATGCTCTTGCGCTTTGGCCCTGAGACACGCTATGGAGTTGTTCCTGAAGGCCTCGGGGTCCTCTGGGTAGGCCTGGTCGCGGGCGGGGGTACGGGGTCCCTCGGGGGGCGGCGGCTGCGGGGGCGATCGCGAGGGGGCGGAGCGGTCGGGCGTCGAGGCGCCTAGCTGCTGCTGCGGACCTGATTGACCGGGGGGCGTCTGGAAAAAAGACAGTTGTTTTTTAACGTGATGCCAAAAGTCTAAACCGAAAACGAAACAGAATTACGGCTTCTTTTCTAGTTTCGGCTGAATCCGAAACCGAAACTTATTAAATTAGCTATTACCTACTACTTATTATAAACTTAATTGATAACAGAGTAATAATTACATGTATCTATAATATACGAAATATTTTATCTTCCTAATTTTGTATATGTATTTTTTATTTAAAGATATACACTCCCATAAAAAGCTAGGCTTGTGTGGATACATTTTATTTTTTAATAAAAGTTTTAAAAAAAGTTTTAGTTGAAGTTTATTTAAAAATAATGTTTTGAATTCTTTGAAGCTATTTTTATGTCAAAAAAAAACTCTCTGAACCCAGAAATCGGGCGCTTTTATTTTTAAACTTGTAAAAGTAAATTAAAGTTCGTGTTAAATAAAATGTACAATAAAAAGTCGTCAATTAAATGAGAAAGTTTGTTAACTTATTGCCCTTTTCGGTTCGTTATTTGTCGAAATTTAGGCTAATTTTTAGCCGAAGCCGAAACCGCGACTGAAACTAGTTTATTGGCGAAAACTGGTCGCAACCGAACCAGATGGCGGTAAGGTGTATGCAGTATAAGTAAAGTGCTCTGCAAGTAACGACTAAATAACTAGGACTTATAGAAAAAAAAATCGAGTGCATCTTAAACGCGGTAGAAGCGAAACTTTACCAAAACAATCTCAACTAATACTTGAAAAGTGAGGTCATAATCAAAGCGACCAATGAGAGCCGACCAGCGTAGTTTCCGTTTCATATCTCAACCAATAGGAGCCTTTAAAAGTGATATCATTATCAAAGCGGCCGATGAGTGCAATTGATGCGTCGCAGGTGCACTAATCGTCATTTCCGTTTCATCCGAAATCCAAATCACAGCGGTGCTATAGAAATTTCACTTAAAAAATGTTAACATTTTTGGTAGGGGTCAACCGCATCTACCAATCGTGCAGCATCTAAGTGGATAGAAAGACATCCATAGTCCGAAGGACAACGGTATGGTTATGGTTCTGAGATCTGGAAAGCAACCTCATAAGGATTAGCAGCCTTAGTAATAAATAAAAACACTTCCCAACCGTTAAACGGTGTTTCAGTTACACATTCTACAAAGACCGTACAAGCTCTGTTTTGAATTCTTACTAACAATAAAAAAATCGGGAATAACTGGTGGGGATCGACCCCATTCTCTTCCCGCGAAGAACCGTTACTGATTGATTATTTAAGTTACCAGGTGCGCAGGGTTAGGTGTTGTGGTTCCTCTCTCGCTGGTGTCCGTCCTGGATCCGGCGTCATCCCTGTCTGAGGACGCAGCGTCTTCCTTCAGGTGCTCGGCTGCCTCCAAGGACTTGCGGTGCATGCCTGCGGAAGAACAAAAATATTACATTGGTGGTGGTGTGATGTTATACTTCGACGAAGCCATGACAATATACTCATAAAAAAATATTGCAATTCAAACTATCGGTTGATCTCCTGTTGCACTAATTGCTCCCCTTCCTTACTTATATACAATATGCAGTCGGTTTAGGGAAAATACGATGTACTTACTAACGCAAAATATAACTGCATGTTCGTGAAGGATTGTGCAGAGAGAACGTACCGCTGAATAACTAAATTATAAAACATATTTTCAATCAAACGCATATATAACTACTTCTCTATATACTGTATGTACCAGCGTACAAGCACAAAAAATCATTTGTGAATAAATTCGTTTGATATCCATACCAACTTATAAATAAAGGTATTTGAAGTCGATTTTGGTTTTGGAATTGATAAATAATGCACAAAAAATTATGTTTTTATAATAATTATAATTTCGGAGTCACCAAAATAACCAATAACTATTTTAATTGATTTCATTTGAAAAAAATAGTAAGCTTGAATTGAACGCGCCTTGCACACAGGCAAATAACATAAAATAGTAAGCTTGAATTGAACGTCTTGCACGCAGGCAAATAACATAAAATAGTAAGCTTGCATTGAACGCGCCTTGCACACAGGCAAATAACATAAAATAGTAAGCTTGAATTGAACGCCTTGCACACAGGCAAATAACATAAAATAGTAAGCTTGAATTGAACGCCTTGCACACAGGCAAATAACATAACACACAATTTCAAACGAGTTTATTTATTTATTATGTTTTTATAATAATTATAATTTCGGAGTCACCAAAATAACCAATAACTATTTTAATTGATTTCATTTGAAAAAAATAGTAAGCTTGAATTGAACGCGCCTTGCACACAGGCAAATAACATAAAATAGTAAGCTTGAATTGAACGTCTTGCACGCAGGCAAATAACATAAAATAGTAAGCTTGAATTGAACGCGCCTTGCACACAGGCAAATAACATAAAATAGTAAGCTTGAATTGAACGCCTTGCACACAGGCAAATAACATAAAATAGTAAGCTTGAATTGAACGCCTTGCACACAGGCAAATAACATAAAATAGTAAGCTTGAATTGAACGTCTTGCACGCAGGCAAATAACATAAAATAGTAAGCTTGCATTGAACGCGCCTTGCACACAGGCAAATAACATAAAATAGTAAGCTTGAATTGAACGCCTTGCACACAGGCAAATAACATAAAATAGTAAGCTTGAATTGAACGCCTTGCACACAGGCAAATAACATAACACACAATTTCAAACGAGTTTATTGGTAATATAATTAATTGCCAGTAAGTATTACATAATCGGTTTCTATTCATTTATAAATATACCTACTCGTAAAATGGATGATTATTTTTATGACGCCTTATTTTACTGACTCCTTTACTTGTGTCACCGTTTAGGACAGCCTTACAATGTCTATCCGAGATTTTTTGGCAAATTAAAGAACAACAAATTTGTTTGTTTTATGATAACGCATTCTCTCAGCACTGGAATGAGATACGGAGCCGAATCAAAGTAGATAAAATGTAGTTTTTTAATAGCAACAGCAAAAAACCGAAATGTATTAGGAATGAAACACCACCTTCAGTCAGACAGTCACAACAAATTCACGCGCCAGAAAGACTAATCGAGTGAATCAAATACTGATGTGTGGTAAAATGAGAAATATCTGATGAACGAAGAAATGGGTGTAAGGAGAATTTATGACGAGGAAATGAAAGGTAGAAGACGTTAAGGAAGCCCGAGGAAGACATGGCATGTTCAAGTGGATACACTGATGTATATTATAAAAATCAGTATAAAGATTCATTTCTGAACTAATGATGTGGTAAGATTAACCTAAACATATTTAAAAACATCTTCTATTAGTCTTGTAGGGAACTGATTGAAAATTTGGCTTGCATTCCAAAGCAGTGTGTTGTGTATTACCGAATGGACGCTTTTAATTGCCCTATACACCAACGTATGAGGGGTTCTTGCAATAAATACCAAACAGGATCATTTGCGTCCATCACTCCTGCACTCCCGATACTCTAACGGGTCTACTGGAGGGGAGGGGAGGAGAAAACCTAAGTGGGCTTCCCAAATTACATTTTAAACTAAACGCGAACTGTCTCTCATGACGATGTATGCGAGAAGTTGGACCATTACCACCCCGCACAGAATGCATTAATACAATTGCTCGCCGACAGATAGCGCCTTTGTCTCTGTAGTCAGTACCAGTACCCGAGTATTCCAAGTTCAAATTACAAGCGCGGGAAATAAATCCCTTTGATTTAAGCAGCTTTGCGTACTTATTTCCTCGCTTTTAACACCGCTGCAGCACTTTGAGATTTGCGACTAGTGTTTGCCGCGGGAATCAGCAATTTGGGAGTAATTTGGTTTGAGTTTAGTGCTCGCGCGATCCGATAGATGCCATTTTATCATCGGCGGTTGTTTGACGTACGTTTTGGCGGGAGATCGTTATGGCCGCCGTCCTTTGATGAGAGACGAAGATAAAGACAAAACGCATCCGTTTGATGTGAGCTGAATTATGCACTAAATGTCGATTACGTAGTTTTCAAACTGTTGCGCGATTTAGGTTGAAGATTTGTCCGTGGACAATGGGAATATAGCTAAAAGCGTAACTCTTCCATTCTGCATTCTTTACAAAGTGCTAAATGATAATTACTACACGTTTATCTTTTCCAGCCATTGTTTTCATCCAATTTTACGAATTCGAAAGTTGATTTGTAGATCTAAGATAAAAAATCGCAAATTGCAACAACACAAAAACCTGCACTTTTAAAAATGATTTTCACGTTTTATTTTCTAATTCACATTCGCTAAATACCTTATAATAAATATATCTGTACTATAAAATAGAGTGTAAAAAAGTGCGAGTCCCGCTGAAACTCAGAAACGAGTCCCGGTACGATCAAGGGAGTTATATGGTGTGGTAGTCATTTATACATCACGGCATAAGCAACATTTTCCGCTTACTGTGGTGGTAGTAGGAGATTTTCAAATATTTTTAGATTATTCGTAACTCGAAAATGTTTGTCTTTCTTTTTAAAAAGAATAAAAAATAAATCGTCAAAGTTGACAATAAATTATTATTTAGAATTTATTGACAATAATCTTCAATTACAAACCGTTAATATGCATTTACTCATATACTCGTAGATGTATTGGTAGGTATTATAGGTATCTAGGTACCTAATTACATATAATATATATATTTTCAGGCAACACTGAAACTTCATTTTGCTATTTACAACACTAAATGGGTAGATACATTCATAACCTCTCACACCCTGGAAAAAAGAGTAACCGAACAGAGAAAACTCGTCGGAAAATTCTGAGAGAAACTTCGCAAAATGTCATTTATTTACGTGAACGTTTTAAAGTTGAACACAAATTTGAAAAGGATTTTTATAACTGAACATCATATTTTCCCGGAAATTCCTTGCGCGCTGCAGCTACAGAATAGAGCGGGAAAGCAGTAGACGTGTTTCCAGAAACGGCGTGCAGATGATGTCCCTTGTTTTTCTTCCCGTTGAAAGAAAGGGGCCGGTTATTGAAGTGTACATATTTCAAATGAAGAACGTCGACCGGTGCGCGAAAATAAAACGTCGTAAATCCCAAACGTTAAACACACCAATTTGTGTACTAATCCCCAGTCCATAAGGCACAAAATAGCAAGATTTCATACGCGTTTTGAATGGTTACGATCTGTATTGGGGTTATGACTGTTTTGATAATATATGTACATTCAAACATGGCCGCTGTTAGGTTTATTCGGCTGTATTTGTGGTTATTATGAGAGAGTACCTACCCGACGAGTAATTATAATCCGTGTTTTGTTTTTCTCCCGCTCGACCTCTTATTTGAGGGAAGCCATTCCGTTTTTTCTCTGTTGTTTAGGATCGGAGGTCGCTGTGAGGGGGGTTGACATTATGGCGGGTTGTGAAATGGCTGAGCTCTATTGTCCCGGTATTTACCTGTTGGTTGGAGACGCTAATGTGCGAGATGCGATAAGTAATTAGAATCATAAAAATGTTGGGAGAGGAATTTCTAGAAAACGAGCAAGTACCTAGGTACCTACCCACTTACTTTAATATATTCCCCTTCCATACACAAGCAAATGCTTTTAATGGAAGGGTAGTAAAAAAAAATATTTTGTTGTAAAATTGTAATTATATAGGACCTATACTATTTCTGATATATATAAATGACCTTATGAATCTTCCCATTAATGGAAACATAATGAGCTTTGCAGATGACACTGTTATTATATTCCACGAACAAGATTGGACAAGAACCTACAAGGAGGCGGAACATGGCCTGGCTGTACTTCAAAATTGGCTAAAAGTAAACTCCCTTACATTAAATGTTAGTAAAACTAAATATCTAACTTTCTCCAAAAACAAAAGAGGACAACCAATGAATGTGCATACCCTCAAATTTCATGAATGTCAAAATACTTTTCCACAATGTTTCTGCCCGTCTATAACCCAAACCAAAAGTATTAAATATCTTGGGATTGAAATTGATGAAAATCTACAGTGGAATTCACACATTGATCTTACCTCAAAAAAGCTAACAAAACTCATCTACTTCTTCAAAAAATTAAGAAACATCTTGTCGATGAGGGATCTAAAGAGAATATATTATGCTTTATGCCACTCTCGATTGGAATATGGAGTAATAGGGTGGGGCTCAGCAGCATCTAATCACTTAAAACAACTTAAGATAACTCAGAATTGCATTATAAAGACCATTATAAAGGTCCCCATAAGGACGTCAACAGCAGTAATTTTTAAACAGTTTGATGTTCCAAGCATACAGAAAATCTATGCCAAAAACATTCTAGTACATCACCACAAAAATGATTCAGAGGCAGACACCTCACACGCTCATAAAACCAGAGCCAAACAAACAGACATACTTAATATACCAAAGTGTAACTCTTCATTTGGTCAAAGAAGTTCTGCATTTTTAGCAGTAAAGTTATATAACAAACTCCCACTTAGTATCAAACAAATAAAAATAAAAAATAGCTACATTAAGGACATTAAATGTTGGCTGAAGAATCTATCGGAAAATGAACTTACTAGTATACTTAAAACATCATAGAAGTTTCTGGAAAACCTTATCCAATTAATGAAGTTAAACCATAGAAGTCGCTGAATAACTTATCCAAAGCATAGTCCCCCTCAGCACAGGATCTCCTAGTGAGGAGGACTACGAATATATTTTATATATATATATATATATATATCTAACTAACATGTTTCATATAAAAATGTAAAAAATATTATATAGTTACTAAATAAAAAAAAAAATAAAAAAAAAATGTTTCAATAAATAATAAAAAAAATAAAAATAAAATCTAAAGAAACTGAATGGAAAAAATCTGTGGTAGTAGATAGATACCGCACACACAGTTATTTTGTAGGTAGTCTATCTGGAGAAGTAATATTTGCTTTCCCTCTGAGGACTGGTTTGGTTATTTTAAAAAAAAAGGATGCTATCGCAAAAAATGGTAAAGAAAAAAGAAGAAAATATCATTTATAAATTAATAGGATAAATTCACCAATTATCATGACACTGGGAATCGAAAGCCTCAATACTTTGAGACTCGTTTCGAGAAATTTTAGCGAATTGGGAGGCGTAGGCGTGTGTGGATCCCGCTGACCGGGAACCATTCATTGGTTAACCAACACTTCTGCCATAGATCACCGAAGTGGTTCGCTATGTTTGGTGACTTTGCAGGGGTGAGTTCATCGGGTGAGGTTTGTCCAGGTTTTGGCAATGCTGCGTTGCTGGCCGCATCGGAAAAGACCAGTTGAGGGGGACCCTTTGACCTCTGTCAATTGACGTCTGTCACTTCTGAACACACTGATCCCCTGATTCCTACCTATCCCTTCGAACCTTATTCTTCCCATAACTTCCTTTCCTGCCTTTCCTTAAAAAGACCCTCCGTACAGCCTCGCCAAAGATACAAAACGATATAACATCGCCAAAGATGGAATAATGCACCTCATGAGCGAAATTACCAAAACATTACAATTTCCATGAAACAAGTGATATTTGTTCAGATATAGGTACGTTAAACTCACGGTCCGGTAATTCTTGCAAAGTCTCGGACAATGGCCTAGATTAGTGTAAGGCTAAGGCATCGCTGATCTTTGTTCTCCACACCCCAGTTTCAAGTTCTCACTTTGGCGAGCTACATGTCCAAAGAAACTTTGAATTTTGTATAAGCAGGCAGTTGGCAGTTGCCTAGTTCTTGGGGAATGGTATTAGCTATGTATTATTTACCTAGCAGCCATGGGGCCACACTCTCGTTCTCCTTGGCGCTCTTCAGTATCGTCTCCGGCAGCGGCAGCGAATGGCGGACCATGGCCCCATACAGTCCGTACTCCGCCATGATGGTGGACCTCCCCCAGCACTTCTCCGTCTTGCGCCACTTAGCGCGCCTGTTCTGAAACCACACCTGGAACAAAAAATCATCATTAGTACCTTTATATTGCCAACTTTAAATGCCGAATATGAAGAATGCCATAAAATTTAGATAAACAAATTGTCGAAACTTGGGACAAACGGACACTCACTAAGGGGGAGTTAAGAATTCATTTCATCTCGTCCTTACCAAGGATCAATTTAATTGTCTTACACCTTTGTAGCTACAAGCAGGATGCCCCAGGACTCGCACCTCGGACTTATTCTTTTTAACCTTATTGTAAAATCAAAGTTTTTAACATAATTATAAATTATAATTTACTGGTGTTTATATTTTGAATTTTACAGGCATGAAAATTTTAGACTGCTTTTCCAATTGGTATATCAAACAAAAAACTAACATTTTTTTGTTTTGTTTCGCCGATGATATTTACAGATTGATTTATTACAAAGATATTGATTACTTACAGTATACTGTTGGTGGGAAAATATTTAATATGATAATTAAATTGAATGGAGAACGTGAGACAAGCATGATAGGTTTTTGAGAGGTTCACGTGTAGAATGTATGGGGAATTATGATTAAAATGTATTGAAGATGTAAGGATCCACATCGTTATTTGTACTTTGAAAGCTTGAAGTTGAGTTTATGTTTTAAGTGATCTGACAGAAAGTTGAAAATTTTAGGAGCTGCGTAGGCGAATTGTTTTTCGCTATGTAGTTTAGGTAGGTACTGTGTAGTGTCGGTTAGTTATAATTAATAAGCATGCATTTCAGATAGAGTTAACGCATTTGAATAACCGATTGTGTTTTAAAAAAGATTCGGCAGCTGTATACATTAAATGCTAGATATGTTACTTCAAGTCAACTCCGACATATTTATCCATTTTGACGTCATATTTTTTTCTAAATATACCCGTTTCTTTTATCTGCTCTGCGTGACGTGTCCAAACTATCTGAACACCCCCTACACAACACTATTATTTACGACCACTCATCGACATCGCCTCTTTCCGGATCTCCTGATATTTAATAGTAGACAGAAATCGATGGTGATGCGGTCATTTAAAAGATTTTTAATGACAACGTAAAGATGGCTCATGAGAAAATGAAAGAAAGTTTGAAAAAGCGCAGTCATCCAAGCGCATGATATTAATACATGAAGAGATTTGAATGCGAAGAACAAATTTAATTTCAAATGCAAATAATGAGCAGCTTCGTATTGCCGTAGGTAATATTGAACGCTTTTAATTTCAGTTGTATAAATTTCTACATTTTATTTCCAAAATGAACCTACTTACCTATATGGTTTTACAACACTCCAGCGATCTAGTCTGTTTTTGTCCTAAATGTCTATGTTATAATATAATTTAGCAAAATAAATGCTAAATAATAAGTTGCTTCATTCATTCCCGATAGAAAGAATTAAAATTAAAATCCAAAATGGGTATTTCAAGAGAATGTGTCAATTATGATTATCTTCAAAAAAAATTATCCGAACGTGGAATGTTTAACGACTTAACTTTTTTACATAATCAATAAATGAGAGCCCTAAACTATTATAATTGATTTCTTTCTGATTCCAATTGTGATTCCGTATTTAACTCCGAACAAATACGGAATCACAATAGGCCACTTGCATGGATTTCATAACGACTTGGAAAAAATCGTGTGGATAGATTTTTTTTCTAAGATTACGAAAATGTTGGTAAAATTTTTTAGAAATGTACAGTTTTTATTTTTTTTAAATAAATAAATCCATTATTTGGGCTCGTGACGTCACTACATGGTCCGAAAATTTTCCTATTAATATTGTAAAATTCCACACTGATTTATTTTTTTTATATGGCAACATTTTTGAATTTGACATTTAACGTTCACTAGATTTATTGTTTGTTCTCTGCGAACTTATCATTTGGTTTGACTTTTTGACAGATGTTATGAAGAGAACCCCGTACAATTTATGTTGTCTGTACGAGTTTTATAGGTATAATGATAATGGTGCAGATTTTAACAAAATCAAATTTTATAGTATTCTTATTATTATTATAATTTACAAGTACAAGTATATTACATCGGATTTAGTAATATAGACGTTGAACATTATAATGATTTATGATCAATAAGACGGATCAAGGAAAAAAATATTTATGAGATGTAATATTTTTGTTCTACCTCGTTATTCTCCTGTGCCATTCGTGTGGAAAACGTTCTTTTTTAAAAATGATTTTCGGCTTTGTAATTATCGTTTTTCGCACCCATGAAATTATGTCCCGTCTTTCCGGTTTATAAAAAATGGTCTGATTTTTGGGATTGAAATTTTCAAAAATTCGCCAGAGTTTCAAAAATACGATTTAAAAAAAAAAATACAGAATGTCTTAGAATATTTGCCTAAACCGGAAAAAAAATTAAAAATTGTGATGCAAGTGGCCTAATGTATACACCCGTTCGCCGTATTTGGGTCATGATTATAAGGATGATGTTTATATATTGAACCTATCAATCACTAAATATAAACAGGCCAGAACAACAAACTGCCTTTATTACCACAATTACCTTACCCCATTTCGAATTTTTTCAATTATTTATTTATTGTACTATTCCCAATCTACTATTTTTCCATCTTGCATAGTGGAGTACCTATTTAGTTTTTGTGATTTCTTGCTTATTTAGATGTTTTTTGTACTAAAATAAATAAACACGTATAAGCCTAGCTGGGCGTGAAATTCAAAAATAAGTAAATAAATAACAAAATTGAAAAGTCAGTCTGAGATAGATGAATAATTTGATAATATTTTATGAATCCACTACGATATTCAACAAACTACAAACACGAGAAATATTTTTCTCTTTTGAATTAGCTAGTTTCGTAAAAAAGAAATTTAATATTGTAATTAGTTTTAAGAACCATATGTTTTACTTTAAATCTGTATATGTATGTATTTTTTTAAATAAAAATAAAATATGTATTAAAACAGAGTTCCTTAATTTCCTTTAACCGCCTGAAGAGTTAACTGTGTCAAGCTGAAATATGATTAAAAAGGTCCATTAGCTATGTACTTACAATTAATAATATAATAAAACAAATATAAGACTTATTTCCACTTTAATTTATTTGACCGTAACCGGTTTCAGACTGGTACAAATTATTCTTAGCCTACGGCTTATATACATAACATATGGGGGAGGGTGATAGGGGGGGGGGGGTCTACAAGGATTTTATTCAGTTATATGGGTTTTTTTACAATTGTTACTAAGTCGTCTTCGACTGTCGAATTTCTAATTATTTTGGTTATTCCCGGTAGACTTAATTACCTCGGGTTTGTAGCTTCCTTCAATATTGTTCGTGGAAACCTTACAAGTAATATGAATTATAAATGACCTAATTTTATGGTTGTCATAAAGTTATTATATTTATGATGATATGAAATTTTTGCTTAATGTAGGTGTTGGTTTTTGAACGGAACCATGATTTACGTTGTAGGAATTACCTTATAATGGTCATTATATAAATAAAATACATATTTTACATTAGAACATATGATGAAAATTACAAAAGATTCCATAATATAAACCGTAGGCTAAGAATAATTTGTACCTACCAATCTGAATATGGCTCCGGTCACGGTCAAATAAATTAAAGTGGAAATGAGTTAATTAATATTTGTTTAATTATATTATTATAATAGAATTCCACCATGAATTGTCAGTTACTAAAATAGAAATTTAAAAAATTACTGTTTTTGTATTGTTTTTCTAATCCGTCCTTGCCTATTTTATAGTACATATTTTCCAACAAACCAACATAGCAGAGGGGTTTGTCCTCCATCTGGTTGTTTATCCAAATGCCCCGGGGCTAGCCGACCGCAGGGCTGGATTTATGGCGGAAGTTGCCATCTTAGATGTTGTTCCAGTTGACAAATTAAACTTGCAGTCTCTTTTGGCAACCGAAGCCGCAACGGAGATCGGGAATTGGGGACGGTCGAGATCGAGTTACAAACTCGGCCGGGTGGGATGGAGGGAAATCAGATTAATGGCTGCCAACTTTTTTATTAATAATGGATAAATAATAATTAGTCAATAATAATAAACACATATGTTTTTATTATTATTATTATTTATTATTAATTATTATTTATTAATAATCCTTCTCAATATAGACCCATTACATGTCTACCGACAATATACAAAACGTTAACCTCTTGCTTGACAGATTTTATATACTCATTTGGATGAAAAAAATATTTTATCTGAACAACAAAAAGGTTGTCGCAGAAAACATAAGGGATGTAAAGAACAATTAGTTATTGATTCTGTAATTTTAAAACAAATTCAAAATCAAAAGCGTAATTTACATACATGCTATATAGATTATCAAAAAGCTTTTGATAGTGTCCCGCACTCGTGGCTAATAAAAATATTAAAAGTGTATAAAGTCAACCCAATTATAATTAGCTTTTGAAAAATATTATGTCCTTTTGGAATACAGATTTACTAGTTAATTTAAAAGGTAAAAAAATAGTAGTACCGGGCATTTCAATAAAAAGATGGATTTTTCAAGGAGACTCATTGAGTCCTCTTTGGTTTTGCTTAGCATTAAATCCCCTATCTAAAATATTAATTAAAAGCAAGTTTGGAATAAAAATTAAGGGTAATATAGGAGAGAGTAGTATAGTTTCACATCTAATGTATATGGATGATATAAAATTATTTTCAAACTCTGAATCAAATTTAGAGAAAATGATTAGTAAATTAAATTTTTTTCAGATGATATTAAAATGACTTTTGGTTTAGATAAATGTAAAACGATCCATATAGAGAAAGGCAAAATTGTAGATGGAGACGAGGGTATATTTAGAAATTTCAAAATTAAAAGTATGAAAGGTTGAGGTTTATAAATATTTAGAATACCCGCAATCGACTAGATTAGATCACACTAGTATTAAAAATTATTTAAGGATTAAATTTCAAACTAGGATCACAAATTTTTTAAAATGCAATGCATTTGGCATAATTAAATGATCCAATACAGATATAGATACTTTAGAACGATTAATTAGAACCACGTTAACAAAGTTTAATTGCCATCATCCAAATTCAATAGAACGAATTAATTTACCTAGAAATTTAGGAGGTAGAGGTGTAGTCAAAATAACATATTTGAAACACAATCAGGTAGAAATGCTTAGAAATTTTTTCCATGGGAAAGCTAATAGCTCAGAAATGCACAAAATAATTTGCAAGGCAGATAGAAACATTACACCTTTAAATTTAAATGACGAGAATGCCAACATTCTTATAAATACTAACCAGGAATTATTAGATTCATGGTCAAATAAAATTATTCATGCAAAACACTTCAATTATCTCAACCAAACGTATGTTGACAAACTTTCGTCAAACAAATGGTTGAGTATTGGAGAGTTGAGCGCAGAAATAGAAAGATTTATGCTTGCCATTCAAGATAGAGTCATTAATACTAAAAATTATAGGAAGCATATAATCAAAGATATAAATAAAATTGATGATTTATGTAGAAAATGTTTGGCTTTTCCGGAAACTATAGAACATATTATATCGGGATGTTCTATATTAGCGCAGTCAGAGTATACTTTTAGGCATAATCAGGTTTTAAAAATAATCCACCAAAGTTTGGTAATTAAACATAACTTAATTGACTGCCGTAATATAGTACCATATTATGAATATGAACCAAATTCATTTTTAGAAATTGAATTTTATAAAATTTATTATGATAAAACTATACTAACAGACATAACAATTAGTCATAATAGACCTGATATAGTTTTACACGACAAAATTAAAAAAATAACTTATATCATTGATGTAGCTATTCCAAATTCCTGTAATATTCAAAAATCTGTTTCTGAAAAAATAAGAAAATATACAGATTTAGGAAATGAGATTAAAAGAATTTGGCATTCTCAGACTATAAAAATATTACCATTTGTCATTTCGGCTACTGGCATTATACCTAGGTCTCTTATGTTCAAAATTTATAGGTTCTCTTATAGGTTCAAAATTTAGGCATATTAGATTTGTCAAAGAATTTGTATATAAAAATGCAAAAATCAGTAATTTTAAATACATGTAGGATTACAAAAGATTTTAAAAATATTTGTATTGAGGGATCAGTAGGATTTATAGGTCAAATTAGGAATTCCACAAAGCCGAACCCTCTGATATGAAAATATCTGGAATCGGTGAATTTTTTTCCCATTTGGTCTCTGGTAGGTTGACATGTTGTTATTGTATTGTTTTGTATTTATAATACTTATATAGTACAATTGCATAGCATGGTTTGACTAGATGATCATTTGGGGAAGTGTGTGAAAGGGTTTAGTTTTTCCTGTGGGGAAAATTTAACCCGGACATTTATATCTGGTGCGTAATAATGTAGGTTATTTTTGTAGGTAACTAGGAAGTGTAAGTATTTTACTTTTTCTTTTCTTTTTTTCCCATTATATCTTGATACATTTCAAAAGTATTTTTTTTTTTACATATTTTCTGAATATATATAACATGATACAAATAATGTATAAAAGTAAAAAATATTTATAAGACAAAAGTAGTTAATGGGAACCCACTAAGCCGCTGCCTGTGCGTGGGTTATATAAGCTTAAGTGCTAGTTACACAAATAAGTTAGTGGTACAAGTAAAAATGTAAATTTCAAAGTGAAAGTTTAAAAATATAGGTATGTATCTTTGAAAATATTATAGTAACAAAGTGACACATACAAGTTAGTTGATTTTTTGTTATGGTTTCAAGAAGATGAAAAAAAGTTAGTCTAGAAGTTACAGTAGAATTGTATTAAAAAGTAAAGCATGAAGGTTTACATATAGTTTATAAAGAAAGCGTTTCAACATATGCATCATTTATCCATAATTTTAAATCTTTTATATAAAGTGATATTTTATCGGTCATTTGAATGTGTTTTGGTAGAAGATTAAATGTACGAGGACCAATAAAACTGTTACGTGTTTGCATTAATTTGGTTTTGATTTGGAGAACTTGAAACACATTATTAGTCCTTTTGCTAATTCTATTTTCGTTTTATACGAAACAATTTTTGTTTTTAAATACATATTTCATAGTTCGCAAAATAAATAATTTACGGATATTGAATATTTTTGTCTCTTTGAATAATAACCCGGTCGGGAATGTTTTATTTCTATTATAGATAATTTTAATGATGCGCTTTTGAGCATTTTGTAAAAACTTAATAAATGCATCGAGCGCACCACCCCATCCTACAATGCCGTAGATTATGAAGATTGTACCAGGTAAAAATAGATCATTTTCAATTTGTCAAGATTGAGTACTTCCTTAAGGCGATCGAATAGTCCAGGAAAAAATCGAAATCGCAATTCACGCCCCTTTAAGGGAGGAGTTTAAAAATACTTGAGAAAAAACTTCTGGAAAGGTTGGAAAAGGTATTTGAGAATTTTTTTCACTGGTTGATTTCGTGAAAACCTGTAAAAAACATTAATTCCTCTTTTAGGCATTGTTTATTGTAATAAAACGGAAATTTTAAATTGATTTCACGAAATCAAGCGACGCGGAGCCATATGTCCATCTCCCGCTCCGGCCGGGGCATGACTGATACGAAATAGGTGTGGCGTGGTCAGTAGTTCTTCTGTGGACGCCATAGGGTTCACTTTGTGTATTGTAAAATAACAACGCGAAAATGCATATTTTATTTTAATTTGGGAAGTTCGGGCGTAAATATCAACTTTTTTTTGGGATTATTATAAAGAAAACTGAATTCCAATAAAATCATATCAAAAAAGGGGTTTATAAATAGGAGTGTTTGGGCTTGAAAGTATTTTTTATAGACCTTATACTTTATTATTTTGTAGGCTTTTTTATTAAAAGACTACGATATTTTTAAGGGCCAAGATATGTTCTACACGCAGTATTTAATTGAAGCATCTTTAATACTTCCAAGCGATAACATACTCAAAACAAAAACATATGATTTTTGAATTATTTAGTATGGCTTCATCTTAAACCATTCTCCAAACAAGAACAAACTTTGACACATTCAGGGTAGTTTTTGAGTCTATATAGCACATTCATTCGAACATTGTCTTTTATGTAGATAGCAGAATGAGAAGATATTGGCCACTAAAACCGATAATCTGCTTTGTTATCATAATCTGATCTATGTGTTTGTTACAAACCAATAATGTAAAGGCTAAACAGTTAATTTCCCCTTTAGTCCCTTTAGGGCAAGTCCCAGTAATCTGCCGGCTTCCGTGGCTTGGTGGTACGGTCGCCTGTCACAAGGGTCCGGCGTCTAATCACTCAGACCAAGCTCCATTATACAATGCAATTAGTAGATTTACTCCGATGTGACTGAGATTGCAAGTCAATCGTACCAACATATGCGAGTAGGCTGTGAGAATATTAGGTAGGAAATCGATGTTATGCAAAGGGTTCAAATCACAATAATCAAGACTTTTAATAACCCTATAAAAAAAAAATATATAAGGTCTTTAAAAAACACTTTTAAGTCCAAACTCTCCTATTTATAAACCCCTTTTCGGATATGGTTTTATTGTTTAATGTGGCAAATTCAGTTCTTTTTATAATAATCGCAAAAAGAATTGATATTTACGCCCGAAGTTCACAAAATAAAGCGAAATATGCATTTTCGCGTTGTTATCTTACAATACGGTCGGCAGTAGACGAATTTGGATTTTCAAAGTGAACTCTATGCCGTCCACCGAAGGGCTACATAACTTGTCACGCCCGTTTTTTTATCAGTTCGTCCCCTTTAAATTGAAAAAATTAGTTTTTTACAGGCCTTTACGAAACCAACCTGTAAAAAAATCTCAAATACCTTTTCCAACCGTTACGAAAGATTTTTCTCAAGTATTTTTAAACTCCTCCCATAAAAGGGATTTCTCCCATAATTCCGATTTCGATTTTTTCCTGGACTATTGGATCGCCTTAAATGAATGGATAGTTTTAACATGATAATACCACAGAGTGGCTGAAGTTCGAAATCGTACCCCCCCCCCCCCTCCTTTCTATATTTATTAGATTTAATTTTGGTTTACCATTTAAATTATTGCTCTACTACTTTTTCGTAATATTAAACGATCTGGCGCCCTTAGTTAGAATTTTGATATTTAAAATGTGACATTTAATATTTGACTGTTGAAAGTTTTCGTCCAGCTTTCATCCATCCCCTTGATTTTTAAAATAATATTAGAGTCTTAGTCAATCAATTACATTTAATCTATCCTTGTACAATCCGTAGATTCAATAAATCTTTATACTCTTACAGAATAAGTTTCATTTCTTAGATTGGCATTTATTGAAGTAAAATTTCTTTACGCACGCTTAACTTGAAGAGTAAGCTGGTGAATGCGCGACGAGAGCGTTAGGAAAAGCGAGGCGAACGGTAGTTGAAAGGGAGATATAAGTTAGTGAAGATGGAAAGAGAGAGAGTTACGTTTCGTATATTACTGTAGGGGCAAGAGAGAGAGGTGCGAGCACACATTTTCTTTCTCTCTTTATCTCATAGCCAGTTACGTTTTGTATATCTAAGACACAGTGCAGGCATATTGTTTGTATCTCACTGTAGGAGCAAGAGAGAGCAGTGCGCGCGCACATTTTCTTTCTCTCTTCCTATCATATAGATGAAGCTAAAGAAGTTTTACTTCAGTCTTGTGGTCTAAAGCACACTTGTATTTTTTTCATGCTCTGGTTCTTTCATTTTACACTTAACATTTTTAACCCTAGATCACAAACCTTCGTCGAATCGACGACGCAAGATTAAAAAAACCGCGATAACTTTTGCGTGCGCGACCGTATTTCTTTCATACTCAGGATAAACTCAATCGGCCCGCTACTTCTGCGATAGGCGGTAGTGCGGACGATGGGAGGAGTCCATGAGCGCCAATTCAGCAACCATGGCTCGTCGCATCGACGAAGGTTAGTGATAACGTGACTTTTTACTTTTGCTAGATTTTCACCAATTTTTTATTAGTTTCTAGATTTTCACCAAAATTTTAATTTTATTAGTTAATTCAAGTCTTTGTTTTTGATATTTATATAGTTTTTTTTTTCAAAATTTTGTTATAACTAATTCAAATACCAACTTTAAAAATGTAACAATTGTTGATTTTGCATGAAAACTATGATCTCATTCATAGGGCTGTTGATAAATAAATTTGATATTTTTGTTAATCTAAATATAAGAAATAATATAAATAAACACTGTTCATTAATAATAAAAAGAAATATGTGTGTGTTTTGTTTTAATAAAACCCTTAAACCCCATTTATTAAGTACCGTAGTCGAAACGACGAAGGTTTGTGATAAGCGTCGAAAAATAAGGTTAGTGAACTAGGGTTAATTAACTAATAAATTAATAACCTTATTTTAATTGGTTACATTGGCATAAAGAAGAAATCGCCGGCGCTCGGAGAAGACTTGCCATACCGAAGCAGGGTACTTATATTAGTACATTATAAAGAATAGCATATTTTTAACATTTCGCCTTTGCTAAAGCATTAATTTCTCAGTTCTCATCATGAAAATACTTGTATCATTGAATTTCCAGTCTGATTTCTTTTTTATACCAACGCAACTATTTTTAGATTAGTTAACTTTTAACTTACTTTCCATCGTGAGCTTTAGAAATATCAATACGATCAAAACTGTTATTTGATAAAACGATACCACTCGAGAGTTCGCGTTAATAATTGAAATCTGCGTCCAACGTCCAGAATTTCTGAGCGTCCGATTTGAAAATTTCCCGCCCTCGTAAAAAAAGTCATATGTACATCTACTATTTCTGAGAAAGTATTTCCAACTGCATGCAATCCAGGCACAAGGGAGCATCTAAATGACTCAGTCAATGAAAATGTTGTAGCAATTAAAAAGAATTTTTGATACAATACGAATAAAATATGTTCAAGAATCGTAGTCCCATTTCAGACACCTATAAAACCGTCAACCACAGAATTAAGCAATCACTTTAAAACACAAAAGAAGCCGTCAACAAAAATACTTATTTCATAATACAAAACAAATTCTTTAATGGCACACTCGCAAGTGACAGAAATATAGCTTTAACGCAATCTTTAATCAAATAATATCTCAAAATAATGATAACCTATCAATGCTGCAGTACGCGCCATTGTGAGTGCATCACACATCAAGTAAAGAAAGTGTAGTTAGGGGTTGTGGGGGGTGACCGCCCTAGATGACGCAATGAGGGCGGGATGCGAGAGGAATTCCCGCCCTTCGTGCTACTGACAGCTTCTAATGGGGCAATAAAGGAAGGTGGGCGGATTGATGAAATTATTTCATTTAGAAGGAGAAAGTGGTAATAATATTAATATGTTAGAAAAGTTTGAGATAAATGAGAAGATTTTGATAAAGTCATTTAGTAAAATAATATTTGCAGGTAGTTATGACACTTTCATAACATTTGAAAAAAATCACATGAGGAATTGTACAATTTGTCCAAAGAAATGACACTATCTCAATGACTCTCAGTTATTTTTTCAAACCATCTTCAGAGTAGAAGATACTCTCAGTATCGCCCTAGTGTAAGACCACCATTGCGAATTGAAACGTTGCTTGATATAGCTTAAGCCGTGTTTAGTGACCAGATCTTAATAGCCAGGTACTTCCCCACCTTCCTCTTCCCCACCTCCTCCCCCACCCCACTACCTTCAGCCTCACAACATACCCCAATTTAGGATGCCATAGTGTCACTGGCTCCAGACGGGAGCGGCCGGGACTCTTGTGAGGTATTCATATAAAATTATGATAATTCAGATAAAATTCATGTAAAAATCCTAATAAACACAAAGATTTCATATTTGAAAAAATAATACCTGATTTAACATTAAAACGGCCACCATCTTGAAACGGAAACGGAACGTACACCCACATTTACAAACAGACGAAATGTAAAACAATCGAGTTTAAACAGGACTTTACCGCGCTTAACCAACCATCACGCTATTTCAAAGACACATACTCCTTGCTTCATTCACAGTCATACATCGTCTCATATGCTCATACACTGTTCATACATCTGTTTTTCTTACTTTAAAAAAAAATTAACCCCATACAGGACGCCCTGAGGAAAATAATTTCCCTCAGGGCCTATTTCATCTTTGGGGATGCTATGTTGAGGGTTTTTTAAGGGAAAGTAGGAGAGAAAGTCGCGGGAAGGAAAAAGGTATTAGGGTGTATAAGAATCTGGGAGTCAGTGTGTCCAAAAGTGACGGACGTATGAATAAATCCTCTCCACTGCGGGTAAGGCGGTCTTCCTCGATCATTTTCTCCCGATCTGGCCCTCCACCCAGTTGGTGGGCAGACGCATCCGCCGCCAGGTTCCCGGACAAACCTCACCCCATAAACCCGGTCGCTAGGTCGCTAACGTAGCGCACCACTTGGGGTGACCTATGGCAGAGGTGTTGGTAATCCAATAAATGGTTCCCAGGGTGGCGGTACCTATGCCGGCCTTCCAAAAAAATTTCGACATGACTCAAGTATTTTTAATTTTTCTTTTGCCCTATAAAATTATAAAACAGAAACATTACCCTACATTTTATCAAGCCAAATCAATCTACCGTTCGACTTGAGTAACAGAAAAGAGGTGGTCGGTCCACAAAGCGCCCCCTTGTCTGGCCGTTAGATATACGCTGGATTCAATTATCGCCACAAAGGGAGGGGGCGGTGGTTCGATACGATAATTGCATGCCACCCGCCGGGGGGGGGGGGGGGGGGCGGCTAGGTTAGGGAGGGTAGGAAGGGTTTCGAGGAACACTGCCTTAATACTAATAGGTACAAGTTAACGTGTTGGGTACTTTTAATGTAATGATGAAAATGGGTTTTTATAGAAAACGGTTACTTTGTAATATTTTAAAAGTAAACAGTGTGTATCGCTTTGTGTAGATAACTTCTTATTTTTTTAACTTAACTCCACACAGAGGAGGCACCGATGAAAAAAATTCTCTCAAAACCTATGTCATCTTTGTGGATGCTGTGTGGAGGGTTTTTTTAGAGAAAGGAAGAAGATGAAGTTCTGGGGAGGAACAAGAGTCTTAAAAAAACAAATACCATTTTAGAAAATACGTAATATGAAAAAAGTTAAAAAAAATTTCACACAATTTTTTAACTGCAAAAGCACAAAAAAAATGAATAAAGGGGAATTTAGAAAACACGTTCCTATTATTCAGGGAATCTGCCAGAAAACTGTCACTTCACTTTTTATTTCGTTTATGCAATATTATAATAATCCACAGAAAACCAATAGGTACAAATAAAGTTTTTGATTCATAATTTGCGCAATAGAGAACTCCAGTCCAATTTTTTTATTTTTTTTAATGAATAAAGACCTTCAAACTTAAATAACTGCATTTTTATTTTTATTTTTATAGTTAGTTTTATTAGTTAAAATAATTGTCAAAGTTTTAATTTTTAAAGACTCCCAGAAACGCACCGTATCTATGGTGGTCTAATTTTTTTACTTTTTAAGTTGTCATTTTGAATCAGTGATGTTATGTCGAGGGAAATTTCCCTAGATCTAGGGGAGAAAAATATTTTTTAGGGATAAGGGAAATCAGGACAAAATCTAGGGAAATTTCGAACTCTGGCAAAAATTTTATTACATATGATAGTATAACTGGTATTATTTATATATATATAGGTATATATATTTTTTGGAATTCTTTACCTCCCTTCTTTTGCTCCCCTAAAGTACTGGAGAACTCTGAGAAATGCCTTCTGGTCTCAGGTTTGAGGAAAGGAAAATCCTGATCTATTTCCTTCTCGTGGTGGGGAGTGAGCAACGACCTCGTATCGGCAAATATAGACAGGGACCGAGCGTTGGCCGGAATAAGCTGACCACCAACTTTCGCCCTACCAGGCGTCTGTTGTCTAGGGCACCCTCTTGTCCTGGAGAAGTAAATAATCTCCAAAGGCGGAAGAACCTTCGAGGTCAACGGCATAGGATGTGGAAAGAAACGGGAAACTACCACATTAAAGGTCCAAGTGGCATCCCAAGAACCAGCAAAAGATGAATACCCAATCTCAAGTAAAATTCTCCGGAGGTAAAATAGTCCCCCGTTCGGATCTCCGGGTGGGGACTGCTCGAGATGCTAGAAACACAAAGTCAATAGCGAAACAAAAGTCAAATACAAAGAACCAAATAGCGAGATGGGCAACGTGGAATGTCCGCACATTACTGCAAAACAGCAAACTGGATAATCTGAAAGCTGAGATGCAAAATGTAAATTTGAATGCCCTAGGTATAGCAGAGATGAGATGGCCCAATTGCGGAGACTTCTGGAGTGGCAACTACAGAATTATCCACACAGGATGCATAAAGGATAAACCTGGCCAAGGGGGAGTAGGCGTTGTGCTGTGCAAGGAGTGGGGAAGACGGGTTAAGGGATACGTGCAATATAGCGGAAGAATTATTCTAGTCAAAATAGAAACTAAGCCTGTAGACACTGTAATTATCCAAGTATATATGCCAACATCTAGTCATAGCGAAGAAGAAGTGGAGGAGGTATACAGTTCGCTAGATAAACTTATATTAGAGATAAAAGCAGGTGAAAATCTGATTCTCCTAGGAGATTGGAATGCTGTTGTAGGAGAAGGACGTGAAGGAACTTGCATTGGGCCCTTTGGGTTGGGTGCAAGAAACGACAGAGGAAACAGATTGACAGAATTCTGCGAAAAACACAAACTAGTGATAGCAAACACTTGTTTCCAACATCACCCAAGACAGCGATACACCTGGAAATCCCCTGGAGACAGACAAAGACTGCAAATAGACTATATAATGGTTAGACATAGATTTAAAAACCAAATAAAAGACTGTAGAAGCTATTCCGGTCCAGATATAGATAGTGACCATAATATGGTAATGGCCAAAAGTCTTCTAAAACTGAAAAAATTAAAAAAGAGAAAAAATCTCAAATGGGATACAAAAGTATTAAAGATGAAAGAGATTAGCGACAGTTTTAGGGAAAAGACGCAAGAGTGCAACCTAATGGAAGAGGAAAACGTGAATGCGATCTGGAAAGTGATAAAGACGAAGATTATAACTACGGCAGAGGAAACTATAGGCAAGGAAAAACCCCAAGCACGGAAGGAATGGATAACCGATGAGATCTTAAATATGATAAAGGATAGAAGAGAGCTCAAAAATGATAAAAGAGCTGAATCACAAGAGAAATACAAAGTGCTGAGAAACCAAATAAATAGAGAATCAAGAATAGCCAAAGAAACATTCTACCAGAATAAATGCGATGAGATAAATGACGACCTCAAGAGAGGAAATGTAGAAAGAGCTCACGCTGCGGTGAAAGACTTCTTTGGGATGAGAGTTGGAAAGGGTAATGCAATAGAAGGAGAAGACGGCAAAATACTTTTCGAAAATCACCAAATAGGAGAGAGATGGAAAAGATATCTCGAAATGCTGTACAATGCAAAGGGAAATAATGACAACGAAACATTGATAGAAAGAGAAAATGAGGTAGACGCAGATGATTTGGGAGATCCAATCACTAGAGAAGAGTTTGACCTCGCACTGAAAAATCTCAAAAACGGGAAAGCACCCGGAATCGATGACGTTCCGGCTGAACTAATTAAGCCAGCAGGAAAAGGAACTATAGATGCCCTGTTTAAAATGATACAGACAATGTATAAGACTGGAAAGATACCAGAGGATTTCGAGAAATGCCTAATTGTCGCATTACCAAAGAAGGTGGGCACGACGAAATGTGAACAACACAGAACTCTTAGCCTTATATCCCATGCCTCAAAAATATTGACTAATATCATTCTAAAAAGAATCGAACCAAAAGTAGAGAACATCCTTTCCGGAGACCAGTTTGGCTTTAGAAGAGGTGTAGGAACCAGAGAAGCAATATTGTCGCTACGAATACTACTAGAAAAAAGATTAAAAAGAAACCAAAACACATTCATCGCATTCATAGACCTGGAGAAGGCTTTCGACAAAGTAGAATGGAAAAGACTCTTCGAGATTCTGAAGAGAATTGACATCAAATATAGAGATAGACGAATAATCCAGGCGCTATACAAGAATGAGGCCGCTATAATTAGATGTGACAATGATACAAAAGAAGCCAGTATAAGACAAGGGGTGAGACAGGGATGCTCTCTGTCACCTGTTCTTTTTAACGCATATGTACAAAGTGCGATTGATGACTTGAGGGAGAGAATGAGTCACAGAAAAGGTGTAAAGATACACGGGCAAAAGGTGGATATGATAAGGTTTGCTGACGATATTGCTTTGGTTGCTGAAAGCGAAGAAGAACTGCAAGAGGCCTTAACAACCATGCAAAGCATTCTTCAAAATAACTACAACATGAGGATAAATAAAGACAAAACAAAGCTGCTGACTGTAGGCCGAACGCAACATCAGATGAGAGTAGAGATGTCAGGAGTTCCACTAAAGAACACCAAGGAGTTTGTGTACCTCGGGAGCAAAATAACATGGGACGGTCGGTCTAAGAGCGAGGTCGACAGCCGTATACACCAGGCTAGGCTTGCATTCAATAAAAGGTCGAAAATAATAGAATCGAATAATATAGACCTGAAACTGAGAATACTCCTCATCAAGACCTATGTATGGAGTATCTTGATGTACGGCTGCGAAACATGGTGCTTATCCGAAAGAGATAAACGGAGACTAGAGGCTTTTGAGATGTGGTCCTATAGAAGACTACTAGGAATTTCCTGGAGAGACCACATCACAAATGAGGAGGTTCTCCAAAAAATCGAAGGAGGAAGGCACCTGCTCAGGACCTTGTCCGAAAGGCGCGCAAGATGGATCGGCCATGCAATAAGACAAGAAGGCCTCTTGCATGCCATAATGGAGGGTATGACCGAGGGGACAAACGCTAGGGGACGCCCACGCCGAGAGTACCTGGAGGACCTGCTGGTGGACGTGCGCTGCTTATCATATGCAGAATTCAAAAGAGCCGCACAAGACAGGGAAGAGTGGAAAAAACGAATAGATGAAATTGCTGCAAACCAATCCCAGGATTGAAACCAGAGAGAGAGATATATATTTTTTGGAATTCCTATGAATCTTAATTATTTTTCATGTACTTACATGCCATGTTATTTTTAACACTGACAACTCAAAATGATATTAGGGAACGTACCCATACTACGTGACACGTTCGGGGGGAGGGGGGGGGGTCTTCAAAATACCACTCTTGGTACAAATGAGCGGCGGGTTGCTTATGATTTTTATTTTGCAAAGTGTTTTTTTTTTAATTTGGAATTCAGTTTCTAATTCAGTGGTGAGTGTATTCGTACTTTTAAATTATTACTTCACGTAGCAAAAAGTGTTTTATTTGGAAAATCACGGTATTATTAGTATATTTACCAAGTTCCGATATCTTTCCAATTAATTATCATATTAATTGACATATAACAGGATTAGTGTTACACAATCAGGTGGCTACGTAGGTAATTGCGTAAATGTGAAATTCTAGGGAAATTTCACTTCTAACTGTTGGCAACACTGTGAAGAACCCAGAATAATCATGGCGGATAATGAATTTTAGGTGTGAGGTGTGTTTTTTATTCAAGATTAACTGCTTTTAATATAGAAAAACATTTGGTAAAATGTCCACATTTCACCGCTACTGTTATTGTATTTAATCAAAGTGCAATATAAAAACAATAAATCATCTCTTTCATTGCAAATACATGTGACATCGTGTTTTGTGTCAGGTGTTACTTTGTAGGTACATTGTTTTATGTATAATACATACAGAAACACTGGTATTTATAATACACTGATCATGACGAGTGTGTAACAACTTGTATAAAAAGCCCTATACTAAAAACAATTTGAAAATACATAAAAACAAACGTCAAAATATGACACGACTTTAACCTCAAATAGACAACATTTATTGCAGATTGTCCGCAAATATAGCCCTTTTCGTAAATTGTTGAGGGCCTAAATTATGTTTCAATAAACACAATAACTATTATTTATCTAAATCTCTATAAACAGTATGAAAATAAACCAAAAACACGAAATGTTGAATTGCATAGGTACGTGTGCACTTCAAGTCATTTCAAATGTCAATACAATACAATACACAGGTGACAGGTTAACTGTGACGTCACGGTTAACCATTTCAGTAATGCCAACTTAACGCTGTGTTTTCCGAAGAGGTTTAAAAATGCACTTTTTAATAATTTATTAAAAACTCTGCATTTAATATTATGAAATAAAACTTATATATTCAGAATCAGCGTTTCTTGGTCTATATGAACATATTTTTTTAAAGCCATAATATTTTTCACTGGAGTTCCTTATTGAAACTTTGATTTATATTTACCTGTATGCTTACGACATTTGTGTTACTAAAAATATCACTTTCATGGAATTTTTAGAAAAGTCATACAGTAACAGTCAGTTAAAAAATAATATGTCAGAAAAAGCCAAACCTTTTCAAGAGGGAAATTTCATGTATCTGCCTTCCAAAATTCGACATTGCCAGCTCTTTCGCAGCCCAGTTAAAGACTTTTTTTATTAGTAGAATTCCAAATAAAATTTGTGAATCTTTATTCAATGTGTAACGAAAAAACCGTTAACGGTTGGGAAGTGCTCTTGTTATTTTATGACTGTAATTGTATCTTAAAAATGAATCGCTGAATGTGTTGCTAAGCGCAAATCTCGAGAGCAGCTGAACCGATTTTGCTAATTCTTTTTTTAGAATATTCCTTGAAGTACGAGGATGGTTCTTACGGAGAGAAAAATTAATAAAATTGCGCAGAAAATTGGATAATTTCAGAAAACCTAACGACTATCGCACGTTTGACAGTTCGCGTGTTTGAGAATGACATTTTGCAAAACAATGATAGTAAAATCAGGATTCTATTTTTGAAAATCTTTAAGTTGATAAATTTATTTAAAGTAGGTAACTTCCCTAATAGTTTGAATCGAATCAAGAATTTTAGGTATTTTAAATAGCTACCTATGTAAGGCATCAAATTTAATTTACATGAAAAATGGAAATTTTGTATAAAAATTGTAAAAGGTGGCACGCTTAAAAACTGAATGTACTGGGGTTGAATATATGAAACGCGGGACGAGGTAGCGGGAAAGGGAAGAGAGAAGGCGGGGAAGGTGGAAGGGGAACTCGGGAGGGGAAGGGGACGTGTAAGGGGGTAGGGGAACTCGGGAGGGGGGTTCGCGGGACGGATGAAGGGGGGGGGGGGAATGGAGTGGGGAGAGGGAAGGTGGAGGTGACGGAGTGGGAACGCGAGAGGGGAAGAGGACGCAGGAGAAGAAGGGGAGGCGGAAGGGGAACGGGACGAATGGGAAAGGACACTCAGGGAGAAACAATTTCTTTATTAAAAGGCATAGCAACGCATGCCGGGACCAGCTAGTAATATAATAAATGCTTTTTATCTTCCTTTTTTGATACACGTATCGATATCGATATCCTCATTGGAATCTCCCGTGCTGAGGATTTCATTTACATATTAAATTTTAATTCTATGAATAATATGAAGTTAAGGAATTATACAAATATGTTATGCAGTGATTTTTTAGTGCGGTTGAGTCGTTTCTGTTTCGGTCTGTATTATTTGATTTCAGTATAATAATAATAATAATAACGCAGTATTTACATAGCACAGTTTTGTGATATTTCACTTGAAGTGCGCTTAATTATAATAAACTTAAAAGTAATCCTATAGTGTTCCCTACGAGTCCTTACAAAAATTGATTAAATAATGTGAAACAAAGAATATACAGTATATACAAAAGTGCTGTTTTGGCACAGGATATGATAAACAATAACGGTGCCATAATGTAGAACAGGAGGTAGTTTACGTTTAGAGATAATACAAATTCGAAGTGCACATAAAAGTATACTAAGGAGGTAATCGAAACCAAACAATTACCGGAAACTTGGGGAACGTGGCTTATTAGAGTAGGTACATAGAAAAGGAGTTAAAATTCATGTAAGGTATGATTTTTTAAATAAGTTTGTTTTTAAAGCCCTTTTGAATTCATCCAAGTTCTAGGTGTTAGTAAGAGCTGAGGGAAGTTTGTTCCAAATGAGCGGGCCAGTTACACGAAAAGATCAATCATAGTAAACGGCCCGATTTGACCTATAAAGTTCAATTAAACGATTAGTAACATCTAGATCTGCTGACCTTAGAGTAAGCTGTTCCGATAGTTCCGATATATAGGCTGGCGCCATTCCTTGCAATGCTTTAATGAAGGTATGTTTTCTATTTCTTATTGAAGTTCGTTGCGAAAGTGCGTTATTTAATAAGTAAATAAGTTGTTTACTGTGACATATTCTATAATATTTCTTGATTCGTTGCAGCCTTAAAGCCGGTCTCTTGTGGGTTAAATGGGGGTAGGTCCCTACCCCATAACGCAGTAATAGTAATACAGGCATTATGTTCGTGTCTAATGCGCCCTTCATCCCTTTATCCCGGAACTTGTTAGAAATAGATCACGCAAGATTGGCACTAAATAATATCGATTTATTAATATGGTTTATTCTTTGTCCGGATAACTGAATGATTTTGAGCTAAAGCAGATGTTTAAATTTAATTTAAATAATGATACCCTGGAAAATCATTACTGAGAAATAGCCCAAAAGCTTTTTGAAAGGTTTGAAAAGGTATTTGAGAATTTTTTTTTCAGGTTGCTTTCGTAAAAGCCGGTAAAAAACATTAATTCCTTTTTTTACGCATCGTTTACTGTAATAAAACGGAAATTTAAAATTGATTTCACGAAACCAAGCGACGCGGAGCCTAACGTCTGTTCCCCGCTCCGGCCGGGGGAAGACTGACAGAAAATGGGTGTGTCTATTCAGTAGTTCTTCGGTGGACTTTGAAAATGAAAGTAGGTTCACTTTGAAAATCCAAATTCGTCGACTGCCGTATTGTCGCCGTGATGTCAAAAATAACAACGCGAAAATGCATATTATATTTTATTTTGTGAGAAGAGGTTTATAAATAGGAGAGTTTGGACTTGAAAGTGTTTTTTTATTGACCTTTTATTTTTTTCTAGGCTTATTAAAAGACTTTATTTTTATGACCGATATTTTTAAGGGTATGTTCTACACGCAGTATTTAATTGAAGCATCTACAATACTTCTAAGCGATCAAATTTTCAAAACAAAAACATATGATTTTGTTTGATTTTGCATTATTTAGTATGGATTCATCTTAAGCTTATTTTCTTTATAAAAATGCTATCACAACACTTAATTACGTTAATCCAATTTGAATATTGGAAAATTATTACAGTGTGTGCATTTTCTTACACAAAAAAGCTTTTTTTACATTCAATATAATTTGCTTTTCTGAAGTCGTGAACACATTGGGAAAATGCTGTATTCAAGCAATGCATCGGTGTAAGTATTATGTTCACGTCAACATTTGCGGCGATACCTGTGATACGGTGATTGAAATAAAATATTTTACTATAAATTTTCAAATTACTAACAAAACTGCGATCATAGCTACAAACCGTCAAATTAGCAAAAAATTCTGTTTGCTTTGGAAGCAATGAAAATAATGTTTTGCTATTGGCGCTATTGCGCATTCATATATTAGATTCGGTAGTTTACGGTCGTTCGGCGTTAAGGCGTTGGGAGCGCTGTGGGTCAAATAGACTAATTGAACCAATTTTCTTCGTTTCGCATCTGATCTGAATGGAATAATCGGAATTTTTGACAAGTTGAACAATTGATCAAGAGAGACTGGTTGAGGGATGCCTTTTGACGTATCGCCTTGCACCGCAATTGGAGAGATTTTTACTTCCCAGAACTTCCTATCCTTCCCTTCCTTAAAAAGACCCTTCACAAAGCATCGCCTAAGATGACATAGGCTCTGAGGGAAATTATTTTCCTCAGAGCCTCCTGTGTGGAGCTAATGTAAAAAAAAATGATTCACTACGTTTGGTAACTTAGCAGGGGTGTCCGGGGTGCGTAGAAAGCCCGATCGAGAGAGACTGGTTGACCTCTCCAGCCAGAATCCCTCGACCCATCGCCTTGCACCGCAGTTGGAGGGATGGATTCATACGTCTGTCACTCCTGGACACATTGACCTCCAAATTCCTACCACCCCTCATACCTATTTCCTTCCTAGAACTTCCTCTCCTTCCTTTCCTTCCTTCAAATATGTGATGAATTGTTCAAAAAATTTTAAACAACCTTCGAGGCGTTGTTGCGTGTTAATAAATCTTTTCGAAACGTGTTCCACTTCATCTTCTTGTTATCGGTAGTTTTCGATCGCTCGGCGTTAAAGCGTTGGGAGCGCTGTAGGTCAAAGTGTATTAATTCGAGGTAAAAAAAGGGAACCTATATTTTCGCTTTTGGATTTCTTATCTAAATGGGATGGTCTCGACAAATCGGTTCATATTTTGAAAATGGCAGTAAAAATAGGTTTGTGTTAAAAATAGTATATTGTGGGTAGAAATGTTATTGAATTATCTAAACAGACGCATAGAAATTTAAATAAAACTGAAATACAAACAAAAAATTCTACAGTTCATTCATTGAACCAGAGTTACAGACAGACGAAATTGCAATCGAAACCTTTTTTACCTAAAATATTAAATTCAAAATTGGAAAGTTCCGAACTCCTGCAACTTACAGAGAGAGCTACAGGAGGTAGATACCACCGATACATCGGCTCGACACTGAACGAAACATACTTAGATGTTAAAGACATGGTTAATGTTGCAATTTTGCAAACCTATCACTTCCTTTAAAATTTTTGTTGGTTGTAATTTTATATTATGTACGTATTTTTTGTATCGTTACATATTGTTACTATATATCTCACTGTACTAAATTTTTGTTGCTTATATTTTTATTTCATTTATATACTTTTATTTCCGTCGTAACTTTATCTAAACTATTTTTTTTTCTCATGTTAAAGATGGAGGTAGGTACTGCCTTTATTATTTATGTAAAAGCCCTCTGGGCGTAAAATAAAAGAAATAAATAAACAACTAAATAAATTAATGTTCTCCAAAACGAGCTTGAAAAAAAAATCATTTGGATTATAATTGTGCAATTTGTACTATTTAAGAAATTCTAATAATTACATTATTTTATTAAAATTAAATAGTCATAAATACATTGGGAATTCACATGTCAAATATTGGTTTATAAATGTTTAAATTATAATTATGCAATTGTAAATGTTCTCTAAAATGGACTTGAAAGAATCTCCTACTTGTGATCTCACTAAGGAAACCACTCATTCACTCTGAATGCAATTATTAATGTTCTCCAAAATGACCTTGAAAAAAATCACATCTTTCGATTCTTTCAAAGACATAAAGAAGCCATCCCTTCGTTGATAATGTAATTTTTAATGTTCTCAAAAGTTGTGTTGACAGAAGAAAATTCCTGTGATATCTTGAACGAAACCATTTCTTTGTTAAGAATATTATCCTGAAACGGGTATCCTTCCCAGTTGGACAGACAAAGTATCATTTTGTAATGTATTGAATATATATGCATGTATAAATAAAAAATAAATGAGTTACAGTTTTTTTAAACATAAATCGGTGAATTAATGTTATGTTTTGTTTAATAATGACAAAGTTCTAATTTATTTGTTCTGCACAGTTATTTCGTATTATGCATAAAAGCACGGTTACGGGTAGCGCAGCACCCGTTCACGTAGGTACCGGGTATGGGTGCGGGGGGAGCGCGGGGACAGAGAGACGCGGGGCATGCAATTTAATTAACAAATTAAATTAGGAATTAACTGTTTGAATGGAGCACTGGAAGCAACTGCGGGGTTCTGCCCCTTCCCTTCCCGCCCGGCCCGTGTAGCGCCACCGTGCAGCGATGGGCTGGTGAAGGTAGCTGGTGGGTGGTACCACCCTAGCTGTACCACCCCCTTGCAGCAGCCTGAGGTTCAACCAACACCACTCGTTCAGAGACAAGCAAACTTTTTGAAAATATGACGATTATGTAAGGAAATACGGACTACAAAATTTGCCTGGAAAAATGCGCCGCAGTCTTATTTTTTACATAATATATGATGATATCGGCGGCCTTGTGGTTAAGATCTTAATTTCTAAGATTTTAAGATTTCTAAGATGCTAAGATTCTATTTTAACTCGATTGTTGTGTATTGCAAATTTGTTTTCCGTTTCAAGTTGGCGGCCGATTTAATAGTTTAGTGAAGATGCTGTTTTGAAATGTGAAATCGTCGTGTCAATTTGGATTTTCTTAAAGACACTTTTCCAATATTATTTTATTCATCCGCCTGAATAAAGTTTTAAAAAAGAATTGGCATTGAGATAGTAACGTTTCTTTGGACACATAATACAATTCTTATTTGAAATAAAAATAAAAAATAGTGTGCAATTCACATGCGCTAGATGTAAAACCATCAGAAAACTAAAATAGACAAGAGTGGGGAGGCTTTGAAGCACCGCACAAAGAGGAGACCGATAGGCTACGAAGCACCGTACAAAGAAGAGACCGATTATACTATCTCATTCTCTCGCAGGCTAAATCCCATAGACGTATACTTTTGTCTCTTTTGAGTGTTGTTATTTTTCGTTTCATCGAGTTTGAAATCACAACGGCGCTAAAGAAGTTTTCATTCGAAAAGTTACATAAAATACTTACACGGTTTATAAAGTAAGCAAGTATTTATGTACCTACATTCAAGTATAATGATTTCGGCGGAATCAATGGTTTTGGTTTGTTAAATTAGAGAAAATTAGAAATATTCAAAATAAATAAAACTTCTCTATCTGTTATTTTATTATTTATTATTATTTGTTTACATGTAATTAACATAAAACAAAAGGTATTATAATTATATTATAGTATTACAACTTACAACATGCCTCAAATGGCGATTTCACAGTCCTACTACCTCCGGGAAGAGTGGTCATTTAGGTACCTAAAGCAAACATTAAAAAAAAATTACCAATTTTATTGCGTGGGGAAAAGTACGTGGAAAGCTGATATCTTGCGTATATATATTTTTGTGATTTTAATTCTACTTTAAATTTTACGTCTAGCGGTTCGCATACCGTAGTTTGAGTTGCCCTATCCCCGTTTTGCCCCCCTCCCCTCTCCTTTGTCTGTTACGGCTAATGAAGTTTACTGGAAACTACGGAAAATGGGAATTCATGAGTTAATTTGTTTTGTGTGTGAAAATTACTAAATTGAAAATTGCATACGTAATGAGAACAGACATGCTTTATTTATCATTAGGTATCTACATAATGCCTAATTAATACATACAATGTATTCGTAATACATCAAATTAATTCTACTTATGGATGAAAATTTACCGATTTTTTTTTACATTAGCACCACACAAAGAAAATAAACTTCCCCAGTGCCTATGTTATCTTTGAGGATGCTTTGTGGAGGTTATTTTTACGGAAAGGAAGGAGAGGAAGTTCTGGGAAGTAAAAGGTATGAGGGGTGTGTAGGTATTTGGGGGTCAATGTGTCCAGGAGTGGCAGACATATAAATCCATCCCTCACACTGCGGGATGTGTCAAGAAAGTACAGCTGGAGAGGTCAAAAGGTCTCCCTCAACCAAAACGGTATTAGGGGTGGGTAGGAATCTGGGGTTCAGTTTGTCAGGAGTGACGGACGTATGAATCCATCCCTCCCACTGCGTTGAAAGGCGACGTTCCGAGAGAGTACGGCTGGAGAAGTCAAAGGGACTCTCTCAACAATTCTCTCCTGATCCGGCCCGCCACGCAGAAAGTGAGCAAACGCATGTGCCACCAAGACCTAGGACAAATCTCACTCATGTACCGGGCACCCCTGCTAAGTGACCAAACGTAGCGAACCACTTGGGGTGACCTATAGCAGAGATGTTGGTTAGCCAATAAAAGGTTCCCGAAACGGCAGTACCCATACCGAATTGGTCAATGATCTGGACAACTTCGCAAAAAAAACATTTTCTTATTCTGTGTGTATAATTGTTCTGAGAACAGTATAGGTACCTCGTGTCCAAAAATGTATGTTTCTAATTCAATAAATCAAAATTTCCTCCAAAATCATGAGATTTGTAGGAAAGTACTTAAATACCTACCTTTTTTAAATGTGAGTAACGCACAAGAGTCCCAACTACTCCCGTCTGGAGCCAATGAGATTGTGGCATCCCCGATTGGGGTATGTTGTTAGGCTGAAGGCAGCGGGGAGGGGGGGGGGGATTTGAAACCTTAAATATATTTAACATAATATTTTTATTTATTTCAAATAAGTAATTACTTAATTATCTTTTTTTTACTTTCTATGGTCCGGCAGGTACCAAAATAACATAGAAAAAATGCGAATAAGTAAATCCAAATAACACGACGATAGATTTTATATTTGAAAAAAGAATCCCTACTGAACCAATAAAACGGCCACCGTCTTGAAACGGAAACGGAACGTACAAAAAAAAACATTGAGACGAAATGCGAAACGATTGGGTTAAAACGGGTGCTGCGCCCACGTCACCTCATTCGGATAAGGTTGGAACGGGCATTTTTTTTTTCAAAAAATGTTCTTTGTGTGCCAAAGCATTTCTTTTGCACATTTCTATATCCAAAATAATTTTCAGAACCATCTGTGTTGTTTTTTCGTAGATATATTTATGACAAAGTTCTAACTACATACAAGCATTTTAAATAATCATTAATTTTACAAGGTTCTAAGATCACTTACACTCTATTTTTTTTTGTATTGATAGTTTATCATTATATTTCGCTACTGGTTGAATAGGGTTCTAAACTTCGCCTTACCATGTTTTAAGGTTGCAAGTTTGCAAAGACAAATTTTCGTAAATTATTTAACAATTTTAGCTTATCATATTTAAATTTTTTTTTTACATGAGCTCCACACAGGAGGCCCTGAGGAAAATAATTTCCCTCAGGGCCTATGTCATCTTTGGGGATGCTGTGTGGAGGGGTTTTGGGGGGAAGGAAGGAGAGGAGAGTTCTGAGAAGGAAAAGGGTTTAAGGGGTGGGTAGGAATCTGGGGTTCAGTGTGTCCTGGTCATCCGCCTTAATGGAAAGTTTTTAAATAGGACGTGGCCCTAGCTTGGAATTGCAATAGGCATATGTAATTAGAACTTTGTGCAATGAATTATTATGCCCTAGAAGGTTGCGTGTGGTTCTATTTAGGTATGTTCTAAAATGGTAATTAACGTCATATTTAAATAGTTTCCTTTAAAATATGTTCAATTAAAATACTTTATACAAGATTCAGCCTCAAAATCGGATATCGGCAAATAGATATAAGAGAAATCGTCTTTGCAAACTTTGGCACTTCATATCTCAGAACAAGGTAGAGTGAAGTTAGAACCCTATTTAATTGAAGTGACGGCCCAGTCAATTAATAACATTTAAAAAAAACACTTTCATTTCAATGTTATAATGTTATTCATTACCCGCCCAATTCCCTAAACATTCGCCCCAATTCCCCGTGGGATATACCCTCTGGAATAGGGACCAGCGGGGCATGATTACTCTATTTTGCAAGTTGATAATCCCCGATGCAATAACCTCAAGTGGATGCTGTATACGGTGCCCTGGACCATTGGAGCGAGGAACCGATTTAATTCATTAGACACAACATGTGCCCCGCTCTCCCCTCTTGTGTACTTATTTTTATAATTATACGGTCATTTCACTAATTATAAACAATAATAAAATAAATCACATTATATTCACCACTATATAAGCAATGAATAAGAAAGGAGTTAATGTTTTTTAGAGGCCTTTACGAAATCAACCTGTAAAAAACAACTCTCAAATATCTTCTCCGACCTTTCCAAAAATGTCTTCTCAAGTATTTTTAAATCCCTCCAGAAAAAAGGCGAGGATTCCATCGTCAAATTTTTCAAGGACTAGTGGATCACCTTAATCAAAATAATATACGTGTTTCAAAACAAATGATTTCTTCGTCAGTGTAAAGTATAATAATTTAAAAAATATATTTAATTTTTTTTTAAATTAAAATAGAGGCGCAAAGCGAATTTGTGATTATTGAAGAAACAATAAAATTATTCAAAAATCTATCTGTGTGTACGCAATTTTTTTTTTTTATAAAATTGATAGAGTTTTAATTTTTTTTTTCGATTATGACATTTATCGTTTTTAAAACAATGCACCTATACCTACAACAGTGCCTTTGCTAATCTAAATTAATCCCGTTTTCAAGGGGATACTTTTATAATTGCAGTCATTGAAAATTTTTATTATATCGATCGTCCAGTTGATTAGTCAGGTATCTCCGAAAAATCGAAATTTGAGTAGAGTCAGCAATTATAGTGTAAAAATGTACCCTTTATCTGGTACAATAAGTACTCAAATTACTCAACACCACCTAAATAATTATAATGCAGACAAACTTGTAGTTAATTAAACAAAATGTCATGTACTGGACCGTTATGCCTCGCGGTGTTATTTTATAGCATATTAAATATGTAAAACACAGACATGTGTGAATAATATTTGATTAATTGAGTGCATTCGAATATTGCTATACTAATTATCTCGAAACTTAGTATTTAGAGATGTCGGACTGATCAACTGGACGATCCGACGATGGATACATGTACTATTTTAATTGGGTTTAATATTTAGTTTCGGACACAACTCCGCTATAAAAGTGTTATTTAGAATCGTACAGAGTAGAATCGAACATAATAGAATCGTACGGAGGAATCGTACAGAGTAGAATCTTGCACGGTAAGCGATTTAAAAAACTTTCACCATGTTTGAGTAATTATTATTTTTTAAATTTTATACGTCTGTTTGTAATATTCGTAAAATCTGAAAGAGTCTTTCGTCTGCTTTCAAAAACAGAATTACATTTTGGTGTAAATTTAAAAACAGAATTACATTTTGGTGTAAATTTAAAAACAGTATTACATTTTGGGAGACTTTAAAAAATAGTAGGTATTACATTTTGCAAAATGGTCAAAAACAGTATTACATTTTGGGAGACTTTAAAAAATAGTAGGTATTACATTTTGCAAAATGGTCAAAAACAGTATTACATTTTGGGAGACTTTAAAAAATAGTAGGTATTACATTTTGCAAAATGGTCAAAAACAGTATTACATTTTGGGAGACTTTAAAAAGTAGTAGGTATTACATTTTTCAAAATGGTCAAAAACAGTATTACATTTTGGAATACGTTCAAAAAATCCTTTATTACATTTCGGAAAGCGTTCACAAACAATACTACATTTTGGAATATATTAAAAAATAGTATTGTATTTTTGAAAAACGTTAAAAAAATAGTATTACATTTTGCAGTACGTTCAAAAACAGTATTGATTTTTGGAAAACGTTCGAAAACTGTTTTACATTTTGGAATAACTACATATATAAACAGCGAGTCTGTTCGAAATTTAAAGTAGAACAGGAATATTATTTATTTATATATTGACCCGAGAGGCTAAATATTTTGATTTGCTTCCTCGCTTCATCCTTCTGCCCATCTACCTGTTAGATACTATATTTTTTCTTTTCATTGTTTTTTTTTAATTATTTTTTTAAATATATATTACAGCAAATACCTAATAAGCATTAGTAATAAAATTTTATTTTAATCTGTCCATTCTTAAAAAAAATATTTAAAAAACGATTGATTTTAATTTTAACAAAAAAAGAAAATAAAGAGTTTGAAAATAATGTCGGTAATAAAAATTACACAACACTTTAATCTAATCCACCCTATCAGTATGTCTACAAGCACCAACTTATTTCCAAATAATTTTTATCACACATTATCATCCCCCAGTTGTAATGAATTGGCGATGATCGCAAGGGAATAAATAAAACACACCCGTCCACCCATATCGCCTCTTTGCCGGAATGTCCGATAGGGGGTGTATTGGGGTAGTTTGGGAGGGTGGGGGGAGGGGCGTGAGGGGAGGGGGGAGGGGGTGGTACTTTGCGCAAAGTTTCGTTGCAGTATTTGGTGTAACCAATCCATAGATTTTTCGCGTCATGGGCAGTGACGGGGAGTGAATTTATAAATTAATGAGATTTTAATGTGTACTTTTTATGTGAGAGATACGGTAGGGAAGAATTTTCTAATTTTCATTCGGAGTGGTATTTGAAAGCAAAAACGTTAATGTCGTGAATTCGGGATATAAAGAATATCCTGGTTTTTAATGTTTACTGCGTTTAAAGTTAGGACTATGCTATGGCACCCGCATTTAGGGTTTGCTGTGAGGCTGAAGCGAATGGGAAGGGAAAGGGGTGGGAAAGATGAAGGTTTTGAATTTTCTATTCATATCTGGTCACTTAAAATGTCTAAAAAAGTCACTGAGAGTATCTGGAAATATTACGACAAACTTTTTAAATTGCGAAGTACCTAATCAAATAATAGCTATATGGAAAAATATCAATATTATGTCTTTATCGGTAGAGAATAAATATGGGCTTAATAAGTGGTAACACAGAAAAAAGAATAACAAAAGAAGTGTCTTTTGGGCGTGTTTCGTGATCGAATTATAATTATATATAATATAATCATCCTTACTTCCATTGGATACAATTCAAAAAATATTAATAAAAATCATCTTAAAAAAGCCCTATTACTAATAAATGTTTTCCAAGATTTCCCGGTTCCCCCACTAACAAAAATGTATGACAAAATTGCACTACTACAATTACATAAAGATTTCTTTAATAAAAGTAATTTACCACAACTAAATATTGGCAAAAGAATAATATCTGTTGGAGGACTAACCGTGCCACTAGTACGAACCACAACAGCACATCATCACTATATATTCAAGGGTTTAAAATTATTTAATAAATTACCCCTTGATATACGATCGGAAGAAAACTACGATTTATAAAAAAAAATTAAAATACTCTAGTACCACCTTATAACTTTACTTTCTGTTTAGAAATATGTTTTTGCCTTATCAATTGTTTTAATCATTTATTAACTAGCCTATATTTTTATCCGTAATTTCTCATAAAATCACTTATATTTTTGTTAAATTAGAAATATTTTTTTGTTTTAATTTAAACAGATGTAAAAATATTTAGTTGTCCTCTCCTAAACACAAGCAGCTGCTTTATTAGGAGAGTGATTGAAATATTGATGTTATATTATGTTGTAAAATTGTAATCTTGTTAAATGTTTCAATAAAAAAAAAATATTAAAAAAAAATTTAAGCTTACATTTCCATACGAAACGGTGTTTCACCATGATTACGAAACTCAAAAGGGATGGCGATTTACGATTTCAGGCAAGTGTAAAAGAGACAGATCGCGTGCAAAATGCGCTAGAACTAAAAGAGGTTTCAGGTTGATATTATTTGATGATTCAATATTCTTTTTCTTGCTGACCACAAGTGGCTACTCAACTGGTTATATTTGCCAGTAGCATTTATTTAAAACATTTTATGTATGACCAAAACTTCATTGTCTTAGTCTTTTAATTTTAGTACCGTCACTGTATCGCTCAGTCACGTCCAGCACCCAAAGATACGCAAATAAAATAAAATGTTCCTTTACAATCCTTATATCATCTGTTCGGGGCTACGGGTTCAATCAGGCGGTGCTACCAACCCTCCTAGAGGGTGGGTGGGTGGTATTGCTGGGGTGATAACACCGGCCGGACAGGGGTGGGTTGACCCTAACACACCCTTACACATAAAATGAGAGGGATGATTTTGTATTAAAGTATTCTAGAAGACAGAAGTAGAAGGCTTTCGTTTTTTTGGGTTCTGTACTGAGCCATTTTTATGAACGATTTTTGCCTGAGACTAGTTTTGTGGTAAAACGGAAAGTTCTTTGGCCTTTTAAGAGGTTGTGAGTTTTGAAATCCTGAATTGGATAAACATTAAATCATTGAAGACAATATTAGCGACCCTCAATTGACAATTTGAAACAGAATAATCAGATACGATCACATCTAGGAATTGAAATTAGGTTCTTGAGGCTAATCGCTGAGCTAATTCTATCCTATACCTTGGTCATATTTAACTGTATCATACTTCGACCAAGAAGTTCCAACATTATCTTCATTTTCGTTATTTGTTTTTGGGGTGTAAACAAATAACGAAAATGCTTTTGGCCGTGAAAATCTTAAAACTTATCATTATCTTCATTTTCTTGAAGCATATTTTTATTGGCTGCTTTCTTTATGATTATGTATGATTGCAAGATTCTTCCCGATATAATTGAAATATGTGTATGGCGTGGATAATTATATCGTTTTTTTTTTAAATTTTTTATTTTAGTGCGCGAGATCTATTATTTTTTCTGCAAGTCTAGGATGAACATTATTTTTATTTTTGGAAAACATTAATGAGAGAAGACAAATCAGAAAAAGATTCGGTCGCATCTAGGAATTGAACCCAACACCTTAGCCTTCCCCGGGCTCTGCTCTAACTTGTGATGTTTGTCTTTTCTACTCTCTTATATTTGTCTGTATTTTATTTACTCCTGGGCACTTGGCACCAGTCGTAATATTCTTCTTTTCTCTTGGCTCTGATCGATATTTAAATTCTTAAGGCTTTGCATATGTGTGGTAGGGATGGAAAATTCCTCCCCTACGTCACACAAGCCTTTATAAAATTGGACCCTTATTTCCTCTGATAACTACAGAAAGCTACTTAAAGCTCCCTTGTACTACATACCTTTAGCGATATATGTACTTAACTAATAAATACGTTATTTACGACTTTGAACGTAAATATTTTCGTATTTAGGTTGTAATTAAACTCCATCAAACGTTGTGTAATTTTTTGATTTATGATATAGGACTTTAATTACTTTAAATTTTGTGGTAACCCTCTTGATTCTAAACAGAGTGTTGAATTTCAAACTGTATTGGTCTCTCTCTTGCAAATTTAACCTTAAGTAATTTCTCTAAATGAACTAACTTCCCTTTGACGTTTATTATGATTCCCTACATCCTAATGAATTCATGAATAAGCAATACTAATCGAAACTACACATGACTAATTGAACAGATAATTAAATATAACTCAAATGGTTAAATGTTAGTAAATTTGATTATGATTGTATCTCGTATCTGCTGGGCGCCCCTCCGTTTAGATTCAGCTGCTATAAGGTACATATAAAGATGGATTTAGTAGGTTAATGTAATTAGTTAATTGCATATTTGACGAACTCAGAATAACCCTTTTTCTGGCAAAATTTGGCTCCTGCCTCCATCAAGTAAGCCGGGTGATCAGAAGTCAACCCAAAATTCGCACAGTCTTTTGGCACGGTTCAATTGATTGATACCTAAGTTATCGCGTCCCAATTGACCTTCCTTCGCCATCATGCACTGCCTTCAGGTCTTCCCCCAAGCCCAGATACCTCCAAATTCCTACTCCTCCAAAGTTTACTATTTACTTAGGGCGAACCGGTTTCGTCCTATATGCAATCATATACTCACGGGTTTGTGTGGAGTTACGGGTCGTGAATCCTCCCTCCACGTTCAAGAAATGAGACGAGAGTGACCCGACAGGCCTAAAGCACTAATTGTAAGTGAGTTCGTTTCATTCAATGAACAGTACATAAAAAGATATATATGTAAACATACGTTTTGGGAAGGTTTATAACTCGCAATGCGAAACTACTTGCAACGCATCCCGAGCTCGGATCTCGCCCATCAAATTCTGCGAAATTTTCAGATTGATACCGAATACATACGTAAGAATAGTGGGTGATATAAATATATACTAGTACAATAAGATCTTATCTGGCGATGTGTTCTGGAGATTCGCCATAACTCCAAGCTTTTGTTTGGTTTTGTTGACGGTTTTGTTTGAGAGATCCGCCATCTCTATGGTTTGATTAATGGTCCTTGTTACAGAAGCGAACACTGCCTTCTGTTGGTTGAACTGTATTTTTTTTTTCTTTTCTTTCCCTCCCCTCCAATGTTCAACTTTTGATAAATTCTTGCTATCCCGTGATTCTCAATTGAATCATGTAAATCCTCATTACCCCTTATTAAGCTATCCCGTGATTTTTCAACTGCTTCATCTAAGCCTTCATTACCCCTTATTAAGCTATCCCGTGATTTTTCAACTGCTTCATCTAAGCCTTCATTACCCCTTATTAAGCTATCCCGTGATTTATCAAATGTTTCATCTAAGCCTTCAATACACCTTTTTGAACTATCCCGTGATTTATCAAATGTTTCATGTAAATCTTCAATACACCCTTTTTTGAACTATCCCGTGATTTATCAAATGTTTCATGTAAATCTTCAATACACCCCTTTTTGAACTATCCCGTGATTTATCAAATGTTTCATGTAAATCTTCAATACACCCCTTTTTCTTTTTGTTCCTAATAATTGCGCAATATAATAATTTTATCCCGTTCCTAGAAGTTAATACCTAAGTACGATATCCACTAATCAAGGTCATTTTTTTTTTTCTTTTTACTGTATTCGAACTAGTGCCCCAGTGACCGAATTATTTTGTAAACAATTTGAGCTTTGTAAACATTCTCTACGTCCTCGTGACCTAGATTCAAGCGTATGAGGTATGTTTACTTTAGACATTCCGGAGACGTGTGAGATGACTCTAAAATTTTCTTTGTTTGATAATGATGTACTTAGCGCAATTGTCTAGTCTGATACCCGATTACGTATACATATTTATTCATTTATATATACTTTGTCTCAATAAATAATTTATAATATTGATATGTATAATTATTTTTTGATTGAAATAATTTCTAATATCATAACTTATTTCAAATGCTCTGGATTTTCTGAAATTATATTAATACATACATAAAATAAAATAAAAATATTGATTTGTAAATTTATCACACATAACTCCTTTCAATAGTTATTGATGAATTCAGAGGTAGGAATCGATACCCTTTTCCTCTTTTTATATAAGTGTTTTTCTTTTTGATTAAAATTTTTCTTGGGAACAATAAAATTACAAATATATGTGTTTATATACATACATATATGAATATATAAAATATAATTATTATACTTATAATATTTTAATATAGTTACATATCACATATTAAGCGAGTAATATCTTGGTCAAATAATTAATCCAAATACCAATGTTTGCTGCATTCCGCTATCTCCTTGGAATCTGTAAAATTTTATAACGGAAAAGACTTACCCCTACCAAGGTTTTTTTCCGACCGGGAAATACACGGTAACCTTGCTGCGATTTTCCTAAATTAATTTTTTTATTTTCCTAAATTTAATTAAATCTTTTTGACTTCAATTTTTTTTTTTTTTTCATTTAATCTAATTAATTAAAATGATGCATGAACTCTATCGTTCTAAACTGTATTTTATCTCAAAACTCGTTGGTTAGATAACACTTTAAATGATAGTTACTTCACGATTAATTTAGAGATGGTAAATTGTAGTTAAATTAAATTTTTATCCCTCCGAACTTTTATGTATTAATAAAATATTATTTTGTTTTATTATTATTATTTAAGATAATTAATTTAAATATTTATTATTTGTTAGAACACTTTCACTTAGATTGAACACACGTATTTAATTATAACTTCGTCACGCTAAATTATCACATCACTTCAGTTATTTATTGCACTAATATTAAACGCGAAATTTCTAAGTTTAAAAATACGATATTAAGTGATTATAAAATCCGAATTTTCCACTAAAACAAATTGTATTTATCACGAGCACTTTTATTTTTCACAAGTAATTAACGCGTTGGCTTTATCTTTATTTCCACTGATTCTAACTGCAAAGTATTTTTTTCTGTAGATCACTGACTAGAATGTCAAATTTTTCTAAGTATCAAAATAATTATCACTTAGAATTTTTTTTACTTTAAGTCACCCACCGTTTCGTCACGTTCCGCGAAGTTACAAACTTTTCGACCACGACCGTAGACTGTCCTCAACTGGCATTTGTCTAGACTTTTATACCCCTCTCAGGTCCAAAAGATCGTATCTGAATCTCCTATAATAAACCAATCTAATTACTATCAACTCGTAATTTCTTGAAACCTCTCCATTATTGTCGAATGCGGTCTCTTTGTACGTTTTGCGTTTGATACATTAAATTCTGTCTCGTACCTCCATACTTACAAGATCCGGATTTAGTAAGATCCATGTTTAATGGCCCAACTTCCTTTGTCCTGTTGTTCATACAAAATTAGCTTGAATTTAATAATTTTAAAGTTCTATTTTCATCTATTCCGTAACATGTCCGTGCGTACGGCATCTACCATATGTTCCAAATCTGTCCCCAAATTCGCCTATCAGAGATATCTTCATGTCGAAGTCTTTCTCGCAAATTGTTCATTTTTATTTTATTATTTTTCCTCGAGTTTTTCTGTATTCTATATGAACCTTTCCATTTAAAACCGAATTTTCTCTATTTACGTCGTATATTTGAATTTTCCATTTTTTTTCTCGAATTTTCTTTTATTCACGACACTCTTTCCATGAATTTCCTTATTTATTCTTACGCTATTGTTCATATCTCTATAGATTTTTATATTTCAAGCCGTATTTATTTTATTCACTGTTAATCTAAGATTTCCTTTGTTTTTCTCTGTCGTATCTCCTTTCCCCTCACTTCCCCGTACTACCCTGATATAACCATATCGTTTTTTGATGTTTGCTGCCTCTTGGAAAATTTCATTTTCTATTTGTTATTAATAAATATATCATTTTTTAACATCTTTATAGGGGATACCCCCACTTCGGCCCTTAAATTCCTGTCATTTTTATTGCTTCATAGAGAACGCCTTACAAATTTTGTCCCGTTCTTACGAAAAATCCCATAAACCATATGTCTTGACAGTTGTATACATTAGTTCTTGTACCCACCTGGCAATAAATCCTTTTTTATTTCAGTGTCGTTAAATTTTATGAGAATTCTTTAATATAAATATTTCATAAGACCCATGATAATTTTTATTACCTTTTTAACGGCTAATCGTCCTTATCTAAACAATTTCCATGTTCGAATATTCCTTGTTTATCACAACAAAATACATCTGAAATCGGCAACCATTGTAATGCCTCATCTTTATCTGCAATCGCGTACTATGCTACTCTATAACCTCCATTTTAATTACGTAGAATGACTCCTTTTCCTGAGTTTTTCTATCGCAATGTTTTCAGCATTTTCCACTCCCCTCCGTACTGCACTCTATCTTCTTCTCTAACACTTGTTACTGCTCTAGACATCTGAAATGTACCCTCGCCTATTCTTTAAAACTCTCATTTTTTTTTTGACGTTTCCTCCCTAAATCTTTCATCGTAATATCCTAGCTCCGTCTAAAATTGATAACAATAATTTTCCATTGTTTTTTCAACATTTCCATTTCCTTTAGCACGTTTTCCCTCGAATCGATCATCTCCGGTCGTCACAAACAATCGTATTATAGATGGAAATCTCCCTAACATCTTACAATACGTTTTCGTCACTTGCTTTGCAATCTTTCACTTAAACTTTTGCATCGTGTTTACGTGTATCCTTTTTTCCGCACCTTATATGCTTTAATGCGTTCGAGAACTAGGGTTTCTGATCCCTGGAATGTACCGGTTAATGATAACATTTCTTGGGGTCATCGTTCTTTTGTCCCTGAACAGATTATTTCTTCCCATGGAGTTTATTCACCTCTCGGTTTGGTGGGAACGTCAAACTCATTAATCACATTACTAATTGCTAAGTCCAAAGGTCGTTCCTTTGTTCTAAAAATGGGTTCGGCCCTCTTCCCGTTGATAGGCTGAATTGGTTTTTAATCGCTTTTGCTGCAATTCAATTGGCTGTCAATATATCACGTCTAAAGTATATTGGGGAGTCCCTGTCCCTGATTATTTGTTGATACCATCTGTGATTTTTTTATCAATACTCGTCTCACTTTGTCTAATTATAGATCCCTACCGTAAATATGAATTCACTTTACTCTAATCCGATAGATGTCGTAGACGTGTCCGTTTTATAAGTAATTGATATTTTCTTTTTTAAATTAAAGTGGGAAGCTACGATATTTCCTAATTTTCACTGTTGATCAATGCAATTCATCACAGTTCCCTCCTCTGAACTCAATTTGCTGTGGCTAACGTTGTATTTTATTTTAATGTCCTCTTCTTTTTTTTTTTTTTTTTTTTTTTTTTTTTTTTTTTTTTTTTTTTTTTTTTTTTTTTTTTTTTCGTTAGACACCGAAATTGTGTTCAAATTTAGACTAGCTATCTTCCCCTCCTCATTTGGTTATCCCCTATCTCTACTCCGTGTCATATTACTTCCTATCTCCCCCTCCTCATTCTGTTATCCCCTATCTCTTTTTCGTATCCTATTACTTCCTATCTCCCCCTCCTCATTTTGTTATCCCCTATCTCTTCTCCGCATCCCATTACTTCCTATCTCCCCCTCCTCATTTTGTTATCCCCTATCTCTTCTCCGCATCCTATTACTTCCTATCTCCCTCTTCTCTTTTGCTCGGATTGTTAACAATCTTGAATTTGAATCTCATTGTATTCTTTATTTTCTTTTCGCGTAGATTTTACTTTATGAAATTTTCTTTAATTTTGATAGATTCAAAATTAATTTCTTTTTGCTGGAACACGCCCCTCGACTCGCGTGTTTTGGTGGTCCCCAACCAAATTGGACTAAGACCTCCCTTACAATGATTTAAGTAAAGATTGTTTACAATCTCGCGGCCTTTCGAACAACTGAAAAGCGGGTGGTCTCTTGGTGTGCAATTAATTGTTTTTTGTTTTGTAAATATGAATATTTTTTGTGAAATGTGTGTTTTCGCACGACCTCACCCAATCCGACAATCAGTGGTATACATGTTTCATATAAATTTTCCAGCATTTTTTTTTTCTTTATTTATTTAAACTTTATTTTATAATTCTTAATTTCTAATTGTAATTTCTTAATTCATCCAAAGTTGTTCTAGCCTAAGTGTTGTCCACTCTAATATTTAAATTTTTATAAATGTTCTTTATTATCCTCAAATTGGTTCAGCGTTCCTTTTTTCCTTTTTTTTTTTTTTCGAAATCTAAAATATTTATACCTTAATTCAAATGTTACCTTTTTATCTCTATACTTAATGTCTACCCTATATCTATAGATAAACTTTCTTATTTCAATATTTCAAAAAAAAAAATCCCTAGGCATTGTTTATTTTTCAAAATGTCCCTTTTGTGTGCCATATAATATCTCTAATTCTCTCCTTTTGAGTGTCCTTACTTATCTAACATTTTTTTTTTTTTTTTTTTTTTTTTTTTCTCACTAACACATAAAAAAAAGTAAAATTTTTTTTTCAACTAGAAAATCAAAATTAACGAATTTATTTGCCTTACTCTATTTCAATAATTGAATATGATTGTCGCTTATTAAGAACTTGTCCACTCACCCTCAAAGACTTAACGACGATCCGCCCCTCGCAAGCAATCTGATAATCTAATATTTTAGTAATTTTCTTTCTTCCCCCTCCCCAATTATAATGTATCCTAACATATTTTTATTTGTATTTCTCAATCGTTTATTTATTTATTAACATTTACAAATATTTGTAAACTTCGCACTCTATCCGTTGATTTCCACTAATTGTAAACCTGATTTTTGTTTCTTATTACTTGTGTAATATCTAGCTAAATGTAAAGCGCTATAATCTCCTTTTATCTCCCGAGTTAGCTGCGACCATTAGCTCCTTCCCGGCTGTAGTTATTGTAGAATTTTCTTTTGGTGAACTGTTAACTTCGGTGCACTTGCTGCAACTAGCGTTTTCGCCCACACTTTCAATTGCGTGTATCCTCCTTTTTATGGCGTGGTAACGGTCACGGTATTTGTCCTTCTTGCTGGATTCCTCCCCACTCCTCTTCTTCATGTTCCGTTCTTCTGGTGTACATACCATTGTATCTAGTTTTCGTAGAAACTCAGCGGCGACAATCTCATCTCCTGATTGCCCCGAAAACCATAGCGATTGAATTTCCTTCGGATAATGTCTCATAATCTCGTCAACTATGCCCAACGGTGTGTCAGTAATCTTTAAAGCCTTCGCTAGCTCCCAATAGTTTGCGAAATGAGTGAGCATGGATATATTTTTCTTGGCATCATATACCCCTTCTGCAAGACGACGGCGAACTTCATTTTTCTTTATGTCTCCCCAATAGGTAGCTAAAAAATCTCGTTCGAAATCTAACATAGTCTCCCATCGTTTATTGTACAATTTTGCCCACGATCTAGCTTCCCCTTTCAAATTTTCCCGTACGACGACTAATGGATCCGTTCGTTTCACTTTTCTAGTGTATTCTTTTAAATCTTCCAGGAAACTAATGGGATTTTGATCTCCACCGGAGAATGATGGTCGTTCCTGCTGTGGTAACATTTCCACTACTTGGAGAACGCTTTTCGGCGCACTATCCTCTCCTATCACCGCCACTGTTGCTGGGCTTTCCAATTGTTTCTCGAGTTCTTGCATCTTATTGACGAGCGGTGCCAAAGCTGCCTGAATTATTGTAGTTATATCTCCTATGTTTATTGTTGAAGTCTCGGTTGTGACATTTTCCCCGATTGCTGTCACTAAAGCCTGGGCTCGCCTACTTGTTCCACGTTTCCCAACCATTTTCTTTATTTTCCGAGTGTCGCCCGGTTAATGTTTATATTTTATCTTATTAAGCGACAACCTTATAATCTCTATTTTAGTTTCCTAAATTACCTTATGTAAATTATGTTGCCTTCCTTATTCTATTTATTTACTTATTTTATTTTTTTTTTCAATTTTCTCGTTTTTCTATATTTTTTATTTTATTTTTTTTTTTTTTTTTTTTTTTCCTTTTACTTCGTTAACTTTTCTTGTTCCTTTTCCTCGGGTTTTTCCTGTAACATACCATGTGTGAGTCTCTCTTCACACTCTCGCTTATTTTCGCCCTGTTCCTCCGATTTTGTGTCGGTCTCCCCCTCTGGCTGAACGACTTCTATCATATCCTCGACTCGTAACTTAGACCTCTTTGAACGTCTAAATATCTCCCGTAATTCATCTCCCGACGGTATTTCTTTAGCTTCTAATTCCGTCGCATCCACTTTCCTTTTTTCCGCCATTTTTTGTTTAAAATTTTTAATGAATTTAACTCAATACCAACTATTTATTATAAATATACCTATATATATTTATAATTTATTTTATTTTTTTTTTTTTTTGGAACCTGTCCCCCTATAAAACACAATATTTTTAACTATTTATATTTGTTTGCATGATGATTGTAACCCAAATTAGATCAACTCTACCATCACTCTTCATTTCAATTAAATGTAGGTAATTGCAAAAAAAACGGAATGAATATTGTTACTCCAATGTTAATGAATATCCCGTGATTTTCGTTCAACCAATAATTACTCATTGTTTAGAATGCCAACCATTCCTTCAAGTTCCGCAATACCTACGATATTTTCGCAAAATCTGTTTAGAGTTCGCAATACCTATCTTGATGTTATTTCGTCAAATCCCCTCCTTTTTTTGGTCCGAATGATCAAATGTTCCCTTAAATAGGTATATACCTATAAAACATTCGTCTGTGATATTAAAGCTCTCAACTCGACACTATCCCCAATCAAATATTTTATGTTATTTTTATTTTATGTTCCTTATCTTTTATGTTATGACTTTTTATGTGATAATCCTCACATACAAACCCACAACATTAACTATAAACAAAGGGTCACTTTATGTAGGTAAGTTCTCCCGTTTTTATCTGTAAAGTCTGTTTATTTTTTCCGTAACCGAGTGTTGATATTATTTTCGAGTTTGTTTATTCTACAATCTCTTATAGAGATACGCGTTACCCCCGATGTCACCTACTTCAAAATTTTTCGATGTTTTGTTATCACTTTCGATGCTTACAAACACCGCGGTATCTCGTATCAGATTGTTTACATTACGGTCATTAACATTCTGGATTCAGGAATGTCAATACCATTATTCTATCAATTTATGGCCTGCCTTGAATAAACTGTTTACGCTTGTATCTGACCTACATTCTTTGTTACGATATTTATAATCTCATAAGCAATCAACAAATTCATGGTCACTTGATTTAAACTTTATCGACACTTTTATAAATTATTTTAAAACATGTAGAGTTTATTCGTTAACACTTTTTTTTAATATTTAAATGTATTGTTTATTTATTTATTTTCGTATATTTATTTATTTATTTATATATTTTTTTCGTGTTTATTTAACGGCGCACTGTTCTGATTTTTATTTTATTTTTATTATCACTTCATTTAACATAACGTCCTACTTATTATTATTATTTTTTTTTTTCACTTTTTGCAATAGATTGACCAATAAAAGTTTTTTTTTTTTTTTTTTTAAAACAACTTGTAAAACTCTGATCTCCTGTCACGGCTGTGCAGTTGTGATGTTTGTCTTTTCTACTCTCTTATATTTGTCTGTATTTTATTTACTCCTGGGCACTTGGCACCAGTCGTAATATTCTTCTTTTCTCTTGGCTCTGATCGATATTTAAATTCTTAAGGCTTTGCATATGTGTGGTAGGGATGGAAAATTCCTCCCCTACGTCACACAAGCCTTTATAAAATTGGACCCTTATTTCCTCTGATAACTACAGAAAGCTACTTAAAGCTCCCTTGTACTACATACCTTTAGCGATATATGTACTTAACTAATAAATACGTTATTTACGACTTTGAACGTAAATATTTTCGTATTTAGGTTGTAATTAAACTCCATCAAACGTTGTGTAATTTTTTGATTTATGATATAGGACTTTAATTACTTTAAATTTTGTGGTAACCCTCTTGATTCTAAACAGAGTGTTGAATTTCAAACTGTATTGGTCTCTCTCTTGCAAATTTAACCTTAAGTAATTTCTCTAAATGAACTAACTTCCCTTTGACGTTTATTATGATTCCCTACATCCTAATGAATTCATGAATAAGCAATACTAATCGAAACTACACATGACTAATTGAACAGATAATTAAATATAACTCAAATGGTTAAATGTTAGTAAATTTGATTATGATTGTATCTCGTATCTGCTGGGCGCCCCTCCGTTTAGATTCAGCTGCTATAAGGTACATATAAAGATGGATTTAGTAGGTTAATGTAATTAGTTAATTGCATATTTGACGAACTCAGAATAACCCTTTTTCTGGCAAAATTTGGCTCCTGCCTCCATCAAGTAAGCCGGGTGATCAGAAGTCAACCCAAAATTCGCACAGTCTTTTGGCACGGTTCAATTGATTGATACCTAAGTTATCGCGTCCCAATTGACCTTCCTTCGCCATCATGCACTGCCTTCAGGTCTTCCCCCAAGCCCAGATACCTCCAAATTCCTACTCCTCCAAAGTTTACTATTTACTTAGGGCGAACCGGTTTCGTCCTATATGCAATCATATACTCACGGGTTTGTGTGGAGTTACGGGTCGTGAATCCTCCCTCCACGTTCAAGAAATGAGACGAGAGTGACCCGACAGGCCTAAAGCACTAATTGTAAGTGAGTTCGTTTCATTCAATGAACAGTACATAAAAAGATATATATGTAAACATACGTTTTGGGAAGGTTTATAACTCGCAATGCGAAACTACTTGCAACGCATCCCGAGCTCGGATCTCGCCCATCAAATTCTGCGAAATTTTCAGATTGATACCGAATACATACGTAAGAATAGTGGGTGATATAAATATATACTAGTACAATAAGATCTTATCTGGCGATGTGTTCTGGAGATTCGCCATAACTCCAAGCTTTTGTTTGGTTTTGTTGACGGTTTTGTTTGAGAGATCCGCCATCTCTATGGTTTGATTAATGGTCCTTGTTACAGAAGCGAACACTGCCTTCTGTTGGTTGAACTGTATTTTTTTTTTCTTTTCTTTCCCTCCCCTCCAATGTTCAACTTTTGATAAATTCTTGCTATCCCGTGATTCTCAATTGAATCATGTAAATCCTCATTACCCCTTATTAAGCTATCCCGTGATTTTTCAACTGCTTCATCTAAGCCTTCATTACCCCTTATTAAGCTATCCCGTGATTTTTCAACTGCTTCATCTAAGCCTTCATTACCCCTTATTAAGCTATCCCGTGATTTATCAAATGTTTCATCTAAGCCTTCAATACACCTTTTTGAACTATCCCGTGATTTATCAAATGTTTCATGTAAATCTTCAATACACCCTTTTTTGAACTATCCCGTGATTTATCAAATGTTTCATGTAAATCTTCAATACACCCCTTTTTGAACTATCCCGTGATTTATCAAATGTTTCATGTAAATCTTCAATACACCCCTTTTTCTTTTTGTTCCTAATAATTGCGCAATATAATAATTTTATCCCGTTCCTAGAAGTTAATACCTAAGTACGATATCCACTAATCAAGGTCATTTTTTTTTTTTCTTTTTACTGTATTCGAACTAGTGCCCCAGTGACCGAATTATTTTGTAAACAATTTGAGCTTTGTAAACATTCTCTACGTCCTCGTGACCTAGATTCAAGCGTATGAGGTATGTTTACTTTAGACATTCCGGAGACGTGTGAGATGACTCTAAAATTTTCTTTGTTTGATAATGATGTACTTAGCGCAATTGTCTAGTCTGATACCCGATTACGTATACATATTTATTCATTTATATATACTTTGTCTCAATAAATAATTTATAATATTGATATGTATAATTATTTTTTGATTGAAATAATTTCTAATATCATAACTTATTTCAAATGCTCTGGATTTTCTGAAATTATATTAATACATACATAAAATAAAATAAAAATATTGATTTGTAAATTTATCACACATAACTCCTTTCAATAGTTATTGATGAATTCAGAGGTAGGAATCGATACCCTTTTCCTCTTTTTATATAAGTGTTTTTCTTTTTGATTAAAATTTTTCTTGGGAACAATAAAATTACAAATATATGTGTTTATATACATACATATATGAATATATAAAATATAATTATTATACTTATAATATTTTAATATAGTTACATATCACATATTAAGCGAGTAATATCTTGGTCAAATAATTAATCCAAATACCAATGTTTGCTGCATTCCGCTATCTCCTTGGAATCTGTAAAATTTTATAACGGAAAAGACTTACCCCTACCAAGGTTTTTTTCCGACCGGGAAATACACGGTAACCTTGCTGCGATTTTCCTAAATTAATTTTTTTATTTTCCTAAATTTAATTAAATCTTTTTGACTTCAATTTTTTTTTTTTTTTCATTTAATCTAATTAATTAAAATGATGCATGAACTCTATCGTTCTAAACTGTATTTTATCTCAAAACTCGTTGGTTAGATAACACTTTAAATGATAGTTACTTCACGATTAATTTAGAGATGGTAAATTGTAGTTAAATTAAATTTTTATCCCTCCGAACTTTTATGTATTAATAAAATATTATTTTGTTTTATTATTATTATTTAAGATAATTAATTTAAATATTTATTATTTGTTAGAACACTTTCACTTAGATTGAACACACGTATTTAATTATAACTTCGTCACGCTAAATTATCACATCACTTCAGTTATTTATTGCACTAATATTAAACGCGAAATTTCTAAGTTTAAAAATACGATATTAAGTGATTATAAAATCCGAATTTTCCACTAAAACAAATTGTATTTATCACGAGCACTTTTATTTTTCACAAGTAATTAACGCGTTGGCTTTATCTTTATTTCCACTGATTCTAACTGCAAAGTATTTTTTTCTGTAGATCACTGACTAGAATGTCAAATTTTTCTAAGTATCAAAATAATTATCACTTAGAATTTTTTTTACTTTAAGTCACCCACCGTTTCGTCACGTTCCGCGAAGTTACAAACTTTTCGACCACGACCGTAGACTGTCCTCAACTGGCATTTGTCTAGACTTTTATACCCCTCTCAGGTCCAAAAGATCGTATCTGAATCTCCTATAATAAACCAATCTAATTACTATCAACTCGTAATTTCTTGAAACCTCTCCATTATTGTCGAATGCGGTCTCTTTGTACGTTTTGCGTTTGATACATTAAATTCTGTCTCGTACCTCCATACTTACAAGATCCGGATTTAGTAAGATCCATGTTTAATGGCCCAACTTCCTTTGTCCTGTTGTTCATACAAAATTAGCTTGAATTTAATAATTTTAAAGTTCTATTTTCATCTATTCCGTAACATGTCCGTGCGTACGGCATCTACCATATGTTCCAAATCTGTCCCCAAATTCGCCTATCAGAGATATCTTCATGTCGAAGTCTTTCTCGCAAATTGTTCATTTTTATTTTATTATTTTTCCTCGAGTTTTTCTGTATTCTATATGAACCTTTCCATTTAAAACCGAATTTTCTCTATTTACGTCGTATATTTGAATTTTCCATTTTTTTTCTCGAATTTTCTTTTATTCACGACACTCTTTCCATGAATTTCCTTATTTATTCTTACGCTATTGTTCATATCTCTATAGATTTTTATATTTCAAGCCGTATTTATTTTATTCACTGTTAATCTAAGATTTCCTTTGTTTTTCTCTGTCGTATCTCCTTTCCCCTCACTTCCCCGTACTACCCTGATATAACCATATCGTTTTTTGATGTTTGCTGCCTCTTGGAAAATTTCATTTTCTATTTGTTATTAATAAATATATCATTTTTTAACATCTTTATAGGGGATACCCCCACTTCGGCCCTTAAATTCCTGTCATTTTTATTGCTTCATAGAGAACGCCTTACAAATTTTGTCCCGTTCTTACGAAAAATCCCATAAACCATATGTCTTGACAGTTGTATACATTAGTTCTTGTACCCACCTGGCAATAAATCCTTTTTTATTTCAGTGTCGTTAAATTTTATGAGAATTCTTTAATATAAATATTTCATAAGACCCATGATAATTTTTATTACCTTTTTAACGGCTAATCGTCCTTATCTAAACAATTTCCATGTTCGAATATTCCTTGTTTATCACAACAAAATACATCTGAAATCGGCAACCATTGTAATGCCTCATCTTTATCTGCAATCGCGTACTATGCTACTCTATAACCTCCATTTTAATTACGTAGAATGACTCCTTTTCCTGAGTTTTTCTATCGCAATGTTTTCAGCATTTTCCACTCCCCTCCGTACTGCACTCTATCTTCTTCTCTAACACTTGTTACTGCTCTAGACATCTGAAATGTACCCTCGCCTATTCTTTAAAACTCTCATTTTTTTTTTGACGTTTCCTCCCTAAATCTTTCATCGTAATATCCTAGCTCCGTCTAAAATTGATAACAATAATTTTCCATTGTTTTTTCAACATTTCCATTTCCTTTAGCACGTTTTCCCTCGAATCGATCATCTCCGGTCGTCACAAACAATCGTATTATAGATGGAAATCTCCCTAACATCTTACAATACGTTTTCGTCACTTGCTTTGCAATCTTTCACTTAAACTTTTGCATCGTGTTTACGTGTATCCTTTTTTCCGCACCTTATATGCTTTAATGCGTTCGAGAACTAGGGTTTCTGATCCCTGGAATGTACCGGTTAATGATAACATTTCTTGGGGTCATCGTTCTTTTGTCCCTGAACAGATTATTTCTTCCCATGGAGTTTATTCACCTCTCGGTTTGGTGGGAACGTCAAACTCATTAATCACATTACTAATTGCTAAGTCCAAAGGTCGTTCCTTTGTTCTAAAAATGGGTTCGGCCCTCTTCCCGTTGATAGGCTGAATTGGTTTTTAATCGCTTTTGCTGCAATTCAATTGGCTGTCAATATATCACGTCTAAAGTATATTGGGGAGTCCCTGTCCCTGATTATTTGTTGATACCATCTGTGATTTTTTTATCAATACTCGTCTCACTTTGTCTAATTATAGATCCCTACCGTAAATATGAATTCACTTTACTCTAATCCGATAGATGTCGTAGACGTGTCCGTTTTATAAGTAATTGATATTTTCTTTTTTAAATTAAAGTGGGAAGCTACGATATTTCCTAATTTTCACTGTTGATCAATGCAATTCATCACAAACTACTGAGCCAAGTTGACCCTATCCCAATGAGGCTCTACTATTTTTTTTTAAATATAGCTCGGATACTCCATTCAGGTAACTGGTAGGAATGCACTACCGTAGAGGGCAACAGACGAACATTCGGATTGAAAGATGCTTTATTCATCGCACTGGTAAGAGACAAATATTCAGAATCATAGTGATTGCTTAAAAACACCAGACCAGATATGTCACATTCTCTTCACCAATTCCTACAACTCTAATAGGAGTATCACACTAAGAAGACAAGATAAGAGACCAACCGTTTGTTATGAGGCTGAAGGAAGAGGGAAAAGGAAGAAGTTGGAGAAGTATCTTGTCACCAAACACAGCTGAAGCCATTTCGAACAAAATTTCAATGCTGAATGAATGGTGGTCTTACACCAGGGCGATACTGAGAGTATATTACACTGAATTGAATCTCAGATTTCATAACACTATTTCTTGATTACTTATTTCTTCATTTATATGTATAGAAACAAACAGTACATTGATTAGAGTAGTGTGAAAATTTAAAGATATTAAGTAATATTTCATGGTGAGTCCCTATGACATGTTTCTTTGTAATGTCTTATTTATGGTATGTATATTTAGTAATTACCGGGTGATGTGCGTACGCGTAGTGGATAGGTGTGTGTGTATGTGTGTGTATTTGTGTGTGTATGTTTGTAGATGTGCGAAGTGATGATGTGTGAAGGGATATGGATGCGCATTGAACTGTTTATATTATTGACATGTTGACATATACATACTTTCTTCCATAATTTAAGCCTGCAAAGTTCACAAAATTAGTGCATTATCGTAAAAACAAGGTCCAAGAATATTTTAAATACTTTATTCACCAGTAACTTAACAATCGCCGGGGAAACCCGAAAGCAACAAAATTTTCGCACGACCACCAGAGAATAGCGTCCCCTTGTTTTAGAGATTGGCGATTTTCAATTCCTTCGGGCCCTGAGCTGGACACAGGACACGCGGTGACGTAAAATTACTCTAGAAAACTCTAAATCTATCGCAGGAGGGAAAATAAAAGTAACACCTTAGATGATTTATTTACCAGACATTTGAGAGGCCCACGCGCTCAGTTTTATCGATATCTTATATATCTGACAAAATAAAAGTGGACAAGAAAGGTTACAAAACAAGTTGTAAACAGTAAATGATCAAGTAGGTGAGAGATATAAGGTAATAGCAGACTTTTATGTGTCTCTAGAACCAAAATACCGAAAAAAATTGTGATAAATGTAAAAAACCCGACCTGTGCGTAACTAATATATATGTATATCTGAAAATAGTGTTCTATCAAAAATATGTGTGTCAAAAATTTAAACAAAAGAAATACAGATTTGAATTAAAGAATCGATAAATAATTGTAATTGAATTACTGAATTATTTCCCAATTTTTAAAATCAAATGATATTCCAGCTCTAGAGATTATTGAACTCGAATTACACATGGATTCACCGCTGAAATTATTATTTTTAATTAGGGTATTATGTATTGGAATTTAAAATTCGTAATTTCAATATTAAAGTCGATAGAAAAATGTTTTTCTATGGGGTGACAAGGCTATTTTAGCGATATTTTGGCGATGTTAGGCTTAGATTTTATATTGGATGTTAGATTATATAAAACTCGTATGTATGTACAACAAACAGTTACAACACTGTTAGCATAATATTGTATCAATAATGGCAGACCCATTAAAAATCACGAGAGAGTCTAAATTCTTGAGAAATCAGTTCCAATTTTGAAAATGAAAATCAAAGTAATGTTCTGTTAAAATATTAAATTAAATCATTTCGGATTTTGAAAATGCTCTTAAATTCAAAGTAAATTTGTGTTCATTGAACCAGAGTTAGGCAGGTTGTACAGACCACCAAAATAAGTATTTTTGATGATGACGTGAAAAATCACGGGATAGTCTGAATTCTTGGAAAAAAATTCAGTAGATAACAATTTCAAAAATGACTAACTAACCATCAAAGCCACCTAACCAGGCAGAGAGGACAGACCGCCAATCATCTCGATCTTGGCACCCAGTCTTTGCCTCACTCACATTCATACCTACTCTTCTTATTCTTATTCTGATTCTGACCTTTGACATGGCCCGACTCAAGTATCCGATTCACTTGTTCGTGCCATGTCTTCCTCTGGCGTCCCCGACTTCTTCTTCCATTTACGTTTGCGTCATATATTCTTCTCACACTATTTTCTTCTTTCATTCGCTCTACATGCCCAAACCATCTTAGGGTCCCTTTCTTAATCTTACTCATTATGCTAACATCAGCCTTACATTCTTCAAAAATAACAATTAATATAATTTTCTGTTAAATTGTTTTAATGTAGGTATTTTCCCACTATATCGCTAGTCTGAGTTCTTGAGAAAGAGTTCTAATTTCGATAATGGCTTATAAATTCAAAGTTAATTTGAGTTCATTGAACTAGAGTAACGCAGGAGGCTCACAATCTACATTATAAATATTCACGATGGTGTTAATGAACGATTTTTTCTTGTTTTTTTAACTCTCAAATAGATGTCATAACGGTGCTCTCAGTGGTAGGACCTTATTATTTGTACAATAAGATGAATCATTTACTAGATCCGATTTCAATAACGCCAACAAACTCATCGTCTATCTGTCAAGAATGTCTGCTGGCTCCACGCGCCTCAAGATCCCGCCCCCCACGTGCGAACCAAATTGCACACGTGTCACCCGATAGCTTGCAAATTATTCAATTACACGTGTAGTGTTTGTCGCTGCGGAGTGCAAGCCCTGTTTTATTGACCGACATAATTTGTTTGCCGCACTCCCTTACCCGTGTAACACCGGCTTCGCTACTTTCTAAAGGTATACCGTTGATAGATCCGTTTTGATCTCTCCCTCTTTCGTTTAAATGATGCATGTAACAGAAAGAGAGGTTGCAACAAGGGTAGGAGAATACTTACTACTTGCTATATGGTAGAATGGGGTGAGAAGTGCGATGTTTGTGAGATGGATATTTATTATAAAGCTACGTGAAACACTGTTTAAAAATCAATATTGTGAATTTCAAAATAACTCGTTAAATTTTTAATTATTATTTGACATTTTATCTCTCTGTATATTTTATTTTGTTACGTTTCGGTTCTGGTTCAAGATGGTGGCCTTGTTGGATACTAACTTTTTATCCCACCAGAGTTAGCATGATCGTGGTTCCTACTACGAGCTGCCAAATTGGTATAATCAATATACTTACTCGTATGATACCTACCGGGGCTTGAAGAAAGTTTGAAAATGGAGGTGACATTTCTTTGACCAAATTTTATAATTTTTCATTTTAAATTTAAAAGGTTACCTAAAATAGGTTTATATTTGAGTAGGTGTTTATTTACGTACCTACCCAATATAATAATAAGTACCTACCTATAATATAATAATACCTATTTTACAAATCTCGTGACTGCAGAGGATAATTTTGGTTTTGATTTAGAGACAGTCGCCGCGAAATTTTATTAGTAGGTATTGTCTACTTTTAAACCCGACACCCTCCCCGCCCCCACCGAATACTGAGCGAAAGGGACAATTGCACATCTGGCTGTTAAATAATACGCAAATAAAATCGAGGTTTTGTATTCTTCATTTATCTCTTACAAAACTGGACCGCTTTTTTAGACTTAATTCCTATAAAAAGAAACTTATAAAATAAAGGAATACGTACTAGTGGTCGATATTAATATTAGATATACATATTTAAAAACATTTGCACCAGTATATATATCCAGAGAGCATATTGCGAAATGCGTTTGTATGGTCAGAACTAGTTCTAGTGTTAGCGAACTACAGATTATTTATTTTTTAATTAACATATAACGGATATTTTAAAATTGTACATTTTAAGAATAAAGGGTGGCATTTGAAAGCAAAGACAAAACAGAGATAAACTTAAGAAAATAGAAGTGACCAATCAAGCCAAGACTTAGCTAGAATTCAAAAAAGTTATAAAAGTGACATGTTTAGTGACCTATAAAGGCGAAATTTGACGCTTTATCGGTACCGATGTTGTCTGATTAAAACATTGTATCTGGTGGATTTTCGTTTGGTATAAATTGTAATAGGTTTAATAGAGTCTCATAAAAACTAATAAATCCGCATTTGTACATGCTCGCATTTGCTGTTTTGACCCTCTAAAAAACAGGATAAAAACGTGATGTTGAATAATGAAATAATTATAAAAAAAGTAATGTTCCAATTGATTATTACCCAATTCTTTGTACACATTATTATCAACCCCACGCAACTCGCCCCCTACTGACCCCTGCGGTCCCTGGCCGGGGCGGGTTGGGAAGCTAACACTTAACTGACCGCAAGGGGGCGCTAAGCCCGGCACTAAGCCAGCCGGCCAGCACCGCACGGAAAGGGTTAACAGGCAAATAACATCATTGCTCTTTGTGTCGAGAAATAATAATATATAATTAAATTTTAAAAATATATGTTTTGTTTCATGGTAACAGGCGCTAACAAAAAAAATACAAGTATACAGTTCACAAGCGGTAGAAGTGAAACCTTCAGAAAACTAATGTAGACAAGAGTGGGACCGATTATTCTATCTCATTCCCTTGAAGGTTAAATTCTATAGATGTATGTGTTTGTTTCTTTTTAGTGTCGCTTTTTCGTTTCATCGAGTTTCAAATCACAACGGTGCTAAAGAAGTTTTCACTTCAAAAAATGTTCTAAGAAGCGAGACTAGCATACCTCGATTAATGGTAGTGGTAATGGAACTGGCAGACGAACGATGAATACTGACGAAATGAGATCCCTGAGGCGCATGTTCGGTAAAATTGATCAAGTGAATAATGAGGAGATTCGCAAAGAACGTAAGGCTTCTGTAAGAGTATTGAGTAAGATTAAGAAAGGGACCATTTAGATGGTTTTTGGCACCAAGAACGAATGCACAAAGAAAAAAGTGCCAGGAGAACATATGATGCGAATGTGAATGGTAGAAGATGTTGGGTACGCCCGGGGAAGATATGAGTTGGGCCATGTCAAGAGTCTGAATACCAAAAGAGTGTGTGAACCGATCTACGAATGTGAATGAGGCATGGAGTGTCAATACCGAGTTGTACGGTTGTCCGTCATCTCTGCCTACCCCTGCGGAAAAATAACGTGATGGTTAGTAATTTACCCATTTTTGCCCCAACCGGTTTCACGCGGCTACGGGCATCTTCGGAAGGTGCTAATTTAAACTTATGTTTGTTGTATTTTGTATAGTACCTATAGGTGTAAGTGAGACGGGTGAAAATCTTTCAGTGTACAATAGTTACTTTAATGTGAACCGAGTCCCGAAAATCCCGAGCAAACGGACTATGTCTTTCATCCATGTTGTGAGACTGAAGGGAGGGGGGGGGGGGAGGGTTGTTATTATATGTGATAGAAAAAGCTGAGAAGTTTCTTGTTATTGAGATTTGGTCACAAAACACAGCTATAATAGTAACAATTCTCCCGTCTGGAATCCACATTATAGTATACAATAAATCTTCAAGCTATTGAAAGAATACAAAACAAATTCTTACGTTTTCTAAATTTTAAAATGGGTATTCCAGCAATTATGTTGAACAACACTATTTTAAATGATTTGAATATGCTCAAATTGTCCGACAAAAGAATTTTCTCTGACTTGGTATTTCTATATAAAATTCGAAATGATTTAGTTGATAGTCCGGTATTGCTAGAATTGATAAGCCTCCGGATTCCACTACGTAATACTAGAAGTCAAGATTTATTTCAGTGTAGAAATTCTGGGACTAACTACCATATGTATTCTTCTTTGCCCAGAATACTTATGGAGGGAAACAATTATACCAAGTCAGTGGACATCTTCAGTTTATGTTTAAACAAATATAAAATATTGTTACTGAGACAGTTCAGTTATGTACATTGAATGCTTTGTATTTCTTATAATTCATATGAAATGTAAAAGCCCCGAAAAAGGGCGTTAATCAATAAATAAATATAAACATTTCAAACAAGGGCGATCATTAGAGTAACTAGGTATCACTATATAATTAATTTTCTTGGCTTGCATTGATCGAACCATTATTAAAGCCCTCCAAACCAATTTAATTAAATTCATAGCTTATTCCAAACAGAACACTTTTTCTTTATAAATTGTATCTTTTTTCAACTTCGACCGTTTCTTTCTAACCCTTCATTGTCCGGTCGACAAATTAATTGCAGTCAATATGTTTAACTGGAACTAATGTACCCCCGGCGCGTTCTAACACTAACCCTTTAGGAGCCAAGTTATTTGCAGAGAGGGTTCAATTTAACACTTAGATACAAATTGATTGCGTAATAGAATTAAACATCTCGAATTCGGGGTAATTTTTCTGTAAACAATGAAAGAAAAAGAGTTTTAAAATGGAAGTTTGTTTTCGTACAATTAGTCTAAAGTAGTTTGAAACCCTCCCATCATCCATATTGGGGTTTGCAAGTTTAACCGCATGGCTTGTTTTATGTGTTAAAATAAATAACTAGCTAATATAGCCTTCTATTGAATTAAATGTATAATAAATATAATGTTGTTATTTCTGTTCGGCTGGATCGAGAGAGGCCGGCTGAGGGAGACCCTTTGACCTCTCCAGCCGGTCTCTCTCAACCCGTCGTCTTGGGAGTGGGAGAGATGGAATCATAAGTCCGTCACTCTTGGACACACTGACCAACAGACTCCTATCCACTCCCCACATTTCTTTCATATTTCTTTACCAAAACGTATCTTCGTCCCTTTTCCTAAAATGACCCTCTGTAAAGATGGACCCTAAAGATGACAAAGGTTGTATGAGAAATTATTTTCCTCAGGGCTTCCTGCATGAAAGTAAAGAAACTAAAACAATTAAAAGGCAAATATAGTTTTATTCCGATTGTCAGGTCAGCCATCTTTTCAAGGAAATTGACACTTTTCGTAATAACTTTTAGAAACCCATTTTTTCAGTAAGCCACAAACAATTTGAAGAAAACGATTTGTTAGAATTGAAAAAACACACTTCTGTTAGGGGTCGTCCATTAATCACGTGATGTTTTTTTAGCAAATTTTTAACCCCCCCCCCCCCCCCCGGTGATATGTGGTGAGGTTTTAGAGACAGCCCCCCCCCCAAATCACGTGTATTTTTTTAATACAAAGTATTTTTTTTAATACAAAGTATTTTTTTTAATACAAAGTATTTTTAAATTTTCAGAATATTTTCACGAAAAATAAATACACGTGATATCTCATTTTAACCCCCACCCCCCTCGTGATATTTCGTGATTTTTTCCGAACCCCCCCCCCCCCCCCCCCCGTCGAGCCTCACGTGATTAATGGACGACCCCTTACCTAATTACCTACCTTATGGTAAATTTATGGTTACATAGATATACCTAAGTATATTTTTCTTTGCTGCGTTTCTTAAATGATTGCAAGAACAAATAAAACAGAATTATTCCGATTTGTTTTCATACAGGAGTGGTCGAAGAGGATTCAACAGAAATAATTCGTACTCGTAGAGTGCTTCACGTCATCCAATGTTGATTTACAAATATAGGTATTAACCTATTTATACCGACATCATAATTTTAACCAAGGCGTAATAAATACTCTCGATCACGATCCGGTCTTATTAAGACAGTTCAACCTAATCGACTCTGAGAACAAACGCCATCATTCACCCCACCCTCCCCCACTCCCCTCCCCAATCTCCGTCAACCCACCCCTATCCCTTTTCCCTTCCCTTGAAACCACTCAATGCGAATTATCACCAGTCACCATGAAAAGATACATTTGCAAGGGAGGAAACTGGGGTAGGTTGGTATGTACACTGATATTCGCGTCTTCTTTGACTACTCATTGTGTCTCTTTCTTACCCGTGTAACCCGGCGGGGGTTGGAGGGAGACGAGATGCTTGGCTTTTAAGATTTTTTCCATGCAATTAATTTTATATCTCGTTCCTTTAAGAATATAATTTGTCTACAATGGGCGCAGATTTTGCTAACATTGGAAGGAAGAGAGGGGACAATGGAAGCAAAGGGAATGTATATACATAATTACACATTTTATAAATATAAATTTTATATTGTAATTTTTTTATACTTCTAGTGAATACCCCACATTCTCCCGACCGCTCACTACCTACTATCATCTGGGAGCCTAATTTGGGTTGCCATAGTTCTACCGGCTGGGGGCTGGGTAGTAGTAGGTTTGGAAAGGCCAGAACACTCCATTCTTCTCACTGCATTATACATTTTTACTGATTATAAAAACGTTTTAACAATAGGCACAAAACATTTTTTGAAGTAATACCATTAAAAGTTGTTAACTTTTTTCACACATTTACAAAAAAGTTTCGGCGTACCGCTGAGCGAAAAGCCCATTCAGCTGTATTTGTTGCACCGTTTTTATGCGTTGGTTATCGCTAATATTTATTGGTGAAAGCTGTCATTAGTCACCTTCTTCTGACTTTCGGTCTTTTTCAAAATAAGACGCGATATTGTTTTCTAAAACAAAATTTTATTTATTACAAATGCATCACATTAATTAGAGCATTTTGAGAACTGAATTTTTATAATTTTTGGAAAATACCGAAAGTACCGAAGATATAATTGCTGTTACCACAATCGCGACATTATTTCGACTGACAATGTGGGTATTTTAAATATATATATTTTTTTTACATGAGCTCCACACAGGAGGCCCTGAGGAAAATAATTTCCCTCAGGTGGAGGGTTTAGGAGAGTTCTGGGAAGGAAAAGGGTTTAAGGGGTGGGTAGGAATCTGGGGTTCAGTATGTCCTGGTCGTCCGCCTCCAAGACCTAGACAAACCTCACCCCATGAACCCGGGCACCCCTGCTAAATCACCAAACGTAGCGAACCACTTGGGGTGACCTATGGCAGAGGTGTTGGTTATCCAATAAAGGTTCCCGTATATCTTCTTTCTTCTTCCAAGTAGGACTTTTAAGGAAGGATAGGGACAATGGGTGATGAAAAAATTGAACTGGAACTTAAGGAAATGGATTAGTCCCAAAGCTGTTTCAACACTAAATAGCAGTTATTGACTCGTTAAACCCTCATCGTTGTAACCTTGACCAAATCCGATGGTAACCACCAGCGATGTGAAAGTTAAGATAACTGGGTTACAATAATATGATTTTTTTATTCTAGCCGGCGATGGATCTCAGTTGAACCCACCCTACCCGGGGGCGTTGAGCCGTCAAGATCCCGAACAAACGTTCTTCAAATATGCTTCATCTCCCACCAGCGTCTTATCGCCCCCCTTAGCGTATAACTTAAGTTAGCATTACTCGAGTAATTCATAAATAAGCAATTATTTTGGACGTAGGATGCTTGCTTACCCGCTTACTTAGAGCTTTAGGTGCCTCGTTATAGCGGAAGTTTAGTGCCGAAATGACTCGGGTAATGGAGTGTAAATATTTAACGCTGGGATTGTGTATTCTGAAGATTTGTGTTTATTTCTGTGTTGAGTTTATTGTCTTTGGTTTATCGGCGTTCTTTCGGAGAGAATTACTATTTTTGGCGTTTTATAATCATAATTTCATTCTTTATTATATTTATTGAAAGTTGGCCATCATCGGGGTAATATTCGCCCTGCAGAAATAACAGTGCCCCTAACTTATTGTTTTCTGTTTAAAGGGAATTGCTTGGAGGCTAGGATTAGAGCGAGGCAATTACTCGTATGCTGAAATTGAACAAACTCTAAACCTTTCTCCTTTAGAAGACCGTCGGATAAAATCTGATCTCATTTGTTTCTTCAAAATTATTAACTGTTTAATCGACTCGCCTACATTACTACAACTCATCACATTTAATATACCTTCTCGTAGACTCAGAAATAAAGACCTGCTTTTCCTCAATCAGCACTCGACTAACTATGGTTATAACTCACCACTGTCCAGAATGTGTAGACTGGTCAACTCACGTCAAGACCTTGATTTTTTTGGTATTAGCTTAAATGATTTCTGTCGCTCTTTAAACAAATGAAGATATGTCATATTCACCCTAATTTTTGCAAGGTCTTGACGTGACTTGACACTTATTTTTTCTTCTATTTTCACTGTTTGTCTTTGCTTTCATGTACCATCCGAATCCTTACATTGTTCATTTCTATACTTCGTGATACTTTGTTTTAAATTGGATGTAAGTCCGTAAATAAATAAATAAATAAAAACTATTTTTACAGTTTAACTTGTCAGTAAATTCTAAATTTTATACATTATAAAGAATATAATATTATACTATTTACTGACAAATTTTACGTATTTACATATGAAATATATCAGTATCGCTCTTGTGAAAAATCACCATTCAGATTCGAAATATTGTGTTGTTAAAATTTCTTAAAATTTAATTTTCTACATATTGTAAAGAGCTCACTATACAGTACTATACACATGACCTGCTTCAAGGCGACCAAAGCACTACATGGGGTGTTTTCACAAGCTACGAATACCGTTAAAAATGTGTGAAAGATTTAAAGTTTATTTTTCTGATTCAAGTCATTGTACCAAAAATGTGTAGTTTTAATATTTTTATTCAACATTATTGATTTGTCAAAACGCACATTTCGAAACGGTTCACATAGGCTACAAGGTCATTATGACATAGAAACCGCCAATGGCTGGCTGTTACCAACGTTGTCCGCCGTGACGTCAAAGCCGTCGAATTCACGAATCAAAACGAACATGTCGTTTTGGCGGCGATTCGAAAATAGCACGTTTGAAATAGTTAAAGATAATATATTCATCAACATAAAAATAAAATAAATGTACCTTCATTATCGTAATTTTTTTCGAGAATAAACAAAATAAAAGTACTCTATACCTACTATAGAGGAATAAGCATTAAGCATGCACCCATCGTGTGCGGTTACCCCAAGTTACTAATAATTTATTTACGTATTTTTTACTTCTCCTGATGCCATTTCTCATCAGAAGTTAGCTATGGTCTATGCTCAGGGTAATAATACACACCCCATGGACATAACAGTGTAAAGTCTTGCGGTTATTTAATTCAATTTGTTTTTATGATGGTGATTCGTAAGTTCGTTCCGTATTATATGTAACTATTTCCTGTTTCTCCTAACGAAAGTTTGGCTATCATCTGGTTAAATTTTACCCTGACCTCTATAATCTGGACCAACTCACAGGAACTGCACCCGTACCTGTCACGTGATTGAAGTTAGGAGGTGACATATTTCCGTACCATATTTTTTCAATCTTTGCACCGGATATTTAAGAGGAAAGGTTGCGTGGCCTTTTTTTTACAAAACTTAAGTTTGGATTTGGGGCCTAAATACCCTACCAAACTGAACAATTATTTTTAAAATCAAAGGTTATTGCTAATATCTAGTGTGATATGTGTTATGCCCCGGGAACCTTTATTGGATAACCAACACCTCTGCCATAGGACACCCCAAGTGGTTCGCTACGTTTGGTGATTTAGCGGGTTCATGGGGTGAGTTGGGTCCGCGCTCAGAAGCTGCAGACACGTAACTGCATAAGCTCCCGATTTTTAATTCTTTTGACGGGGTAGTTTTTATACTAGAGTTCTGAAAGTGCGTCCTTATAAGTGAAATATTAAAATTGTTTTGTTTTTTATGTTAAAATAGTTGTATAGTGTAAATTCTATTAGATATGATAGTTTTAAATTTTGAAAGTAATAGTTTCATTCAAAAACTTTTAACAGACCTAGTGTTTGTAACAGTGCAGTGTGGGTTGACAGATGTATGCCACATGTTTTTTCTGCCGGAGTGGACCGATGACCGAAGGTTACCTCTTATTTTTTGTGTGAACTATTCGAAATGGGTCGTAAGGTTGTAAATCATGATTAGGTGTACTTTGGACGAACTGTACGCTTTACGACCCTTAAGTGACAATGGTAGTGATAATAATAATAAAAATAGTGTACTTCTTCACCAACGGAAAGGAAGAAAAAGAGGTTGTAGAGCTGGGAGAAAGGTTAGATTAGTAAAAAACCTGCGGTTAGCACAAACCAGGAATTTGCGCCTGCCCAAGTCTCTAAATGTTGCCGCTTGGAATGCGAGATCAATTGCCAATAAACACGAAGACATTGTGGATCTGATAACTAGCAAAGGTATTCACATTTTGTCGCTATCGGAGACTTGGCATGAAAATGCTGACTCCTACTCCATCAAAACCCTTCGGTCAAGTGGGTTCTCGGTGTATGAAGCTGCAAGGCCGATAAAATCCGACACAAGTAATATTAATTTTACGAATCACGGGGGAGTTGCAATTGTAGCGCAAAATGGTATTCGCTTAGACAGTATAGGGATACGTCAGGTATATACCACTTTTGAGTTTGTCGGCTGCAAGGCTTCCGCTAATGGCGCATCCCTCGTGATAATTTCCATCTACCGTCCCGGGTCATGTGCAGCCACTGCAATTTTTTTCAATGAATTTAGATCTCTCCTAGAGTGCACCTCTAACTATAATTGCGACGTTATTATTCTGGGAGACGTAAATATTCACTTGGAAAAGAAAACCAATCCCTTGGCCCTAAAATTCAACAAAATTCTACGTGACTTCGGCTGCGACCAGTGGGTGAACTCACCTACTCATGACGCGGGGGGTACACTTGATGTAATTATTTCCCGGGTAGGGTTTCCCCCAAATAACATAAATGTTACTGACATTGGACTATCGGATCATCGTCTCGTCACATCCGAGTTTGCCTTCGATCCTCCAAAATTACAGTTCAAATCCGTTGTCTCCAGAAATTGGAGAGAATTCGACTTCGAGGCATTTTGTAGTGATTTGAAAGCGTCGCCTCTCTGTGATAAGGAAAAGTATAACGAGAGCCAAGCAGAAGAGTTAGTAACTCTATATAATTCTACGCTACGGGCATTACTCGATAAAAATGCTCCTTTCACAGAGAAGGTCTGCCGCATTAGGAATTGCAGCAAATGGTTCGATGATGAATGTCTTCAAAAGAAGAGGGAAATGCGGAAATTTGAGAGGATTTACAGACGAAACCCGACTTTCAGCAATCGGCAGCTTTGGATTACCAAGCAAAAAGTTTACAAGGAAGAAGTCACACAGAAGAAATCTAACTTTTGGTGTGAGCAAATTGAGACAGAAAAGGACCCTCGAAAACTTTGGCAAAACATAAGGACTCTGTCTGGAGAGAGCAACAATAAGGTTGATTCCTCTCTTGAAGCAAACAGCCTCGCAACATACTTCAGAAGTAAGGTTGAACAAATTCAGGCCCTCAGTGTGGTAGGATCGTCTTCTATCGCAGCATCAAGTCCGCTCTCCGGTGACTTCTCTACTTTTGCAGCAGTAACGGAAGAAGATGTCACGCGTGCTATAAAGTCTTGCCCTAACAAGCAATGTACTCAAGACCCCATACCTACCTGGCTCTTAAAACAATGTCTTCCGGATATAGCGCCTGTAATTACCGCAATTATCCAGAAGTCATTAGTAAATTCACTTGTACCGGGAACACTCAAGAAATCAATAATAACTCCGATTCTAAAAAAACAAAATCTTGATAGTGACAATACGGATAATTACAGGCCAATATCCAATCTACCATTCCTTTCTAAACTGCTTGAGAAAATCGTTGCCAAACAATTGGTGGGGTACTTGAACTCCGCCGGTCTATTTGCCAAAAATCAATCCGCTTATCGACAGTTTCATTCAACGGAAACTGTTCTTCTGCGGTTAATTTCAGACTTGATCATCGGGATGGAAGCAGGTAAGTTGGGTTTGGTATCTGTTCTTGACATGAGTGCGGCATTTGACACGGTAGATCATAGTATTTTATTAAATGTGCTTGAAACCGAATTTGGCGTTCGAGGTGATGTTCTCCAATGGATGAAATCATACCTGTCTGGACGAGTAGCCTCAGTAATTTTCAATAATTGTACTTCACCTGAAACTCCCATAGAATGTGGAGTTCCCCAGGGTTCTGTCTTGGGTCCCATTCTTTTCATTCTCTATACGAATCGCCTCGAGAAACTAATTCAATCAGCTGGCTTTGAATCACAAGGCTATGCAGACGATCGTTTCATTTTCAAGTTTTGTTCCCCGGATGAAAAAGACGTCCTTAAAAACGAGGTGGTTAGTTTCATTAACACAGTCTCAAGTTGGATGTCTGTCAATAAACTCAAACTTAATCCGACCAAGACGGAATTTATTTGGATAGCTTCTCCTGGAAGGCAAGCCCTCATCGACTCTAATCCAATCCATATTCAGGGCACAGATATAATTCCTTCTACAGAAATAAAGTTTCTAGGTTTCACTATAGACAATAGTCTTTCTCTAGAATCACAAATTTCAAAATCTGTAAGTTCAGGCTTTTTCCATCTAAGGCAGATAAAATCAATCAGGCGTTGCCTTCCCTCTGATGTAGCAAAGTCACTCATAAATTCGTTCGTTGTCTCACGTATGGACTATTGTAATAGTGCGTATGCTGGCTTGCCTAAAAAACAATTCAATAGAATCCAGTCCGTTTTTAATGCTGCGGCGAGAATGATTTTTGGTGAATCTAAGTATTGCCGTATAACCCCGCTTCTAAAGGATCTTCATTGGCTTCGATGCCCTGAAAGAATAGAGTTCAAGATCTGCTTAATGACCTTCAAAGCATTGCAAGGAATGGCGCCAGCCTATATATCGGAACTATGTGTCCGACAAAACTTAAGCGATAGGCAGCTTACTCTAAGGTCAGCAGATCGAGATGTTACTAATCGTTTAATCGAACTTTCTAGGTCAAATCGAGCCGTTTACTATGATCGATCTTTTCGTGTAGCTGGCCCGCTCATTTGGAACAAACTTCCCTCAGCTCTTACTAATATCCAGAACTTGGCTGAATTCAAAAGAGCTTTAAAAACAAACTTATTTAAAAAATCATACCTTTCATGAATTTTAACTCCTTTTCAATATACTTTAATAGGCCATGTTCCTCAAGTTTCTGGTAATTGTTTGGTTTCGATTACCTCCTTACTATAGTTTTATGTGCACTCTGAATTTGTATTATTTCTAAATGTTAACTGCCTCCTGTTCTATATAATTTAGTTTAAATGATTCTGGTTGAATGGCACCGTGATGGTTTATCATTATATATTGTCCTGTGCCAAAACAGCACTCACTATTTGTTGTTAATATTGTTCTTTAGGAATTGCTTTGTATATTTTTGTATATTCGTTATTTCACATTATTTAATTAATTTTTTAAGGACTCGTAAGGAACACTGTAGGTTAATTTTAAGTTTATTATAATTAAGCGCACTTGAAGTGAAACATCACAAAACTGCGCTATATAAATACTACGTTATTATTATTATTATTATGAGGTTTGTCTAGGTCTTGGAGGCAGATGACCAGGATACTACCCACCCCTTAAACCCCTTTCCTTCCCAGAACTCTCATCTCCTTCCTTTCCTTAAAAAACCCTCCACACAGCATCCCCAAAGATGACATAGGCCCTGAGGAAAATTATTTTCCTCAGGGCCTCCTGTGTGGTGCTCTTGTAAAAAAAAAAGTCCGTCTGTTAAGATGGCAAATCCATCAAACGGACCGCCCGTTTCTGCAGAGAGTCAAGGATTTTTTTTAGGTATTTTGGAGCTCCAGACCAGAGGTGGCTGCCAAATTATTAAAAAAAATCAAACATTATTATTTGAGGTTTTAAGGTAAAAATAAAATAAATATTTATCCCAGATTTTCAGAAAAGTCAATAGAAGTAATGTATACAGAACAAATATCCATAAAATTAACATTATTTTCTCAATTTCCTCGAATGTTCGTCCATTTCCCCCAGCCAATAGATAAGAAAACCCAAATCCACACAAACATGGCGGGAAAACTATTATTTTTTCCGCCGCCATTTTGCGTTCGTTTTCCCATAAAATGGCGGACGGGGGAAACTTATTTATCGGGACATTTGTTTTACGAAATAAACTTGAATAATGCATGAAGATAATCGGAGAATTATGATAAACGCGGGGCAAATGGCTGTCTCGGTGAATTCGCAGGAAAATTGTTGGAAATTGTATGAAAATTGTATGAAAAATGTTGGGCGGAAACCCGCAGAGTCCCCAGTTAATAACAATGTCCTCGTTATATTTCCATAATTGCTTAATGTGAATCCAGGAATCTGGTCGATCTGTCGAAGGATTGGTGTTCTTATTGCTTCTTTCATTGTTAGTTTGAGCTTTTGAATCAGAGTGTGCTATTCACACGCGGTAGGACTGAAACCTTCAGAAAACTAAATAAGACAAGAGTGGAGAGGAGGCTATGAAGCACCGCTGTGAAGCACAAAGAGGAGACCGATTATACTATCTCATTCTCTTGCAGGCTAAATCCTATAGATATAAATGTTTGTGTCTTTTAGTGTCGCTATTTTTCGTTTCAACCAGTTTCAAATCCTAACGATGCTAAAGAAGTTTTTTACTACCAAAACTGAGCAAAGATATTTTCGTTATTTGTTTTTGGGGTGTTATGCCGTGTTGCGCTACCTCCTTCTTTAGCCAACGTTTCGGACATCGTTGCAGTGTCCATCATCAGGGCAGATCCGGTAGATGTGTCTGCCGGATCTGCCCTGATGATGGACACTGCAACGATGTCCGAAACGTTGGCTAAAGAAGGAGGTAGCGCAACACGGCATAACACCCCAAAAACAAATAACGAAAATGCTTTTGGCCGTGAAAATCTTAAAACTTATCTGAGCAAAGATAGTTTTTATATAATTTTGAATTGTTAATATACCTACCTATTACCTTTTGAATCTTATATATAAATATCTCGTGTCACGGTGTTTGTGGTCGCACTCCTCCGAAACGGCTTGATCGATTTTTATGAAATTTTTTATGTATATTTGGTAAGTATGAGAATAGTTAAAGTATACTTCATACCGATAGGTGATTAGGGTGTCCCTAACCAGATTTTTTTTTTTTTTAACAATTTTTTTTTTTTTTTTAATTCGGTACAAAAAAATATCTATAACCCCAAATTTTAACCCTCCCACCCCAAGCCCTCCCATTTTTTAATCGCGATTTTAGTATTTTTTTATGAAAAAAATTTAACCGGCGTCGTTCGGATTTCAAACAGAACGATATTATTTATGTTGTTGAATGACAGATGGCGTTACGTCCGCCTCATCGAACTTTCATCCACACATGCGCAAGACATTCACGAGAAGCGTCGCGGCTGATATTTCATTCGGCATCATGTTCCCGCGTGAGTAAAACAAAGAGCTTATTTGTGTTGGCTAAAAACGGGCACGAAAAATATCGTACGCTCAATTGCTCTTCGAAATTAATATTGATTTTCTTTATTTAATTTTCCTACTTCAACTTTGGTGTTTTTTTTTTTGTTTTTATCGGCGGTCATCGTCTACAGCACTCCATTCCACTTTATGTCGTAAATCCCATCTCCACACACTTATTTTTTATTTAACAATATATTCGTTATTTTTTATTTAACAACCAAAATATTCACTAGAAATAATTTATATGGCAGAACAACGTTTGTGTGGCCAGCTAGCCTTTTTATAGAATTCAAATGAAATTTTTTTTTTAAGAAAAACAGACATCCCGGGTTATGAATAATATAACAATATTTGAAAATCTTCTTCTACCACCACAATAAGTGGAAAATGTTGCTTGCGGCGTGATGGAGGACTTAGCCAGCCGAGAAATCGAACACGCGACGCCTGGATGGGACCCAAACGCGATGCCAACTCAGCCCAGAGGCTGTTAACTCATAAAACGACTGGTCAATACCGGTCAATTTATGAGTGCTTTAAATTATCAGACAAACTCCATGATATATACCCTATTTCATAGTGGTAAGGAGATGTGTATTCTCAGTAACTCCCCGGTTAAAGGCATCAGCCGTTTTTATTGACTACATCTGAAATACAGGCACTTCCTACTATTCTCTATCCCACCTCCTTCCTCTCAACCTAAAACATGTCCCAAATTGAGAATTCTCAGTCCTAATAGCTTAGGTCAGTGTAAATCAATGGGGATTCGCGGAAATGACATAAAAACGTTAAAAAAATTTGACGGCCTCCGTGGTCGAGGGGTAAGGCTCTTCTTGACTAGCAAATCGTAGGTTGCGGGTTCAAATCCCGGCTTGCACAAGTAAATTTTATTTGATTGATTTGTGTTATTTCACAATTTATGATTTCCATTGGATTTGATTCCATGTGTCCATTGGATTGGAATAATAAACTGTTCAAAAAGTGAAGGCTACTGCCATCTAGCGGCGTATTCTAGATGGATGTTATAAACGTAACAAAAATCTTATATCTGTTGTAATTTCCTAACCATAATGAAGACGGTAAACGGGCGTTTACCGTGTAACGGATAACGGATAACAGAATGGAAATAGGCAGGAAATTGCGTTTAACGGATAACGGATAAGCGGCGCATGAGAAATCCGTTTAAGACACTTGTAATGTCGTCAAACACGGCTTCAACAGAAATATAACTGGTTTAGATCACCGGCAAATACGTTTAAATTGTCACAAAATAATATTATACATAAATACTGACATGCTTACTGCCTTTTGCCTTATCATACTTATAACCGTTCTATAAACACCGGTTTCTTAAGTGAATTCTGCACAAGAGTCCCAACTGCTCCCATACGCCTAAAGCCAGTCAAACTACGGCATCCCTATTTAAGATGATGTATTTAAGTCCACTAGTCCTTGAAAAATTGGAAATCGAAATAGACTTAAAAATACTAGACTTTACAAAACGCTTTTGGAAAGGTTGGAGAAGGTATTTGAAAGTTGTTTTTTAGGTTGATTTCGTAAAGGCCTGTAAAAAATATTAACCCCTTCCTTACGCATTGTTCATCATAATAACAAGAAAATTTAAAATCGATTTCACGCGAACCAAACGACGTGGAGTCTAAGGACGTCCATTCGCCTCTGTAATGGGGCATTAACTGATACAAAATGCACACAATCTTTATGCGGACGGCATAAGGCTTAATTCTCAATTCTAATTTCGTAGAACGCCGAAAAAGCAGCGCGAAATTGCAGCATTTTGTTTGATTTTGTGAAAATCTGGTGGAAGTATTAAAATGCTCTATGATCATTTTCTTAAGAACTTAATTTGCCATGTTATACATTAAAATTTTATCAGAAAAGTAATTCTTTGGTAGAAGATATTTCACTTGAAAGTATTTTTTATGGGCTTGAAGTTTTATTTATATTCAGACTTACAAAAAGGCTTATTAAAAAATTCTCGATTATTTCCAAGGCCAAGATGTGTTCTACTCGCAGTATTTAATTGAAGCATCTATAATATTTCTAAACGATCAAATTTTATGATCTTGTATGGTTTCGCATTAGCTTGTGTCGCTCTCCATAGAGAGAAAAAGAATGACCTTATTTTTAAACGCTCGGGGTCTCAATTTCCTATGATCTTTAGCTATTTGAAAACGTAAAAATAAATGAAATTATTTTGTTCACTATTAGTACCAATCTTAATTTTTATTCCATAACTGCAGAATATGTGATGTGTTTGTTAAAAATTTAAAAGGGGAAAATAACACTTTTTCTGGGTAAAATCAGTATTCTTGTTGAGTTACTTGTATTCATAAATTTGATTTTTTTTTTTTTGTCAGCTATACGCATTTTTTAATAACAAACTAAGGTTCAAAGGTAAAATTATTGAAAAAATAATAATTTTTTTTTAAAGTTTTAGGTTTGTTTTCTGATTTTCGATGCATTCTAGCGGGCTAATAACCATTTAAAAAAAATAATTAAATGCAGTTCTCATTTTCTTTGTAAGACGCAACTTTTGAGACCCCGGGCGTTTCTGAATTCAAAATTTGAAATAATTGACACACCCTATTTCGCATGGCTTCAAGATAAAGGTATTTGTATTGTAAATTAATAAAATAACATAGCAAAATAAAAATGCACAACACGGTGAACTTAAGACATACCTATCGTGTTCTGTATGTGATTTGTCGCTTTGAAAAGTTGTTGGGAAAGCGTGTGAAGTCAGTCACATGTCGCTGTGCGCCTTGCAGTGTGCGGTGTGCGGTGTGCGGTGTGCGGTGTGCGGTGTGCGGTGTCAATCGTCGAGTGTTTATTTTGCTATTGGCGCAATATCTGATTTCATAATAGCCACTTGCAAAGAATCAATACTCTTTCTTGCTGTCTGCTGTCTAATGTCTACCAACTGGCTCACTGTAAGAGCGCCCCATATCCAGTGTTATACATTTCATGAGTATTGCGAAATCTAAGATTTTATTGAAGATCTAAGCTATAATTTGCAAAAAATCTAAACGCACCACCCTAACATAAATACATTTTTCTAACAATTTTAACATTTTATTTTTTACAATAGCTCCACAAAGGAGGTTCTGAAGAAAATAATTCCTCTCAAGACCTATGTCACCTTTGAGGATGCTGTGTGGGCTGTCTTTTTAGGAAAGGAAGGGGAGGAAGTTCTGGGAAGGAACAAGGTTTGAGGGGTAGGAATTTGTAGGTCAGTGTGCCCAGGAGTGACGCATTGATTCTATCCCTCCCACTGTGGTGTAAGGTGATGTTCCGAAAGAGTCTTTAGAGTATTTAGTAGGTATGAATACGTGCTCTTTTATTTATTTGTGTTTTAAATTATAAGTTATAAGCCATTAGAAAAATGTATTGAATCTAATAAGTTAATTATAATTTAATATAATATAATTATTAAAATAATAATCTTGCCCAACCTGCTGAACCTGCTGTGGAAACACAATACAAATAAATCATAAAATTTTACTTAAAAAGGTTTCTTTGAAATATTAATTTGTATACGACATATTTTTATTCCAACATATTTAATCAAATTTATAAATATGATTAAATATAAAATAAAAATGAATAAACCAAATAACGTTAATATTTATTTTTTAAATAATTATCATTAACTTGCAAATATTTGCACGAAAAATTGAATTCTTTAATGGCCTATATTTTAAAATTTACACAAATCAAGAAAATAGCATATATTCGTACTAGATATTTACTTTACATATTTGTTTAAAAAAATGATTTTCCAGTTTAGTTGGGTACTTTAGCCTCAAAACCAAAAATAAATATAGCCTGAAAAGCGCAGCGCAGCCGTCCCTCTCATGCAGTCATTCAAACGTCATCGCCAACTACATAAGGCGTGTTATTGTTAGCGACCCGATTACAAATGTTACAAGACGTGATGTAAACCTTTAAGAGGAAACCCGGTCTCCGAGAAATTTGAACAATAAGTATTTTACCAAACTGTTGCTGTCACTGTTGCGCTTACTCCTCCGAACGCTGAGCGAAAGGGACAACTGCACCTCTGGCTGATAATACCTATCAAAATCGAGGTTTTGTATTCCCCATTTTTCTCTTACAAAACTGGACCAAATTTAAGATTTTTTTACTATTTGTATTACAAGAAACTATTCTATATCTTCTGTATGTTTTATTTTTTATTTTTAAATTTATTGTTCTAGAGGTACGAAACATCTGTTAATGGCGTTCAAACCAGGCATTTTTATCGATTTTTGGAGGGTCCTAACTCCTTTAAGAAGTAACTTATCATAAAAGGCATAACGTACCGACACGCTATTGGTTGATATCTATATTATATTAAAAAAAAACATTTACAGCAGTGTCAAAATCCAGAGAGGAAATTGAGGAATACGCTTTTATGGACAAAACGCCACTCGGTTCCCTCTTAATACTTTGAATTAAGGTGAATACAAAATGGCAAGGCAAAAGACAGCTAAAAAAATATGCCTCCGTTCACGATTTGTAACAAAAAACAGCTTTTTATAATTTTATAAAAGTTATCATTACATTAAATGAAAGCATTTTCACGTATTTTTATTTGTAGTTCGTGGTTTATGATTATTGAAAACGTAACAAATTATATACACAACCAAATAAGTAATGAACCACTATTAATATAAGTAGGTACCCCCGGAAAATAACACAAATTTACGTGTAATACGTGAAACAGTTTCAAAATCATTCCAAACAACAGAAATCGTTACAAAAATAATTTGAATCGTTCGAAACAAAAAAGCTTCGCTCATTGGAAACAATTTGAAAGAAAATGCTTCGTTCTATTTATTTAAACGCGTATCATTATGGAATTACGTACACTGTAATCTGACATTATTAGGGACAAAACGTATCCACCATGACAAGCCTATCAGTGGAATTATTCCATTGGACTCGAATAACAGTAATTTTCCTATCATTATTGCCTCTGGATACGCGAGGTGCCGCGGACACAAATAACAAATAACAAAACAACTCCATGACTGGGCACTTTTCAACGAGGCAGTCGGGAACGCCTGTTTTTCTTTGGTGCAGCCATTCTCAAACTACCGGCAGTTGAGTCGAGTTGAGATTTCTGAATTATAAGTTGAATGGTTCTTCAGTGCGAAAGGGATAAACTGATAAAAGTGAGTTCTGGGCAGGCTGTAGGAAAACCGCAAATTCATTTATGTGGTGAGTTTTGACTAAGAATGGCAAAGTTGCTAGTTTTAGCCGATGCGGATTGGGATAACAATTCAAAAAACTGCTTCATTTATGCATATTGCAAGCCAATTACTGAATACATAAAATTTCGATATTTTCAACATCAGATTGCACGAAACAAAGCTTTTGATAATTACTTCGTCATTAAAGTTGCACTAATTACAGAGGTCTTAACAGATGGTACTGATTGCTACAATTGTGATTTGTACCGAAACAATTCTTTCCTGGAATGAGCATCGCGCACACATGTACCGATGTACCTAGGCAAGAGCATAGCTATATACCATTCACAGAATTCTATAGGGAGGGGTGGAAAATTTAATAGAAAGTTTTTGAGACCTTTACTTACTACAACTTATTATTTACATCACATTGATAAAAATGGATAGTGGAAGTCATTAGCAGGGAAAGACCGGTTAAGTTTAAAAGAAAAGGTTCAAAAGAGGGTTTATAAAAATTTGCTGCTTATTAATTATGTCTGCTTTGTTATTTAAATTTTTCCTAATTTCTAAAATCTCCAAATTATTTTTCTGTGATGCCTTATAACCCGTGTGTAATATTTTTAGTCCATGTTTTTTGTCAAAATTATGATCATTTTTTAATAAATGATTTGCAACCTCAGATCCGCTATTGCCATTTAATGCCATGAGATGTTCTTTAACCCTTACTTAAAAATTTCTATTTGTTCCTCCTATATAAAAGCAATTACAGTCTTTACAATTGAGTTTATAAACGCCCGATTTTTTTTTGTTTTAATGTCGCTATCTTTGTTGTTAGGGATGATTATTTAAAATTTATTATTTGTACAAAATGCTGGTTATAGGTTTAGTACCGGGAATATTTTTACTAATTATTTTTGACATATCGTTATCAATAAATAGAATTCTACGCCATTGATTATTTATTTGTTTAGAAAAACGGTAGATATATAGTTTTAAGAATTTCTGATTATTCTTTTAATTTATTATTTGATCTATTAATTTAATAGAATAGCCATTATAAACTGCTATTTGTTTTATGAGATGTAATTCCAAAGTATAATTAGGAACAGACATAGGAATCATAATTAATCTATTAATCACAGACTAAAAGGCCGCGAGTTTTTGAGAATAAGGATGATTGGATGAAGGATGATTTATTAATAACAATATCGGCGGACCTATCTTTACGTACATCGATATTGTGTTCAATGAATATAGCATTTTAGGGACATGACGACACGTGTGTACTGCGCGACCATTTTGCATATTTTTTTTGTTCCTGCCTTTGATACCAGGGTTCAATTTTCTCAACCAAGTTCTTCATCTTCGCACTACCTACATTTTCCGTTTTTAATGATGGTGGTAGAAGAAATTAAATAATGTCGGTTTATTTTATTAACAAGATACCTTTCTCTAAAAAGTGTTAAGATACCTATGTATTGCAAAATACTTTCCCATTAGTCGTTTAAATTTGGATACAATAAAATTTTAGAAAAGATTACATTGATAAAATGTAAATGCCGCGATCGAACATTTTGGTTCTAACTCGACAAATGAAATATAAAACAATTACGCTAGCTTTACACTCATAAAATTTACGACTTAACGTAAGTTTTTAACAAGTTTTTAGGAGCGTTTACATAAGCATCCTACATGACTTGGTATTTAATACTCACGGAAATGGTTCGAAAGTTCAACTTGTGCAATAGCGACGATAGTGACCATTTACATCGGTAAATTTATTTGATATACGATGGCTTCCTGTCAACAACGATCTGATGCTGTCAAATTTACGCGATTTTGTCAATAAAAATGAAAAAGACCAAATAAAGTGATGAAATAGAATTTGGCTTGAATTAAACCATTTTGCACGATAAAGGCGGCATTTAATCCGAATGACAGCTACCTGACAGCAACCGACTTCGAATACAAACACGTAATGTCATGAACATAAACATTGAGATTAGAAAGCATTGGGCCGATAATCAAATCGAAGGATGCTCATTTTCAGAAAAAAACATTTCCACCTGAATAATAAATGATATCTCTTTGGTTTTTTGAAATAGAAAAGTTTCTTACCACTTAACCTTATCAGATTTTAGGTATAAATAAATATAAATTAGTAAAAATAAATACTAGTTTTATAGGAAGAAAAAAATCCGTGGAAAACAACCGTCTTTTAATTTTTGACATCTCGTAACGGCGCATTTTGGTACCATTTCTTACAAGTCTCTCTCAAACTGATTTGATAAGCTATGAGAAAACTGGAAGTTCGCGCGGTCGCGATTAGATCTGTCAAAAAACTCGCGAAAGTCCAATTTCTGTAACTTGCTATAAATTACGTTAAGTGCCTTTTGGTGTCGTTTACATTGGTAATTTGGTCAGAAATCGCTTACGATTTTAAAGGCAGCCTTACAATGAAATTTTTTTTTACTCTTTTTTACGTGAAAGTTTGGGAAACGCTCTGACAACTTAACAATACAAAAAAATTGCTTTGATCACTTAATTCGATTAATTGTATAATTTGATGGCAGCAAATTATAGGTGGGGCTTGTTACCTGTGGAATGGCTATTGGGGGGGGGGGGGGGGTTATTCTGTAGGGGTGGGGGGGGGGGTGTTAACTAAACAAAGAGGGGGTGGAAATAACTTCCATTGTCAACTACGAACATATCATTAAATAATATGCCGATAAACTTGTTGTGTCTTTAATGGCTGGCTTGTATTCCTAAAACAACAAACTTATAAGTTCTTTCTAGCCACTTTAGGTACCTAAGTACCTTCTAGGCACTGTCCGTCGCAATATTTTCACTATATAATAAATAACGCAAACGTGCATCAGAAATTTTAAGATAAAATGATTTTTTTACAGCACGACAGAAAAAAACTTTTTTTTCATTAGCTCAACACGGAAGGCCCGGAGGAAAATATTTCCCCTGAGAGCCTATGTCATCTTTGGGGGTACTGTGTGGAGGGTCTTTTTAGGAAAGGAAGGAGAGGAAGTTCTGGGAAGGAAAAAGGGTATGAGGGGTGTATAGGAATCTGGGGGCCAGGTTGTCGAGGAGAGACACGGACATATTTTTTATTTATTTTTATTTATTTATCTATATAAGGTATGTTTATATTACATTATTCGATGCCTGTCTCACTAGGGTATACCTGTGTTGAGACAGGCGTAGAGGTACATAAATGAGTATAAATATATAATTATAACATAAGAATATTTAAGGTAAGATACATACTGATTTATACAATTCAAACAGAAAGATGATTTCAATTGAGGGTTAATACCATAAAGAGAGCATTATATAGGTGAAGGAAGAGATGAAAAAAGTAGTAAATCCTGTCGAATCTATATAGGGAGTTATAATTTGGGAGGCGGGAATGGTTACCGCCGCCCCGGGAACCTTTATTGGATAACCAACACCTCTGCCATAGGTCACCCCAAGTGGTTCGCTACGTTTGGTGATTTATCAGGGGTGCCCGGATTCATGGGACGAGGTGTGTTTAGGTCTGATGACCAGAACACACTGAACCCCAGATTCCTACCCACCCCTTAAACCCTTTTCCTTCCCAGAACCCTCCTCTCCTTCCTTTCCCTAAAAAACCCTCCACACAGCATCCCCAAAGATGACACAGGGAAATTATTTTCCTCAGGGCCTCCTGTGTGGAACTCATGTAAAACAAAAAAAATAAAATATTATACATATAGGATTTTACTATTTTAAGTTCTTTAATAAGGGTAAGGACATACGTGAGATGGTAATTCTGTCTATTTGTAATCTATTTATTATGAATCCATCCCTCCCACTGCGGTGCAAAGCGATGTTTCGAGATAATATGTCTGCCATGCGTTAGAGGACACATCCGCTGCCAAGATCCGGAGAAACCTGACCCATATTAACCCGGGTACCTCTGCTAAGTCACCAAACGTAGCGAACCACTTGGGGTGCAGTGACCAAGTATTTTATAATATTATTAAATTTGGAATCAGTTATTCCAGGTATATCGGTGGTAACAGTAAAATGTAGTGATGCCAAGAAGGGAAGGCAATTATTATTAAGGCTGTGTTATTTTGGGACCCCCGAGTCCCCGAAGCACAGCTGACCCTAAGAGGTCTCAGGAAACCCTAATTGGGTCCAACTTCAAGTCTTTCCATATTATTATTCCAATTACAGACTGAATATCGTGTTTATTTAGCATTGGTACGTTTTTCGAAACGGTAGCAGCAGGAGTATTTTTTTATGTGAATTTTTATATATGAATTTGAAGAGTTCCAACTAGCCAGAGCCAGTTAAGCCGCGTCATACCCCATTCCTACCGATTTATTACATGTTTTCCTTAAGTTTTGAAACTCTTAAAAATATATGTTATTCTTAAAGATAATATCTATACATTCCCTACGCCCGCGCCGAAACGGCAATTATATGAAATTCCCTCGATAGAAAAAAATCGCAAAGTATGCTCCGAAAAATATTATACCTAAATACGTTCGTTCAGTTATTTTACAAGTTACGGGTATAATGTATGAAACAAATCACAGTGTTTCTTTAAATGCTATTTTAGACAATCCCCACGAGATTTTTGCTCTATTAAACCAGGCTTGTTTCATTAAACATTTTCACAATTTTTGTTTAAATATTATCGTTTTTAATATTAGCGCGCTGTCTCTCGTATTTACATACCTAATATCTGTCCATTTTCTTCTTATGGGGTCCGTAAATATTTGTGTACGTTATGAAGCTGACAGGAGTAAAAAGGGGAAGGAGATTGGGAAGAGCAAGGTTGGGAAATATCTTGTCATTCCCAACTAAAGCTATTTCAAGAAACTTCTCCAATATCAAGTTGGGATTACGGAAAATGATTTTTTTGCGCCTTCGTTGATTTACTTAATACAAGAACAATTCCTAGGTATTGTGTGTATATTTTTAACGCAGAAAAGTAATGGGGAGATTTTTTTCGACCAGTTTCGTCGACCAGGGTAGTCTTATAATATGGATTCATAATGGAAAAAACAGGACGTGTTGAATTTTCGTACCGATTTTCGACAGTTCGAAGCACGCGGACTTTATTTGCCAAGTGTCGTATCATTATTTTATGTATCTACATTGTGCGGAAATTTTGTATTTTTATTTTATATTTAAAATATTTAAAAAAAATACTATATTATGTGTTTACGACAAATTGCGATTGTGTATTACTGTTCGTTATTTACGTATATCTTTTATGGTTTTTGACGGCAATGGCGAAGGAAGATTATAGGTTAGGTTCAATGTATTTATATAGGATTGAGTGTCTACCGCCCTAAAACCTTACTTCTTTTCTACTGGCAACTATCTGTATGAAATCGTAAATAATGAATTAATGATCATTTTTTTATATAAGGATTTTTCGTACGGGTCCCGATTTAGTTTCCACGTCGGAATCGGCATGAAAGAAAGCATCGTGTAGAAATCCCATCAGACTCTTGATGACAGAATGTTTTGAAGCCTCGCTTTGATCACAGGTATTTTTTCAAAAATACCCCAAAATAGCTACTGTTTTCATATCGTCTGGCTAAATAGAAAGCAGTAAAAATATGATTCCAGGGCAGAGTTACATCTCCAGGATTCAAATAATTTAAAGCTGTTAATACATGCTAAAATGTTATGTGTGGTCGGCCTTGCTCTATGAATGTGAAACATGGACCTAGAAAGTAAACACCATGAACAGGTTAGAGGCTTTTGAAATGTAGCTTCACCGGAGAATGCTCAAGGTCCCATAGACCGACATGATCACCAACACAGAAATTCTCAGGCGGGCTAGAGCAGATAGAGAACTGCTTACATTAATAAAAATCAGGAAAATTTTATATCTGGGTCATATACTTCGAGGGGAGAAGTATCACTTGCTCCATTTAATATTGAAAGGCAAGATAGAGGGTCGCCGAGGGCCTGGTAGGAGACAAATGTCATTAGAAGTGTGGAGGAGCTATTCCGGGCAGCGCAAGACAGAGAGACATTCTCAAAAGTTATCGCCAACGTCGGGGGACCTGATACGGCACACAAAGAAGAAGAAGAATACAGATCCAATCTTCAGCTAACTACACACAGTGTACGGACAACACAGCAACGTTTGCACATAGATACCACGTTTCCAGGCTAACGTGCATACTCTTGTCCTACGCAAGCAACGTGAAATTGAATCGTAGTGTCGTGATATTCAATGGATTTTGAGTTACATGTCACTTCGTAATTAAATCTATTAGTTGTTCATCTCCCATTTTAAGAACAAAACGAGCAATAAATGTTAATAAACGCCAAACGTCAGAACAAATAACCTTAAGCGTTGGTAGACCTTTCAAAGGCCTACTCAACTCGTTGGTTCACCAATGCCATATTTCTTTCATACACACGTTCCACGCCGATCTGGACATGCAGACCTGCGTTGCGTGTGGAATGTTTTTCATAGAAAATGTACGGATTGTAAGTTGTCCAGATCATCATTGCACAATTACCGATTACTTTTTTTTTTACTACCAAAACATTTTATTCATTCATTGCACAGTTCCCAATTGCACAATTCATTCATTGTACAACTTACAATCCATCCATTTTCTTTGAAAAATATATGAATGAAATATGGCGGTGGTGAAAATTCTCCCTACGAGTAGTTTTTTACATACTTATGATGTTATGTTTGCTTTTTTGTTTTATGTTTAGTGACTTTTAATGCTATTTATAGATTTTATTTTGACATTTATTGTTAATTATTGATATTTTTATTGAGGAAATATTATCAAATATTATTCATCACCATGATCATCAAAACGTTTATTATTTCGTACATTCATTTTTACCACTGCGATATACTGTATGTATTGTTGGTAAGTATAATATAGAAAATGTGAGACGATGTATGAATGTGAGTGAGGCAAAGAGTGTGTGCCAAGACCGAGTTGTTTGGCGGTCCGTCCTCTCTGCCTACCCCTGCGGGAAACGGCGTGATGGTTAGTTAGTTAGTTAGTTAGTCAGTTAATGGCGGGGTGAGATGATGGGCAGTTACTCGGCTGAGTGACCACTGATAAATGCGGATGATTTTTTTTAATTTGAAGAAAAAAAACTGAAAAAAACAACGTCATCGAAAAATCGCCGGAGGCCAAAATTTTATTTACATTTTTTTTCTCCAAATAATATCAGTAATCACTGGTTAAAGTAAGTCAAGTACGTCCCTCAACACCCCGGACACACCTTTACATATGAATTGGAGGTTTTTAAAAATGACAATATTTTGTGATTGTCATCATGAGAAACATATGCCAAAGACAAGACAAGACCGTGGGAATCTGAGATTCTCCCTTATAACAAATAATATTGTAAGATCCCGTTGACAGGATCTCAAGAAGGGGGCGCCCGGCACCAGCGGATGGTGAATCACACCAGATACCTATTCAGAAACACTTGTTCAAACGCAATAAGAATTCTGAGTATTTTGAAATATCCTCACACTTCTAAGACAAGGCAAGAGCTGCGAATAGAGGGTACAATTGTCGAAGATACAGCAACGACGATGACACTATTTAATTATACTGACATTGGTGAGTAATTCAAGTACTCTCAGTTTGTTCTGAAAAGACCAATGCTAAGAATAGAGATGTTGGTTGTGCCGTAATAATAATAATAATAATATTTGAATGGTTTACATAGCGCCGTTTTTGTGAAAAATCACCTCAAGGGCGCTGTACAAACTTATAATATATTTCAAAAATCTAGAAAAACTACAAACTAGAACAAACAATAAAAAACAACGTATGGCTAAAAATTGCATCCACCGGTTCATTGATCACTGATATGAAAATATATGCATAATGAACGCGATGCTGCCTAAAAATGTTTTCAGGACCTTACTTACCTGGGAGGTCGCTTAAGATTAACACTGTTTATTGTCTATTTAAAGAAACTCAGATAGAGTTCGCACGCAAAGGACATAATTGTGAACACATGTTATTTAATCCTGAAATATATTTTAATATTGATATATGATGTATTCTTTAATGAGTGTATTTTGGAAAGCAAAAGCAAATTTTTTTAGTGGGCGGTACAGTAGTACAAGGATTTGGTCTTCATAAATGTGATTCGTTAAGAGACGGATTGATGTGTAATGATCCGTGTTTAACGATCAGATCTAAATAGCCAAAGATGTCATTATTCAGGCAGATGAAACTTTTATGCATAAATACAATAAAAATGTTACAAAAGCTGTTGGTAACAGGTATAATAAGTTGATATCATTCTCGCCTATCCCATCTTCCACAATCCAGTTAAGATGAAGCCATGCGAAGTAATGCAAAAGCATACAAAATCATGAGTTTTATTTTGAAAATTTGATCGCTTAGAAATATTACAGATGCTTCAATTAAATCTCCTACTAATGAACCCCTTTTCGGATAAAGTTTTATTCTATGATGTGGAAAATTAAGTTCTTTAGAAAATGATCGGAAAGATAAATAATAAAACAAAACATTTGCTATTTTTTTCGACATTAATCAACTTGGGCGGCTTTTAACGAATTTTGAATTGAGAATTAAACCTTATTCAGTCCGACATTGACTACCTATGCGCATTTTCTATCAATTAATGCCCCATTACGGTGGCGAACGAACGTTCCTTGGTTTCGTGAAATCGATTTTAAAATTCCTTGTTATTATAATAAGCAATGAATAAGAAAGAAGTTAAAGTTTTTAATAGGCCAAATCAACTAGTAAAAAACAACTCTCAAATACCTTCTCTAACCTTTCCAATGCTCAAGTATTTTTATATCCCTGCCAAAAAGAGGCGGTGATTCCGATTTTGATGACTACTAGATCACCTTAAGATTTGTTAATTAGGATTAAGATGAAGCCATACTAAATAATGCAAAATCATACAAAATCATATGTTTTTGTTTTGAAAATTGGATCGCTTAGAAGTATTATAAAGTATTATACTTGGCCCTTAAAAATGTCGGTCAGTTTTTTTATAAGTCTTTTAATAAGCCTATAAAACATAAAATATAAGCTCTTTAAAAAGCAATTTCAAGTCCAAAATCTCCTATTTATAAACCTCTCTTCGGATATGGTTTTATTGTGTAATGTGGCAAACTCAGTTGTTTTTATAATAATCGTAAAAAATTGATATTTACTCCCGAAGTTCACAAAATATACATTATCGCGTTGTTATTTTACAATACGGACGGCAGTAGATGAATTTGGATTTTCAAAGTGAACTCTATGCCGTCCACCGAAGGGCTACATAACTTGTCACGACCATTTTTTTAGCAGTTCGCCCCCTGACGGAGCGGGGAACGGACGTTAGGCTCCGCGTCGCTTTGTTCCGTGAAATTAATTTTTAATTTCCGTTTTTTTACAATAAACAATTCTTAAAAAAGGAGTTAATGTTTTTTACAGGCCTTTGGGAAATCGACCTGTAAAAAAAAATTTCAAATACCTTTTCCAACCTTTCCAAAAGCTTTTTCTCAAGGTTCTTTTTTCTTTAAAGAGCGTGAATTCCGATTTCGATTTTTTCCTGGACTATTGGAATGCCTTAATATGAAATATCTATACCAGACATACTTACATAGAATATGCAGTGGTAAATTTGGTTTAGGAAAAATACCGCGTACCTACCTACACAAAGTATAACTAAATGTTTCTGAAGGGGTGTGCAAAGAGGGTGTACCCCAGAAAAAAAAGTATAAAACATGCATGCATCAAATGCATCAAGGATAAAACTAATTGTCTGTAAACTGTATATACCATCGTATAATAAAATCGACAGTGTAAATAAATTCATTTGAAATCCATATCAGCTTACTATAATAAAGGTATTTTTTAAGTCGATTTAAGGCTTCCTTTTCAGGGGGCCAACTGCCGGGGAAACAACTATATATATATACCTATGTTGTGTTATATAACAAAAATATCCCCTACGATAAAAAAGTGACCATTAGATTCTTAGTGACCAACTCGACGAACCTCCATAGCTTTTTCATCTATGCCAGAATTCCGGGAATAAGGCAGGGCTGTGGGTTGTGAAGGTATGGACGATAAAAAAATATTAAAAAAGAATAAAACCTTTATCTTTTATTCGAGGAAAAAGAATGTAAATGGTTCGGACACTTGAGATAACAGTGTGAGGTGGCGTCAGGGCGCGTATTTACTTATCGAATGATTGTTGAGAAAATTTACTGAGAAATTAAATATATATTGCTGCCCGAACCGTATCTCATATAATATTTCTCTGCATAACTTCAAAAAACATAATTTAACTTTCTTATTTAAAATACTAACCTCTTAATTAGACTGTTCCGAACTATTAAAACTAATAAACCTACACATACCCACAAGAACAACACGACACAATTCTATATTCTACTGCAGTGTGCATAAGCGCAATTACACTGCTTATTTTCCGATTCGGCGGTTTCAGGCTATGGGAAACAAATACGTTGGTGATATTGACATGTTTAACGTTAATTTTGTGGATCGTATTAAAAATATGTATATTCCAACCGTATTCTTAAACCTTCGAGCATGTGCTTATCTATTGTAATTTATTTCTCATATTAAACTATATAAAGACTATCTATATTTATATAAAACTACCTTGACTATTTGTGTAAAAGCCTTCTGGGCGTAAAATAAAATAAATAAATAAGTAACAGCAAACAGCGCGAAACGCCGATTCGTTCCTTTCATATAATTCGTGGTTCTCAAATGTACATGCAGCATTACGATTTAAAACATTGATCATTCTTTTTCTTGCCCCCCTTTTGGCAAAAAAAATACACTTTGCAAAGTGTAAGGGTGGGTTTCTTCATTTAGCATTCTCGGTAAATGAAGAAACCCACCATAAGTGTGTCAACCTTCAACCAAATTTTTTCACACTACCAAAAACTTTACTTTACCCTTTTTTCCTTTATTTTTCCCTATTTTTGCTTTTGATATAGACATACAATGAAATGACATGAGTAATGGGAACCCAGTAGGGCGATATAATTATATAAATTTTATTTTTTTACCTAAAAAGAAACAAAACAACCTTGGGCATATAAAGCATATACAGCAAGCTTATAATTAAATTTTGTCTAAACAGTTTGTACAAAAAGTGTATACGGTATTCAGTTTGTGAAAAACATAAAGTGATATAAATTAAATAGATAACGTTTCAACATCAATCTGTATGTTAAGCCATAATTGAAATTCTTTTAAGTATTGAGTTAATTTACATAATTATCACTTCAATTTTTTTCGGTAAAAGATTAAAAGTACGAGGTCCAATAAAACTGCTGTGTGTTTGCATTTGTTTGGTATTCGCTAATATTGATTATGTTTTTAATTTTTTCGAATATGTTTTTGTTTTTAAAGATATGTTTCATATTTTGCAATATAAATAGTTTACGGAGACTGAATAGTTTAGATTCTTTGTATAATACGTAATATTACATAACTTTCAGAATATAATTTTGAGTTATTTGTAAAGGTTTTACAAATGCACCAAGCGTACTACACCATCCTATTATACCGTACATGACTGAAGATTGCACCAGAGAGAAATAAATCGTTTTCAATTTGTCAATATTCTTAAGTGCCCGCAACCCGGATTTGTACCGATTTATTACATATTTCCCTTAAACACGGTAAGTTTTAAAGCTCTTAAAATAATATATGTTATTCTTGAAGATAATATCTAGACTTTGCCCGCGCCGAAACGCAAATTATATAAAATTCCATCGATAGAAAAAAATCGCAAAGTATGCTCCAAAAATTATTATGAACACGTTTGTTTCAGTTATTTTACAAGTTATATGTATGAAAAAATTTACAGCGTTTCTTTAAATGCTGTTTAAGATAATGCCCGCGAGATTTTTGCTCTATTTTAAAAGAGTCGTGTTTTATTAAACATTTTCGCAATTTACGCATCGATTTTGTCGATGTAAATATTAGCGCTCTCCTCTAACATTCGTAATTTCGTATCTCTCCATCTTCTTCTTTTCGGGCCCGGTTGCAGAGCCTTAAGTCGTAAGATAATATGATACACAACTTGGATAATATGATTTCGAGTTACTTGTAAAGGTTTTATAAGGTTGATGGGTAAGTTTTAGAAACTAACATAATGCGATTAGAATATACTGTTTTGCAGCTGATCAATGATATTTCAAACGGTCATTTTGTAATCAGCCAATCTACAAATAAATTAACGATCAAATAAAAAAGGAAAAATTAAAAGTTTTGTTAGGTGGGTACTCTTTGACAACCGGACGAACAAATAATAACTCAACTTGCTCATTTGACCACCGAATACAATGGACGATGACTTTCAAAACTAACACAAAATAGGGGCTCTTTTTTCACTCGTCTCGAACCTCCCCAAGTTAGGTACCTATTTAACTCGCTAACAAGCAAGCAAGATAGTTATTAAGTTGTCCAGTTAACGTGGCAATTACCGTCGAGAGGTCCGCTCCATATATAAGTTCCTACCCGAGTTATTTTTCCCTATTTTCCCGCTAAATGTGTTTCACGCTTGCAACACCGAGCATTGTGCGCGCGCCTCCGGATGCGCTTGACACCTGTCATCCGCCGGAACAGCGGCCATTGTGCTCTTTGAAATACAAATTTTAATTTCTGCATTCTGCGAACACTCTGTCTATCCTCTTCTGTCTCTAGCTGGTATCTGCTACAAGTTTTTAGTTTTTTTTTCCTTTGAAAGGAGGTGGTTCAAAAAATAATAATTGAAAGCGCCGGGATTGAGCGTAGTTTTAAACGTGGGCGCTAGATGTCTCTGGAGTGGAAAGGTGTTTGAAAAAGGAACGCAAATCAAACTGAACACAGGCACTGATTGAAAAAGCGAACGAAGCTATTTTTTTTCTTTCATCACTAATAGATAGGCATGCTTTATTTCTTGTGTGAAAATAGTGTAAAATAGATTAGAAAATTAAATATTTCCATAAATATCCATATTAAGCTGCATAAATCAGGTAATAATTACCTAACTATAATACCTGATGATAAATTAATATCTTGTTCCATTCGTTTCTTTAGTTTTTTGGGAAAACCAAAGTAATTTATTCACTTTACTTTTTGGGCAAATTCGTGTAAGCTTTCCAATGTCCAAAATTTGTTCCAATTTATTTTTTAACTCTTCGCCGAAAAAAAAGGATTTTTTTTTTCAGATTGATAAAATAGGTTTTTTGTATACCTAGTTTATGTGATGTAGGTTCACCAGTTTCCCACTTATACTACGAATTTGCGAACACCGGGTATACCTAATTAATCACGGTCGAATTTAGTTATCATAATTTAATGTTTTATGCTAGTTTCAGCAATATCTACTATTTAAGGCAATAAACAAAAGAAACACATTTCATATTTTGATAGTAAAAATGTAATATTTCAAAGTTTTATAACTCATGGTCACCCCAAGTGGTTCGCTACGTTTGGTGATTTAGCAGGGGTGCCCGGGTTCATGGGGTGAGGTTTGTCTAGGTATTGGAGGCGGATGACCAGGACACACTGAACCCCAGATTCCTACCCACCCCTTAAACCCTTTTCCTTCCCAGAACTCTCCTCTCCTTCCTTTCCCCCAAAACCCTTCCACACAGCATCCCCAAAGATGACATAGGCCCTGAGGGAAATTATTTTCCTCAGGGCCTCCTGTGTGGAGCTCATGTAAAAAAAAAAAATGGTAGACATGATGTTGTAAGATAAACAGAGAAGTGGCGGTCCGTGAGTAGTCGGTGAGCTGAAGCGCTAAGATTGAAAAACATGACGTTCAAAATTCCAACTTTTTGGATGCAGATCTTCATACAACAAGTTGAAAAAAAAAAATTAAATTAATTTTCAGCTACAACAATGAAGATCTTCGGGATTCTTTCAGTCAAGGGATATGCCGCATTCACGTACCTACTGAAAGATATTCATATAAAAAGTTGAAATTTAAATTTAAAAAAAAAAATCATTTTCAGCTACAACAACATCAGTTATGTCGTATTTTTTATTTCTCTAGCTCACTTAAAACTCACGGACTGCTACTGAAACATAGTGAAACATAATCTAGACATTTTAGATAGAAAGTATTGTGCAAGTTTCAAGACCCCAGGGCTTACCTTTCGTGATTTTTTTTTTAGTATGGACAAAGACAATTTTTATTTTTTTAATCGTTGAAGATATATTAGCGACCCTCAAAAGAAAATTTTAAACAGAAAAATTTCGGTCGCGTCTATGAATTGAACCCAGGATCTTAGCGTTGCTGGCGCTCTGCTAATTCGACGTTTTTTGTTTATTTTAGACGTTGGAAATAAGGTTGTAGGAAATATGTGTAGTTTAAAAAGAGCATCCACGCTTTACAAATACCTACACAGTATAATCGATACCCGGGTAGAAGGAGAGTAGAAGTTCAGAAGAAGTTTGGAAGAAGAAGGCCTAAGAAGGAAGAAGAGTAAGAAGTGCTGTAGTGCAGTGGAGTCCACTCGAAGTATCAGGAGAGCAGCATTCAGAGAGGGTAGGGGAAAAACGACCCGGGGCAACCCTCAGCTGAAGAGCCAATGGGGCAAGATTGCACTTTGTACACATAGTTATTCAGATCACTGGAGAGATAAACTGATAGAAGTATATTTTGGGCGTGTCAATATGCCTGAAGTAAGCACAATAATTTTCCCTCACTTCTTTTTTTATGTGAATACCTCACAATTGTACTATTTCTGTTGTTTCAAGTTTCATTTTCTTCTCTGTATTCTTCGTGTTCTTTTTATCGTGATTGCATTTTTTTCTTTCTTTTTCTTCGGTTTCTGTTCTAATATTTTATTTTTCGTGAGTTTTTTTATGTGAATACCTCTTTATAAGAGTCCCAGCTGCTCCCAGTGAGATTATGGCATCTCCAATTGGGGAATGTTGTAAGGCTGGTAGTAGGAAGGAGATGGCGAAGAGAACGAAGGGGAAGTACCTGGATATTCAGATCTGGTCACAAATCATGGCTACAACCATGTAAAGCAACGTTTCAATTCTGAATGGTGGTCTTACATCAGAGCGATTCTGAGTGTCTTCCACTCTGGAACGTCCCGCAAATATGCTCGAAATTATTTTTAATGAATTGATTGTGAAATAACACAAATTTATATGCCCACGCCGGGATTCGATCCCGCGACCTTCGGATTGCGATTCAAGAGCATTACACCTCGTCCACGGAGGCCGTTTGTCACTTCTGGTTAAGTTGGTCAAACATTTTCAAATGTCCAATTAATAGGACTTTCTGGGACCTAGAAGTCGAAAGAATAATGTTTTGTGACGCTTTGGTGTTAGCCAAGTAGTATTATTGTTAACATAAACCACTATTCCGATGACGATGCATTGCGCGGACATCTTGGACGCTTCGACCTCCTATCTCCTGTCATATTGAATCATACTCGTAATTGTATAGTTAAATCAGTAGTTCTAGAACAGTACACGGACCTCCCGTCCAAAAACCGTCCCGTCTCTTGTAATAAAGATTTCTAAGTAGATACTGAAATAACTATCTACATATTTATTATTTCAAATAAAAAATTATTAAATTTGTACAAAGAAATGTTAACATCTCAATGACAACTCTTTTTAAAAATTTTCTTCAGGCCGCTAATTTCCTTATTTATGCACCAGATTTAAATGTCCGGGTTTAATTTTCCCCACAGGAAAAACTAAACCCTTTCACACACTTCCCAAATGATCATCTGGTCAATCCACGTTATGCAATTGCACTATATAAGTATTATAATTACAAAACAATACAAGAACAACATGTCAACCTACCAGAGACCAGATGGGAAAATAATTCACCGACTCCAGATATTTTCATATCAGAGGGTTCGGCTCTGTGGAATTCCTAATTGAACCTATAAATCCTACTGATCCCTCAATATAAATATTTAAAAAATCTTTTGTAATCCTACATGTATTTAAAATTACCGATTTTTGCATTTTTTTATCAAGTTTATTTTGTAGAACTCCATTTCAATTTTTATTTCTTTTATATATTGGATAATATTATTATTTAATCTATAAAAACAGTTTATTATAAACAAGTTCTACTATTTAATTATTATTACACATGACAACTGTTTCGCCCTCTGAAAGTAATATCAAACTGCGGTTACACCACTTGCAGACGATCATTTCTAGTTAGGTACTTATGATGAAAAAAAATATTAATGGTTATTATCCGTTTAAGCTTTTCGCAATTACTGCTTTGTTTATATTTGACTGAAGGTCGTTAGTTTGAACGTTATACACTTAATTATGCTATAAAATAAAACCTTTCATTTATTAAATAATTAGGTAGGTTCCTACGAAAATATTGATTAAGTAATCCGATTTGGCAGCCATTTTGTAGGAACCACGATCATGCGAACTCCTGCGAAGCCACCATCTTGAACCGGAACCGGATCGTGACAAAAAATTTTACGGATAATAATATGCGAAATGGTCAAGTTTAATTTTCTTACGCTCAGCCAATAAATAGTCCGCGTATAGCCGAGAATCAACTACTGAAGTGCCATGTGCCATGTAGGTACAATATGTCATGTATTATTTACGGTGTTTTACGTTATTGGTTATTACGATGTGTGCCCTTCTTTTAAAATATTTATGAATTAATAGCAATTTAACTGTAGGCAGCATTGTGTAATGATAATCGCCTCAATACATCAATCAAAAATTCCATATTATCATATATATTATATGATAACGATTTAACAACAATAAAATATGGTTATTAATAATTCATATTACTTGAAAGGTATTCCCCGAATAATATTGAAGTAAGCTACAAACCCGAGGTAATTAAGCCTACTGGGAATAACCAAAATAATTAGAAATTCGATAGTCGAAGACGACTTAGTAACAAATATAATAAAACCCATATAATTGAATAAAATCCTTGTACACCACCCATATGTAATGTAGAGTATGAATCGTAGGTTAAGAATAATTTGTACCAGTCTGAAGATGGCTTTAACATGCTGAAACCGGTTACGGTAAAATAAATTAAAGTGAAAATAAGTTTCATATTTATTTTATTATAACACTAACTGACTCGGCAACGCATTGCTGCGGCTTACTAAACACAGCGCCATCTACTGGATTATCCAACCTTTTAACTCACACCGCCATCTGTTAATTTGCGTACAAATCAAATCCACACCTCCCGCTTGCCAGCCCGCTCGTCCACCACATGCAGACATTCTCCTTTAATTACATATTTCAACCAATTTACACAAAATCTTGACAAATTATATACCTAAACCTTCCTCTCGCATCACTCTATCTCTTGGTGAAAACCGCATGAAAATCCGTTCAGTAGTTTTTGAGTTTATCGGGAACAGACAGACAGACGCGGCGGAGGACTTTAATTTATAATATGTAGAGATAGTACGACATTCATTATGTTTCTGTTTGTTGGTAGGTACAAGAAGATAGAAACATTAAAAAGCACATCACCAGACTCCATTTAAATAAATGTGTATCTGAAAAGGCGGGTATTTCGGTGGGTGGGCCTGAGGCGTTACTCCCCCTGCCCCCCGCGCTCCATCCGTCCGAGCCGCCATTGTGTTGGAAGGTGAGAGGAAGGTTTGCCAGTCGAGGGCCCTGAATTATCCTCTCGGTGTTGCCATATTTACCCTTCTCGGCGTCCGTGGAGGGGGCAATTCCGCCGAGACACTCCGGCAACACTCGATGGTGTTTAGCATAGCTTAAGAAAAAAAAATCTTGAGTGAACTCGCATTACGTGGACCTCCGAAATATTGAATCGTTTTGTAATACGCCAAATATAATCCGCAGCATTGGACCCTCTTATAATTACCGTGAAGATTCACGGTAACGGTACCGTGACGTTAAAAAAGGCAATAACCAAACATTCCATATCGCTATAATGCTGCAGCTCTTTCATACACATTAAATAATGGTGAGACACATAATACGTGTGACTGTTTCTTCCAAAGTACTACTTTTTTGCGACGGGAATTGTATTTCATTTTTTTCATGCATTTAAGGAAGATGTATGAAAATGTTTGTACGTATTCTTTGGGGGTGCAGACATACGTTCACCGTTTGTATCATTTTCAACTGTTGTTATTTAGTGTCTAAGAAATAGCGGTGTTCAAAAACAAAAGCAAAACCATCAGCTATTAACCACAGCCTCACATAATACCCCATTGTAGGCCCCCTGGTTCCAGAAGGTTGTGAGCAGTTGGGACTCTTGTATATGACACACATAAGTAAAATAATAAAGTAAGGGTATCAAGATGCATTTTCGATTTTTTATGATTTATTTCTTAAAAAAATGCAGACGTAGGTCGCTAGTAGGCTATTAAATTAAACACAAAAAATAAGGGTTAATATTATTCTTGCAGACAGTTATAGGCCTATGTCAACACTGTGTTCATATTATTTGTATAACTGATTGGCATTTAAGGTGTTACGAAGAATAGATCGTTTGCCCTCATATTGTGTAGGAGGCCAAAGCTAACATCTTCACCACTGAATCGAAAATCTCTAGACGTTTGATCTAAGTATACCAATTTGAATAAAGACTCTAGGCCTTAGTCAAAGTTCTGAAATTCTCAACTCCGAGCTGTTAGACTGTGCGTATCATTTGAGGCCTTGTGAAGCAAAAAAACTATCATGGAATGTACTGTCATACGCGTAACATTGAATTGGTGCACCCCTCAAAGGGTCACCGATGTGCAACAAAAATAAAGTCGGCGTCAAACCCGATCCCTCGAGGACACCGAATCCATAGAATTTGAGAAAGAGGTGAAACCATCAGCAACCTTAAATCGACCTATCCCTCAAAAAGTCGACAATTCACGTATAAGTAAGTTAGTAAAAAGACCCACACAGCATCTCCAAAGATGACATAGGCCCTGTGAGGGAAGTTATTTTCCTCAGGGCCTACTGTGTGGAGTTAATGTTAAAAAAGGTTGACAATTGGAATCAAACCTGGTCAAAGGTCTTCGAATTATCTAGTGCAATTCTTTGGGTCTCACCGTAACGTTCTAGGCACCGCCCCCAAACATGCGTTACATAAGATCACCTTCCGCTGAATCAGATCAATGAAATTGATAACCTGCTAAAAAAATAGGTATTTGAACATGTTCAATAAATTTCAGCAGGAGTGAGGAAAAATTTGTATACGCCCACATCACACTTCTATCGATTTCACACATCTACACGTCCGAAGTATTTTATTTCGATGAAGGAATTGTCATTTTGTTGATGGAAAAAATATATATTGACATAAAATGTTAACTATCTGGTGGGTGTATTGACATAGGTAAAACAATATTTTTTTGGTCATCATTAGGTATCGAAATAGGCCTCATTGAATGGTTAAGTTATAAAAGCTTGGACGATTAATTAAACTAGTATTATTTATTGATAATTTCTATTGTGTCAATAATTCTTTGAACTTACTGGGAAATAGAGTTATTCTCTTATATTTATCATGTGTCAAAAACATTGACGTATGACGGTATACTTGGTCGACGGTCAGAAACAAACAGTTTGACAAAGTTAGCTTCGAATCGGTGATGTTGCCGCCATAGATCATTTTTTAAATTTATTTAAATTATTTTATACAGATTAATTATCTATTTACAATAAAAGATTTCTTATTTTAAAATTCCTAACATTTGAGAAGATACGTATACATATTTTAAAATGTATACGTATCTTACATGGTTATTACTTAAAATTACTTGATTATTACTTAAAGAGTGATGAAATATTCCCATCTCCTGGTTTAGAAATTTCATTGAAGAACCATTCTTGTCATGCTATTCTTTGGTAGAAGATCTGTTCTGCCATGTGGCATCTTGAACACGTTGTTGTGGTGACCATGGCTGAAGTTTTCAGTTACGTATTGGTATTGGGGATGCTAGTTTAATGTGACTACGGTGCTCCAGACTGTCCGGAGTCAGTGGGACTATGGCATCTTAATTGGAGTGTCTTCTGAGATTCAAGAGAGTAGGAAAGGGAAGAAACGAGGATGTCGAAAGTGGAAAGAGGAAGGTGGGTATACTATAAGGAAGGAGAATACATTATTGAAATTTTAGTGGTGACGTCACTGTTCGACGTGTCGTGAAGTCATTGTACGGGGATGTAAATCACCGATGTAGATCACCGTAAAGTCATTGTACGGGGATGTATGATATGACACAAGCGACCATATTAATTTATTCGTTTATTTACATACTGTTTGTAGAGATTTAGTTGTTGTGTTTATTGAAACATTATTTAGGCCTAAATAATGTTTCAAAAATAAAGGTATCTCTTATAATAGAGATAAACTATTATCTCTATTATTGAAAATATTCAAAAACTACTGCAAAAAAATAGTAATGCTTCTTCTAGGGAGAATACTTCGAACAACGAAATTCAAAATGGCGGTAGTTGATCAGCTGATTGCCCGATCCAATAGTAATTTTTCAGGAGCGATGACGTCACACGATTCACAATACATACGGTGGTTTTCGGGGGGTCTTGAAAAATTAAAACTTTGACAGTTATTTTAACTATTAAAACTAACTCTAAAAATGAAAATAAAACCAAAAATGCAGTTATTTAAGTCAGAAGGTCATTAGTTTTCTATTATGAAAACCAAACTAAAAATATCTTCAAAACCGAATCACTAAAAACCTTTAGAAGCCCTACTTTCTGAATGCGAAATGTCATGCAGTCATTTTTGATACGCGCCCTAAGAGATAAAGAAAATAAACATTATAATATCTGTTGTTCAGATCGTTAAATGCTGCTATTAGCACGAATATCGAATATTAACCACAAAGCATATTTACATTATTAAATACATAACGTGTAACAGCAAGATACGGTCCATTGTTTACCCTCTGTTAGTGGAAGGATCAAAGAAGGTGAAGCCTCATTTCAGACGTCAATGATGATGACGTCTCAAGTGGTATTTTAGGCTGTAGAAGTATGAGGCTGTATCTACCACCGTCAAATTCCTCCACACTCATTGTACGGATTCTTTGTGTTTTCAAAAATCATCTTTAGACACTTTGATAAAAAAATCGATAAATAATTTTATGGTGGAGTGATAAAAGAATTTTTGAAATATTAACCTTAATTAAAAAAAAAATAATTGTGGATGTTAAAGGATAATGGATATTGGGATTGAGGGTGAAAATCTTTCAAACATAATATACAATTGAAAGGTTACTAGGTACCATCGCCAACTAAATTTATTTTTTACTTTTATGATATTGTGGATTGAGTTTAGTTTTATAAGAAGGAGTTGAGGATGAGAAAGGTTGTGAATAATCTGGTCACTTAACAAAATTAGTCCTATGAAGTAGAAATGGTGTCAAATGGTGACCTATGACATCAGGAAATTTTCACAAATTTTACATTCTACCAATGTAAGTCAATTCCTTTGCACCATGAGGTATGGAGCTTGGAAATATCCATATTTGTTTTCATTACATAAAACAGGCACGATACCCAAACATTTTACATACATTTAAAAAAATAAAAAATGTATGAGAATACCCCACAAGTGTCCCAGCTGCTCCCATCTGGAGCCAGTGAGACTACAGCATCACTAATTAAAGTATGTTGTGACTGTTGTGAGGCTGAAGGTAGTGGGGAGAGGAAGGAGATGGGGAAGAGGAAGGTGGAGAAATACCTGGTTAGTCAGATCTGGTCACCAAACATGGCTAAAGCCATTTCATGCAACGTTTCAATTCCGAATGGTGGTCTTACACCAGGGCGATACTGAGAATATCTTTCACCCAGGAAAGTGCCGCAAATACAATATATTACAAATTCAAACTAAAATTCGTCACTATTATTTTTTCTACATTTTTCAGTAAGATAACAACAGTTCGATAATAACATATTTTCGTAGTAATTTCCCAGCTTAGGTGATTTTTCAAAATTAAGTCAGGTAACAAATTGAAAAAGGTATCTATATCTTTTGCTAATATACACTTAATAAATATATCTACCTACAGATTTTCAATATTTTCCGTTACGCTGCATCCTTTACAATTACACATTCTTATTTGGAAAGAGGTTCTGTAAAGGTGGCTGTCGATAAAATATATTTCGATATTATATACTTCCATAATTGACCGATTATTTTTGATTTGGCTGTCGGGCCGCTTCGTGTTAATGATTTAATTTTTAATGAGGATCTGTCATAATAAAATTTCATCCATCACTGCTTTTTTTAATATTGTCCATGGATATTAATTATCTATTTATTTTAATTACCGGAGACCGTAAGATACCTACTTTAGACTGACGGGGAATAAAAAATAATTATAAACGATTTAAATATAGGTACCTACCTTAAAGAAAATTATCTAAATAATTAAAGCTTTCTAAATTCGTCGTTAGTACCCATTCCTGTCAGTGTATGCGATTACCTAAGAAAGGTTACTTGAAATGGCTAGATCCATGATCGTTTATTGAGTTGGTACATCAACGGTTTAGGTTTTTTGTCGTTTAAGTTGAAGCTAGCGAAATAAAGCAAAATCATACAAAATCAAACAAATGTGTTTTTGGTTTGAAAATTTAATTGCTTAGAAATAATACAGATGCTTCAATTAAATACTGCGAGTAGAACACATCTTGGCCTTTTTGTAAGTCTGGAAATAAATAAAATATCAGGCCTATAAAAATACTTTCAAATACAAAATCTCCTACTAGTGAACATAATTTCGGATAAAGTTTTATTTAATAACTAGCTGGTCCCGGCGTGCGTTGCTATGCCATTTAATAAATAAATTGTTTCTCCCTGAGTGTCCTTTCCCATTCGTCCCGTTCCCCTTCCGCCTCCCCTTCTTCTCCTGCGTCCTCTTCCCCTCTCGCGTTCCCACTCCGTCACCTACACCTTCCCTCTCGCCACTCCCCCCCTTGTTCCCCTCCCCCCTCTCAGGTCCCCCTCCCCCCTCCCGCGTTCCCCTTCCACCTTCCCCGCCTTCCCTCTTCCCTTTCCCGCTCCCTCGTCCCGCCAACCCTCCTCCGGCGTTCCATATATTCAATCCCAGTACATTAAGTTTTTAAACAGCCCGCGTGCCACCCTTTACAATTTTTATTCATATTTCCATTTTTCATGTATATTAAATTTGGTACCTAACATAGGTATATTTAATTATCTAAAATTATATATTTAAAATATCTAAAATTCTCGATTTGATTCAAACTATTAGGGGAGTACCTAATTTAAATAAATTTATCAACTTAGATTTTCAAAAATAGAATTGTTTTGCAAAATGTCATTCTCAAACACGCGAACTGTCAAACATGTGATAGTCGTTAGGTTTTCTGAAATTATCTAATTTTCTGCGCAATTTTCTTAATTTTTCTCTACGTAAGAACCATCCTCGTACTTCAAGGAATATTCTAAAAAAAGAATTAGCGAAATCGGTTCAGCTGCTCTCGAGATTTGCGCTTACCAACACATTTAGCGATTCATTTTTATATATAAGAAGAAGAAGATGTGGCAAATTAAGTTCTTTATAAAATGATCGGAAAGCAGTGCCTGAATTTCACAAAATAAATAAAAATATTGCAATTTCGCGCTGTCTTTTTCGCCATGAATCAAAATGGGCGGCGTTCGACGAATTTGTGACTTCCTTACTGTGAGGATGAGAAATATGATTTAAACTTTTTTTATTTAAAATCTAAAAGTTAACCACAGAAGAATTAAAATTTTCACGTATCTAAATGAAACCAACAATTTCCGAACGCATTTTGAGAAAAATTTATGAAACTTTGTTAATTTTTTATTATAGATAATATAAGAAAACAACTTTTATATTTATTTCCACTTTAATTTCTTTGACCGTAACCGGTTTCAGCCTGTGGCCATCTTCAGACTGGTACAAATTACTCATAAGTCACGGTTTATATACACAAATACGGGGGAGGGGGAGAGAGGTGGTCCACAAGGATTTTATTCAAATATATGTGGGTTTTCTTACAATTGTTACTAAATAGTCTTTGACTGTTGAATTTATAAATTTTTGGTTTTTTTCCAGTAGGCTTACATAATTACTTCGGATTTGTAACAAACCAAAAACCAAACTGGTATGTGTAGGTAATGTAAAAACTAAACTGGTAGGTATGTGTAAATGTAAACCAAAAGTATGCTTATTTTATCAACTTCAATGTTAAATTATTGTGATTTTGTTTGTTGTAGACATAAATTATTACGAAAACTTCATGTTATAGGCTCTATTAAATGAACGCTTTTCAGCTTTGTGCTATGCTAATGTCGTAACGTCTACCGAAAGTTAAATAAATTCACTCAATAAAACATCAAAATTCAGGTTTGGGGTGTTCACTTTAACAGGGTTGTTAACATCAATTTATTATGTTATTATTTATGATCTGAATTGAGAATATTGTTATTTAAAAGCGCGTCTTACATTTTTAATTTGCACACTAGGCTTAACTAATTTTTCTACCAGTATTTAAATGAAAGGTGCTCGAACTGCTATAATTGATCCCTTTGACATCGTTTAAAATTCAGCAGACACCGTCGTTGTTACTGTAAACTACACGGAGCGCATTAGTTATGTTTTATTTCTTGTAAAACTCTCTATTTCATAACATTTATTTTGGATATAGTAAGAATTTACAAAAATAAAGTGGCGTTAAATATCTACTTAAAAACACAAAATAAATAATAATTATCCACCACTCTGCGCCGGCCTAAATTTGTATATTATTTAAAAAATTCGAGTGAGAATGGGTCATTTTTACAAACCGTTCCCATAGTCAACAGCTCGACTGAACACCGTAATTTCTGACACAGCATCCCCAATGATAATGAAAGCCCAGTGACCTTCGTATGAAGATAATATTTTAGAACAATCGTGGAAAGTGATCAGAGTAAATCTTTGAATAATTTTGCTGAATTTACGAAAGTGAAGCCAGAATCAACCATTCGTCTGTCGCTGGCGATGCTATTTTAACCCTTATGTATAAAGAAAATGTAAGAAGGACATGGTCAGAATCGCTTGCGCCGATATCAATCTAGGACCTAGATATTTTTTGATTATTGCAGCTACTCTGAATTATTTTTAAATAATTTTATGAAATTTGCGGGTGGCTTTTGACAGCTGTCAAAGTTACGTTTAAGTTTTCAAATGAGTAAAAAGGATATTATTTCTTTGAAAACTCCTTTGAATTGTATTTTTTCATGTTGGGTATGTATTCAGATTTGTGTAGAAATAATAAAATCGATTGAATAAATATGTTTTTTGACAATTGTATCCAAAATGGGAGATTTTTAATCTCTTTTTAGTTAGTTAGCTATTCTGGAAAAAGTTCTTACGATATTATCATTTATTATACATGAATAATAAGATATATTATCTGGTAAAGAGAACACAATCGCAAAAAAAAATCGCTTTAATATATTATAATAAAACGAATATAAAACTTTATTCCACTTAATTTTATTCGACCGTAACCAGTTTCAGCTCGTCAAAGCCATCTTCAGACTGGTCTAATATCTTCTTCAGACTGATCTAGTTTTATATTCGTTTTATTATAATATATGATAATGGAATTCCACCATGAAATATCACTCTCAAAAATAGAAATATTAAAAATCGCTTTGTTTTTGTATCGATATTTGACTAGAACTCTTCAGGGTAATTATCCTGTAGGATAAATCTGGATAATTGGAGATATCATCCAACGTTCAACAGAAAGAAACTGTCAAAATTAAAATTATACAAATAAAATTCATTAAGATAATAACAAGAAAAAAATCTTAATATTGTGCATTTAAATAAATATTGTTTCATCCCTGTTACAAATTCAGTTTTCCTTTTCAAAATCTACCCCATGAACATAAAGTTCGCTTCGCACGCTAATCTAATAACACCCCCTCTAACGGGGCAAAAATGACACAGAATAATAAAGTTTGATGACGTGAAACGTTATTAAATAAACGCATTATAGAATAAACAAACCCGTCCGCCGATATTAGTACACGCGCGTAATTTAATATGGCCGTGATTTATCTATAGAATTCTTTGGTCTCTTGGTGGGAGAATGAGCTTACGCGCGCTTTTTCTTACGAGAGAAAAGCTTCGTCGCGCCGTTCATAGATGGCAGCGCTTGGCGTCTTGGGAAATTATAGTGACATAATTTTGTATGTTAGGAGAGAATTCTAAGACTTTATTAAAATCAAGACAATATTGTATTAATCAGGGCTCAGGCAATATTTAAATTAAGATATATTGAACGGCGACTAAACGTACCGCTGTTGAATTTATCAATAAAATTGCAATTTCGACATCGATATGAGATTTGTATTTGTAAAGGCTTTTAATCCCAGTAGTTGTTGTGTTATGTACCTGACAAAAATACGAAAATGTTTCCCCCAATTAATTTTCCTCCCAGTAAGGAGTTTTTTTGTTGTTTTTAATTTTTAATTATTAATTATCTGCATTATAAAAAAAATCGTCAAGTACATAATTTCTAAATATGATAATCATAAATAATATAAATCAAATGAAAAGCATCGCAATTGAAGTGAGAAATTGCAAAAAAATACGTTTTAGGAGTAATGTAACAAATTCAGATTAAAACAAAAATGGATATATTTATTCAAGACACTATTATAAATCTAGATTGCACTTAGTTCGGGAAGAATCTTGCAATCATACACAAAGGTAGCAGCCAATAAAATATGCGTTAAGTTAATGAAGATGATTTGGTAGTATTTAATTTCAGTTCTTAGTTAAAGTTAGTTAGTTAGAAATAAACATGCAATTTTGAAATATTGAAATTTGAATGGAAGCATACAAAAATTGTAATAATAATAATAACCAACATAACGTTTTTTCTAACTAAAATTTCTGACAACAACAAAGAATGAAAACACGCGCCGTGTTTTGTTAGATTTACAAACGTAATTTTCACCTCACTTTTTGTCGTTTAATAAAAAAAAATTATACATTAAAAAATTTACGCGGTTTCATATTTTTTTCTCAAATTGCGGTCGGAAATTTTGGTTTCAGAGAGGAGCACATTTAATTTTTTCTGTAGAGAACTTCTAGATTCGGATATAAAACGTGGGTTTTTCCCTTTCTAACACTAAGTGGATCATATTTCTCATCATGGCAGTAAGAGAGATACAATGATTTACATGAGACTTATGTGAGCTGTTCGCAAAGGCGAACAAATTAGCCTGAGGGGTTAACGGGAGTGGAACTTAGCAATAGGTTATAATTATGTACTTACATACTACACCACATTGCAAAAAAAAAATCAGCGTTACCATTGTCTTTTTTGCTTGTACGATGTCTCCTGTATTATGGTATTCAAAATTTTCCAGGGAAGTGTATCATCCTGTACATTACCAAAAAGTGCGCAATATAATAATTATGTTAGCTATAAAGTGATAATGTAAAGCATGATTACCGATTATCATGTCCCCTATAGTCACTCCACCGATATAATATCTATTGAAACCTCTCCCTCTTTCTCAAAATCGACGAAATGCGACAGAGAGAGAGAGAGCTTCCAGTGGCGCTTTCAGTGGTAATACCATAAAAACTGAGCAACTGTTGGACCCTCGTAAAAATAATGCAAATATTCTTTATCACATTAGCGTTTTGTTTCACTTTGTTGCCATTGACATTGTGACGTCACAAATCACGAGATGGAATTAACCGACCATGATTGTAATACGTTTATGTAAATTAATCGAATTACGCTTCCCCTAGACAAGGATGGGAAGGAAAGGGAAAGGGTGTGTAAAGAAAAGGGAATGATACGACAAAGTGTAAGCAAAGACTTCTACTGTATTGTAAAGCATGTTTGTACGTAGTTTGTACCGCAGTAATTACATTAATATAAATTATGATTTATTGAGACATGGACACAAGCGCTTCCGATTGACTGAACACGCTCCGATACGCGGGCGAAAGTAGGAACGAACGAATGCAAACCTTTTATTTATTTACATTTAGAGTGGAAATTTATACAAAAATGGTGAGGCCACCGTTCAAAATTGCACCGTGGAACTTTTAAATAAATCTTTTTCAATTTGGGAGACAGGTCTGGGTACCGCCGCCCCGGGAACTATTTATTGGATGACTAACACCTCGCCGTTGGTGATTCGCTTTGGTGACTCAGCAGGGGTGCCCGGGTTCAAGGGGTCAGGTTTGTCTAGGTCTTTGCGGCCAATGCGTTTGTCCACCTACCGCGTGGCGGGCCGGATCGGGAGATATTGGCCGAGGGAGACCTAAACTAGACCTCTCCAGCCGGACTCTCTTCATATGAGGGATAGATTCATACGTCCGTCATTTATGGACGCATTGACCCTCAGATTCCCACCCACCCCTCATACCTTTTTCGTTCCCAGAACGTTCACCTCTTCCCTTCACTTAAAAGACCCTCAATACAGCATCCCCTAAGATGGCATAGGCCTTGAGAGATTTTTTTCCTCCTGGATCTAATGTAAAAAAATATCTTTTTAAATTTCGATTTTGTTTTCAATTACTGAAGCGGAATTTTGGAAGTGGAAATTAACTCACTTCCCAACATCCGATCGAGCTAAAAGTTGGCAGATAGACTTGTTGTCGATGACAATGTATTCTATTGGTGGCAATCACGCATATCTACATATGTACTTCTCTAAAATTGGACGAGATTGCAGCAGTTAATATACTATAAATATAAATTAATGAGATTATTTTTTAATCAGGTGTAATTTTTAAGACCCATACGCCTTGTCTGGACATACATAATCGGTCGAAGGTTTCAATAGTACGTTTGTTTCACATTTAGTACGTTAAAACTTAAATTGAAGGCGTTCTTATGGGTACTTTATGTACGGTCTTTATATGAGGGTCAGTCAAAAAGTAATGCCTCCTGTTTTTGTTCTCCTTTAATTGTCAAGAAATAAAACATGCAATAACATAGGCCGAAAACCACACTATTGCCGATTAATTTCTCACTTTTCGATATAATCTCCGTCCATTTTCAATGTTTTGGATAATCTTTTAACAAGGGCATGTATCCCAGAGTGGTAAAAAGCACGGCCCTGCTTCCTAAGGCCATCCGCCATAGCCTTTGTTGGGCGAAAGACGTGCTTTAAGCTTTTTCAGGGATGTGCCTTATTGGACAGAATTTATTGTGCATCCCTGCTCCAAAACATCAACTATTATCAAACCCTCTGCATCCCTGAACACTGTCGCCATAACTTTCCCTGCCCATCGCACGGTTTTGATTTTTTTCATTCTTTGATTCAGGTTCCATGAAACCCATGTTTCGTCTCCGGTCACAATTTGTGTGCAGTTGCATTACCGTACACATTTTTCAGTCTTTCATGAATGCAAATAGGCGTTTCATTGTCTGTATTCAAGAATTCTAATGCGAACATTGAAATCGGCCATTTTGCAAGCGACTGCAGTGCTGCCACCTTTTGAAGCAGAAAGTTTGAGGATTAGCGCCAAATTATTTTTTTTCATTCAACTAACTTTAATTAATTACAAAAAAATTGGAGGCATTAGTTTTTGACTAACCCTAGTAATTTCTTTTTAAATTATATTCAGATTATGTAAGTAATTAGAATATATACAATGTAGAAATGGTCGCTGGAGAGAAGGGCCGTCAAGTACACATTTTGAATGCACTCCAATTATTTCCATATTAAAACTGAAAAAGGTTTCAATCAGTTTTTCAACCATTCGGCCTTCATTATCATGTTTTAATCCATGGCCAATAAAAGGGCTGCATTATAACGGTTGTGGAATTTCAGTAATTAATGGACATTCCTTTTTTGAGTGTTGTTCGGAATTTAAATAATTTGTGTTTAATTATTCGAGTACCTGCCCAGATTCAATTATTTGGGTTTTAATTATTTTTCGCTTCCCTAATTAACAGAGCTACTCGTTTTAATTTGGATTTATGTGTTCTGTATTCGAATGAATTATTTGAAAACTGGTACTTACCTACATACCAGTGGCGGTCCGTGACTTTTCGGCAAGTTAGAGGGGTAAGATTGAAAAAAAACGACATTATCGAAGTTGTTGTAGCTAAAAATATTTTTCAAGTGAACTTATTTAGCACGGTTGTGATTTGAAACTCAATGAAACGGAAATGACACTAAAAAGAGACAAACACGCATCTATAAGATTTATGTGTTTGTGAGAGAATGAATCCTTAGCTACTTACAGTACCTACCCATGAATCGTCAGGCTGCGCTCACTTTTCAAGGCTATTGGTTGAGATTGCTATTTCCTATTGGTTGAGATTGTGTGGGTGAAGTTTCACTTCTACCGCGCGTGAACTGCACTGGATATTATTTTCCAACTTCTTTCTTGGATATGTGTGTGGGTACTACAGTACTCTGTGGGTAGACATCCTATCCTATTTAATATTATAAAGTCGAAAGTTTGTATTGATATATGGATGTTTGTTACTCTTTCACGCAATAAATACTGAACGGACTTTAAAAATTCTTTCGGGAATAGAAAGCTACATTATTTGCGAGCAATATTATTGGCTGTATATATTGGTAATTTCTGGCGTTTTGAAATTATTTACTATATGTTTATTGTTCGGACGAAAAGCAAAGCGTTGCTAAGTAATTGTTTGACGTGCGCTGTCATTGTGTTATTTCTTACTATGGAGATTCCTTTGATAGTAAAAATTCAAATATGCATAAAATACTATTCTATACTAATATTATAAATGCGAAACTGCGCGTGTTTGATTGTTACGTTTTAATAGGTGGCACGCGAACTGTTTGAAAAATGAATGTCACGGGTATGTAGGGGGTGGGCAGGGGGATCGGGGAGGGGGAATGGGGGGGAGTGGGGGGAAGTAGGGATAGGGAAGGTGGAGTAAGCGGAGCGATACTACGCGAGCGAAGCCGGGGGCAAAAGCTAGTATTAATTAATTTCAATACGAACATTTATTTTTAATCTAAAATATAAAAATTCAAAAGCATTAAATGTTAATACATTTTTTTTTTCAAAGTTTAAAGCTTTTTAGGAAATTTTCAGGACTTGATCAGTTTGGGGAATCACAGCGTCCCAAATTGAAAAATTTTGTTGAAAAAATAAAATGTGAAAAAAAAAAATATTTTCAGCTACGACAACGTCAATAATTTCGTATTTTTTTTTATTTAACCACTCTAGCTCGCTGCTAAGTCACGGACCACCGTTGCTACATAGAGCTTAATCATCCATCATTGCATAACAAAAATTTTCAACTTAAAATGATGGGAGTAGGGAGAATAAAATGTTATCAGATAATTTGTAACCCGGTGATTTTTATCTTTCTTTTGAAGTGAACACTTTTTTAGCACCGTTGTGATTTGAAACTCGATGAAACGTAAAAGCGACACTAAAAAGAGACAAACACATACATTTATAAGATTTAACCAGCGAGAGAATGAGATAAAATAATCGGTCTCCTTTTTGTGGGGTGCTTCCTAGCCTCCCCACTCTTGTCTACTTTAATTTTCTAAAGGTTTCATTTCTAACGCGTGAGAACTGCACACTTGTATTTTTTTAAACAAAATAAATCGGATGCGATGAAAGATTTAAAAAAATGTATGTATTTAAATCGTGAGTACAAACGAACTTTATAACATTACACATTGCCGAAATTACAAAAATTCATAACAAAAGATAAGTAAGTAACCACTGAAAACGTTTTAATTCTAACCAAAATAATTAAGTGATACACAAATAGTGTAACCATCTTTTATTTTCAAAATCTATTCGGTCAGGAACCCCACGACATAATATGAATCAATTACTTTAATTGTGATTTGTAGCGATCATTTTGGGGCGGCTGTAACGAGCACCATCAATGAATACCTAGTCGGTTTACTTTATGTCTGATGTTAGTGCAACAATAGACAAACGCCAATATTGTGACTAAAATATGATTGATGATAAAATTAACTATAACGATCTAATCACATTAGAAGCATTTAGCTATGGTTTCTTATTTCTATTATTCTCAGAGAAAAATGGCAACTTCGCGTGTTTTTTGAAGTTTTTGGAAAGAAGGTAGCCTACTAACTAATACCCCTTTATGTGTAAAAAGCTGCATAAACCATTTACTAGTAATTAGATCCCTCGTAAATGTTGCACGAAGCCTCATTCGCATAAGAAGTATTTTCGCGCTTTCGGTGACCGGATAAATTGGAGATTATTTAGATCATTATTTAGATTATGAGATCATTAAAAGTGGAGAATTTTTTTAAACTTCGTTAAATAGGTCACATTACGTTGGGTTATGGGCTATTAAAAATAAATTACATTTCTTTTAATGACTTTACGAGGAGGTTTTGAAAGGTTGGTAGAGTTAGATTTGAAATGATCTTGGCAGCGGATGCGTCTATCCACCAACTGCATGGCAGGCCGGATCGGAAAAGACTGGTTGAGGGAGATCTTTAAACCTCTCCTACAGGACCCTCTTCTGGATACACAGACCCCGAGATTCCTATCCACTCCTCACAACTTTTTCCTTCCCAGAACTCTCCTTCCTTTCTCTAAAAAGATCCTCCACACAGCATTCCCAAAGATGACCTATGTCCTGGGGGGAATTATTTTCCCCAGGGCTCCCTGTGTCAAGCTAATGTAAAAAAAATGTATCTATTTCAGAAGTCAAATATAGAAAGACGTGTTTTTTGGGGCTTATCAGGAGAGAGAAATGTAAAATATTCCACCTTTTTAGTTTTAGTTGATAGTAAAATTTATATAATTAAATTATTAACATCGATAAGAACAACGCCGCATCCCCATAGTAAAGAATCTTCCGATTAATTAATTAATTGTAATATTCAATATTCATGGATAACTTATCTAGTTTTTGTAGATAGGTCTTATATGTAGATCACTTTCTTTAAATGGGACAACCAGCCCTTAGCTTTTAAGATGAAGCCATACTAAATAACGCAAAATCGTACAAAATCATATGTTTTTGTTTTGAAAATTTGATCGCTTAGAAGTATTATAGATGTGTCAATTAAATACTACGTGTAGAACATACCTTGACCCGTAAAAATATCGGTAATTTTTTTGGTCAAGTCTTTTATAAGCATATAAAAAAATAAAGTATAAAGTCTATAAAAAACACTTTCAAGTCCAAACTCTCCTATTTATAAACCCCTTTTTGGATATGGTTTTATTGTATAATGTGGCAAATTCAGTTTCTTTAAAGTTATCAGTTATCAAAAATTGATACTTACGCCCGAACTTCCCAAATAAAAATAAAATATGCATTTTCGCGTTGTTATTTTACAATACGGCCGCTAGTCGGCGAATTTGGTTTTTCAAAGGGAACCCTATGCCGTCCTCCGAAGAACTACTGACCACGCCATACCTATTTCATACCAGTCACGCCCCGGCCGGAGCGGGAAATAGACGTGTGGCTCTGCGTCACTTGATTTTGTGAAATCAATTTTAAATTTTCGTTTTATTACAATAAACAATGCGTAGAAAAGTTAATGTTTTTTACAGGTTTTCACGAAATCAACCTGTAAAAAAAAATTCTCAAATACCTTTTCCAACCTTTCCAAAAGCTTTTTCTCAAGTATTTTCAAACTCCTCCCTTAAAGGGGCTTGAATTCCGATTTTGATTTTCTCTTGGACTATTGGATCGCCTTAAGATAGAAGCAGAAATATATTTGTTTTAGATGGTTTAGATAGTTACGTATCTAGATGCTTAGGTCCAAATCGCAATAAATTACAGAAACCACAATTCAGCTCACAGATCTGATAGAAAATAAATCGTCTCAAACAGGGGCGTAGTCACTGATTCGTATTTATTTGGTAAATAAACGGATTATGGGAAAGTAGTGTATAAGTTAGTATTGTAGACAAGCCGCTTTTCTGCCGGGCCGGGCCATAACTTACTCCGCGCCAACATAGATGTCACTACAATGCGAGCGGGGACATTTTTATCAAATTTGCGGGGACTCCCGCCCGCCAAACTGAAATTTACTGCCGCCTGGCGAGCGGCAGGAAAACTATTTTTAATAAGATTTCCGAGTTGCAAGGGTGGTTAGGAAGAAATAATCATAATAGTTACCTACTGCAAAATTAATTAATACTTAGATTTAACCATTTTTGAAGTAAAACTTCTATACACACGCTTGACTTGGGGAGTAAGCTGGTGAATGTGTGACGACAGCGTTACGAAAATGGATCGGACGAGGCGAACGGTCGGGCCTTTACGTATGCTTGATTTGGGGAGTAAGCTGGTGAATGCGTGACGAGAGCGTTACGAAAATGGATTGGGCGAGGCGAACGGTCGGGCCTTTATGTACGCTTGACTTGAGGAGTAAGCTGGTGAATGCGTGACGAGAGCAAAGTGTGATCGGACGAGGCGAACGGTCGGGCGAGGCGAACGGAAGTTGAGGGGGAGATGTAAGTTAGTGAAGTTTTACTTCAGTCGTGTGGTCTAAAGCACAGTCGTTTTTTATTGTTTCCCTTAATATAAATAAAAAAACATAAACAATGTCGCTCATTTAAGGTGTCTGGAAAATCATAGTACAAGCGGGAAAATGGTGAATGAACGTCACATATTTGAAGTCGATTTTGTGGAATAACATTTTTTGATTTGAGTTTTCATTTTCGAGTAAATCGCGTTCAACGTTGGAATATTTTAGGTCAAACTTGAAAAAAAATTATCGCTAAGGGGTTAGTATTAGTGTTAGTAAATGTTTAATGTCTTTTAAAATGCGCCGAAGCGTTGTTCCGAATATAAAAGTTTTTTAAACCCCTAAGTTGCCGAATACGATGGAATTAAATTAAAGTTCTCGTGTTTTCTCTGTTATGCAGGTTCACCAATTTCCTACTCGTACTACGGGTTTCAGGACATCGTGTACGCAATTTCAATATATTATTATAAATCCTTAGCGACTATTTGGCGTCTTAACTAATACCCTTTGTGTGTAAAACACTGCATAAACCATTTACATTTACGAGTCTAACTAATTAGGGGCTAACTCATAGAGGTAGGTATCGTAGAAATGGTTGTATCTCCCTCACTATCCTAGCGATAAACATGATTTAAATGGCCATAAAAAGAAAAAATATCATGCTTTGTATTTAAATACAAAAACTAACCACAAAAGAAGAAAAAAGTACACCTTTATGAAACCACTTTGAAATAAATTTAAGAAATTTAAGGATTTTTTTAAAATTATTTTTAAATGAAAAGACAAAAAAGTGAGGTGATAATAACGTTGTTTAATAAAATAAATATGTATGTTTTTTTCGTTATTTGTTTTTGGGGTGTTATGCCGTGGTGCGCTACCTCCTTCTTTAGCCAACGTTTCGGACATCGTTGCAGTGTCCATCATCAGGGCAGATCCGGCAGATCCGTTAGATCATCAAGGCAGATCTGCCGGATCCTGCAACGATGTCCAAACCTTGGCTAAAGAAGGAGGTAGCGCAACACGGCATAACACCCCAAAAACAAATAACGAAAATGCTTTTGGCCGTGAAAATCTTAAAACTTATCCAAATATGTATGTGTTTATGTATATATTTTTTCGTTATCGGTATCAGTAATTTTAGTCAGAAAAAATGTAACGTGACCAATTTTGGTCACGTTACATTTTTAGTGTTATGGTTTTTAAATTTAAAAAATTATATGGATAGATTTATAAAAAAAGAAAGCGTATTTTATCACCTTTCTAAAACAATTTTTAGTTTTCGGACAGGTTCATAAACATTCCATTTATTTGGATTTTATTGTTAGGCGGAATTATTTTGACCCTCTGAATTAATATGGTGGAGCCCTTAAGGCCTTATTAAGAAGTATCAATGAGTTTTATTTTTTTTATGTGAATACCGCACCAGAGTCACTAATGTTCCCTTCTGAAACCGGTGAGACTGTAGCATCCCAAATGGGGTATGTTGTGAGGTGGGAGGTAGTGCAGAGGATTAGTAAAAGAGGGGAAAAGAGCGGTGAGAAATTACCCGTCTATTCAGATTTGGTCGCCAAACACGGCTAAAGCCTTTTCAATTCTGAATGGTGGTTTTACATCGGGGCGTTACCGAGAATATCTTCCACTCGGGAACGTGCCGCAAATATACTTATTAATTTTTAATTAATAAGTTGTGATATAACACAAATCAATCAAATAAAATTTACTTGCGCACGCCAGTATTTGAACCCTCGACCTTCGGACTGCTAGTCGAGGGTCTTACCCCTCGACCACGGAGGCCGTCTGTATTCTATAGTTGCGTAAATTTCTCAGTTGTTATACTTGCACGCGATCAGTTAATCCCTTTTACGAATCGACATCCTCATTTACATTTACACATTTTTAACAATGTAACAGGCATCTAATGAAGTGTTTGTTATCCATTGTAGTGCGTGTTTTAGGACAAAGGGGTGAGCAGCGACGCCACGTGCCACCCCTGGCCGCAGGTTCTCTCTGCCTACCCCGGCTACTGACGGCCCAACGTTGCTCAGTACCTAATTGGGATGGACACGTGTCAGGGGTGGCACCACGTGGTATCACGTGGCCGGACGGCGATTTACCTGTGGGTGGCTTTTTGGTCATTAAATAAAAAGTTTTTAATGTGTGGATTTTTTATGTTGCAATGTAAAATGGATGTGATCAGGATGTCTAGCACGGATGATCGATAAAACCCTATATCAATACGACGTTGCCTAAATTCGTCATCTATGGTGACTTGGAGTTAGTTGTGAGCACGGCCAAAAAATTGATAAGAGATATTGACAAATGGGAGCGCAGCCTCCATAAAATCAGACAAGCTTCGGTTAACTGTCAATATAGCCCAACTATTTGAATAATGTCGTTCCTTCTGCAAATTAACTGGCTTATAATGATTGGAGGTGAACTAACGAAGTTCTTAGTAATGAAAGAAATTGTGTACGCGATCCACATTGTGTACGTTCACATGCGTTAAAAGTGAAACCTTAAAAAAACTAAAGAGTGGAGAGGCTGCGAAGCACCGCATGAAGAGGAGATCGATTATTGGTACTATCTCATTCTTTCGCAGGCTAAATCGTGTAGATGTACCTACGTGTTTGTCTCTTTTCAGTGTCGCTATTTTTCATTTCATCGAGTTTCAAATCACAACGGTGCAAAAGAAGTTTTTTTTTTTTAATAATTTTATTTATCTTAAAAAATGGAACATGTTACAGTGTCACTTTTCCTCCATTAAAAGCATTTGCTTGTGGTTTTCACTTCAGTAAAAAAAAAGAGAGTGTTCAATTCACACGTGGTAGAACAGAAACCTTCAGAAAACTAAAGTAGGCAAGAGTGGGTTGGCTACGAAGCATCGCACAAAGAGGGGACCGATTATACTGTCTCATTCTATCGCAGGCTAAATCCTGTAGATATATGTGTTTGTCTCTTTGATTGTCGCTTTTTATCGTTTCATCAAGTTTCAAATCACAACTGTGCTAAAGGAGATGTCACTTAAAAAAATTATTAGTTTATCCACTTATTTAATTTTAAACAATGGTTGGCAAACCCTGTATATTAGCACTGAAATAACAATCCGCTTACAGCAAGTGCACGAGCCTTGAGGGGCGCACATGCGCGCTAAATCGCCGGTTTCCGAGCCGATGGACAAAGATACCGATTATACTGGTCGGCCGTTGTTTGTGGATTAGGGGGTACTTAGTTAACCGAGGCGTTTATTGCGCAGGTACTTACTTTAGACGAGTATCAACCCATATTAGACAAATTGCCCAGCACGGATATTGAATATTAGTACGAGCACGAGTTTATTCATTTGATAAAAACAAAACTTTTATATTTTATTAGTCATTCTATTTTTACGATTTATTCGCTAGGCATTGCGAGCGGCTTTAGGTTGGGCTTCACCCAATTTGAGTGTTGGTGATTTGGTGAGTGTTCGATAGGACCTGGTTCCAAAAATAGCCGGCTCCTCAGATTCTCAGGGATCCAGTGACATCTAGTCACCGGGATAAAGTAACCGCGACAAGCAAAGACGTCATATATTTTTTTTTTTACATGAGCGCCACACAGGAGGCCCTGAGGAAAATAATTTCCCTCGGGGCCTATGTCATCTTTAGGGATGCTGTATGGAGAGTTTTTTTAAGGAAAGGAAGAAGAGGAGAGTTCTGGGAAGGAAAGGGGTTTAAGGGGTGGGTAGGAATCTGGGGTTCAGTGTGTCCTGGTTATCTACCTCCAAGACCTAGAGAAACCCCACCCCATGAACCCGTATATTATAATCAATACTCGCGTGGTATTATTATTCACAACTTTTGAAGATTTTTCCAATCAATATTATTTTTAAGAGAGCTATTCTAATAAAAACTAGCGCCACAGATTGTTGCTGCGGCTTTGGTTCGGTTTCACCCAATTTAGTGTTGGGGACCATTTTATAAATTCCATAAGAATTGGTTCCAAAAATAGCTAGTTCCTCGGATTCTCAGGGACCCAGTGCCATCTAGTCACCGGAACAAAGTAACCGCGACAGCAAAGACGTCATATATAATTGAATTGACTCTGGTCTGAACTTAATGGCAATTCAAACTAAATCTTCTTTTGGTCAAAGAAATTATTTTTATCAAGCTCCACTCATATTTAATAGCCTTTCAGAACATATAAAGTCATCTAATTCCTTGTACACTTTTAACAAGGATCTTAAATTATTTGTGTTAGTCGAGGATTGCCAATTGATTTTCTCTACTTTGTCCTTTCTAAATTATTAGCTAAATGAGTATGTTTATAATAATAAGCTAAAATAATATTATTTTTGTTTGAACCGTTTTTGTTCATGTTCCTCTTGCCAAATCTATAGCATGTTAAATTATATACATATATTTATTATTCACAACTTAATCCTTAAAAAAAAAAAAAAACAAAACTTTATTTTATTTTATTTTAAATCAAATCTCAAAACTATGGTCACCCTAAAAGTCTACATTAATGTAGTACCTAGCGACATCAGTTTAGTAGGTACCCATAATCTAATCTCAATCTGTAAGAAGTACAACAATATTGTTCTTTCAAAATCTGTATAATTTTGTGTTATTTTGTTAACTTGTACCTATAATTATTGTTAACCTCAACACAGGCTTGTCCTAGTGAGGTAACAAATTGTATTGTAAACATTTTTACCTGCAGTGTAAAGAAACAATAAATAAATAAATAAAATAATATATAGACGCGTGGTATTATTATTCGCAATTGCCAGCAACAATAATAGTCATATTATCGTGAATCTCTCCTTATCCGGAGAGATTCACGATATTACAAATTGAATAGTACTTACGCCTGCCAGGCGATGCTCCTCACGCTAGCTGTTAACGTGAGTGGCGTCATATTTTTTTGGCATTGCTTTTAATTTCGGTTCTATTACTAAAGTAGATTTGTATACAAACTCCACGTACAAAAACGGTTTTGCGTCGGAGTTGTATTTTTGGCCGGATTCTTAAGTTTCAACCGTTCAGTCGCTAAGTTATTAATACTGTTGGATGATGATGAAATAGTGTGAACATTTAAAAAGGTAACTGCCAAAAATATGTGAAAAAAATTAGTCGATGTAATTTAAAATGTGATTATTTTAATTTCTGAATTTGAAAAACGAGATTGACAAAACTGACTTAAAGAAGTTACAATGGCCGATTTGGTTGAGGCGCCTGTCCCGATTAGACGATTTGGTTGAGGCGCCTGTCCCGGTTAGACGAGAAATCCTGAGATAATGAGTTTTTTTTCTGTGTCTTGTTATTTCTTCAAAATTAACGTAGCTTCTTCTTCAGTGATGTCAATATTTTTTATTATTATTTATATACTGGCGCATTCTGGTAATGTATTAAAAAAATTACCCCAATTTTTCATAATTAAAATGCACCTTTATGAATTCAATGTTTCCGACCGACGACGGTTTCTGAGTTGGTTTAAGTCTGAGTTGGCGGGTCATCATAAATAATTATTATTTTGAATTGTTAAACTAACGTTTAAGACAAGATTTTTATGCATAGCACAAAGGGTAACAATTATTATAAGCAATAATTATTTTATTTATTTATTTTATTTTATTTTTATTTTATTTGTTAGCGTTATAAACAGTCATTACAAGTTCATATATAACAGTGTTAGAGATAGTCATATCATTGACCAATAAAATAACGATATAAAAATTTGAGACCATAATAAAAAATAAAAAAACAAACAAAACAATATATGTATGTAATATAAACAGTTCTGAAAAAGTGCATCTACTCACTTAAATCTATAAAAAATGTATTTTCAAACTGCTGAAATCAAAAAAGAAAATGTAATGAAAATGAAAAAGAAAGATAAGGAATTAATGAAACATTAAGTTTTCCGTTGAATATTACTTTTTACGAATTTTATGAAGTTAGCAAGGTTCGTGTTAAACATGTCAATGTCTGTGCATAATCTATTGAAAGTGCTACAGCTTCTTCTTATAAACACATTGTGAAGATAATTAGCATTGCTCTTAGGAATATAAAATATGTCTGGAGATCGAGTGACTCTTATTGGACATCTGAAATTGATATTTTGTAATAGGTAAGGGCTATCAATAAAATTGTGGATTATCTTATAAAGCATTACTAGGTCTCTGATATCTCTGCATTGATCAAGGGTTTTGAGGTTCATAGAGACATAATTTACATCATTTCGCATGCGAAACGAAACAAATTTCAAAAAGTTTTTCTGGACTCTTTCTATATTTGATTTATATGTAGAACAATGGGGGTTCCATACTGTTGAAGCATACTCTAGGTGGCTTCTGACGTATGATATGTAGAGAATCTTAAATATTTGTGGATTTTTGAAAACAGAACTTACTCTAAGTATAAATCCTAGCATTTTCAAAACCTTAGACGTGATGTGCTCGACGTGAGATTGAAAAAGAAGCTTACTGTCTAATAGAACTCCACGATCTCTAATTTCATTTACCCTATTTAAAAGATTGTTTTTAATTATGTACGGATATAGTATAGTGTTTTTCTTTCGAGAATAAGATATGACAGAACATTTATCTGCATTCAAAAGAAGGCGGTTTTCTAAACAATACACATTGACCAGGGAGTTCAGGTCATCCTGGAGCTCTATACAATCCATCTCAGATTTAATGATTTTGACAATCTTTTTGTCATCCGCATATAGGAACAGCTGAGAATTACGAATAGTTTTGTTAACATCGTTCATAAAAATGTTGAATAAAAGGGGGCCAAGGTCCTTGGGGAACTCCTGAGGTTACAGGGACAAAGCTAGAGCAGAACCCCAGTACAGTTACAGCTTGCGTACGATTGTCGAGATAAGAGGCTTACCAACGAAGGAGGTCACCGTGTATACCCATTGCTTCGACTTTCTCAATTAAGATGCTGTGTGGAATTTTATCAAAGGCTTTGGAATAGTCTGTGTAGACTACATCGACTTGAAAACCGTTATCCATAGCAACAAGGACTGTGTCAACAAATTCGCATATATTAGTTTCTGTTGATTTTCAGCTCACGAAGCCGTGTTGATTCGAAATGATGTGTGGTCGTATACAAGGAAATATGATATCGAAAACAATCTTTTCAAAAGTTTACCCATTACATTTAATTTAGAGATTAGTCTGTAATTTTCTATGTTGTGTTTGTCGCCTTTTTTGAATATAGGCACAATACATGAATTTTTCCATTCTAGTGGAAAAATACCAGAAGACAAAGAAGTTTTGAATATTAGACTTAGCGGATAACATAAAACATTAGCGCAATTCTTTAAAAATACCGGGTGTATACCATCAGGTCCACTGCCTTTGGTAGGATCTAATGATTTGAGATATTTACAAACTAATTCAGTGTCTATATAAACATTATTAAGATTTAGTACTGAGGTGTTTGGATTATATATTCGATTGGTAGACAAGGTGGACGGGGCGGGGGATTCAAAGGAGGATTGAAAATGTATGTTGAATAAGTTACTTATAGCTTCTCCACCTGATACACGCTGGGAGTTAAGAAACATATTGTTAGGTAGTTCAGAGCTTCTTTGCTTAGATTTAACAAAGGTCCAGAAGTGTTTGGGATCGGTATTGATATTAATTTCGGCCATATTAATGAAATTATCAAAGCACACCTTCTCCATACGCTTTTGTCGTTCTCGGAGAAGAGAGAAAGTTTGATAGTCAGAGATGCGGTTATAAATTTTATGTTTTTTGTGGAATTTGTTTATCTTTAATTACTTTTTTTAAGACAGCGCTGTACCATGGGGGGTACCTGGAATCTATGTTAACTGTTCTAGATGGTACATGCATGACAATTACCTTATTTAATTCTGAATAGAAGCGCGCCGTGACTGAGTCTACATTACTGCTGTTAAGAGTCGTTGTCCAGTCAACGGCTGCTAAGGCGCTATTAATCTGCAAATAGTCAGCGCTGTGATAGGAGCGGACCGTGCGCGAGCGTGTGATTTGGAGGGACGGTTCGCGGGCCATGCGCAGCACCACCTCTAGGGAGCGGTGGTGTGCATCCTCCGGCACTAGCGGTGTATTGCACCCCCTTACAGTGCACATGCAACTCGAAATCACCAGGTCGGGAACACGCTCGTTTACATTAAGCTGGTTGTTGAATTGATGGAAGCCGGTAAAGACTAAAAAATCAGAAAGTGTTGAAGTTAGTGCATCGGTTGAGGATCTATTAAGTACCAGGATAAGATCTATTAATTATCAGCCTGAAACGCTCATCCACATTGAAAAATCTTCCGAGAAAAGATACATAACGCCAACGGGACTTGAACCCGTGCCCTTCTGATTGCCGGTCAGCTGCTCTCCCAATTGAGCTATGGCGGCTTATCAATAATTGTTACCCTTTGTGCTATGCATAAAAATCTTGTCTTAAACGTTAGTTTAACAATTAAAAATAATAATTAATATTTGACAAGTTTAAGTATTTCCCCAATAAATGAAGGCATAATTTGTCTCGACGCCACCTAGCGAGGGATTTAACACTAACAGTGTCTCTCTCGCAAAAATAAAGTTGGTTGTTTTCAGGTGGAAAAAATATAATAAGCAGTAATTGTTAAATGAAACACTAGTACATATTGAATCATTTGGCGGGTATAAGATAAGCCGCCATAGCTCAATTGGGAGAGCAGCTGACCGGCAATCAGAAGGGCACGGGTTCAAGTCCCGTTGGCGCATGTATCTTTTCTTGGAAGATTTTTCAATGTGGATGAGTGTTTCAGGCTGATAATTATTGCTTATAATAATTGTTACCCTTTGTGCTATGCATAAAAATCTTGTCTTAAAAGTTAGTTTAACAATTAAAAATAATAATTAATATTTGACAAGTTTAAGTATTTCCCCAATAAATGAAGACATAATTTGTCTCGACGCCACCTAGCGAGGGATTTAACACTAACAGTGTCTCTCTCGCAAAAATAAAGTTGGTTGTTTTCAGGTGGAAAAAATATAATAAGCAGTAATTGTTGAATGAAACACTAGTAAATATTGAATCATTTGGCGGGTATAAGATAAGCCGCCATAGCTCAATTGGGAGAGCAGTTGACCGGCAATCAGAAGGGCACGGGTTCAAGTCCCGTTGGCGTCATGTATCTTTTCTCGGAAGATTTTTCAATGTGGATGAGTGTTTCAGGCTGATAATTATTGCTTATAATAATAATTATTGAATTGCCTAATTGTTTTGTTGATGTTCGAAGTGAATTGACGTTAATCTGAGATTTTTATTTTCTGTCGTTTCATGTAAAAATAATCATTAAAAAATCCCAATTTTTTTTTCAAAGTGTGGTCAGAACCTTTGAATTCATAAAGGTAAATTTTAAATATTTAGTGATGATTTTTTATTTGAATATAAAGCGTGGTGTTTTTTCCCTTCTAACACCGCTTGGATCATATTTTTAACCGTTATAGTAAGAGAGACAACGATTTCTAGGAGACCTACACGACTTTTTCCGAAAACCGAAAAAAATAGCTTGAGGGGTTAACATATTATAATATGCAGCACATTTATGTATGACAGTTTTACTAACATCACAAAAAAAACTTTTAAATAAATCGACCATAATATACCTATTCAAACAAGTGCAGCAATTCAATCGAGTCAACTTTAAATCACATCATAAATAGAACCATCAATAATGTAACAAAACGTTTTCTCACATGCATAATAAATAATAATGATCTTCCCACCCTCTACGACTATTATGACAGTGTTATTTAATAATACGCTGATGATACCGAACTATATTTGCAGTCTACAGTGAGAGTTTAGGGTGTAGGTCCCAGTGACCGGCCTCCCCTAGGGAACATTGTAGTTGCTTGTTACTGGTAACCAACCCTTAGTTGAATATTAAAAAATACAATAATCACCCCGCTCGTACAGTGGGACGTTGGCTTAAATCAGGGAAGCGCGCGTGTCATATAATTTTCGAATATGAAAAACAGGGTGGTTAAAATGTAGGTGATTATATAATTTTTCGTTATTGATTTGTCGTGCTTATAAAAATACGGTGAATTTGATGTTAATTAAATACTCGTAGAGTGAGCTCATACTTTTTGTATGTTTCTGTAAACGCTGTCATTACCTATTTATAAAAATTGTGACTTCTTGATTGAACCATACTATTTTTTATTAACCTTAGACACCGCATTTCATTTTAATTTTATTTATTTATAATATTTAAGAAAAAAAAAACAATCATACGATAAAGTATACACAACAAACATTCGTATGTTCAAGACCAATTAAGTTACATGTCGGTATAGTATTTGTACATACGCAATTTGTTATAAATGACAAAAATAAAATTAAAGAAATGCAGTTTTCGCATAAGTAATTGTACTATTCAAAACAATAAAATAATCTGCGTATAGAGATAGTATAATTTTCACAAAAATAACAGTATTTTAAGTTCCTCGAATAAATTTAACGCGCTGCATGATTACTAGCTGAATTCCCCGGCGATGCTCGAGCTTTACAGAGTTTTCGAAATCAAATGTAGACAGTTACCTTCTTGTTTTGAAGGTCACATGCGCAAAATTTCACCAACCTCGGCATAAAACTGTAGATTTGCATACAAATCAAATCCACACCGCCAGCTTGCCAGTCCGCTCGTCAACCACATACAGACATTCTACTTAAAATAATATATATTTCAACTAATTTACACAAAACCTTCACAACTTATATACCTAAACCTTCCTCATGAATCACTCTATCTATTGACGAAAACCGAATGAAAATCCGTTCAGTAGTTTTTGAGTTTAACGCGAACAGACAGACAGACGCGGCGGAGGACTTTAATTTATAATATTAGAGATAAATTACATAAAGTTGAAAATGTCTACATCTCGTAATTCGGAATTTCCACCTAATTTAATATATATAACACTTTAAGTTTTTAAGGTCAATATTATATTAAAAAAATATAAACATATATATATTTGATGGCGATCTCTATTCAGATGCCGAGTTGAAGAATTTATCTTAAAGAAACTGTATAATATTTATAATTTAAGCATGCTCTGATTTTCGTTTCAGATGTTGATTTGATTGATTTCGAAATTTTCGATATTGATTTCGAAATGACAGAGCTAAGAAAATTTCGGAATTTAAAAAGAAGAAAACGTTTTGGACTGTATCATATATTTATATTTTTGATGATTTGGAATAAGATAGCATCACCAAAAATTGTATCCTACGTATTAGGTACTTTTAAAAATATATTAACGTAAGGAAGCATTAACCTTTTTGTAATAACCCTGTACTTAAACGCGGGAAAAGGCCAAATAGAACAAATCTGGTTATGATCACGTTTTGGGGGGAACATTCGCCTTGGACATCGTCAAATATCATTTCCACCGATGTAACATGTACAAATTGGATATCATACAATAAAATAATAATCATTTTGATAATAAACCTTGTATTATTAATCAATCTAATATTATAAAAATAATCTAATATAACAAAAAAGTAGGTACCTACCTGGTAGTCTCTAATAAAACCCTTGTTATGTAAAAGATTCGACTTGTTACCGGGGGATCCAAGTTCAACTCCTGACGAATTCCCAAAATTTGTCGTTTTTCATGAATATCGCACATGAGTCCCAATTATTGTTCCCATCTGTCCGGAGCTAGTGGAGATATGGCTTCCACAATTATTGAGGTATATTGTGAAGCTGAAGGGAATGAGATGGAAAACAGGAAGGATCTGGTCCACAAACATGGCTAAAGCTATTTCAAGCAACGTTTCACTTATGAATGGTGGTCTTTTACCGGGAGCAATGGGATCCCCAGTTGGGGTATGTTGTGAGGCTGAAGGTAGTGGGGAGGTGAAGGAAATGGGGAAGAGAGAGGTGGGGAAGAACTTGACTATTCAGAATTGGTCCACAAACACGGCTAAAGCTATTTCACGCAACGTTTTAATTCTGAATGGTGGTCTTACACCAGAGAGATTGTGAGAGAGAGGGAGTGTGCCGCAAATAGACTATTTATTATTTTTAATGAATAAATTATGAAACGACACAAATTAATCAAATGAAATTTACTTGCTCACGCCGGGATTTCAACCTGCGACCTCTGTGATGATAGTCGAAAGCCTTAGCCCTCGCCCACAAAGGTCAAATAATAATCTGATTTCCCCATCTCAAGGCTCCCATTTTAAGGCTATTAAAACATATATGTTATTCTTGAAGATAATATCTACACATTTCCCAAACCGAAACGGCAATTATATGAAACTCACTCAATAGAAAAAAATTGCAATGTACCCATGCTCCGAAAACTATTATGAACACGTTTTTTCCGTTATTTTACAAGTTATGTGTATAAAAAATTCAAAATGTCTCTTTAAATGCTATTTTAGACATTTTTCTATTTTATTATTATTGTTTTTAATATTAGCGCGCTCCCTCTAACATTCGTATTTACATGTCTCTCCATCTTCTTCTTTTTGAGCGGGTATACCGCGCCTTAATACTAGCAGAGCTACGGTCTGGCCCCGAGCAGTTAACTTAAAGTGGTGGGATATCACAGACAAAATGAACGAGAAACTTTTAATTGGCAGAAAATGAAACTAACTGAAATGTTTTTTCTATTGAGTCAAAAAGCGAGACAGGGTCGAGGACAGTTTTCGTGTGTATGTATTAGTACATGCGAACCGCCCGCGCTTAATAATCTGTTTGACATTCATAACGGCACAAAATACAAGACGTTAATTATCCAAACAAATGCGACCCATCACCCCATAATGACTTGACTGGGGTAGCAACTTTAACGGGCCCACCCCTGCTCACATTTCAGGGCTGCCACAAACCTTTTTATGACAACGTAAAAAATACATACCGGGTACCGCCGCCCCGAGGACCATTCTTTGGATAACCAACACCCCTGCCGTAGGTCAACCCAAGTGATTCGCTGCGTTTGGTGAATTAGCAGGGGGCCGGGTTCATGGTGTGAGGTTTGTCTAGGTTTGGCGGCCAATGCGTTTGCCCACGTACTGAATGGCGTACCTTGCACCGCAGTTGGAGTTTTTGTTCAGTTCGCAGTTTTTTTTCAGATTCTTACCCACCCTACCTACCTCTTTCCTTCCCAGATCTTCCTCTTCTTTCTTTCAATAGAAAGATCCTCCACTTTTGTAAAAAATTAAACATTTTCATATTTAAGGCGCCGCAACCGAGCTCAAAGAGAAGAAGATGGAGAGATATGATATTACGAATTTTAGAGGAGCGCGCTAACATTTAAAGCAAAGATATTGAAATATAAGTAGATGTGCTATCTGCTGTTTTTACTATGTGGGTCTGCGCTTCCGGGTGTCGCCGATATTGTTTACCAATTAACAAATAAACTAAAAGAACAAATAATTAACGAATAAACCAAACGAACGTTAAACTAAATGAACGAATTCTTTTAATTAAATGAAGACAATATAAGCGAAACTCAATCGAAAATCTGAAAACAGAAAAATCAGAAAAAGATATTGACACATCTGGGACACGAACCCAGGACCTCTCGCTTACCGGGCGAACGCGCTAACCACTGCGCCACCGTGTCGATATCCAATTCGGTCACTTTTAACTGTATCATACTTCGACTAAGAACCACCCACACTATCTTCATTTTTCTTAACGCATATACTATTGGCTGCTATCTTTATGTATGATTGCAAGATTCAAACCCGAACTAAATGCTCTCTAGATAGTGTCTGGATAAATCTTTATCCATTTTATTTAATATGCGACATCTATTGACTTTTCTGCAAGTCTAGGATGAATATTTTTATTTTTATTTTAACTTTATGAGTAAAACCTCAAATTGTAATATTTAATTAAATGAAGACAATATAAGCGAAACTCAATCGAAAATCTGAAAACAGAAAAATCAGAAAAAGATATTGACACATCTGGGACACGAACCCAGGACCTCTCGCTTACCGGGCGAACGCGCTAACCACTGCGCCACCGTGTCGATATCCAATTCGGTCACTTTTAACTGTATCATACTTTCGTTTATATTTTATATTGTCTTCATTTAATTAAATATTACAATTTGAGGTTTTACTCATAAAGTTAAAATAAAAATAAAAATATTCATCCTAGACTTGCAGAAAAGTCAATAGATGTCGCATATTAAATAAAATGGATAAAGATTTATCCAGACACTATCTAGAGAGCATTTAGTTCGGGTTTGAATCTTGCAATCATACATAAAGATAGCAGCCAATAGTATATGCGTTAAGAAAAATGAAGATAGTGTGGGTGGTTCTTAGTCGAAGTATGATACAGTTAAAAGTGACCGAATTGGATATCGACACGGTGGCGCAGTGGTTAGCGCGTTCGCCCGGTAAGCGAGAGGTCCTGGGTTCGTGTCCCAGATGTGTCAATATCTTTTTCTGATTTTTCTGTTTTCAGATTTTCGATTGAGTTTCGCTTATATTGTCTTCATTTAATTAAATATTACAATTTGAGGTTTTACTCATAAAGTTAAAATAAAAATAAAAAAAAAACGAATTCTTTCCTTATTGAAAATATATTGTTAATCAATATTAATGCACATTTTCAAAAAATCAACGAAATGAACAAATTCTTTTTGTATGAAAACTGCGCTAATTAGCGCGTAGTCCGGCGACAGTTGCGCGGACACCATAGCATATCTCTTCTGTATTTGAATATCTTTGATTTAAAGCGACAAAATCGATGCGAAAATTTCGAAAATGTTTAAAAAAACACAATTCGTTTAAAATAGAGCAAAAATATCGTGGAACTGATCTTAAGTATCATTCAAAGAAACATTGTAAATTTTTTCACAACTATAGCTTATAAAATAACTGAAACAAATGTGTTTATAATAATTTTCGGGGCATACTTTGCGATTTTTTTCTATCGAGGGAATTTTATATAATTTGCATTTCGGTGTGGAACGCGTCTAGATATTATCTTCAAAATAATATATATATTTTTTAAGAGCTTAAAAACTTCAAGTGCTTATGTAAGAAATCGGTAGAAATGCGGGTAGCGGCGCCTCAAGGCCCGGTTGTAAGCCCTCAAAAAGAAGAAGAAGGGAAGATATGTGCATACGAATGTTAGAGGGAGCGAACTAATATTAAAACTGATAATAATTAAGCAAAAATTGAGAAAACGTTTAATAAAACACGTATTAATAATATGGTCTATTCGGTCTCCATATATTTCAATAACTCCACCTCTTTATTGAAAATTGAATTGAGAACATCTTTAGCACCGTTGTGATTTGAAACACAATAAAACGAAAAAGCGACAGTAAAAAGAGATAAACACATACATCTATAGGATTTAGCCTGCGAGAGAACCCTCCCCACTCTTCTATACTTTAGTTTTCTGAAGCTATCACTTCTAGCCGCCTGTGAACTGCACAAATCTGTTTTTTTTTTTTAATGTCCTATGATTGCAAAACCATTTGTTTTGCTCATTTCCATAACAGAAATAATTTACAGAGCCATCTGTATTGTATTTCCGTAAATACTTGTACGACAAAGGAAATTACTATTATTTTTATTTGATACACCGTGTTTTTTCTTGAATCTGCTCTAGCCTTTCAGAAATCTGCCTTATTTTTCAGATGGTTAAAATATTTCCACTCGTGTTTGTACACAAATAAATGGAATATTTCTGAACATATCCAAAAACTAGAAAGTGTTTCGAAAGGTGGTGAAATTCGCTTTTAATTTTTATAATTTGAAATCAACATGTAATTTTTTTAAATATAATTTTTTAGTGTTTGCATACAAAAAAAACATGTACTCATTTTATTTGACAAATGTATGTCATTTATTTTTTTTGTCATTCTATGTAAAAATAATTAACAATAAATTCTCAAAGTTTCATACAAATTTATTTAAAATTGCGATTCAAAATTTTGGTTCGTCATAAAGGTCTACATTTTAAATATTCGGGGGTTATTTTTTTTTAAATTGCATAAAGCGTGGTATTTTCTCTTTCTAACACCGTTTAAATCATATTTCTCACTGTGATAGTAAGGGAGACAATGATTTCTATGAGACATATATGATTTGGTCCGAAAACCGAGCAAAAAGGCTTTGGGCTAGTATATAAATATAATAAATATGTTGGTTTTAATAATAAATTAGTAACGTATTAGTAACGTTTACACAATTTCAATTCCAATTCATTCCACGTTGATTAATTTTAATTTCGATATTTTGATGTTACGGGCGAAAAAACAACCCTATCCCAAGCTCTGGGAGTTTGGGGGGCAGTAAGGGTGGGAGCGTGTCGCTACCATCCCCAGGGCAGATATTCGTTACAATTCGCAGACTAAACTACCCGATTTCACTTGTTCATTTTAATAATAGCCACCCCGCGGTGCCAACAACGTGGTGAGAATCGGATTTTTCCTGTGTCCGTGGATGTGATTACATGTCCATTTTATTATAAGATATTTATTATTAATATCCCCTTGAAAATGGTACTGTGAGAAAATATTTACGAAGTGTAGATAGTTAGCTATAAGCATTGCTCTAATTATGTAGACTTTTTAAATTTTGTTTTAGAGAGCGGTAGTTTGCAAATAATATTTTTTTAAATTTTAAAATAATCTTTTTAATTCTCCTCTTAAATAAGAGATCGAAGTACTTAGCTTGATAATAAATTATGATAATTTGTAACTTTGTAGTGATGAACTAAAATTATGCTTAGCTACGTTGATGGAATTGATAGTGTGAATAAAAATCAAGCAGAGAAACATATATGTAATGTAGAGTGTGGTTGCATCGTATTAAAAAAATCAGAAATGAGTTTGACGGATCACTCACGGTGACCAGGTAACTCAACGTAGTGGCACTTCAACACACACGCCATTGAAAAGTGAAATAAAATCATGAAAACTGACATAAAATCATGAAAAGTTATATAAAATCATGAAAAGTGATATAAAATCATGAAAACTGACATAAAATCATAAAAAGTGATACAAAATCATGAAAACTTATATAGAAACATAAAAAGGGATATAGTATAGAATCATTAAAAGTGATATAATATCATAAAAAGTGATATAAAAACATGAAATGTGATATAAAATTTTGAAATAATGAAAAGTGATATAAAATCATAAAAGGTTATACAAAATCATGAAAGTGATATACAAACATGAAAAGGGATATAGTATCAAGAAAAGTGAAATAAAATCATGAAACTTGATATAAAATCGTGTAAAAGTGATATTAAATCATGAAAAGTGATATAAAATCTTGAAAAGTGATATAAAATCTTGAAAAGTGATATAAAATCTTGAAAAGTGATATAAAATCTTGAAAAGTGATATAAAATCATGACAAGTGATATAAAAATAGGTTACATCGGGCTACGTTAGGTTAGGTTATGGCTATATTTTTCATCACTTTTAACGACTTTATATCATTTTTCAAAGATGTTTTGAAGTGTCACTATGTAGAGATGTCATGGAACGATCAATTATATACAAGTTTGACATCTAACAAATTATAATCAAATAACAATTTACATACTAAATCGATCAATTATATTTTTTGTAAAAAAACTGTTTATGCTAAATATTCTTTTGCCAGTGAATCACGATTTCAAAGAGTGAACAGATGTTTGTAATGAAATATTAACTAATGAATAGTTACCTAAATATCATATTTGGATTAAGACAACAAGGGGACATGTGTTACAGTTAATTGTGGACTCAGGTGTGGTGACGTTATATTAACTGGCCGGCTGATTGGCTTTATGATTTTAAGAATTTAAATAAGGTTGAAATTAACAAGAATTTGCGATATAAATTCATCCGAAATGCACACAACAAGGTCTGTAACCAAGTCATTTCGAATATATGATAAATAATCAGACTCGTCTTGAAAAACTTTTTTTATTAATTTTAATCAATGAAAAAAAAAGTATAAATTTTGACAATATCTACAAAACGCGAAAGAGCCGTCACACGTAAATATAACAATTGCGCCTTGCAGAACTTATAAGAGTTCATTTTTTTAATTTTTTTTTTGTCTAATAATTTGAATGTCATTCATATTCAATCATTTTTTCACAGGTTTTATTTTGAAAAAATTATTTTGGTATTCAAGTTCTGTTACTATTTCTTCGTGGACTGGTTGTTCCACAGTACTTGGATGATAACAGAACTTGAATTTTAAAGAACTTTCACAGACTTTCATGTCAGAGACGTCTTTTTAGTTTCCTGTGTTCTTCCAATCACAATCCTTCCTAAACCTTAAATCAAATGCATCATACTACAAATTACTCAACAATCAACTCACACTAACATCAAGCCACTTTACTATCAAGACATCCACACTCACAATACTCGAAATAGCAATAAAATCCGCGTTCCTCAAACACATATTACAAAATATGAAATAAAATCTGTGAACTTGCCATAACACACTTTATAATTCGCTTCCAGATATGTACAAGGAAATCCAGCAAAATAAATAAAAAAAATCAGAATAATAAAATAACGTTTTTTGAAGTACGTTTACGGATGAAACTATGTAATTTTTTTGTCATGTTCTGTTCCGTCTTGTTTCTTTTTCTCTCCTTTTATTTTCCATTTATTTGTAATCATTCTTATTTGTATAACCTTTTTCTTTTTTCTTTATTTGTTTTCTATTGTTGTTTGTTTGTTCTACTTCCTGTCTTTTATTTTTCGTACATACTATTTGTGAGATTTATATTTTTAATATCAAAATACCTATGAAAAATTGTAACTATTTCCTCCCACTTATGTAACTCATCAATCCAGATGAGTTACATAAAGAGCAAGAAATAAAAATAATCTCATATATAAAAATGAATCGCTGAATTTATTGCTAAGCGCAAATCTCGAGAGCAGCTGAACCGATTTCGCTAATTCTTTTTTTAGAATATTCCTTGAAGTACGAGGATGGTTCTTACGGAGAGAAAAAATAAGAAAATTTCGCAGAAAATTGGATAATTTCAGAAAACCTAACGACTATCGCACGTTTGAAAGTTCGCATGTTTGAGAATGACATTTTGCAAAACAATGATTGTTGAATCAGGATTCTATTTTTGAAAATCTTTAAGTTGATAAATTTATTTAAAGTAGGTACTCCCCTAATAGTTTGAATCGAATCAAGAATTTTAGATATTTTAAATAGGTACCTATGTTAGGTACCAAATTTTTATGTACATGATTAATGGAAATTTGAATAAAAATTGTAAAAGGTGGCACGCGTGCTGTTTAAAAACTGAATATACTGGGATTGAATATATGAAAAGCGGGAGGGAGGGAGAAATGGGGGAGGGGGGAGAGGGTAGAGCGGGGGGGGGAGGGGGGGGGGGTAAGGGCAATGAGAGGGGGGGGGGGGTGGGGGGGGAGGTGGAGGAGGTGGAGGAGGTGGAGGAGGTGGAGGAGGTGGAGGAGGTGGAGGAGGTGGAGTGGGAACCCCCCTTACACCATGCGAGCGAAGCCGCGGGAAAAAGCTAGTAATATTATAAAGTCGAAAGATTGTATGGTTGTATAGATGTCTGGATGTATGTTTGTTACTCTTTCACGCAAAAAACTACTGAATGGATTTTAAAAATTCTTTCACTTATAGAAAGCTACATTACTTGCGAGTTCTATAGGCTATATATATTGGTAAGCTCTGGCGTTATGAATAATCTCTGGCGTTATGAAATTATTTGTCATACGTTTTCTGTCTAGGCTTGTTGAAGAAATATCGATATATCGAAATATCGATATTTTTAATTAAAAATATCAAAATTTTTAGCCGATACATTTTGATTCGATATATCGATATATCGATACAAAATATCCAATATCGAAAATTGTATCAAAAACGATATTTTTTAAATTTATGTATTTAAAGTCACTAGAATCCAAAACCGTATAGGAACGAACGGAAAAAAGTAACTGTATTGGGTCATGACATCTGGCGGTTGAAATTTTAACTATTAATAGCTTACAAATCTATTGTCTTTGCATTAGTATTTGTGATCACCAATACTATCTCATGTGTGTAGGTACATACATAGAAATGTATGCTATTTTTCGCCATTTTTTTCGTAGCCACTCCTATGTGTTGGTTCCCAATTGTCTATGATTATTGACTATACCTTGTTCCAAACACGAAGTCCTTTTTGACAGATTAATACGCCAATAGAATGTTACTGAGACGCATACAAACTTTGTATGCATCTCAGTTTACATATAAGTTAGAAGACAGCTTTTTAGTTTTTGATATTTTTGTAATTATTACGTAATAAAAATACCATCATGTTTATTGAGATTTTTGTACATTAAAAAAAGCAAATTGTGTATAAAAATTACTATTGATAATATTGAGCTGAATACACTATTATTTTAAAAACGCAAAATTTCTTGAAAATTTGACCGATATATCGATATAGGTATCGATATTTTTCCTCGATATATCTACGTCGACATTGATATTTTAATAAATATCGATACATCGGTATTTTTTTCACTTTCGACATCCCTATTTCTGTCCCTAACAATATCGATTTATTGCAAACGTCAGAAAAAAAGCAAACCAATTGTCGCCTTTGAAACAAAGTTTTTTTTTTTAACTAGGCAATTCACCCTAAAAAGAGTGCTTTGTTGGCGTTTGAGAATGACATTTTAAATCAGGATTCTATTTTTGAAAATATTTAAGTTGGTAAATTTATTTAAATTAGGTACTCCCCTAATAGTTTGAATCGAATCAAGAATTTCAGATATTTTAAATAGGTACCTATGTTAGGTACCAAATTTAATATACCTACATGAAAAATGGAAATTTGAATAAAAACTGTTAAAGGTGGCACGCGGGCTGTTTAAAAACTGAATGTACTGGGATTGAATATATGGAAAGCGGGAGGGAGGGAGGCGGGAGGGGGGATTGGGGGGGGGGGGGGGGAGGGAGGGGGGAGAGGGGTGGGGGGAGAGGGGATGGAGGACGGTGAGATGGGGTAGGGGAGGGGGGGAGGTGGAGGAGGCGGAGTTGGAACCCCCCTTACACCATGCGAGCGAAGCCGCGGGAAAAAGCTAGTAAAATAATAAATTTGAAATTTGACGAATTGTTCAAATCTTGTAATTCTGTTCAAATTCTTTCAAAGAATTTGAATATTAACTTTGAAATTTGACGAATTGATTTCAAATTCTGTCGAAGAACCAACCCTAGTAGTCCTGGGTCAATCGATCGTTTTACATGACCCGGGTCGCTCACGACACACTAGCGTCACGAGCGGTTCGCGAAGATCCCGCTCTTTTCGCGACACAAAATACGAAACTCGGTAATCGAGTTTCTCGCGCCGCGCGCCGGTCGCCGCCCAGACCGGTCAAGTCATACGCGACACGAAACCCATGTTATAATTGTGTGAACGTTTGCTCACAGCTCACACCTATAACTAGAAATTTCATGTCCCAGAAATAATTTTTTTAAAAGACATGCTTCAGGGGTAAAAAAAATATTTTTTTATCATGTTTTGAAGGATATAAAAACCATCTAAAAAACGTGTTGTTATAAAGATTTTATTGAGAATTTAAATAAGTAATTTAGCTGTTAGCTGTAATGCTTTATTATAAAATATTATTTTATAATTTTTCTTTGTGTATAGGATAAAAAATAAATAAATGGGCCCATGAATTAATAATAATAATATTTGGATGATTTATATAGCGCCGTTTTTGTGAAAAATCACCTCAAGGGCGCTGTACAAACTTATAATACATTTCTAAAATCTAAAAAACTACAAGCTAGGCAAACAATTATAAACAACTTATGGCTAAAAATTGCAAACATCGGTTCATTGATCACCTATATATGTGTAGAATATTTTGACCAATGAACGCGATGCTGCCTAAAATTTAATGAAAACAGGACCATACTTACCTGGGAGGTCGCTTGAAATTAACACTGTATAATGTCCATTTAAAGAAATTTAGATAGAGTTCGCACGCAGAGGACATTATTGTGAACACATGTTTTAATCCTGAAAAATATTTTAATATTAATATGTAATGTATTCTTTGACGAGTGTATTTTGGAAAGTAAAAGCTACATGTAAAGGTGGGTGGTGCAGTAGTACCTATAAGGATTTGATCTTTCTAAATGTGATTCGTCAAGAGACAGATTGATGTGTAAGGAATCGAGTAATTTTAATTCAGTAAGAAAAGTGTGATTAAGACATATCATAGACAATACAAGTATGATACTCTCAAATAGGTATATTTAAATTACGGGTATGAGAGCCCAAAAAGGAAGGTTTTTAGTTTGGACCTAAACTCTGTTGGGCTTGTTATGCATCTTAATTCCGGAGGGAGTCTATTCCAAGCCTTAGGCCCAGATACTCCGAAAGCACGATTTCCAAACATAGTATTTGGCTTTCGTTTAGGTTCTATTAGTCTGCCTTTAGCAGATGAAGTTGCTGATCTAAGGGTTAATTGTCTCGGACCGGTATTTTCCGGGACGCATAATTCGGAGATGTAAGGTTGGGCCATTTCGTAGATTGATTTAAAAACCATCCAGGACAATTTGTACTGGATTCTCTCAGGGCACTTGAGCCAGTGAAGGTTACGAAGGTGTTCTGAAATATGCGAATATTTATAAACCCCAGTTATGAGCCTTGCCGCTGCATTAAACACGGATAGATATAAAGTGAAATGGAAATAGAGGGTTTGAAACAAAAAGACGAGAAAAAGTTGATTATAATTAATTAACAAACTAATTAACCATCACGTTGTTTCCTCACAGGGATAGGCAGAGAGAGGACAGCAAAACAAAACCAATTTAAAAAAAAATATTACCTTCTTTGATAAAATCTCAACGCTTTCGTGGAAATAAGAAAAAAAATGCGTTTTTGACAAATCTTATATATATTCATATATATATATATATACTAGCTGGGCCCGTTGCAAAAGCAACTAACGGGTTAAAACACTATGCGATTTGACGTGTAAACGTGGATGAAGCGAGGAGGAGTGTGTGTTAAATTAAATATATGAAGAAACCTGAGGTTACAGTGACCTATTATGATTACTATGGTACTTTTTGATAGTGGGATAGTTAGGTTAGGAGTACAAGTTACAAGAGGAGAGGTAGTAGAAAATAAATAATATTTGCAATTTTTGCACGTTTTTTATTAGAATTTTAATAATAATATTAAAAAATCTTATCCGTGTGTGTACATAGATTTTTGTTTTATGTTATATTATTAAACCTAATGATTATTGAATAATTGTCTAAAGATCACCATAATAGGCTAGCATAGACCGGTAACGGTAAAAAATAAATTGTGGAGAAATTTTTCAAATTGTTTTAATATGTATATTATGTATTGTTATTTATTAACGTCACACACGTGTGTGTTGACCGAATGTATCGCAGTTCGCACTAACGCTTCACCCAGCTACTTTCTACTACCTGAGTCGAGAGAGTGGGTGGCGAAACCCGGGTGTTGACAACCCGTTCGCTCTCTCATACATCTACCTATCGTCGCTCTCCCCGCCAAATCCGCACCCGAAACCCAGGTTGCAGTAGTAGAGCGGTTGTGAGAAGTGGGTCGCGAGACCCGGGTGCTGACGAAAAAATGACCCGATCGCTCTTTGATGGTCCGTGAGCGGGTTTCAATAATCGGGTCATTCACGACCGACCCATGACTAGCCCCTAGGCTTCCTTGATTTCCACATTTTAATGTCACAAACGCATACAATAATCCGAATATGCACGAGGGGTACTAAAGTTTAGTATTGTAATCGTCCCTCATTAGAAAACGTTGATCATATACGAGTCTAAAAATTGACCGAAACTTAAAATGGACCGAACATATTACCTCTTTAAATAATAAAATTAAAAAAACTAAGTTATTTTTTCAAAACTATCAGGAATGTCCTCATTACAAAAGACTTAATCAAGATTTACATGGCTCTCTGTCAATCACTGTTAGAATACGATATTATCGGATGGGGCAGTGCAAATAAAAACATACTAAATCCATTAACTAAAACTCAAAAAGCTATAATGAAAATTATACTGAAAGTTCCTGTAAGAACTAGCATTGACGAAATCTAACATCGTGTGAATTAAACAACTATATTCTAAAACTATACTCATTTACATTCATAAGTACAAAACCCAAGAAATAACAACTAACACGTACTTTAGAAACACTAGATCTCATGGTCATAAACATATCCAGCAAATAACTACTAACACAACATTTGGACAAAAACGCTTCGTATATTATGGCATTAAAGCAATAAAATACCACTCTCACTCAAAAACCACAACATCATAACATTTAAATTTCAAATAAAAAGCTGGATACTAAATATAGGGAGATCAGAAATAGAAAATATACTGATATCAAATACTGACTAAAACCGAATCTAGTGAACTGAACTATAAAAAAAAACTATCTTATTTGCTTTATAATTATTTAAAAAAAATACTACATGATATATGTTATGTCTAATTCATATTAATTTCTTATAATTAAATTATAATATGTAAATGAAATCCTCAGCACGGGAGATCCCAGTGAGGATATCATTATCTCTACTGTTACTAATAAATGAAGACAATAAATCATTATTATTATTATTATATTATTATTTAATAGTATAAGTTTATATAGGTACCTACATATGTATGGGTTCTTATACAAGGTGATGCTATACTTCGAAAGAGCGTGGAATAATTGTGTCGATTTAAGCTTTAACGCTTTTAGCGATTTTGTGTCGAAAGTCGTCATGAGCGTCGAGGCGCATTTCAATAAGCAAAATATTCGTTTCTGGGGCACTGAAAATCCACGTATGATGCACGAAAAGCCATTACATCCACTCAAAGCCACTGTGTGGTGCGGCGTTCACGCGGGAGGAGTGATTGGGCCGTATTTTTTGAGGACGCCATTGGCATTATGGTCACTGTTACTGGCGAACGCTACAGGGCCATGATAAAAGACTTCTGACTTCCGGAATTGAATGAACGGGGCTTGGTGAACATGTGGTTTTAACAAGACGGTGCAACCGCGCACACAGCACGAGCCACAATGAATAATATGAAGGAAGTGTTTCTCTCGTTTTGGCGATTTGGTATGGTCAGCAAAATCGCCCGATTTAACCATCCCAGACTTCTTTCTTTGGGGCTATTTGAAGTCGCGGGTTTATCCCAACAAGCCTCAGACAATCGCAGCCCTTAAGGAGAATATTCAACAGGAATGCGAACAGTTAACACCGGAAATCTTGCGGGAAAGTCATGGAAAATGCTATAAAACGGGCACAAATGTGTTTCAACACAGCCGGTAGCCACTTGACGGATATCATCTTTTCCACTTAACAGAAAAAAAATTAAAAGTCGAAATAAAGATTTCTATTACTCAAAATCTTTTTTTTTTATTCAGTAAAAAAGTTATTCAAAAACAAAATTGGATGATTAATTTTGCGCCACTCTGTATAAGAAGAAGTATTTCAATATAATAACGTGCTAAGGGAAAACTCTAAATTTTTAAAAAGCTTTTAATTACGATTAGGTACTAAAAATATATTTTCTTATAAAAATTGTACATCGCAATTGTACAACGCATATTCATTATAGCTACAGTGTTGAGAAGCGTGGAAGGAATATTTCAGTGAAAAGAACAGTGACAACTCTATCATTTGTAGTAAAGAAGTTTGTGCGACACAATCAATAATTCTTCTGTTTGGTCAGCTTTGCTTTTCTTCAATAACAATCCATATTTATTGCATTTTCAAATTCCAGCAATTCACTTGACTGTCTTTTACTTATACTTTTAATTTGTGATGAACAAATAGATACCTACTTAGGTGCACATTAAATTATGAACGTGACAATCAATAATATCCTTCGTGATCCAGATTTCAAATAAACATTTTCTATTTTTTTTAGAACCGGCGTGTCATCTTCCTTATAATTTATAGAATACTATCGAGTTCCAGGCATGCGTTGCAATGTCACTTAAATAAAGAATTTGTTTCTCGCTGCTTGTCCTTTCCAATTCGTCCCGCCTTTTCCTTCCGCCTCCCCTTCCCCTTCTGTATTATCCTCCCCTCTCCAAGACTCCCCCCCTCCGCTCCTTCCCTCCCTACTCTTAAACTATATGAAATACAATAAGTTTTCAAACAATTCGCGAACCACCTTAATTTCATAACACAACAGCTTATCAGTATATATTGAAACCTTTGCGGGCGTGCGCACATCAAATCCCCAAAGTTTCATCTGAATCGAATGAAGGTTGTAGGAAATCTTTTATAACACGAGGGCTCACTATTATAATATTTAGAAACCATCACGGGCATGCGCACATCAAATCCCCAAAGTTTCATCGCAATCGAATGAACATTTTAGGAAATCTTTTTTAATACGAGAGCTCACTATTATAATATATAGAAACCATCACGGGCATGCGCACATCAAATCCCCAGAGTTTCATCGCAATCGAACGAACACTGTAGGAAATCTTTTATAACACGAGAGCTCACTATTATAATATATAGAAACCATCACGGGCATGCGCACATCAAATCCCCAGAGTTTCATCGCAATCGAACGAACACTGTAGGAAATCTTTTATAACACGAGGTCTCACTATTATAATATATAGAAACCATCACGGGCATGCGCACATCAAATCCCCAGAGTTTCATCGCAATCGAACGAACACTGTAGGAAATCTTTTATAACACGAGGTCTCACTATTATAATATATAGAAACCATCACGGGCATGCGCACATCAAATCCCCAGAGTTTCATCGCAATCGAACGAACACTGTAGGAAATCTTTTATAACACGAGGTCTCACTATTATAATATATAGAAACCATCACGGGCATGCGCACATCAAATCCCCAGAGTTTCATCGCAATCGAACGAACACTGTAGGAAATCTTTTATAACACGAGGTCTCACTATTATAATATATAGAAACCATCACGGGCATGCGCACATCAAATCCCCAGAGTTTCATCGCAATCGAACGAACACTGTAGGAAATCTTTTATAACACGAGGTCTCACTATTATAATATATAGAAACCATCACGGGCATGCGCACATCAAATCCCCAGAGTTTCATCGCAATCGAACGAACACTGTAGGAAATCTTTTATAACACGAGGTCTCACTATTATAATATATAGAAACCATCACGGGCATGCGCACATCAAATCCCCAGAGTTTCATCGCAATCGAACGAACACTGTAGGAAATCTTTTATAACACGAGGTCTCACTATTATAATATATAGAAACCATCACGGGCATGCGCACATCAAATCCCCAGAGTTTCATCGCAATCGAACGAACACTGTAGGAAATCTTTTATAACACGAGGTCTCACTATTATAATATATAGAAACCATCACGGGCATGCGCACATCAAATCCCCAGAGTTTCATCGCAATCGAACGAACACTGTAGGAAATCTTTTATAACACGAGGTCTCACTATTATAATATATAGAAACCATCACGGGCATGCGCACATCAAATCCCCAGAGTTTCATCGCAATCGAACGAACACTGTAGGAAATCTTTTATAACACGAGGTCTCACTATTATAATATATAGAAACCATCACGGGCATGCGCACATCAAATCCCCAGAGTTTCATCGCAATCGAACGAACACTGTAGGAAATCTTTTATAACACGAGGTCTCACTATTATAATATATAGAAACCATCACGGGCATGCGCACATCAAATCCCCAGAGTTTCATCGCAATCGAACGAACACTGTAGGAAATCTTTTATAACACGAGGTCTCACTATTATAATATATAGAAACCATCACGGGCATGCGCACATCAAATCCCCAGAGTTTCATCGCAATCGAACGAAGACTGTAGGAAATCTTTTATAACACGAGGTCTCACTATTATAATATATAGAAACCATCACGGGCATGCGCACATCAAATCCCCAGAGTTTCATCGCAATCGAACGAAGACTGTAGGAAATCTTTTATAACACGAGGTCTCACTATTATAATATATAGAAACCATCACGGGCATGCGCACATCAAATCCCCAGAGTTTCATCGCAATCGAACGAACACTGTAGGAAATCTTTTATAACACGAGAGCTCACTATTATAATATATAGAAACCATCACGGGCATGCGCACATCAAATCCCCAAGTTTCATCGCAATCGAACGAACACTGTAGGAAATCTTTTATAACACCAGAGCTCACTATTATAATATATAGAAACCATCACGGGCATGCGCACATCAAATCCCCAGAGTTTCATCGCAATCGAACGAACACTGTAGGAAATCTTTTATAACACGAGAGCTCACTATTATAATATATAGAAACCATCACGGGCATGCGCACATCAAATCCCCAAAGTTTCATCGCAATCGGGTGAATGGTTTAGGAACTAACTCGTAAGGGACAAACAGAGAAACATTCATTTTTATGTATTAAGATTAGCGGATTAGATTCACGGCGACGCCCGGAACTTACAGAGTTTTTCGAAATATAATGTAAACAGTGACCTTCTTCTTGTTTTGAAGGTCAATTGTGCCAAATTTTCGGGATTAAACTGTCGATTTTTATATAAGTACCACGCTGCCCGCACAGTCATTATTCTTTATATAAAGAAATGGTACGTACATCACTGGTACTCGGTTCCCACCTAATCAGACCTAATCTATAGATCCATGAGAGTTGATTCCCGACAGTTTACCCCCCCGGCATTTATTATTTATTATTATTTTTTTTTTATTTTACAGTTTTTTAGAGAAAAATGTGTCTTTACTGGGGTACCCCGTTCTAAGGACATATTGCACAAGTTTTCTTGTTTGAAATAAAATACCTATGATAAAATAATATAGATTATAAAGTTAAATCTAAAAGAAAGTACAAAACAAGCATTATTCTTTGTTAGGTTGCAAAACTGTATCAATATTCTTTCTTCTCATGTCCGTAATATATATTTTTTATGCTTCTTTTGAAGTCGGTTATTTTTCTAATACAATCTGCTGTCGTGAGTAAGTGTCCCCAAAGAAGATGTACCGCCGAATAACCAAAGTATAAAATATATTTTCAAAGAAATGCTTCAATGAAAAAACTATTTATCTATCATACTCCCATACTGCATACACCAGCGTTTAAGTACAAAAAATCTAAAGTAAATAAATTCGGTTGATACAGATACCAATGTATTATTAAAGGTTAAGTCGATTTAAGGTGTAAAAGAGATAAATAAATCACGCATAATTTTATGATATTTGTATTTTCGGGGGGCCAACTTTTGGGGGATTAACTTTCGGGTCACCCTATTCTATAAATAATTTCGTAGATTGAATGTTGAAGTCGGATTTACTTGGGTTTCTATCGCGTAGAAAGCCGTTATCATTGGCTACTTTATAGATTCTAATAAATAGTTCAAAGAATATTATACCATTTGGAATCCCAGCTTTAGATACAGCGTGTTGAGTTTCCTCTGAACCAATTTCATTCATACGTTTTAAGATTTTCACGGCCAAAAGTATTTTCGCTGTCCGAAACGTTGGCTAAAGAAGGACGTAGCGCAACACGGCATATCACCCCAAAAACAAATAACGAGAAAACAATTTCATGCAGTTTCCATTTTCAGGCAATGAGCATTTTTATTACAACCGTCATGATCCACGCTTACAAACATACCTTCCTTTTTGTTTTTTTACAGTGAATACCGCACAAGAATCTCAACTGCTCCCGTCTGGAGCCAGTGAGACTATGGCATCCCCAATTGGGGCATGTTGTGAGGCTGAAGGTAGTGGGGAGGGGAAGGAGGTGGGGAAGAGGAAGGTTGGGAAGTACCTGGCTATTCAGATCTGGTCACTGAACACGGCTAAAGCCATTTTCAAGCAACGTTTCAATTCTGAATGGTGGTCTTACACCAGGGCGATACTGATAGTATCTTCCGCTCTGGAACACGCCGCAAATATACTATATATTATTTTTAATGAATTAATTGTGAAATAACACAAATTAATCAAATAAAATTTATTTGCGCATGCCGGGTTCGAACCCGCGATCTCCGGATTGTGAGTCAAGAGTCTTACCCACTGAACTACGGAGGTTCCTTAATACAATAATGCTGCAGCTCTTTCAAAAGTTGAGATCTAGAAAATACGTAGCTCCTTTTCCTCCAAAGATATTGAAATACAAAAGAGATATGCTATGATATCTGCGCGACTGTCACGGACTACTACGTAATCGGAGTAGTATGCTATGCGTACAAAAATATTTTGTTAATTTCGTTGATTTTTTGAAGATGTCATTTCCGGCGAGTTATTTATATTTTAGATTAATAAAAACAGTACCTTACCATTAATATATTTTACGTACAACTATTTTAAAACTTTTTAACCCGTTTTTCAACTATAAAGTTAGCGTTAAGCACCTGATTTTATTTTTCTAGACGATGAATTAAGAGGGTATTACCAGAAATATGTCATTTTTAAATCAGATTTTAGTCGTATTGACTCTTTTCAACAAAAAAATGTTAATGGATTTCGAAAGATTGTTCTTTTTTCTAGCATTCGCATGTTTTAAATTTTGAGAAAAAAGGTTTATTTTTAGTATAATAAGGTTATACCATAAGTCGTTGGCAGATTTGTTAAATTTTCAAAAAAGATTTTGTATTATACCACACCCATTTCAAATCAAATAATCATGCAGAAAAATAAATAAATACATTGTCTGGGTATCGCATGTTTTAGAATTTTAATTTTAGTTTTAAAAAAATCATTAAAAAATATATACGTACATGTGTTTCTTGACGAAAATTGGTCCGTTTGTGTATACAAACTAATATATTTCATATTTTTTTAACATTCTTATTTAATTTAGACATTATTGAAAAATGTTAATACTATATTCGGCGTTATTATCGATAAAAATCTGAAATGGAAGGAACAAATATGTCAAGTAGTAAACAAAATCAGAAAATTAATATATATATTTTTAAGAATTAGAAATTTTCTGTCGATAAAAAATCTATATTTAATCTACTAAGCCTTAGTTCAATCCACTCTACAATACGCTATTATTAGTTGGGGATCCGCGTATAAATGTAACCTTCTTCCAATAGAAATTGTACAAAGAACAATTATTAAAATTATATTTAAAAAATCCTTAGACTACCCAACAGAACGCCTGTTTGAAGAATTTCAAGTACCCACATTTAAAGATCTATATATTAAAAATTCAGTAATTCAAATAATAAAAGAAAAAGATAAATATCCATTTTTAAATGAAAACAGAACTCGACTTAAACATGTTTTTCTATGCCCAAAACTAAATACGTCTTTTGCACAGCATCATTATACTTATCAGGGAAGAACTTTTTTCAATCGTCTACCAGAAGAAATCAGAAGCATCAATGATAAAACCCGAATACTGCTCTCTGTCAAGAGACATTTTAAAAATATTCTTAAGAAAAAACTACTGTCAACTAATCTTACAAATATCTTAGTTCTCCATAACATTCTTTCTTTAAAAAAAAAAACACACCATTATCAAATAAATACTGCAGCTCACATATATTTATGTACAATTAATTATTTAAGTACTAACTTATACCTAACTAATAACCAATAGCATTTATGTACACTCCCCTTCCATACACAAGCAAATGCTTTTAATGGAAGGGTAGTAAAAAAAACCTGTAAAAAAAGACATTTTATTGCAAAATTGTAATTATAATAAATGTTTCAATAAATAATAAAAAATATAAATTAAAAAAACTTATATTCAAAAAATTGTTACAAGAAGTACAATATTTTAATAGTTTTATCATCAAGCCTTTCAGCATTTTTGGATGTAGGTATAAATTAAAGCAAATTTGGAATGAAATAAAATCGATATTGAGTTAAGTATAATTTTAAAAAGCTGGTACGGAGAATAATTAATCTTTCTCATTGTAACCGGCCTGCACGATCGTACGAACAACTTTCGACGCAATGTGGATTTTCGTCCGCTGGCTGGTTATACGCTCTTGATAACTTCGGGAGGACAAGATGGAGACACATTTTAAATATTTGTAGCACGTTCTACAGAATTGATTAAAATTAACGCGGCAGAAAGATCGAATCTCCAGGCCTGCTAGGGTGAATTCGACCGTACGTTCGTACAATATTTGTTTACACGCTTTCTTCACTTACGTCGTTAAGATTCCCACATTATTTTTCTTCTTTTCTTTGATACGGCAAATTCGACATTAGGTCCATCCAGTAGACGGGTCGCGAGTCGCAATTTGTATACACGACTTCTTTACTTACGTCGCGCGTCGTTAAGATTCTGAATATATTTTAGGGTGTATTGTCGTCTTAACAATATAGTTTGAATGTGGAAAGAATTCGTTCATTTAGTTAAACGTTCATTTAGTTTATTAGTTAATTGGTTAACAATATAGGCGACACCCGGAAGAGCAGACCCACCCAGCGAAAACTGCGGATAGCACATCTCTTATATTTCAATATCTTTGGTTTCCTCCAATAATTAGTCATAATTTTCTTGCATCTCTCTGACACACCGCACCGTGACTTCTCCGTAGACCCCTACAACACTACTTACCATGACGATAATTTTGAAAGTATGGAATTTAGTTAGAAGGATAATTTTGAAGTGTTAGTGAATTCCAAAAATTCTAAAATGTCAATGCACTGATGGTTTTGTTTTTGTTTTTAAACATATAATGCCGCAGCTCTTTCTAACACACTAAATAACAACAGTCGAAAATGAGACAAACGGTGAACGTATATCTGCATTCCCCGCAATACAATCATTAACATACATCTCCCTCACACGTATAAAGCCGTAATAAGATATATCTGTTACCTCCAAAGGAAAAAAGCAGTGCTTTGGAGGAAACGGAAATACATATTTTGTGTCTCGTCTTTGGTCTCCCATTATTTAATGCGTAAGAAAGAGTTAGAGCATTACAGCGACAAGGGCAGTAGGTATGCTTATTGCCTTTTTTGCCGTCACTTATACGCAATAATAATGAAATTCTGTAACAAGCTGATTGTTTGCACCGTGTGGGCAGTCATATTGTATTTGAATAATACATTGAATTTATTGGTAGTTTCAGGCAAATATTACGTGCATCTTAGCATGCACCCATTTTTGAAGCATTGGTAGGTATTATACAGCATTTTACTTTGCAATTTTTTCAACACCAATTTACCTGTCAAATATTCTTTTAAAGCGCAATGACATTGAAAATACAGAACACTGTATACAGACAATTAAAAAAACATTTTTTTGTTCCAAAAAAAAAATATTTAAATCGAGAAGCACTGTTATTAAGGTACCTACTTAATGACATAAATTTGATTAAATTGTGTTTTACAAAATGTTAGGCTTTCGTTTAATTTAACATAAATTTGAATTTAACAGTAGGTAGAAAGGAAGAATCATTAATGGTGAGTTTAGTTACACTACCTTTAGATCGAATGAGTTAAATATAGTCAGTTCTAAAATTAGAGGCATGATCTAAAGCCCGGGCAACGCTAGGTACCTACTTTAGATAATATTAAATAAATGTGAGCAATTTCTCAAGTGTGCTTTATATTTTATTACTGTATCGTTATTCATCAATATGTTAACACAAAATTGCAAACGTAAAATAATAATATACCTATATGCAATTCTAATTTTGAGATCAGTGGGTATCTTATGGCAATAAATTATTTTCTCACTTTTATGCCTTTTTAATTTTTAATAAAAATGTAGGTTACACAGCTTTAAATTACCATCATGGTTTTATTTTTAGTATTGCATTTGAACTACAGTGGCGCCCTCCTATGTTTTCTACTCTTATTTGACAAACTGTATCTAGCAGTGGCGGTCGGTAACTTTTTGTATAAGGGATGCTGAAGTATAATATACTTATCTAATATCATACATAAATACCTGAGGTAGGGACGGTGTCGCTAAATTGTAGCATTTATTGCTAGTTACGGCTAGAAAAAAATAAGCTCGAAGCTTTTTTTAACGCTGAATGAATAAATAATTATTATTATTACCTATATTGATTATACGCCGCAAAAGGAAGGGAAGTGCCGCATCCACAGTATATTCGGAGGGACCGCGCCTGGTATCTAGCACGTTCGATTGATAAAACCCTATCTCAACACGATATTGACTAAATCCGTCATCAATGGTTAGTTAGCGATATTTGCGAGTACTGTCAGCTTATGATCCAAAAATCCGGTAGACAAAAGCCGCCACTTTTAACGCGGCCGCCAAGGTGACAGTTAATTGTTAATATAGACAATAAATAATTTTTAAATAATTTCGTATGTTACATAACTTTTTTATTAATGAATGGAGGTGATCTAACGAAGATCTAAGAATTGAAAGAAATCGTTTACGCAATCCATTGACTTAATTAATTATTCTAAGACGCCATTAATCCGATCCAGCTTGGGAAAACGAATGTCACTAATAATGACTAAAGACCTCACTAACTAAATAACTCCCTTTTTAGGGTCAAAAGCATGCAGTGATACTGCCAATGTGTATTAAAGATGTTATTTTAATTTGACAAATTATTCGTATTTTTAGTTTTACGTAGCATTTTGTTTTTTAGGAATCTCGATCCATAAACCCCTCTGCCATATGTCACCCCAAGTGGTTCGCTACGTTTGGTGACTTAGCAGAAGTGTCCGGGATCACGGGATGTGGTTTTTCTATGAGGTCTTGGCTTAGAATGCGTTTGCCCACCTGCTGCATGGCGGGCCGGATCGGAAGAGACTGGTTGAGGGAGACACATCTCCAGCCGGACTCTCTTAACCAGCGCAGCTCTCTAAACTCTAAGCAGCGGGAGGGTTGGATTCATACGCCCGTCACTCCTGGAAAAATTGAGCCCACCCCTCATACCTTTTTCCTTCCCAAAACTTCAGCTCTTTCCTTTTCTAAAAATGCCCTTTACACTGCATCCCCAAAGATGACGTAAGCTCTGAGAGGAATTGTTTTCCTCAGCGCCTCCTGTGTGGAGATAATGTAAAGAAAAGAAGAAGTTGTTTTTTTGTGTGCCAGCGAGTCTTCGAATCTTTCAATCACTGAATACAAATTACATTTTTTTAATTAAATTTAATGAGTAAAGTGGGTAGCCTTTTCTAGATATACTTAGACTAAAATATACGTGGGTATCTTAAGGTGATCCACTAGTCGTTGAAAAATTCGAAATCGGAATCCCCGCCTCTTATTGGGAGGGATTTAAAAGCACTTGAAATAGCGCGAAATTGCAATGTATTGTTTTATTTCGTGAAATTCTTGCAAAAATATTAAAATGTTTTCCGATGATTTTCTAAGGAATTTAATTTGCCACAATACAACTTTTTCCGAAAGGGGATTAATTAGTAGGAGATTTTGCACTTGAAAGTATTTTTATAGACTTGATATTTTTTTTCCAGACTTACAAAAATACTCAATTATTTTCAAGACCAAGATGTGTTCTACTCGCAGTATTTAATTGATTCATCTAGTATACATATTTCTAAGCAATCAAAAATACATGATTTTGCATTATTTCGCGCGGCTTCATCTTAAGAATTTACTTTTGATTCTTTCAGTCGTGTTTGAATGAATCTCATAATTTGAAGACCAAACTGTGGAATTATACTCGATATGACTCCTTACTAGTTACTAATCAATAAAAAGAATGACAACATCCAGAAAGCAATACCCAAATTCCAGAATACACCCGGGCAAGGGAGGGAGTTTGAACTTATTCGTGTAATAGTTTTAATCCGCACTTATGAAGAGAGGCATTATTGGATATTTAGCTTCACCACCCGACCCCTTTATGACCAGTTCACCACCCGAAATTGGGACTACCCTATTTTGACTCTATTCAAGGGATGCCAACGTTAATCTTTTATTATAGAATTATTAATGATTATTAATTATTTGATTAACTCGAATATGAAAAGAGAACGATATATTTACTAATATAATACATCAATTATGAAACTTGTTTCCACTTTATTTATTTGACCGTGACCGGTTTCAGTTTGTTATTAGCCACGCAGTTGGGCAGATGCATCTGCCGTCAAGATCCGAACAAACCTCACCCATGAACCCGGGCACCCCTGCTAAGTCACCAATCGTAGCGAACTACTTACTACTTCTACTACTACGGCAGCTAGACCATACCCGCCTCCATAATTGTAAATAATATGTATTAATCACAAATAATATAACTTTGGTGCCCAGTTTATCGCTTGTCTGAATTGTTCCCACAATCAGTTCCAATTTCGAAAACCAAAGCAAACATACCACTTCTAGAGTTCATTAAACAAATATACACCACTGAAATGAGTTTTTTTTATATTTAAGTTCATTTAGGTAACATTCGGGGTGTCCGGGGGTAAAGTACATTAACTTCATGATGGTAGGAGTAAAAATGATTAACAACTTTTTCCGATATTCCAACTTTTTTTTCCCATACAAAAAGATGTATCTACTAAAAATCCTTAGTGTGAGGTACGATCTTACTTGCTGAGAGCCTGCCGGGCGCCCGACTCGATTGTAATTGGCCCGTATCGTAACAGCGGAAAATAATAAATCTGGCCGCACACGCCAGACAAATTGTATCGTTTTATCTCAAAACTACCCCTAAAAGTTGGAATTTCGAAAAAAGTTATTTATCTTTTTTATCTGTACTATCATGTAGAATCACCTCCCGAAGTTAATGCACTTTACCCCCGGACACCCTGTATAGTCATATAAATTCGTTTTACATTTAACAGTGAATATTATATGAACAAGTTAAGTTCCATTTATAATATTTTTTGTTATGTTTACAGATAGCAAGTAGATGAAAAGTAATAAATAAACAGTCTAGTAATAATATTACTATTTTTGGTACTGAAAATTCGTGGTGGGAATCCATTATAATATCACAAAACAAATATAAAAAATATTTCCACTTAATTTATTTATGACCGCAACAAAGCCATCTTCAGACTGGTACAATTTTTTCTTAATCTACCCACCCTCCCTCTCCCCCATATGTTATGTATATAAACTGTAGATTAAGAAACATTTTACCAGTCTAAAGATGGCTTTAACAGACTAAACCGGTTACGGTCACCAATAAATTAAGTGGAAATAGTTTTAGATTTAACAATCTTCATGATGGACAACCGTGGACATATGTATGAAAGCTTTTTAGAATTGAAACGGTAATATAAAGTGAACCAGACTTCTCGAAAGTAATACGGCTAAAAAACTGAACTAATTATGTATTTATCATCTAATTTTTTGTGACAGCCCTGTTTCCTCGCCAATCCCATTGGCACAGTCCTCTGCTGGCGAATGCAGCCCTGGAGAGGGGTGAGGCAAGAGGGGCGGGGAGCGGTGGGAGGAATTAGTCAATTATACCGGGGCGGCTCGCGTGCCAGGCATGCCGGAGCACTGCCTAGAACAGGGATGAATCAGGAGTAATTGAATAAAAAAAATTTTAAGCATATTTAAATTTTTTTATGTAGACTTTGGTGGCGGATGTGAAAAAATATACCAACTTTTTCGCTCATAAACACTATTAAAGTAATACATTTACCAAAATGATTTCTGGAATTTTATAAAACTTAGTTTTATTTATATATTGCTAACCTGATATGATTTTAGATTTTCATGGCCAAAAGTACACATCTGTCCTGGACACTGTAACGCAGTCCGAAACATTGAATAGAACAAATAAGGAGTTAGCGCAATACGGCATAACATCCCAAAAACAAAAATTGCTTTTCTGTTTAATTTGTAAAACTCCATTATTTACAACCAAATTTAAATTAGATCAAAAACGTTAAAAATAAAAAGTTGGGATAAAACAATTTTTATTTTATTTTACTTTTGTAAATTATTATAGGTCACAAAAGACTCCTTGTTTTCATGACTAGAGGAAACTAATTTGTGGTTATTTTTAAATCTCGCTTTTTCAAAATCAAAAATTGTATGAAATTTAAAGCAAATCAAATTTAATAATGTTAAAATTATGTTCGGCTAGTATTTCAATATTTCTTCGAGGGAAGCAGTATCATTTGCTCCATTTAATATTGAAAGGCAAGATAGAGAGTCGCCGAGGGCCTGGTAGGTGACAAATGTCTTGGCTGCGAAATAACACGAGAGTGGACCGGCATTAGAAGTGTGGAGGAGCTATTCCAGGCAGCGCAAGACAGAGAGAAATTTTCAAGAGTGATCGCCAACGTCGGGGGGACCTGATAGGGTACACAAAGAAGAAGAAGAAGTATTTCAATGTATTATTAACTTAAAACTTATTTTAAATTATTTAAAAAAAAAGAATAAATGAAGTTCTACGAATTATTATAAGATATTATTTGTTTATTTAAAAATGAAAAGAAATATTCTTAGGTAACGAAAAACTTTGCAATAATTTGAAAATCTCCTGCTACCACCACAGTAAGTGGAAAAAGTTGCTTGTGTCGTGATGGAGGACTTAGCCAACCGAGGAATTTAACTTAGCCACTCACTGGTATGTACAGGGTGTAACAGCACGTCCCGAAGGATTTTATACAGAGATTATTGAGCATTTTTGGAGTAATAAATGTTGTTGCTGTTCGATAATTTTTTTTTTTCAATTAAAAACTATAAAGACATTTTTAATCAGACGTCGCAACTAAGTAGTCGGATATAGCAAGGCGGATCCGTGATAAGCACTCTGTCTCGTTCCTGCAACACGAAACACCGCATGTGATCAGTGGCGCGTGTGATTGAAAAATGTAAATTTTGTTTTAAATAGAAAAAAAATATGGTCAGTCAGCAAATATCTGAGAAATCGCCAGTCAAAATCTTTCGGTTACATACTGTTACACCTGTATACACAATAACAATAAATAATAAAAATAAATTCTTCGTACCTGTTACAAACACGGTAATTTAGGGCATACTTCTACAAAACATGTATAATTCATTCTATAAAGATGCAATACTTATACAGATTAAAAAAATCAATTTGGGAGGCGGGGGTGTGTACCACCGCTCTGGAAACCATTCCTTGGACAAACAACACTCCTGTCATAGGTCACTCCAAGCGGTTCGCTACGTTTGGTGACTTAGCAGTGGTGCCGGGTTCACGGGGTGAGATTTGTCAAAGTGTCGGTGGAGACTGCGTGGCGGGCCGGATCAGGAGAGAGTGGTTGACGGAGACATTTTACCTCTCCAAAAAGACTATTTTGATCCATCGCCTTTGATTCATACTTTCGTCACTTGTGGGCACATTGACGCCCAGATTCCTACCCACCCTTTATATCTTTTTCCTTCACAGAACTTCCTCTCCTTCCTTTACCCAAAAATACACTCCACACAGCATCCCCAAAGATGACGTAGGTCCTGAGTGGAATTATTTTCCTCAGGGCCTCTTGTATGGAGCTAATGTAAAAAAAAGCTTCAGAGTACGTTATCTCAGTTTGACAAAAAAAATAATTGACGGTAAGTGGTGCAAAATTTGCAGAAATGTGGTTTTAAGAAAAATATATTTAAACTGTGATTGAAAAGGTGTTTGATTTTTATTACATTATTTTGAAATGGGCTTCAGTATGTTATCTCATTACAGCCCTGTTCTCCTACCTCCGAGTTAATAACCGCCCCACACAGGCTGTCTCTGTAATATAATTGACTAATGCCTCGGCTAAGCTTCCCGGCTTATACACATACCGTGCCAACCTACCCCTATCCGCCACCTACCCTTCCGGTACCTAGTACCTATGGCACTGGCACTATCCGGTATATGCGACGCAGCCTTAATCAGCCGGTACTGTCCGGTATTATAATATTGTTATGTCCACACGTACATACGTAATATCACTACCTACTTGAAAGGAAGCGATTCACTTCGTACTAAATTGGTAATAGTTACATATATTATCAAAGCCATGAATAAATTTTTATTTATTAATTTTATTTTAGTAATTTGTACATTAAGGTTAACAAATTGCTAATCAATTAAAACAATGTAGCTCCTACAATACATTATGAACATTCCTGTTGGTGCGGACTTCAAAGTTTCTGGTAGCGTGTTATAAAATTTCAACCCTTTGTACAGTAAACTAATCTGCGTATTCGCTGTGTCCTTTTTTGTAGGCTGATTTCCTTGCACGTCCTTGTGTTATGGCTGTTAATGTCCTTGTTGTATATAATTTTATATGAAAATTATTTTGTTAACAGGTTATTTACTATTTTATGGATAAAAATCATCGTGTTCGAGGTCAGCAACGTATTTGATAAGCCCCCATAGCTCAGTGGTCAAGAGCAGCTGACCGGCAATCAGAAGGACACGGGTTCAAGTCCCGTTGGCGGCAAGTATCTTTTCTCGGAAGATTTTTCAATGTTGATGAGTGTTTCAGGCTGATAATTATTGCTTATAATAATTATTACCCTTTGTGCTATGCATAAAAATCTTGTCTAGTTTATAAATTAAAAATAATAATTAATATTTGACAAGTTTAAGTATTTCCCCAATAAATGTAGTCATAATTTGTCTCGACGCCACCTAGCGATGGATTTAACACTTACAATGTCTCTCACGCAAAAATAAAGTTGGTTGTTTTCGGGTGGAAAAAATATTTTTTTATTTATTTTTATTTATTTATTTATTTACATTTAAACCCGCTAAACTGCTTATGTAGTTTGTCAGCAGGTACATAATGACAACATTGGTACATTTTCAAACATTGTATACATATAATTTTATAATTTTGATGCTAAATATCAATTAAATATATTATTTTAATTACCGAAATAGTATATACATGTAAGTAGTACTAGAAGCCTTAAATAATAAAAAAAAAGTACAAATGGATTTAGTATGATATGATATAATAAAAAAATATTATGTTATGATGTAATAAAAAAGTACAGATGGATTTAGTATGAACAAATGAAATATAATCACAAGTAAATTAAAAGTTTCATATACATTAGGTATTACAAAAATTGTAATGAATTTACCAATTCCTTCAATGTGAGTTTCAATAAAGAATACTTCGGTAGGGCATCAATATAAATCATCCCTATCTAATAGCCATTTCCTTAGTTTATATTTGACTTTACCATTAAAAACGTTATTATTTTTGATTGTCATTGGTAGTTTATTGAATATTTTGGGTACAATATAGTTTCGGGTCCTTTCACCGTATTTATTGGTACATTTCGGAACCACCAATCCTTCATTTTGAGTGAAGTATTATGTTTATGGTAAACTCTTTCCCTGTACAAGGAATCAGTAATTGTTGAATGAAACACTACTATATATTGAATTATTTGGCGGGTATTTGATAAGCCCCCATAGCTCAGTGATCAAGAGCAGCTGACCGGCAATCAGAAGGACACGGGTTCAAGTCCCGTTGGCGGCAAGTATCTTTTCTCGGAAGATTTTTCAATTTTGATGAGTGTTTCAGGCTGATAATTATTGCTTACAATAATTGTTACAATTTAGTTCCTTTAAAATTCTATCTTCCCTTGAAAATCTATTTCGCCGAAGTATTATTCTCACTGTCGTATTTTGGAGAATTTGATACTTATTTTGTTCTCGTTCGTTTCACAGGAAAATAATAGTTGAGCAGTAGGTAAAGTGTGGAGCAATAATTGAGTTGAAAATACATATTGCAGTTTTTCTGGAAAGTTTTCGCAGAATTCTTCCCAAAAACGATATTTTCCAATTTTCTTATGTTTTCAATTACTATTTTTTGTATTTAGTTTGTATAGTAAGAATCAGATGGTGTGGGCCGTTGATATAGATCTGTCCTATCTGCTATTATATCTGGAGCATCCGAAGAATAATGAAAACTAACTGCTATTATTTCTATTAATTCTTACTACGAATCGGTTTACATTATAAATACAAAAATATGCTTTGGATAAATTGAAGCTTTTCCTACCGTCTCCATTGAAAAGAAATAAATTTTTCTTTTATTATAATCTTTATTTACCAAGTTACATAGGTGATTGTGCTGTGCCTGTCTCACTAGGAATTCCTGTGTTGAGAGCAGGTGCATTAATTAAAATTGTACTTTTTTTAAAAGTGAAAATTTCTTTATCACATTGTGATTTAAAACTCGATGAAACGGAAACGAGCGACAAACAGATACATCTTCAGGATTTGGCCTGCGAGAGAATGAGATAGTATAATCGATCTCGTCTTTGTGCGGTGCTTCGTTGCCTATCGGTCTCCTCTTTGTACCGTGCTTCGTAGCCTCCCTATTCTTGTCTACTTTGGTTTTCTGAAGGTTTCACTTCTACCGCGTGTGAATTGTACACTCTGTTTCTTTGAAGTGAAAACTTCTTTAGCACTGTTGTGATTTGAAACTCAACCAAACGGAAACGAGCGTCACTAAAAGAGACCAACACTTACATCTATAGGATTTAGCCTGCGAGAGAATGAGAAAGTATAGTCGGTCTCCTCTTTGTGCGGGTCTTCGTAGCCTTCCCACTCTTGTCTACTTTAGTTTTCTAAAGGTTTCACTTCTACGGCATGTGATTTGAAAACTCTGTTTTTTTTTAAATACAAGCGCTATAAATGTGTTTTTTTATTAGAAATATAATATGAACGAGTACAAGAATCTACTTTTTAGAATCTAATTTTATTGCTAATATTATCTGTGATAGTTTCCATTGATTATTTTTTTTTCTTTCTTATACAATTATTCACAAAATAAATAAAAATAAAAAGTAGACTAAGAATTATTTGTACCAGTCTGAAGATGGCTCTAACGAGCTGAAACCGGTTACGGTCAAATAAAATTGAGTGTAATAAAGTTTTATATTCGTTTTATTACAATATATTAAAAAGGAACCGTTTTGAGCTTGAAATCGTGATCTCAGACTCCGTTGCCAAGCGATTTTTATGCCTTTTACCTATATTCATGACGGTATAAGGCACTCTAAGAATAGATACATTTTTGGCTTGTGGCTTTCTCTTAATCGGCCGGTATTAAAATACCACGTCCGTACTTATAAGCAATACCCGCACTATTATTAAAAGGCATTAATTCAACAATTAATGAACTCCAATAATTATTACCTAATAAAACTAACTTTTTCATGGATTTTTTATTGTATTTAGTTATCATAATTTTAGTTAGAAAAAACGTGAGATGAGCCATTTTAAAAACTCTTTTATATTTGTCTTCATAATGTTTATATATCAAAAATTATATGTTTATTTCGAATTATAAAATTTGAAAGCATATTTCATCCCATTCCAAAAACAGTTTTTAGTTTTCGGATGCGTTCAGAAATATTCAATTTTTTTGGATTTTATTGCAAATTTTATTGCAATTTCGACCTTCCAACAAAATATACCCTAAGCCTGAGGAGTTAACCTTCCTCTACTCTTTCGTATTCCTTTCTCACAATTAAAGTGCCTTTCGATATTCCCCATTATTGGGTTTGCCCACAAAATTGCAAAAACTGGTTACAAATCTGTGTGAATCAATTTAACTAACGATTTTTTCTGTTATTTCTTTTAGATATTCTTTGGAATAGTATGACCATTTCCGTCTTTCACTCTGGTCCTGAAAACCGCTGCTGGGGACAGTTTCATCAGAGACCCGACGGGTGGTCCCCCTTGGCCAGGGGGTTGGGAGGGGGGGGGGGAATGGATGGAAAGCTAAAGTAAAGGAGGGGGAAGAATAGGTGAAGGAAGGGGTAGTACACGTGGGACGTATAGAGCGAGGCAGAGTGAAGTTGTAACGGAAAATGAAAATATAAATAAGACTGTTTTTATATTATGCTTTGAGTAACGGTAAAGCATTTTTGTTTATACTAGCGCAGACACTTGAAAAATTACGTGATATGGTAAATCTAGTTAGTGTGATGTCTTTCCCTTGTCACCTACAGAGCAGTGGCGGTCGGTGACTTTTTGTTTAAGGGAAGCTGAAGTATATACCCACCCAATTTCAAATATAAAATTCATACGTGGATATTCAACAAAGGCGTTGCATACTGCGGGCAGATAAATTATACAATATAACAACATACAAAACTGTATCTTTCTGTTTTCTTCTCAAATATTTATTATTATTTCTAAATTTCTTATTAATTATATGAATATTTTTTTATATTTCTCAACATTTTTCATTTTCTTTTTCTTTCATTCTATTTATCTTTTCACATATAAATGAAAAATTTTATCTTATTCTTTTCTTAAAAGATTAATTAATCAAAATTTCACTAAATTCCTGCCACCTCAGCATAGTGAAGTAGTGTTTACCAAAAAACAAAAACAAAAAATATGTATTATACTCCAAACTGTAAAAAAAAACAAAAAATGTATTTTGTGCTTATCTTGGTAATAACTAATTTAAAAAAAATACCTTCAGACTACCCCACGAACAAGATACAATTAGTGACAAAATAGTATGTCAAATTAGCTCTAATTAATCTCTCAAATTAATACTTTATGCTTCAAATTAATTATTACATTTCTAAAATTAAATTAATTAAACAGATATTCGAAAGATATTTATCGTGTCAATCGGCATTCGTTATTCAAGCCAAATTGTCAAAATGGTCGAGCCAACAAATTCTCTGAAACTTACCGAATTGATCCAAGCGCTTTGGTTTTGCTTTTCTGTGCACTTTTTCTGCGCGTTGGATGCTCCCATCGAATGCGTAAACAGCTTCATGCAAAACTTGGCAGGCAGAACTAAATGCGCATGCGCAAATACCAAACTTTTTCTAACATCGTGAATACCGAATGGAGCTGAGATTCCACTGTTGCTGGTATTGGTGCGTTTACGCGACATTAGACACACTAGCATCGAGAATGGTGTTGTTATTATGTATTTCGGTCCGGTTCGCTCGTCGTATTTTGTTTTTTTTTTTTGGCCGCTGAGGTTGAGACGGTGTCGTTAAATTGCAGTATTTATTGCTGTTTATGAAAAAAATAGGCTCAAAGCTTTTTATAATGCTGAATAAATAAATGATAATAATTATTATGTTTATTATACGCCTCAAAAGGAAGGGAAGCGCCGCATCCACAGTATGTATAGAGGTACCGCGCCTGCTAGAGAGATGTTGTATTTATTGTAAGTACTGGACCTCATCTCAGTACTATAATGTTTGATTAAATGACGTGTGGTTCTTTGAAATCACAGTGATTGTTTATTGTTATTATACGTGTACGTAACACCGAATCCTGACTCCTTACTTTCAAAAACATTAAATAACGCTATGGAACCTTACGCACCTGCGATACATTTCAATCATAATACCCATATATTTTACACTCCATCCATCTAATCTACCCTCATATCTTCCCACAATCCCTATCTAATTTTTATAATTCAAATATTTTTAACTTAATCTGAATTATATTATCTACTTTTATTGTCAAGCATATTATGTATAATTTCAATCTGTTATCTTCACCTGTCATAAAACAGGGACATACCTAGCATGGCTGGTAAAAAATGTACTTTTTTTTCGTGAAATTAACAAATAAAAAAAACGTATATTAACAATAAACAGTATATACGAATAATAACAATATACGTATAACATATAAATATGGTTTAAGAGGACACAGTCGGCGGATCTGTGATCCCACTAACTACGTGGTTGATGGAGACTTTTTGACCTCTCCAGCCAGAATCTCTCGTCTTGCACCGCAGTGGGAGGGACGAATTCATACGTCCTTCACTCTTAAACACACTGATTCTCAGATTCCTACCCACCCCTTATTCCTTTTCCTTCCCAGAACTTCCTCTCCTCCCTTTCCGAAAAAGTTACTCTCCACACAGCATCCCCAAAGATGATACAGGCCTTGAGGGGAATTATTTTTCTCGGGGTCTCCTGTGTGGAGCCAATGTAAAAAATATGTTTATATATTTATCATTGATCCTTTGGCACCGGTGATTAGTTGGGAAACTGGGTCTCTTCAAGACCGATGTTTAGTCCTTCTTCTCCTCAAAAAGATCCTCACTCTACATCCCCAAAAATTACATTGGCACTGAGGCAAATAAATTTCTTCATTGTATTGAGTTAATGTAAAAAATAAGCTAAACAAAATTAAAATCTAAAATTAGAATCAATTTTGGCTATCTAATTCCTAAGCGCATTTAACCTCCAAATTTGCATCATTATTATTATTCTGTTTGCAATTACAAGTACCTGCCTCGTCTGGTGCTAGGTCGAATAATAATGGTTTGATAATGGACATCAAGTTATGACAGGAAATAATATCACGCTATCAAATTAACACAAATCATTCACTTGTGATGATTTTGTCTGCAAATTAGGCTTCTACCTCTCATGAATAAATTTGTCCATTCAAGGCCACTCTAATAATATAATAATATCATCACTGAATATGTATTTCAATCTAGAATTGACTTGAACGTAGATTTTACGTTATTTAAGTTCAAAATTGTAAATGGTACTACAGACAGTCCTGATTTAATTAACATCTTGTTTAAATGCAACAATACCAGGAATGAGTATACGAAACACTCGCTTGTTCCTAGGTTACATGAAGGTAGTGAGAGATTCGCAGATGTGGCAGATCTATTCAACTGCACGAAAGGTAGGTAGGTACAAGAGGGCTATGCTATCAAATCCTTTCAATCAATGTTAATTTAATCTAAATCTACCTTATTTACTCTAGAATTTATTTATTTATACTGCGTTTTTACAGGTTGTTCACACACATGTGAGAACAACCCAGTTATAAAAACTCAGTTAATTATACAAATAAGATAAAGTAAACATTTATATACAATCAATTAACCAAATAATAAAATAATAATTTTGGAACAGATAAAATAAAAATTAGATAAAAAAAACAGTAACATATAGAATTTAACAAAAAAATCAAAGTTTACTCAAATAACAATTAAAGAGAGGCAAGATAAGAGACATAATTAGAGACAAACATGATACACATAATAATTTATCACATATTTTTCAGCAATCGGAGAGCATTTTTTTTGAATCCATATAAATTATCGACAAAAATATCTACTTCAGCACACTCTATCTTATTATTCAGTCGACACATTTGGGTCAGAGGGCTAAAATAGGCAATATTGTTTTTAAATGTATTCAGGTGAAAAATATTGTGGCGTCTTAAGCAATGGCAATTGGGAACATTTATATCAATGTTGCTAAGACACAATGAAGTATCAAGATGGCCGTGAATTATTTTATGTAAACATATTAGATCAGTCAATTGCCTTCTGATTTTAAATGTATTTATTTATTTAATTTATGTGTATTTGTATCTTTTACTTACATATCTGAGGTCATTTCACAATTAAATGACACAATTAATATTTGTTCTTTTTTATTTTTAATATTTTCTTATGATTTTTACTGTCGATATTAAATATACCGTAGATATTAAATATACCGTAGATATTAAATATACCGTAGATATTAAATATACCGTAGATATTAAATATACCGTAGATATTAAATATACCGTAGATATTAAATATACCGTAGATATTAAATACACCGTAGATATTAAATATACCGTAGATATTAAATATACAGTAGATATTAAATATACCGTAGATATTAAATATACCGTAGATATTAAAAAAATAAATTATATTCTTCACCTTTTGGTACTAAGTCAATACTTACTCCAGCCCACTTAGAACGCAATCTGTCTCTCTTACATTGGTTGACACCGTAAATTGCCATTTAATCTGACCTGAACTCTTTATGACGATATTTTGAAAATATTTCCCATATAATAACATAAGATCACTGAATATGTGGAAATGCTTTCCACATAGATTTTAATGAAAATCGATGTCGCCATTGGCTAGTCTCTTTTGGTTCTAGCCCATTTAGAACGCACTCTGTCTCTCTAACATTGTTTGACAAAGTATATATTGCCATTTCCAATTGACATCCCACATTATGATCGAATTTGCATTCAGAGTTCAAATAACATGAGTAAGATTCTAGTTAGAAAATCAGTTGCTATCTGGCAGTAAAGCTGACGATCCAATTTGACTCATAATTTTCCTGAGTAAGTACATATATAAAAAAAACTGTCCGTTAATACCTAACCATGTATGGCATTTTTTTATTTATTTTTTTTTTTTTTTTTAAATGAGCTCCACACAGGAGGCGCTGAGGAAAATAATTTTCCTCAGGGCCTATGTCATCTTTGGGGATGATGTGTGGAGGGATTTTTTAGGAAAAGGAAGGAGAGGAGAGTTCTGGGAAGGAAAAGGGTTTAAGGGGTGGGTAGGAATCTGGGGTTCAGTGTGTCTTGGTCATCCGCCTCCAAGACCTAGACAAACCTCACCCCATGAACCCGGGCACCCCTGCTAAATCACCAAACGTAGCGAACCACTTGGGGTGACCTATGGCAGAGGTGTTGGTTATCCAATAAAGGTTCCCGGGGCGGCGGTACCCATTCCCGCCTCCCAAATTGAGAATTAGCCCCGCCTCCCAAATTGAGGCATAATAATATGAAATCAAGCGACAAGAGGTGTACGAGGATCGTAACAAATATGATGCTATATAATTTGTATTAGAAAGTGTACAAACATTTTATTTCACATCTGTGCCAATTTTAAGGCTACGTTACTTTTTACATCAAAAAAGAAGAAGAAGATAGCTTGAAAAGGAGTTATGTAAATACGAATGTTAGAGGAACCGCTGTAATATTTAAAAAAAAACGTAGGTTATACTTAAAAATAAGCGAGAAATGGGAAAATAATAAATAAAACAATGACTATTTTAAAATAGAATAAAAAAAGACTAACTGTGATTTTTCCATACCTATAACATTTTAAATAACAGAATAAAAGGTGTTTTTAATAATTTTCTTGGGGTATTTGTGGGGGAATTTCATGTAAATATCATTTCCGTTCTACAAATGTTTAGATATTATCTTAAAAAATAACATATATATATATACCTATATATTTTTTTTAAATTCACAAATTAAACTGGTGTCGGATTAAATCCTAGAATTTCTATTTTGTCTGATACAACACCGTCCAATATTTTTTTAGCATGAAATTTGCATCAATAGTTAGCTGTGAGGCTTCGCATACCATTTTAACTGTCAAAAGGACGTAAAGCTAAAATATTGTTACGTATATTTTTTGAATAAGGTAAAAGTTGGCCTCCGTGGCCGAGGGGTAAGGTTCTCGACTACCAATCCGAAGGTCACGGGCTTAAGTCCTGGCGTGCACAAGTTAATTTTAATTGATTGATTAATTTTATTTCACAATTTAATCATCAATATGTATATTTTAAAAGAGAAAGTGTACAAAAGTGTGCGTCCCGCTAAAACTCACAAACAAGTCACGGTAAGATCAAGGGAGTTATGTATTGTGGTAGCCCTCTATCACCCATCTACGAAGGAGGTTTAAGTTTTTAACTGATGAAGGGCGTGCTTTTGAAGATACTCGTATAAGGGGTGGAAGTTTCACCCTCTAGAAATTTCTAGAACAGTCAGAACATTCAAGAGTATTCAAGAGCATTCGACAACATTCCGGAACATCCCGGAACATTTTGGAATGTTTTGAAATTTTCGGGAAAAGGGAATCGGGAACATCTTTGTGGAATATTCCAGAACACTCTCGAATGTTGTGGAATGCTCTGGAACATTATGGACCATTCAAAGCCTTTTTTTGAATGGGTGGGGCTAACCATCGGTAAGGGTATACACATAAAGCAAGATTCGTCGTGGGTTGGAACGTCATTTCAATCTCATATCAACTCCCTGAGCGAAGCCGGGTATCCCAGCTAGTTAAAAATAATATGTATAAGGTGTATTTGCGGGTCGTTGGAAGGTGCTCTCAGTATCACTCTGGTGTAAGACCACCATTGGTGTGTTTGGTTACCAGATCTGGGTAGCCAGGAACTTCCCCATCTCCTTCCTCTCCCAACTACCTTCAGCCTCTCAACATAACCCAATTGGGGATGCCGTAGTCTCACTGGATTCAGGCCTTTGGATGCAGTTGGGACTCTTATGCGTTATTCACGTTAAAAAATTGGTGTTAAATCACGGTTAAAGCCGGGTAGTAACTAGTAGATATAATAATGTATCTAGTAGCTCTCATTTGGGCAGATAATTCGCATTATTTCTCGCTAATTGGATGCAACATTAAATTATGATCGAGATTACGCTTTCATTCGTGGGAGATAGATATGTATTCCAGTATAGATACTAAAATACACTGAACAGAAAATTCATAGAAGTATAATGTAGATCGATTTGAAGAAAACTGATTTACAAGCCAATTTTCATCAGACCTTTCGACAACTTGGCCTTCGACTTCGATAGATCGATGAAACTAATTATATCAGTTCAAGAAATAATTTAGAAATTGTTGCGAAGTCTTGTTAAAATTAGTTTTCAATTTTTTTTCCTCCATCCATTGATATGCTTGGTGTAACTCTGATTTACTAGCTCAGGTATGGGGACTCCAAAAAACTAGGCATACTGTACAGGGCCTGCAGATACTTTAATAGTACACAACTTCTCTGTACAAAACGTAAGTACGCCCCACGATTGAATTAGGCAGCCACCTCTAGTCTGGAGCTCCAAAAACCCTGAAAAAAACCCTCGACTCTGTGCGGAAACGGGCGGTCCGTTTGATTGATTCTTCCAAAAGGATCGCAATCCTTAGAGAACAGGTGTCAGGTGGGAACTCTGTCCTTCTATCGTTATTTTAATATAAGATGCTCTGAGGAACCAGCGTCGAACACTATGACTCTTCAAGATCCATGTTCACTCCTTTATCTCCTTAAAAAAGACCCTCTACACAGCATCTTCAAAGATGACATAGGCCCTGAAGAAAATTATTTTCCTACGGGCCTACTGTGTGGAGATAACGTAAAAAACGTTCCGATTCCTTGAAAACTTAAAACCCGGAAGTGAGGATTACTTACTCACGAAGCATGTTGGTTTTTTATAAACAATAGTGGTTAAAACTAAGTAATCTATTAATTTTGAATTAAAATCGTACCACAAAATAAGTTTGCTGAGTTTGAAGAACTTTCTTTTTAGCATTTTTTCGATATTGTGATAGAAAAAAAAAACATAGTTAAAAAGAACAAATGTCATTGAGATAGTGACATTTGTTAAAGTTATGTAATTCTTTTTTTAATTATTGTAAAAGTTACATAAAATATGAATTAAATGATTTCAGATGAAATTTTGGTTTTGATTTATTAATTAAGTGAAATTTGGAAACAAAGATACTTTTTGGACGCGACATCTACTTGTAAAGTCTGTATCCTCTCGACGGGGATTTTGTCGCGTTATAACCTTGTAGTTAATGGTCAGTAGGTGTTACGTCATTTGGAGTCCATGGTTTTATTCAAATCTAAATGGAAGGCATATTGTGTTGTTTTGTATTTCCTTTTTAGAATTCATAAGACTCTTCCACTAGTTTGCCCATTCAGTGCTAAAATATAACCATTTGTCGATATAGGTAGAAGGTATAGATAGCCATTCTGCTAGTTCGAGTGCTCGCAGGTCCCGACATACCATGGAGTATGGTATCCAATCAAATTGCCATGTAATTAATTGGATGCCTGCAAATTGGGGTCGTATTTCTGGCCAATGGGCGGAGGGGGGTTCCCCGGAGAGGGGGAGGGGGGTTGGCGGCCATTTTGAAACAAGGGAATTTTAAATAGGGTTCTATTGTTTATAAATCAAATACTAATCAAGTCAGATTCACGGTAGTTGCACGGTTTTTTGCAGCACTGTGACTGTGCTGTGTTGTGAGTTTGTTTTGATAGTGTCATTGAAATAATCATAATGATGGGAAGGCATAGAACACATGCTCTGTTTCACATTTTGTGGTCAAGATAGTCACAGTTCTCTTAAGATGCTTTACTTATATCTAGCGATTAGAATGGATTCTTACGTCACCAATTCCAATTGCCAACCAATTCAATAAAAAAATTGATTCGTAATATTACCCGGTTTTCTGAAAGATTTAAATAAATTAGCTTTAAAATAATGAACATATTCCTTGCCTCATAAATATCTACATGTGTGCAGTTCACACGCGGTAGAAGTGAAACCTGCAGAAAATTAAAGTAGACAAGAGGGGAGACTACGAAGCACTTTTTTTTCAATGTGATTTTTTTCCATATTTTTGGTCGTCGAATTCCAGTGCACTTTTTTTCTACAAATTTGGCCATCTTATTAGTATGTGTGTGTTTCTTCTTGGTAGTCGCTATATGTCGCTTCTTTTGTGTTTTCTTTGGCCTGTTTATTTTGGAGTGGATATTGATTTTACAAAAATAAAAATATATATTTGGATTTCGTAGGATTCGATCCTTGGTCCGCTGAATGTCTGACCGCTAAGGTTCGTCAGGCGCTTTATATCACTAGACCAAAGGAGACTTGCGTGGGTCCGTGGATTTATCGTATTATATTGTAACCGAGTACCCGTGAAATAAATATTTTATTGCTATGTCATTCTCTCGCAGGCTAAATCCTATAGATCAGGGGTCGGCAAACTTTGAGTGGGAAGATCCAATTTGTCAAAAAATAGGATAACAAATATAGCAGAGGGTCGTATTATAACGGGGCGGGGGAAGGGGGGGGGGTTGGAATCGTACTGTGGTAAATGTGGTGGAAGAATAATTACGATTTGCTTGGTTTTATCTACACTTTTACTGTAATATCAAACTTCTGCCCATTTAAAATTTTCTATTAACAGACTTGCGCATAGGTTCCTCCTTGAACTAAAACCAGTTTTGTGTTCGGAATGCAAAAATAAGGCTGGTTGAGTAGAAGTAATTGCAGTTGATGTCTGAAGAGCCGCAGAAGTCTATGCAAAGAGCCGCGTGCGGCTCGCGTGCCGCAAATTCCGAACCCTGCTATAGATAGTCTTTTTCTCTTTTTAGTGACGCCTTTTCGTTTCATCGAGTTTCAAATCACAACGGTGCTAAAAAAGATTTCACTTTAATAATAATAAATTGATTCAGTCCGCCCCTGGGCCTTAGAATCATCCCCCGTTTCAAATTTCACCATTTCCGAATGTAGGAATATTCCGCGGCCGTCCATCCTAACTTGCAATTATGATATAATAATAATAATGATAATGATTGTTAAGCTCATTAACACGGAAACGAATCCGGAAATTTCCCGTATTATAATCCGGGATACGGGACGGTCGGGTGAAGTCGGACAAAGCCGGGATTTGATATTGAATTACATCATTACCGGATTTCCGAATCTAAAATTGTTTATTCTAATCTGACAAATTTGGGGAGATTTTGGCATTGTTTGTGACCTTGGGCAATAGAAATAGATTTTTGGTGCATTCAATGGATTTATAATCTTGGTGGATCGGTGATAACAATACAATTATAAAAACCAAAGATATTCAAATACAGAAGAGATATGCTATGGTGTCCGCGCAACTGTCGCCGGACTACGCGCTAATTAGCGTAGTTTTCATACAAAAAGAATTTGTTCATTTCGTTGATTTTTTGAAAATGTGTTAAAATATTAACACATTTTCGAAATAACGTTTAACGAAATAACATTTAACGAAAATTGATTAACAATATATTTTGAATAAGGAAAGAATTCGTTCATTTAGTTTAACGTTCGTTTGGTTTATTCGTTAATTATTTGTTCTTTTAGTTTATTTGTTAATTGGTAAACAATATCGGCGACACCCGGAAGCGCAGACCCACATAGTAAAAACAGCAGATAGCACATCTACTTATATTTCAATATCTTTGATAAAAACAGATATCCCCTAAAATCGGAATTTGAAATGAGTGCATTTGTACGAGTATGTAACAATATCGGCGACACCCGGAAGCGCAGACCCACATAGTAAAAACAGCAGATAGCACATCTACTTATATTTCAATATCTTTGATAAAAACAGATATCCCCTAAAATCGGAATTTGAAATGAGTGCATTTGTACGAGTATGTAACAATATCGGCGACACCCGGAAGCGCAGACCCACATAGTAAAAACAGCAGATAGCACATCTACTTATATTTCAATATCTTTGATAAAAACAGATATCCCCTAAAATCGGAATTTGAAATGAGTGCATTTGTACGAGTATGTAACAATATCGGCGACACCCGGAAGCGCAGACCCACATAGTAAAAACAGCAGATAGCACATCTACTTATATTTCAATATCTTTGATAAAAACAGATATCCCCTAAAATCGGAATTTGAAATGAGTGCATTTGTACGAGTATGTAACAATATCGGCGACACCCGGAAGCGCAGACCCACATAGTAAAAACAGCAGATAGCACATCTACTTATATTTCAATATCTTTGATAAAAACAGATATCCCCTAAAATCGGAATTTGAAATGAGTGCATTTGTACGAGTATGTAACAATATCGGCGACACCCGGAAGCGCAGACCCACATAGTAAAAACAGCAGATAGCACATCTACTTATATTTCAATATCTTTGATAAAAACAGATATCCCCTAAAATCGGAATTTGAAATGAGTGCATTTGTACGAGTATGTAACAATATCGGCGACACCCGGAAGCGCAGACCCACATAGTAAAAACAGCAGATAGCACATCTACTTATATTTCAATATCTTTGATAAAAACAGATATCCCCTAAAATCGGAATTTGAAATGAGTGCATTTGTACGAGTATGTAACAATATCGGCGACACCCGGAAGCGCAGACCCACATAGTAAAAACAGCAGATAGCACATCTACTTATATTTCAATATCTTTGATAAAAACAGATATCCCCTAAAATCGGAATTTGAAATGAGTGCATTTGTACGAGTATGTAACAATATCGGCGACACCCGGAAGCGCAGACCCACATAGTAAAAACAGCAGATAGCACATCTACTTATATTTCAATATCTTTGATAAAAACAGATATCCCCTAAAATCGGAATTTGAAATGAGTGCATTTGTACGAGTATGTAACAATATCGGCGACACCCGGAAGCGCAGACCCACATAGTAAAAACAGCAGATAGCACATCTACTTATATTTCAATATCTTTGATAAAAACAGATATCCCCTAAAATCGGAATTTGAAATGAGTGCATTTGTACGAGTATGTAACAATATCGGCGACACCCGGAAGCGCAGACCCACATAGTAAAAACAGCAGATAGCACATCTACTTATATTTCAATATCTTTGATAAAAACAGATATCCCCTAAAATCGGAATTTGAAATGAGTGCATTTGTACGAGTATGTAACAATATCGGCGACACCCGGAAGCGCAGACCCACATAGTAAAAACAGCAGATAGCACATCTACTTATATTTCAATATCTTTGATAAAAACAGATATCCCCTAAAATCGGAATTTGAAATGAGTGCATTTGTACGAGTATGTAACAATATCGGCGACACCCGGAAGCGCAGACCCACATAGTAAAAACAGCAGATAGCACATCTACTTATATTTCAATATCTTTGATAAAAACAGATATCCCCTAAAATCGGAATTTGAAATGAGTGCATTTGTACGAGTATGTAACAGTGTACCCTCTATCTGGTACATTACTCAGATTACTTACAATCACCACCGAAACAATTGTACTGCAGAAAGACTTGTATATGTATACATTTATATATATGTTATGATTAAGGTTTTCACGGGTGTAAGGTGTAGAACAATTTTCTCGGTTTACCCGCCTAACGTAGTCCTTAAAAGGACTTTTTAACTCCTGACGTTTCGGACAGATCACACTGTCCATCTTCAGAGGCCTTATGTCTTGAGTTTTTGTCTCAAACTGATAGCTTTCGCATGTCTGTTCGGTCCAAAAGCTAAAACTTAAGTGAGTGCAAGTCACTTCTTATGTCTAGAACAAAGTACCCGGGTTGCAGGTGATTGATGGTGGAGGGGGTGGGGGGCGGGGCTGGCAGTAGATAAACGTCAGGAGTTAAAAAGTCCTTTTAAGGACTACGTTACGCGGGTAAACCGAGAAAATTGTTCTACATATATATATTTTACTTTGGTAAAACCTCAAATTATATCTAATATTTAATTCACGAAGACAATATTAGCGAAACTCAATCGATAATCTGAAAAAGAAAAATCAGAAAAATATACCTACGGTTACATCTGGGACTCGAACTCAGGACTGAAAATTCTGAAGGCATTATCAAACTGTTTTAAGGCGAAACAGCTGTCACGCGTAATAAAAATAATCACGTAACTTGTTTATAAGTAAACTGTTTTTATAAATTAAATAATAATATTATTGAGTAATTATGTAAAAGCAATAAAAAATAAAATGGAGTTCTACAAATTAAACAAGATAATATTAAAATCGTGATTTACGATCAGGTAGATACTGTTCCACAAATTTATCATTAAGAAATTAAGAAATTCGGATTGTCAGTCTCTGGTTTGGAGTATCTATTGTGGAGGTTGTGGGCAGCCATGTCGGCCATCTTAGGATTGGAACAAACTTTCATAGTTAATTAATTTGTGTTATTTCACAATTAATTCATTTCAAATAATATATAGTATATTTGCGGCATGTTCCAGAGTGGAAGATACTATCAGTATCGCCCTGGTGTAAGACCACCATTCAGAATTGAAACGTTGCTTGAAAATGGCTTTAGCCGTGTTTGGCGACCAGATCTGAATAGCCAGGTACTTCCCAACCTTCCTCTTCCCCAAGATTCTTGTGCGGTATTAACTGTAAAAAAAAAAAGTAGGTTTTGATATTTACAATTCTTATATGAAATTACACCAGTCTGAAGATGGCCATGATAGGCTGAAACCGGTAACTGTCACAAATAAAAAGGTGATAAAATTGTTGTATTGACTCATTATAATGAGATATTACATGTTTACCAACTTACTGTTTTTTTAACAATAGTTCCAAACAGGATTTCCTGAGGAGAATATCTAATTTAAATATTTTCCCTTAGGGCCTATGTCATCTTTGGGGATGCTGTATGGAGGGTTTTTTACGGGAAAGGAAGGAGAGGAAGTTCTGGGACGGATAAGGTAAGAAGGGTGGGTAGGAATCGGTGGTCAGTGGGTTAAGGAGTGACGGACGTTTGAATCAACCCCACCCACTGCGATGCAAGGCGATGTTCCAAAGGAGTTCTGCTTGAGAGGTCTCAAGATTTCCCTCAACCAGACTCTCCAGATCCGGCCTACCATGCAGCTAGTGGGCAGACACATCCGCCGCCAAGACTTGGACAAACATCACCCCATGAACCCGGGCGCCAAACGTAGCGAACCACTTGGCGTGACTTTTGGCAGAGGGGTTGGTAATAATGGTAATCCAATAAATGATTCTCGGGGCGGCGGTACCCATACCCGCCTTCCAAATCGAAGGTAATATTTGCAAATCTTTAAGGTGTGCGTTCAAAGAAAACAAAAACAAGTGGGGTAGGTAGGTAAATGGTTTATGTGATGCGCAAAATAATGAAAAAAAACCTTTATCATCACAATTGAGAGAAATGTTTTCGAAATGGGAAGCAAGTTATTCCTCGAACATCTTTTCTAGAAGGCGCAATTTCGGCGAAAAATATAACTTGTTTATTTTTTAACCATTTTCGCGAAAATTCCAGAAAAATGTAGACACGTCGAAAACGACCAATTATTTTATAAGAAGATAGATCCTGTCATTGGCCATTAGGAGGAGGAACTGTGGAACTGTTGAAACGTGACATTTCGTTAATTGGGGGCGTTACAACGAAAATAATAGAAAAGGTTAAAACGCTGCATTATCACGACCTTTACACGGAAGAATAACCTGAAAATACCATAAAACAATAAGGACAATTTGAAAAATGGGGAATATTTAAGATGAAGCCATGCGAAATAATGCAAAATCATACAAAACCATGTGTTTTCGTTTTGAAAATTTGAACATATCTTGACACTTAAAAATATCAAAATATTAATGTCATTTAAGGTGATCCAGGAAAAAATCGAAATCGGAATTCACGCCCCTTTAAGGGAGGAATTTGAAAATAATTGAGAAAACTTTTGGAAAGGTTGGAAAACGTATTTGAGAGTTTTTTTACAGTATGATTTCGTAAAAATCTGTAAAAAACATTAACTCCTTTTTTACCCATTGTTTATTGTAATAAAACGGAAATTTAAAATTGATTTCACGAAATCAAGCGACGCGGAGCCACATGTCTATTTCCCGCTCCAGCCGGGGCGTGACTGATACGAAATAGGTGTGGCGTGGTCAGTAGTTCTTCGGTGGACGGCATAGGGTTCACTTTGAAAAACCAAATTCGTCAACTAGCGGCCGTATTGTAAAATAACAATTTGTAAGAAAATACATATTTTATTTTAATTTGGGAAATTCGGGCGTAAATATCAATTTTTTTTTCGATTTTTATAAAAGAAACTGAATTTGCCACATTATACAATAAAACCGGTGACCGGAAAAGTCAGAATGAAACCAACTCAGTAGCATCTCAGAAAGGTCATTAAGAGTGATGTTAAAATATGTAAAAAAAAAGGTTAAATAGTTTAACTTAGGTTAGGGTTACCAGCTATCTTAAATTTTTTTTTTTTTTGTATTTTTGAATGTAGCTATTACTTTGTGGTTATCCATTATAATAAAATGAAACAATGCAACTTTGTATAAACCACTTATAAATAAGGATTTGCACATTTTATAAGTGGTTTATACAAAGTTGCATTGTTTCGTTTTATTAAAATTATTTATTCATAGCTTTTTATGACCTTTCTGGGGTGTTTATGAGTTGGTTTCATTCTGAGTTGGCATAGGACCAATAAAACCATACCCGAAAAGGGGTTTATAAATAGAAGAGTTTGGAATTGAAAGTGTTTTTTATAGATCTTTTACATTATTTTTTTATAGGCTTATTAAAAGACTTGAAAAAAGACCGACATTTTTAAGGGCCAAGGTGCGATCTAGAGGCAGTATTTAATTGAAGTATCTATAATACTTCCAAGCGATCAAATTTTCAAAACAAAAACATATGATTTTGTATGATTTTGCATTATTTAGTATGGCTTCTTAATAAGTCTAGAAAAAAATAAAGCGTTAGGTCTAAAAAAAACGATCAAATGCAAACTCTCCAACTTATCCCTTTTCGGATATGGTTTTATTGTTGCAAATTCAGTTTCTTTTATAATAATCGCAAAAAAAAATTATATTTACAAAATTATTCACAAAATAAAATAAAATATACATTTTCGCGTTGTTATTTTACAATACTGCCGGCAGTCGACGAAAGTGAACCCTATGACGTCCACCTAAGGACTACAGACTTGCCACACTCATTTTGTATCAGTTTCGCCCCGGCCGCGACGGGGAATAGACGTCTCAGACTCCTCGTCGCTTGGTTGGAAAAAAGGAGTTAATGTCTTTTACAGGCCTTTATGAAATCAACCTGGAAAAAAAATATTTTCCAACCTTTCCGAAAGGCATTTCTTAAGTATTTTTAAAGTCCTCCCAAAAAGGGGTGTGAATTCAGATTTCGATTTTATCCTGGACTGTTGGATCGCCTAACTTCTTTTTCAAAGTACACGAATTTTTAATAATCTTCTTGGCAGAGCCATTGGCCTTCGATTGAGGGGTTGTGTGTTTAAAACTCAGCGAGGTTATAATAAATACACAGAATGTAGTTGTATGTCGTACGTAGCTCTATTTTAGGTCAATTTTAAATCAAATGAAAAAAAAACTTTTCTTAAAGTTATAAAAGACTTTTTAATATAGATGTAACATAATAAAAACATCGAGTGCAGTTTACACGCGGTAGAAGCGAAACTTTACCAAAACAATCTCAACCAATACTTGAAAAGTGAGGTCATAATCAAAGCGACCAATGAGCGCAGACCTAGCGTGATTTCCATTTCGTATCTCAACCAATAGGTATCTTTAAAAGTGACATAATCAAAGCGGCCAATGGGCGCAGTTGATGCGTCGCAGGTGCAGTAATCGTCATTTCCGTTTCATCCGAAATCCAAATCACAGCGCGGCTGTAGAAGTTTCACTTCAAAAACTTCGTTTTTACGGGTTTTATTTTTCCTTCCTCTCCTTCCTTTCCTTATCGAAATCCTCCGCACAGCACCCACTTCCCCAAAGACGGCATAGACGCCATAAGACCTGAGGGAAATCATTTGCATTATTTTGCCTATTGTTTAATTGGAGATAATGTAAAAAAAAAACAAGTTTCAAGAAGTAAAAATAGTAAAAAAAGAATTGAAACCTACAAATATAATATGTTGGTAGCGTGACTCCGATATCCGGTCCCTTCGGTGGAGTTAGTTTGTTAAAATATCCGCCAGGAGACGTGATGGCGCTAATCCTCGGCCCGCCGGAAGCGGAAACTGGAGGCGGGTAGAACTTAGATTAATTGGCCAAAGGGCTAGTCAAATCCATAATTTGATCAATTTTTGTTATTAATTAGCATCGTGTTTACTGTAACTAGGCAAAAAATCTAAATGGCATCTTTAATACGCTCCTTAAAGAACATATTATATATTATAACTCCCTTAATTATGTCCTCTACGGGCGAACTGTAATTAAATTTTTCTAAATAAACAATAACAGTGTTAATCTCAAGTGGCCTCCCAGGAAAGTGTGGTCCTGTATATTTCCTGCCTGGACAGTACATTTAAACGCAGCATTGGGTCCATTGGTCAAATCATTTTACATATAGTTTCGCATCGGTGGTCGATGAACTGGCGGATACAATTTTGGTTTTTTCTAGTTTGTATTTAGAAGTAAGATCGTAGAAATATATTATAAGTTTGTACTGCTCCCTGGAGGTGATTTCATCCATTATTATTATTAATAGTAATTAATTCCAGTAAGATTCTGACAAGTGACGTATAAATAACTCTCAATTTGTTGGATGGAATTATTCCAGTTAAAAGGATAATACATTTATTACCCTTTATTATTCTGCTTCACATAGCAATGGCGATCTGATTAGGATAAAATGACGTCACAATCGTTTAGATCTGTTGGTTTTTAACCCAATCTCAAAATCTATAAAGTAAATACTAATTCATTATCCTACGACCATCCATAAGAATTTAAACTAATGTGTATTTTCAGCACCGGTTGATTTTTTAAATTTTATAATATGTAAAAACTCTAAAAAACTCGTTAATAAATTAAAAGCAGTAGATAATAGGTCTATACGTGTAATAAAAATATACAGTATTTATTGTACATAAATGAACTGCTTCAGTGACACTATTTTGTACTTGTTTAGCGACAAATTTAAGATATCAACTGAATTGGTATAATTATTTATCTCCATTATTATTCTGGGCAAAGAGGAATACGTACGGTAGTTAGTCCCAGAATTTCTGCACTGAAATAAATCCCGAAAGCAAGTAGATAATTCTGGACCATCAACTACATCATTTAATATTTTGTATAAAAAATACCAAGTCGATGTAAATCCTTCTGCCAGACAATTTATATCATTTAAAAGAGTGTTGCAGTTCAAAATAATTACTGGAATACCCATTTTTAAATTTATGAAATGTACGAATTATTTAGCTTGTACATGAATATTATAATGTGGGTTCCAGACGGGAGAATTGTATTCAAGATGACTTCTAACAAAGGCAAAATATAAAAGTTTAATCCATTTAATATTGTTGAAGTTTCCAGTTAGCCTTGTTTTAAATCCCAACATTTACAAAAGCCCTTATTAGAGATTTCCATTATGTAGTTAACAAATTAAAGATTTAATTGCAAAGTGATGCCTAAGTCTTTAATTTGTGATAATGTCTCAAGAACATTGTTATCAATGTTGTAATTATAGAACACTGGATTTTTTTTTCGATCATATAAAATTTGTTATATATTTATTTTTCATTAAATTTCCTTCCTATTTCTGATTACATAAGAACATTTCTAAACATTTTTTCGGTTTTAAAATACCTAGACACCTTCATTAAATTTATTAAAATAAACACATAATATTATGCAATATTTTACCGGGCACAATTACATGATATTATGGTTAATTTTGGAAAAGCATTGTCTAATTTGACCCCAGGGTGATCTATTATTTAAGAAAAAGTAATTAATATTCACTGGAAGTGAAAAGTTTTGTTACATTTTTCCATCTGCTGAAAGTGTCAAACAGAAAAGCATAACCCCCAGTGGATTAGGGTTATTTTAACTTATTCAGTAAGTGCCTACCAAGCCATTATGTCTCGCAGGTTGCTTCCAGATCGGTACGAGAAACGTAAAACATGAAAAGTCACGAGGAAACGAGACAGAAACATCACGAGTCAGCCATTTCAACCTCACACACACACATAAACAATACCCCTATTGTCTATGCGAAACCTTTATCTCAAACAGAGTTCCATAAGGTCTCAAACCCGCCAGACACAATAATAATTGCCACACGAATTTGACCTTTAACCTAAGTTCATCTAGAGCGCATTTTCGCCTTGTCATATTGCATAAATATTATCTCGGATAAGTCAGTATAATGCGTCCGCACCGGGCTAGCTGAAAGAAAATTCAGCGGATACATCAAAAGGGCTAAATCAAAATCATTTAAAACTACACTTGACAAGCTAATGATGCAGTTTTTTTACTCACGCGTTAAGATTAAAATGTGTTTTTTTAAACATGGAAGATTTCTGAGTAAGGTAATGGAGTTGGACTAAGCGAGCTGAAAGAAAATTCTGCTGCTATAATCAAAAGGGCCACACCATGTTGAAAAAAAAGAACGTGTTTTTATGAGGTTAGTTAGATTTTTTTTATAGGTGTGCATAAATTTGTGTGCGATTTTTTGTGAGATTGGGTTCATATATACACGCACAGTATTTCGACGTTTGTGTTTCAATTCAAATATTGTATGGCGTGTGCGTTCCGTCTTGCTCGCACTAATTATTTCCCTATATCCTCGTGGGACGCGTTCCATGTTTGAATGTTGGGGGGAAAGGGGCTCAGCCAATCACAGGCGAGGGCGCAGGTGGAGGGACGCCGAACTAGCATTATTGCCATGGAATGAAATTTAAAATAATTGGAATATGGCCTTTTTTCGAAAATCGAAATTAAAATGAGCGCTCAACCGTTTATTTCTTGGAATTGAATTTAAATTTCGGCGAATTCGAATTTATTATTTGAATTATAACTTTTTTTCCAATCGGAAGCGTATCAGTATCAAGAATTTTTCTGAATAGTTTCAAAATAGAATTATATCTAGGTAGGTATTTTTGATTCAACCATATAACTATTTTTTGTATGGCTAATTGGATTCACTAATTCTTAGCAATAAATATAGAATATTTACATTTATTTGTCATATTTAATACATATTTTGTTCAATTATTAAATTTCTATGGCTGCAAACCGTCTTAAAATCTTTTCAACTTTTTATGTTTACATAATTTGTAAATTGTAATCTATTTGTCTGTTTTGATTCCACAACAGTTGATCCGCGACCGTTGCCCCCCCGGCAAAGTTATATACAATATGCAGTCGGTTTAGGTAAAATACGTTATACCTACCTATACTTAGACAAAATATAACTAGTGTCCCCGAAGGGGTGTGCAGAGAGGATATACCGCCAGATAACTAAAGTATAATATTTTCTTTTATTTTAAGAAACTTTGTTTACATCACTTTTATTTGTACACAATCTACAGGTTTCGCGAACGATGTTTACATCATCAGGATCAAATGTATACTAAACTTAAAAATTAAACATAGATCACATATGGGACGAAGGGGTAGGAGGAAGGGGAAGGGGTAAGATTGAGGGGACAATTGGGATTTCAAAGTCATTAGCAGGGAAAGACCGGTTAAGTGAGAAAAGGTTCAAAAGAGGGTTTATAAAAATTTATTATTTACATTTTTCCTAATTTCTAAAATCTCTAAATTATTTATCTGAGATGCCTTATAACCCGTATATAATATTTTAATTCCATGGTTTTTGTCAAAATTATGATAATTTTTTATTAAATGATCTGCGAACTCAGATTCGCTATTGCCATTTAATGCCCTGAGATGTTCTTTAACCCTTACTTCAAAGTTTCTATTTGTTCTACCTACATACAAGTAATTACAGTCTTTACAATTTAGTTTATAAACGCCCGATTTTTTTTGTTTTAATGTCGCTATATTTGTTGTTAAGGATGAACTTTTTAAATTTATTATTTGTATAAAATGCTGGTTGTATAGTACCGGGAATATTTTTACTAATTATTTTTGACATATTATTATTAACAAATAGAATTCTACGCCATTGATTATTTATTTATTTAGACAAAGAGTAAATATATAGTTTTAAGAATTTCTGTTTTTTTTTTTTTTTTAATTTTCTTTATTCATTTTGTTTATTACAGGATTGTTTTACATGGTATTTCGACTACCAAGCTAGGCAAATGCCCGTATTTTGGTAGTCGTTTATTCTTTTTATTGATTAGTTGATCTATTAATTTAGCAGAATAACCATTACAATAACCATCTATTAATCATAGAGTGAAATCCGCGAGTTTTTGAGAATAAGGATGATTTGATGAATTATCTATGACAATATCGGTGTACGTATCTTTACGGAAAATAAATTATTTTATTTGATTTCCTGTAATATTGTATAACTTTTTCTTAAATGTGAAGGATGATTTTTTCCATATTTTTGTAATCGAATTCCAGTCCAACTTTTCCTGTACATTTGGCCATCTTATTAGTATTTGTGTTTTCTTCTTTGGAGTCGCTAGATGTCGCTTTCTTGTATATTTTCTTTTGCCTGTTCACTGTTCATTTTGGAGTGGTTTGAAGATTGGATATTGATTTTACAAAATATACAGTTTTTAAGATTTCCCAGGATTCGATCCTTGGTCCGCCAAATGTCTGCAAAAGTTCGCCAGGCGCTTAATACCACTTCACCAAAGGAGACTTGCGTGGTAGTATGGATTTATCGTATTATATTGTAACCGAGTACCTACCCGTGAATAAAATAAATATTTTATTGGTGTCTCATTCTCTCACAGGCTAAATCCTATAGATGTATGTGTTTGTCTCTTTTTAGTGTCGCTCGTTTCCATTTCATCGAGTTTCAAATCACAACGGTGCTAAAGAAGGTTTCACTTCACAATATTAATAATTTGAATAGGTAGGCACCTACCAGCTACTTCCCAGCAGTCCCCACTTTGCCGACTGTACGCAAATTTGGCAACTGTTTTGAAGCGTCGCGCGACGACGCAATTCGGGAGCATAATTCGCCAGTGTTACAATTTAGACAAAGTAATTAGGTGAACCCTAATTGGTCTGCCAGCAGGCAATTATGCGCTCTAATGTAAAGCAGCAAAAGGCGCAAAATAGAATATAATTTCCATGTGATTTACGCTGTTTGATAAAATGGCACAGAGAAAATCCGGCGATTATACGATTTAGTAAACATCATTAGTTCGAATTTCAAAATTACTTGTTTTTGTGAAGCAATGAAATAATAATGGTTCGTATTAAATTAAGAACGATTTTCATGTTTGGTTTTAAAAGCTTTGAAGGTTTGGAATTTCAACGCTAGATGTCATTTAATGCAAAAATTAATGATTTCGTGTAAATTAATAATTAGGTATTAAAAAATTAGGTTTTATTAGATTCGGATATGATATAGACACTAATTTAGAGTGGATGAATGGAGAAAGGAGAGATAAGCTAATATATTATTTGACGCTATTTCGAACGCCTGACACAATATGGACCCGAAACGCCTGAAGACTTGGCACGATCGAGTGAATCAGTAGTGTAGATAGGTAGGCACCTACCTACATAATAAGTATAATATATTTTAAAGGTATCATTACCGAAGCAACTAAACCCTACAAGCAAAAATACAGTTTAGATGTCAACTTTTAAGACATTTAAAGTTTTTGAAGTGAAAATTTCTTTAGCACCGTTGTGACACAAAAAAGAGAGAAACACATAGATACCTACATCTATAGGATTTAGCCTGCTTCTGGATGTCGTAGTCAACCGGTCTCCTCTTTATGCGGTGCTTCGTAACCTCCCCACTCTTGTCTACTTCAATTTTCAGAAGGTTTCACTTCTACCGCGTGTGAACGGTACACTCGTTTTTTGGAAGTGAAAACTTCTTTAGAACTTTTTTTTTTTACATTAACTCCACACAGGAGGCCTTGAGGAAAATAATTTCCCTCAGATGCTGTGTGGAGGGTCTTTTTGAGGAGAGGAAGGAATGAACATTGGTCTTGAAGAGACCTACGTTGTAGGAAGGACGAAACACAGAGGCCGGCAAATCATTCCACAGCCGAGCTGTTGAACATAAGAACGAGTCGAAGAAACGACCCGTTCTCATGTGACAAATGTCAACCGTGTACAAATGTTGGGCACGCGTTTGGCGTGTTTCCCGACTATGCACCGGTGCCGAAGGGATCAATGATGCTAGTTCCTCGGAGCATCTTCCATTGTAATACCGGTAGAACAAGGATAGCATTCCCACCCGACGCCTGTGCTCTAAAGATTGTAATCCGTCTGTTAAGATGGGAGAATCTATCAAACGGACCGCCCGTTTCTGCACAGAGTCGAGGGTATTTTTCAGGTATTTTGGAGCTCCAGACCAGAGGTGGCTGCCAAATTCAACCGTGGGGCGCACTTACGATTTGTACAGGGTTAGCAGTTGTGTACTATTAAAGTATCTGCGAGCCCTATACAGTACGCCAAGTTTCTGGGAGGCTAACTTTACTCTGGCTTCGATGGAGCCCCCATACCTGAGCTGGTCACTTGGGGTTACACCAAGCATATCAATGGAGGGCCTGTTCGGAAGATTGCTTCCGTTGAAAGAGATTAGATAGAACTGTTGTGATTAGAAAGTCGATGAAACAAAAAATAGCCACAATAAAAAGAGATAAAGGATTTAGCCTGCTTAAGGTGTTTCTACCACGTGTGAATTAGGTACACTCTCTGATTTTTTTTTTAGACAATGGTTTTTTATTTCGCTTTTTCAATTGCTCAAGAAAATTAAAAAAATATTGCGCTTTTACTCGGTCGAACTATCTATTAGTATACATATTAGTGCAAACCCGTGAAAAATCTGTTAGAATTATGCCGTTTGTGTAGCTGAAAGTACCTATTCATAAAAAAACTATTTGTCCCTCGAAAACAAATATTGTCGATTTTGGAGACTATCAGAAATGTATCTTTTGAATGAACACAGTTGAATTTGAAAAATTATGACATCAAGGAAAATTTTTAATGAAATAAAAATAATATAATAGATTTTTTATTTTTTTTTTTCAGGTGGATTTCCATCGAGAGATGGTCCGGTTTAGCAGAGAGAAGGGTAGTGTTTCGCGTTCAGTACTAGAGTGCTTGGTTACCGGGGCCGCACCGCTATTTATTCTAAAATCCTTCTTGACCGTGTGGAGTATTCGGTGCGACCAATATTCGTTCAATCGGATGTTTCGAGGGTCGTAACCTCCGTCACGATTCGCGTGACAGGCGTTGCGACCTCTGGAACTAACCTTTCATCTGTGTTCTCTCTGCCGACCAAAAACCCTCTCTTTCTAGCATGTTTATTAATTCAAATAATTCAAAATAAAAATATATTCGTGGGTCCCCCAGCCCTACAATTTTCAGGGGATTTCAAAATATGTGACTTATAACTAGATTTACAACATTATTTATTATCTAATTATGTAAAGTGGAGTTCGGCTTACCTTCCATTATCATTAAGTAAGTATTAAGTAAAATTAAATCATTTTGTAAAATTAAGTAATAATTAAGTAAAATTAAATCATTTTGGCAGGTACTTGCCTATTTTATCGCTTTCCTAAATTGTTCCCATAATCGGTAAATTTTTTAAAAACAACGCTTAAATTAAAAGCAACTATGTTACCTGGGTATATAACCGGAATTACCTCCAGACAGAATCACAAGCGAAATAAGTGTTTTTAATGACCTATATCTACTATACCTGTAGTATATTAAGCCTTACGTATCAAAAATGAAAAAGTGTACATGAAACAAAAATATTAATTTTATAATATTAGTAATTTATTTTCACTCGTCTTGTACAACGGTTTCTTGCGTCGTTCCACGCACTCTCTGTTCTCCCCCATCAAAACACGCCGGTTTTTCCATTTCCCTCCCTTACCCTGCTCTCCCCTCGCGCCCGGTTTCGCCCCTTTCCATTTTCCACCACCATTTTACGTCCACAAACAACACAGCGAGCTGGCAAACACAAAAGTCTCAACCAAATTAAATTTTCATAACTATACCCCCCGTGAAATGTGCGCGGTTCTACGGACGGATGCGCGAAACGAATTCAGATATATAGAGGTTTCTGGTTTAAAATTTGTAACAATCCTATTTTTATTTATTTTGTATTCTGCGTAAGAGTCGTGTACTCTCCGGAACCAGCGAAACAATTATAATACAGGACAGGTATAATAATGTATCAATTATACTAACAGTGTACGAAGCGCCCTTGAAAAGATTTTTCACTAAAACGGTGCTATACAAATTATCAAATTATTGAAGTGACAACTTTCTTACCGCCGTTGTAATTTCAAACTCGATGAAACGAAAAGTAGCGACACTATAAAGGGACAAACGCAATTCAGTAGCGGTCCGTGAGTTTTCTGTGAACTAGAGTGATTAGATTAAAAAATATGACGTTATTGATGTTGTTGTAGCTGAAAATGAATTTTATTTTTTTCCAAAATATCAACATTTTGTATGAAGATTTTCAATATTCTAAATGTGGATGCGGCGCATCCACATTTATCTTCATACAAAAAGTTCAAATTTTGAAAAAAAAAAAATCGTTTTCCGCTACAACAACATCAATAACGACGAATTTTCAATTTTAGCACTCTAGCTCACTGAAAATTCACGGACCGCCACTGACAACACATACAAAATTAATATCCATTCTCGAAACCACTCCAAAATGAACAGGCAAAAGAAATCCCAAAAGAAAGCCACTCAAAAGAAGAAAACACAAATGCTAATAAGATGACTAAATGTATAGGAAAAGGTGCACTGGAATTCGACGACAAAAATATGGAAAAAATCATCCTTCATATTGATTAAAAAAAAGTGCTTCGTAGTCTCCCCGCTCTTGCCTACTTTAGTTTTCTGAAGGATTCACTTCTACCGAGTGTGAATTGTACACTCTTTTTTCTTCTTCCTGGCAGAGCTATTAGCCTTCGATTCTGGACTGTCGAGTTGCATCGTTGTATGCTTAGTTTAAAACCCAACGAGGTTAAAATAAATAAATAGAATGTGTTTATTGTTTTGTTGTATTTCTTCGGCATTAACTATGTAACAAAATGTACTTATTGTATGTTGTAGCTCTATTTTGTGCGAAGGGTGTAGGTGACAGCTATTACGGTAACCCAACAGTTGCCCCCCGAAACTGTAATTATTACTTTTTATGCAAACTTAAAATCGAATCCAAATATTCGATCCATTTTCATGTACATGATTCACGTCGAAAAAACAGTGCAAAATTGCATTGTTTTGTTTTCTTTTGTCAAATTCAGGCACAATATTACTATATTTTTCGTTTATTTTCTTATTTTAAGACTTTTTTAAAATTTTTCTTATTAAGGAACTTAATTTGCCACATTATATAATAAAACTTTATCCGAAAATGGATTCATAAGTAGGATATTTTGGCACTTGAAAGTATTTTTTATAGGCCTGGTATTTTATTTTTTTCCAGACTTACAAAAGGACTTATTAAAATAGTTCTCAATTATTTCCAAGGCCAAGGATGTGTTCTACCCGCAGAATTTAATGCATCTATAATATATACAAGCAATCAAGTTATCAAATCAAAAACACATGATTTTGTATTATTTCGGATGGTTTCATCTTAACATATTTATATGTTTGTCTTGAATATCGCATTTTCAACAGAACAGAGTATAATTTCTTAGAAAGGACTCTCTCGCGGTCGCCACTTTCCTATTGGCCGGGAGGGGGAGATTTATATTGTCCCCTGCCTTCTAAATTCTCCAAATTCAAAAGATGAGAGCCATCCTACCCCGTGGGGGGCTTCGTTCAGGAGGTGGAGAGTACATGAATACACTCATATCACTAATTATTACCCGCTATTTTCCAAAAGACGCGATGTGTGGTGAAAAAAAATCAGGACCAAAAAAAAATTGAACGATGTTAACAATTAAAAAAACATAATTTGTATTGGAGAAATACATCCAGATCAAAGGTTGATGCGATAGCTTAGTGGTTAAAGAAGTATCCAAGATAGGAGAAGATCTCGATTTTACAGATATTCACATCCCGTTCACGGCAAAAGTCGTTTTGCGCAATGAGTTTAAGATTGTTAATAATACAGTATTGACGAGTTTAATCTGTAGAACTCCAATTTTTTTTGTTTTTATTTTTATTTTATTTTTATTTATTTATCGCTGTAGACTTTATTTACATGCGATTTTGCGATGGCTGTCTCACTAGGATATAACTGTGTCGAGACAGCCGTAGAGGTAGGTACATAAATGATTATAATCATGGTTACACGAATATTTAAGTTTAAATACATTTTAATTTCAATAAAATCAAAAAGAAAGGTAATTTGAACTATGGCTAAATCCCATAAAAAGATCTTATAAATTATGTAAGTTAGATTTGGCAGGATTCTATTAATTTATTTTATTTTATATGGGTTAGGTCGTGTGTGAATAGTTTTTTCAGTCTAAGTGCAATTATTTTACAGATATTTGTAATTGTATTCAATAATATTATTATAAAATTATAGCTATAAAAATTAAACAAATAAATGCAATGTTTCTATTTTTATTACTTAGTGAAACAGTTTCGGATTTCCGCCACGATCGTACGCGACCTAGTAGCGCCAGCATACCATCCGATTTCAGAGAAATGTGTGTGTGCGTGAGTGCCACCAAAATTGATAAAATGCATTGTCGTCGATAATAATAATCGATATAATTTTACAATATCGGTGTGATAGGTGTATCTTCCGATTATTTACATCGATGTCCCGAGCACGGTTCACCGTTGATAGCCGAACCGACATAGACAGGGAGTAAATAAGAATTCGACATACCTACGCTGACAACACTCGAGGTATTTTGACCGGTCAGTGGTTGAGTGGGCATAGCACTTGGGTCCCACTCGAGCGTCGCGTGTTCGATTCCTCGGCTGGCTAAGTCCTTCATCACAACACAAGCAACATTTTCGGCTTTCTATGGTGGTAGTAGGAGATTTAAAAACATTGTTGGGTTATTCGTAACCCGGGAATTTTTGTCTTTCTTTTAAAAAAAAATTTAAAAAATTGGTGAAGTAACACTTCGAAATGTGAAACGCTAAATAATTACGTAAAAATATGAATAAATTGGCAATGCTGAATAAAAATACAAACCTAAACATGATTGGTAATTGGCATTTATTTTTTGACACTAATCGGGAGCTAATTAGTTAAGATGTCTTCAGTCTTCAGTCATAGGTACTTCAGGCACTTTAGTCTCTCAAAGATCGTACGGAATAAAATGATCGCGTCTTAGTTGAATTATCTGAATTCATGGATAAGGGAACGTATCCATACTACGTGACCCACTCCCCCACCCCGGTGACCACGTGTAGTATATCCCAAGAGCCCCCCCCCCCCCTCCACCTACGGTTTTCACGTAGTAAATCATAAACATGGTTTTAAATAATTTCTTGCTAACTATAAGTTAAAAAAAAACTTATTTGGCTTATATTTGTCTTTATTAATTCGGCGCTTGCTGCGTGACAGCAAGAGTGCATGCACAACTGCTAACCCTGTACAAATCGCAAGTGCGCCCCACGGTTGAATTTGGCAGCCACCTCTGGTCTGGAGCTCCAAAATACCTGAAAAATACCCTCGACTCTGTGCAGAAACGGGCGGTCCGTTTGATAGATTCTCCCATCTTAACAGACGGATTGCAATCTTTAGAGCACAGGCGTCGGGTGGGAATGCTATCCTTGTTCTACCGGTATTACAATGGAAGATGCTCCGAGGAACTAGCATCATTGATCCCTTCGGCACCGGTGCATAGTCGGGAAACACGCCAAACGCGTGCCCAACATTTGTACACAGTTGACATTAGTCACATGAGAACGGGTCGTTTCTTCGACTCGTTCTTATGTTCAACAGCTCGGCTGTGGAATGATTTGCCGGCCTCTGTGTTTCCTCCTTCCTACAACATGGGTCTCTTCAAGACCAATGTTCATTCCTTCCTCTCCTCAAAAAGACCCTCCACACAGCATCCCAGATGACATAGGCCCTGAGGGAAATTATTTTCCTCAGGGCCTCCTGTGTGGAGTTAATGTAAAAAAAAAAAAAAAAAAAATACCTATAATTACAAGTGGAAAGAATATTTAAAACTTAGTGGAAAATATATAAAAAATATTTCTAGATTGACTACGTGATAAAAACCTAAGCCCCCCCCCCCCCCTATTGTACCAAGCGTGGTATTTTGGAGATCCCCCCCCCCTAAACAGGTCACGTAGTATGGGTACGTTCCCTAACGTATGCTAAGTCTTATTTTTCATTTATAAACTAACGTTTAGACAAGATTTTTATGCATAGCACAAAGGGTAACAATTATTATAAGCAATAATTATCAGCCTGAAACACTCATCAACATTAAAAAATCTTCCGAGAAAAGATACTTGCCGCCAACGGGACTTGAACCCGTGTCCTTCTGATTGCCGGTCAGCTGCTCTTGACCACTGAGCTATGGGGGCTTATCAAATACCCGCCAAATAATTCAATATATACTAGTGTTTCATTCAACAATTACTGCTTATTATATTTTTTCCACCTGAAAACAACCAACTTTATTCAGAAGGACACGGGTTCAAGTCCCGTTGGCGGCAAGTATCTTTTCTCGGAAGATTTTTCATTGATGAGTGTTTCAGGCTGATAATTATTGCTTATAATAATTGTTATGCTAAGTCAATATTTCAATTCTAAGAGCTTCGTTAGTTGAACTGCATTCATTAGTTCCGTAATTTTGCATAACGGACGAAATTATCAAAATAAATGTGTATATTATATGAGATAACCAAAACTTTTCTGATACTATGGAGGCCGGGTTAAAATTTATCAATCGTCTGTCGAAATATCTCATACCAATAATTGTTGACCGTCCTCGCAAATATTGATAACTAACCATGGATGACCGATTTAGTCAGTATCGTATCGATATAGAGTTTAATCGATCGTCCATGTTAGACCTCCTGATATTGCTAATGTACATAAGACATTCGATTCTTAGACTTCAGAAATACAAATGGGAGTGATCATCTGATAAGAAGGACTTTCGATATTTTGATAAGAAACGCCCGTGACGCGCCTCTATCGGCATATCTCTTAAATTACAAAAACTCATTGAAAACGCCAGAGATTTATTCGGTACATAGTTTACAATAATTCTAAGAAAATCTCTAACAAATTCCTCCTGCAAAAAAGGTGTATAAAAATCTAGTAAACCGCTGTTTTTAACATCCAAAATATTTATAAAATTATTAAATACCCGTTAAAACGGAGTTGCCAGGAATAAAATATCGTATTACAGCCAACAAAAAGGCTATTATTTTTAGTATTTCCTCACCCGGCCTGATGCCTAGTGGGTCATGAGAAAAGTGACAGGTCGACGTATTATGCGTTCATTAGAACCAAAATAGCCTTTGTCCGACTTCAATGAGCTTTTAAGTCGTGAAATCGAGATTTTTGTAATGGCGAACATAAGCTTTTTATACTTGCAGAGGTATTTTTTTAACGTTTTATTGGTTCAAAACATAACATACCTCGCCAAAGGTGCAATTCGATATTCAATAGCCAAATGTAATTCAACAATATAATTTTCTTGTGCGTAGGTACCTACGATTGTGGCATTTTCAAAATGTTTAAAATTTGGAACATATAATCGATAAAGATATGCGTTGACTTCCTTCCTAAAATATTATGTTTTTTGTCAAAACTATTATTTTTAATCTTTATTTGAAATTTTAAATGTTTTTTTAAGTATAGATAGATTTTCATATTTTCATTTCACCCAAGATTGTGGCATTTTCAAAATTTGGAACATATATACATATATAATCCAGATATGCGTTGACTTCCTACCTAAAATGTTAAGCTTTTTTTCAAAACTTTTGTTTTTAATTTATTAAATTGTTTAAAATTTTAAATGTTTTTTTAACTGTAGATTTTCATATTCGTAAGTCAAGTTATCCAATCAGATTTTTTTAAACATTTTCTCCATTCTAGAAAAGCTTCTAAATGTATAAAAAATTGTCAGGGCCTATGTCATAATATCAGAATAGACATCTGCGATAAATATTATGATCCGTCAAAACGCTAGCATACACGTTCAATAAATGTCACAATATTTGATAAATATTGACGGATCACAATAATTATTGAATGTGTAGATTAAAAATAAAGTATTTAAGTAAATCATTTGTTCAAATGACAAGAAATTTAACTCCTTAAAAATTTTCTGTAAGTATTTATTTGTATTATTATGACGTAGGTTTCGCTACTGGCCTCTAACAACAACTGGGACCGAGGCACGTCACAGAGCTGATGACCCCTCTTACCCCTTGTCCCACAATGTCACATTACTCTACTTCCCTCCCCCCCTTAAGGTGTGACGTAATTTATGGATGGCCCCTGCTGAGCGCGAACATACCGTAAAATACACAAAATTCAAGTAGCTATAAAAAGTTTATACATCAACGTAAAAATATTATAAAAATACCATTATTTTCCTAATTTTTTTTTGCAAAATATGGTTTCACTAACCTGTATCCTGTCTTCGGGTAGGTCAGTCTTAAGGCTCAGCATCTCTCTGGCATAAACGTCAGGATAGTGCGCGTCCTTGAAGGCTTTCTCCAGCTCGTCCAGCTGGTAGGAGGTGAAGATGGTCCGACTGCAGGAAGTTGGAGGAAGAACGGTTGTTATACAAGTACTAACTAATTATTCATTTGCTAAATTAATAATTTATATATTTGTTATTCACATGACCACACATAGGTACCTATGTATACGTGTATGTAAGTATTTAGCATAAGTAAAAAAAAAGTTATTTTCAGTTAAGTTGAATAGCTGTGCGGCATTTTTCATAAAAACTAAATTTTGAATTTGTGGCCAAAATATTCAACCAACCGAAATATTTTTTTTATAAATCAAACGTTATAATAAATAGTTGTTGAGCTATTGAGCGCTTTTATCTTTACCGTAACGATTCACGGTTACACAACATGACGGAATAAAAATTGTTCCATACTTTCAAAATTATCGTCACCGCTAGTACCTAGTATTTGTAGGAGTCTATGGAGACGTCACAGTGCGGTGTGTGAGAGGGATTCAAGAAAATTATGATTTTTTTCCTTTGGAGGAAAAACACCTATACATTGTGTATCTCATCTAATTATAGAGCTGCAAGGAACCTATGTTGTCCCGGTACCGTAAACGTGGATCGTTCCAGTAATTATAGCGTCCATTTTTATTTATTATTGTTTTAATTTAAAAGGAAAATATAGGCTAAAATAATGCTTTTTGTCATAATTTCAGTGGCAATTCTTTGTGAGACACATTTGCACAAGAAGTTAAGAAGCTTGACGGTTATGATCAAAGATAATAGAATGGTTAAGATTGTTAATTGAAATTATAATGCAAAACTTGAAAGTTTATTATCTCGGTATGTCATATTTTTTATCAAATCTTGTAAAATTAAGTTTAGCTTTTGTTAACTTATTTTAATTAAGATGTAGGTACTCACCTATGACGCCTCTTCTTCTTCTTTTTCTTGTTGAAACCGGAAATACCGTCCACAGTGAAGTCCTTGCTAGATTCTAACGGGGACATCCCTGGAAAAAACGGAAAATCACCTGTTAAGGTTTATGATTTGCACAAATATTAAAAAGGTACAGGTTTATTTCAATACACATTAAATTAGTATGAGAAGTCATCGCATACAAACCCAAGACTGATTATTAGACTATAATTTTGTAAAGCGGCAAATATTTTATAAACTCTATAAAAGAGTATTTCTCTGATATTTCATGAATAATGTTATGTCTCTGTTCTTTATATTTATAATTCTGTAATGATTTGATTTGTACGAACAACCTGTCTTCTTATGGTTACCAATGTAGGTATTGATAATTCTTCGTTTTGTCAATTTTTGGTTTTATGTCATTTTTGGCTTCTTATGAATTTAATTATTTCTTATTCCCTGTTATGCTGTCTTATTAGATGTAAAGTCACAAAAATGACGAAATCCGTAAATAGTTTTATTTTAGCTATACAACTCGTGTAAATCTGAAGAAACGTAAACTGTCGATTTCCCGAAAATGAATAAATAAATAAATATATGTTAAATGGACAAAAATATGGCATGGCACAATATTTTTTGTTATTATCGAATGCGGGAACCGTGGGTAGGTACCATAGATTTTCACAGCCAAAAGTATTATGGTTATTTTTTTGGGGTATTATGCCATGTAGTTCTACTTTCGTCCTTACCCAAGGTTTAGGGCAGCGTTACTATCATCAGGGTAGATGATGTGTCACACATCACTAATATACATGCATATTTGTGAGCCTAACGGCGAGGAAGGAGATGGGGAAGAGGACGATATGGCTTTTCATATCTGTTCAACAAACACGGATAAAGCCATTTCAAGCAACGTTTCAATTCTGAACGATGATCTTACATAATTTTAAATAACATGCCCATTTAAAAAAATGACAAATTGTATGCATGTTTTTTTTAGTTATTTAATGATTTTAACGGTCGATTTATTAAAAGCTTCGATTTGTTTAATCAAGCAATGAGCCTGTTAGACGTTCGAGAGATTCGAGGACCCCTCCAAGAAGCCGACGTCTAATCATATTTTCCCCTTTAAAAATCACCAAATCACGCGTAAATCGAGCTAAATCAAAACCCGAAAAAAGCCCAGACACAAAATTGCCCGTCTCCAGGAGAATCCACAAATACAGAAATACGCGACGCTATTCCGCCCGAGCTCGAGTTTCCAGATACGTCCATAAAGGGGACCCGTTTGTCAACTGTAGTCAAGCGGGTAGGCACGGTTCCGCGCGTCTTCATCCCGTGACAAAAAATCCCCCGACATAATATCCCCGACCAAATATTATAAGATAAATACCAAATACCAAATATGATAAGACCAAGCCTAACAAAAATGGGACAAAAATAATACAGAAATCCTGTAAAGACCTAACCTAACCTGACTTAACGTAACCTAACAAAAAATGGGATAAAAATAATACAGACATCCTGTAAAGACAACAAATTATTGTTAAAAAAATTGAAATGGGACAAAAATAATGCATACTTACTGAAAAGACAATAATGTATTGTTCAAAAGTTGTAAAATGGAGCAAAAATAATAAAGACATCCTGTAAAAACAATAAGTTATTTTTCAAAAATAGTTACGAGAAAGAATTCAGGGTAGTGGAGATACATTTTGTACTTGGGATATTATGTCGAGGATATTTTGTCGGGGATATTTTGTTGGGGGTGAAAACACTCGCATTACCAGGCACTTATTGCTGCAAAACTCATTCCATAATCAATAGAAATAATGATAATATTTTGAAGTCAATTCCTTTAAAAAAATCGAACGTATTTTGTCAGAAGGTAAAAATATTTCCGCTTTGCAGTAAAATCCAAATAAATGGAAAATTAAAAACTGTTTTTGAAAGGTGGTGAAATAAAAATAAAAACTTTTTTTTTTGGTTCCCATAAATGTAATACTCGTATATCAAATATGACGGTTTGACAGAAGGTGGCAATGGCGGAATCGGTAAACGCGCACGTCCCGGTTAGATGAGAGGTTCTGGGTTCGAGTCCCAGTTGCGACCATTATCTTTTTATATTTTTCTGTGTCTCGTTCTCTTTCATATTTTCGTTTAGATTATTATTGTTATATTATTCTTGAACAATATAAAAACTTTAATTGCAAACTTGCAAAAGTTTTAAAAATGACTCACCTTACGTTTTTTCTATTACTGATACCGAAAAAAATTTAAAAACATACATCGAACAGTATTATTACGTTAGCGTCTGCGTGGTTGAATTTTAGAACCCAGCCGCGAGTGCATGAATTTCAAACAAAGCTACTGTTATAATTTGGTTTCAAATTCAAGAATTGCCATCGGAGTTGGTTTCATAAAAGTGCACATTTTAATCATTTTGTGGTAAACTTTTTGATTTGAATATAAAGCGGGTGCTTTTCGCTTTCCAATACCATGTAGATCATATTTTTCACTATGAAGTGTTTAAATTAAGGTGGCAGAAGCAAATCATGTATCGTCTTAATTTTACGACGATTTATTATACATTTTTTTAAAGTAAGATAAACTTTCCTGGGTTACAAACATCCTGACAATATTTGAAAATCTCTACCACCACAGTAAGCGGAAAACGTTGATTGTGCCGTGATGGAGGAGTTGGCCAGCCGAGGAATCGAACACACGACGCTTGGATGGGACCCAAACGCGATGTCAACTCAGCCAATGACTTGAACTTTATTTTTTTAAAGTGAACTAATTTCAGAGGATTTCTCAATAGATATACAAAAACATAATACGAGTATTACGACTTTTAAATTGGAGGTACAATATACGTTCGTTTTTAATACGCACATTTTCTTAAATGAAATTTTTAAATTCCTGCTGAAAATCCGGGCCTCGCAAAATCGCCATGTTTGCCAGTAACTACGAGTAGCTAGTAGCTACCTAGTTCCCTTGCTACGTAGGTACTACTAGGTACCAGCTACCGCACACACTTCATCTGAATGGCGCCGGTGTATTCGGCGCGTATTGGTAGCTCGTAATACTAACCAATTTGGCGGAATTTCCGTCGAGGATAATTTTAAATTGCCAATTTTCTTGTGGTGCTCGTTTCCTCCGCTCCGTCGGAGAATCCAGATATACAAATGATGTTTGCGGCGAGTATCTACTCGGCGGGAAATCTCCATTTGGCCAAAAGCGACGCCATGTTTGTTTTCGCAGGTTATTTATTTCAAATATTAGCGTGCGATAGATTTGGAGGGAAAATGGAAAAATCTATAGACGAAACTATGAAAAGTGCTCTAATGTAAAGCGTGTTTCACACGATCCAGAAAATTTTAACTGATTCATTTCGCATTTGCTTTTACACCGAGTAAAATATATTTAATTTGCAAAAAAAAAGTTCCTTGTAAGAATTTGATGAATTTTATTTATTTATTTATTTATTGTGAAAAACAGTTAACATATATATCCAATTACATTTCACAATTTTTAGTTAATAGTGTAATACATTAATTAAATAGGTACATTAATAATGACAGGTGCTAAAGAATACCTTTATTTCGCTCTTGAAATGATTGTAGTTCGATTGAAAAATGTCAATTTCAGAAGAAAGGTTTAATAGTGAGGTCATTCTCCCCAGAGGCATTTTAAATCATTTTGTAAGGAAATCTTCACTATATAGCATCAAAACACAACTGATTGTGCGCTTTTATAATTGCCGTGACGATTCACGGTTACGGTACCGTGACGGAAAAAAGGCAATAAACAAACGTTCCTTATTGATATAACGCTGCAATATTTTAGAGAAAGTTAAAAGCAAATCAGGGATTACATAGTAATAAAATAGATTATTGTGCCAATTATGAACTTTCCACTGACGATAGTGAGTGATAAAGTGTGACATTGTAAAGGTGTTTTCATGTTTAATTTATTTTTTAATTGCAATATATGAAAAATGAAGGGGGGAGGAGGAACATAGGAATAGGATTAAGAGGCACAAGACGGGAATATATAGGGATTGAACTTTCTAGTTTCAGTCATAATGCTTAGTGAGTTTACAAATTGTGAGACAATATAACAATTTTTTTGCGAAAGGAATTGCGTTTCATTTTATCTATAGATACGTGTGTGGGAGATGTTTGATAATGATTGTATATTTCCTTTTTAGGGGGGGGGGGGGGGGACAGACACACGTTCACCGTTTATCTCATTTTCGACTGTTGTTATTTAGTGAGTAAGAAAGAACGGCAGCATTGTATGTAGATACGTGTAAGAACAAAAGCAAAACCATCAGCGCGTTGACATTTGACGTTTTTGAATTTTTGGAATTCACTCATACTTCAATATTACCTATCCTTGTTACCATATTCCAATATTGTCACGGCAAGTACCTACCTAGTATTGGTGGGGGTCTACGGAAGCGCCACGGTGCGGTGTGTGAGAGAGATGCAAGAAATGATCACTTTTTCCTTTGGAGGAAACAGATCTACGTACATTGTGAATCTCATCTTTTGAAAGAACTGCAGCTTTATAGCGATAAGGAACGTATGTTTATTGCCTTTTTTGACGTCACGGTACCGTAACCGTGAATCGTCACGGTAATTATAAAAGCTTACAATAGTGAAGTCTGGCATTTTAAAGCTTGCATACGTTTTCTGTCTGGAGTCTTTAGGTCGATTCAACATTTTCAGGTCGCGAAGTCTTTTCCATCATTCCATGAAGCTTTTAAAAACCCACTGTGAATACATACCACGCTTTACAATATTTTTTGTTTCATGTTTTTCAATTCTTCAATAAATATTGTGTTGAAATTCTGTTAAATGCGGCTACATTTAAAAAACATTAAACAACCAATGAAGTGTTGTATGTTTAATATTACTTACAGCTTAATTAATTAATTAAAACCAAATTGACACACTTTATTGATAACATAAAGAAAATGATTGACACCATACTTATAATGTACCAATATTCAACTGAAGTCACACAATCAATATAAGGCAATTTATTTGTTTTTCGTTAAAATGAACAAAAATTTTACCGTAATAAAGCACAAAATCCAATAATCCCAGGTACCTACTACGTACTCACGTCACACCATAAACTACCTTCCTACATACAACAAACCAAACGCGTGATATTTTGTTATTTAGGTGTTTGATTGTTGGCAAAAGAGGGAATCAGGCGGGAAAGCCACGAAAATTTACCGCCATTTTCAAAAGGAACGAACCTACAAAAACAATACTAAGGACCACACAAAAAGGAAAGTGCTTTACAAAAAGGTTGAATAAATTGAAATTTGGCAACTTTCTTGCTAAAGCAATAATCCATACGGCGTGGATGAGAACTATATCAATGTAGGTACGTAGAATAATAAAACGTTCCGATTTTTAAATACTGTTTTACTGGAAGGTTTGTTAGTGATATTCCCCGCCACTGGATGGCTCTGCCAAATTGTTTTCGTACAAATATGTATATGGAAATTGAAGATAGCGTTCTGTGTTGCCATCATCCGTAGTATTCGCGAGTTCCGCCCACTCATTCGCTAATTTGAATTTCGAGATGCCTATTATGGGATTACAAAGGGAATTGGGTGCCTGCGTAGAATTCTAAGTAATTATTAGGTAGTTAGGTAGGTACTGCCGATAAATAAATAAATCAAAGCGGATTGTGAGCTTGAATTAAAATTACAAGAGGCAATTTAAAGTTTATTCTCAAATTTCAACACAACATTTTCGTGCCAATTCGTTGGACTCGTGATTCGATTGTTTTGCGTATTATGTCGTATTTTTTGTGAAAATTTGAAATAAAGACTTTGTTACATATTTAAATAGGTACCTTCATAATAGTCCTGGGTCGATCGTGAATGACCACGAGCCGCCAAAGATCGAGTGGGTTATTTATTCGTCAGCACCCGGGTCTCAAGATCCGGCGACGCACTCTCGCGACCTGTGAACTACAACACATTCCCGCACCCCACGACTCACGACACGTGTCGAGTGGCGAGACAGCGAGAACTGCGACACATTCGGTCGCCGCTTGCCGATCAACATATACGTGCGTGACGTAACAGGTAACAGTATCCTGCTTTATACCCGTGTGTCACGTCATCGCGGGATTGTTTAGTATATTCGATTTTTGAATATTCAACTAGACACGGAGTCGTTTTTAATTAGAGCGTATCTTGGTATTTGTTCGTTCTAGAATGTGATTTTTTCTATTTAGTAAGTAAAATAATTATTCGTAATATTCATGTTATTTTAGTTACACGTAGTTTCTCCTTTGCAAATAAAATTATCCCACGGTTTCTTCAAATAAATTCCCAAAAATGTAAAGTGTTTGCTGTCGGCGTTTTATAACCCAACCTAAGAGGAACTCCTATAATCATAAAATTCGCAATATTTGTTAATCCCCAAGGTTTGAGTTGTAACTTTATTGGTGTGCCCTTTTTGGCCAACTTTCAAAGCAATTTTATTGTTTTATTGTGGGTTTTACGGGTCGCTTATGACTTGACCGGTCTGGGCGGCAACCGGCGCGAGAAACTCGATTATCGAGTTTCGTATTTTGTGTCGCAAAAAGAGCGGGTCTTGGCGACCCGCTCGTGACGCCAGTGTGTCGTGAGCGACCCGAGTCGTGTAAAATGATCGATCGACCCAGGACTACTTCATAAGTTTATCAGTTGATCCAGTTGACATGTTGTTTTTAACAGTTGATCCCCAAAAATTGAATAATTATTAATTTTTTGTGCATTATTTACCAATTTCAAACCAAAATTCGACTTCAAAAACAACTACAATAATAAGTTGATAATGTGGATGTCGAACGAATTTATTCACAGTATCGATTTTTTGTATTCGCTGGTATATACAGTATACGGCGGCCTCCTAGTCTAGGGGTAAGGCTCTTGACTCACAATCCAAAGGTCGCGGGATCGAATCCCGGCATGCGTAAATAAATGTTATTTGATTAATTTGTGTCATTTCACAATTAATTCATTTGATTGCGGCACGTTCCGAAGAACTCTCAGTATCGCCATGGTGTAAAACCACCATTCAGATTTGAAACGTTGCTTGAAATGGCTTTAGCCGTGTTTGGTGATCAGATTTGAATAGCCAGGTACTTCCCCACCTTTCTCTCTCCATCTCCTTCTCCTCCTCACTACCTTCAGCCTCACAACATACCGCAATTGGGGATGCCATAGTCTCACTGCCCTAGTTTTTTTCTTGATACATTAGAATGAAAATATATATATATATATATATATATATATTTTTTTTTTAATTTTATTATGTGCATCTATATAAAAAGGTTTACATATATTTTTTTGGCCTTGCCTGTCTCACTAGGAAATCCTGTGTCGAGACAGAGTAGTTTACAAATATTTTATAAATATTAAATTTAGTCCACTTTTCAATACAGCAAAAATATTTGACAAAAAATTTCAGGTTGGTTAGTGAAACAATAATGAGATAGAGGATTATATTTGGGTGAGGTGACTAATTATTGCACGACCTTTTTCGATGATCCATTGTTTGATCAGGATTTTGTATTTGTTAATATTATTCGATTGTCTTGTTTTGTCAGGTAGGTTATTGTATATTTTAGGCGCAATGTATTTGAAATTTCTTTGACCAAATGTTGTGTTTGTTTTAGGTGTTTGTATGAGTTCTTTGGTTTACAATATTTTGGGAATTTTCATAAAATGTCCGTGTTTTATTTTTAAACAGATGAGTTAAGATTGTTTTTGTGTAAATTTGTCGAATATCTAATACAGGGAATTTTTTGAATATATCTACAGTACTTGTTATTATGGGAAATTTAAGAATGACTTACATAATTAATTTTTGTGCCTTCGATAATGAATCTATAGCTGATAGTGTTGCACCTCCCCATGCGATTATTCCATATTCAATGATTGATTGAAAAAGAGAGTAATAAACAATTTTCATAGATTTGGAATCTAGTATGTTTCTAATGTTTTTGAAGAAATAAATACGTTTTCTTAGTTTATTCGTGACAAGTAGGCAATGTGCATTCCACTTAAGATATTGATCAAATGTTAGACCAAGGTATCTATTTGATATGGTCCGTTCGATCTAGGCAAGGACATTGACAGAATGTATCGTGAATGCAAGAACATTCATGTTCCTTTATTTCAACATCTTGATTAGGTTGGCCAACGATATTCATACTGGAAGTAATGTATTTTGTTTTGGTAGTATTTAGTGCAAGAGAATTAATATCTAGCCATTTCTTAACAGAGTTAATTGATTTCTCAGCTATTATGTATGCATCTAACCAAGTGTCAGATTGAATGAGTAGCACAGTATCGTCAGCAAAACTTACAATTTTTCCATCTATCATTAGGTTACAAAGATCGTTTATGTATATGAGAAACAAAGTAGGGCCTAAGACGCTTCCTTGGGGAACTCCATAGGTTATAGGGAGAGGTTGGCTGAATTTGTTTTCGATTTTGACACTTTGAGTTCGATTAGTTAAGTAACTTTGAAGAAATTCGAGATCTTTCCCTCTTATACCAATGGTATTTAGTTTATTGATAAGGATGTCAAGGGAGATGGTATCAAAAGCTTTTGAGAGGTCTAGGAAGATAGAAATGCATTTTTTACTCTTATCTAAATTTGAAATAAGAAAGTCTGTAACAGCAATAATAGCATCGGCAGTGCTCTTATTTGACCGAATACCATATTGATTTTCGGAGAGTAGCTGCTTGCTTTCCAAAAATGTTTTCAGTTGTTTGTTAATTATTTTTTCAACTACTTTCGAGAGTGAGTTAAGTATTGTTATGGGCCTATAATTGTTAATGTCCACTTTTAGACCACTTTTGTATATGGGTATGACGAGCCCTGGCTTTAATTGTTTAGGGAAAATTCCCTGTGATATGCTGAGGTTAATTATGTAAGTGAGAGGTTCCAATAGTTCATGAACAAGTGCCTTGAGTAAATTTACTGTGATGCCATCCATACCGGCGGACTTTGTGTCTTTTAATGAGTTAATTGTATTCTTAATATCGTCATGTGTAACCGTTTGAAATTTAAATTGTTTAGAATGGGGTATATGTGTTTTTTCCTGTAATTTTGTATTAGAATTCAAGGAGGACATTTTGTTTGCTAATTTTTTCCCGACATTAGTGAAAAAGTCATTGGCATGGTTTAGGATTTTTTCTGGATTCTTTGAGAAGTCGACGGTCAGTCCATCAATATTGAGTTGTTGTAGGTCAGTGTTTAAGTTAGGCTTAGTATGAGTAGCTTCGCGTAAAATGTTCCACATTTCTTTTGGATTACCTTTGCTTTCTTCTATTTTATGTCTATAATATAATTCCTTAGCATTCCTTATGACTTTTGTACATATGTTTCTGTATCTTTTGTAAAAGTTGTTAAGTATAGTGTCAGAAGGATTCAATGAAGTTTTTTTATGGATTAAATTTCTTTTTCTTATACAATTTATAATGGTGTGATTTATCCAGGGAGTTAGAGGTTTAAATTTGTGAGGGATTGTTTTTACTATAGAATTAATGTTATTATTTATTTCAGTTTGTAGTTTGTCTATGAAGTAATTCCATTCATCATCAGCGTTGGGTATGTGTAGTAAGTTGTGCCAATAATTACAGGAAAAAGATTTTTTTAGATTCTCATAATCAACTCGTTTTACGCAATAAAAGTGTTTCATTTTTACATTTTTTGATGGTGTGTTTAACGAAATCATAGTTGCATAGTGGTCAGTAATAGTAGATTTAAAAACAAGTGTTTTGTATGGTTTATTCGTTTTTATCATAATGTGGTCAACACAAGAGCTGGATTCTTTGGTGACCCTAGTCGGGTGATTTATTGTAGATATCAATCCATGGTAACTAAGTAGGTTTAAGTAATCTTGGCATTGCGGGTGTGAATTATTTGGTAAAGTGTCAATATTAATGTCTCCGACTAAAATAAAGTTTTTTTTTATGCGCAAGTTGTGATAATTTTTCATTTAGGCTTTGTATGAATGGGGTTATATTGTGGTAGGAGGGAGATATATACATTGCTAGTATGCATGTGTCACCGTACGATATTTGTAGACATTTTGCAGCCGGGATTATTATTTCCAAAGTTTGAACATTCAGTACTTTATTCACATATTTAATAATGCCGTCATTCTGATTGTGATGTATTTTTGTGGAGAAGTGAGTATAATCAGGAAGCTGTTTTGGTACATATAGTTCATTAATCCAACATTCTGATAGAATAACTATATCAAATTTAACCTTTAGATTTTTCAGTAAAGTAAGTATTTCTTCCCAATTTTTATTTGTGGATCGAACATTATGGTGAAAAATGTTTAGGTTGTTTTAGTCTTTTATTAGTAAATTACAAAACTTTATATCTGAAGATACATAATTATTAATTTTATCAGAAAATTCTGTTTCATTATCAAAAATCAGTCTAGCCATTTTTAGGAACAATTTACAATGGGATATATTTTTGTATTGGGAGCCCTGTCACAGTAGCTAAAACTGGGAGTTCGCCCTATATCCGATAGTAATACACAGGTAAGATACATGTTTTCTGACAGTATGGAAACAATCGCTGTAAAATGATTTCACAACAACAATTTAAAATAGTCAGGATCAGGTTTTGTACGGTAAGAGCGATCGGGCCAATGTTCGACATGTGAGAGATCTCATCAACATCCTAAATAATTTTACATAAGTCATCAGAATGTTTAGTATATATTATTTTATCCGTGGCTGATTTCTTTACCAAAAATTTTTTGTCTTTATACCAAACGTACGAAAACTTTTTTTCCTTGCATATTTGTTTGGTTTTCCATAGAAGTTCTTTGAAATAAGGATTAAGAATAACACTCATAAAAATCTTTTCGCAGTTAAAATATTTTAAGATATCATGAGGATTTTTTTTTCGGTTTACTAGTAGTAGGTTTCTTTTGCGAATATCCGTGAATCTGATACAAATTTTCGGGGGAGCTCCGGGTCGCCTGTCGGGAATCCTTTTGGCTTCCAGGATATCGCGGGGAAGAAGCTCTACACCTACAGCTGCTGCTAGCTTCTTGACGGTCTCCGAGGGTTGTTCACCTTCACGTAGTGGTATTCCTGTGACCTCTAATGCATCCTCCTTTGAAGTCAGTTCGAGGCTGGCCAGACGAATTTCGAAATTTTTTAGAATAAGGTTTTTTTCATTTAATTATTTTCTTAAGTTTTCTACCTCCGATACTAAATTTGCAATAGTATTCATTTTTGTATTGAGGTCATCATATTGGCTGCTGATAAAATCTCTAGAAGTTCGTGCATCTTTATTTTCGTTGTCTTTTTTTTGAAACATTTCTTTTTTCATGGTCTCAAATTTATTCTCCATCTGCTTCATGAAGATTCCAATGTTGGTCTCACTGGTGTCAGGAATATTCAGTCCTAGACCTTTGCTCCTAGTTTGTTTCTCGGCTATAACTGTTCTGATACTGCCCTGCAGCAAAACTGTCAAAAAATAACCTCAACTATATTGAAAAATTGTTATGGTTCGTAAATAATGCTGAATCACTGTATAATTATAATTTTCACTTTAACTATCACTTTGTAGTCTTTTGCAACTTGTAGACTTTATTTTATTATCAATTTATATGGGAGCAAAACAAAAACAAACATCTGTCACTCAAAGTTATTGTTACATATATATGTTACAATAATATGTTTTATACTTTTGTTTTCGACGGTAGGTACATTCTCTCTGCACATCCCTTCGGGGACACTTAGTTATATTTTGTGTATGTAAGTATATACATGTGTATGTAACATGTATGTAACAATATATACATTTAGTTATGTAAGTTATAACCTATACCGTATTTTCCATAAACCGGTTGTATATGCAAATAAGTGCAGGCAGGAGAGGGGGGGGGCATCTACCGGGGTATCAACTGTCATAGAACGCCTTCATAATTATGTTGGGAATCATTTTTGGTTAAATTGAACAGATTATAGATAATATTTTTTGATGGGTAGGTAATAGGGTAGGTACACGATTTGAGATTAAAAAGAAGTAAATTACATTTTTGTATATCCGTTTGCCAGACATCTTGTGACAAGAATCAGAATAACGGTATTAAATATAATAAATTTGAATGTGAATGTAGCAAAAATATTTCCCTGATAGGGGATAGAGAAAGACAGGTTGTAACAATAAGTTGAGGTTTGGTTTAAATTAGTTAGGTTAGGTTAGGTTGGGAAATTTAACAATAATAAAGAATTTGGATGATAAAACATACCTGATTCGTCCAGATATCTGGACTGTTGCTTCAGGAGGGGAAGCAGAGGGGGTCCGTAGTATCTTCCGTCTCCTGCATACGAATAAGTTCAAACGATTTAAATATCGAACAATTTTCGCACCATTTTCAAAAAACAAAAACGGGCTAACATTGGGAAACATTGAAAAACAAATTTAGCAACCTTTTTCTCAGAAAATAAAATAATATTAAACAAAACTATAGTATCTGTAGGTAAACCTAGGTAGGCACCTACCTAAAAATTTAAACGCATATGGCACATATGCATATTACGCATCATCAAATATCATCGTAATATTAAACATTTTATATATTGTAAGTAAATAAATAGGAAAAATGAGAGATTTCTTACAATCAAACTGATTGATCAGTTTTGTAAGATTTAAGTAAAATAATTTATTGTACAATTAATAACTAAATAAACATATTTAAAAAAAAACGTATTACTTAGGAAAATAAGTTATTATCTTTGTACATGTTTACACAAGCTCCAAGTAGGAGGTCCTGAGGTAATATTTTCCCTCAGGGCCTGTGTTATCTTTGGGAATGCTGTGTGGAGGGTCTTTTTAAGGAAAGGAAGGAGTGGAAAGTTCTGTGATGAAGGGTGGGTAGAAGCTGGAGGTCAGTGTGTCCAGTTATGACGGACTTATGAATCATCCCTCCCATTGCTGTGCAAGGCGTTGGGTCGAGAGAGTTCAGCTGAAAATGAAGGATCTCCCTCAACTGAGCCCTCGCGATCGGGCTCCACGCAGACCTTGACAAACCTCATCTCTTGAAACCGCGCAGACGTGTCAACTAAAGTAGCAAGTCATTTAGGGTGACTTACAGGGGTAAATATTATAACCAATTTATTGGAATAAATTTTGAAGTTTGTACATATCAATGTAAAATTTAATCATTTAAATAAAAGATTATGCGATTCTTCATGAAACGTGACCGAAAAAGTGGGGATAGAACCCGGGACCTCTGTCTTACCGGGATAATACTGTAACCAGTGAGCTAGTGAGAGAATAGGTTCGATCCCTATTCGAATATCGTTAATAGAAACACATACCTCTGGAAAGCCCTATTTCCAATTTCTATCACTTGCATACATTCTGTTTTCGTTCATCCTTCTTTTAGCCTGTCCCATGTCTCACTGCCATACAAAGGAATGGTATTAAAAATCCATTATGGTACTGGCACACATGCTCATAAATAAGCATGCTTACAATGAGCACGCTCTTCATCTATGCATATTTGCTCATAAATGAACATCTTTGTTTTAAGCAAAGTACTCATGAATGAGCGTGCTCAAAGCAAACAATTGAACACACATACTCTCGGCCAATTAATTGGAAGAAAGTTTTTTTACATTAGCTCCACACGGAATGCCCTGAGGAAAAAAATTACCCTCAGGACCTAGGTCATCTTTGGGGATGCTGTGTGGAAGATCTTTTTATGAAAGGACGTAGAGGAAGTTCTGGGAAGGAAAGGGGTATAAGGGATGGGTAAGAATCTGGAGATCAGTATGTCCAGGAGGACGGCTGGTGGAGTCAAAGGGACTCCCTCAACCATTTTCCCCTGATCCGGCCTGCCATGCAGCTGGTGGGAAGACGCATCCACTGCCAAGACCCAGACAAACATCACCCCGTTAATCCAAGCACCCCTGCTAAGTCACCAAGCAGGTGGTAGTTATCCAATAAACGGTTCCCGGGGCGGCGGTACCCATAGCCGGCTCCCAAATTGAAGAAAGTAGGTACTATAATTTCGTTTTCTTTCGCAGCAAATTTAGAAAAAAAATGTGTTTAAAGCCTTAACGAAAGAGAAATAAAAATGACTAGAAAATAAAAAATAAATTAATTTCAATTAAATGAAGATAATATTAGCGAAACTCAATCGAAAATCTGGAGACAGAAAAATCAGAAAAGATAATGGCTCCGCTCGGACACGAACCAAGGACGCTTTGCTTCCATGGCAAGAGCTCTACCGATTGAGCTACGGAACCCATATCAATTCGGTCACTTTTAACTGTATCATACTTCGACTAAGAATTACCAACATTATCTTCATTTTCTTAACGCACATATTATTGGCTGCTATCTTTGTGTATGATTCCAAGATTCAACTCGAACTAAATGCAATCTAGATAGTGTCTGGATAAATATTTTACCCATTTTATTTTTAATACGCGACATCTATTGACTTTTTCTGCAAGTCTAGGATGAATATTCTTTTTATTTTTTGAACTATATGAGTAAAATCTCAAATTATAATATTTAATTAAATGAAGACAATATTAGCGAAACACCTGGGACAGGAGCCAATATCTTTTCTGATTTTTGTGTTTCCAGATTTTCGATTGAGTTTCGCTAATATTGTCTTCATTTAATTAAATATTATAATTTGAGATTTTACTCATAAAGTTTAAAAAATAAAAAATAAAATATTTCAGTTGAATTTTGGAGAAAAGGGAAATTATGGAGATTTAATGAGGATTTTGAACGTCTATTGTGGGGAATTTGAACTTCTACTTGTATTGTGGGTATTTTGGTGTTCCTGTGTTCCATTTTGAACGTCTATTGTGGGGAATTTGAACATCTACTCGTATTGTGGGTATTTTGGTGGCCCTATGTTCCACATACACATTTATGATCCCGATAGTGATTCACGAAAAGCAACGTTTTTTCATCTCCATTTTCGATATTTTTACAAAGAATGCGCACGCAGCTGCTACAAACTGAGATCGGCTCGAAATCTCATAAGCAAGCCTGTTCACTTCCCCTTCCCCCCGCGAATCCAGCGGCATGCTCAATAATAGCAATATCACTCACACACATGCCACTAAGTAGCATTTGCTCATTAGTGGCATGCTTTTATGCTAGTAACTAGCTTCTTCAGTGCCATTCAAATCCACTTTATTCATTATTTTTCTAATTTTTTTAAGATTCGGCATTACGGTTCAATTGAAAAACTGTGAAATAAACTGGCTATAAACCAAATTTAATAAAATATACAAAACAGCAGAGAATAAAGAATAAGAACCTTTTAAAATATTTAAAGAAAATGATCCTGGTCGTACAGTTGCATTAACCTTTTTGGTGAGGTGTTTTGTTTGGTAGGTCCTTACTTGCGTTCAGAATGCTCAGAGACCAAAACAACCAATTTATACCCAAACTAACTGCACGATATAATTTATTAACCGACCTAATGTTTCCAAATTAAATGTCCAAATAGTATCTCACACCCAACCCTAATCCAGCGGTTCTCAAACTCTTATTCGCACTATTTTAGTTTTCAAAAGAAAGATAAAAGAAAATAGTAAGTACAGTTTTCTGTTAGGCCCTGCGGGCGGCTTTTCGTTCGCCTTCGCCCAGTTTGAGTGTTGGTGACCATTTTATAAATCCGATACGAACTGGTTCCAAAAATAGCCGGTTCCTCAGATCCACTGGGATCCAGTGACAGCTAGTCATCTGGACAAAGTTACCGCGACAGGCAATGACCTCATATGTAAAATAGAGCCTTGTGGTATTATTATTCACAACTGCCAGGTACAATAATAATCATATTATCGTCAATCTCTCCATATCCGGAGAGATGCCCGAAATTGTAAATCCGTAGTACTTATGCCTGCCAGGGGATGACAATCATGCAAGCTGTGGCGCCTGGCATTGCTTTAATTCGGTTCTACGTATGGCGCGACATCAGAGTTGCATTCTTAGCCGGTTTCTTACATTTCAACCGTACAGCCCATTAATGCTGTTTGATAATTATTACGCTAACAGAATAAATAATCTGTTAACAGTAACGACTTCACATTATTAAGATCTATTTTTGAACAACTTATAAATATGTAGTGCAAAAACCAATATGGACTCTGATATTTTTAACAGTTAAATTGGTGATTCGAAGCTATATAGCGCATAATGAAAAAGATCTATAAATTTCAGACTGAGAAAATGTTCTGGTTTTAAGTCTGCACTTAGGTACACACCGCTTCTGTTTCATATTTTCAAGACAAATACGACATACGGGGTTAAATTTAATTTCAATTCAAATTATTCCTTTTAAAAACATTACAAAATTAAAATTTCAAAGCGTTTTTAAAAGAAAGAAAATATTTGTGATTATAGATAAGCAGATTTAAACTAACAGCAACAAAGCTTGCCGTCTAAATTGTGCTTCATTGATGTTAAACACATTAATATTATATATTCAAAGTATGATTCTATTTGCCAACAAGACAGCTCTCCCGACTGACATGACCACTGGCAAGTTAGTTCTGAAAGCCGGACATTTTGAGGAGTTAAGTTATGCAATTTTTATGAAAACTCAATTTCACTAAAATCAACCGTTGGATTAGTGGAACTTTATATCTCTGATTAGAATTACGTTTTATGTTTTGAACTTTCTGACGCGATGGTACGACTTTGATTTTTGACCATAAAATGTGTTTAAAAATAGTAAAATGTATTAAAATTGGCGACAAACTTTATAAAATGAAAGAAATAAAAAAGTTTATTTTTATTTTTAAATTGAGTAAAACCTCAAAATAATGTATCAATTAACTTGTATGTAATTGAAATATTTAATTAATGAAGACAATATTAGCGATACTCAACCGAAAATCAGAAACAGAAAAACTCAGAAAAATATACAGTCACATCTGGGACTCGAACCCAGAACCTTCGATCAATAGATGTCGCAAATTAAATAAAAATGGATAAATTTATCCAAGACAATATCTAGAAAGCATTTAGTTTTGGTTGAATCTTGCAATCTTACATTAAGACAGCAGCCAATAAAAATATGCGTTAAGAAAATGAAGGTTCTTAGTCGAAGTATGATAGAGTTAAAAATGACCGAATCGGTTAGAGACACCATAAGCCGCCGCTACCCGTTTTCTTGCATATTATCTCCCTCAAACATTTCAAATTTTTAACCTTTAAAAAAAATATATATATATATATATCTATAAGTTATTTTTGAAGATAATATCTATACATTCCCCACGCAGAAACGCAAATTATATGAAATTCCCTCGATGGAAAAAAATCGCAAAGTATGCTCTGAAAATTTTTATTTTCAAGTCTGTTTCTGTTATTTTAAAAGTTATATGTATGATAAAATTCACAGTGTTTCTTTAAATGCTGTTTTTTTAGCAGCTCCCAAGAGATATTTGCTCTATTTTAAACGAGTCGTGTTTTATTAAACATTTTAACAATTTTTGCATCGATTGTATCTCTTTAAATATTAGCGCGCTCCCTCTAACATTCGTAATTACATATCTGTCCATCTTTTTTTAAGCGCGGTTACGGCGCCTTAACTCAGTTGGTAGAGTTGCGGCCCGGAAAGCCGAAGGTGAAGGTTATGGATTCGAGTCCCAGATGTGACCGTATCTTTTTCTGATTTTTCTGTTTCAGATTTTCGATTGATTTCGCTAATAATGTCTTCATTAATTAGAAATTAAAAGTGCTTACTTATGAATCTGCCTCGGAAATACGCCTGAGTGAAATTTTTTTTATTGAAACTTCACAAATATTGAGAATCACTTTAAAATTCTACAACATCCCTCGGGGTTGCTACCCTTTGTGAATTCTCGGGGTTAATCGAAATGTAACTTTTTCACATATTACTAGGATTACTGTTCCAGTATTGCTGATTGCTAGTTTGGGTACAAGTCTTATGAAGGGTTGGAAATTTATTGCTAAGTACCGACCGAATTTGGGGGTAGCTCGGACTTAAGGGTTGGGATGTTTACAAGTAGGTGTGGGCGGGTAGAAGGGTAGGAATGGCTACTACCTCACCCCTAACTTAGGCCCGAGAGATTATGCTTGTGAAAGGCCCACAGCGATTACTATAATGGATTCAATTGATTAAAAATAGCCTTAAGTTTGTGACTTTAGAATTGGGAAAAAGTTCGTATTTTTGATAGTTTTGGACAAACGTAGGTATATTTGTTACAATAAAAACATATAAATTTGTTACATACCCATTATTTTATTTTATTCACACTCTATACCGGTTTCGGCAGAGTGTGAATCCTTCCTTCGCCAGGAGAATATTAGAACTAACTTATGATACAGAAAATTGACACACATATTATACAACAATTTTAGGTATTTCTGTGGAACGTGAACAAAGGGGAAGAGGTAATTACGCAATTTCCGGGAAGAACAGAGCCGTTTACTGGAAAAATGTCCAGAATAGGACTAAAAGTTAAATTCATTTGGTTTTTCAAAATACTACATTTATTATTTAGGGATTTTCAAATACACTATTTGTTTCTAATTTCTAAGTGCTTCTAGGATATTATCTAATTTGTTGTTTTTATTGTTACATTGAAGAATTTAAACCAATACGTATAATATAATTTTTACGAATATATTGTATTTGTTTGATTGAACATTTTTTGTTAAATGATTCTGAAATTACAGGTTTAAGCTTTAGATCATAGGTTCTCAACGTGCGGTAACGCCGTTTCAGACCTTCAGGGGGGCGGTAGGATACTAAGAGAAACCCATACCCCCATACCATCTTGCCCCATCCCAAATCCCATTGACGACAATTGCTGTTTCAAATTTTCAGAATCGCGAGTTAGGGGGCGCTAAAAAAAAATCTCTAAGTGGGCGGTGGGCAAAAAAAGGTTGAGAATCTATGCTTTAGATGAAAACGTAGCATTTTTTTTTCAATTCAATTGAAACATTAAAAGAATATTTAACAACACAGAGCTCTCCCCACAGGCGTGACCATTGGGAGAAAAAACAGTCTACGCTATCAGTGACCGAGATCACCATCGGAAATCACCCATTCGATGGTGATCTCATGTCAATAATTCCCATTCAGGGCCTATCTGAGATGGTGTGTGGAGGGGTATGAGTATCCTCCACAGCCGAAGTATTGAACTCAAGAACGAGTCGAAGAAGCTAATCATTCTCATGTGATAAAAGTCAATTGTGCACATATGTTGGACGCACGTGTTTCCCGACTATGCACCGGTGCCGAGGGACCAACGACGCTAGTTCCTCGGAGCATCTTCCATTGAAATAATGGTAGAACAAGGAGAATCTATCGAGTCAAGTTCACTTGATTCCGCGGGCGTCTCCAATTTCTGCCATTCTTACATCAATACTAATTGCGTTCTTTTCCTCATTGCATTATTTGCGAATTAGGGATCTCATTTCCACAGCATTCAGTATACTTTCATCTTTCCTCTATCAATCCCATGCCTCACTGCCTTATCCTTATCAGGGTTAGTATCAACATTTTAATAACCACTTCAACTAATAGAACATCAAGTGAATAATTTCAATTAATTCCCCCGAACTGTTTGCACCAACACTGCATACTGCATACTGCACATCTGCTACTTCGGTGATCACTGATCATCATGTTACCATGCTAGTCAGTCTGAGTGAGACAGGGAGGAGGCAGCGAGGCTGGATTGTCCCAGTGGGACGTTTGTCTCTCCCAGTGGGACGTTTGTCTCTCCCAGAGGACCGGCGGCGCGCGGCGTGTTTACGAACTACATCGCAGCAACCCTCTATTCAGAGCGTAGACTAATCGGCTACGGTCCAATCGAGCGGCTTCGCGAGATGATGGTATCAGGTTTTATATGTCAGGTAATACTTATTTTGAGATTTAATTGGCAGTATTAATAGATCAATATTTTTCAAAAAATTGATTACTAGCAGTTAAAAACCTACTCCTCAGGTTTTTGCTGCTAGGCCCTGTGGGCAGCTTTTGGTTTAGCTTCGCCCAGTCGAGATTCATGAAATTGCAAATCCAAGAGTACTTACGCCTGCCGGCCGACGTTCCTCATGCTAGCTGTTAACGCAAGTGGCGAAATATTTTGGCATTATTAGCTACTTGCTTTAATTCGGTTCTATTACGATAGTAGCTTAGTCACAAACTTCACATTCACAGATGGTTTTCATGTGGCGCGGCGTCAAAGTTGTACTTGGAGTCGTATTTTTAAATTTCAACTTTAAGTTGGTAGGTTATTTATACAGTCAGATTCTGTATAGGTATTCTTATACCAACCTTTTTTGTGATCAAACAACACCACACAAAAACTTATGTTAAGGTCTTATAGTGACTATGGCTCACCCATGGAACTATTCCATACTCTTTGAATCATTTCTTGGATAGACTAAATCTCTGCCCCAAGTTTCCATATCATTCTTATGATTTTATAATATTCTGTATAGATACTACATGTAAAAATTGGAAAAAATGAAAGGAACAAAAATAATAAGTGGTTCGCCACGTGTGGTGGCTTAGCAGGGGTGCCCGGGTTCGTGGGGTGGGATTTGTATGGGTTGTGGCGACGGATGCGTCTGTTCACCAACTGCGTGGAAGGCCAGATTGGGAGGGACTGATTGAGGGAGATATTTGGACGCTCCAGCAAGAATATCTCGATCCACCGCCTTACACCGCAGTGGGAAGGATGGATTCATACGTCCGTAACTCCTGGACGCACTGATTCCCAGATTTCATACTTTTTCCTTCACTGAACTTCCTTTCCTAAAATTACCATCCACACGGTATCCCCAAAGATGACAAATCCCATTTTCTTCAAGGCCTCCTGTGTGGACCTAATATAAAAAAATGATAAAATTAAATTAATTAGTGAAACTTTGCAAGAAACACTTCAATTTTCAACGGCGGACTTTGGACAGGCGACAAGGAGAGTACGAAAGACATTTTAATGTAAGTTTATGAAAATTGCATTATTTCTAAGTTTAAAAAATAATAATTTTAGGTGAAAAGAATTTGAGTACATGACCCCTGGTTCTGACACACAAAATCACCCAGTTGTGCCACAGAGACCTTTCAGAACTATAAATATAAACTTATGTATTATTACTTTAAAATATTTTCATTTTACTCTCTCCAAGTTTCCCATAACTCAAAACCTCAACTCGAATTCCCTATTGTTTTAAGAAATAATTTAAAAGTCTAACGGGGTACTTTGTTCGCTAGTAAATGGGTGCTGACGTCTCAATAGCGTCTGTGCCCCCTGCCACCCCACACCCCTCCCCCCTAGCAGAGAAACCACCCTCGAGTTTATTTCCTTTTCTAAAATTCTGATATTTTCTTGAAGGGAAGAAAACCCACCGTAGCGAGTGGAAGCGTATCCTAGAAACGGAAACCCCCGCCCCACGGCCTCTGGCTGAAAAGAAAACAAAAAGGCGAAAGGAGGGCAGCGTCCTCCATTTTTTAATACCCTAAATAGGGGCAGATGTCGGGGAATATAAAGACGTCAATGGTATCAGTTTTTCTTAAATGAAAAAAGAAGAAAAAACCCTATTTTTGTGCGCAAACCGCGAGCAAAATCTGTTATCTGTATACCACAAGCTTCTTCAATTTCTTAAGGGATAATTGATATTACAGGGGGGGAGTTTTTAGTATATCTTTACTACTGCAAATGATCCCACTTTTTACTTAGTTGAAATGGTTTCCAATGGGGGTGGATTGGTTGAGCAGATTACTGAAAATGCAATTTAATGAGAAACAGAGGTTTTCTATCGTTTTCCCCCATCTCTATTCAGTTACACAAAGAAGTAATGCGTAGGTAATCGATTCACTCGTCATTAAAAGTTTATTTATGTTGGGAAAAATGCACATTCATCGATTCTCCTATTTAAAAGATACTTTAATCCATTTCACATATACATAGTAGATACTATAAATACATGATTGATTATTCTCTGAACTGTTTTGTACAGATATTTATAGTTGTAATGGAGTTGTTCTATACAGGTATTTAGTATTTATAGTTGTAATGGATAAATGTGATCTCTAAAAATTATAACATTTGAATGTTATAAACAAACATGATTATTCTTCGAACTGCTAATTTGAAGAACTTCGAACTCCCTTAATCAGAAAAAGGTTTTTTTATTTTAAAAAGAAAGGAACATTCCCGGGTAACGAATATCCTGACAATATTTGAAAATCTTCTAACACCTCAGGAGGTATAAAACAATGTCGTGATGGAGGACTTAGTCAGCCGAGCAATTAAACACACGACGTCTGGGCGGGACCCAAACGCGATGCCAATTCAGACCAGTCTGTAATTATAATTATTAAATTCTGCTGGATTAATTTTGTTTGCCACATTTTAAGTGATATCCACTTCTTTCTTTTTTTTTTAAATTTTATATATTCAATGTTACCTACTGTTATCCAATCCTCAAAAACAGTGTATTCATGAACAAGTTCTACTTTGCAAACGCTTTGATAACGCTTTCAGAAATTTTCAAATAGTTTGACGACCTCCGTAGTCCAGTGGGTAAGACTCTTGACTCACAATCCGGAGGTCGCGGGTTCGAACCCGGCATGCGCAAATAAATTTTATTTGATTAATTTGTGTTATTTCACAATTAATTCATTTAAAATAATATATAGTATATTTGTGGCATGTTCCAGAGTGGAAGATACTATCAGTATCGCCCTGGTGTAAGACCACCATTCAGAATTGAAACGTTGCTTGAAAATGGCTTCAGCCGTGTTTAGTAACCAGATCTGAATATCCAGGTACTTCCCAACCTTCCTCTTCCCCACCTCCTTCCCCTCCACACTACCTTCAGCCTCACAACATACCCCAATTGGGGATGCCATAGTCTCACTGGCTCCAGACGGGAGCAGTTGAGATTCTTGTGCGGTATTCATTGTAAAAAAAAAAAATTCCTTCAGAAGGCGAAACAGCTATCTTACCTAGTAATAATTATTTAGCAGAACCTGTTTATAAATTAATTGTTTTCATAAATGTAGAGGAGATGTACCGAATATGGCTACGCCCCTAATATGAGATGATGGTGTTTCTCAAAATGTATGTGAGAACAGGGTCTATATCCCAGCATTCCCTACTCTCCACCGACCGACCTTGAATAGTCAGGACTCGTCCTGACGCCGGCCACACCACCACCACCTGAGAGAGTGATTAAGTTTTTTGCCTCATCGATTAAAAATATTATTTCTTACGAAAGTTTCACTTTCTCAAAAAAAAATCCACAAAGTTGTCAATCTTTCACTGATAGACAATATCAGTGATTAAATTTTATGTTTTATTCTACGAATATATTTCTATGTATTGATCTTGTTCCTAATATGGGATTTCTTGATGACCCTAATATGGAATACTATCTCATATTAGGAAGAGTATTTCCAAAATGGAATTCAAGTAGAACTAAATTTATTTTTGCTATTCCAGGTTGTATTTTAGCCTGTCATAGTCGAAACAGTGTCGTAGAAGAAAGAGCGGAAGACGTGGGACGTAGAAAAATGATAAAAGTCATGGAAGCTGTAAAATCGAAGACCGTGGGATATGAGAGGCGAAGAGTGGATGCAATGTTTAGCCTGCTGCCATTATTAGTGTTCGGGAGCGGATAAAATTGATTTTTTAATGTGATTATTGCATTCAAAATTTAAAAAAATCAGTGTATTCCATAATAGGAGCACTTTTTTCAATATTGGTTTTTTCTACTGTTTTACCTTTCGTGTAAAATGAAGACGTTTGTGAGTTTCTTTTAATATTTCGTTGACATTTTAAGTTCCGTAACTATATTTACGGAACTTAAAATGTTACATAAACATATATACAATAACTTAAAATGTTACATAAACGTATACTTAATAAACGATTCAACTATAATTAATCAGATTTTTTTACCTAAGCTATTCCATATTCGGTACATCTCCTCTAATAATATTAATATATATTTTTTTATTTTTTTTTTTTTATTTTTTTTTATTATTTTTTTTTTATTGAAATAATAGATAATACATAATATAACCAACAAACAAGTCCTGCTAAGCCAATTGAATCGGCTTGTCAACAGGTGCTTATATTTTAGTTACATATTTATACATTTTTTAAATTTAAAATTTACATCTTATATCTACAGATTCAACATTTTTTCATACATATCAAAATCAATATAAATCTTTTTTTTCCGATAGCCAATTTTTCACCATATATTTAATCTTATTCATAGAATTACATTGCTTTATAGTGTCAGGTAATAAATTAAATATCTTCGGTATGATATATTCAAACGTTCTCTGTCCGTACTTGTTGTTAAATTTCGGAACTATTAACCCGTCGTTACGCGTGAATCTAGTGCTGTATTTATGTTCTAATTTCTCTTTATGCTGCGGGGTAAATATACGCTTATAATTACAATTTTGTGCCAAAGTATTGCCTTAACAGGTAAAATTTTGGCACTCTGAAACAGCAACGGTTTATGAATATTATAAAAGAAAAACGAAAATAAAACGTAGTAAACCTTTTTTTCCAAAACGGACAGTCCTGAATCCATTAATTTAATTGATTTTATTCCTAGAATTAAAATAGTTGGAATCGCATACCGAATCTTTAATCTCTTTATTAAATACCGGCTATATAAATAAGTGAAATGAGTACACGTTTAAGAACTCTTCACACATCTGCCTTGATGGTGAACACTGCAAGACTGTCGAAACAGTTTTCAGAAGAAATGCGACACAGCTTATAATCCCATAATTCATTCCCACTTTAAATCACGACAAAACTTTTGTACAAGTTGAGTAACCTTACTTGTGTCTCGAGTCGGTACATGTTTTGCTAATAATAACATAGTAGGTATCTGTTAAGTTGTGTGTTGATTGTCAATAGACGTGGGTCATTACGTCGTTTTCAAGAAACGTAACGAAACTAGTTTCTTGGTCGGCGTAAACTATCTCAAAACAGGTTATTTTTGTAACTAGTTATTTTCATTCGGCTACAGTTACACACGAAACGAAAATAAATTAAATCACTATCTAGTATCTAAGTATTCGTAGCTATACAATGAAATCAATATATATTAAATTAACTTCCCTTCATACTTTATTTAGGCCTAGGACTGACTGGATTAAATGTATTTAAGATTAATTTCTGCCCACAACTTTGTTAGGCGTCCTTGCTGTTGATTGTGCGGTACAAATGTATGTATACATGTAATATTTAGACTTATTAAAATCCACACTAATTATATTTACATAATAACAAAGAAACGTTACATTAAATTTAGATAAAACACTAAAATAACATATAAACGTCAATTTTTAGAAGAAAGTAAGTATTCAAAATTATACACAAGTACAACAACGAACTAAAACAAACCAAATTATTTTACTTTAAATTCAAAAAGTGGTCGCTCGCTTCCCAAAAACGGAACCCATTCCCACTTATTCGGAAATTTTCGATCTAAAATCTCGCTTGCTCGGTCGGCCGGTAGGCGCAACTACGCGAAACGCGAAACGCGGCGAAACTACTCAGTACTCAGTTACTCCGTTACTCGCATCACATCCAACACCAACAATAACGCATTTACAAAAATAACTACTTGTAATTTTATCGAAACTAGTTATTTCCGTTACATACCGCGTAACTAGTTATTGTATCTAGTTACATTAAATAACGCCCACGCCTAATTGTCAATGCTTTATAATGAATGGCCTCTGTGGTCGAGGAGTAAGGCTCTCGACTAGCAATCATATGATCGCGGGTTCGAATCTTGGTATGCACAAGTCAATTTTATTTGATTGATTTGTGTTATTTCACAATTTTTTCATTTAAAATATTATCTAATCCATTTGCGGCACGTTCCAGAGTGAAAGATTTTCTCATTATCGGCATGGGTAAGACCACCCTTCAGTCTTGAAAAGTTGCTTGAAATGAATTTAGCCATGTTTAGTGACCAGATATAGTCAGATAGTTCCTCAACTCCTTCCGCTTCCCACTACCGTCAGAAGTCTTTCTAGTTACCGCTTGAAGTCCTTCTTGTTAAAGCCGTTCGTTTTCTCCCATTATTCCCATGAATTAAACCATTTACTTGATTTTGGTAAACAGCGTACTTCCACAAATTAACCTTTAAAATGCTGCAACATTACTAATTTTTTTTTACTACCATAATCCCTACCAAAAGACGCCTAGTAATATGCCCAATATTATTCCATCAATAACTCAACATTGATAGTTTTGTTGAATACAACATTATTCCGGGTAAAAGCTCATTAATTTGTGCTTAATTATTTATGAATTGCAAATATGGTTATTTAAAAAAATAAAATTAATTTTTATTATAGACCAGCTAGCTTTCACATCGAAGTAAATTCTGTTGAGTTTTGGAAAGGGTATTTTCTACCATATGAGGCGTGTGTGAGGAGAGAGGGGTGCGAAGGGGGTAGCCAACTCCCTCCCCATGAAAGGGGTTGGAACAGAATGTGTGGAAGGCAATATTAGCACGTTACACGGCAAATATTTCACTTAATTGAAATTGGTGCAATTAAACACTGTCTGTGGAACTGTGAACCAGCTTGAATTCTTTTTCTGTGGAATGGGAGAACTTTTAAATACTTGTTATGTTTTTTTTAATATTTCAAAACAATTATTGAAAGTGACCATGTAATAATTATTGTTTATGTGTGATTTTAGCGTTTTTTATAAACTTTATTTGAATTTAAATGTGGTTAGTAATTCGAATATCTCTTACGTTTTCGTTATTTCTTTTTGGGGTGTTATGCCGTGTTGCGCTACCTCCTTCTTTAGCCAACGTTTCAGACATCATTGAAGTGTCCATCATCAGGGCAGATCCGGTATCTCTTACGTTATATGTAAATACTTGAACCAGTATTCTCCAGTACTACAGGATACTTCTTCAATTTGGTAGGTACTACATAAATTCGGTAGGTACTACATAAATTTGGGAGGCGGGTATGGATACCGCCGTCCCGGGAACCATTTATTTGATAGGTATTCAACACCACTGCCGTAAGTCACTCTAAGTAGTTCGCTACGTTTGGTTACTTAGCAGGGGTGGCCGGGTTTATTGGGTGAGGTTTGTCTTGGCGGCGAATGGGTTTGCCCACGTACTGTGTAGCGGGCCGGATCGCGAGAGACTGGTTGAGGGTGACCTAACCTAGATCTCTCCAGCCGGACTATCTCGATCCATCGGCTTACACCGCAGTGAGAGGGATGGACACATTGACCCCAGATTCCTACCTTAGTGTAATTTGATTCAGTGCGATGGAAAACTTTCAGATACTAACAGTCTAAAATTTGTTCCATAATATTATAATGTATATTAGTTAGTTAAAATTAAAATTAATTAAAATTAAATTATTAAAAATGAGAACTTTCGCTTGAACTATTTATTTTTAAGTGCCAGTCTTAATTCTACTATGAATTTTTAGTATTTAATTAACATTTGCATGCAAATGATTTATTTGACTAATGACCTTTTACGTTAGGGGTTGGACTAATTTATGCCCTGCAACGTTTCAACGAGCCAGGGACCTCCTCCACACACACCCTCATACACACTTACACACACATACACACATTAATATACTCAAATAATTAAAATGATACTTATTCGATCTTCGGTAGCCTTGCGTAAAGATCAAAATCGCTCAAATTTAAATTCTTTGAGTAGACATAAAAACAAAGGGTTTTCGTGCTCATTGGGAATCTTGCCAAAACTTAAAAGGTCGTAAGTGAAAACATGTTATAAGGAAATTCGCACACTAATAATTATCGTAAATCGCGTACGCTAAGTTCAATACGCTTAAAATAATGATTTTAATTTGTGTTACGAGCAAGAATAGAATTATTGAAGTAATAACATATAGATATGTTCTAATTTCGAAAAATGTAGATTTAAGCAGGTGTTTAGAGTTTTGGAATGATCATTAATTTGAAGGATAGGTTTGTTTGCAGACAAATGAGAAAAAAGAATTTTATAGGTGATAGAAGATATAGGTACAAAGCACTCCTGCAATTTGCTGTATGTCAAAATATGTCAACTTGTCAAAATTTTATGTCAATATGTCAAAGATATCAAATACGTCAGTACGTCAACGTATGCATTTCTGCAATAAGAGTTTTTGAATTTTAATTTACGTCAACTTTTTTATGTGTCAAAAAATTCGTCAAAAAATGTCATTTTATCAAAATATGTCAATATGTCAAAAAATGTCAACATTCAAAATGTCAAAATATGTCATTATGTCAAAAAATGTCAACATTCAAAATGTCAAAATATGTCATTATGTCAAAAAATGTCAACATTCAAAATGTCAAAATATGTCAATATGTCAAAGTTGGATGGCATTTGAAGTGTTATAGGTAACGCAACGAGAGATGAGAGCAATAAAAATGCTTAGAATTTATGTATTAGTGTATCCGTGTGTCTTCAAACTACGCGTACTTATCCTCCGTCTTGCTTTTTTATTATTATTGCCCACTTATTGTAACTAGTGTAGAAGAGACAGCAAGTTTTTATGGCGCTGATAGCATATTTGTTTTGGTGCACTTACCGGGTGTCCTATTCATTCAATTCGTAAATGTGATGTTAACATACCTTCGTATTGCAAGTGAAATAATGACTAGTTTTTAAATTTTAAATTATTAAGTGTTTGTAAAGTGTGCAAGTGTAACATTTATTACGACATCATGGAGTCCTGTAACAAATCGGGACATGGCAAGTCACCGAATGGGCAAACTCGTGAAATTTTATTCCGCGTGTTTAATTATTTTATGCATAATATAAAAGAACGGTGGTCAACTTAGACTTGTATAAGCATAAGGCAACTGGAGTATCACATACTAGTATTCGACTTATTCTACTTCAAATCTTTTGTATCTTTGTGTTAGTAATCTGTAATATACACATCTTCTCTATGTAACCTACTTATACTATGCAAGTATATGGATATAGATGTCAATTTGTTAAACTATGTCAGTACGTCAACGTACCTATGTTGTGCGATAAACGTTTTTCGAATTTGTATTTATATCAGAATTTTAAAAAATGTTAATGTGTCAATTCGTCAAAGTACGTCAATTTGTCATAATATGTCAATAAATCAATACATCCATCCATGTCAATCTGTCAAAAAACGTCAATATGTCACAAAATGACAATTTGTCAAAATATGTCAATATGTCGAAATGTCAAAATGGAATGGCCTTTGAAGTGTTACATCTTCACTATGTAATCTACTTATATTATGTAAGTATATGGATATACTCGTACATAGATGTACCTGAATCAAGTTTTATTTTTATTTTTAAATATATTTTGAAAATTATGAAAAAATTATATTTTTATTAGAAGCGGTCCCTAAAACATGTTCCGTAGAGCTCTGGAGTTCTGCGGAAGGGTCACATGCATTGACGTCACATGCATCACACGGGTTCCGAGAGCTAGGGCGTGGGGGTGTTGCAGAAACCAAGCAGCCGACGCCGATAACAGGCGTTTATCGGTACCGAGCCGCGGCGCAAGTAATCGGCTCAAACACGAATTCAATTGTCGTTATTAACAAAAAATTCCATTATTCGCAATAAATATTTTCAATATAAGTACAGTCTTTCTTTTGAAGTCGAACATGACACCTAAGCTGTTGAAATAAATGCTAAGACGCGTTATGTTCATACTAATTGAACAAATTATGTTGCAATTTCCTGTTTCTAGATGCAAAGCAAATAACGAAACGCGTAAGAAAAAAATAATCATTCAACTTGTGTGAATTAATGAAATAGCTACATATAACAGCCTTCATTGCAAACCTACGGAACGCATTAGAAAGCCTTGTGAATAATTGTAATATTGAAATAATAAGTTATATACGAATGGAAAGAAACTCCATTAGCTTTGGTTTTTGCTCGATAGTGATCTGTACACCTCTCAAAAGCATAGGAAGGCTTTTTTTCACAAACAAGCCTAGAATGACGTGTTTGTGGCAGCTGGTGTCAGTTTGTCTTACCAACGAACTTGTGTGCGATACTAAACGCCGTAAATCTCATGTATGTCCACTGGACCTAGTTCAGCAAAACTAAACGTGCTGCCTCAGTAACGTAAGAAAGTTGGGGTTCCGCCAAAGGAGACTCGGCCACGCAGGGCTTCATAGCAGAAAAAATTGGGAACCGCGGATCCAGACTTTTTAAAGTCATGAATATATGTGTACTGTAGCAGTTTAACAGAATTCAGGTGATGAAATATTGTGCAAAAAAATATATTGTTTTCATTTCTGGCTAGGGCAATTCCGATGAGTTACAGAGCTCATTTTAAGACGGGAGGAACTTACAATTCATGAGTGGGAGGAAATAGTTACAATTTTACATATGTATTTTGATATAAAAAAATATAAGTTTCACATATAGATATAGTATAGACGATAAATAAAAGACAGGTAAGTAGAACAAACAACAATAGAAAACAAAAATAGAAAAAAAAGATCAAGGTTATACAAATATACCAGATGATTACAAATTAATGGAAAAGAAAAGTAGAGAAAAATAAACTAGACAAAACAAAACATGAAAAGAAAATGACTTAATTTCATCCTTACGTAGGAATTAAAAAATATTATTTTAAAGCGCTATTCGGAATTTTTTTGTTATGCTGGATTCCCTTTACATATCTGGAAGCGAATTTATAGTGTGTAGGCAATATAGTTCAGAGATTTAGGTTTGTTTATTGTAGTACCTACCTACCTACCTACCTTTTACGTAACCATTTTGTTTTAGATGTTGCATTTTTGCTGCGTTCTTTCAATTGCTTCTTTACAGTATATTTCCTTTGATTAAAAACTGATAAAATATATCTATTACAGGTATATTAATTGTTAAGTTAATTATTGGAATTACAAAAATCATCTCAATATGTTTGTGCTGTCAAATGACTCAATGGTCACAATGGTCAGCCTAAACAAAACATTAAATTAAATATCTAACATTTCGTTGATTCGTTCGTCAAATGTTTACGACTGACTAGAATGGTGTGTATTTCTGGGTATCTACTTCAATTCGATCCAGAGAAATGAATATAGCATTTCACTCAATGACATTCACGGGCGGTTATTTCGCAACAGCTTTTTTCAGTTTGTTGTGTTCAAACGGGAATAAAAACACTAATTACAATTAATCAAGTATAAATATCCATAATCCATAAAAGTCATAAATATCCACAATTTACCGTACAAAGGTATCCATAAATATCCACGCACATTCATAAAACTCAAATTACCATAAATATCCACAAATTACCATAATAAAGGTATGCATAAATATCCATAAATTACCATACGAATGTATCCACAAATATCTACGCATATCCTAAAACTCATAAATTAGGTATCATCCTAAAACTAGGTGTCCGTAAATATCCACGCACGTCCCAAAAAACAAATAAATATCCACAAATCACCTTACGAATAAGATATCCATATATTTCCGTGCACTTCCATAAAAATCATAAATATCCAAAAATCACTATACAAAGGTATATCCACATAATACAGGGTGTTAAGGGACGTACTTGACTTACTTTAACCAGTGATTCCTGACATTATTTGGAGTAAAAAATGTAAATGAAATTTTGGTCTCCGGTGACATTTTTGATGTTTTTTTTATTTTTTTTTTCTACAAAAACATAAAAAAATGGTAGGTGTTGGAGAGTTGGAGGCGGGGTAAGGGGTTAGTCGGATTCTCGGCTGAGTGACCAGTGACGAAGTGTGGAAGAAATTTTATTTTGTTTGATTTTGAAGAAAAAATTTTTGAAATAAAAAAAAAAAGTTGTCAAAAAAGTCACCGGAGACCAAAATTTCATTTACATTTTTTACTCCAAATAATGTCAGGAATCACTGGTTAAAGTAAGTCAAGTACGTCCCTTAACACCCTGTATATCCGTGCACTTGCATAAAAATCATAAATATCCACAAATCACCATACAAAGGTATCCATAAATTTCCGTGCACTTCCATAAAAATCATAAATATCCACAAATCACTATACAAAGGTATATCCACATAATATATCCGTCTACTTGCATAAAAATCATAAATATCCACAAATCACTATACAAAGGTATATCCACATAATATATCCGTGCATTTGCATAAAAATCATAAATATCCACAAATCACTATACAAAGGTATATCCACATAATATATCCGTGCACTTGCATAAAAATCATAAATATCCACAAATCACTATACAAAGGTATATCCACATAATATATCCGTGCACTTGCATAAAAATCATAAATATCCACAAATCACCATACAAAAGTATCCATAAATTTCCGTGCACTTCCATAAAAATCATAAGTTTCCACAAATCACCATACAAAGGTATCCATAAATTTCCGTGCACTTCCATAAAAATCATAAATATCCACAAATCACTATACAAAGATATATCCACATAATATATCCGTGCACTTCCATAAAAATTATAAATATCCACAAATCACTATACAAAGGTATATCCACGTAATATATCCGTGCACTTGCATAAAAATCATAAATATCCACAAATTACCGACAAAGGTATCCATAAATTTCCATGCCCTTCCATGAAACTCAAAAATATCTACAAATTACCAAGCAAATAAAAATGAACATAATTTTCGAGTGTTTTAATAGCTATTCTGCTATTCGAGGCGGAGACAAATCCAACAAATCAAGGTCATGAAAATCGGTCCAGCAGTTATTGAGTTATAAATGGTGTAACAAACCCGACTTTATTTTATATATTACTAGCTGACCCGACGAACTTCGTACAGCCTTAGAATCAATAACTCTTGAATTAAATAAAGTTTTTTTATTAAGTTAAAAATTAGGTACGCAATGAAGCAATTATCGATGCCCAACTGTCCGTGTTTTGTTTTTGTCAGTATCAGAGATGGCGTTGTGTACGGATTAAAATTTTTCGAGATTTTCTTACTTTTCCACTTACTTTTTCCACGGAATTTTCGAAAGGAAGCGGGTACTGGTGCCGTCGCCCCGGGAACCATTCCGCCATAGGTCACCCCAAGTGGTTCGCTACGTTTGGTGATTTAGCAGGGGTACCCGAGTTCATGGGATGACTTTTGTGAGGGTTTTGGTGGTAGATGCGTCTGCTCACCTGCTGCGTGGCGGGCCGGATCGAGGGAGAATGGTTGAGGGAGACCTTTTGACCTTTTCAGCCGGATTCCCTCGACCAATAGGTCGAAAGAGTCCGGCTGGAAAGGTCAAGGTAAAAGGTCAATTCTGGTCAAGGCAATGATGACCTTACACAGCAGTTGGAGGGATGGATTCACTCCCAGATACATTGACCTCCAGGTACCTACCCACCCCTCATGCCTTTTCCTTCCCAGAACTTCCTATTCTACCCTTTCTTAAAAAGACCCTCCACACAGCATCCCCTAAGATGACATAGGTCCTGAGTGGAGCTTACGTTAAAAAAAGTGCGTTTCATTTCAGAGATTTATTATTTTAGTATTTTCCTTTGGAGGGGTGCAGAGACATACGTTCACCGTTTGTCTCATTTTCGACTATTGACATTTAGTGTGTAAGAAAGAGGGGCAACATTATATGATTAAGAACAAAAGCAAAACAATCAGCGCGTTGACATTTGACGTTTTTGAATTTTTGGAATTCACGCACAGTTAAATATTATACCTATCACAATATTGATGCAGTTCTTTCAAAATATGAGAATTCGTTCCATACAAAATGTATGAAAAAATTAATTTTCTTCATAACTTTCTTTTTCGTGAATTTTTGCGATGTTTTAATAGTTATTCTGTTATCCGGGGCGGAGACAAATATGTACAACAAATCAAAGATCATCAAAATCGGTCCAGCCGATCTCGAGTTATAAATAGTGTAACTAACCAGACTTTGTTTTATATATTATAAGATTAAGATAAGAGAAAAGATTAGACAAGTAGCTTTATTCTTGAAGCATTTGAATGAAAATATTTTTATTTATTTTTTTATTTATTTGTTTGTTTATTTAGCACAGCAATATACATTTATATACATAATTTATTAAATTTTGACTGCCCAACTAGGAGTATTATCCCGTTTTAGGACAGTCAAATAATTATGGGTATGAACATGTGGATAAAAAAGGAAATAAAAAGAATAGAAAGAATATAAAATAAAATAATAATAAAAAGTTTAAACATAGTACCTAACTGTTATTTGTTTAGCATAGCAAAAGAAAAAAAAAGAGATGAGAAAGAATAAAATAAAAATGAAATAACCAATTAAAACATAAAACAGTCGTGGAAAGCATATGTATTATGCTTTCGTTTTTCAGCGGTACATCCTCTCTGAACACCCCTTTGGGGACACTTAGTTTTTTTTGTATAAGCAGATATACCGTTTTTGTATAAGCAGATTACCTACTAAATCAAACTGCATATTGTAGGTATATAAGTGTGTCCGGGGGCCACTGTCGGGGGATCAACTAGCGTTGAATAGTAATATTCCCATCTCATTAGTTACCAGATGCGACACGAAAAGATCTCAATCGTAAGACAAAACTGTAATGTATTGAAAGAGCTTCTGTCAGATGCCGACAGATGCCAGCAGGTAAAGTGTTTCTATCGATTGTCGACAGGGGTGCCTGGGTAGGCAGAGGCCGTTGAGAGTGGTTCTCGCCAGCCTACCGCTGACCGCTCAGATTCAATTAGCCGCTAGTATAGACAGGTCGTGTGACTTGTAGTATAATTATTGTAAACTCATAATTAACCAGTTTGTATCGAGGACCAATTATCATTGAGAAGTACCCCCACGGAACTAATAGTGTTTGGATGTGAATAATACCAAACATTACAAAAACAAACACATCTACTATAATTTTTGAAGTCCAAGGTTGAAGATCGCACCTACCCAACTCAAGATCAACTTCCTCCATCAGCAGAGCAGCTTTCACAAGATTGGGAAGCGAACCCAAAGAACTTGGACAAAAGCTCCATTCAGGCTAGGCGCGATATTACTAAACAAACAAAACCATGTCGGGTAAATAAGTTCATTATTGTTGTAGGATTCAAAATCAGGACCTCTAAGGAGCGAGAGCATTATGCAGGACGAGAGCTGTAAGGAAAGGAACAAAGGAAGTCGTGTCAGTTGTCTGGTGCTTTGTAGAAAGGTGTGAAATGTTCGCACGTTAAGAGAAGAAAGGATTTGAGAGTGGATTGGTGCAGAACCGAATTCGATATCTTATTAAATCAAATGATTACAGATACACTTAAATATAATACCTATGAGTAATAGGGCATTGTTACCGTAATTTATTTTTAAATGATGGCAATCTTTATAGTATACCACGCATGTGCTCCAACAGTGTGAACCCACTACTGAAACTGTGGAATCTTCAATTTGTGAATTGTTGTCAGAGTAGTAAACGTTCAAAAGGAAGAAGAAGGGGAGATAACACGTAAATACGAATGTTAGAAGGAGCGCGCTAATGTTGAAAACGATAATAATTAAGGTGATCCAATAGTCCATGAAAAAATCGAAATCGGAAACCACGCCTCTTTTTGGGAGGAGTTTAAAAATACTTGAGAAAAACTTTTGGAAAGGTTGAAAAAGGTATTTGAGATTTTTTTTACATTAACTCCACACAGAGAAATTATTTTCCTCAAGGCCTATCTCATCTGGGATGCTGTGTGAAGGGTCTTTTTGAGGAGAGGAAGGAATGAACATTGGTCTTGAAGAGACCCATGTTGTAGGAAGGAGGAAACACAGAGGCTGGCAAATCATTCCACAGCCGAGAAGAACGACCGAAGAAACGACCCGTTCTCATGTGACAAATGTCAACAGTGTACAAATGTTGGGCACGCGTTTGGCGTGTTTCCCGACTATGCACCGGTGCCGAAGGGATCAATGATGCCAGTTTCTTGGAGCATCTTCCATTGTAATACGGGTAGAACAAGGATAGCATTCCCACCCGACGCCTGTGCTCTAAAAATTACAATCCGTCTCTTAAGATAGGAGAATCTATTAAGCGGACCGCCCATTTCTGCACAGAGTCGAGGGTATTTTTCAGGTATTTTGGAGCTCCAGACCAGAGGTGGCTGCCAAATTTAACCGCATGGCGCACTTGTGATTTGTACAGGGTTAGCAGCTGTGTACTATTAAAAAAACATTAACTCCCACCAACCCCCCCTCCCCCTCCTCGGGATGGGGGATGGGGATCGGTAGAGGGTTGAGGGTAGGCGGGGAAGGTGGAAAAGGAATGCGGGAGGGGAAGGGAATGCGCACTTGAAAGGACATACGGGGAGAAACAATTTATTTCTTTGAATGCGGCATTGCAACGCATGCCGGGAACCAGCTAGTACATAAATAAATTACTCAAAAGTTTCAAATTTTCAATACCTCCCTAAACATTATTTTATTAATTAAGTAGTAAGACATCCGAGTGTGCGAACTGCGCATAATTAAGTAGTAAGATATCCGAGTGTGCGAACTGCGCATAATTAAGTAATAAGATATCCGAGTGTGCGAACTGCGCATAATTAAGTAGTAAGATATCCGAGTGTGCGAACTGCGCATAATTAAGTAGTAAGATATCCGAGTGTGCGAACTGCGCATAATTAAGTAGTAAGATATCCGAGTGTGCGAACTGCGCATAATAAAATACAAATAAAGCAGCAGAAAGACTTCCAATTAACTTCCCCCGGTCCCTAGTTTAGGAGGTGGAAGTACATAAAGTCCTTTCCCTGTAATCCTAATACGCTTATAAGGACTGAAATGGCTTATCAAATAGAAATACGAGGACATGTAAATGACTGGAGCCCTCCTCCCATCGCCCCCGCCTTTGTCAAGGAATTCACAGCTTAATATAAAAACTTAATTAATTCCTTAAAATTCCTTCATCCAATTGAATGTCCTATAAAACATTCCGAGTGAATTAGAATTTCGGAATTTCTCGAGGTGTCTTCAGTTAATACCAATTTAAAGTGATTTTTATGATATTGGAACTGGAAACACTTTTAGCTTGCGAATTTGTCTCTCTATTATATCTACTTAATTATTATTTTAATTAACTAGTTCCCCCTTGCATTTTCGTCGTTTTCTTGAATTAGCAACTTATACTTACGTAGGTTTGTACGAAGTATTTATAACAATCAAGTTAAATAATTTCAAATATTTTATGCAAGGTTTCATTTTAAAAACATAAGTGAAAGTGTAACTTTATTTTTCACATGGCTATGTATTACGAAATAAGTGCTAAATGGTGGTATTTCTCCAAATATCAGTAAATTTATTAATTTGTTTTTGTGTAATAGGCCACTTGCATTGAATTCATAACGACTTGGAAAAAATCGTGTGTATAGATATTTTTATTAAGATTGCGAAAATGTTAGTAAAATTTTTTAGAAATGTACAGTTTTTTTATTTTAAAATAAATAAATCCATTATTTAGGCTCGTGACGTCACTGCACGAAAATGTCCCGTCTCCAAAAATATTCCTATTAATTTTGCAAAATTCCACACTGATTTATTTTTTTAATATGGCATCACTTTCATTTCAGGCGAATTTTTTAATTCGTTCACTAGATTTATTGTTTGTTCTCTGTGAAACTTATCATTTGGGTTGACTTTTTGACAGATGCTCTGAAGAGAACCCCGTACATTTTAGAAGTTGGTACATGTTTTAGAGGTATAATGGTTATGGTGATGATTTTAACAAAATCAAATGTTATAATATTCTTATTATTATTATAATTTACAAGTACAAGTATATTACATTGGATTTACTAATATATACGTTGTGCATTATAATGATTTATGATCAATAAGATGGATCAAGGAAAAAAATATTTATGAGATGTAATATTTTTGGTATGCCTCGTTATTATCCTGTGCTATTCGTGAGGAAAACGTTCTTTTTTTTAAATGATTTTCGCCTATGTAATTATCATTTTTCGCACCTATAAAATTATCTCCCGTCTTTCCGGTTTATAAAAAATGGTCTGCTTTGTCGGATTTAAATTTTCAAAAAATCCCCAGGGTTTCAAAAATACGATTAAAAAAAACGGAATGTCTTAGAATATTTGTCTACACCGGAATTTTTTTTTTTAAATGTGATGCAAGTGGTCTATTCGTGGAACGCCATTTAAGTTTTAAAATTTAATTTGAATTAAATTTAATAATGTTATTATCAAGTTTTGCGAGTATTTTAGAACTTATTTTTGTTACAGCTGTTTCGGCTTACAAGTCCATTTTCAAACTGTCAAACAGTTGGAAAATGGCCTTGTAAGCTGAAACAGCTGTAACAAAAATAAATACTCAATAGAATTTGATAATAACATTAATATAATGTAATTTTAATTTATAAATAATTTCAGTAAACTGTTCAGTGTCTACCTTAGAGTTACTCTGAGGTATAAGTTACCTTAATCGTAGGCTGTAAAAACAAGCACTTACTAGCAGTGAAACAGATTTACGCTACTTGACGAGTAGCACTAATCGATAGTTTACGCAGCAGCGGTGAAATATCTTTTTTTTTTTGTTTATGCATCAAAACTTTTAATGTACCTACTACCTAAATTGAATTCGTCTGTCCGGAAAAAAAACCATCGACAGAATGTTTTATTATATTTCGTTGAGTTATGGCAAAAATATCAAAATGTTTTACGATCATAATCCAAAGAACTTAATTCTCCATACTATACAATAAAACTATGTCCGAAAAGGGCTTCTTAAGCAGGATATTTTGCAGTTCAAAGCATTCTTACAAGCCTGATGCTTTTTATATTCTCTAGTATGTTCTACTCGCAGTATAAAACTAAAGTATCTGTGTTAAGGGAAATATATGTAATCCGTCATTGTATTCAATTCCTAGGAAATGTATGTAGTTCCTAAAATACGCCCGGAAATGTGTGAAATAAATTATAATAGACACATTTCCTAGGAAATCTATACATTTCCTAAATAGCAATCGGAAATGTAAAATATTTAAGATATCAATGGGTACGCGGGGATAGCGGGGCTAACCTAACCTAACCTACAATCCACTGGAATCGGCCAAGGATTTAAAAAGTGCCTTTGAAAGAAGAACTGTATCACAGCAAGATGTCTGTGCTATAAAAATAAACTATTGTGTTCTTCAAAGTGCCATTCCAGCTTACCCTGCAAAAATAAATAGCCATAGAGATAGAGCATTCTTTTCATACATTTCCTAATGCTATTTTGGAATTATGTACAATTCCTAGGCAATGTATACATTTCCCAGGATATGTCTGTATTAAATAATTTTTAAAATAATATTTTTTGCAGATACGATTTTAGATTTTCACGGCCAAAAATTATTTTGTTATTAGTTTTTGGGGTATTTTTCCGTGTTGCGCTACGTCCTTCTTTAGCCAACGTTTCGGACAGCGTTGCAGTGTCCATCATCAGGGCAGATGTGTAATAGTTAGGGGTGATGTTAGTACTTATCTACTTAGGAGCGATACCGTGTCGCCAGCTCCACTCCTCTACGAGCTGGCGCTACAATATAATTCAACATGTTTTTTTGCGTTTAGCCTTGATGTAACCATCAATTACCCGATACCAAGAACTATTGAGTTTAGCTCCGTCGTCTTTATTAATATTTATAGGATTTTTGTGAATTTCGATTGCCTCCGTAATCAGGCGTGCTCTATGAGTTTTCGGTCTTCCCAGGACTTCAGGAACAAATCCAAAGTAATGGCCGGTTTCAATTAAATGCTCGGCGATTGCAGATTTGTCAGGGTGGCCAAGTTTACATGCTCGAAAGTGTTCCGATATCCTTTTGGAGATCGTCCGCTCTGTCTGGCCCACATAGACCTTATCACATCCGGAACAGCTGAGTTTATATGCTACATCTGTTTCCAGGGGAAACTTGGTCTTTGCAGGCCTCAAAAAGTCTCGTATTTTTGTCGTGGTTCCGAAGACAGTCTTGATGCTTTCTTTTTTTCAATAGCCTGGCAATTCTGTCTGTCACATTGTGAACGTAAGGCAGGAAAGCGCAGCCCTTTGACTCTTGTTCAATTCTGTCTTCGTTTGGTGCAGATTTGGCTCTTATGATTTGCCTTGTCTGCCTTGCTGGGTAACCGTTACGCTCCAGTGCATCGGTCAGTTTTGTAAGTTCTGCTCCGATTTTTGTTTCTTCACATATTCTGGTCGCTCGGGTCACCAATGTATGGATAAGTCCTCTCTTCTGCGCTGGGTGGTGATGGGAATCAGCATGTAGATACCGATTTGTATGAGTTGGTTTTCTATACACTGTGTGTCCTAGACTACCATCTTCTTTTCGCATCACCTCCACATCTAGAAAGGGTAGGATCTTAGAGTCATTTTCCAGCTCCATTGTGTACTTAATTGTAACGTAGAGTGAGTTGAGATGGTAAAGAAATTCGTTCAGTTTCTCTGTTCCATGAGGCCAGATGGCGAAGACATCGTCGACATACCGCCACCATACTTTAGGAACAGCCGAAGCTGTGTCGAGTGCCACTTCCTAAAACTTCTCCATAAAGAAGTTGGTGAGTACTGGTGACAACGGACTGCCCATCGCAACTCCTTCCACTTGTTCAAAAAGTTGACCCTGGAATGCAAAATATCCCGTTTTAAGGCAGTGTTCAAAAATTTTACAAATGTCTTCCTCGTAGATCTCTCTGAGCATTGTCATGGAGTCTTCCAGAGGTACATTCGTGAAAAGGGACACAACGTCAAAACTGACCAAAATATCTCCAAAACTGACCAAAATATCTCCAAGGAGATGTGTGTTCTACTCGCAGTATTTAATTGAAGCATCTATAATATTTCTAAGCGATCAAATTTTGAAACCAAAAACACGTGATTTTGTATGATTTTGCATTATTTTGCATGGCTTCACCTTAACAAAACACATTGCGTAGAGCCTTATTAGTGCATTCCTACTTCCTTCTGCGTATTTTCCTTCCGGCACAGAAAATTGTCCCGAAACAATATTAATTAGAATTAGCTCCGGGGCCTGGCAGTTGCGCGAGTAGGTACCTGCGCTAAGTAGGGCGGTGAAAAAACCTCCGTAAGATACATAAAAGGGTGGAAAGGGAATTTAAGGCCACTTTCAACTGCCTCCGGCTCTAAGCAATGGCTCTGGCGCAAGGGTTGGCCTTTGCAGATACCTTGAAGATTTGCAAATATATTATTTAAAGACTATCAATATGCACATTTAACCAAATGAACCATTTTTTCAACAACCATTATTAAAAATTCATGATGAAAGAGTATGGGGCCGTTTTGGCCCGGAGCTCTGTATGGCATTATTTCAAAAAGTCATCAATAAGTATGATTAATAATAATGCATACAAATTTTAAAACTATTTTCACTAATTCTAACTGTGGTAAATTGTCAAATTAAAAAATTAAAGTGATAAATCTCATGTCAAAATGTTTCTAATATTCTCTTATTTAATAAATCTTTGATTTCTAAGAATTTACATAAATACCGGCCTACTTAATTATAAACTGGAAATATTTTTACGATATTTGCATTTTTTAATTTCAAATATATATTATACAAGAATTAGATATACAATTTGTCCAAAGAAATGTAACCATTTTAATGACAATTATTTTTAAAAACTTTGTTTAGGCTGTTAGATACCATAAGGTTGATTATTCCGATTTATAATCACGATCAAGCGAATTTTGAAGGGGTATAGAGGAAGACAGATAAAATGCCAAATGGTCGAGTTATAAAAGGATTTCGCGGGGCTCAATTAACTGTCTGTCAGTAATTTACTCTGCAAGAGTAGACCTGTTGATATTTGTCGGGTTTGCAAAAGCTTGCAAAAAATAAAAATAATAAATTCACTGAAATAAAAAAAAAACTCATTACATTAATAGGGACCGGGCGACAAGGTTCAATAGTTTTTTTTTGCTTTAGGTAACCACATAACGGATGCACCAAAACTAAATACGTTAATTTCACCAACTATTTGGAAATGAATAATATGAAAGTATAATGAAAAACAAATAATGTTTTTTCAATTTTTTATACGAAAAACTCTCTTTTTATAACTTTTGAAGGTTATTCCCATCAGTGTAATATATCATCGAAGAAGAAGATAACAACAATAATCTAACGAAAATATAAAGAGAACAAGACAGAAAAACAGAAAAAAGACCATGGTCGCAACTGGGGCTCGAACCCAGATCTCTGATATAACCAATTGCGACCATTGTCTTTTTCTTTTTTTCTGACTTGTTCTCTTTCATATTTTCGTTAGATTATAATCTAGAAGATAACAATAATGCTTATTATTGTTATATTCTTCTTCAACGATAAGTTATTTGGTTTTTATTATATGATTAATGATGCCACAAAGTATTTTTGCAAAGTTTGAGAAATAATACATTTGGATTCGTTTGTACAGCAAACAATTCTGTATTTTTGTTTTGATCATTTTTTGGTCTGTTTCACGTTTTCTTTCTGTCTTGTGTGATATAGTTTACATAATTGTGAAAGCCGTTTTCTTTATAACATCAGGATTTTATTAAAATTAGAAGTCAGTGAACTCAATCCTTGAGAATTTCATCAAAAATTGGATAACTTTTGCTAAGAAAGTACCATAGGTCAATAAACAAAAAAACCAAAACACAACCAAATTACAGATTACTAAAGAAAATTAGGTTTGTATGTAGCGTCAGTTTACATAAGTACTTACTTATGTGTTATGTAAGTAGTAAGTTATTCCACGATGGAATTTCCATTTGGGAACAGATAGTGTTTGTCCACTTATTCCAAATCTATTTGTGCATAATATTATTATGTTATATCCATCTCTGATATAACAAATAATGATTTAAATAAGTGAAATATCTTTTAGGTTTTTTGGATGAATTAATAACCAATCACTTACCTTAGTCAAATTAAATCTAAAATATCGTCACGAACTTCCACGTCACACGAGCAGCTTCCCGATTCGTAATTGGTCCTTATAATATCTTGGCAAACATTTCCATAGAAACTTCCCGAGACGCGAGCGGGAGAAATACATAGATAAAGCGCAAAAGAGCGGGAAACTTGCGATGAGGTGGGAAAATAAATTTCGCGCCGAAATGACACGAGAATGAAATTTCCAATTACCCATTCTCCCCAAGTTCCTACTTGGCCATTATATTTTCGCACTCCGCTTGGCAGCTCTTTCCACATTTTTTTTCTTCTCCCTTACTTTCCTTTGAATTTATTCTTTTTAAGCGTTAACAGCCCGGTTAGTGGCGCTACAACGTAAATAAATACGTTTATATTCATAAGCTTCCTTTAAGCGAAGCCATTGTGGGTGAGTCTCGGGGAGACAAAGGTAATGGGACGTGGAGCACTTGATCAATCTACTATTATTGTTAAACTTATCATTCGATGCTAATGTTATATAAACAAGGCCGTGAAAAAGTAGGAACCTTAAAAATCCGGACACCATCTTTCTGTAACCTTCCCTATAACGAATTCGAAAACTTCCAACTCTGCATACTTTGATCTATAGGTAACTTACTAAATATCTAACTAATATGTTAACCGGAAAATTCAACAAAGTGGCCCTTCATCACTCCTTTAAAAGTCATTACAAGTGATGTAAGTCGTTAAAAAAGACTGTGTTAAATAGGTTACTTCAGGTAAGGTTACGGGCCATTTTTTTCATCACTTATAATGACTATTCAGAGGCTTGTGATATGATGCAATAGTATCTATTATCTTTATTTATTTTTGGGGTGTTATGTCGTGTTGCGCTACCTCATATCATCACACATCTGCCATAGTGATGGACACTGTAACGCTCTCCGAAACGTTGGCTAAAGAAGGAAGTAGCCCAACACGGCATAACTCCCCACAAATTAAATAACCATAATTTCAAAAGCTTGCTGAAATGCCACTTTGATCAGTTGTCATAGAACCATATAACATCTTAGTCAATTGAACTTATTGAGAATATTGTTGATTATTTATTGTGAAGAGTGATTAGAGAATATAAATTTATTATTAGAAACTGGAAAATGAAAATCGATGGAAAAATATATTTATGTTGGGGAGGAAGAACGAAGAATGATTTATAACTCAAATCTTAAATCAAATCAAGGATTTTGCAATATCTACTTGAAATTACGTGAAATTTGATGGCTAGCTTGGAGGGTCATTAATTGCGGTATTTTAGTTCTGGTTAGTGTTATTTCAGTTATATTTGTGGTAGGACGGTCACTAAACAAATGTCGGTATTTTATAAATATGTATTTTGATATCTAGCTAAGACTTGACTTTCCACTTCTAAATTTATGTTTATCACTGATTTTGTCTTTGCTTTCATTTATCACCTTTAATCTTATAAATTTGAAAATGTCCAAACTGCTCGAGATACTAGAATCAGAAGGCGTAATCTCTTACTTATTCCTTTTGCTAAAATAAGTTTTAGATACTTTGCAACAAAACTATACAATGCACTTCCACTGGCATTAGACAAAACACAATGTATCTTAAATATAAATCTGACACCAAGCCCTGGATTACCAGCCAAGACAGCTCCAACATCAACGATGTTATCAAAGCCAACTTATAAGAATGTGGTTTTACAATGGTACGATGATGATTGTCTGTTACTTTAAATGTAGTATTGTGTTATCATTTGTATTTTTATTATAAACTGCTCATGTTTTAAAATGTCTGCTCTTACCATAGGTTTTCCTTTAAGACAGACATGGGACATCACAAATTAAAAGTCTAGAACTAATAAAGATGAATTAATAAAAAGTAAAAAAATGTAATTATACTTCTTTAAAAATTGTGTTATTTTATTGTACTAAGTCCGTTAATGAATAAATAAAAAAAGGGTTTTGTGATTTATTTATTAAACATCTTTTATTTCTAATTGAACCTGATTAGAAGAACGAAGTTATAAAAGCAAATTTGTAATTATTCCGTTAAAATAGCTCGAGGGTGATTATTAAAAAAATCTTAGTTATTCAGTCTTAAAGGGTTGAATCTTTGAAGATAAAAGACTAAAGCAAATTAATTCAACTCTTTCAAACGTTTTTACAAACTGAATAATGAATTAAAGGTTTAGGAAAATTGAATCAATCAATTTATCTCAGGTTTCAGGCTGGTTTTAAAACAGGCTATATATATAATAGGTTTTTTTTTTTTTTACATGAAAACCGCACAAGAGTCCCAACTGCTCCCGTCTGGAGCCAGTGGGCCTATGGCATCCCCAATTGGGGTATGTTGTGAGGCTGAAGGTAGTGGGGAGGGGAGGGAGATAGGGAAGAGGAAGGTGGGGAAGTACCTGGTTATTCAGATCTGGTCACCAAACACGGCAGAAGCCATTTCAAGCAACGTTTCAATTCTGAATGGTGGTCTTACACCAGGGCGATACTGAGAGCATCTTCCACTCTGGAACGTGCCGCAAATATATTATATATTATTTTAAATTAATAAATTGTGAAATACACAAATTAATCAAATAAAATTTATTTGCCACGCCGGGATTCGGAATGCTAGTCAAGCAAGCGCCTTACCGCTGCACTACGCCGGCCGTCAAAACCGATTTTTTTATAAATACCGGTACCTAGGTAGGTATTTATAAAAAAATCTTCACCATAAAACCAATTTATGGATTTTCGTCAAAGTTAGTCAGTATTAGTCCGAAACAGGACTTTCTACCGAAACCGAAACCGAATCTTCGGTATCCGTCTCAGTTTCGGCCGAAACCGAAACCGAAACATTTTAGATATGTTATAAATTTATTGTTTACTGAATTTTGTCTATTTCATGTAACAAATATTTGTCAATAATGAACACTTAAATCATAAAGGAAGGACCTCATTAATTGAGTATTTTAATTTTAATTGCGTTTACAATCACAACATTCTAATTATATATGTTAAATGAAATAAAATAAAAAACAATAATTGCAGTGTGTGAAAAAATAATTACTTGTTTTTTGATATAACTGTTATAAAATAAACAAAAAATTTGAAAATTAACAAACATGGAACAAAATTTTGTCAATAATCAACACTTTCATCAAGGACCTCAATAATTGGGTATGTATTTTAAGAGCCACGAACTCACCCGAAGTCAGCCGAACGACACGCGATAATTCACGAACGCAGAGTTTCGGTGCGGCCGAAGGTTCGGCAGATTTTCTGCCGAAACCGAAACTGATGCCGAAACTAGATCTTTTTGCCGAAACTTGCCGAAACCGAAACTGAAACCGAACCTTCGGTCGGTCACTAGAATTTTCCATGTGAACGTATCATTTTCAATTCCCGACGACATTTCTACCATAAATATTGACAAATCCATTGAGCTATGGCGGCTTATCTTATACCCGCCAAATAATTCAATATATACCAGTGTTTCATTCAACAATTACTGCTTATTATATATATTTTTTTTTTCTCAATTGGGAGAGCAGCTGACCGGCAATCAGAAGGGCACGGGTTCAAGTCCCGTTGGCGTCATGTATTTTTTCTCGGAAGATTTTTCAATGTGGATGAGTGTTTCAGGCTGATAATTATTGCTTATAATAATTGTTACCCTTTGTGCTATGCATAAAAATCTTGTCTTAAACGTTAGTTTAACAATTAAAAATAATAATTAATATTTGACAAGTTTAAGTATTTCCCCAATAAATGAAGACACAATTTGTCTCGACGCCACCTAGCGACGGATTTAACACTAACAGTGTCTCTGTCGCAAAAATAAAGTTGGTTGTTTTCAGGTGGAAAAAAATATAATAAGCAGTAATTGTTGAATGAAACACTAGTATATATTGAATTATTTGGCGGGTATAAGATAAGCCGCCATAGCTCAATTGGGAGAGCAGCTGACCGGCAATCAGAAGGGCACGGGTTCAAGTCCCGTTGGCGTCATGTATTTTTTCTCGGAAGATTTTTCAATGTGGATGAGTGTTTCAGGCTGATAATTATTGCTTATAATAATTGTTATCCTTTGTGCTATGCATAAAAATCTTGTCTTAAACGTTAGTTTAACAATTAAAAATAATAATTTCTATGATTTCAGTTGGCATCACAGCAAACAGCATGATTCATGTGTTGTTTGCAGTTATGACAATTGAAATCGTGGAAATGAAAATAGAGATGAAAATAGCGATCGCGTAAAGGGAAAAATGTTTCCTTTTGTCTCTAATTGGAATCGGGCTGAAAAAAGATGTGTATAACGGCCATAAGTCGAGGCGATACGTAAACTTTTCTATTGTTCCCAGAGGAGAAAAAATATCTAAAAAAATAATTAAAACCGAAAATTATTATAATCACATTTTTACAGTTATATTAAAAGTTACGAGTTTACTCGTACATGTATCTATGGAAAAATTCAGTTATTATAAGCTATAATTATCAGCCTGAAACACACATCAACATTGAAAAATCTTCCGAGAAAAGATACTTGCCTTCTGCTTGATATTTTTGAAAAGATGCTTGATATCTTTTCTCGGAAGATTTTTCAATGTTGATGAGTGTTTCAGGCTGATAATTATTGCTTATAATAATTGTTACCCTTTGTGCTATGCATAAAAATCTTGTCTAAACGTTAGTTTATAAATTCAAAATAATAATTAAGAATTCAGTGTTTCTCTAAATGCTATTTTAGACCATCCCCACGAAATTTGTTCTCTATTTGAGTCGTGTTTTATTAAACATATTCACAATGTTTCATCTGAGCCCCAGGGAATAAATATTGATGTTCTATTAGAAAAAATAGAGATGAGGATGGAAAAAAAATTAGAAACATTTAAATCAGCAATAATAAAAAAAATTGATGATGAAAATAAAGAGAGCAGAAGTACAAGAGATTTCATCAGTCATCAATACGATGACATCCACCTAAAGATGGAAACTATAATCAAACTGGTTTCAGAAGTAGAAGTCATGAGAAAGGAATTAACGGAAAAAGATGGCATAATAAAGAGCCTTGAAGTCAGATTGGCCGAAGTGGAGCAAAGAACCCGTGAAGATACCCTTGAATTTGCAGGGATTCCGGAAAGAGAGGGAGAACAGCCTGCAGAAACAATTAAATGGGTGGCCGGAGTCACGGGTGTCGACTTAAAAGGCGATGATATTCTAGATATCAAGAAAATACCGGACCGACGACCAGGAGTTCCCCCAAAATTCCACGTCAGATTTACCAACCCCCAAAAAAGACGGCAGATATTACTGAACAGGAAGCAACTTAACCTAACCACAACCCAAGGAAACGCATTCCAGAAAATCTTTGTTAGTGAAATCCTTAGTGCCTTTTTCAAAGATCTTCTGTGGAGGTCGAAGAATAAAGCAAAAGAAATGGGATACAAATTTGTCTGGTATAAAGATTGTAAAATAATGATTAAAAAAAATGAAAGTGATAGAATAATACACATCAAACATTCGGATGATCTAAAAAAAATTGTTTAGATTTTTTTTAGTGAGAGCCCCTCTCTCACCGGTCATACACTGGGTCGATTCCCCTCAGTTTGGTGAGTCATATTATGTACATTTATTTGTTCACTGCAACAATAATTCACCTCCTTCACATTCAATCAAAGGGTGAAATCCCCAGTGATGGCCACGAATTAGTGGAGCTCTCATTAAAATTAATTTAACAGTTTTTTTCTTTTTTATAAAATAAATTAAATATGGCTATTAACATTAATAACATGTATAAAGAACTAGGTGATCAAGACAATTTGTTTACAACATCAGATGCTAAAATATGTAAATATCTGACAGCCGATCCAAAAACCACTACTATTATGCACCAAAATATTAGGTCAATCAATAAAAACTTTAATGAACTTCAGAAACAACTGAACCACCTTAATATAGACTTTGATGTAATCATTCTTACAGAATGTTGGTTAACAAACATTTACACTCCAAAACTTATAACTCACTATTCTTCATTCAATTCTTCAAATCATAACAGTCAGAACGATGGAGTTGTGGTATACACAAAAAATGTTCTAAACTCCGTTGTAACTGAAGTAAACATTATTGACGCGAGCTGTATGCAAATAATGTATAATAATGATTCATGCATTCTAGCAATATACCGCTCTCCATCCATACGTAATATCACACCATTTCTTAATAGTCTTAATAGCATACTCTCTAATCTTTCCTATACTAAAAATTTAATAATTATGGGAGATTTAAACATCAACATACTCCCAAATAACCAACACCACCAATGTCACGACTACCTGAATATGTTAGAGTTCCATGGACTAATTAGTACTATCAATATACCAACAAGAACAGCTAATGAATCTACATCATGCATAGATCACATAATGGTCAAAACTAATAAACAAAACAAAAGCATTGTTTACAAATCAACAATTACAGACCATTACACAACAATATTCACATTACAATCCGACGCCACAAAAACCAAAAGAGATCAGTCAATCATATACAATAATATTAATTTTGACAATTTAAAAAACATAATTAAAAATAAATCTTGGCAAGAGCTTTTACAAATAAAAAACTCAGATGATGCATGGAATTATTTTATTGACTTTTTGAAAAACGAATTAATTAATAATACCACAATTTTAACAAAAAAAATACCTAACAAAATTAAACCCTTGAAATCATGGATAAACTATTCAATTATCAACTGCATTCGTAGAAGAAACGCATTACACAAAAAAGTGAAAGAAAATCCCTATGACATAATATCACTAAACATCTACAAAAGATATAGAAATACATGCGGCGAAGTCATTAGAAAGGCGAAAGAAATCTACTACAGACACAAAATCCAAGAAAGTAACAACGATCCCAAAAAAATATGGCAAACTTTAAGGGAAGCCACAAATACACAAAACGCTAAAGACAAACAGGACATAAGTAAACTTTGCATTGACGGAAAAATTATTGACACCTCAAAAAACCCCAAGCTCGTTGCGGATTACATCAATAATTACTTTACAAATATTGGTTCAAATCTTGCTTCTCGTCTACCAAATTGTGGGAATGCTCTACCTGCTGAAGCAGAACTTCAATTTCCCAAAAGAAGTTTCAATTTTCAAACTGTGTCAGGGGAAGAGATTCTAAAAATAATGAATTCCTTAAAAAACACTTCTTCTGCCGGGGTTGATGGAATAACAACCAAGATTTTGAAAACGCTGTCTACGGTAATTACATTTCCCCTAGAATACCTAATTAACCTTAGCATCAGTCAAGGACACTTCCCCTCGAACCTGAAACAAGGTATCGTTATTCCCATACATAAAGCAGGTAACAAGACAGACATAAACAATTACAGACCTATAACTCTACTGACCAGTCTATCCAAAATATTTGAAAAAATTATCAATGCTCAGTTGGTAAAATTTCTAGTGAGCCATAAAATACTCTCAGAAAATCAGTACGGGTTCCAAGAAAACAAGAGTACCTCAGACGCTATTGCCGCCGTAACTGACTTCATTGTAAAAAACCTCGACAAAAGCAAAAAATGTATTTCCATATTTTTAGACCTTTCCAAAGCCTTTGATACAATATCACACAGTAAATTAATAAACAAACTTCAAATAATCGGTATTACAGGCAACGAACTTAACTTTTTTAAGAGCTACCTTGATGACCGCAAGCAACAAGTGAAAATAATGAACACACTTAGCAATCAGTGCTCAACTCACTATGGGATACCTCAAGGTAGCATATTGGGACCGTCTTTGTTCCTTTTATATATCAACGACTTATGTAACATTAACATTCAGGGAAAAATAGTTAGTTTTGCCGATGATACTGTTTTACTATTTGAAGCTGACACTTGGCAAGCTGTTTACAAAAAAGCTGAAACGGATATAAACATTATAAAAAAGTGGTTAGATACAAATACGCTCACATTGAACACCGAGAAAACTAAATATGTCACATCAAGCATAAATATAATAGGTCAACCTCGTGATGACGCCTCTATTAGAATACACACATGTTTAAATTCCGATGAATCTTGTCAGTGTCCCTACATTGAGCGCACTACACAGATGAAGTATCTCGGCCTCACAATTGATCCATATCTCAAATGGAATATTCACACTCAAATAATTGCAAACAAAATAAGAAAAACCATGCATTTTTTTAGAACGATACGAAACTTTCTCGACTTACAACACTTGAAAATGATTTATTTTGCAGTCTGTCAATCCATTATTGAGTATGGTATCATAGCATGGGGAGGCGGTACTGCATCAGCACTAGACCCAATCATAAAGGCACAGAAAACTATTATAAAATTAATTCTTAGACTACCTCTAATTACAGATTCGAACTTAATCTTTAATATTATGAATGTGTTTGATGTTCGGCAGATATACGCAAAAACAATCCTCACTCATCTATTCACAAATATACATAAATACTATGAAAAAAGATTAAATACTCGCTGTATTCGAAACAATAACAAAGAATTACTACAAATTCCCATAACTCATACTACTTTTGGTCAACGTAGCTTCAGATACCTTGCAACAAGACTTTACAACATTCTTCCAATTAGTATAAAAAAATGTGATTCACAAAAAAATTTCAAAAAAAACATAAAAGTTTGGATAAAAAATAATGATAGGGCATTTACCGGTGCACTCACCCAAATTCGAAATTAGTAATGAACCAATGCTGTCACTATTGCACCTATGTTATTGTTATTATTAATGCAACCAATCTATTGTGCGATTATTTTCTAATATAGGTGTAGGTATTTTCACAGAATTATAAATTGACGTAAAATTACTGCCTCAACACAGGCTGGCCTAGTGAGGCAGGTTACGAGAGACCTACGTTTATAATTATGAATCTCTATTCTTTAAGTACCTACTGTTATATGTATATTGTTTACCATTATTATCTTTTGTACTTATGCAAGTTTTAAACTATTGTATACTTTTTTTGTAGTTATAAATCTTTAAATTTTTGTTCAATAAAGATATTATATTATTATTATTATTATTAATTTTTGCTAAAATATTATCTTTTTATATTAGCGCGATCTCTCTAACACTCGTATTTATATATTCCTCCGTCTTCTTCTTTTTGAGCGGGTACACCGCGCCTAAACAAGTTAAAATTTCTAATAAAAGATTAAGTAACATTTAATAATAATAATAAAAGTGTCATAACATCAAATATTGTGACAGAGTTAACAGTAACTTAAAGGGGAAGTGGGTGTAACTCTATCCACGTTAATAGAGCCGCTCGGGTACGGTTTATATGCGCGAGGAACCCGACACCTCTCTCAGCTGCCGGGGCTCATTGCTTCACTCTCCCCAACTTCCTCTTTTAAAGATACAAAGTGATGATTTTATTGTAGCAATTTGCTGAGACGTTTTAATTGAATGTGAATTATCGATTATTTTATATTTTATTTATTTATTTTATTTTATGTTATAGATACAAACAGCACATTGGTTACAGTGATGAAATAATTTGCACGACATATTACATAAAATTTCATAGTAAGTACCTATATAATGCCTTATTTGTGGTAGGTATGTATATTTATTTATTACCGGATGATGTGCATAGTCTATTGGTGTGCGTGTGTGTGCGTATGTGTAAGTCTGTTTGTAGGAGTGAGAAGTGGTGATCTGTGAAGGGATATGTATGCATGTATAATATAGGTACATTAAACAGATTATTTGGTATTAATAGGCCACTTGCATGGATTTCACAACGACTTGGAAAAAATCGTATGGATAGATCTTTTTACTAAGATTACGAAAATGTTAGTAAAATTTTTTAGAAATGTAGTCTTTTTATCTTTTTATTTGGGCTCGTGACATCACTACATGAAAATGTTCCCTCTCCGAAAATGTTCCTATTAATTTTGTAAAATTCCACAATGATTTATTTTTTTTACACGGCATCACTTTGATTTCAGGCGAATTTTTGAATTTGACATTTATCGTTCACTAGATTTATTGTTTGTTCTCTGCGAATTTATCACTTGGTTTGACTTTTTGACAGATGTTATGAAGAGAACCCCGTACAATTTATGTTGTCTGTACGTGTTTTAGAGGTGTAATGATAATGGTTATTATTATAATTTACAAGTACAAGTATATTACATTGGATTTAGTAATATAGACGTTGAACATTATAATGATTTATGATCAAAAAGATGGATCAAAGAAAAAAATATTTATGAGATGTAATATTTTTCGTATGCCTCGTTATTCTCCTGTGTCATTCGTGTAGAAAACGTTATTTTTTTTAAATGATTTTCGGCTATGTAATTATCGTTTTTCGCACACATAAAATTATGTCCCGCCTTTCCGGTTTATAAAAAATAGTCTGATTTTTCCGATTGAAATTTTCAAAAAATCCCCAGGGTTTCAAAAATACGATTAAAAATACAGAATTAAAAATTAAAAATACAAAAATAGAAAATTTATTAAAATTTTTATTTTCAATTAATTAAAATTTTTTTAAAAGAAATTTTAAAAAATGTGATGCAAGTGGCCTATTCAGGAATATACAAATTTTAACATGGGTACGAATGATTTTTAATTTTGATTTATATTATTAATTAATGTTTATCTAAATCAGCCAAATTCGTATCAGGAAGTGGAAGCTACGCTGAGTATCGCCCTGTTGAAAGATCACCATTCAGAATTGAAAGGTTAGTCGTCTTTGGTGACCAGATCCGAATAGTCATGGTATTGCTTCCACCCTCCCCTTTCCCCTTCCTTCCCTTTTCCACGCCCTTCAGCTTCACAACATATCATAATGGCACTCTATATTTTATTTTATTTTTGAGTACTATCACTTTACTTTTATTTTATATACTTTTACTTGTTTTTTTTTTTATAAATGTATATATTATTTCTCGATCCTGTGTCTGGTGTTTTTCAATTTTCATCCTTTTTATTATATATATTAGGTATCTGTATATATTTATTTTTCTACTTTTTTGTTTTTTATCTTATTTTATCTGTATCTTTTATGTATCACACAGTATTAGACAGTATATATAGACCATGTTTAGATAGTTTATCTAGTTCCTATCTCTATAATATTAGGCAAAAAAAAAAAAGTTAATAATTATTAACTTTTTATTTATTATTTGGGCATGATATGAACATTTGCTATTGGGTTGTAACCTAATTATTATAATTTATTGTTTTCTTTAAAACATGTAATGTTATTAACCTCTAAATGTTCCTAATAAAATAAAAAAATAAAATAATTGCGGATTTTTTTAATGTATGTATAATTTTTTTAATGTAGGTCCCGTCTGGAATTTATGAGACTTTGGCATCCCCAATTGGGGTATGTTGTGTGGTTGAAGGTAGTGGAGAGGGGAAGGAGATGGGGAAGAGGAAGGTTTGGTTCAGATTTGGTCACCAAACACGGCTAATGTCATTTCAAGCAGCGTTTCAATTCTGAATGGTGGTTAGGTATACACCAGAGCGATACTGAGATTATCGTCCACTCTGGAATGCGTCGGAAATACGCTGTAATTTATTTTAAATGAATAAAATTGTGACATAACAAATTAATCCGAATTGCTAGTCGAGAGCCTTGGCCCTCGACCACCGAGGGCGTCAAATGGAAATACCGTAGTCTCACTGCCTCCAGGTTGGGACTTTTAACAGTATTCACGAACAAAATAAACGTTTTAACTATTTTCGCAGTGTCTCTACCGGATAAATATCATACATACATCACACATTATATTTATATAATATAAATATAGTGTGTGCTAAATATTCGTTTATTGCACACATTTTGTGGAATTGCTAGACCCCTATTCCACGGAATTGTAAAATAAAATAAACCAATATTCAATCAAAAAATGCTAGAGAAATGCAAAAATCTTACAATCTAAAAAATAAAACACAGATGTAAAATTTCCGCTCGCACCAAAAAACAAAAAAAAACCTTTCGGCAACATTAAAGACCGCCATACGGGTCTCTTCCTCTTCTTCTGTGACAAGCGCCAGTCATCACATCCGACTGTCTCAGCCTTCCACTTCCCAAGCGCTACATTCACCACATATTGTCACTATGACAACAACATACGTAGTAGGCGCGCGGCGCGCGGCGCGGGCGGTGTAACTCGATACACGCCACTTGTGTTACAAATTGACTGCGAAAAATAATACCCACATATTTATGCTTGTGGGTTTTAGCTACTAGATAAAACATTTGATCCATACTGGTTTCCTAAGTGTTGGAAAAATATAAAAAAAATAGTGACATAATTTTAAAGATTAATTCGAAACAATATGATGAAATGAAATTGTTAAAAGGTTAGAGAAGTATAAAAAAATAGGGTAGGTATATACCTATAGGTACATAATTTTCATAAAACCAAAGATATTGTTAGGAGTGTATTTTGTCCATTCAAATGTATTCCCCAGTTTCCGCTCTAGATTTTGATAGTACTGAAAATATTTTTTAATATAATATTTATCACTAGCGTGTCTGTACATTTTGTTTTTTTTTTCATAAGTTAGTTCTCACAGGAGTTAGGACCCTCCAAAAATCGTTAAAATTGCCTAATTGGAACGCCATCAACAGATAATGAGTATACAAAATAGACAATGAAGTAAAAAATGTACAGAAATAGAGTATTTTCTTGAAACAAGATAGTAAAAAAAAATTAAAAATGGTCCAGTTTTATAGGAGAAAAATGGGGAATACAAAATCTCCATTTTGATGTTTTTATTTAGTTATTTTCAGCCTAAGGTTCAGTTGTCCCTTTCGTTCAATATTCGTGGGAGTAAGAGAGACACTGACAGCAAAAGTTTGGTAAAGTGTGCATTGTTTATATTTTTCTGCGACCTGTTTTCTTCTTCAGCTTTAAAACAAAGTCTTCGAGAAACGAAGGAAGAAAATAATTCAGACAGTTCAACGCACTGAATTTTTAAGTCAGTTGTGTCTATCGATTATGTGAATAAAAAAAATCCATGGTTTTAAGAAATAGTTGATCGCTCGTTATCTCAGTCAAGTGCTCGATTTATTTATTTAGGCATGTAATTTTAATCTAAGTACCTATATACTCTAATGTAAGAAAGAACTAAATTTATTTGCACTGGTATTACAATATCACTTTCAACAATAGACACTTATGTTTTTTTTGATCTCCGTTTAAAAATCTTTATTTGGTACCTACCTAACATGATGCCAATTCTTAAACATATTTTATTATGTACCTTCTTAGTGATAATAATAATCTTATCGTAAATATCTACCTGCCTAAGTAAGATATTTTTTTAATTCGTACAAGAAAATTGATATTCTAAACTAATAATGGGTGGTAGGTGGGTACTATTTAAACCTAGCACGATAAAAAATATAACAGATATGAGACCAAATCTAATAATAATCATGAATTTGGACAATACGAAAATACTTCCCTAATAACTAAAATAATTGAACAAGTGACGGAATTAAATTCATTCGGTTGTTCCATAGAATTTCTGGTTATCTTTTGAGCCCGAAATACAACAGGTTATTCCATCCCGTTGGACTTTTTTAACGACGACTCCTTCCCCAATGCTGGCCTTTTTGTGGAACTGTGGATTCTGTGGAACCCCGCAACCCCAGGCGTGTTTCTTTGGACTTTTTCCATGTTTGAACGGCTTGGGATCACGTGTAAGAATGCGAATAGATTTGTTTGCAGAACTAAAGAAATCTACATTCTACGTGTGGTGGAATAGATGACTGAGCGTTGCGAAGTCTAGTTTTAACTAGACCGTTTTGCAATTCGTCTGCCGGTAAATTTACTTGTACCTACGTTCCGATTAGTGTTCAAGATTATAGCCGTTTTAATGGTTCAGTAAATATATCCCTTTCAAATGCGAAATCTTCGTGTTTATTTGGACTTTCTTATTTTAAGCATTTTTAAAATTATTTCGTTTTATTTTTCGTCGCTCCAAAAGAAGACGATGGATACATATGTAAATACGAATGTTAGAGAGTGCGCGCTTATATTAAAAACGATAATATTTAAGCGAAAATTGTGAAAATGTTTAATAAAACACGACCCGTTTAAAATAGATCAAAAATGTCTTATGGGGATTGTTAAAAATAGCATTTAAAGAAACATTGTGAATTTTTTATGCCCATGACTTGTAAAATAATTGAATGAAAATATGTAATAAATCGATAGAAATGCGGGAAGCCGGGCCTTAAACAGGGGGGTAATTTTTTGTTTTGATTTATTTATAAGAGAAAATAATAAACACACTTTTTGGATACGAGATATACTACTGTTCGTAGAAATAGGTAGGTACAGTAACTTTAAATTTTCAGATGTTCCTAAAAAAGTCTAAGTTTACGATTTTGCTCTGGTAGGTGTTCCCAATATCTCAAACCGACCGCTACCGACTATAAAGTTATCTGTGTCAAGGATATGATTGGTTCCTTTAATTCAAAAAAAAAATCATAAAAAACAGTTACACTTATTGGAATTAATATCAGAGTCATACCGCGGATATACTTCCATTTTAACCCTTTTCTCATAAATTTATCGCAAAAGAAAGAGAAGGCATAACTGAGCTTTCAGTAGCAATACCATAAGTTGGTGGTGGTTTATTGTAGTGCTAGTCCCCATACACAGAGGGCAGCAGCAGCCGTAATGGCGGCCGAGTAACAATGACGACAGGTGACCTCAACTCTTGCCTATTGTTTTTCAAAAACAAAATAAACAAAAAGGGGCGAAATGAACCCGAGGAACGCCTTTTCACTTTGTTGTTTCGGTCAGAGCGAGAGAGGAGTATTTTTTTTGCAAATGGCCGACGATTGTTTTGCTTTTTTATGAGCGACTTCCAGAATTTAACATGTTGTGCAGAATTTTTTTTCAATGACTCCATTATAAAAATGCTTCCTAACAGTTTTGATTAAATTTCGATAAAATGTTAGATATAAAATACAATAATTGTGATTTGTTAAAATAAGGACTAATATGCAGAATTTAGTCTATTTGGCAAGTTTTATTTTAAGAAACGCAACTTTTTGGTACATTATTGGTCCCGAAAATCGAAAAATATGCAGAAATTGACATTGCTTCTTTTGGAATGCGAAATATTTCGCAATTTTGAGAACAAAAATACAAAAAAATATATATTTATTTTTTAAATAAAAACCAACATTCCCGAGATACGAATAACATGACAATATTTGAAAATCTCCTACTACCACCACAGTAAGCTGAAAATGTTGCATGCGTCGTGTTGGAGGAATTAGCCAGCCGGGGAATCCACCAGGAAAAGGGTGGATCCAAACGCAATGCTAACTCAGCCACTGACCAGTCACAATGCATATATATATATCGAAAAACCCACAATGGCCATTATAGGCAGAAAAAGTACTTACCCAGGTATAAATTACGATGTGAAAAGCCCTTAAAGTTGTGCAAAATTTACCAATCAATAAATATTTTAAAGCATACAAGAAATATTTACTTAGTTCAAAATATTACTGACGAATTCAAAAGAAGTGATTTTTTTTAAATGTTCAGAATGAGGGCTTGAAAATTGGAAGACCTGGCCCGTGGCCATATCTGTAACAAGAACATACCTACCAGTGAAAAACTTCTTTTAGTTTTATTGAAATAAAATTATACTTACACGATTGGACATTAAAATTAGCTCACCCATTAACTATCAAAAATATAACCGGCAATTGATTTTATAATCAAATAAAACTCATGGTCGACTCAATAATGTTGATTTTCTTTTAAATTCTGCGTTTTTGGTGTTAATATATATTTTATATGTAAATATTTTCAGTTTTCATGGCTTACTGAAAATTAAAAAATAAAATATTATAGCCTAAGTAGGCGGTAGGTACTAACTTCACATTAATAATTTTTACGTTTTTATCGATCTTTTTTTTTATCAATCTTACATTTTTTATTAATCTTTTGTTTTAGCAATATTGGCATGTTTTTTATCAATCTTATGAATTTATCTTTCTTATGTTTTAACAATCTTATGATCTTATCAATCTTATGTTTTTATCGCTCTTATGCTTTTAACAATCTTTCGTTTTTATCAATTTTACATTTGTATCAATCTCATGTTTTAATCACTCCTCTGTGTTTTATCAATCTCATGTTTGTATTAATCTTGTTTTCTGATCTTTTGTATATTATTCCCAGGAAATGCATTATGTCCAAAGTTTGCTGGAATAAGTGCATCTAACTATCAAAATCACTTCGCTTCTCCGCAGGGGTAGGCAGAGAGGATGGACCACCAAATAACTCGGTCCTGGCACACTCCACTTGCTCAATCACATTTATACATCGTCTCGTACCCTTCTGTTATTCTTGAAATGGTCTGATTCAAGTTTTATATTTACTTGATTGTGTCATGTTTTCTTGGCGTCCCTGACTATTTCTACCACTCACATTCGCGTCATATATTCTCCTTACACTCATTTTTTCGCTTACTCGCTCTATGCCCACACCATTTAAGAGTCCCTTTCTTAATTACTGGTTAAGCTTACATCAACATTACATTCTTTGCGAATCACTAATTTCCAAAAGAATTCCATCTTTTTTGCAAAAAAAAATTTTTTTCAGAGCATTTCTTTCCGATCCTTTTCAACACCATTTTCCATCAATATTATAAATTCTAAATATTCAAAAACACAGTTTTTACGGCACAAGTCCAATAGTTACAACTTACAACCTTCCCGGAGTCATAAGTCACTCCATGTTGGTTATCAATTAATTGTATAAATAACCCCTCCACCATAGGTCACCCCAAGTGGTTCACTTTGTTTAGTGACTTAGCAGAGATGCCCGGTTTCGTGGGGTGAGACTGGTTGAGAGAGGCCTGTAGTCGGATTCTCTCCGTCTCCGCCTTGCCCCACAGTTGGAAGGATGGATTCAAACGTCCGTTTCTCTTGGATACACTGATCCCCAGATTCCTACCCACCTCCATACCCTTTTCCTTTTCATCTAGTTTATTTTATTTAAAATACCCTCCACACAGCATCCCCAAAGATTACATGGGCCAGAGCGATTTTTTTTCTTCTTTCTATGCTTCCTGTGGAGTTACATAAGGCTGGAGGAATGGTTAACATGAAGAAGATGCGAAATATGAAGGTGGAGAAGTACTTTAGTGGCTATTCAGATCTGGTACTTTAATATCTCTTGCACCCCAACACGACAAATGTTTTTCTTTAAGATTTGTATTCTATCCTCTTTGCTTACACATTTTCACAGTCTGGGAGTTAGACGTAACGTTATAATGGAGAATAATATTTTGCAGGCATTACATTCGAGTGTTACGTCTGCAAATTAATACTTTTACACGAATTTCACACTCGCAATCCACACATTACGAAAACAGGCAAATTTGAAATCAGTCAGTCCCATTCAAAGGGTTTCTCACATTCGTTTGTATGCCAGGCTAAAGAAAATCGATACCGGAAACGAAATAGCACAAATACGGCGCGAGAAACAAACAAAAGCATCCCTTATCTTCAAAGTACACAAAGCCTTGTTTCCTTTATCAATACACCGCCGAGATGTTATCTTTCAATATTAGCTCCAAACAGGTGCCATCTCAAACATCAGCAACCCTTAAAAACAATGTATTCAAAATTCAACCTTACGTTTTACATTTTTAAGGGTGAGTTTTCTTTGGAACCTTGTGTGCGATTTGCGCTATTTTGGATGTAGGGCATCAGAGGTGGTAAACTGGTGCATATTCATTATGTAGAAACAAAAGGTTGGGTGTAAAGCGTTAAACACGCTCCCCTTGTATAAAGACCCGTCTCAAGCCACCAAAGAAAATCATACAGAAAAACGCCACCTCACCAAAAAGTTCGCATTCAACTTTTAAATTTGCGTGAGATTCATTGATTGATGAGATTCATTTGCGCGGGGGTTGTATTTTGTTGGTGATTATTTATTGCATACGCTCCCCTTGTATGAAGACCTGTCTCAAGACACAAAAGAAAATCAAACAGAAAAGCAGTACCTCATCAAAAAGTTTGCATCCTACTTTTAAATTTGCGAGAGATTCTTTGATTGATGATATTTATTTGCGCGGTGGTTGTATTTTGTTGGTGATTATTTATTGCGGTGGCTCGTATTAAAGCCCTCAGGCTGAGGGGGGTGGCAGTGGAAGGGGGGAGGGGTGGGAGGCTCGTGAGGTTGTTACGAGGATGGTTTTATTAAGTGTTTAATCCTTATTTGAAGTCAAATTGATTAGCTTTTAAGCAGAGCCTTGTGACTTCATTAAGCGGGGGTAAAGCTGCACTGAGCCTTAATTTGTAAATAATAATGACTCAATTCTGTTACATAATTTTTAATTATATCGTGGAAAAGGTTTTCATGTACTTACATATATATTATGTAACTCAGTAAGTAGCCAGTCGAGTAACAAATTTGTATTAAATATTTAACAAAAAATAAACCTTTGATTTACGCGACTGAAATCATTTAAATTCAATTCTGTGAAAGTTCCATTCAAGTTCTGATATTATTTCAGTTTTTTTTTAACTAGCCAATATTACAATAACAGAACTTGAAAATAATCCATACAAAACTTGAAAATTAACTTTGAAATTTGATGAATTGCTCAAATTCTGTGAAACAATCCGTCCTAACTAATTTCGATTTTGGTTCAGTGAAAACATTCCCAATTTTAAATTTTTTCAAAGGTTTTTTTCATTAATTAGTTTTCATTATTTCTTAATGTTTTCAAATGATTCTCAAAATTTGTCGTAATAATAATAATATTTGGATGATTTATTCAGCGCCGTTTTTATGAAAAATCACCTCAAGGGCGCTGTACATATTTATAATACATCTCTAAAATCTAAAAAAAACTACAAGCTAGGCAAATAATTAAAAACAATTTATGGCTAAAAATTGCATACACCGGTCCATTGATCACCGATACGAAAATATATGTACAATATTTTGACCAATGAACGCAATGCTACCTAAAATTTAATGAAAACAGGACCATACTTACCTGGGAGGTCGCTTGAAATTAACACTGTATATTGTCCATTTAAAGAAATTTAGATAGAGTTCGCACGCAGAGGACATTATTGTGAACACATGTTTTTTAATCCTGAAAAATATTTTAATATTAATATGTAATGTATTCTTTGACGAGTGTATTTTGGAAAGTAAAAGCAACATGTATAGGTGGGTGGTGCAGTAGTACCTAAGGATTTGATCTTTCTATATGTGATTCGTCAAGAGACAGATTGATGTGTAATGAATCGGGTAATTTTAATTCAGTAAGAAAAGTGTGATTAAGACATATCATAGACAATACAAGTATGATACTCTCAAATAGGTATATTTAAATTACGGGTATGAGAGCCCAAAAAGGAAGGTTTTTAGTTTGGACCTAAACTCTGTTGGGCTTGTTATGCATCTTAATTCCGGAGGGAGTCTATTCCAAGCCTTAGGCCCAGATACTCCGAAAGCACGATCTCCAAACATAGTATTTGGCTTTCGTTTAGGTTCTATTAGTCTGCCTTTAGCAGATGAAGTTGTTGATCTAAGGGTTAATTGTCTCGGACCTGTATTTTCCGGGACGCATAATTCTGAGATGTAAGGTGGGGCCATTTCGTTGATTGATTTAAAAACCATCCAGCACATTTGTACTGGATTCTTTCAGGGCACTTGAGCCAGTGAAGGTTACGAAGGTGTTCTGAAATATGCGAATATTTAGAAACCCCAGTTATGAGCCTTGCCGCTGCATTAAACACGGATTGAAGTTTGTCAATTTGATATTTTGGAAGACTAGCGTAGATGCCGTTACATTAATCGAGCCGCAAGACTACGTAAGAGTTAATTAATAGTTTTGTCGCCTCTGTAGGAAGGTTTCTTTGAACTGACTTAAGTTGTCTTAGGTGAAAAAAACCGGTGCTTACTGTCCCATTTATTTGACTTTTTAACGAAAAGTCTGAATCTAAATTAACGCCAAGAAGTTTGACTGTTGTCTTTGGAATAATATCGCTGCCGGAAATGGAAATAGGTGAAGTGTCTATGAAATGTTGGCGTTTGTTTGTGGCCGCCCATAGAAACTAAGTCTTAGATGGGTTCAGCTTCAGCTTGTTTGAAGACATCCAACGAGTTATTGCTTCTAGGCATTTAGCTATGCGGATTTTGAGACTGTTGATTTCGTTTGGAGAGCAGTAAATATAAACTTGCTGATTGTCAGCGTAGCAGTGGGACAGGAGACCAAATGACTCGATTATTTTGGCGACATCATTTGTAAAAAGGATGAAAATAAGTGGGCCTAAAACGGATCCTTGTGGTACCCCTGAAGAAAGTGTTGCCAATTTTTAATATCGGAACTCAAACCAAATGTTTCCTCTAATCTCTTAATGAGAAAGTCATGATCAATCGTGTCAAACGCTGCACTCATGTCTAAGAGTGAGATAAGTGCTAACTTACCTGACTCTATGGCCAAAGTTATATCTGACAGCATACGAAGTATTCCGGTTTCTGTTGAGTGAAACCTTCTATATGCGGATTGACGATTAGTGAATAGTTTATTTGAATTCAAATGACTGGTTATTTGTGCAGCAGCAATTTTCTCCAGGATTTTTGATAGGAAAGGTAAATTTGAAACGGGTCGATAATTACCTAAATTATCGGGGTCAAGTTGTGATTTTTTTAGTATCGGCGTAACTACAGCAGACTTTAGAGGTTAAGGGAAGTCACCTGTGCTCAGAGATTTATTAAAAAGATGAACTAGGAACGGGGCTAAGACAATGACACATTTTTTTAGTAACCATGTTGGTATAGGGTCAAGACTGCACTGCTTATTTGGCGAATTTTAAATTTTTTTTTTTTACTTCTTCCAGCGTTGTGAGTTTGAAGGAAGACAAATTTCCTTTAGAATTTATAGTAAATATTGGTGGAGGGGCGTGAGATGTGGAGGTATGAATGGCTTCAATTTTTTCCCGAAAAAACGTTAAGAAGGCATCTGGGTTAATATCTATTTTAGTTGGAACTTGTATGAAGTGGTGTCTTGTATGAAGTCATCCCCCATTACATCCTGTTATTTATTTTTTACGTCATTTTGACAAAATTGTGGGTAGGTAAAAGATTTCCCAAAATAACATAAATTTCTTGTATATAAAAATAGGTCAGCAATTATATGTCTTAGTCATGTAGCTATAAGTCTAAGATGTAAGTCACTAGTAAGAATTGTAAATCTTAGTTGTAAGCCAGTAATATTATTATTATTAGGCTCTGCTGGAGGCCAAGACCCGACCTGGGTTGTAGAGCCACAGATGATGATGATGATGATGATGAATATTATTATTTTATGTAATTATTTGTACAACGCCCTTGAGGTGATTTTTCACGAAAACGTCGCTATATAAATTAACCAAATATTATTATTATTATTATTATTATACCGCTAGGTGATTAGGGTGTCCCTATCTAGAAAAAAAATCTATTTTTGACAGTTTTTTTTTCTTCTATTTTTATTTAAATTTGGCATCAAAAAATACATATAACCCCACATTTTAACACTCCTACCCCCACCCTCCCATTTTTTAATCGCGATTTTAGTGTTTTTGAATGAACAAATTTAACCGTCTTTTGTATTTCAAACAGAACGAAATTATTTGTGTTGTGACAGATGGCGCTACGTCCGCCTCATCGAACTTTCATCCATACATGCGCAAGACATTCACGAGAAGCGTCGCGTCATTTTGATGTTTCATTCGGCATCATGTTCTCGCGTGGGCAAACCATCGAGCTTATTTGTGTTGGCTAAAGGCGGACTAACAAAAAATATCGTACACTCAATTGCTCTTCGATTTTCATTTCATTTTCCTACTTTAGATGGTGTTTTTTTGTTTTTATCGGCGGTCATCGTCTACAGCGCTCCATTCTCTTTCTGTCATAGATACCACCCCCACACGCTTACAATACATTCGTTATTTTTTATTTAACAACCAAAATATTCGCTAGAAATAATTTATGTGGTAGAACAACGTTTGTAGGGTCAGTTAGTTATTTATATATTTCTTCAAATATAACGTGTAGTAGATTGAAACAATTCCAAATTTCGAATTTATTGTATTCTTACTTTAATTTTTTAGCTATTTTAAATATACCTACCTAAGCAGCTAAATACCCTATTTATAAAAAAATGGACGTGTAACGCAGTAAAGTCACATCTACAAAATGTAATTAAGCAAACGTTATTTTTGCACCGTTTGGTCGGATCGAAAGAGCTGGTTGAGGTAGGCCTTCTTACCTCTCCAGCCGGACTCTCTCCACTCATCGCCTTTCACCGAAGTTGGAGAGGTGGATTCATACCTCCGTCACTCCTGGACACACTGATGCCCATATTCCTACCCACCTCTCATACCTTTTTTCCATCCCAGAACTTCCTCTTCTTATATTCCTTAAAAATACCCTCTACATAGCATCCACTAAGATGGCATAAGCCCTGATGGAAATAATTTTCCTCTGGGCCACCTGGGAGGTGCTAATGTAAAAATTATAGATTTATGTTGTTGTTATATTAATTAATACATTTTTTAATAAAAGAAAAGTGTCGGGTATTTTCTACCGCTATTAAAAAATAAAAATTATAATAATTAAATTATGAAAAGTCTAAATTAAGCAAAAAAACGTAGTGTACACAGAACCTTTTTTAACAATTACTTAAGGTGCTTATGAGCACATTTTTTTTCTTCTACAATTATCAAATTGTCAAGCGAAAGAGTTTGATAATGCCTTCGGAAGGCGAAACAGCTGTCACGCGTATTACACAGCAGAACTTGTTTTTAAATAAAGTGTTTTTTTTTTTTATAAATACATAATATAATAATATCACATGAATGGATGTTTGCTTATTGTGGTAATTGTTGGAGATTTTTAAATATTGTCAGGTTACTCGTAACCCGGCAATTTTTCTATTTCTCAAAAAAATATGTAATACTACCTATAATAGAAAAAAATCCTACAAATTAAATTTGGTAAAATTAAAACCAAAAAAAGTAAATCAATTCAATTTTGATATGCACAATAATTTTAAAAAGTCATAACCCTTTACATTTACCATTTCGCGAGCCATCTGCCACTTAAATCCTTGTACTTATCAATCTCAAATCTCACCTTGGATCCCCTCTTCTTCACACCTCACACCTTCCCCTCGTTCCTTCTCAATCCTTTGACAGAATACTTCCCTCGCGTTCTACCCCAACCCTTTCCCTTTATCCTCACTCACAGTTAGACTGCAATCTGGAATTCGCTATACTTTCCTCTCGATTATTTGAGACAAAGCTCTTCTAAAATGTACAGTTCCTAAGAAGTGTGTCCGAGGTGTTAGAAAATAAGAAAAAGATAAATATTTTCTGTGTTAAGTAGGTAGTCAATTTCTTAAAAATGTTTAAACCTTCGATTATTTTTGTGCTATTTAAAATTTCTTCTCTTTTAGAGTATTTCACCGGCATTCAGAAACATTATTTCATTTTGACATATTTTAAAAAACAGCAAACCTTTTGAAATTGAATATCAACCGGGAATAATTATGAATAAACCACTAATCTGACAGCTGAACGTTGCTTTGACGTTACTTTTTGAAGTCAATATTTCTTTAGCACCGTAGTGATTTGAAACTCAATGAAACAAAAAATAGCGACACCGAAAAAAGGGACAAATACGTACATCTGTAGAATTTAGCCTGCAAAAGAATGAGATAGTATAATCGGTCTCCTCCTTGTGCGGTGCTTAGTAGCCTTCCCACTCTTCTCTACTTTAGTTTTCTGAACTACCGCGTGTGAATACCACACTCTGATTTTTTTACATTAGGGAACGTACCCATACTACGTGACCTGTTTAGGGGGGGAGGTCTTCAAAACACCACGCTTGATACAAATGAGCGGCGGAGGGGCTCACGTTTTTGGTCACCGGGGGTGGGGGGGATTAAAATTGCAAAAAGTTGGTTACGTAGTATGGGTACGTTCCCTGGCCTCCATGAACTAGAAAGGAAGGAGAGGAAGTTCTGGGAAGGGAAAGGATATTTTTTTTTTACATGAGCTCCACACAGGAGGCCTTGAGGAAAATAATTTCCCTCAGGGCCTGTGTCATCTTTGGGGATGCTGTGTGGAGGGTTTTTTTAAGGAAAGGAAGGAGAGGAGAGTTCTGGGAAGGAAAAGGGTTTAAGGGGTGGGTAGGAATCTGGGGTTCAGTATGTCCTGGTCATCCGCCTCCAAGACCTAGACAAATCTCACCCCATGAACCCGGGCACCCCTGCTAAATCACCAAACGTAGCGAACCACTTGAGGTGACCTATGGCAGAGGTATTGATTATCCAATAAAGGTTCCCGGGGCGGCGGTACCCATTCCCGCCTCTCAAATTGAGTGGTGAGTAGGAATATATAGGTCAGTGTGTCCAGGAGTGACGGACGTATGAATCCATTCCTCATACTGTGGTGCAATCGAGAAAGTCCGGCTGGTGAGGTCAAAAGATCTCCCTCAACCAGTCCCTTCCGATCCGGCCCGTCACGCAGTAGGTGGGCAAACCTAGACAAACCTCGCCCCATGAACCCAGTCACCAAACGCAGCGAACCAAGTTACTTAATGAAAGTTTTGTATAAAAGTAACAATTTAATGTGATTTTTACAAGCAGACCAAAAAATTGTGCAACTATTGTAATGAGATCATGATTTCCCTGGATCCGGACAATTGGGTCTCTTGGGTAGTATTCACACAAGTATCTGAGCTAAGCTTTCCTATTGAAGGTAAGAACCTGCGAAAAATGATAATAAATTGGTGTGTATGAATTTCCCGGTCAGGTTTTGTGTTGACGTGACACGAAAATCTTTTAAGAAATTAATTGATTTGTTTTTGACTAAGAAAATATATTTTCAACAATAGGTAAAAAGTAAAATAAACATTACCTGAAAGACACGACGGTTGTCCTGCAGAACTGAAGGAAGACTTCAGCTGAGAAAATCCTGAAAATAAATAAAATATTTTTATTAAAATTTTAAATAATCGGTATCGTTAATAGTTGAACATGTTAAACTTGAAATATGATATCAGGAAACGGCAATACGGTTAATGAAATCCGAGTTCCATTGTTAACCTCAATAATCTCCAAAAAATATCGCTTTAACTTGAAATTCCCACAATGAAGCGAAATGTATATTTTCGTACAAACTTATTTCCAGAACTTCTGGCCATTTAAGGGGTGGTTCAATTACATAAAATTAAAATTAAAATTGTTTTAATATTTTTAAATACTAAAACTCACAGTAACTCCCTCGTTTTCTATGGTGAAAGTCTCAAAATTTATGTAATTTCACAATTTATCAATTAAATTAATATTATATTTTTGAAACGTTACAGAGTGGTAGATAATTTCAGTATCGCCCTGGTTAAAGATTGTCATTCAGAATCGAAACGTAGCATGAAATGGATTTAGCTGTGTTTGGTGCTCAGATCTGAATAGTTAGGTACTTCCTCTCCTCCCCCTCCCCACTACCGAGCATTAGGACTTTTGTGTGGTACTCACATGAAAAGAAAAAGTGGTTTTTTAAAATGGATTCGGTCCTGTTTAGTGACCAGATCTGAATGGTTAGGTTCACTAGGAATCACTCCTCCCTCCAACCTCATAACATAACCCGTTGTTGGATGCTACAGTCCCACTGGTGTCGGACAATTAGTGCTTTATTCCTGTGTAAAAAAGTTATTCAAATCTTAAGCATTAGATTGAAACCTTAACCATTATAAGAAGAAAAAAATCTGATTTTTGACGTCAACAATTTGTGGAACAGCGAAAATGATCATACGGTAAGCTTTTATCGCTTGATATTTGAACAACTTCTTCGGTCTGTGTCCATCCACCATCATTGCACAAGCAACATTTACAACGATTATGGTAAAATGAACATACCTATTCATAACCTGTAATATTCGTAATGTTTGTCTTTCTATTTAATGTTTCGTTTCTATTTAAAAATCGCGAAAATGTTAAAATAGAGTAAGATACCGAAAAATACGATTACGTTAGCAACTGGGCCTCGAACTCAGATCCTCTATAACTCTATATTACCGGGACGAACAATAATATCGGATATCAAAATATCAGTAGCTCAATTCGTTGATTGTTGATCGCAGTAATACTAGAGAGTCTGGGTTCGAGTCCCAGTTGCAACCGTTCGTATCGAAACATTATTTCATATATTCACATTGTCTTTCAGAGTCTTTCAATGATAAAAAATTTAAAATAATCATTTTGGGAGGCCGAACTGAGAGAGACTGTTTCACCTCTCCAGTCAGGTTCCTTCACCCATCGCCTTGTACCAGAAGGAGGGATGCATTCATACGTCTGTCACTACTGGACACACCGACTCTCAGCTCCTTCCCACCCTTTGTAACTATTTCCTTTCCCGAACTTCCTCTCCTCCCTTTCTTTAAAAAAACCCTCCACACAGCATCCTTAAAGATGACATAAGCCCTGAGGGAAATTATTTTTCCCGTGCCGAGTTAATGTAAAAAAATTAAAAATAAATAAATGAAGTTCAAACTTCAATGATTACAACACAAAAAAATGTCCAAGTATGTAATATTTATTACTTACATAAAAAATTCCCAAGTATATAATACTAAGCACATTCAAAATTCCTATCTTTATCTAGGCATAATCTCTTATAACAACCTTCCAGTAAAATTTAAAATTATCTAAAATATACAAATTATTGGATAAGTTTTAAGGTTTTCACGGCCAAAAGCATTTTCGTTATTTGTTTTTGGGGTGTTATGCCGTGTTGCGCTACCTCCTTCTTTAGCCAACGTTTCGGACATCGTTGCAGTGTCCATCATCAGGGCAGATTCGTCAGATCCGGTAGATGTGTACACATCTACCGGATCTGCCGTCATCATGATTTTTATTTTTAATTTTACTTACACATGTAACTTTATATGTATTTTTTATCAGTATTGCAAAAAAAAATAATTAAATAAAATGTGAACCACCCTCAACCACATTAAACTCAATTGTCACGCGTGCATTTTTTTCTATTTCAACAACGTAATTCAACATTTAATGTAATTCGTAAACGTCCTCAAGATAAAGAGATTGGTTTTAAGTTTCTCCACGAGGCTGTAGAGGTCTGGAACCATTGTGTCTGTGTCTGTGGACCTCGCCTATTATGCGGGACTTGTCAAAATATTGGAGCAGGTAAATTGTATTTGGGATTTATTCGACATGACAGCCTATTTGTTAGACCAACTTATTCTACTATTGCTTAGGGTCTGTGGTTTCGAGGCTAGAATATGGATTTTTTTTTGCTATTGGTGGCTGCGTCTTCAATGGGGTGTGGTAATTGTATATCCACGTGAACTATTTTATTTTATTGAGGCATGTCGTGTTTAATTGATGTTAACATGCAATAATTCTTTAAAATGTACAGACAATTGTGTAAGCTGACGAATGCGTGACGAGAGCGTTACGAAAAGCGAGGCGAACGGTGGTTGAGAGGGAGATATAAGTTAGTGAAGATAGAAAGAGTGAGAGTTACGCTTCGTATATTCGTAGGGGCAAGAGAGAGAGGTGCGAGCACACATTTTCTTTCTCTCTTTCTCTCATAGCCAGTTACGTTTCGTATATCTAAGACACAGTGCAGGCCTATTGTCTGTATAACACTGTAGGAGCATTTCTCTCTTCTTATCTTCTTATCATAAATGTAAGCACACTCGTTTTTTTAGCTTTCTTCTGAATATTCCTTCCTCTGCCCCATCTATAACTTCCTCTTCCTCTTCCCCATCTCCTTCCCCTCCCTACTACATTTAGCCTCACAACATACCCCAATTTTGTATGCCATAGTCTCACTGGCTTCAGACGGGAGCAGCTGGGACTCTTGTGAGGTATTCATAAAAAAAAATCAGCAATTACGAGCTTCTGTCTCTGCAGATCAGTTTGTAATAAAAAAACAGAGTGTGCAATTCTCACGCGGTAGAAGGAAACCTTCAGGGTACCTCTAGCATGGTCGATCGACATAGGTTTTATCGAAAATATCGGTAACTTGTCATCGCTCCCGAGCACGACTGCAGATCACTAACGAACAAATAACAGTTCACGTCAAATAAATTAGGAACCCTTAGTCGTTGTGAACTGTTGTTTGTTCGTTAGCGGTCTGCAGTCGTGCTCGGGAGCGACGACAAGTTACCGATATTTTCGATAAAACCTATATCTATCGACCATGCTAGGTACTAGGTACCAGAAAAAGAAAGACAAGAGTGGGGAAGCTACGAAGCATCGCACAAAGAGGAGAGCGATTATTCTATCTCATTCTCTCGCAGGCTAAAACCTATAGATGTAATGTGTTTGTATCTTTTTAGTGTCGCTTTTTCGTTTCATCGAGTTTCAAATCACAACGGTGCTAAATAAGTTTTTTTAAAGAACGCTTCCCGCTTGTACTACGAGTTTCCGAATACCGTGTACAATGATGGTAGAGTGAGGAATACAAACATTGTTAGGTTATTCGTAACTATATTTATTTATTTTATTTATTTATATATGCATATCTATATATTACAATACATTACAAAATGATACTTTGTCCAACTGGGAAGGATTCCATATATCACCTATTTGTCATTTACCAAAAAAATATATGTACTGCTGTCGTAATGAACATTGATTTATAAATAAATAAATTATTCGGGGTATAGCGAAGCCTCAAATGCAGTGTTATAAAATCACCTCCCCTATAAGGGGTTTTCTCAAAACTGTATCACTTCTTTTTCAAGTGTGTACAAAGTCTGAGGGTGCTGCGGCTGAACCCGGGGACGGGGGTGCTATAAAATAGTGCTGCGAGAGATACACACTGCAATGGTAGTGTTGCACTGCTACGATAGTGCTGTAGGGGTGGTACCGCTGCCCTCTGTAAGAGGCTTGTTGTTGAGTATCCGAAGCTCGCCACTGTAAGGACTTCGACTACAGCAAGAGGTCTACTTGTCCTATTTTATCTCCCCAACCCTCTCTACCTGTTGTCATGTAAAACTACTGACAGAAATGAATTTAACCTTACTGATAACTTTTCGGCGGTTCTTTGGATTCATAATAATTTTATTAAATATGAAAGATCTTCAGTCTCTCGTATCTGGGATGAACGAAATATGTAAGAAGAATGAGTTAATGATGAATGTAAGTAAGTCTAAAGTCACGGTGTTTGACTGTTGGACTCTTTGCCTACCCCTGCGGGGAAACCGGGATGGTTTGTAAAGGCGATCGGTATCTGGATCTAGGTACTACCAAATATTTAACGTTGTGCAGCAATATTTTTGTAGATTCACGGGTATGGGTACCGCCGCCCCAGGAACCATCTATTTTATAATCAACATTCCTGCCATAGGTCACTCCAAGTGGTTCCCTACGTTTAGTGACTTAGCAGGGGGAGAGAAACCTAACCTAATTTCTCCGGTGGGAGGGATGAATTCATAAATCCGTCACTCCTGGATACATTGACCTCCAGAGTCTTACTATTTTCCTTATACTATTTTCCTTCCCAGAACTTCCTCTCTTCAATCACGGAAAATTACGGTAAATTGTAACTGTACAATTGTTCCCTAATATTGCATTTTAGTGAAAATTTGCGCTGACCCTCGAAAAATCAAGATATCCGAATTTATTTTTAAGATTTACATATTTTATAGAAATTTAAACAAAATAAATACCTACTTTTTCTTCTTCTTGTGCCCTGTCCGTTCAACGGACGTTGGTTATTATGTTGGATATGCGGACTTTGTTTACTGCGGCCCGGAACAGCTCCACGGTAGACTGGCCAAACCACTGTCTCAGGTTTTTCAGGCATGAGGTTCTCCTTCTTTCAGGGCCCCGTCTTCTGGCAATCTTTCCCTGCATTATGAGATGCAGGATCTCATCACATGTCCAACATATTGAAGTTTTCGGATTTTTATAGTTTTAATTACTTCCTTTTCTTTATTCATCCCAACCAAAACATTTTCATTTGTAACCCTGTCCATCCAGCTTATTTTAAGTATTCTTCTGTAGATCCACATCTCGAATGCCTCAAGTCGCCTAATTAATTCTTCAGTAAGCTTCCATGCTTCCATTCCATAAAATAATATCGAAAACACGTAGCATATGACCATTCGCATTCGTAATCCAAGGTTGAGATCATGACTGCTGAACATTTTGTTCATGCGGATAAAGGTTGCTAATACTCTCGAATGTTGTGGAATGTTCTGGAACATTGTGGACCATTCGAAGCCTTGTTTGTATGGGTGGGGCTACCCATTGATAGGGGTATATAAAGCAAGATCCTTCGTGGGTTCGAATGTCAGTTTAATCTCATATCAACTCCCTGAGCGAAGCCGGGTACCCCAGCTAGTAATAATAATAATACTTTATATAGCGGCTTTTTTTAAATACATTTTTCTAAAATCACCTGAAGGGCGTATGAAATAATATTTTTTTGTTTATGTATTTACCTTTTATTCGGACATTGCACGACACTCACGCGTTTGTATTGAAAATCACGGTTAAAACGAGCCGAGTTAAGTTGATCCAACCACAAGAGGTAAGAAGCAATAGTAAGTAGCGACAAAAGGGCCCATAATGCGCTGAAGAGGGTCCCTATTAGGACATAATAGAATTACCAGGGATAATCCACGTACGGCACTACAAAAAAGGCATACTACACGGACCAGGCGAGCCAACAACTTGATCCCTTGTCCCTTTGTGAATCCCTTTTTTACAAGATTCCTCTAAGGAGGGAAAATAAGAACCTAACCTACTACGCATAACGTCAAGATGTTCTTTTTCGTATTTATTTCACTTCGCGACTCAAAATAAGTTGGCCGTGTTTGAGAAGAGATATTAATTTTTAATTAATGAAGACAATATTAGCGAAACTCAATCGAAAATCTGAAACAGAAAAATCAGAAAAACATACGATCATACCTGGGACTCGAACCCAGGACCTTTGGCTTTCCAGGCCGCAATTCGACCGGGTTCGAGTCCCAGATGTGACCGTATCTTTTTTTGTATTATTCTTTTTCACATTTTCGATTGAGTTTCGCTAATATTGTCTTCATGAATGAACGGGGCCGAAGACAGACCTCAATATCACTAACCTTCTTGTATCTACTTAAATACATGAAATATATTTTTAGTATTAAACCAGCGTTTTATACAAGAAATAATATCGGTAATTTTTTGAGAAATACTAAAGATAAAGACCATAAATTGACTAATTCCGGAATATATAAACTCAAATGCAATGATTGTCCCTCATTTTATATTGGAAAAACAACTCGTAATTTTGAAATCAGAATCAAAGAACATTTAAGGTGTCTTAATAATAATAATTTTTCTGAGTTCGCTAACCATATCATTGAAAATAACCATAGTTTTGAAAAAAACACAGGGATAAATATTCTTCATATTAATCATAAAGGAAAACGTTTAGATAACTTAGAAGCTTTGGAAATTAAAAAATCCCTTAAAAATAATGAATCTATTATCAACAAACAAAAAATATTGTCATATAGCCCAATCATGGATTTGTTCCCCTACCCACCCACTCTACACTAATACCTACCCACCCAATCTACATTATTAACTAACAACGGCTCCACCCCTACCCTAATAAAACATTGTTCTAAACTGTCAAATTAGTATAAGCTTTCCCTGACGAAGGAACGTTTGTTCCGAAACCGGTCGGATTTGCACATTTTATAAGTGGTTTATACAAAGTTGCATTGTTTCATTTTATTATAATGGATAACCACAAAGTAATAGCTACATTCAAAAATATATATTTTTAGTATTTTAGGTATCACTTCGCAAAGGATTAATACATAATGTGCCGTTTAAAAAATGTGAAAAAATCGTTGATGGCAGGAAAAAATATTTTGTCAAATATAGGTAATATTCCCTGCCCAATAAATGGACAAATAAAAAAAGGAAAAAGGGATTTCTATGGTTTAAATTTTAAATGACAATAAAATGCATGGGGTCATCGGCCGACCCACATGGTTACGGACGTTTTGTTTGGCATCTTGGCCTATCGAGAGTTAATTAAATATTACAATTTGATGTTTTACTCATTAGGAATATAAACGCTAGAAATATTTCGATTCTCACGCCTTCAAAATTTAAAATCGAGCGTCTTATTTGCACGAGGCTAGAAGTGCCAAAATGAAAAAAAGTTAGATCATACGAAATGTCAAAAATAGTCTTAGCCATAAATGGATATTTTTAAAAAATTGTTTCTTATATTACTTCACAGTTAAGTCACAAAAACAATTTTTTTAGTAGTTTACGCTTATGTTTTTGTTACGTAAATAATTATTTTATTGTAATTCCAATCCATAAAAAAGGTAGTAAAAGCTTCAATTTATCGTCGCATATTTTTTGCTGTTCATAAATAGTATTTAAACAGGCTTTCACGTATAGCTTCATCTTAAGTTAAAAATAAAAGAGATATTAAATTAGTCAGTAGGTAGGTATATCAGATTTAAGTCTAATAAATTACTTAAATTAAATTAAACATCTATCTATTCAGGTACGCAAGACAGTGTAGATGAGCCCTAATACGAGTATATCACACCTCGTTAGGGTGGGTTGTCAGTCAGGGTATCCGGGGTAGGTACAAGTTTCAGGGCCCGTTCACACCTGGCAATCGTAGGGTTCACACTCCATTGGTCGGCGAGGTGTTGATGCATTTTATAAAGGGTTTTAGTCCTGGAATCTCTGAGAGGTGGTGCGGGGCGATTCAAGCCTGGGGTGACTTGCATGTCTTAACTTCTGAGAGGGATGAAAAGAAGACATTCTTACGTAAATACAGAAACGTTGATTTTTTAGCGAATTTAGAAAGGAAAAAATATGACAATTTTTAGAGGCATTCTTTTTTAATTTTTATACTCGCCACAATCTTATTAACACCAAAAACGTGATGATTATTCGGTAATCTGACAACCTCTGCGGTCGAGGTGAAAGGCTCTCTACTAGCAATCAGTAGGACGCGGTTTCAAATCCTGTGCGCAAATTAATTTTATTTGTTTATTTGTGTTATTTCACAATTTTAATAATATGCAGCATTTTTTGCGGCACATTTAGAGTTGAAGATATTCCCAGTGTCACCTTCGTGTAAGACCACCATTCAGAATTGAAATGTTGCTTGAAATAGCTTTAGCCGTGTTTGGTGACCGGATCTGCATAGCCAGGTACCTTCCCACCATCCTCTTCCTCTTTTGCTTCCCTTTCCTAATACCTTCAGCCTCACAACATACCCCGATTGGGGATGGAATAGTCTCTCAGTTGGGACTCTTGTGAAGTATTCAAATAAAAGAAAAAAATGTCTACCTATATTTACTTTTTTTTATTTATTTATGTACATATTATTTTTTCTTCAAACTATCTACTAAAGTGCGTTATAGGTAATATGTACGTAGGTACATATAATTTAAATTGACACTATTTAACATTTTTCAGATTCCCCTCAATCCAGGCCAATCCAGTGGCAGTAGCTGAGTTGCCATCGAGTTTAGGTCCCACCCAGGCATCGCGTGTTGTATTCCTCGGCTGGCAACATTTTACGCTTCTCTCTCTGGTTTCAATCCTGGGATTGGTTTGCAGCAATTTCATCTATTCGTTTCTTCCACTCTTCCCTGTCTTGTGCGGCTCTTTTGAATTCTGCATATGATAAGCAGCGCACGTCCACCAGCAGGTCCTCCAGGTACTCTCGGCGTGGGCGTCCCCTAGCGTTTGTCCCCTCGGTCATACCCTCCATTATGGCATGCAAGAGGCCTTCTTGTCTTATTGCATGGCCGATCCATCTTGCGCGCCTTTCGGACAAGGTCCTGAGCAGGTGCCTTCCTCCTTCGATTCTTTGGAGAACCTCCTCATTTGTGATGTGGTCTCTCCAGGAAATTCCTAGTAGTCTTCTATAGGACCACATCTCAAAAGCCTCTAGTCTCCGTTTATCTCTTTCGGATAAGCACCATGTTTCGCAGCCGTACATCAAGATACTCCATACATAGGTCTTGATGAGGAGTATTCTCAGTTTCAGGTCTATATTATTCGATTCTATTATTTTCGACATTTTATTGAATGCAAGCCTAGCCTGGTGTATACGGCTAACGACCTCGCTCTTAGACCGACCGTCCCATGTTATTTTGCTCCCGAGGTACACAAACTCCTTGGTGTTCTTTAGTGGAACTCCTGACATCTCTACTCTCATCTGATGTTGCATTCGGCCTACAGTCAGCAGCTTTGTTTTGTCTTTATTTATCCTCATGTTGTAATTATTTTGAAGAATGCTTTGCATGGTTGTTAAGGCCTCTTGCAGTTCTTCTTCGCTTTCAGCAACCAAAGCAATATCGTCAGCAAACCTTATCATATCCACCTTTTGCCCGTGTATCTTTACACCTTTTCTGTGACTCATTCTCTCCCTCAAGTCATCAATCGCACTTTGTATATATGCGTTAAAAAGAACAGGTGACAGAGAGCATCCCTGTCTCACCCCTTGTCTTATACTGGCTTCTTTTGTATCATTGTCACATCTAATTATAGCGGCCTCATTCTTGTATAGCGCCTGGATTATTCGTCTATCTCTATATTTGATGTCAATTCTCTTCAGAATCTCGAAGAGTCTTTTCCATTCTACTTTGTCGAAAGCCTTCTCCAGGTCTATGAATGCGATGAATGTGTTTTGGTTTCTTATTAATCTTTTTTCTAGTAGTAATCGTAGCGACAATATTGCTTCTCTGGTTCCTACACCTCTTCTAAAGCCAAACTGGTCTCCGGAAAGGATGTTCTCTACTTTTGGTTCGATTCTTTTTAGAATGATATTAGTCAATATTTTTGAGGCATGGGATATAAGGCTAAGAGTTCTGTGTTGTTCACATTTCGTCGTGCCCACCTTCTTTGGTAATGCGACAATTAGGCATTTCTCGAAATCCTCTGGTATCTTTCCAGTCTTATACATTGTCTGTATCATTTTAAACAGGGCATCTATAGTTCCTTTTCCTGCTGGCTTAATTAGTTCAGCCGGAACGTCATCGATTCCGGGTGCTTTCCCGTTTTTGAGATTTTTCAGAGCGAGGTCAAACTCTTCTCTAGTGATTGGATCTCCCAAATCATCTGCATTTTACGCTTACTACGGTGGTATTAGGAGATTTTCATATATTGTCAGGTTATTCGTAAACCCGGAATGAGTGTCTTTCTTTTTAAAATAAAAAAGTAGCCCTTTAATTGTATCGCTAATTTCTAAGATTCGTCTGCGGCTAGTATTTTATCACTGATATCACTAACTAACGTGATAATATAATAATTACTGCAAAAAATAACGGTTAAACAATTATTTTTTTGATTGTATGGTTTTTCGTCGTCTCGATTTTTTAAAACTATTTATATCAAAGCGGTTTTTACACATGTCTTAGAAAAAATATTGTATTGAAAAGGGTTGAAGCAACGATCCCCTGACACTTTCGGGTGCCTAAATAATTACTACTTCTGACAGCGAATTTAATAATTTGAAAGGATGTCCTTTCAAGCCTTCATTGTGACATTATTAATCTACCATACACTTTCCACCGCACATGTCCAAATATTATGAGTCCCGAATAATAGAGAAAATTACACACCTTTTAGCTTTCGTGTTATCCTGTTACTATTTTGTTGCATTGTGTACCTTACAAGCCTTTCAGGACCTTAAGAGGCACATCTTAACAACCCCTTTGTTGGGGAATAAATATCCGATTAAGGGTGGAGGCTGTGGTGCCATCACAAAGGGACATCTTATGCGACATTCCGTGAAAAGGGATTTTATAGATTCGGATGAAAGCGATAGCTTTGGATTTCTGCCAGTTTTGACGATGTGTCAATCTCATTGACCAGATGACCATTGTGGTGTGACAATGTGTTAAATGGACTGAATGATTCGGAATTTGACGATTTACAAAATAAATATAAATTTATAGGCTTTATTCATAGTCACTTGAAAGATATCGTGTTGATAATGATAATCTTTCAACGAAAAAAACCTCCAAAGTTCAAAAAATAATTGACGTGTTTAAGAGGGGGGGGGGGGGATAAGGTTTTAAAGGCGAAAAAAGGGCATTTTTTTCTTTTTTTTTGAGATGTGAATAATGTTGGTTGATTTATTTCGTATACACGTTATATTATGACATCTGAAGTATCTTTGAAAAAAATTTCAATTAAAAAAATCAATAAATAAGTCCGTGAGAGCAAATCTCCGGAGGCGCCTCGTAAAGAAGTTGTTATGCGGTGAACTCCATAACTCGTTACCGGATCATTTGAAACAAAGAAGTCGAAATGCTTTTAAAAGGTGGAGTCCTATAATTTCAATACCCGCTATATCCCATTTTTTGACAAAATGATCTGAGTATGACATCTTATTCACATTTTTGCGAGGAACAATCTAAAATTAGATTTCAAAACCTCCTTTATCACGACCAAAAACCATATTAAAACTGCGAGTGAGAAACAAAACCCGCTATATTATTCAAGAAGTTACTATCAAAACCCGCTATATCAGAATTCAACCAATCACGAGCAGTTATTTTGCCAAGATTGCGGGTATATACACGCCCCTCAGGTCAGTTGAGTTTCAAAAGCCTCCATATTCCATATAAATCACGAAGTGAGAAACAAAATCCGCTATATCCATTTTATTTATCCAAATTACTTAAATATTTCTAGACATACTTTGAAAAATGAACACTTTTCGAATGTATGTTACTCCAATTCATTATATAAAAAAATAAAATGCATTTTTTTATTTAGGTACGCTAGAGATGTGACAGATTTTTGCGGCATTCTCTGAATCAGTGAAAGTTGATATAGCGGATACAGAAATATAACGACTCAATATATGTTTTCCCAGGTATTTAGGAAGAACTTTTTTTTGCATCATGTTGCAGTCAAAAATGCTATTTTTGGTAACAATTTTCGGTAAATTTGTTATTATAAAAAGGAAAAAAATTATAAAAACAAAAAAAAAACTCTTCCTGGTTGATAACCTGTTGATTTATGTGTAGAAATAGTGCACAAAATTTCGAAAGGATCGGTCAAGTAGATTTTGAGTTATGATGTTCATGAACTACAAATGCACTTAACTGATTTTGTATGATTTTGCTTATACTCAATAATCATCCATACTAAATAATGCCTTTATCATTCGTCCTGTTCCCCTTCCCCCTCCCCTTCCAACCCCTCTCGCGTTTCCACTTCGCCTCCTCCACCTTCCCTCTCCCCACTCCACTCCCCCCTCCCCCCGTCCCGCGAACCCCCCTCCCGAGTTCCTCTCCCCCTCCCAGGTTCATATAGCTATGAGCTATATTATTGTAAAGTTTCATTAAAACCTGTGATATATATTCCTTTATCACTACGGCAAACAACATTATTAACTCTCTACATACTACCATAATGGATCCAAGCAACAAGTTCACCAAAGAACAAATGGGGAAATTATCGCCAAAACTTTCCGAACTACTGGGCAATAATATTAGCCTTGTTGCAGCTAAAACGGGATTTTTAGAAGGTGAACTGAAGACATACCAACGCATCTCAGAAAATCAGCCGCTCCAGCCTCCGCCCCAGTCCCTGCCAAATGGAACCAAATACCCCAAATGTGCAAAGCAGCCGACGAGTTGGAAGAAAGAAAGGTGAGAGCCAAAAAATTAATTGTCACAAATGTGCCCGAAAGCGTCATGGCGAATCAATTGGGCCGAATTAAACAGGACAAAGTGGAAGTTTTAAAAATTCTCAACAAAATCGATACCACGCTGGTTGAAAACTATGTCAACATCTTCCGCATTGGCGTAGTTAAACCAAATAAATTAAGACCAATGAAAGTCATCCTTAACGATCCGTTGATAGTATTAAACGTATTGCGTAGAAAAAATATAGCTCTAACACACACCGATTGCAAAATCTATTCCCACCAAACCCCTCTACCAAGGCAATACCAAAATTATCTTAGACAAACCTTGGCAAACCGTACCCTGGAAGGCGAAGTCGGACTAACTATCAAATTTATAAATAATAAGCCAGCAATAGTAAATGTCTCAAAAAACCAAAATCCACCATTGGATATGGCCTAACTATCAGAAAATGCCCTGATAAAATCAAAATCTATTATCAAAATACACGAGGACTTCGTACAAAACTACATGACCTTAAAGTAACGGTACCTTTACACGGACATGATATATTTATCCTTACTGAAACATGGCTCGTTCCAGAAATAAAATCTCCTGAACTTGGTTTCACAAACCACAAGATATTTCGGGGTGACAGAGACCCTAGATCTAGTACCAAATCCAGAGGAGGCGGAGTTTTGATTGCAATCAAGGAAAATATATCACTGAAAAAACTAAAAACGCAAAATACTTAATTTTTTTTTACATGAGCTCCACACAGGAGGCCCTGAGGAAAATAATTTCCCTCAGGGCCCATGTCATCTTTGGGGATGCTGTGTAGAGGGTTTTTTATAAGGAAAGTAAGGAGAGGGGAGTTCTGGGAAGGAATAGGGTTTAAGGGGTGGGTAGGAATATGGGGTTCAGTGTGTCCCTAACAAATCTGCAGGCCCAGATAACTTCCCACCAATATTTTTCATACAATGCGCATCTGCAATATCAGGTCCACTCATTAACTCCACTACTGGAAATCTAGTTATATTACCCCAATTCTCAAAAAAGGTGACGACACATAAAAACTACCGTCCTATATGCATACAATCCGAAAATCTTTGAATCCCTTGTTCTCGATTTAATTTAACCATCACCATCCATTCAGTAGTTTTTGCGTGAAAGAGTAACAAACATACATCCACGAAAAATTTCACCTTTATAATATTAATAAGATTGTTCTCCGGGTGAAAAATAGTTTTAGATAAGACATTAATGTTTTAGAACAGATGTCAATCACAGGTTACATTAGGGCAGAAGGTATAATCGCTACCCTAATTTAACTCCCTTCTTTCATCCGTGTGGAAGCACGATTAAGTAGGTTGTACGTTGCCAAATTAAAAATGGTTTATAACCGTGACAAATTAAAAAAAACTAAATCAATGATCTAAACCGTTACTCAATTCATTTAGGATCACTGAAAAACGTTTCCAACCCACCCCTATTTTTGCTCAACCACAGAGCACAACCAGAAGTAATAATAACCTTTCTAATTCTTGATCAACAAAATAAATAAATATCTAACAAGAGGTGATTTTTAACAAAAAGGCGCTACATAAATCATTCGACCGTTCATATTATAACACTGAAATAGCCTATCAAATAAAATGATAAAAACGTTCCAAAAATTCGGTCTCTCGTTTCGGTAAAACAGAGGCAACTGGCTTTAACCTCCTAGAGTTGTGGGGGGTTAAAGGGTGGCAGCCTCCACTAAGCAATCTGGGGTGAGTCACCTCCCCCTAAAGCCTTCCAGGCTGTACTCTAATTAACACTTGACAAGAAACACTGTTGTTGGTTATAACACACACACACACGCGCGCATCTGTATCTGTATCCACTCGTGTGTTGCGACACGTAAAAAAGGTAGAACAGACTTAATTGAAATAAAAAAATTAAACATGTTTTAATTATCACCATATTAATTGACAGCCTGAAATTCGATTAATACTTTTCATATATGCGATAATGAGGGGATAAATTATTTGCAACACAGCGTAAAAAACTTTTGAAAGGATTAGTTTTGTGCAATACAGTGCATTTACATCGAAATACATTCTGATTTTTAAAAAAATGTCGAACATACAACTTACTTATTTAATCATAATAGGTACAATTACAAAGTTCTTACAACCGTGTATTGGGCTCGAAAATTTTCATGTGACATGGACCATGGTCAAATACAAATCTCTTAAATTAAAATTTGATTTTTACGTATTTCATTTTTACATTGTGTTAATAATGTATGATTTCAAAAACTATATTTGAGTAGACACGTGACAAATCACGGGATATTACAATGGTTGAGAAGCTGGTCGTTTACGTAAAGACTACAAGAAAACAGAGACAATTGAAAAAAAATCACGAAAAAATATTTGCAGCAGCAAATCTTTGAACGACATTTTTTTTTTTTTCTTGATCAGCTATGAAAGTTATTAAATTATGACTAAATTCTTGACACATCAGTTCTAATTTTGAAAATAACAAACTAATATATTTCCTGTAAAATATTATACTTACGATACGCCAAATAAATCTAACACAATCCCCAAAACTCACAATATTAGATGAGACAAACTTACATGAAAAAATTCTATGTTTTTTAAATTGTTTTTAATTCAATTTCAGTAGATAGGTAGATACCATTAGCTACATATGTAGCTAGGTATGTGGGTCTCTGCACAATTGGAGTTCTATCCTCGTATATACCAATTCAAAACATTACAAATTAATCTAAAATCTAATAATAATTCAATACGTCCACACCGTGACATAATTGCTACTTAGCTCTGGCAACAAAGCAATTCAGAATTCATATTTCGGCCACTCGTGGTGTAATTTATTTTTGCATATAGGGCTGTCACCAGTCACCACCCCGTGCTACGCCGGTACCTCCCCAAATGTAGTATGGAGATTCAGCCGTCCATGAAAAGCCACGGGGTACAGGGGGTGACGTGGGACTGAGGACCCATTTTGCCAGAAAAATGGAGTCTTATTGTAGTGTGTTGAGGAGGTAGGCACCAAAACATGAACAAGTTAAGTATAAATAAATAGCGAATCATTTTTTTTAGAATAATGGCGGTGGGTAATTTTCGAAATGTAGGTAGGTATGAGTTGTATTCAAATATGACGTTAATTACATATTTTTTGGAAATTAGGTACCTATGAATAGGTAATTTTAAGAGACCCTTTGCTAGTATGTTGATTTTTTTTACGTGAGCTCCACACGGGGGGTCCTGATGAAAAAATCCGTCAAGGCCTATGTCATCTATGGGGATGCTGTGAAAACTTCTTTAGCACTGTTGTGATTTGAAACTCGATGAAACGAAAAAGCGACACTAAGAAGAGACAAACATACATCTACAGGATTTAGTTTGCGAGAAAAAGAGATCGAATAATTGGTCTCCTCTTTGTGTAGTGCTTCGTAGCCTCCCACTGTTGTCTACTTTAGTTTTCTGAAGGTTTCATTCAACCGTGTGTTAACTGCACACTTTTTTATTTAAAAAAAATCATATCTCCTGTTTTAGTAGACGTATAATTATGATTTTAATTATAAAATAACATTGAATAGATTTTTCAGAATACTTTACACATTTTGTAAAATTCTTTATAACTAAAAGCATTTAATTTATTTTTCAAAAAAAAACCTCTTAAAATGCACGTCGTGAAAGATGCACTTATTTTTTGGTGACCTATGACAGAGGTGTTGGTTATCCAACAAAGGTTCCCTTTACAGCATTTCAAATCTCTGCTATCGAGATGAAACGAAATGTGCCAAATTTGGCAACTCCTGACGATAAAAAAAAACAGAGTGTACAATTCACGCGCGGTAGAAATGAAACCTTCAGAAAACTAAAGTAAGTAAGAGTGGGGAGGCTACGAAGCATCGCACAAAGGGGAGACAGATTATACTATCTCTTTCTCTCGCAGGCTAAATCCTGTCAATATAAGTGTATGTGTTTGTCTCTTTTTAGTGTCGCTTTTTTTCAATTGAATTTCAAATTACAACGGTGCTAAAGAAGTTTTTAGTCAAAAAATTACGCGTGTGCAGTTCACACGCGGTAGAAGTGAAACCTTCAGAAAACTAAAGTTGACAAGAGTGGGCATGCTGGTGCTAAGGCAGTTTTCAATTCAAGATGGATTTTTTAAGAAAAACGTTGTAGTTTCTCGAATTAATACTAGTTTTCTCTCGAATTACTTTTTCTTTCTGTGGTTGGTTTAATTAAAGGCATTAAAATCGTTTATTTAGCGCGTTTTCATCCCGAAAAAAAATATCATGAGTATTAATAATGACAAATATAAGGCAAATGAATTTTTTTTAAACTTTTTGTTAGTAAGAAATGATTCAAAACCATATTTATGATTTACTAAGCGAAAACTGTAGGGGCGGGGCGCTTGGAATATACTACAAGTGGTCACCGAGGGGGGGGGGGAGGGGGGTTAAAAATTGCAAAAAGTGGGTAAGATGTTTACACAATAACGGCTTCTCGGAATTGGCAAACCACATCATTGGAACAGACCATAAATTCGATAAAGAATCGGGAGTCACCCTAATGCACAGAAACACGATAGGTATCAGATTGGAAAACTTAGAAGCATAAGAACTAAGGAAGGATGAAAACATTAATAGTAAGGTAATTAACAATCAAATAAATTAAAATAAAAGTCCAATGCTAGGGTTGTTCCCTATTGACAAAGAACATTTCCTTTCCCTTCCCAATTCACCTTCTACACTTACGCCTACTTCTTCCTTCACTTGAGGAATCCACTCCGTTTTGTTTAAACGATATATTATCCCTGTATCGCATGTAACTTTATTTTAGTAGAGTATTATACTGCCCTGAAGAAGCTACGGTTGTAGCGAAACCCGGTCGGCTTAAAGTATAGAAAATAAAAGTGTTGTTTTATTTTAAATTATAATGCTTTATATAAACAAAAAAAAATTGTCTTTAATAATGTCTATTTTATTTTTGTTAGATCAGGTTAGGTTAGATTAAGTTTAAGTAGAAAGTTTGTTGGGAGATGTTTTGTCCGTAGGATATGTATCGGAGGACATTTTGTCGGGGATATTTTGTCGCGGGGTGAAAAGACGCGGAACCATTTAAATCGGCCAGAGTGTGTGGGTATAAAATTGTTTCGCTGGTGCCGGAAATAAGCCCCAGAAATTCCAACAATAAATAATAATGTCTTCCCCTCGCTCCAAGACCGGAAGTAGGCTCTCGAGGAAGCCACCCCCGGAGTTTTTTGGCCAAGACGACTTAATTTACATTCTCCTCCTTAATCTGGGCTCACCCCACCTTACCACCCCTCACGAACCTTCTCCACTACATTCCAGAGGTCGCCTGGTATCGACGCGATGGCCTGAGCGGAATAACAATTTTTTTAAATATTTTTTTAACTCAAAAGGCCCTGAGGTAAAAAATCCCTCAAGACCTATGTCATCTTTGGGGATGCTGTGTGGAGGGTGTTTTAAGGGAATCCTTTCCCTTAAAACATGAGAGGAAGTTCTGAGAAGGAAAAAGGTGTGAGGCATGGGTATGAATCTGGGGTCAAAGAAAGATAATATGAAGTACTCTTAACTAACTAACTAACTAACCATCACGCCGTGTCCCCGCAAGGGTAGGCAGAGAGGACGGACCGCCAAACAACTCAATCTTGGCACACCTCAGTGCCTCGTTCACATGCATACATTGTCTCATACATGCTCTTATATTATTCTGACTTTTGACATGGCTCGACTCAAGCATCAGATTCACTTGGTCGTGCCATGTCTTTCTCGGGCGTCCCCTACTTCTTCTACCATTCACATTTGAGTCGTATATTCTCCTTACACTTCTTTCCTCGTTCATTCGCTCTACATGCCCAAACCATCGGAGCGTTCCTTTTTTAATCTTACGCATATCTAACACTTACTTCAGCCTTGCATTATTTGCGGATCTCCGCGTTTCTCACACGGTCATACATAGTTTTACCACACATACGCCTCAGGGATCTCATTTCTAGAGCATTCAGTCTACTTTCATCCTTCCTCTGTCAGTTCCATGCTTCACTGCCATAAATCAGGGTCCGCTAGTTTCGCTTCTTTGGACAGTTTTTTGTTGGTTCCAATGGCGTTCAGTCCTCCATTAATAGAGTTACCTGCATTCACCCTTCTTTCAATGGCTTATAATAACAGAAAGCATTTTATTTAAACAGAATAAAAAAATATTTAAAAATGATGACTTGTTAGCGAGTCGAATCTAGCAAAATTATATCTAGCATCAAGTATATCTATTCACACATTCGCCTTTTTATTTGCAAATCGTTGAATCTAGAAATTGTGTTGTAAATTTATCCCGGGGTTCATGAGGTGTATTGGTCTATCTAAATATTGGCCCCGGGTTCATGGGGTGAGATGTGTCTATCTTGGAGGTGGATGACCAGGACACACTGAATCCCCGATTCCTACCCACCCCTTCAACCCTTTTCTTCCCTTAACTCTCCTCTTCTTCCTTTTCTTAAAAAAACACTCCCCACAGCATCCCCAAAGATGACATAGGCCCTGAGGGAAATTATTTTCCTCAAGGCCTCCTGTGTGGAGCTCATAAAAAAAAAGAGAAATTTAGTATAGAAATAATTGTTACCATTTGAGGACACAAATGCTGAAACTCCTTCGATGCAACTGGATGGAGTAACATTAGCCAACTGTGATTCATTTAAGTATCTGGGCTCACTAATCCACAGAGACGGAGGATGTGCAGCGGATGTCATCCATAGAATAGGTGTGGGATGGATTAAATTTAGATCCGTAACAGGAATATTGTGTGACTCCAAAATGCCTATAAAACTGAAAGGAAAGATATACCAGACTATTGTAAGACCCGCAATAATGTATGGCTCCGAATGCTGGACTATGTACAACTCCTACACTAAGCAACCTGAAACAGCAGAAATGCGAATGCTTAGATGGTCGGCAGGAGTATCACTAAAAGTTAAGATCAAAAGTTCACGCATTCGTGGTAGCCTGGGTGTCACAGACATAAATAGTAAGCTGGAAGAACGACAGTTGAGATGGTATGGACACATAAGACGGAGACCATCAGACCACACAGTGAGGCAGGCAATGTCTATGGAGCTTCACCGACAGTCATCCAGAGGAAGACCGAAGAACTCCTGGATGACTCAATGTTCCAAAATTCTTCAGAGAAACGGCCTGGATGAAGGCGATACCCAGAACAGAAGATATTACAACCTGAGAACGAGAAGAGCCGACCCCAACAGCCTACCTAGGCAATGAGTTGGAACAGCGCAAGGAAGAAGAAGAAATAATTGTTACCTACAATTATAGCTTGTAATGGCTGGGCAGGTAGGTTCTGCAATTTTGAATTTTGAAAAAGATAATCCTTTTATTAGCTAACACCTTCTGTCTGATAGTCAAGATATTTGAAGTAAGTAGTTTGGAATCTGAAGTAAAATATGAAATTATATTACTGTATTATTCTATTTATCTATAAGTGTAAAAATGCGTTATTTTTTTTTAATTCGCTGGCCATTTGACTATAAAATATTTGCACTTAGCGCAACCGCAAAATACGCCATTGAAAATAAGTGTCTTGGAGTGCCAAACATTATATTTGAGTTTGGCCGAAGAAAATCAGGAAATCACTTCGGGTCAATGAGAAAATGGTCTGTTAAAAGCAACTTGAAGCGAAATAAAAAAAAAGGTTTTCAATATTATCGGTTCCTACCGTTAAAACGTTTGTATGTATATAAGAACCTACCTGCCTACTATTTTGTATATTGTATAGATACGTGGGTAGGTAAAGGTAGGTACCCTGTATATAATATAGGTACAGGGTGTAACAGTAGTGTAACGGCATGTATTCTATAGATTTTATTCAACGATTCCTGAGCATATTTGGAGTAAAAAGGCAGATGTCAATTTTCTGTCCGATGACACTCATATTTTTTCATTAAAATATGTTATCACACATCGCCACTGATCACACTGCACACGTCGCAACGGATGACATGGATACCTACGCACGTCTGTACGGTGCTACTGGATAGAGACGGAGTGTATGTCACGTGATGCGTTAGGTTGTACCTAGTGGCGACATGTGACGGATTTGTTATTGTCTGTAATTAATTGAATAAAATCGAATTTTTGCTTAATACATTCCCATTAACCAAAAAAATACTAGCACGATAGGACAGTTTCGTTTCTTAAAAAATGTTTCAATTATTTACTTTTTACATTAGTTGCACACAGAAGGCATTCAGTAAAAAAAATCTCTTACACCCTATGTCGCCTTTGGGGTGCAGTGTGGAAGGTATTTTGGGAAAGGAAGGAGAGGAAGCTCTGGGAATGATAAATTAATGAAGGATGGGTAGGAATCTGGGGATCAATGTGTCTAGGAGTGACGGACGTATAATTCCATCAGTTCCACTTGAAGGCGAGGCGATGGATCGAGAGAGTTCGGCTGAAGAGGTCAAAAGGTGTTCCACGCTGTAGGTAAACCTCACCCCCACGAACCCGGACACCCCTGTAAGTATCAAACATAGTGAACTACTTCGTGTGACCTATGGCAGGGGTGTTAGTTATCAATAAATGTTCCGCCATACCCCCCTCCAAAATTATAATTAAGTATTGTAATTTTATAGTTCGTTATACTTATCTAAAGTTATCAAATCAGAAGATAAGATAAAAAAATCGATGATATCTGCTTCAGATGAATCTGAAATAATTGTGCAATTGGTGTTGTGCCGTGTTGCGCTACCTCCTTCTTTAGCTAACGTTTTCTCATACATCTGCCGAACCTGCCCTGATGATGGACACTGCAACGCTGTCCGAAACGTTGGCTACAGAAGAAGGTAGCGCAACACGGCATAACACCCCAAAAACAAATAACGAAAATATTTTTCGCCGTGAAAATCTAAAAACGTGTCTAATTGTGTAATGTTGTTATTTATTTTATTTTAGGGTAATCAACAGTTTACAATTGGATTAATTTATACACGTAGATGATATAATTTACCTAAATGAAAAACCAATTATAGATTTCCTCATTTTACTATTATATTGTGTATCTAGAAATTTTTATTATAAATTTATGATTATAAAGCAGTGTATTTTCAATACTTTTGTATCAAATCTATATTACGTAGGTATCAGCGCCCTTGAGGTGATTTTCCTCAAAAACGGCTCTCTACAAATTATCCAATAATTATTAATATCTTAAAGGTACGATTATTGAATTTAGTGGACACTTAAAAGAAAAGAACTTATCATGTAGGAACGTAGAATCAATAAATGGTTTTTAGAATCTGCTAACGACTGTATAGATTCTAAAACATGCTGATGTTTGACTGAAATTAAAATCCTTCAAATTATTTGTCCCTTTTATAAAAGTGCCATCGCGACTTCTTCGACTATTCAACATGCGTCTACTCAAAAATGCTTTTCTTTTTTTAGTCAAAAGTTTTCATTACTATAAAATATTTATATCCTTTTTGTACGTGATCTTCATTTTGCTTGTGTAAATGTTGATCTCAGACCACGAATAAAAGATCAGCGAACAAATAAAATATTTAGTTGGGATAGATATCGGTCTCTTGGGATGTATATCTGTCTCTCTCGTTCAAAAGGTGAGAGAGAGGGAGATGTTACGTGTTGCTGTACGAATGTTTTTAGAAATTAAATTTAGTTTGTGGAAAAGCCTTTTGAAAAAAGAATAAAAAGAATATTACAAAACAGTTCCTGTAGTCACACCTGGTTATGAATATTCAGTCTACGTAGCATTGGGTGAGACATAAAAAATGCAATTTAAAAATTATAAAACTTAAAAGAGTCCCAACGGCCCGAATTAGAGAAAATCCTCCTTTCTTACAAAGTAAAGCCAATCATTACTGAAAAAACCTTGGTTTAACAAATTTCTGCAACAAATGTTAAGTCGATGGAACAATGGTATCTCCAATATTTGGGGTATTTTTTTTACATTCACTCCACACAGGAGGCCCTGAGAAAAATAATTTCCCTCAGGGCCTATGTCATTTTTGAAGATGCTGTGTCGAGGGTCTTTTTGAGGAATGGAACTTTAACGGACGTTCCTAGGCTCTACATCGCTTGGTTCCGCGCAATCGATTTTAAATTTACTTGTTATTATATTAAACAATGAATAAGAAAGTTAATGTTTTTACAGGCCCTTACGAAATCAACCTGTTAAAAACAACTCTAAAATACGTTCTCCAACCTTTCCAAAAAAAAGCTTCTCAAGTATTTTTAAATCCCTCCCAAAAGGAGGCGGGGTTTCCGATTTCGAATTTTTCAAGGACTAGTGGATCACCTCAAGTAGGAAATAATCAGTTTTAATAAGTCCCCACAAACTGAGTTCACAGCTAGGTATAGAAAATATTATCGAACAATTTAAAATAAAATTCTCCGGTAGAATAAAATAGTATTTCCTACAAGCTTTTAAACTACTCGCAAAATTGGCGCCAAAAGCCGCCGCGATTTCCAGGATTTCATTTGCGGATGTATTGTTTGGCCGGAAAATTGTTTTTGCGAGGGAAGTGGGGTGGGTGGGGGGTGGTCCCTGCTGGTTCCCCCAACTCTGGGGGGTGGCGGGGGGACTCCTGTGTTGTAGTTGGAACAATGATGTTTGTAGGTAGGTGGCAGATGCACGCCAGAGGTAGGAGTTGCTTTACTTATATTTTAATTAAGAGCTGAGGGAATTAATAAACTTAGTTGGGGTTTCGAGGTACATTCCTATGTTGCTGCTGCGAATGTTGGCCAGGGGAGGCCGGTGGTTTCTTGGAATTCATTAAATTACAATAATTTAAAGTGAAAATCTTTAAATTCTTTCTTCCAATCGAACAACAACGACCTCTGTAACAAAACAGTAAGATTAAGTCGAGAATGTAAACCAGAAATATTTTGAAATTTTGTATTTTGTCCTTTCACTCACTTTCCGTCATCTTCTCTTTTATATTCCCTTCTTCGTCACACCATATTCTAATTGGTGTTTGCTATGGTCCCACTGGACTCGGGAAGTTGTTACATTGACTCAAAAACATAGAGTTATTCATACCTACATGTTTTACAAAATATTATATTTAAGGTCATCATTGGTCATGTATATCAGAAAAGAGGAGCTCTTGTGCCTGATAAAGGAGCCGCGATTCTTACTTAAGTTGTATGTTAGCATACGTTTTGTATTTTTGTTTTGTTTTTCAAGGCACAATCCCGTTAAACTATAATTAAGCAGATACGTTTTCCCCACTTTCGGCGGCAACTCGCAAAGGGACTTTCCCCAGGCTAGCATTAATACCACGATTTAGTGAACTTTCTATTCCGTTCCGCGGCAGTGACGCCACTGCTTGTCACGGTTATTTTGTACCAGTGAAAGTTAGTGTAGCTGGCGACACGGTATCGCTTCAAAGTAAATAAGCACACATTACACCGCTAAAAATTACACATCTACCGGATCTGCCGGATCTGCCCTGATGATGGACACTGCAAAGCTGTCCAAAACGTTGGCTAAAGAAGGAGGTAGCGCAACACGGCATAACACCCCAAAAAAAATAACGAAAATGCAATTAAGCAGTTTGTCAACATCTAAATCAAATAAAGCAGAAAATCTGTTTATTTATGCAAGCAAATACTCTTTTTGATCTGATGACCGATTTAGGACTCTGACTTTATGAAATTTGCTCATATCTATCTCTCTGCAATGTCCAGGTCAACGCAAAATATTTTAAGTTTCACAAAGATAAATTTTAATAGTATTTTTTTTAAAACAGGGAAATTACTATGTGAAGGTAATTTGCTTAACCGATTTAGTTACAGTGATATACATATAATGGGCCTGGTAGGAGACAAATGTTTTGGTTTGCGAAATGTACGATTGGACCGGTATTAGAATTGCGGAGGGGCTATTCCACAAGATAGAGACACATTTACCAGAGTAATCGCCAACGTTGGGGGGACATAGCCAGGTAGATACAATCCACACCCACTTCCTTACGCCTCATAAAAATTCTCAATTATTAGAACCTTGTGATGTAGATGTATGCCTATATACTTATTGGCTTGGAGAAAAAAAATAACAAAAATAAGTCGTTTAAAATTGGGTTAAATTATTGTAAAAATCGATTCAACCATATTCCAAAGATGTGCAAAAATATTATTGTTATACATATTAACCAGATGCATGTATGCGAGCAAGGGATTGCTAAATAAGTCCTCCATCATTGCACAAGCACTATTTTCCGTTTATATTTATGGCAGCGGGAGGAATTCAAATATTGTCACATTATTCTGATAACCTAAACCATTTATTGGATAACTAACAGCTTTGCCACATGTCACCCCAAGAGGTGCAGTACATTTGGTGATTTAGCAGGGATGCCCGGGTTCATGGTGTGAGTTTGTCAAGGTCTTAGCGGTCAATGTGTCTGCCCACCTGCTGCGTGGCGGGTCAGATGGAGTGACACTAGTTAAGGAGGTCTTTTGACCTCTCCAGCCAGAATCCCTCGACCCAACTCGCCTCGCACCGCAGTTGAAGGGATGGATATTCATACGTCCGTCACACCTGAGCAACACAGACCCCCCCAGATTCCTACCCACCCCTCATACCGGTTTTCTTCCCAGAACTTCCTCTTCTTCGTTTCGTTAAATAAACCCTTCACACAGCATCCCCTAAGATGACAAGGGACCTGAGGGAAATTATATTCCTCAGAGCCTTCTGTGTGGAGCTAATGTAAAAAAAAGCTAAGAATGTCGATTATTTTTTTTTACTTTGACTCCAAACAGGAGGAAATGACGAAAATATTTTCCCAAAAGGCCTTTACGTCATCGGGGATGCTGTGTGGAGGGTCTTTTTGAGGAGAGGAAGGTAGAGAAGACTTTAGAAAGACACCCAAATCATTCCACAGCCGAGTCATAGTATCAACTTGTTCTCGTGTGAAAAATGTTATCATTATTTCACTTTTAAAATAAAACCCTTGTATATTGAGCATTGTTTATTGCGAACGCCGGGAATTGAACCCAGGATTTCTGAGCTAAAAAAACCAAGGAGCACACCACTCTGTTACGTAAAGTAAAATATTCCAACCCGAGGTAAACAAGTCGCCCATCCCGACGCCAAAAGGCGTCATCGCACAAAGCCATAAATTCACTTTGTGAAATAATTTTAATTAACATTTACGGAAAACAATAAAAGGAAATACGCGCGCCCCCATTGTGAGGAGCCCCCGTGCCGCCCTACCCCTCCCGCCCTAGCACCCGGCCCCGCCCCCGCCCTGGAATTACTCCTTAATTATTTCATTAATTCTTAGTTCAGTGGAAGATGTAATAAAGTCTAATTTTACAGGTTTGGTATGGCTGTGCGCCGCGCGCCGCGATGTCAGCGCTCGAACTGGCAGACAATAAAATAAAATTATAATTCAAACCGGGACCGCGTGATTCAAGGAGGTAATTTTATGACTCTATTACGTGACCTACTTACTATCTATTAATCCTATCATCCCAAATCGGTGTGTAGGAAATAACTGTTTATATACTTTTGATTTCAGTTTTACGATCGTATGTTCGTAAATCTGAAATCGAAATAGTTAAATATAAAATGTACTCGTAGTCGTATGTTTGCTTATTTATTTATTCCTTATGCGTTGCTAAACCATTCATCGCATTGGGATGAAACTTTGGGGATTTGATGTGCGCATGTTGTTTCTAAGTATAATAGTGACCTCAGGCGTCATGAAATTATGCGTGGCTAAACCATTCATGTATATTTCATATAATTTTCTTCTTTGGCGCCATTGTAATTTCAAACTCGATGGAACCAAAAATAAGGACGCTAAAAAGAGACAATATCTATAGGATTTAGCCTGCGACAGAATGAGATAGAATAATCGGTCTCCTCTTTGTGCGGTGCTTCTAACCTCCCCACTCTTGTCTTTTTTAGTTTTATGAAGGTTTCACTTCTACCGCGTATAAATTGCACACTCTGTTTTTTCTATTTAGCTTACAACAAATTTATCGGTGGAGGATACAAATAAGAAGTTATTAAGAGACGTACAGACAAATCATTTTAAAGGGAACACTTTTGAATGTGTTTGTGCACACCGACAGTATGAAAGTTTCAAAAAAGTTATTCGAACTACTTTAACACCCTCCCATAGCCCTCTATTACCCCACAAACGCCCAAAGATACTATAAATTTTGTGTTTGTAAAATAGAATTAATAAATAGAATATAAAGTTTACAAGTTATAATTAATTAATCCTACTAATATTATAAAGGTGAAAGTTTGTATGGATGTATGTTTGTTACTCTTTCACGCAAAAACTACTGAATAGATTTAAAAAATTCTTTCACTAATAGAAAGCTACATTATTTGCGAGATCTATAGGCTATATATATTGGTAAGCTCTGGGGTTATGAATAATCTTTGGCGTTATGAAATTATTTTTCATACGTTTTCTGTCGTTAACAAAATCGATTTATTGCAAACGCCAATTGTCGCCTTGGAAACGATGTTTTTTTTTAATTAGGTTACTATGGACATCCTTTTGATGTTAAAATTCAAATACGTATAAGATACTAATTCCTACTTTACTGAATGGATTTTAATGAAACTTTACAATAATATAAACATATAGGCTAGCACAGAGCTCTGGCATTACGAAATTTGTATGAAAAAATTGCAATAGGTGGCACGATTATCTTCTTTCTTCGATTCTTTAATCGATTCAAATTATTAGGGAATTACGTACTTCGCTAATTTAAATATTTTCTAAAATAGAATTTTGATTTAAGAATCTTTGTTTTGCAAAATGTCATTCACAAATTTTGACATCACAGAACAATTATTGTTTTAACTGGATAGACAGGTATCGCATTTTTTAAGTATAAAACTGATTTTTTTGGTAGAATATAAAAAGAAGAATAATAATTCGTACTTAATAACTATCTCTAAAAATGAATCACCGAAATATACGTATGTATGCGAAATGTATAAACCCGACGACTGAACCAAATTGGATACTTCTTTTTTTGTTCGTTTTTTTGTATAAAACTACCGTTGAGTTCTGGCATTATGAAAGTTGTGTAAGAAATTATAATAGGTGGCATGCGAGCAGTCAGAAAACTGAATGTATTGGGAATGAATGTGTAGAATGCGAGAGGTGAGTGGGGGGAGTGGGGAGGGTGTGTTGGGAGGGTGTTGGTGGAGGGGGGAAGGATGGTGGAGGGTGTGGGGAGGGGTAGGGGGTGGGGGGAATGAGGTTGATGGGGGGGAGTGGTGTGTGGAAAGGGAATGTGGAGGGTTAGGGGGTGAGGGGAGTGGTGGGTGGAGGGAGAGGGGGAGGAAGTTGATGGGGGGAGTGGAGTGGAGAGAGGAAAGGTGGAGGAGGCGGAGTGGGGTGGAAGAGGTGGGAGGGAAGGAAGGGAAGGGGGAGGGGTGGGTGGAGGGGGAGGGGGATTGATGGGGGGAGTGGGGTGGGGAGAGGGAAGGTGGAGAAGGCTGAGTGGAAATCCCCTAATACCATGCGAGCGAAGCCGCGGGAAAAAGCTAGTAAATAAATAAATTCTTTTTTTTTTAATTTCTGTGACTTTTGCTTTTCAAATTTTCGTTTAGTTTATTAGTATTACGTTCGTCTTCAATGTTATATTAGATACATTGATGGAAGTAACCTTCAAAAGATATAGAAGACCGTTGTTCTTATAAAAATTGAATATTCATTTTACAAAAAAGTCAATAAGTGTTCCATATAAATAAAATCGTATATAGGTATATACGAGACTATTATTAATATTACATATTTATTAAAAGACAAATAACTTATTTTACATCACTTTATTTCATACACAATCTACATGTTATTCCGACAGGTTTTCACTTGGTAACGGCATTATTTATTTTATTAAAAGACAAATAACTTTTTAATTAAATGAAAACAATATTAGCGAAACTCAATCTAAAATCTGGAGACAGAAAAATCAGAAAAAGATATTGGTTCCACTGGGACTCGAACCCAGGACCCTTTTCTTAAATGGCAAGTGCTCTACCAATTGAGCTACGGAACCTAACAAATAAAATAAAGTGATATAAACAAAATTATTTGTATTTTAATAAAATAAATTATGCCATCACAAAGTGAAAACCTGCCAGAAGAAGTTATCCCCGAAAAATTAATTTATCTATTAATTAATGAATATTTATCAAGTGTTAATAGTGAAACCACGCCTTAACACACCGCATTCTATTTTTTATCGATTTATAACGTGATTCTCTTAAATAAACCATTTTTAAGTTCTTAAAAAGGTGTTATTTTTTAAGTTCTTAAAAAGGTGTTATTTTTTAAGTTCTTAAAAAGGTGTTATTTTTTAAGATAATATCTGGACATTTCTCCCGCCGAAATGGCGGTAAAAAATTACATGAATGTCCCCCTATAAAAAAAAATCGCAAGGTATACTCCGAAAATAGTGTAACTTTAAATGCTACTTTACACACCTATCTATAACAGTTTTTTTTAAACATTAGCGCGCTCCCTCTCACATTCGTATTTACAATCTCCCTTTCAAATCATCTTCTGCTTCTTTTTGAACGCTTACTACGGGGCCTTAAATTTTTATTTTGTTCAGTCAAAGCATTTTCTTTGATGGCCGCAATAAATATTTTATGAAAGCTTCGTAAGGTATCTTACGAAGGTGCCTGCCCATTGTCGTCCGTGAGAATTTTTAATCTATTTTTTCTTTAATTACTCAACCGCAATACTTGTGCTTATTTGACTGTTTGGAATTTAAATTATTGAAGTCAAAAACTTCTTTAGCACCGTTGTGATTTGAAACTCGACGAAACGATGAGACAAACACGTACATAAATAGGTTCATTTATTATTTATTATAGTAGGTATTGTTACTAAGCTTAAAAATTATTTTACCGATAGGCTACGAAGCACCCCACTGAGAGGATTTCGATTGGTCTATCAAATTCTCTCGCAGAATAAATCCTGTAGATGTACGTGTTTCATCGAGTTTCTAACGGTGCTAAAGAAGTTTTCACTTTAAAAATACAAGTGTGCAGTTCACACGTGGTAGAAGTGATACCTTCAGAAAACTAAATTACCTAAACAAGTGTGGGGAGGCTACGAAGCACAGCACAAAGAGGAGACCGATATTACTCTCTTATTCACTCGCAGGCTAAATCCTCTAGATGTAGGTATGTGTTTGTCTCTTTTTAGTGTCGCTTTTTCGTTTCATCGAGTTTCAAAGAAGTTTTCACTCCAAAAATTCTCTCAGGGCATGTGTCATCTTTGGAGATGCTGTGCGAAGGGTAGTTTTAGGGACAGGACAGAGAGGAAGATTTAGGAAGGAAAAAAGCATTGGTGGGAAACTGAGGGTCAATGTGTCCAGGAGTGACGGATGTATGAATCCATCCCTCGAAGCACCGCACAAAGAGGAGACCGATTATTCTATCTCATTCTCTTGCAGGCTAAATCCTACAGATGTACCTATGTGTTTGTTTCTTTTTAGTGTCGCTTTTTCGTTTCATCGAGTTTCAAATCACAACAGTGCTGAAAAAGTTTTTAATTCAAAAATTGAAAAATCTCACAAAATAAAGTGCGTACTTCGAAAAAAAATTATTATAATTTATTTGCAGTTATAATTTCTCGCTCTGAGCCACGCATACAAATAATTCTCAAACAGCCGTTATTCCGCACAGACTTGCCTGCAAAGAGGGGAGCCAAAAAGTAAAATAAAAGCGATCCCATTGTGGGGACATTAACGCGTTTCATTTGTGCTCAGTTGTACAGAGGTGTCGCAGGAGAGCGCTCCTTGAGGGGCACTACTTATCGAGCGACCCTCACGCAAACCAACCAGTCAACCAACCCAACAACCTCCCTACAAATACATATAAACCCCTTTGCAAATTTCTCTGTCGATTTTGCACACCATTTATAAGCAAAAGGGATGAAGGAATTTCAAATTCATGAAATAATGAAGTTCTGATAAAAATGGTTTTTTGTTGAGTGGCGTAATTTATGCGTTTGACGAATCTATATATTTTTTTCTACTGTTGATAAGACACTTTGGGAAAAGGAGCAATCATTTCCAAAGAATTTAACGTAATATTCATTGATTTAATGGCCTTTTTATTGATTGGCTTGTTTATAGCAACCTACATCCTATAAATACACCAAACCTCTTTGCAAATTTTTCAGTAGATTTCGCATCATTTAAGCAAAGGGGAAGAATCAATCTCAAAGAGATTTTTCGTGTACTTTGAAATGCTTTTTAAATCATACATTTCTAAATAAGAAGCAATCATTGAAGAAAATAACCAAATAATTATCAAACTTTTAATGTCTTTTTATTCATTATGCAGTTTTAATAATTATTTTTTTAACTCAACACATTAGGTTCTGTGAAAAATAAATTACTTCAGGGCCTTTGTCATCTTTGGGGATGCTGTGTGGAGGGTATTTTTAGAAAAAAAAGTAGAGGAACTTCTGTGAAGGAAAAAGGTAAGAGGAATGGGTAGGAATTTGGGGGTCGGTGTGACCCACACGACCTATGATTCCAACCCTCCCATTGGGTTGCGAGGCGATGTTCCGAGAGAATCCTGCTGCAGAGGTCAAAAAGTGTCCCTCAACCAGTCTCTCCCGATCCGGCGCGCCAGGCAAAAGCGTCCGCCGCCAAGACCAAGACAAATCTTACCCCATGAACCCGGGCAGCCCCTGCTAAATCACCAAACGTTGCGAAATACTTGTAGTGTCCTATGGCAGGGGTGTTGGTTCCCGGGGCGGCGGTACCCATACCCGCCTCGCAAATTGAAAAATTGAATGGATTGTCAAAGAATCTAAAGAATTTTTTAATAGATACATACTTTATAGATACATTTTACAAAATCCACAGTTCATTTCGTGTATTATGAAGACACGTCATAAAAACAGCGGTGGATATCGAAGACCACAATCTGACGTCGTGTAGATTAAAAATCTTTTTTTATTGAGTTGTGTATTATTTTATACATATAATACACGTTTCAATGCAAGTATTTGTGGAGACACATTTCGAAATAGGTGGCAATTAAATGAAAAAGACGCACAAAAGATTGGCTAACGAAAGGCTTTTGTTATTGAGTACCATGTTTTGTCAAATTTAAAAATATTAGCGAATAATAGTTACATTTAAAATGATCTCGTTGTCTTTGATGAACTAGTATATTAAAATTTTAGTAGAATAATGACTAATTACAATGGTAATGAAATTACTAATGAATGATTGATGAGGACGTATGTGATTAACCCTTTCGACTTATTTGAACGCTATTTTTCATTGAAATCAATATTATGTATTAAAGTTCGTATAGTTAGTAACTGTGTGCAGTGTGAGAAGTGTCGTCGTTTTAATCTAATTGTTCTGCGGCGTCCTTTACGAGTATATGTGAATACATTTTTTTTATAAATAAACCAATTATTTTTATATGTTACACAGTAGGTACATTATAAATAGAAAATAATATTAGCTTTTCTTCAACGTAAAAACAAGAATATATCTTTGGTATAAGTTTAGGAAAAATTGCAAATTTTATACTATTATGCATTTGAGTCAAACAATCGTAACAATAAGAGGCTCAATACAGAAAGTCTTGGAGCCGCAGGTGAATATTTTTGGATTAGTTTGGCCAACCACTAAGACATCATGATTAAGGCTCTGGTAGAGTTATTGGAGATCAACGTAAGCTTGTGTTTAGTTTTGGCTAAACTACTGGATAATGAACGAAGTAGGTATACTGTAAGAGCACGATTTTTTTGTTGAGTAAGAGTGCTAATGTGTCTAATTTCTCTGAACATGAGTAGTTACAGTAAGAACACGAGAAAGGTTTTTCTTTAGTATAAGTGCAAATGTGTCTAGTTAAATGTGACTTCTCTGAATGAATAGAACAGTATAAGCATGAGAAAGGTCTTCTTTACTTTGAATGCGAATGTGTCTTTAAATGTGACTTCTCTGAATATGAACAATTACATTAAGAGCACGAGAAAGATTTTTATTTAGTATGAGTAGGGTTGAGTGCAGTTAAGTGTGATTTCTGTGAAAAAGAAGAGTTACAGTAAGAACATGAGAACGGTTTTTCGGGGGCCGTCAAATGCATACGCTTATATTTCAATTAGTGACCCAATTTAAGGATTTGATTAAAATGTTAGTGTCATATCTTTCTCGGGCATCCCCAACTTCTATCACTCACTTTCGCGTCCTTCTTAATTAAACCCGCACCTTTATTCATCCGCAAACCGTCTAAATGCGTTCTATGGTTCCAAATTCAAGGAATCCAAACCATTTGCAGTTTCAAAATATTTCACCATAAAATAACAAATAACGAAACAGTAAAAACCTACCACATACGAGTAAATACCTACATATATCAAAACTCATACATAGGTATGAAAATCAAAATATGTTTGCTTGGAGGTATACAAGTATGAGTATATGAGGGGTCTATGTATTGCTATATTAAGCCCAGGAAATGTTTGAAACATTCAAAATACCTTCTTTAAACCCCCGTGAAGGTTTCTAAGTTATTACAACCACATGACAATACATCTGAATTTTTTTTAATCATTACAAAAATTCCAGAAAAACTGTCAAAAATATCAAAATTTGCGAATGACATTTTGCAAAACAATGATTGTTAAATCAAAATTCAATTTTCGAAACTCTTTGAATTAATGGATTTATTTGAAGTACCTACTGGCCTAAAACTTTGAATCGAATCAAGAATTATAGATATTTTAAACAGGTACCTATGTTAGGTACCAAATTTATTGACAATACATACATACAAAAATAAATATTTGTAATATATGAAAAATAAAAATTTGAATAAAAAAATTGTACCCAATAAATAAGTGGCACTCGAGCTGTTTGAAAACTGAATGTACTGGGACTGAATATATGGAACGCGGGAGAGTAGTTGGCGGGACGGAGGATTGGGAGAGGGGAGAGGGAAGGCGGGGAAGGAAATGCAGGGAGAAACAATTTATTTCTTTGAATATGGCATTGCAACGCATGCCAGGAACCAAATAGTACTTAATAAAATGTCTTCAATCACCGTTTCACCAGACCAAAAAAAGTCCAAACGAACAATACCTTGTTGGTACTGGTAACGTAGGCTCTAGGTTATACCTATATTCCGAGCTTCTTTGACAAGGAACTCACATTTGGTTTTATTGCCCGGCTTTGTCAGGGGCTTATTAAGTTGTCGGCTTTTCAAGTGTCACCCGAGAGAATAGAGAATTATAATGAATATGATATTATTTTAGCCTTGCAAAATGCCGACATGGCGTACGAGGATACCATACGGGCTGGGTATAGAGCTAATTAAATATATGTACATAGATTCAGAATAAGGTAAAAGCATTTCGGTTAATTCTTAATATAAAAGAAGGGGGGTATTTTGTCTTTCCTCTGTTGTTCTCCACAAAGACATTTTCGTTAAAGGGTAGTTAATTATAACTTCATGTGTTTGACGAAGACACCTTTCTGTACAAAAGTTTTAATTGTGGAATAATTGGCGGAAATTTAATAGGTTAATCGTTTTAAAATTGATTAAGTATTTTAATTAAAGGTAACCACAATAGAATATATTTAAACTGTGGATACAGGTAAATATGTATGGAAGACATAAAGTTAATTTAATCGCTCTAAATAGTGTTATGTTAATGATCTTAAATAGCAAACGGTTCAAACCAATTACGACGTCATTATGTCGGCTGGTACGACGGCTGTCTTCTACCGACGCGAGCGACGTTGGCCCTCGTGACGTCACCAACGCCGTATTTACGAACAAAATCGAACATTTGGGGTAGTCCTGGGTCGATCGTGAAATACCTGATCGTCGAAACCCCCTCACGAGCCACCAAAGAGCGAGCGGGTTATTTATTCGTCAGCACCCGGGTCTTCCGGGACCCGTGAACCGCGACACACTCCCGCAACCTACCAACTACGACACATTCCTGCACCCCGTGACTCACGGACCGATCGCCGGGTGCCCATGTGGCGAGTGGCGAGACGTGTCAGCTCCCGGAACTCTCGAACTGCAACTGCGACATACTCGGTCGCCGATTGCCGATCAACGCACAAACGTGCGTGACGTAACAGTATCCTGCTTCCTGCCCGTGTGTCACGTCATAGCGGGATTGTTTAGTAGATTCGATTTTTGAATATTCGACTAGACACGGAGACGTTTTTAATAAGAGCGTATCTTGGTATTGTTAATCGAAGTGCTAAGTGCTGTTTTCATAAAAACTTTTAATTTTTCGTGTGGGTGTGAATGTAATTGTGCATTGTAATAGAAACTATAAACTGGTAAAAGTGTAAAATGTCTGACCTTAATAAAAAGAAATTACAATAAAGCATTACAGCTTACAGCTAATTTACTTATTTAAATTCTCAATAAAAGCTTCAGAACAACACGTTTTTACAAGGTTTTTATATCCTTCAAAACATGATAAAACATTGTTTTTTTAACCCCTGAAGCATGTCTTTTTTTTAAATTTATTTCTGTGACATGACATTACTAGTTACAGGTGTGAGCTGTGAGAGAACGTTCACACAATAAATTATAACCTGGGTTTTGTGTCGCGTATGACTTGACCGGTTTGGGCGGCGAGCGTCTACCGCGCGGCGCGCCCGTAGAAAGTAACTGGGTGATGAGTAATCGAGTTTCGTATTTTGTGTCGCGAAAAGAGCTGGTCTTCGCGACCCGCTCGTGACGCCAGTGGGTCGTGAGCGACCCGGGTCGTGTAAAACCATCGATCCACCCAGGACTAATTTGGGGGGCAAATCAAAAACGGCACACAAAGAGTATTTGCCAATATAAAATTGAAATAAAAATGACATCATAGTGGTGGGCAGAAAATACGAACCGCAAAAAAACTCGGTCTTGGCACACATTCTTTGCCTCATTCACAATCATACATCATTAAACATACAATTCCGACTCTTGAACAAAGCCAAGCCTCGAACTTTACATTAAGTCTAAACAAAATAGAAAGGCAAGCAATAAACAAACATTCTGTATTTTTAGTAAAAATAATTAGCAAATATGTATAGGTAGGACAAAAAAAAATTGACAGCACTCGATTATGAATTATAATATAGTGGTTGCTAATAAAGTATCAATAAATCAACTAGTACCTACTTACCTACCTACCAATTATCAGCCATTAGAGGTGGGTACCGAAATTGCGAACCTAATCAAATTAATTAACCTCTCTTTCATTTCAACTGGCTTAGAAAAATATAATGTTGTAACAAACCATCTCATATTCCGAGCGTAAATTGAGAGTTATTCATCGAATACCTTCTCATTCTCGCATCGCTTCGTCCCTTACTAATAAGGGACGAGAGATGCTATTGGTTAGATGCCACAGATGTCACGGATGATCTGAACGATAAAAGTTCATGTTTAAACTCTATAAAGTATGCCTCCCGGTTCTACCCGCGCATCTTCAAGGAAAAATCTCTGGCAAGACTTCAATACATTCAGCTAACCTAGAGTGATTATAGACTCGTGTAACCCTTGTAAAAGGTTTAACGAGCGGTTGAGGGAACAGTTAGGTTTCTTTTTGGTTATTGTTGTATAGTATCCATAAGGTTAATTGTTATATTTAATTAAATGAAGACAATATTAGCGAAACTCAATCGAAAATCTGGAGACAGAAAAATCAGAAAAAGATATTGGCACCTCTAGAACTCGAACCCAGAACCTTCTGCTTACATGGCAAAAGCTCACCAACTGAGCTAAGGGAACGTACCCATACTACGTGACACGTATTGGGGGGGGGGGTCTTCAAAATGTCACGCTTGGTACAAATGAGCGGCGGCGGGCTTAGGTTTTTGGTCACGGGGGGGGGGGGGGGGGGGTTAAAAATTGCAAAAAGTTGGTCACCTAGTATGGGTACGTTCCCTAAGGTGTCTATATCCAATTCGGACACTTTTAACTTATCAAACTTCGACTAAGAACTACCAACATTATCTTCTCATTTTCTTAACGCACATATTATTGGCTGCTTTCTTCATATATTGTTATAGTTTTGTCTTGTCTTACCATTATTGAACTGTGTTTTACCTACTCGCAAATTTTGAGGTTCTGAGAAAAATAATTTCCCTCGTGGCCTATGTCATCTTAGAGGATGCTGTGTGGAGGCTTTTTTAAGGAAAGTTTTTTTTAATGTAAGGTAGCGTTCCACTTGGGGTGACCTATGGGAGAGGCGTTGGTTATCTAATAAATGGTTCCCGGGGCAATTGCAATACCTAATTGATCTAAATTCTAACATTCTCCGATGCTTATAAATATCATAAATTATTATCTGTAATATTATGTTTGTCAATGCTTAATTTAATGAATTATTTACCTACGTAGTTTCTTCCCTCCCTCCAAAAACTTCCAATAAGTAGTGTCCGTGTGACACCCAATACCCCAGGAGACCAAGGGCGGGGGAGGGGGGTCTGTGAGACACCACTCGCCTTTGAGAAATTATATTTCCCCGCTGATAATAATGACGGCTAACAGCTAATGCCTAACTACGAACTGAGTGGGCAATTATTGCATACAAGATTCGGAACAGCTGGACCGAGCATGACACAAGCTAGCACCACTCACGCAAATGTTCAAATTAATACGTGACAATCAAATAATTGCTAATAGCTAATAGATAGACACATACAACGTACACGCGCTCTTCATGAAAAGGCATGGCTTCGTCTTAAGAACAATTAAAAACTTTAATTCCTTACAAGCCATTAAACTAGATATTATACGTATCTCTAGTTAGAAGCCTAATTGAATACAACTCAGTAGTTTGGTCTCCACCTTATAAAATTCACATTAATAACATTAAGATATCTATTACCTCAGTCCTGCCAAAGGGCTTCGATATCTTATATAGGTACTCTTATATTAGGTACCTTAGTTCTGCCAAACGACGTCGATATCTTTTAATATATATATTATATTACCTTACTCCTGCCAAAGGATTTTGATACCTAGATCTTCCAAAGGTCTTTGATATCGATAGGTATCTAGTATGTCAGTTCTGCCAAAGGACTTCGATATCTCATAATATCTATTACCTCAGTTCTGCCAAAAGATTTCAATATATTATAATATCCAAAGGCGTAGCTATAGCATTCACATGGGAGGTTCAACCCAAGGAGAGATTTCCATCCTTCGTGCAAGGGAGGAGGAAGGGGGGTCGTAAAAAATTTTTTGGGGCCTCCACTTATCAAAACTTATTATTTACATTACCTACATACATATCCTTTTACCTGCCTTAATTCTGCCTAAGGACTTTGACTAATTAACTAACCATCACGCCATTTCCCCGCAGGGGTAGACAGAGAGGACGAACCGCCAAACAACTCGATCTTGCCACACACTCTTTGCCTCATTCACATTCATACATCGTCTTATAGGTACATACTCTTCCATTATTCTGGCTTTTGACATGGCGCGACTCAAGTATCTGATTCACGATTCATTTCACATTCACATCTCTTCCTCGGGCGTCCCCGATTTTTTCTACCATTTACATTTTCGTCATATATTCTTCTTACACTACTTTCTTCGTCCATTCGCTCTACATGCCCAAACCATCTGAGGGTCCCTTTCTTAATCTTACTCATTATGCTTACATCAGCCTTACATTTGCGGATATCCACATTCCTCACACGATCATATATGGTTTTACCATACATACGCCTCAGGGATCTTATTTCAACAGCATTCCGTTTACTTTCATCCTTCCTCTGCCAGTTCCATGCCTCACTGCCATATATCAGGGTACGTACCAGGACTACATTATGGGCTGTTAGCTTCGCTTCTTTTCACATTTTTTTTATTAGTGCCAACGTCATTCATCCTCCATTAATGGAGTTACCTTCCTCTACCCTCCTTTAAATATCTCTATCAGCCTTCCCATCTCTCGTAAACATACTACCCAGATACACAAACTCATCCACCTGCTCCAAGTATTCATCATTCACAACTATATTGCATACTGTTTTCGTACTCTCTCTTTCAAACACCATGACTTTAGACTTTCTTATATTCATCATTAACTCATTCTTCATACATATACCTACTGAGACTGTAGGACAGGGATGGCGAACCTTTACGTATCAACGTACCATTTATCTAAATAAATGTTTAACGAGGTCATAGACGTGCCATCAAATAATTTTGACTTTGTGATTATTGGGAAAATAATAATAATAAATACATACCATCAATTAAAATCTCTTTATTTACTAGTACCTACTGAATATGAACATTTAGCATTATACGCGTAATTTAAATGAAAGTAAAATTTGTGCGACTTCTGTTGTTGCAGGTTAGGTTAGGTTAGGTTAGATGACAAATAACATATGTTAGGGTTGTAAGATGATACTTTTAGCAGAATGCATGCTGAACTGGAGTCATCGGTCAAACGGTAAATAACTGACTCTTTAATGTTATTCATCTCTGAAAATAATTACTCGCAGGCATAGGTTGATGAAAATATTGTTAAAATAGCATGAGCCAGCTTCTTCAAACAATTAAATGTGTCTGGTAACGCATTCCATGTTTCCAAAATGTCGATCTTTCTGTTTCAATTAATTCTAACTCTCTCCTTGTTTCAACAATTTTTTTAATCCATATTGAACTAAACTGGAAATCAATCAGCTGCATTTCAAATTCATCAATTTCCAACCAATCGAATGGGGACAAATTCAGTTTATCAAATGACGTCACATCGGGGTAAATAATAAACTTGAGTATTTCCGATAATTCTTTGAACTGAGAAAATCTCCGAGAAAATTGCTTAATTGATGAGTCAATCACAGAAATAAATTCTTCAGTAACTTGGTCTTCGTCTGGTTTCTCATCATTCACTGATCAGTGACGTGCCCAAAATATTGTGTCGCGTGCCATTAATGGCACGCGTGCCATTGATTCGCCATACCTGCTGTAGGACTTCGATATCTTATAATAGGTATATATATTACCTTCGTTCTGCCAAAGGACGTCGATATCTTATAATATACATAACCTTAGTTCTGTCAAAGGGCTTCGATGTCTTCTTGTATAATATATTACCTTAGTTCTGCCAAAGGACTTCGATGTCTTAAAATACATATTACCTTAGTTCTGCCAAAGGACGTAGATGTCTCATAATATAATATATTATGAGGTAATATATTATATTACCTTAGTTCTGCCAAAGGACTTCGATATGTTGTAACATATATTACTTTAGTTCTGCCAAAGGACTTCGGTGTCTTATAATAGGTATATATATTACCTTAGTACTGCCAAAGGATTTCGATGTCTTAAAATACATATTACCTTAGTTCTGCCAAAGGACGTAGATGTCTCATAATATATTTTACCTTAGTTCTGCCAAAGGACTTCGATATGTTGTAACATATATTACTTTAGTTCTGCCAAAGGACTTCGATGCCTTATAATAGGTATATATATTACCTTAGTACTGCCAAAGGACTTCGATGTCTTCTTCGACATCGAAGTCATTTGTGAATATAATATTATATTACCTTAGTTCTGCCAAAGGACTTCGATATGTTGTAACATATATTACTTTAGTTCTGCCAAAGGACTTCGATGTCTTATAATAGTTATATGTATTACCTTAGTACTGCCAAAGAACTTCGATGTCTTCTTCGACATCGAAGTAATTTGTGAATATAATATTATATTACCTTAGTTCTGCCAAAGGACTTCGACGTCTTAAAATATATATTACCTTAGTTCTGCCAAAGGACTTCGATATCTTATACCTAATACATATTACCTTAGCTCTGCCAAAGGACTTCGACGTCTTATAAAACAATTGATTAAAGGACTCACCACCAGGAGGCGCTCCGTGCAAAGACAGCGGCGCGTGCTGCGGCAGGAAGGCAGCCGCCACCGCAGCCTGCGCGTTGAAGTAGGCCATCCTCGAGGCGGCCATGGTCATGTGATGATGGGCGGGCTGGAAGGCGGGGGCGGGCGCGTACAGCGAGGCGGGCCTGGGCGGCTCCAGCCCCAGCAGCTCCTGGATGGCGAAGGGAGTGCGCTGGAGCGAGGGCGGGGAGCGGCGCGCACCCAGCGCCACGCTTGGGGCGGCCACGTGCACCGTGCCACCGCCGGGGGAATTCATGGTATGGGCGGGAAGCACTCACATCACTAGCAAACTGGAGTCTGATATCATTTGAATTCTTTTTATTTAGTGTTTTTTTCCAATATTTTACTCTGGAAATACGTATATTCAACAACCGTTATATTATATAAAAAAAAAATATTATAGGTAGGTATATTTAATCGATATTGTTAGTGTTAGGTTCCGTTACTTCGTTGTCATCTTTTTTTATTATCCAATGGATAATTGTTTCCTGCAGACAAACAAAATTAGTATCTACCTTATTTTTTATTCAATGGATAGGTACCTATATCTATACCTTAAAATATAAACCACGTAAGTCCATATCAATTGCTATGGACTTACGTGGTTTATCCTTTAAGGTCCTGTAGATAAACAAAATTAGTTTTCTAGTATCTTCTTGATTTTTTATTCAATTGTTATTGGTTTCCTGCAGATAAACAAAATCAATTTTCTAGTACCTATCTGCCCAATTTTTTATACAATGATTATTAGTTTCCGGCAGATAAACAAAATTAGAAAGCGTGTAAAATAATATGCGCCCGCGGCACGGCGTATTGGACGGACGTACGGTCGAATACACCCTAGCAGGCCTGGAGATTCGACCTTTCCGCCGGGTTCATTTTCATGAACGTGCTACTAATATTTAAGATGTTTCTGAATGAATACCACCCGAAGTTATTAATTCATCGTCTAGAAAAATAAAATCTGGTATGCACGGCTAACTTCAGTTGTACAACGTAGTACAATTTTTTAAAGGTGTTGTAAGTTAAAAAAAAATTATGGCACCGTACTGTTTTTATTAATCTAAAATATAAATAACTCGCATCCCTTGTGAGGCATGGAAATAAAAATAATAATTTAATTGCGAATTTGCCGAAATAAATAAAAATGTGAGCCTCGGGCAAACCTCCGATAAACGTGGTTACGTCTCGCCTTAAGTCAGTGGCGACATTGGATTCATTCTAATCTACATGGAAGACATGTCCAGTTCGTATTAGCAATGATATGCCTAATAATGTATTGTCTTGTTATTAATTATTTTATCTACAAGTATTGTTATCTACCTACCTATATTTAATTTTGGGCAAAAAGTTTGAGTTTCTTTTTTAATGCATTGGTACAGCTACCAGTGGCGGTCCGTGACTTTTCTGTGACTTAGAGTAGCAAAATTGAAATTATTTGATGTTGTTGTAGCTGAATATATATATTTTAAATTTGCATATTTTGTACATATATTTTGAAAAATCTCCGTACAAAAAATATCTACTAATTAAAATATCTATATATATATACCTACCTAGGTGAGTACATGCAGCTATTACAATATCAATAATTTCGTATTTTTCAATCTTACCACTCCAGTTCATTGAAAAGTTACTATGCCATTGGTACCTAACAATGGCGGTCCGTGACTTATTGACTTGTTGTTCCTACCGGAAGTTTCCGGTAGGAATAAAAACTTTTATTTCCGAAATTACTAAATTGAAAAAATCTTTTTTGTACGTCAATGCAAGTACCTACCTAAATATCCATAGGTATCTACTATCCACACCTAATTTCTTTGTTAAATTCAACGCCCTTGAGGTGATTTTTCACGAAAACGGCGCTATATAAATCAGCCAAGTACCTATTAGGTAACATTCGCTTTCAAAATCGGTTGATAGGTAGGTATCTAGGTGGGTAAGTCGGTACTTCGTAAGTAGGTAGGTACCTACCTACCAATCAAACCACCATTATAAATATCTGACCCTTAATTGTTTTACAATACCTACCCTAAATGTACGTTTTTTTTTAAATAGGCAATTCACCCTAAAAAGAGATTTATTATTTTAGAGTAGGTAGGTACCTACCTAACCTAACTAGATAATAAGATTGAAATTATCAATTTATTTCTTTAATCAATTAACTACAATTATCTATACTTAGGTATCTAGGCACTTGAGTTAATATATTAATCAATTGAAAATTGAACCAACGAAATATTATAAAAGGTTGATTATCTTATTCAATTAATTTACAACAAAAAAATCAACTCAACTTCGTATTACAACAAACCTTCACTAATTTCTATTGCCACGCTAACATCAAATGATCAAAAAAGATTATGAATATGCTACACCTAATCTTAACATAATCAATATTAAAACTATTTTAATAAATTAGGTGTTACATTTTACCTATTTAATTTTTCTTCTTTCCTTAGTCAGACTAAATAAACAACAATATAAAATTACCTATGTCTGTGACGTTACCGACGGTGAATATCTCTTGTTGGAATTTAGTTTTTTTTTTTTTTTTTTTTTTTTTTTTATTGGGTGTGTACTTACCTAACAAGGAACCTACAAAATTACATTGAACCAATTTTACGTTGATTTTTTTTTTTAGTTAAGCAGCTTTTTTAAATAATAATTTCTTGGCGTTAATGGTTTGATTTGAACAGCTGGCGCAAAGACATTGCAAGTTTTTAAAATTCTGGTAGATAGATAGCAGATTTCACATCCTATGGTACGAGTAGGTATCCCAAATATTAAAATGATTCATTCCTAATCGGTCAAAATTATGTTGCACACTGAATGTAGGTAGAAACCTATATACCTACCTACTATATATATTCTATAATATTGATAAGTTAGAATATTAAACTAGTTACTTATTAAAGTAGGTAATAAAAAAACTGTGGGTAGATACCTATTTAACGTAGATATGTTATTGAAACTGACAGGGGACTGACTGACTCTTTTTTATATTAGCGAAATACGGAAGACCCTGATGGAAAAAAATCCTTAGGGCCTATGTCATCTTAATTAAGGAGATGAAGTACTGAGACGGAAAAGGGCATGAGGGTCAATCTGGGGGTCAATGAGTGATGAATAGGAGTTTTTTTTTTACCTGAATACCGCACAAGAGTCCCAACTGCTCCCGTCTGGAGCCAGTAAGACTATGGCATCCCCAATTGGGGTATGTTGTGAGGCTGAAGGTAGTGGGGAGGGAAGGAGATAGGGAAGAGGAAGGTGGGGAAGTACCTGGCTATTCAGATCTGGTCACCAAACACGGCTAAAAGCCATTTCAAGCAACATTTCAATTCTGAATGGTGGTCTTACACCAGGGCTATACTGAGAGTATCTTCCACTCTGGGAAGAGTGACGGATACGAATCCATCCCTCCTCCAGCGGTGCAGAATCCGACTGGAAAGTTGTAGTCCAGGTCTTCCTAAACCAATATATCCTGATCTAGGCCCGGCAAATCTCATCCCATGAACCCAGACACTACTGCTAAATCACCAAACATAGTGCACCACTTGGGGTAGGTATACCTATGGCAGGGGTGTTGTATATCTAATAAATGGTTCCTGGAGCGGCGCTACCCATACCCGCCTCCCAAATTGAAACTAGCTACTAATTAAAGCTTGTCAAAATGGTAAATTTTTTTTTGAACCAACAAATAAACAATAATTACGCGAAACAAACTCTAATGCGTATTACCTATCAAATTAACTGCAAAACAACATCCTTTGAAATCTATCATATAGGTACAAGAATAGGCAGTTATAAGTTATAATGTAGGTAGGTACCTAATACCTATCTACATCTATGAGGGTAAGTAGGTTCCTACCCAGTTACATAAATTTGAAGTGAAAAATACCTAAATACCTGCATATAAATTCTGAAACAACGAACGGGTAGATAAATATTTTTTTTTAAATATTAATCCTTGCAGATTGAATCGAGAATTGATTTATCTACTTATAACAATAATACGAAAACCGCAATCATCATAAAAATGTTCATGACATTCATTGGTAACTTAACTTCATACATTACCTAGGAATCAAAATGACTAGATTTAGGTATTAACTTAGTAAAAAATTTAAAAAATAATCTCTAAATTTTTAACCATATTACTTCATGAAAGTGGTGAAAAAACATTTTTAAATATTACGAATTTATCACGAATGGATAATAAATTCGTAATATTTGATTTGTTTTCTTTCCACTTATTTCTATAAAATTATTTTATTTAACATAATTTAATTGATTTTAAATCTAACACTCCAATTCAATGCCAATGTCTATATTCCAGGGACAGACCTCAGCCCTTTATTTGAGGGATCCGTCGGGCCTTGTCGCTTTGTCCCTTTGTTTTTACAGACCTCAAGAGCGAACACCTTTTGTGCGCGCCTCTGCCGGACCAATTTAGGCCTACAGCTTTTGTTATTTTTCTTCAACGTTTTTTATCTTTTTGTTTGGGGCCAGGTAAAATCGGTAGCGTTTTAATTATCTGGCGTTTTGCTGATTATAATCCTGCGCTTTCAGTGTGTTGAGTGTTTGTTTTAACGGGTTAAATACCCGAAGACACTATTCAAACGAAAGGAGTGACACCTCATTTGTCTATAATCTAGACCAGCTTTTCATAAGTGATTTACACTTGGCATAATTTTAAGGTGTGTGAAATTCGTGAATTATGTCACTTTTGGACATCTATTGGTTTGTTATTCCTTCACACAAATAGGTACCAAATGGATATGGCAGGTTTATGGTAGGTATTAAACCAACTAAGTAAGTACCTAAGTAAGTAGCATTAAATTTATATAAATGTATCTGAACAAATTTAAATGGGTAGGTGCCTAGGTACCATTGAATTTTGAATTAGTCCTAATTTCTTTTCTAGTGAAAAGAAATTGGGACTAATTAAAAAATTCAATGCTAAATGCTAACGCAAATTCTAAAATTTGCTTAGTTCCTAATTTTACCTACTTACATCCTAATTTATAGCCTATACGTAGGATAGGTACATAGTCTGCATATTAAGTACGTTTTGTTATATACTTTGTTGTGGTTCAAAATTATCTACTTCCTAAAATGGTCCAACGGTCAAATAAAAACATGGGTAGCCAATTTAGTAGTTAACATACATTTAGGTATAGAGGGAAACTTTTTTGCTACCAAATTTAAAAACAGGCACAAATATTATCTACGTTTCACAACACTCACTTTAAACTGTAAGAATCCAAACAAAAAATGTCAAAAATTCATCTGTCATTCACTGATTCAAATTTGAACACAAAACCAATGTTTTTTTTTAATACACAAACCGAACTCGTGTTCTAAATTGAAATATTATTCTTATGAAATTCTAAATTTTAAACTATTTTTTATGCAAATTTGAAAATAGAACTCATGTTGTGCGAAAATTTGAATTTATTGAAATTCGAACTCTTCGCGTTCTTTTGTCTGAAATTTTCAATTTGTTAAACCGAACTCGTGTTGCATTCGTTGAAGTGAGTTTTTTAAATATTCAAATTTGGAATCGTTTTCGCGAAACTGCCGTCAGAGCACGCCACGGTTCGCGAGTCCAGCTCCACACGAACGTCATTCATCGTCAGCGGCTGTCAACTGCCGCTCCGCACGGCCGGCGCGGACCCCGCAGGGAGGACCCCTGGCCCCGCCCACGGCCCCACCCCCGCGAGGAACACCCCTCAAACACCCACCGAGCGAAGAAATCCCCGCAGCGCAAAAATTAAACCTCCCTGACTGGAAAAAATTGCGACAAAAACGACGAATTTTCATACATTTTTGTTGCATCTTACGACTTTTTGGTCTTATGGTTGGAGTAAAAGCCCCCCCCCTTTTTTTCGGATGTTCTGTGATTAGCTCCCCTCTTCTCCCCCTCCCATCTCCGGGTTAGTGGGCGTGGCTAGCTAATAGCCAATACGGGAATTTATTTCTTTCTCTCTATTGGCCGGATTTTTGCTAGTGGGAAACGCCTCCTGAAACCTTTCAGATAAAAATAGCCTTAATGCATACTAAGATTAAGAGTTATATTTGCTTGTTGTTTGATGGGGGTTGGTTGATTTTCCACGTTTGATTTGTTAACATATTGTTTGTTGAATGGACATAAACTTTCTGAAACGTGAGGTCATCAATTTCACGGAAAACAGCTGAAATCACCAATTAATTATTGGATATGTAAATATGAATCATACGTTTTTAAAATTTTCTTTAAAATATCTTAGAATTATTATGATATTCATAAATAAAAGAATTTGTAAAAGTGTAAATAATTATTGATAATTTATATTTAGGGTGATCCACTAGTCCTTGAAAAATTCGAAATCGGAATCCCCGCCTCTTTTTAGGACGGATTTAAAAATACTTTAAAAGACTTTTTTGGAAAAGTTGTAGAAGGTATTTGAGAGTTTTTTTTACAGGTTGATTTCGTAAAGGCCTGTAAAAAACATTAACTCCTTTTTTACGCACATTTTACGGAAATTTATTTTCTTTCTCCGATGGTAAAATTAAAAATGAAAATATTATCTACTGTTTGACATGAATATCAATTTAAATTTATCAATAATTTTCCTAAAAGTAGGTACCTACCTACAAAATATCAATAATAATAAAGGATTGCCAGAACTACGAGTCCAGAATCTGCCTGAAAGACCAATATGTTTGGATCCTGCCAGGTAAGTACGTTTTCTGAAATAGAATATTCCTAAGAACGTGCGGTCGCACCTAGGAATTAAACCCAGGACCTTAGCCTTGCCGGGGTTATACTTTAATCACCAATTCGACCTCACCCCCTTCGGTCATATTATTTAATGTTTCATACTTCGACTGAGAACCAACAACGTTACTTTCATTTTCTTAACGCATTTTTTTATTCGCTGCTATCTTTATGATTGATTGCAAGATTGTTAGTTCTGGATTCATGTTCAGCGGTTAGAGCAAGACTAAGGTTCTGGGTTAAATTCCTAGAAGTGACCGTACCTTTATTCGATTTCTCTGTTTCAATTTTTCGTTCGAGAGGCGCTAATATTGCATTTCTTTTCAATTATTTCTGGCTTTCACCTTTCAAGGGTGTTCTAGGTCATAATTTAAAATTACAGAGAAATGAAAGGTGAATTTACGTATTAGTTCTATTTAAATGTGCAATTACCTATATATGGAAGATTGGAGTCGAGTTCAGACTTAGAAGTCATGAGATGTTGAATGGAGGGGAGGTATTTTAGATAACGCTTGGTGGAGAGGAGAAGAGAGGATATTTATATAGAGAGGGACAACCAAAAAATATGTAATCTAAAGTTCCCGCATCTAGACCACAGAATGTACAATCTGGGGAGTCATGGACGTGAATTTTAAAAAGGTGAGAAGGAACGGAACAATATCCGATTCTCATTAGAATAAAGTGAAGAAAATTATTTTTTGGAAAAATGGGGGAATTGTTAAAACCACGGTTTTGATGGGATATTGAGGCATCTTACCTATACCTATCCCCCACAAAATATCACTCGACATAATGTCTAAGGACAAAATATCCTACGGACAAAACATCCCCGACAAGGATGGAAGGAGACAGAGCAAGGAACTTACCGTTTCGATTTAAATTTAAAATTTGGCGCTGAAAGTTTTAGTTGGGTTAAGTTAGGTTAGGTAAGGTTAGGCTTTTTGGGTTATAGTTTAGGTTAGCTTGGGTTAGGTTTTTTTGGGTTAGATTAGGTTAGGTTAGGGAGGGTTAGGTTAGGATATTTTGTCGGGGATATTTTGTGGCTGGATGAAAAGTCGCGGAACCTTCTAATATTATATTGCAAGTTCCAGCACTCTCTTCCACCTTTGGTCAACGTAGCTTTAGATACTTTGCCACAAAAATATTCAACATTCTCCCAGAAAACATCAAACTGAGTCAAACACAGAGAGAGTTTAAAAAATATGTTAAAATATGGATACATTCTAATGATCGAGCCTATACTGGTGCCCTCACCCAAACGCCCAGTCATTGACAGTTGTTATTGTAGTAATAACCTTGCAGTTTATGAATTGTGTAGGTATATGCAAACAATAATGTTAACTAAAATAAAGTTTTTGCTGTATGGAAACCTACTTTACACATTTATAAAAAAACCATAGATAAAATTGCGAGAAACAATTAACAAAATTTCTGCCTCAATACAGGTTCACCTAGTGAGGCAGGCAATGCACAACTAAAAATACTGTATAACTATACTACTCCTGTGTAACCTTTCTTACATTACTTTCTGTTTGTTAATTTTTCTGTACTGATTGATGTAATATATTTGTAAACTACATTGAGTATGTAATTTTTTTTATTTTTTTTAGTTATATTGTTGTTATTTCATTGAATAAAGATTATTATTATTATTATTATTATTACCTACAATGAGTAGGTAAATATTACACTTTGATGTTTTACGCATTAAGTTCCGAAAAAGGAGATGTTTCTGTACCTGAACTGTTTGTTAAGAGGGAATAACAGACACAACCGGAAATATGTTATTTCTAAATCAAATTTTAGACGTATTGACTATTTTCCGCAAAAAATTATAAATTGATTTCGAAAGACTGTTCTTTTATCTAGTAAAGCTATGTTTTAAATTTTAACAAAAAATCTTTATTTTTAGTGCAATAAGGTTTTACCATAGGCAGATTTGTTAAATTTTCAAACATAATTGTGTATTATACAACATGCATTTCAAATCATATATATAATCATTCAGTAAAATAAATCAATTAGATAATTATTTGGGAAAGTTACTGTTTAGAATTTTATTTTTTCTTCAAATAAAATCATAAAAAAAGATCGGCGCCTTCTTTTGTGATGAAAATACTTTAGTTTGTCTATTTATTTACGGTCTTACAAACAAATATATTGAAAAAAAAAAGTTCTTATTTTGCGCAGACATTACCTATTGAAAAATAATAAATATCTACTTATGATCAAAAAATAATCTTAATAGTTTTATCATCACGAGTTTGAGCATTTTTTAGTGCAGGTATTTATCAAAGTCAATTTTGAATGAAATAAAATCGAAATTGAGTTATTATGTTAAAATGCTGGTATGGAGAATAATTAATCTTTCTCGTCGGAACCGCCCTGTACCGTTGCAAGGGTATGATTGCAAGATCATTGTTCGACGAAATTTGAATTCTCGGCCGCTGGTTAATGGCCCTTAATAATTAGATAGAGCCGAGATAGAAGTCATAAGTCGTAGTAGGTATTATTTTTACAGCGCCCTTGGGGTGATTGGTGATTTTGCATAAGAACCGCGCTGCACAAGCACCACAAGTAATGCCTGTAAATAAAAGTAATTACCTGCAGAGGAGACATATTCATTATGTTAACATATCAATTTGGGAGGCAGGTACGGGTACCGCCGCCCCGGGAACCATTTATTGGATAACCAACACCTCTGCAAAGGTGCTCGGGTTCATGGGGAGAGGTAAGTCCGGATCACTGCGTGGCGGGCCGGATCGAGAGAGACTGGTTGAGGTAGACCTTTTGACCTCTCCAGCCGGACTCTTGCAACCCATCGCCTTGCACTGCAATTGGACGGGTAGATACGCCCGTCACTCCGGGTCACACCTCATACCTTTTGCTTCCCAAAACTTCCTCTCATTATTTCTTTCCATGAAAAAGACCCTCCACACACCATCCCCTAAGATGTGTTGAGGTAATGTTAAAAAAATGGTAGATATTTTTCACTCAGACAAAATATTTTTCTACATTTTCATGACGACCAACCACCTTTTGCTCGGGATAATTACTCTTTGTTTGTTTCATTCACAATTTAACCCAATTCTTATCTAGGAATATAAACTGAAAATCTACAATCATTCTCGAGGTACCTCCCTAAGTATTCATATTTATCAACGTAGATATGTTGGGTGGGCTTAGTGTGTAGGTTAGTTTAAAATACACAAATTATTTTATTTAATATTTATTTATTTTAATTTTTAACATCAGATCCTAGGTACCTACACACCTACCGAAATAAGTCTTCCATTTATTTATTTACGCCCTTTTTGGGGCTTTTACATATGAATAGTAAAAAAAATATACAGGATTTATTATATATATATTTATTTTGTTTTCTTTCAATATCTTATTCATGAATATTATGATATGGGTTCCAGATGGGAGAACTGTACTTAAGTTGACTTCTAACAAAGGCAAAATATAACAGTTTATTACACTTGGATGAATTATTTAAAAAAAATGAATAATTCATCAAATCGACGTTCGCGAACAACGATGTAGGATCTCCTAAAAATTGAAAATCGCGCTTATTCACGTATATGTATGTATTTTAAATAAAATAATTAGAGGCACGAAGCTGAAAAAAAACGTGTTGGCAATCCTCGGATAACACAAACAATTTAACGATCGTTTTAAAAGTGGACAAGGAATTAAATGACGTAGATAGTATGTTCGGAAACTGGTACATACAAATAATTTATTTGAGCAAAAGACCAAAATTGAATTGCCACAAAGTTCAGACCAGAGCCAATTTCAGTAATACAAATTTTCTTTGAAATGGTTTTAAAAAGCTTATAAATTCTTAGTTGTTTAAAATTATTACATATTTTATTATGTACAGTGTCGCAGAGAGTAAAGGTGAAAAGTTTCTGGCTTTAAGGATATGACCGTCAGAAAATGCATGTTTTAAGTTTAGCTCCAAGAAATTGGACGCCTTGTAGATATAGGGGAGAAGTGGCATGAAGGAGCCAAGTTTTGAAAGAGCCACTTGCATTATTTTGGTAGTTAAGGAACGGATGTGGTTGGTAACTTTATTTTTAAGTTACAAAACTGATTTCCCATCACCCACAAACATTAGACAGTTCGCCGAAACCAACGGACGCCGGGACACCGAGTCAAAGTTTTTGTCACTACACAGAAAGTATTTTGTTTAATTTAAGATTTTTTTTGGTATTTTATTGTGAACAAATGTAAGTAAATGGCTTGTAGATTGGGTTTGTGCATATATTTGGCCTTGCAACCGTGTGAAAACTGAGCAACACAATTTTTTATAATGTTGTTATTTTGAAGGTTATATTTCTTTAACGAATAAGTTACGAAAGAGCCGGGTGAATGGGCCATGAAAGAGCTTAGCGTTTTTGATAGAATATATTATTTGCCATTTTGTTTAATTTTCGAGATTGTTATTAATAAAAAATAATCTGCCTCTGATATTTTAAGATTATATATATAATAGGTATGACTGAATAATATGTTAAGATTAAAGCGTTTGTTAGAATTACTTAAAATGACTGTTATAATTAAAAAAAATCTTAAAAATGTCATTAATTTCGAAAAAAGATTTGTTGGAATCGTCTTTTTGTTTTTTTTTTTAATAGGGCAATTATTATTAGTTTGCACAATTATTATTAGTTTGCAAAATTTTCCCAATAACACTTTATAATACAGACTGTCTCTTTCATAACTTTAAGTAGCTCTTTCAATACCGAAATGTTATGAAAGAGCCAAAAGACACATTTTTTTAAAATGAATATTTCTTTGATTTGTTTAAAGTATTCAAGGTTTTTTCATATAAAATTACCTTCTCCATCAAATAAATAATAAATTAAGAAAAAAAATCATTTCTTTCAATAAAAGTATATTTTTTTGCTCCGTTTAGAAAACTGGCTCGTTCATGCCACTTCTCCCCTAGAGCTAGCAGATTCTTCAATAGTGACCAGCTGCTAACCATGTATCTATCCTCAAAGGTTTCGAAAGAAAAAAATAATCAGTGTGATCAATATACAGATAAATTCGATTAAACTTTAATTGTTGTAGGTAAACGTAAACCTAATTATTAGGTAAAATTTTATTTAAATATTGATGTTATTCGTCATTTTTATCAAAAAGTTGAGGTTCAATCAACCCTTACTGACTTCAAAAACAATAAAGTTTGATGAAATTATACTAATTCAAAAATGAAATTGGTGTACAAGCCGAGGTGTCGATCATTTTTCAATACCTACAATGCTTTTCCAATAAAACAGTCTTCTAGAAGATACATTCCATTATATTATATCTACTGTAGCTGTGCAAGAAAAATTACCTTGCTACTCGTAATAAACCTAAATTTATCATTAATTATGTTTTGCGATGTCGAACAAATCTCTAAGTGTTTCCAGAAGACCTTGGTGAATAAGTGGTCTCAGAGATATACCTAAAAAAGAACTAGTGATAATAACAATAATCGTTTATTTATCAATAGATTTTTTACAGTATTACGCATTTTGTTCTTTTACCATTGATTATATTGATGGAAAGGTCACTGCTCAACTGCAATTCAGGATTTCTCCTGGAAAGCAGTTGGTTTTCAGCAGTGCCTTGGTAGGTAGTAAGTATGTACCTACCGTTCATAGGCGATTGACATAAGTATTTCTTGGGTTCCTTATCAAAAATGGCCAATTAAATATATGTCTATAAATTATTGAAAGTTTGCATAATAGGTGCCCAAGAGATAAACATTTTACAGAAGGGGACCTACCTTTGCTTCCTGCTCAGTTGTTCCTTACGCCAAGATCAGGTTTTCTTCCCTCCTCGAGAACATGTTCTTCATGAGGAGATGTTGTCATCGAAGATCTAGATGAAAACTGAATTTAAGTAACTACAAGCAGGGCCGTATTATTCATAAGGCAGTGTAGGCAACTACCTAGGGGCCCCGCATCGGCTAGGGAGGAAAGGGGCCCCGAGAGCCCGAGACATGCATTGCCTATGCCCAGGGCCCCCGACATGTTTAATCCGACCCTGACTATGACCTGATAGAGGTAGGTAGCTTCTTTGCTCTGGATCTAGAGGTAGCGGGTTCGAAATCACGCCATTGGAAAATGTTTCGTACGAACTTGCTTATATTTACTCCTTACAGGAAATTCTTTCTCACAAATCAGACTGGCCCTCGTGGTAGGTTATCCACAATCCACACGATAACGAATATTAATAAATAAACAAATAAATACTCACAACAGGTAAAAAAAACTCAGCTAACTTATCCCATATACGTATAGCCACTTTTCATAGGTTCAAGTACCGAATCGTGTTTAATTAATCGAAAAGTAAGTTATCATGTGGATAATCTATAAGGAGGATGGTGAAATCCCTGTGATTTAGAGTGATTTAAATACCTACTGGCTTGTACCAAGATTGCATGCAGTTTGCAATACTTTCTCAGAAGTAAATATGTTCAACTGAATGGAATATAGTTCCAAGCAGGCCATAATAACATATCTCAATGATAGTTCTATATAATTTAAATAACATATTTTACTTCATTACGCAATAGTTACAATGGCGCATTATCTAAGGTTGACATTTTCAATTGCAAACTTGCCAAATATAAGGGGGTTCATAAAATATGTTATCGTTCATGAAACATGTTGATTGAATATAAATAAAAATGAAGTAAACAAAGTTATTTGTCTTTTCATTAAAATAAATAATGCTATCACAAAGTGAAAACCTTTCCGAAGAAGTTTTCTTCGAAAATTTTGTTATTTTTCTATTGTCTGTGTTTATAATTCTGTTATGATTTGATCGTATTACCTGTCTTCTTATGGTTACAAATGTACTTACCTATAATTTTTTGTTTTATGTAATTTTTGGTTTTAATTTTTCGTTTAAATATTCTTTTTATATAATTTTTGGTGTTTATAATTTTTGGCTTCATATTCCTTTCTCTTATAAATTTTAATATGCTGTCTTATTAAAGGTAAGGTCCCAAGGGGAAATCCATAATTGGTTTTATTTTGGCTCTACTACTCATGAATAAACCGAAAAAAATACAAACTGTTGATTTTCCGGAAATAAGTATCCTCGTGTAATTCCATCGGTGTATAATTCTGGCAGTGAAATAATATGGGTACTTACGTGAAATTCATATCTGTGTAATTTCCTTCCAACACCATGAGATAATTCCACTGTCTTTGGTCAGACACTTTACACTTATCCACTTTACAACTTATCGCATTTTTTTTTACAAAATTTATTGAAACTTATAAAGTTTAGACAGTAATTTCACAACACGCACAAGCCACCATTTCAAACCTACTGCTTTCGAAAAACAATTCCCAAAACCTTTTTAAAAATCGAACAAAAGAACACAATTTGAATGGTTAGAACAATTATTCTCCGTGTGCAAGTTCTAGACCGACCGTGACTGGATCCCGTTAATTAATGACGGGCTCGGCCGACCAATTAGAAGCCTCCGTTGGGAGTGGCACCATTGATTGGCCGGTAATTTGAATTAGTTTCCAATTCAAATGCACTGCTGATTATGCAAGCAATTCTGCAGGGGAGCCATTTTTAACTGGGTTTTTGACGGCTGCACTGATTTTGATATGAATATCTACATAGGTACCTATATACCTTATATGAGTAAACGTTGTAATTTTCTTAATGCACGTTATACGAGAGTAAAATTTTCTTGTGGGTAGGTAGGTTCGAGTGTAATTTTCTTGTGGGTAGGTAGGTTCGAGTGTAATTTTCTTGTGGGTAAGTAGGTACGAGAGTAAAATTTTTTTGTGGGTAGGTAGGTTTGAGTGTAATTTTCTTGTGGATAGGAAGGATCGAGTGTAATTTTCGTGAGGGGTGGGTAGGTAGGTACGAGAGTAAAATTTTCTTTTGGGTAGGTAGGTTTGAGTGTAAGTTTCTTGTGGATAGGTAGGTTCGAGTGTAATTTTCGTGTGGGTAGGTAGGTACGAGAGTAAAATTTTCTTGTGGGTAGGTAGGTTTGATTGTAATTTTCTTGTAGATAGGTAGGTACGAGTGTATAATTTTCTTGTGGATACGTAGGTAATAATGTATAATTTTCTTGTGGGTAGGTAGGTACGAGTGTATAATTTTGAAGATTTATTGGAAGGAAATGATATACCTAAGTATGTACACAGGTAGGTACAAACATATTTTTTATTGTTTCAGAAAACTATCAAAATATGTGAAATATACTTGAAACGTACCGACTGAATTAGTGAAAATAATAATATCTTCTAGTCACATTAAAAACTAATTCTAAACACAAATCTTCATAGGCTCAATTCACAAAACGAACAATTAATCAGAACCGCAAAAACTTATTTTTTTCACAGATGAACAAAAAGAAATCTGATATTTTATTCCATTCATCCAAAAACTTTGTGAAAAACTTGTGCAAAATGCGTTTAAATTCTGCCAACAAAAGACAAAACTTTGGTATTACTTTCTTAGGTAGGTTCGTTATGGCTACCTGTATTTTTTTGTTTAAATTGGCAGCGTAACAACAGTTCGCAAATTGATTGATTATTAGTGGAGGTATTGATGTGACATCAACAATGGAACTGAACCCAATATCCTTTGGTTGATTTCTTTGGACTTTGTTTTTAATTTCCGCCCCTTTATGACGCGTTCTTTACTCGATTTCACTGGCATCTGATTGAGGTCTAGAATGCTTGATATGAGTTCGTTTGGTGTTTGTAGATATTTTGCACTTTGGCCACCGTGCCTACCAAAATGCAAGGATATTTCGCACATATGTATTTATTAAATATCTGGGGGTTAATGCTAGAAGTTCGCCTACGACAGTTTTAGTGTCTTAATTTGGGTAGCAGAAAGCGTTCTAAAACCTTCCTCTGTAAACTTTTGTTTTGCAAAGAGAATGCTTGCTATTTTCCTTCTTTACCGGTTTATATTATAAAAAATTGTATGAACATAAGAGAAAAGGAGATGGTCCAATTTCTATCTAATCTACGTGGCTCGAGTAAATACAAAATATGGCTTTATTTAAAAATTTGAAAAACTTCCACTGCCATCAAACTAAGCAGAAATGTTGTTTTTATCGTGATGAAGGACTAAGCTAACAGATGAACAATTGAAACTATGATTCCTAGGTGGTAATCCGATAAATTTAGCAACTCAGCCACTAACAAGTCTAAAGCTTGACCTTATTTCGTTACGTGCTTCTTATAATGAAAAAAGTCAAATTAATTCAACGATTTTCGTAATTATTTTTCACACTTGTCGGCTCACGTCAAATGAATACCTATGTACATCTATTTGAAAAGCTGTTTAGTAAAGCTTTCACCATATGTGGTCGATCGGAAAATTTCAATCGTATCGAAAGAATTGAACAAATGCACAAATAACACGATGCGGTGTTTACAATCCTGGTGCAGCTGCCATCGGCTTCGATTGACTTCCAATAATAATATCTAATTGTTGGATTTTAAAATGAAAACATGCCTAGTTCTCACCGGGATGTCATTTATCCAGTTTCTACCTCTCAGTATCCATCACCTTGCTGGAAGAGTATTTGAAATTTAGAAATATAAGAAAGTGATAATCCAAGTGCAATTCGAATGCAAAATCGTACAAAATCATTTGTAAGTCTGGTAAAAAATAAAATATCAGGCCAATAAAAAAAATATACTTTCAAGCGCAAAATCTTAAACTAATGAAAAGCTTTTCGAAACAAGTTTTATTGTATAATATGGCAAATTAAGTTTTCTGCCAGTAAATCACAAAATAACAAAACACTACAATTTCTCACTGTTTTTTTCGGCATAAATCACAATTGGCTGTGTTCAATGAATTGAGAATTAAGGTGATCCCATAGTCCAGGAAAAAATTGAAATCGGAATTCACGCCCTTTTGTGGGAGGTATTTAAAAATTGACAAGACTTGAGAAAAAGCTTTTGGAATGGTTGGAAAGGGCATTAGAGAGTTTTTTTTAGGTTGATTTAATTGTGGCTGTAAAAAAACCTTAACTCATTTCTTACGCATTGTTTATTCGTTTATTGTAATAACAAAGAAATTTAAAATTGACTTCATGGAACCAAGTGACACGGAGTCTAGGGACGTCTATTCCCCATCGCAGCCGGGGCCGAACTGATACAAAATGGGTGTGGCAAGTCTGTAGTCCTTAAGTGGATGGCATCAGATTCTCTTTAAAAATCCAAATTCGTCGAGTGCCGGTCGTATTGATTGTGCCAAAATAACGGTTAATTTTCCATCCACGCTCAATACGAATAATTTTTAGAAAAAACCTTTAGATTCAGTTTAAGGCGCCGCTACCCGCATTTCTACCGATTTCTTACATATCTCCCTTAAACATTTGAAGTTTTTAAGCTCTTAATATATGTTATTTTTGAAGATAATGTCTAGATTTTGCCCACGTCGAAACGCAAATTATATGTAATTCCCTTGAATTCCCGATAGAAAAAAATCGCAAAGTATGCTCCAAAAATTATTAAAAACAAGTCTGTTTCTATTATCTTATAAATTATATTTGTGAAAAAATTCACAATGTTTCTTTAAATGATGCTTAAGAAGCCTCCCACGAGATTTTTGCTCTATTTTAAACAAGTCGTGTTTTATTAAACATTTTTTCAATTTTCGCATCGATTTTGACGCTTTAAATGTTAGCGCTCTACTGTAACATTCGTAATTTCATATCTTTCTATCTTCTTCTTTTTGAGCCCGGTTGCGGGCCCTTAATGACTATACTATATACTATTTATTTATTTATTTATTTGATGCAAATTTACATTTTATACACAATTCAATGATGTTGGCCTCACAGGGTGGTTTACCCGTGCTGAGGACTCCATTTCATATACAAAATTATACACAAGACATATAAATATATATAATATTGGTGAAAAAAACGGAAAAAAGTAAATAAAAAGCATACGATTAAGATAAATTAAACTTAAAAAGTAGAGATTTAAAATGAACGTAAATTTAAAAATAAATATATTATATAAGGTTAAAAACGATATTTTTAATAAGTGTTGTGTGTTTGTGGGTGTTTGTGTTTTATATTGGTTTTGTGTGTTACTTGTATGTTTATTTTTTATTTTATGCTATGATATTTTGGTAGTATTGTCTATTTTGGTTTTTAATCCATTTTGTAATTTTGTGTCGGAATTTATTTTTGTTTTCCTCAATTTTATTTTCAAGTGTTAGACTGTTGAATGCTTTTATAGCGTGATGTTGGTAGGGTCTTTGTCCAAAGCTTGTATTTATCGTCGGAGTTTTTAAGTTTTTTTTGTATGCTTGTCTACCTGGTCTGTTTGTGATATTTTGTGTTTGTTGAAGGTTGTTTTTTTGGTCAAAAATGTAATTTAGTAGCGATTTAACGTATAATTGTCGTATTTCTAGTACGTCACAACGGTTGAATATTTGGTCTGTATCAGTAAGTCTATGTTTTTTAAGTATTACCTTGAGGATCGTTTTCTGCGCAATTTCCAGGTGTTCGATAGCTGAGTTTGTTGCATCTCGACTGACAGAGCAAAATCTATTGTTTTCATTTGTTGTATTTTGTATATGTTTCTTATGTTTAGGAAAATGTGTATCGTTTTGAGGAGTTTATTTGTGACTTGTTTGATGTGATGTGTCCATCTAAGGTTATGGTCAATTATGATTCCTAGATACTTTATTTGTTCTTTTTTTTCTAGAGGAGGGCAAACGCAGATGTTGGTGTTTAAACATTCGTGTATTTTTATGGTGTTTGTGTTATTTTTTGGCTGTCCTGTGCTATTTATACTGTACGTTGTGAATTTTGTTTTCGATATATTTAGTGTAAGCGTGTTTGAGTCTAGCCATGATTTCACTCGCGTGATTCCTAAATTTGCTATGATGTATGCATTTTTCCAATCCTTAGATTTGAAGAGTAAAACTGTGTCATCTGCATAACTAACTATTTCACCGTCTATTTTCATGCTGCAAATTTCATTAATGTAAATAGTGAAAAGAATGGGCCCTAGTATGCTTTCTTGTGGAACTCCATATGTAATTGGTGGTGGCTTGCTAATATGGTTGTTAATTTTTACTTGCTGTGTTCTGTTACTCATTTTTAATAGGTGGAGTTCCTTGCCTTTGATACATATGTTTTCTAATTTTTTAAAAAGCGTTTGGTGGCAGATTGAATCGAAAGCTTTAGCTAAATCTAGGTATATCGCTATGCATTTATACCCTTGATCTAAATTGCTATGTATATAGTCTATTGTACACGCCAAAGCTTCTTTTGTGCCTATTTTTTCTCTAAATCCATATTGTTTTTCCGAGATTAATTTATTTTCTTCCAGATATATTATAATTTGGTTTTTTATTACTCTTTCGAAAATTTTTGAAAGCGAGTTTAACAGTGTGATAGGTCTATAGTTAGTTATTTGCATTATGTCTCCGGATTTGTAAATAGGCATCACCAGTCCTTTTTTAAGAGTACTAGGGAAGCAGGAGTGTGTTATACTTAGATTGATTAAGTGTGTTATGGGTTTTAAAATTTCGGTTTTTTTTATCTTAATGCAATCCGTCGTTATCTCATCTAATCCAGGAGCAATACGGTTTTTTAATGTGTTTATTATTTTGTCAATTTCCTCTTCCGAAGTTGTTTTTATTGCAAATCTGTGTTGTGTCGGTTGTGTATTGATGTTTGAACTGTTTGTTTGTGTTATTGTGTTTGTGTTGAGAATTTTACGGTTCGCTAAGACTTTTCCTATACTTGCGAAGAAGTTATTTACATGATTTGCTATAGTTTCTTTATTTGTATTGGCGTCTACTTTTTTTAAGTTAATGTTTAGATGTTCAATTTTATTTTCTTGATCGAATTTTTGTGTGTATGTAACTTCTTTCAATATTTTCCATATTTCCTTTGGGTTATTGTTTTCTTTTTTTTAAAGTTTTTCTCTAAAATACAACTCCTTAGCTACTCTAATAATTTTTGTGCAGATGTTTCTATATTTTTTGTAGTAATTAAGTTGTTGTATGTCATACGGCGTATGTTTAATTTGTTTGTGAATCTGTCTCGTTTTCGAATACAGTTTAATATTCCCTGTGCTATCCATAGTTTAATTTTTTTAGCTTTGTGTGTAAGTTTTACTTGTTTTAGAGTAGTGTTATTATTTATTTCTTGCGCTAAAATTGTTGTAAATTTGTCCCAGGCCTCTTCGACCTTCTCCATTTGGTATATTGTAGTCCAGTCTATTTTTTTGAGTTTTTCTTTTAAGTTTGTGTAGGCAATTGTATTTTTTGTGAATATTTTATGTTGGTTAGGTTTTGTGTTTTCAGGATCAATTGCTATCATACTCATGAAGTGATCTGTAATGGTGCTTTCAAGTACTATGGTTTTGGTTTTTAGTTTTGTTTTGATCATTATATGATCTATACAACTTTTTGTGTTGTGTATGACTCGTGTTGGAACATTTATCGTTGGCTCCAGTCCGTGCTGTGCTAGTATTGTTAGGTATTCTAAGTTTTGTGGGTTTCCGTTTTGCAGAGTGTTTATGTTTAGGTCTCCAATGATGATGATATTTTTGTGTTTGTTGAGATCATTTAATGTATCATTAAGTGCAGTTAGGAAATTTGTAATATTGTTTTTGGATGGAGATCTGTACGTTTCTTTTTCATATGTTATTTGTAAGCAGTTGGAGTCTACGATATGTATTTCTTGGACGAATGTGTTTATTTTATCATTAGTGTATACGACTATGCCATCATTTTGAATTTTGTGTTTTTTTTTTGTGGTGTATGTTGTAGTATTCAATTGTTTTTGGGATATATTTTTCATTCAACCAGCATTCTGTCAGCACAATTATATCGAAGTTATTGTCTAGTTGTTCTAGGTATATAGTGAATTCTTCAAAATTTTTATTAATCGATCTGTTGTTTTGGTGCAATATTTTGATTTTATTTTTTTCTTTTGTGATATTGGTCCATAGATTAATGTCGTTTGTACTTATACAGTAGTGTTGTTTGTCCGAGTCTATATGTTCCATGTTTTCAGCCATGTTGGTGAGTATTTGTGTAAGTGTATAATATAAGCTATAGGTACTATAAAAGGCAACTTTTTAATTTCGGTGCGATGGAAAACAATGCACTTAAAATTTCAAAAGCGTAAAGTGAAAATTTACTTCGCGAAACGAAGCTGCGGCCATACCTGTCATTTTGTTCTGTTGGTATTCCTGATACTATATTTTTATTTTATTTTTATTTTTTATTTATTTTAGGGAAAGTTGAAAGCAGATCTGAGATTACACAATAAAACAATAGTAAGATAGTTAATTATGCCAATTATGTGCAAGTAGACAAACATAATTCATAATATTTAAATACAAAATAGGTTTTAAGCAAGATTTTTTAGTTTAAAAAAAATAAATTATCAAAGTAGTTTTTTTTTTCACTAAAAATCTTTTTTTAAACTTATTTTGTATTATTGGATTAGGGGATTAGGCATGGTATTAGGGGATTCCCACTCCGCCTCCTCCACCTTCCCTCTCCCCACTCCACTCCCCCCCATCAACCCCCCTGCCCCTCCACCTATCCCTACCCCCACTCCACTCCCCTCATAAACCCCCCCTCCCCTTCCACCCACCCCTCACCCCACTCCTCCCCCTTCCACCTTCCCTCTCCCCACTCCACTCATCCATCAACCCCCCTCTCCCCCCTTTCTTCTCCACCCACCCCTCCCCCACCCCATACCCCACCACACTCCACCTCCCCCCATCTTCCTCCACCCCTCCCCCTTCCCCTTCCTTCCCTCCCACCTCTCCCACCCCACTCCGCCTCCTCCACCTTCCCTCTCTCAACCCCCTCCCGCTCTCCCACCACCCGTCCGCCTCAGCACAGGACCACCTAGTGAGGAGGACTAAGAACAAACAGATGAAATATTTATATACATTATCATATATTGTAATTCTTATCAAACGTAATTAAATAGTCACTAATAAAAAAAAATTAAAAATGACACAATGACATGATAAATGCATAAATGACTGCGAAATCAGTACGCAAGGTTAATTTTCACTTTACGCAACTGAAATTTTAAGTGCATTATTTTTCATTGCCCCGGATGCAAAAAGTTGTCTTTTATAGTCATTAAGACTAATCTAAAGGTTTTTTCTAAAAAATATTCTTATTGAGCGTGGCCAGTGCGTTCGAAAATTTACCAAAATAATAACGCGAAAATGCATATTTTATTTTATTTTGTGATGTTCGGGCGTAGGTATCTATCATTTTTTTAAAATTATTATAAAAAAGCTGAATTTGCCACATTACACAAAAAAACCACATCCGAAAAGTAGTTTATAAGTAGGAGAGTTTTCACATGAAAATGTTTTTTTATAGACCTAAAACTTTATTTTTTTCTAGGCTTAAAAAATGACCGATATTTTCAAAAGTCAAGATATGTTCTACACGCAGTATTGAATTAAAGTATCTATAATACTTCTAATCGATCAAATTTTCAAAACAAAAATAGATGATTTTGTATGATTTTGCATTATTCCTCTTAGCTACATCTTAACTTAGGCCTTATGGTATCCGCATAAAGACTAAATACATTTTGTTTCAGTAAACCATTACGGTAGCGAACGGACGTCCTTAGATTCCACGTCGCTTGGTTCCGTGAAATCGATTTAAATTTCCTTGTTATTGTAATAAACAATGAGTAAGAAAGAAGATAATGTATTTTACAAGCCTTTACAAAATCGACATGTAAAAAACAACTCTCAAATACCTTTTCCAACCTTTCCAAAAACGTCTTCTCAAATCTTGTCAAGTATTTTTAAATCCCTTCCAAGAAAAGGCGGGGATTCGGATTTCGAATTGTTGAAGGATTAGTGGATCACCTTAAATAATACGTAAAGCGAGGATTGGGTATTTAATTTGATCAATAAACCATCATGGCCTTATTTAAATCCAGCGTACAAATGCAGAAAGTTTCAACTCTTGGACGATGAGCTCAACGGTCAATACCTCATTTCACATTCTACACATCTGCCCTGATGTGAACACTGTAACACTATCCAAAACGTTGGCTAAAAAAAGAGGAAGCGCAGCATAGCATAATAACCCAAAAAATAATCAAGATATTACTTTAAAAGCAGTTCATCCTTTTATAATGATCGCCATATCAATGCGTTATTTTTGATAACAGCTTAGTAAACTTCCCGAAATTTCCTAGATTTTACCAATTTCCCCGATATTTCTTGTGAAATAATCATCATCGTATTTGGATAGGTGCAACGTTTCTTTTGTTTGGACCCTCCCTGTCGGCATTTTTACCGGAATCTGGGGAAGGACAAAGTCGTATTTATGAACATATGGCTGATAATATACACCTGAAGATACTAACTATTAATTGTGAGGTGAAAATTTTACAGTCGATTGAGGAAGGAGATGCATACATACTAAAAACCCCAACCAAAAATCACTTTAGTTTAATAAAAATACTCGTAATAATGTATTACAATATATGTAATACATGGGTAATGCAATGTAACGCAAAAAATTAATATATTAAACACTAATGAAAATATGTTAATTAATTAAAACATAAAAAAAGAATAACACTTGCTAAGGAAGAAGAAAATAAATTTATTAATGAAAAATTGAAAATAATTTACGACGATATTTTTGGAGAATTTTCTGTTTCCGGAGAGCCAACCCGCGGGATTCCATCCAAGCAGCCTTTTTTATTTTGCATTTGCTCCATACAGGAGGCTATGCAGAAAATAATTACCCTCAGAGCCTATCATCTTTGGGGATGCTGTGTGGGTGGTTTTTTAAGTAAAGGAAGGAGAGGCACTTCTGGGACGGATCAATGTGTGTCCACAAGTGACAGACGTTTGATCCCTCCCACGATGAAACGAGAGAGTCCTGCTGGAGAGGTAAATGCCATGGTGTTGGTAATGATGTTCTTGAATTGGCGAACTCGGCGCCATTAGCTTCTCATTCGGTGGCAGAGAAGTGTTTTTGATTTTGCAGAGAAGAGCTTCGTAGCGCTGCAGTACCTCGGTAGCAGAATCGATATTTGCCACCAAGATAGCACTTTCGTTCGATCCGGCGATTTCTTCAAGTCAACCTAAATTTACAAAAAACGTTTTTAAAAGTTCTTCTAGAAGTGGTATTGACAAAATAATGACAGAAAAAATGGTATTTTTTGCACAGATACACGCCATTTATCTGGTATGAACAAAATTGGTATGCTTCTTTGGTTTTGGGTTTGTGAAGACGCCACAGGGTATCAGACAATCAATTAGAATGATTATATTATCAATTTTATTTTTTTTATTTATTTAAGTTTATTTAGGAAACGTACAGTTGTAAATACATTCATTTTACATTTTATATTGAATATAGTATAAACCAGTGAAGTTCCATTTATGATTTAAAAAAAAAAGAAAGGAAATGGTGACTGATTAGGAAGCAAGTAGATAGTAATAATATTATAATATAGTATTAGTAAAAAGTGAGTCAAAAGAAAAAATAAACAATGAAGAAATAACAAAGAAATAATCGTTTTGGTTTAAGTACATTGTAAGGTTAATTTAGTTTTAAACGTTTTAAGAGAACAGTGGAAAATATCGATATCTCTTAGGGCGTTGTAAGATTTGCAGATACGCCCGAGCAAAGAATTTTGTGCATATTTCGATTTGAAATGCTGTATAAAAAATAGGGTATTCAACCTGGTATTGCGTTCAGGGCAACGAAATGCAATCCTTTCTAATAGATCTGGTGAGTCAATAAGGCAGTTCACAATCTTGTATAGAAACAGTACGTCAGAAATGTTTCTCCGTTTGTAAAGAGCAATTATTATATAAAATCAATCATTATATAATATCGTCACCTCATTTGGATAGAGTTCTAACCGACATTTTTTTCAAAAATGACCTTTGGATGCCAAAGCATTTCTTTTGCTCATTTCTATTTCTATACCCAAAATAACTTTCAGAACTTATGAAGATATATGTATGACAAGGTTCTATAACATCAAGCATTTTAAATTATCGTTTATTTTACAAGGTTCTAACATCACTTAGACTCTCTATTTTATTTGTATCTGACAGGTGATCGTTGTTAGGAGGTGCTTTATGGTTCGTTACTTTGGTTGTATATGTTTCTAAATTCACCTTACCATGTTCCAAAGGTTTCAAAGGCTGCAAAGACGAATTTTCGAAATCAATTTAACAATTTTAGTTCAACTGTTTTAGTTTATCATATTTTAATGGAAATAGAATGTGGCCCTAGCTTTGAATTGCATTAGAGGAATGTAATTATAACCTTTTGCAATGAATTATTATGCAAAAGCCTAGATGGTTGCGTATGGTTTTATTTGCACTTCAAGGTAGGTATATTTTAAAAAAGGTATACGTTCTATTGAAATATTTTCCTTTAAAATATGATGAATGAAAATACTTTACACAAGATTCAACCTCAAAATTGGAAAATGATAAATAGATCATGAGAAATCGTCTTCACAAACTTTGACACCTCTTATCTCTGAACAAGGTGAACAAGTTAGAACTTTGTCTAAATGAAATGACGATATGTCGGCTCGCCTTTGCTAGTTGAGGAGCCAAAAATAAGACACGAATTAAAATAAAACCTAAATATTCCTATCTGCGTTTGGTCTGTGACAGCACCAATTATTTAAAATGCCTTTCACTCTCCGGTTCTTCAGAGTATCAACAATGGTAGTGAACACCAATCACAATAAGACGCAACTTTCATAATATCAAACAAATCTCTTCCTTCTGTGAATGGATGGACTTCGACCGCTCTGACAGGTGTAAGGAAATTTAAAAAAAGTTGAATTGGGTTATAATTGTGTGGGAACTAAGTTTAATTGGACGTTCGGGGCTGTTGAAATCAAAAATGTTTCAATTTGTTATAATTTGTAAGACAACCATTCAGACTTCCTATACCTTTAAGTTGGCTTTGAAGGATTTCTGGTTTGCTCTTCGTTTAAAGCGGGTTCAGTATGGTTTCTCTACAGGAGAGAGTGCGGCCACTATCGGTGACTCTACCAAAAGAACTTTCTTCTGGGTATGCTTGGACTTCACTCTTTGCAACTCAGAAGAGGGAGGTAAGTTTCCATGTTCCAGATGACTATCTCACTCAGCGTCATCATAGATTACCTTCCTGCCTGTAGGACCAACCTGTAGATGGTTCTGCCTTAGGTATCTGATAGTATTAACACGTTAGCGTCTGCCTGGTTTAAAATTAAGAACCCGGCTTCGAGTGCATGTCTGACGCCGCGCCGTATGCGCCGCGTCATATAAACATCTGTGTACGTGAAATTTCAAACAAAGCTATCGTTGTATTTCGGATTCGAATTCAAGAATTCGTCAAATGATGGCGCCACTTCCGTTAGTAGGTCGCATGAGAACGTGCCCCCCCATAAGTACTACGATTTTGTAAATTTAAGTATCGCTCCCGATATGGGAAGATTGACGGTAATACTTAGTTACATCACTCGGCTATATATTACATATACGAGTCATTGCCTGTGCCGGTTACTTGGTTACGGTGACTAGCTATCACTGGATGACATTGGATCCGAGGAACGGGCTATTTCGCAACCAGTTCCTATCGTATTTATATAATGGTCACCTACACTCTAACTGGGCGAAGCCGAACCAGAAGCTACCCACAGGGCCTAGCTGCAAAAATCTGCGGAGCGGGTTTTTAAATGCTAGTATATCATGAGTATAAAAAAAATAGCATTATTAATAACACATTTTCCAATTATGTCTTCTGCGTGCAAACTGTATCTAAATTTCTCTAATAAACAATAAACAGTGCTAATCTCGAGTGACCTCCCAGCTAAGTATGCCTGTACCGAATATAAATAAAACAATATAGGTATGTACATCTTATAGCAGCACCAAGTTAATTGGTCAAATGCATTGTACACTTAGTTTTGTATTAGTGATCTACCCACTAGTAAATGTAGTGTGTTAGCCATAAGTTTTCATAATAGTTTATCTAGTCTGTAGTTAGAAGAAAGATCGTAGAAATATATTATAAAGTTATACAGCGCCCTTGAGGAGATTTTTCACAAAAACGGGTCTACACATATACAAATCATCCGAATACGATCATTATTACCGTTATTATTATGTATCCCTGGTCATGTGAAGGGAGACAGCACGACACATTTCAAAGCGAAAACATTGCTGTTCTTTGAAATGGCGTTTACAATCATGTCATTAAATAAACTTGTTAGGAGAAAAGCACAAAGAATTAATAATTTCTTTAAAATATTTCAATTTAAAAACAAAGCACTTTTAAAACAATTTTCTTTAATTTCATAAAATGATTTGCAAGCATAAGACATTTTCACACGTCTACTATTATTATACTATTACGGTATCTAAATACGTGAAAGTACGGAAAACAAATAATGTTTATTGCTGTAAAATTGTAAATTATCACATTATTTTTCAAACAATGGTGTAAAAAGAAATTAAATTACACTTGCAGTTATAATTCTGTGAAAAGTTAACAGCATCATTGTATACGGTTCACATGGTAAACGTGTAAGTGTAAAGTTTAACGTTGCGATTATCTTGACTAGGTTGTAGATGTAGACATCTATTTATATCTGTAGATACCTAACACCAATCTCGATTGAAACATTACTGGCAGGAATTACTGTTAATGGGTAATATAAATATTTTTTTCTTTAATAAACGCAATAAACGGAATAAACGATTATTATTATTATTATTTATAGATAATGGCTTTTATTAAAATTAAGTCATGTTTGCAAAATCACACAAAATCATGTGTTTTTGGTTTGAAAATTTGGCCGCTTAGAAATATTTTTATACATGCTGCAAGTAGAACACCTTGGAAATAATCCAGTATTTTTTAATAAGTCTATTTGTAAGACTGGAAAAAATATATATAAATCTATAAAAAATACTTTCAACAAAAAAATCTCCTACGAATGAACCACTTTTCGGAAAAAGTTTCTTTTGTATAATGTGGCAAATTAAGTTCTTTAGCAATTTGATATTTGTGCCAGAATTTCACAAAATAAAACAAAAGATTGCAATTTCGCGCTGTTTTTTTCAGCATGAATTAAAATGGGCGCGTTTAACGAATTTCGAATTGAGAATTAAACCTAATGCCGTCGGCATAAAGACTATGTGCATTTTGTATCAGTTTATCAGTTGACGCCCCATTACTGTGGCGAGCGGACGTTCCTAGACTCTACATAGCTTGGTTCCGTGAAATCGATTTTAAATTTCCTTGTTATTATTTATTATAATGAATAAGAAAGGAGTACCTAAATATTTTTTACAAGCCTTTACGAAATCAACCTGAAAAAACAACTCTCAAATACCTTCTCCAACCTTTCCAAAAAGTCTTCTTGAGTATTTGTAAATCCCTCCCGAAAAGAGGCAGGGATACCGATTTTGAATTTTTCAAGGACTAGGTAGTGGATCACCTTGTTTTACGTAGGAACCTGCTTGATTTAGGATCGGTACAAATTTACAGAAATATATTACATTAAGATTTTAATCGCGGACGTAAAATATTTTTAGATGAAAACAGCAATAATAAATATGGAATCGGAAAAATGTTGATAATACATTACACAAAATCTACACAGGATAGCAGAGAAAAATAAAACATTATTCCAAAAAATCTTGGCATTTACTAAAGTACGAGTAATTACCATTTTTGTAGGTATCGACCTAACGACCCAGATAATGTATGAATTTTTGCAAAATATTGCTCCGATTTCCTTGAGCCATGATCATTAAAAGTTGGTTTGAGGTTGTAAAAAATTTAACAATTTATCAAATTTAAGTTAATTTTCACGCTCTGTGTAAGTTCTATTCAAACTCTGTTGTTGTAACCATATAAGCCAATTGATTTATAAAACTGAAGTTATCACAGAATTTGAATAGAACTTTCACAGAAAGTGAAAATGAACTTTAAAAAAATTGATGAATTGTTAAAATTTTTTGAAACAACACATTTTTTAAGTGTTTTTGATGTTTAATATATTCCGTAGTAAGTTAGTTTTAATTTTCGACGAAATCCAATAATATATCAAAACTCCATCCGAGCCACAAAGAGTTGATAGAATGTTCAGCTCGATAAGGTGTCGGTAAATGGGTAAATTTTCATTCCAAGATTCCACTTCAATTATTCATTCAAGACGGCCGGCGTGGTCAAGGGGTAAGGCTCTTGACTCGCAATCCGAAGATCGTGAGATCGAATCCCGGCTTAAATTTATGTTATTTCACAATTAATTCACGTAAACATAAAATACCTATATCAGGCTCTCATTATCGCTCTGGTGGAAGACCACCATTCAGAAGTGGAACGTTGCTTGAAATGGCTTTAGCCGTATTTGGTAACCAGAACTGAGGGGCCAAATATTTCCCACCTTTCTCTTCCCCATCTTCTTCACCTACCCACACTACCTTCAGCCTCACAACATATCCCAATCGGGGATGCCGTAGTCTCACTTACTCCAGACGGAAGCAGCTGGGACACATATGAGGTATTCACATAAAAAAAATTAATAAAGGAAAAACCGAGCGCTGCATTTTTAAAAATAAATTAAAACCTAAACATTTTATTACTTTGAACCACAAGTTGACAAGTTTAGTATTTAACATAATAAACAATGTACCTAACGTGTTTTTACATTAGGGAACGTACCCAAACTACGTGACACGTTTAGGGGGGGGGGGTCTTCAAAATACCACGCTTGGTACAAATGAGCGGCGGGGGCCTTAGGTTTTTGGTCACCGGGGGGGGGGGGGGGGGGTTAAAAATTGCAAAAAGTTGGTCACGTAGTATGGGTACGTTCCCTTATCTCCACACAGGAGGCCCCGAGGAAAATAATTCCCCTCAGGGCCTATTGTGGGATAATGTGTGGAGGGTCTTTTAGGAAAGGAAGGAGAGGAAATTCTGGGAAGGAAAAGGGTATTAGGGATGGGTAGGAATCTGGGAGTCAGTGTGTCCAGGAGTGACTGACGTAGGAATCCATCCCTTCAGCTGCGGTGCAAGGCGATGTTCCGAGTGGGTACGGCTGGAGAAGTCAAAGGGACTCCCTCAATCATTTCCTCCCGATCCGGCCTGCAATGCAGTGGGCAGACGCATCCGCTGCCAAGACCCGGACAAACCTCACCCCATGAACCCGGGCACCCCTGCTAAGTCACCAAACGTAGCGAACCACTTGCGGTTACCTGTCTCTGGGGTGTTGGTTATCCAATAAATGATTCCCGGTGCGGCAGTAGATACCCATAACCGCCTCCCAAATTTAACGTGCTTACCCGAAAAATATATTTTATTTTTCTTTCTCCGCTCCTGGGTAGAATTAATATTGTATTGCAAATAACGTAATTACATTAACCCTGTAGATATTTAGAATTTACCAATATCCAACTGACCAGCCATTCGATACAAGATTCGTACAAAGGAGACGATAAACTTTTATAGCCTTCTTCGGTAATAAATCGTAAATTTATCGCTCGGTCGGCAAAGTAGGAATCGCCGGGAAAGCGGGAAAATCAAATTAAGATTCGGACATCTTAAAATATGACCGATACAAGATACAAATTTCTATATTGGATTTTTAGAATACAGGAGGGCTTACACGGAGACGGACGAGACGAATAATGGGTAAAATAAATAAAAATATATATTTAAAAAAAAAATCAATGGTTTGTGTCGAACTGGACATACGGTGTACATTTCGCAATGGTTAAAAGCGTTCAAGATGGTTTGAAAGAGAAATACAGGGAGGGTGCTAATTATTAGCATATCGGAGTATAGTTACGTTCAAAGAAACACTGTGAATTTTTTTTCATATCCGTAGCATGAATGACAAAACCAGAACAGTTTTTTTTATAATTTTGGTAGGATATTGTTTACGCCTTTATTATACCCACTATCCGGGACCTACGTACTAATAATTATCCACTTTGGATAGATGATCAGCCATGAAGATTTTTGCTATCTGATAGATAAGTCAATTTTAGTCTAAATGTAAAAGAAAGACGAATCAGTACAGGGGAATACGGTATAAAAGCACGTTAGGTTAGATGGTCAATCAAGGAGTCAACCATCTGGAAAATAAGTCAAGACTAGATCCGAAAATTCCTTTGTCCCCATATTAAGCATTAGCTGTTATGTAAGGTTGAGGTTAGTGGTTAGTCAATGATAAGAAGATTTTAGCTGCATATCTTTCAGATAATTCAATTTAAGTATTAATTTACCTTCCCATACTATCCAATAGTTAGCTACAAAAACAGATACATTAGGAACAAGTATTCATCGTGTGAAGTTCGGTGGGCAGTCACTGAGATCAAGTCTTCAGTTATCTGGCAGATAAGTAAAGTCAAGTCTAGATTTGCCTTTACGGTATCCACTATCCGGTACCTAGGTAGAAGCTCTACCAGTAGTTACCCAGTTAGGGTAGGTGGTCATGGCTATCGGCAGGGCGGGGCATAAATTACAGCCTCCAGACAAGGTTTATGGGTAAGCAGTAGCCGAAATTTATTGTTGGATTGGACAATAATTGTCTAGCTGTAGCTGTAGAGTTTCAGACAATAAGGTAATATATTGTAGTTTGTAGACGGTCTCCGTGGTGCTACGGTTTGTATTGAATTCGTTGTGCAAATTTTATTGTATTTGTGTGGATTTTTACATTTCATAACTCATTTTATTCTATTTGTTTAGATTTTTACGTGTGGATTTTTACATTTCAAACTCATTTTATTCTTATTATTTTTAATTTATAAACTAAGGTTTAGACAAGATTTTTTATGCATAGCACAAAGGGTAACAATTATTATAAGCAATAATTATCAGCCTGAAACACTCAACATTGAAAAATCTTCCGAGAAAAGATACTTGCCGCCAACGGGACTTGAACCCGTGTCCTTCTGATTGCCGGTCAGCTGCTCTTGACCACTGAGCTATGGGGGCCTATCAAATACCCGCCAAATAATTCAATATATACTAGTGTTTCATTCAACAATTACTGCTTATTATATATATTTTTTTTTTCCACCTGAAAACAACCAACTTTATTTTTGCGAGAGAGACATTGTAAGTGTTAAATCCCTCGCTAGGTGGCGTCGAGACAAATTATGACTACATTTATTGGGGAAATACTTAAACTTGTCAAATATTAATTATTATTTTTAATTTATAAACTAACGTTTAGATAAGATTTTTTATGCATAGCACAAAGGGTAACAATTATTATAAGCAATAATTATCAGCCTGAAACACTTATCAACATTGAAAAATCTTCCGAGAAAAGATACTTGCCGCCAACGGGACTTGAACCCGTGTCCTTCTGAATGCCGGTCAGCTGCTCTTGACCACTGAGCTATGGGCGCTTATCAAATACCCGCCAAATAATTCAATATATACTAGTGTTTCATTCAACAATTACTGCTTATTATATTTTTTCCACCTGAAAACAACCAACTTTATTTTTGCGAGAGAGACATTGTAAGTGTTACTGACCGGCAATCAGAAGGGCACGGGTTCAAGTCCCGTTGGCGGCAAGTATCTTTTCTCGGAAGATTTTTCAATGCTCATGAGTGTTTCAGGCTGATAATTATTGCTTATAATAATTGTTTCATTTTATTCTGATACGTTTTTAGATTTTCACGACCCTGATGATGGACACTGCAACGCTGTCTGAAACGTTGGCTAAACAAGTAGGTAGCGCAACACGGCATAACACCCCAAAAACAAATAACGAAAATCATTTTATTCTATTTGCTTAGATTTTTACATTTCAAACTCATTTTATTCTATTTGTTTAGATTTTTACATTTCATGATTCATTTTATTGTATTTGCGTGGATTTTTACATTTCACAACTCATTATGTGTTTAGATTTTTACATTTCACTGTACTCATTTTATTGTATGTATGTGGATTTTTATATTTCATGACTCATTTTATTGTATTTGTGTGGATTTTTACATTTCATGACTCATTTTATTCTATTTGTGTAGATTTTTACATTTCATTACTCATTTTATTCTATTTGTTTAGATTTTTACATTGCACGATTCATTTTATTGTATTTATTGTGGATTTTTACATTTCACAACTCATTATTTGTTTAGATTTTTACATTTCACTGTTCTCATTTTATTGCATTTGTGTGGATTTTTACATTTCATGACTAATTTTATTGTATTTGTGCGGATTTTTACATTTCATAACTCATTTTATTCTATTTGTATAGATTTTTACATTTTATGAAACATTTTTTTGTATTTGTGTGAATTTTTACATTTCACTACTCATTAGCAGGACTTGTTTGTTGATTATTTTATGTATTATCTATTATTTCAATAAAAAAAATATTATTCTATTTGTTTAGATTTTTACATTTCATGACACATTTGTGTGGATTTTTACATTTCATGACTCATTTAAGTACTTGAGCAACATTATGAGCCTTCCGATTTAAGCTTTATGTATTTTTTAAACAGCATTGTAATTCATAATCTTCAAATTTGCGTTTGTCTGTGATGTTGTGCGTGGTTTAAATGTTCCCAAGTAATGTAATGCGTGAAATTATTCACGTGCAATGTATTTATAGTTTAAAAAATTGTAACTGGATTTGGGAACCAAGCCATAAAGTAGGTACCATATATATTTTATTTTAATATATATATTTTTTTTAATGCGTACTTATTTAAATTCCAATCACTAATGATTTTTTACCCTTTCGGACCGCGGGCCTTTCTTTTTGGAAGATCAAAATATTTCCGCTCTCCAATAAAATTCAAATAATTGGAATATTGCTGAATGCATCCGAAAGCTAAAAACTGTTATTGAAAGGTGATGAAATACGTTTTCAAATTTTAAAATTCGAAATAAACATATACAGCCTTACTAAAAAAAAACACAGCACGGCCGATAACCTGTGTTGCTGCAGCAACCTGAATAAAACAAACGTACACTAAAACTAATTGTTTGTTTTCCTACAGAACCGCTAGGTGGCGGCGCGCGCATTCGTCATTCGCGTTGAAACCGCCAAAAAAAACTCACTCCGCGGGTGTGTGTGTAATATTACACAAATGTTATCGTAATATCTATTAATATGACTAATTCACTATTACATTCGCATAATTGATATTTTTTTATTTATTTATTTTTTTTTTATTTAAAAAAATACATACGTATACAGATTCATAGTAAAACATTTGGTTCTTAAGGCTAATAACAATATGTAAATTTCTTTTTAATGAAACTTCACAATTCAAAAGAGAAAATATTTCTCGTGCTTGAATTTTGGAGTGTAAAATGCATAGTTACACAGAGTATGTTATTACAAGTACTTATATTAATAAAATATATATTCATGAAGACAAGTGGACATAATAACTGAAAGTATTGTCAGAGTAGGTACATATAATAAAGTTGTAACAATTTGGTGCCTGCAAATAATGCGTATGTACTTGCTTTCAATTTGATATGGTGATGAAATATTTTTAGAGATTATGTTCTAGTTTTTTTTTTTGTTGTTATTATTGTGATGGTGAATTTAAAACTTATAATTAGTGTCGGGTTGGTCTATTAGTGTTTTTATTTGGGATTTAAAAACTTTATAATTTTTTTCAGACTTGATTTTATATGGGAGAGCATTGAAAAATTTTATACCTTGATAAGCATAATGGTGTTGGGAAGCACTCGTTTAAAATTTTGGAATTTCTAAATTGCCCTGTGATCGTGGTCGGTTGTTTATGTTTGTGAATGTTATTGTTGATGAATTAAAATGATCTTTATGAGTTTGCAATAATGAGTTCTTTTTGAAAATTTTATTAAGACTGAGAACCCTGAAAGAGTCAAATAGCTGTGTTGTTGGAAATACAGATGGTTTTCGTAAAATGACTTTCAAAATCAACCTCTGAACCCTTTCTACAGGTAAGAGGTTTGTTTTGAAAGTCCCACCCCACCCGATTATACCATATTGTAGTATAGATTGGGCAAGAGAGAAATAGATAGTTTTGATCAAATTGGATGATAAGATGTTTCTCAGTCTAATAAATATGTATATAAGTTTTCTTATTCTGGTTACTGTATTTTGGACTTGTTCTTTCCATTTTAAGTGTCTATCTACTATGACACCCAGATACTTTATACTATTTTTGCAAGTTATTGGTAGGCAATTTTCATCGTTGCATTCCTTTTTATTTTCACACTGTGATGAATGGATTTTAATAGTTATATTGTTCTCGACATTTTTTTCTTTCAAAGAAAAAGGAATAAAATAAGTTTTCTCCGTATTAAGTGAGAGACAATTTAGGTCAAACCATGATTTGAGTATGTTTATATTGATATTTGCTATACTCATTGTTTCCTCCCATGATTTACCTTTAGTGATAACTACAGTGTCGTCTGCATAAGATATGATATCTCCAACTATGGGAAGAGTGAACATTTGATTTACATATATAATAAAAAGGATAGGACCGATGACAGTTCCTTGTGGTATACCAAATGATGAGGTTTTAGGTTCACTTAGTGTATTATTTATTTTGACGTATTGTAATCTCTCTTTTAGATAGCTTTGGAACCATGACAGTACTGTTCCGTCCAATCCAATTTGCATGAGTTTCTCATTTAGTTTGGAGTGTGATATGCTATCAAATGCCTTGCGTAAGTCGATGAATATACCAAGACACTTTTCTCCATTATCTAATTTTTGTATTATTGTTGAAGTTAATTTAGCAATTGCATCTTGAGTGCTGAGATTATTTACCTTATTTAGATATTTACCGTGTTTTTGTGGTTTTTAATAAGGTTTAGTCAAGTTATAATAACAATAATCATACTTTGAAAATTGAAATGTCAATAAGTATTTTATGTAAAACATGAAAATTCAAATTTACATTTAAAGGATTTTATTTTATGAGAATTTCATAAAAGTGGTGTTTTTTAAAAATATTAATATCTAATACATGTGTTCCTAAACGTATCAATGAAATTAACGTCTTTAGAGTTGCAAGAAATCTGTTATAAAAGTCGGTATTATTTTTTTAGGTTAGTTTTTTGGCAATAAAAAAAACTTTGAAATTTTTTATTATTTTTTTATTGTATGCACGAAGAAAAATTATATGTATTGTATGCACGAGGAAAAATAATATCTTTATGTATGATTGCAAGATTCAAACCCGAACTAAATGCACTCTAGATAGTATCTGGATAAATCTTTATCAATTTTATTTAATGTTTTATTTTTTATTTATCTTTTTCCTGGGTTCGAGTCCCAGAGGTGTCAATATGTTTTTCTGATTTTCTGTTTCCAGATTTTCGATTGAGTTTCGCTTATATTGTCTTCATTTATTTAAATATAATGTTTGATATATATATATTTTTTAATGCACACTTGAAAGAGTTTTTTTTAATACTTCAAATCGAAAAAAATAGGCGGTAACTCATTTTTAGCCGTCCTTGCCTTTATTTAAAAAGAAATGCTGGTAAACACGTATTTATTTGCAATATCCATTGCAGACTTAACGTCTTAAGAAATTAATCCGGTTATCTGGAAAATAAACATGCTTGGGCCGCGTCCCAATCGCTAGACTCTTGTCAGGGGCACTCGACTGTTAGATCGCGAGCGATTTCATAAACGAAAGCGGCAGTGGGAATCTTTCTCTATTTTTTTTATTTCACGCATGTTCGCGTAAGAAGTAAGATTTTAATAAATATGTTTTGGCGGTTTTCCAGACTACCTAATTATTTTTCTTTAGTAAGATATAAAAGATACGGATAGTAATTAACAAGAAAACGTAAAACTTAATAATGAAGAATTTGCCTGCATTTTAACTATTTCTTTTTTTAACATTAGCAGTAGATAAATAAGCCTTTAAAAATACTTTTTACATAAATTTAAAGGATGAAATATAATGCCATGTCAAAAGTCAGAATAATAGAAGAGTATGTATGAGACGATTTATGAATGTGAGTTAGGCAAAGAGTGTGTGCCAAGACCGAGTTGTTTGGCGGTCCGTCCTCTCTGCCTACCCCTGCGGGGAAACGGCGTGATGGTTAGTTAGTTAGTTTTTAAATATTTATACAGTGTGTAACAGAACGTCCCCGAAGGATTTTAACCGGTGATTCCTGAGCATATTTGAAGTAAAAAATGTACATGTCATTTTGCAATCGGATGAAATTTTTAAAAATTTACAAGCAATAAACATATTTTTCCTTCACACGTCACAACTGAGTATATTGGGTATAGCCTAGCGGGTCACGTAGTAAGCTCTCCGTCTCGTTTCAGCAGCACGGTAACATACAAACAGCGCACGTGTCACGTGATCCCGCCGTGACGTGCAGAAGTGGGATCAGTGGCGACGTGTGATTGAAAAATATATTTTTTGTTTTCAATAAAAAAAAACATCAAAATAACTTCTACATTTCTATTCCAAATATGCTCAGGAATCGTTGGTTAAAATCATTCAGGTACGTGCTATTACACCCTGTGTAGTGTATACCTATGTGAAAAATTATCTTATATAGAAAAATAAGAGAAAGTTGACATTGTCTATACGTAAATGTTTAAAATATTTTTTTTTTAAGTTTAAAGAGAAATAAAATTATATCTAAAATAACACAACAGTAGGTACATATTTATTAATTCAATAATCTTTTTGAAATTTTATGGAACTAAAATTAAAAGGAGGTTTCACGGAATGTTCATGAATACTTTTTCTCGAAACGCATAGCTCTCATTACAACACATTCATCCAATTACAGCTCATTACAACACATGCATCCAAGTTAATGCCACAATACGGACCATCAGTGGGAGTTCAAAATCTACTCCTTTCCCTTGGCTCCTCGTACTTGCAAACATAAAACCCTGCCAAATATCAGACGAGCGATTACAAAACTGAGGAAAAACAAGACGCTGCTAAATAGCGCAATACCTTTGCACGATGATGTTGTCTCTCACCCGGCATGCAACCTGGAGTCCTGAAAACCCTTTTGGATGGAAGGCTAGAAGGCAGAGGCTCCTCCGATGATCTCTCACTCCAAAAAATAGGTGGAAACATGAGCGGCAATGTCCATCTTTCACACGACCTCGCTCAGAAACAGTCTGGGTTCTCATTTCCTATACATATACTTGGCCTGCAATGTAAATAATAGATGGAATCCTTCGGTTGAAATCAAATTCCGCATCGAGCAAGCTCGTGCAATCTTTATCCGCATGAAAAAGATGTTCCACGGTCATGATCTAAACCTTGTATTACGAATGCGAATAGTCAGATGCTACGTGTTTTCGATATTATTTTATGGAATGGAAGCATGGACGCTTACTAAAGTACTAATTAGGCGACTTGAGGCATTCGAGATGTGGATCTACAGAAGAATACTTAAAATAGCTGGATGGACAGGGTTACGAATGAAGATGTTATGGTTCGGATGAAGAAAAATAAGTTATTAAAACTATAAAAATCCGAAAACTACAATATCTTGGACATATGATGAGACATCCAGAGAAGTATAAGATCTTGCATCTCATAGTGCAAGGAAAGATTGCCGGAAGACAGGGCCCTGGAAGAAGGAGAACCTCATGGCTGAAAAACCTGAGACAGTGGTTTGGCCAGTCTACTGTAGAGCTGTTCCGGGCCGCAGTAAACAAAGTCCGCGTAGCCAACATGATAGCCAACGTCCGTTGAACGGACAGGGCACAAGAAGAAAAAGATTGCTTCGTAAACTCTGGTCCTCCATCAATAAGTGCTGTGCCCACATGATGCATAGGTGGTACCTTGAAAAGTCAGCGACTTGATGCAATGCAGACTACTTAACATGTGGTCAGTTAGGCCCTCTTCATTCATTCACCACAGAGATTGATGGTGTTCACGAGGCGTTGCAGATGTCCCTGTCTGACCTCCCCACCATGCGAAAGAAGAAGAAGAATTGCGTAATCATTCTTCCTTCAAAGGTATATATCGTTTGCTTATTAAAATCATCCATCATTCTCGCTTTTTTCAGCTTTATTATAAGTTCAAGGAATTGAATATATGACTTCAATATTAAATTTGATATTATGTCCTAACCCCTTATAGATTTCCCTAATAATTATAACCGTCTTAACTTTGACGGCACAAAGCAGTCTTTTTAAGATGAATTATCTGATAAAAAGAAAGAATTTCATATACATTAACACGATTCAAAAGAATTTCTGAGATACAAAATTTATGTAATGGCTCGTCGTCGATTTCCAGGTGAAAAAAAAAAGACTGTGCATCCCTGGTCCGGGTATTGCTAAAGGAGTCGGACCCGTTGGAGATGAATATATATCCGGGTAGAAGTTTAGTATCGGAGACTAAAAGTAGACGCTGCTAAAGTAATGAAAATCCCACCGGGCATTGATTGAATTCAATAGAATTACTTCGTTCGGTCGTCTTCTCTTACTTAATCTTATAAAACGTTATCGAGGGGGAACTAGATTCACGGGCAGGGCCGGGTGCCGGAAGGGCTTAATTTAAGTGTGTTTTTTAAACGTGGTATCATTATTATTTTTTATCAATATTTGTTATCATTCATAAGTTTATTTGATATTTTTAAAATATCTATTTTAAAGTAATAATAATGAAACAAATTTCCCTCAGGGCCTATGTCATCTGGGATGCTGTGTGGAGGGTGAAGTGGAATGAAGATAATATAAGCGAAACTCAATCGAAAATCTGGAAACAGAAAAATAAGAAAAACATATTGACACCTCTGGGACTCGAACCCAGGACCTCTTGCTTTCCGGGCAAACGCGCTAACCACTGCGACACAATCTAGAGAGCATTTAGTTCGGGTTTGAATCTTGCAATCATACATAAAGATAGTTGGCAATAATATATGCGTTAAAGAAAATGAAGATATGTAGGTGTTTCTTAGTCGAAGTATGGTACAGTTAAACATGACCGAATTTCATATCGACACCGTGGCGCAGTGGTTAGCGCGTTTGCCCGGAAAGCAAGAGGTCCTGGGTTCGAGTCCCAGAGGTGTCGATATGTTTTTCTGATTTTTCTGATTCCAGTTTTTCGATTGAGTTTCGCTTATATTATCTTCATTTATTTAAATACTTTATTTGTAATTATTTTTAAGAACCATGTATTTTCCTTATGTAAATCTGTTTTATGTATGTTTATTTCAAAAAAAAATGTGCATTTAAACACGATATGAAAAAAATGTTTTTTTTTATTAAAAAAAATTTTTGGATGAGATTTTTTTAATTATCTTACTAAACGCGAAAGTTTGTATAAACGTAGGTATGTGTGTTTTTCACGCAGAAACTACCGAATGGATTTTAATGAAACTTTACAATATTATAGCTCGTACATCAGAATAATATATAGGCTGTATATAATAATAATAATAATAACAATAAATAGACAGAACAATTAGTCATAATAGACCTGATATAGTTTTACATGACAAAATTAAAAAAAAATAACTTATATCATTGATGTAGCTATTCCAAATTCCTGTAATATTCAAAAAACTTTTAAAATATAGACTATAATAATATTACCATTTGTTATTTCGTCTACTGGCATTATACCTAGGTATCTGATTCAAAATTTAGGCGTATTAGATTTGTCAAAGAATTTATATATAAAAATGCAAAAATCGGTAATATTAAATACATGTAGGATTACAAAAGATTTTTTAAATATTTATATTGAGGGATCAGTAGGATTTATAGGTTCAATTAGGAATTCCACAGAGCCGAACCCTCTGATATGAAAATATCTGGAGTCGGTGAATTATTTTCCCATCTGGTCTCTGGTAGGTTGACATGTTGTTCTTGCATTGTTTTGTAATTATAATACTTATATAGTGCAATTGCATAACGTGGATTGACCAGATGATCATTTGGGAAGTGTGTGAAAGGGTTTAGTCTTTCCTGTGTGGAAAATTAAGCCCGGACATTTAAATCTGGTGCGTAAAATATGGAAAACAAACAGCTTTACAAAGATACATAAAAAAAGAGTGCTAAAATAAAACAGTAAGCCTAAAAACATGTTTTCGCTGATATTTTTTTTTTTTTAGTTTAGACAAGAAAAACATAAAGAAAAACTAAGAAAAAAATAGTTAAGAGAAGCTAAATACTTAAATATGCATGATAAGAATATATAAAAACACAATAAAGGGTAAACTTATGATCTTATAGGAGTATAAGAATGATATGTAGGTATGTAATTGGGGAATATGTAAATATATTGCAAATTAGGAAAAGAAATCTTATAAATAATGCAATAATATATAAATATGGATGTTAAGTGGTGTGTTGTGATGCATTACATTTATCTAATAGTGTTGCTTTGAGTTTGTTGAAAGTTATATTGAAGATGTCTGTATATGTGAGGTGTGTGTTATGATAGTGGCAGGCTCGATGTATGAATTCATTTTGTAAGTAGTTGGTGTTGGAGCGGCTGTTATAAAAAAGGGATACGTTTCTGCCATTGCGACCAGGGGTGCTAGCATGGTCGATCGATATAGGTTTTATCGAAAATGTCGGTAACTTGCGATGGCTCCCGAGCACGACTGTAGACCGCTAACGAACAAACAATAGTTTGCAATGACTAGGGGTTCCTAATACATTTGACGTATACTGTTGTTTATTCGTTAGCGGCCTGCAGTCGTGCTCGGGAGCCATCGCAAGTTACCGACATTTTCGATAAAACCTATATCGATCGACCATGCTAGGGGGCCAGGAACTCTAATATCTATTTTTTGTTAAAGATACGGGGAAGATATCGTATTATTTAGGATTCTATACAATAACAATTGATCAGAAATAATTCTCCTACAATTTGATTTCGGGATTTTAAAGAATCGACGGATATCTTCATTTGATTGGAATGCATAAAACGACCGTTTTGGCGTTTTGAAATTTGTATAAACGCAAATGTGTGTATTTTATATATTTTAGGGGTAGGGATGAAAGGCAGGGGGAAGGGGAACGGGAAAGGTGGGGTTCGCGGAGTGGGAAGAGACGAGGGAGGGGGAAGGCAGGGAAGGTGGAAGGGAACGGGGACGCACGGAAAGGGCATGCAGGGAGAATCAATTTATTTCTTTGAATGACATAGCAACGCATACCGGGAACCAGCTAGTGGAATATAAATCTGAAGAAAAAAGAAAAACGTAGGAACTAAAAAGAAAAAGCATTTTAATCAATAATTGACTGAGTGTAGAAGAGTCCTGTTTTAAGTCAACCAAATTGCATTATTTTTTTAAATGTTCCGTATCCTTTTCAAGATGGTGGCCGTTTTATCGTTAAAGATTCCTTTTTCAAATGTGATATTGTGGTGTTTATTTGGACCACAAAAAGTTTTTATTTGAGCTTTCGTTTTCTGAAATCGAGTCCGAAAGCTGGAATTTTTCATAACATTTTTTTTTTTTAATTCAACCAGCAAAAGAAACATTTTTTTAATAATATATCTACGACTATTTTCAAATGTCTTAAGGTGATCAAATAGTCCAGGAAAAAACCGAAATCGGAATTCAATCTCCTTTATGGGAGGAGTATAAAAATATTTGAGAAAAAGCTTTTGGAAAGGTTGGAAAAGGTATTTGAGATTTTTTTTCAGGTTGATTTCGTAAAGGTTCGTAAAAAACATTAACTCCTTTTTTACGCACTGTTTATTGTAATAAAACGGAAATTTAAAATTGATTTCACGGAACCGAGCGACGCGGAGCCTAATGTCTATTCCCTGCTCCGGCTGGGGCGTAACTGATACGAAATGGGTGTGCCAAGACTGTATCCAAATCCAAATTCGTCGAGCATAATTTAATATCACAATTCAATCATAATTTATTTTATTTTGTGAAGTTCGGATGTAAATACGATTTTTTTACGATTATTATAAAAGAAACTGAATTTGATACATTAAACAATAAAACCATATCCGAAAAGGGGTTTATGAGTAGGAGAGTACATCTGATGAAGCCATGCGAAATCATACAAAATCGTGTGTGCGTGTTTTGGATTCGAAAATTTGATCGCTTAGAAATATTTTAGATGAGATTCATTCACATTCATTCTCAATTAAATTCTGTGAGAAGAACACATCTTTACCTTGGAAATAATCGAGTAATAAAGTAATAAATATTTTTTAAGTATATTAAGAATAATTTGTATCAGTCTGAAGATGGCTTTAACAAGCTGAAACCGGATACGGTCAAATAAATTAAAGTGGGAATATGTTTCATATTTGTTTTATTACATTATTATAATGGAATTCCACCATAAATTGTCAGTTTCAGGGGTTAATGTCAGCATTATAGTGTATTTTAAAATGTATCCCTTGAATTGATTAAAAGTTGATTCTGGCAACATTAAAGTCTTGGACCACCCCTGGGCCCAACCTTTATAGTCCGGGGTAGATTAAAGCACATTTTCCTTTATAAGCACAATTTTCCCGATAGGAAAGACATCAATTTATTAATATATTTCACCGATGCGTCCGAGGATTTAAGTAAACTTCAATTTATTACTGTCATCGAAAATGTGATTATTAAGCAATAAATATCTTAGCATTTTATATTGAAGAGTTATTTACGTGAATACCGCCCAAGAGACCCAACTGCTCCCAAATGCCTGGACCCAGTGAGACTATGGCACCCCCAATTGGGCTATATATGTTGTGAAGCTGAAGGTAGATGGGGAAGAGGAAAGTGGGTATTCAGATCTGTTCAAGCAAGACTAAAGCTATTTCGGATTGGGAGACGAGTATCGGTACCGCCGACCCGGGAACCTTTTATTGGATATTGGATCAGGTGGTTAACAATGATTTCAGTCGTGTTTTGTGACGAGATCTGAATAGCCAGGTACTTTCCCTTGGACGGTACTCACATAAAAAAACCTTGTTAAGATGAAGCCACACTAAATAATGCAAAATCATACAAAATTATATGTTTTTGTTTTGAAAATTTGATCGCTTAGAAGTATTATAGATGCTTCAATTAAATACTGCGTTTAGAACATTGAACTGCCCTTTTAACATAGTCTTTTAATAAGCATAGAAAAAAATAAAACATTAGCAGCCTTACTAAAAAACCCAGTGAAAAATTTATTCAATTAACAAACGGCCGCGGATGTGAAAACATTACTAATTAAAAATTTGTTTTTTGAAAGAAATACACATGGTTTCCACGGCCTGAGAGGGTAGCTTATCTCTGTTTTAACCATTGATGTCCGAACGATATTTGTAATTTTTCCATAGTATTTTGAATGTTCTATATATTTCTTATTTTTGAAGGTGTCGTAAAAACAAATACCATTTTTGAAAACTAGATAAAATTATCTTTTAGATTTGTGTTTTTGAAATACACTTTAGCTTTCAAAAACTGCCATATTTTAAGATTCAAACTCGGAAAAAAATGGAAAAAAATTTCCTACCACAACATTTTTGACCAAAATGTAGAGAAATTTAAATAAAATCAAAATTTAAAAAACACAGTCCTTTTATGTAACAAATTTGGAAGGAAACTATCACCTCACTTTTTCATCGTGTATACAATAAAAAAATAATAAAATATTTCAAAGTTTTTTTTTATTGCCAAAAAATTACTTAGAAATAATACCGAAATTTAAAAAAGATTTCTTGCATCTCTAAAGACGTTAATTTTTTTGATACGTTTACGAACACATGTATTAGATTTTAATATTATAAAAAATTATCACTTTTAAGAAATTCTCTTAAAATAAAGATCTTAAAATATAAAATTTATCTTTTAAGTAACCTATAAAACAATATTCTGACAGTTCAACTTTGAAAGTATGGCGTTTGTACAATAACTTGATTAAACTGATGTAAACCACACAAATAACATGGTAAATATATCAATTATGTGAACAGAAGAGTAAATTCGTCACTACAATAGAAATTATTAAGTAAAATCACAAAATTTTCGATATCCCGCCATAAAACACACCGAGCTGTTTTGTCTCATCGCGGGCTGTCGCGGGCCGAAGAACTAATGCATAGGCGCGCCAATAATGCCCCTTGTGGAGAAAAATTAAAACAACTTTGTTTCCTAGTAAATTAAAACCATATACAACGTTGTCACATCTTCAATGCGTTTTAACAGCGTGACCACGTAAGTAACGTTATTGGTAATAAATTTAGTGTTTTCGAGGTTTATTTATGTTATTGCAATAACACAGTTAATCAGTCGCGCTGTGGTTTTTTTTAGTAAGGCTGTAGGTCTATAAAAAACACTTTCTAGTGCAAACGCTCCTACTTATAAACCCCTTTTCGGATATGGTTTTATTTTATAATGTGGCAAAATCACTTTCTTTCGATATTCACCCCCGGACTTCAAAAAATAAAATAAAATATGCATTTTCGCGTTGTTATTTTATATTTTACAATACGGCGGCAGTCGATGAATTTGGAATTTCAAATTCATTTTTCATGCCGTCCACCGAAGGACTACAAAGTTGCCACACCCATTTTCTGTCAGCTCCGCGGTCCGCCCCGGCCGGAGCGGGGAACAGACGTGTGGTTTCGCGTTGCTTGGTTCCGTGAAATAAATTTTAAATTTCGTTGTTATTACAATAAACAATGCGTAAAAATGAAGTCCCACCCCCCCCCCCCCCCAAAATAAAATTATCCAATCGACTTACACACCAACAGAATAACAACTTTTTAAACATCCAATAGGTAATAATTCTCTTCACGAGTTCACGTCAATCATCAAACAGTATTAATAGCCTTGCGTCTACATGGAAGAAATTTAAGAACCCGGCTTCTAGTGCATGTCTGACTCCGCGCCGTACGTGCCGCGCCACACAAACATCTCTGTATGTGAAATTTCAAACAAAGCTATCATTGTAATTCGGTTTCTAAATGAAGAATTCGTCAAAGAAAGGCGCCACTTCCGTTAGCAGGTCGCATGAGGCAGGTACAAGTACTACGATTTTGTAAATTTGAGTATCTTTCCCGATATGGAAAGATTGACGGTAATACTTAGTTGTGAATAATAGTATCACGCTGCTATATATTACATACGACGTCTTGCCTGTCCCTGTTACTTTGTCCCGGTTAATAGCTGTCACTGAATCACAGTGAATCCGAGGAACGGACTATTTTTGGAACCAGTTCCTATTAGATTTATGAAATAGTCACCAACACTCTAACTGGGCGAAGCCGAATCAAAAGCCGCCTGTAGGGCCTAGCAGCAAAAACCTACAAAGCAGGTTTTTAACTGCTAGTCATAATGTAATATTGTTGTGGCATTTCGTAATTTTCTTTCCACAGTCGGGTATCAATCACCCCTCATAGGGTAGCACCCGGGGCGGGCCGCCCCCACCGCTCCCCCCTAGCTACGCCACTGATCCCGCTAGTACTTCGAGTTTCCGGACACCGTGTACCTATGTATATCTGAGGTTTGTCATATTAAATAATTACTCATTCTGAACATCTTGAGATGCCCTTCACTCGAACCAAAGCTAATATCATCACGATTAATGAGTCGGGTCGTGGGAGGAAGAACCTGAAGGTGGAAGATGGAGTGTGGGGATGGCGGCTGGAGACAAAGGGGGCTTCGTATGTGGCCACTGGACGAGCGGTCGAGTGGCTCTCAAGGCAGTGTTCGAGGAACTAGGGTTCGATGGTTGCCAAAGAAAACAATAAACTTTACGATACCAGGGTACCTAGCATGGTCGATCGATATAGGTTTTATCGAAAATGTAGGTAACTTGTCTCCGCTCCCAAGCACGACTGCAGGCCGCTAACAAACAAACAACAGTTCACAACGACTAAGGGTTCGTACTTTATTTGACGTGAACTGTTATTTGTTCGTTAGCGGCCTGCAGTCGTGCTCGGGAGCCATGACAAGTTACCGACATTTTCGATAAAACCTATATCCATCGACCATGCTAGGTACCCAGGCTTGTATTTATCGATACGCAGTGTAAAGCGTGCATGCGAAAATAGTTGATTAAAGAAATTAAAGTAGTAAGAAGAGTTGTTTACCAATTTCAAACCTAAAATCGACTTCAAAAATACTTTTTATGAAAAGTTGTTATGGGTATCAAACGAATTTATTTACAGTTGGTATCGATTGTATGTACCTACTTATACGGTGGTATACCTATACAGTACCTATACGAATAAGTTTTTTTATTTAGTAACTATATATTTATAATTTTTTAACATTTTTATATGAAACATGTTTGGTATATATAAAATAGAAAATCTATTCGTAGTTCTCCTTGCTGGGAGATCCTGTGCTGAGGGCGACTATGCTTTGGATAAGGTTTTCCAGAAACTTCTATGACGATGTATACTATGTATACTAGTAAGTTCATTTTCCGATAGTTCCTTCAGCCAACATTTAATGTCCTTAATGTACTATTTTTTGTTTTAATTTGTTTGATACTAAGTGGGAGTTTGTTATGTAACATTACTGCTAAAAATTCAGAACTTCTTTGTCCAAATGAAGAGTTACACTTTGGTATATTAAGTAGGTATGTCTGTTTGTTTGGCTCTGGTTTTATGAGTATGTGAGGTGTCTGCCTCTGAATCATTTTTGTAGTGATGTACTAGAATGTTTTTGGGTTAGATTTTCTGTATGCTTAGAACATAAAAATGTTTAAAAAATTCTGTTGTTGATGTCCTTATGGGGACTTCAGTATGTAGTTTTTTTCTTGAAGCATTTGTTTGAAAATATGTTTTATGCTTTTGTTATTCTTCGGTACATTCTCCTTTGTGGGTACACTTAGTTATATTTTGTGTAAGTAGGTATACCGCATTTTTCCTAAACCGACTGCATATTCTATATAAGTATGCCGGGAAGCAAGTTGGCAGGGGGTCAACTTATTGCCATGGAATCCTGGTTTTTGTAACAACGGGTTTCCAATACAAAAATCTTTTTACAATATTTTGTTCTGCGAAAAGAACTTATCAATATTTATGTTAACAAATTAAATCGACAAATTCGGTCGTTTAAAAATACGACAAAAATGCTATGAATGCAACCTAACCTAACTCAGCCTAATACAATAATTAAACAGTATAAACCTAGTAATCAACACTCGTGCCATAGGTCAAGGCCGTAGCCAGGTGGAAGGGATCAAGGGGGTTTGATCCCCCCCCCGAAATCTAATAAAGCGCACTGAAAATATGATGTTATAATAAAAATATGATATAAACGCTACCGATGCCCGACTGTACAAAATTAACTTATTGCAATTTGTGGTGAAATTGTCTAGAAAAAAATTGGTGCAAAGACTGAAATCTGCAAAATGTTTTTCAGTCCTTGTTAATGGAACTACTGATGTTTCACTACAAGACAAGAACAGAAGTGCATCTGTGTGAGATATGTAGAGCTAAAGGATAATCAGCCTTACTAAAAAACACCGTCAAAATTTTATTCAATTGACAAACAAGCGCGTATGTGAAAACATTTCTAATTTAAAAAAATGTTCATGGATAGAAATATACATTGCTTACCCGAGATGGTAGTTTATCTCGTGTGTACGACTGTTTTATTAATGATTTCTGAACGAATTTTGGGGTATAAAGATCTTAATTTTGGAAAATAAAGATCCTTAAATATAAATTTGAATTTTTGTGTGATCTATAAAATAATTTTCTGACAGTTTAACTTTCAAAGTACGATTATCGCGCTAATAAGTTGAAAAAACACAAAAAACACGGTAAATATATCGATTATATGAATAGAAGAGTGCAATTGGTCACTATAATAAAAATCGTTTAGTAAAATCACGTCATGTTAGCTTTTTGTTTGACAAGCCCCCAAAGGGCTCACAAACTCCAACAGCTCGTAAGGCTTTGAAGCAAAGAATGGACGGTTACCTCGAGAGTGTTTTCTCTTGGGGTAAAAATAATCTCGTTGAATTTAATGTTTCAAAGACCCAATCTTGTCTGATTACGTCTAAAAGGGATCGCAATGAAAATCTAGTCTCTTTCAACGGAAGCAATCTTCCGAACAGGCCCTCCATTGATTTGCTTGGTGTAACCCTAAGTGACCAGCTCAGGTATGGGGGCTCCATCGAAGCCAGAGTAAAGTTAGCCTCCCAAAAACTGGGCGTACTGTACAGGGCCCGCAGATACTTTAAAAGTACACAACTGCTAACCCTGTACAAATCGCAAGTGCGCCCCACTGTTGAATTTGGCAGCCACCTCTGGTCTGGAGCTCCAAAATACCTGAAAAATACCCTCGACTCTGTGCAGAAACGGGCGGTCGGTTTGATAGATTCTCCCATCTTAACAGACGGATTGCAATCTTTAGAGCACAGGCGTCGGGTGGGAATGCTATCCTTGTTCTACCGGTATTACAATGGAAGATGCTCCGAGGAACTAGCATCATTGATCCCTTCGGCACCGGTGCATAGTCGGGAAACACGCCAAACGCGTGCCCAACATTTGTACACAGTTTACATTAGTCACATGAGAACGGGTCGTTTCTTCGACTCGTTCTTATGTTCAACAGCTCGGCTGTGGAATGATTTGCCGGCCTCTGTGTTTCCTCCTTCCTACAACATGGGTCTCTTCAAGACCAATGTTCATTCCTTCCTCTCCTCAAAAAGACCCTCCACACAGCATCCCAGATGACATAGGCCCTGAGGGAAATTATTTTCCTCAGGGCCTCCTGTGTGGAGTTAATGTAAAAAAAAAAAAAAAAAACAATATTTAATAACAAAATTTTCAACATCACGCCATGAACAAACCAAACTATTTTTTCAGCGCGGGCCGCTGAGGACGATTTGTGCAGGCGCGCCAATAACGCCCGAGAAGACCATTTTTTAAAAACCATTTTTACCAAGTAAATTATAACCATACAAAACGTTGTCAGATGTAAAATACTTTCAATGCATTTTTACAGCGTGACCGCGGAAGAAAGCTTATTAGTAACATATTGTGTTTTAGTGTATACGGGCTTTATTTATTATGCAATTTTATCTGAATTAAAATCTTTGGATTTGAATATATTTAATTTAGATTGCGAATATTTAATCGGACAAGGATATAATGGAGCTTCTTCGATGAAAAGGAAGTTTTAAAGGTGTGCAGGCAGTAATTCGTGAGTCACGTCCAGAAGCCTTATACGTTCATTGCAGCTCACTGCAGTTGAATTTGGCTCTATGTCATTCTTGTCAGGTTCAACCTACTCGAAATACTATTGGTACTATAAAATCGGTTGGAAATTTTATCAAGTCCTCGGCAAAACGAACCAAGTGCCTTAAAAAAATATCGAGAAAAAAATAATTTAAAAACTTAATTATCAAGAAGACTACTAAAAGCTCTATAAAAAGTATTTATTATTTATAAAAGTATTTATTTCTTTTTTTTCTTTTTTTTTCTATTAAAAGTATTTCGAACGGGACTCTGTAAAAGCTGAATTAGAAAAGTGAGAGATAAAATGGCTGGAAGAATCTGAACTAAATCGACCAACATTTGTATTGAAGCTCTCGGAGAATGCAACCAGGGCCAGCCAGACCTTATTTCCAAACATTCACAAACTTTTAAAAATCTTTTTGACACTGCCTGTTTCCACATATACCCCTGACATGCTGTCTCTTTTCCGAAACGGCTCAGAAATTCCACAGGCTAGGAAAGACTAAACGGTTTGGCATTAATGTCAATCCACCAATGGAAAAACTTTAAAATGATATTGTATGTAGTGCAAAATTTATCAAAAAAACTTGAGTTTTACGATTTTTTGTCAAAATTTTCTTCTTTCTACCGCTGTAAGTCATTATAGTATATAAGACATCGAACAAAAACAGTACTTACGTAATTTAGTCTTCTTTAAGTTTGTAATAGACATTTTTGTTGTAAAGTCAACTGTTGAGGAATTGTTTTGACAAAACCAAATTTTGGCGCCTTCAATCCAAGAAGCGAATCTAACCCACTGACTGGACTATAAATACCTGGAATGTTCCACCAAACAAAACCTCCCCCGAAATTTTTCTCTGGCTACGGCCTTGCCATAGGTCACCCCAAAGGGTTCGCTACGTTTGGTGACTTAGCAAGGGTTCACGGAGTGAGGTTTGTCTAGATATGGGCAGCGGATGCGTTAGCCCACCTAGCCAAACTCGAGCCATAGCCTTGCGCCTCAGTGGGAGAATGGATTCATACGTCCGTGACTCCTGGAGACACTGACCCTCAGATTCCAACCCCCCGTCCCCCGCACCTTTTTCCTTCCTGAAATTCCTTTCCTTCCTTTCCTTAAAAAGACTCCCACACAGCATCCCCAAAGATGACATAGACCCCGAAGGAATATGCTAACATAAAAAACTAACCTAACCTAGCCTAAGGAGGCATACATTAATTACGTGAGCAGTTCTTCTTCCAATCTAGACCCCCCCCCCTTGGTGAGATAAATTTGGGCCACTTCGTGTATTCGTATATTCTTTTCAAGTAACGTGAGATTTTTCTGGACTCCCCCCCCCCCCCTCTTTTTGAATTCACATAATTAATGTCTGCCCCTCTAATAATAAGTTAACAATTTACAAGTAGGTAATCAAATGGAATTTTTCCATTTGAATTTGATAATTTTACATGAAATTCTATTTAATTACCAGATTTAAACGCCTCTATTTTTATAATGGTTTTATACAATTGCCTATATTTATCATGACTTGATTCCAGTGAAAAGGTTTTTTTTTTAAATAAATACCATAATAACATTTTCCAAAACAGCATGAATTTTAGGAAACAAATAAAATAAATTCTGGAAACCTGTATTTTGTTAAATGGTCAACATTTAACAAAATACAGGTTTCCAGAATTTATTTTATTTGTTTCCTAAAATACATGGTGCAACCGTAAATATTGTTGCTGATGTGTTTAACTGAGAATTACGGTGATCCAAAAGTCCAGGAAAAAATCTAAATCGGAATCCACGCCTCTTTGTGGGAGGGATTTAAAAATACTTGAGAAAAAGCTTTTGGAAAGATTGGAAAAGGTATTTGAGAGTTGTTTTTTATGGGTTGATTTCGTAGAGGCCTGTAAAAATCATTTACTCCTTTCTTAAGCATTGTTTATTGTAATAAGAAGGAAATTTAAAATTGATTTCACGGAACAAAGCAAAGCGGAGTATAGGGACATTTATTCCCCATCGCTGACGTGGTGGAACTGATACAAAATGGGTGTGACAAGTGTGTAGTCCTTAGGTGGACGGTATAAGGTCCAAATTCGTCGAGTGCCGGCCGTATTTATTGATGTCAAAAATAATAACGTGAAAACGCATATTTCATTTTATTTTGTGTAGTTCGGGCGTAAATATTCTTTTTTTGCGATTATTATTAAAAAAAACTGAATTAGCCAGGTTATACAATACAACCATATCCGAAAGGGGTTTTATACGTAGGAGAGTTTTCACTTGAAAGTGTTTTTTTATAGACCTAATAGGTACTTTATTTTTTCTAGGCTTAAAAGACCTATATAAAAAATTCTCATTTTTTCAAAGGCAAAGATATGTTCCACACGCAGTATTTAATCGAAGCATCTATAATACTTCTAAGCGATCAAATTTTCAAAACAAAAATACTTGATTTTGCGTTATTTTGCATGCCTTCAACTTAAAAAATGGCGTTCATTTTATTTACAACAATGACAGATGTAAATAATTATGTTGAAACACTCCAACTAACATTAGGTATTGCTTGCGCAATTTTAATGTTTGTTCGTATGTTACAAAGATGACGTATAAAACTTACTTCGAACGTCGGTATGAATGTAAAAGAAACCTTAACGTAAAAAGTATTCACCTCACCACAACAGACCCAAAAGCTGCAAATCGTCCGGAGCCAGGGGGATCATGGCATCTCCAATTGGGACATTCTATGAGGCTGAAGGTAATGGTGAGGTGAAGGAGATGGGGAGGGGGAGGTGAAGGAGATGGAGGAGAGGAAGGTGGGGAAGTTCATGTCTAATCAGATCTGGTCACCAAACACAGCTGTAGCTATTTCAACCAATGTTTCGATTGTGAAAGGTGGTATTTTACATGGTCGATATTGAAAATATCTGCCTACCCTGCTATGGACGTCAATTTGCAGTACCTACATAGGTAGGCGTACTGCAGATTGTTCCAAGTTCAATAATTAAAAAGTATATTCATATATATATATAGATTAGGTACATATTACTTTCATTTTGACGGCCTCCGTGGTCGAGGGGAAGGGATCTCGATTAGCAATCCGGTCTTAAATCCCGGCGTGCCCAATTAAATTTCATTTGGTTGAATGTGTTATCGCAATTTAATAATTTAAAATAATATAAGACATATTTGGGGCAGGTTCTAAAATATTCTATCAGTTAAGACCACAAACTTAATTGTTTTTTTTTATAGCTCCACACAGGAGGTCCTGAAGAAAAATATTTCCCTCAGGGCTTAGGTATGTCATCTTTGAGGATGCTATGTGGAGGTTATTTTTAGGAAAGGAAGGAGAGGTGACCGAAAAAGGTGTGAGGAGTGGGTAGGAATCTGGGGGTCAGTGTGTCCAGGAGCCAGGAGTGACGGACATATGAATCTATCCCTCCCACTGCGATAAGGCGATGTTCCGAGAGTCCTGCTGAAGAGATCAAAAGGTCTCCCTCAACCATTCTCTCCCGATCCGGCCTACCACGCAGTTGGTGGACAGCCGCATCCACCACCAAGATCGGGACAAACCTCACCCCATAAATCCGGGCACCTCTGCTAAGTAACGGCGCGAAACGCCGCTAGCCTGCAAAATTAAGAAACGATGTTTTTCTAAATACGATTTTTAAAATAACATCTAATCTGTGGCTATTTTTCTACGTCCCTTTTTATTTGTGGATGGGTTTGTGGGGCGCCTCTGTTGATTTTTACCCAAAGCTTGGTCCCATTTTCCTCTAGAAGGTTCGGGTATTCGCTAAATCAATCGCAGCCTTCCATAAAAAAATCTGCTTTACCTAACCTTGTTATTCGTATCCACTTTGAATGGATACTTTCAAAATGATAATACAATGGCAAGACAGGGCAAACTGATCCTTAGGTATACTTATGTCATTATAAGTATTTTTCACGTACTTACCTATTGTTATTATTTATTCCACGTTTAATCGCCTTTAAAACATTTATTGCGATACTCGCTGGTAAATACTTTTACTGTATTTTATTAATGAATAATTGTTTTACTTTTTTATCATTTTGTTAAACTCCCTTTTCGAAGAATATCAACACTTATGTATAATATCTTGAGAACATCGGGGAAACTTCATCATACGACTTAGTGGAACCGCACTCGTAGCAGTCGCAAATTTACGAAGCTATGATATGCGGTGTCTTCTTCTAACACTTAACTAATCAATCTTCCCCTGAACCGGTTGAATTATTTTGTAGTTTTCTTCTATTTAGTTATCGCCTACATACCTACCTACCTACCAAATCTAGTGTAATTTTCTCTTCTTAAAGTTAATTAACTTAGCGTAGCGAAGTCCTGTTTTAATACGACCGTTTTGTCTGTCTGTAAATTATTTTGTATGTTCCGTTTCCCGTTCAAGATGGTGGCCAATTTACTCGTTCAATAAAAATATTATTTTTTCAAATGCGGGAATCTTCGTGTTTATTTGAACTTTCTTATTCGCATTTCTTCAACATTATGGTGAAAGTTTGAAAGAAGATTTTTTTTTGAGATGGTGGAAAATCTCTATATTACATCTGACACGATCATAAATTGTTTCATCGCACATGCTTATGTCTCAGGAATCTCATTTTTACAGCATTCAGTCTACTTTCATCCTTCCAGCAAGTTCCATGCCTTAATGCCATCAGGGGGAGTACCAGCACTCCACTGCGGACTGCTAGCTTCGCTTCTTCAGACAGTTTTTTTGTTATCGCCAACGGCATTCAGTCCTCCATTAATGGACTCACCAGCATTTACCCTTCTTCCAATATCTCTATCAGCCCTCCCATCTCTCGTAAACATAATTCCCAGATACAAAAACTCATCAACCTGTTCCATGTATTCATCAATCTCAACTAAATTGCACACTGTTTTCGTAATCTCTCTTTCAAACACTTTAGACTCAACTCATTCTTTATACATATTTAGTTCATACTAGACACTAGATACTGTAGATCTTCCATACTATTAGAAATCAGCACTGCATCATCAGCAAACAATAGGCAACATACTTTCAGATTACTCAATTTCGCGCCCAATCCCAACTCTTTCAATTCTTGCATTCAATTATCCATGTATTGAACAACCATTACGCAGCCTTACCTAATTACTTTATTCAGAATTAACATTTATTTATATACCTACTCAATTAGACATTCATTTTCAGAATCATTAGAGACAGTTTTCCCTTGGAAGCGTGCTTAGGAATAATCATTGACGAACGTATTATTTTTTAAACTTACTTTGTATTGAGCAAAATATTTAGACGCCTGTCAGTCAGCGTCGCGACGCGTGGCGATTGCCAAAACACCCGTGCAAAGTCATTTGTAGCACCAATCTGGCACCATTGCAGCACTAATAAACCAAATTTGTCCCTAGCACGCTAGTTACCTAGTTAATGCCGGGAAAGGGCAACTTTTCTCTGTCCTCTGAGTGTTAGGGAATAGGTGAAACACGTTTTGCCTTCGGGCGTCATCCGACAGGGGGGACTTTCTCTCAAAAATCACGTAGCTGCTAAACAATATTGTTAATATTTATTTAATTAGGTACTTTTTGATGGCTTTGGGCGAAGCCCTTTTATTTAGTAAGTACCTACCTACAAAATACATGCTTTATAATTATGTAGGTACAATTTTGTGAGAGATATTTCATTATAAATAATGTTCAATATTTTATTTTATCTATTCATTAATTATTTATCAAAGCCCTGGTGTGTTTTTATATAATACGTACAAGATTTAAAAAATTTACATGTTATAGTGCGTGATATCTATAGATAACAACGTTAAGTTATTAAAAAAAAGTCTAATTTCGAGCATATACCTAATGTACCTACAAGAAAAGAGAGAAGAAAACGCTTTTAAATTTTGCATGTTACCTGCAAAACTAATTTAAGGAATCCGAACTTATCTAAAAAAAGTTTATAATAGCATCGACTGAATAATAGCCAAAAATAAAACAAAGTTAATATATTTATTTTTAAGTTAACTTAATGCATAAAATCTCAAATTGTACTATTTAATTAATGAAAACAATATTAGCGACTCTCAATCGAAAATTTGAAACAAAAAAATCAGAAAAAGATACGGTTACACCTAGGAATTGAACCCAGGACCTTAGCCTTGCAGGAGAGATGCTTTACCACCCAGCTAATAGGGCCCTCTCTGCTTCGGTCATATTTAATAACTGTATCATACTTCGACTATTAAAACATAACGACTGAATTTGAGTGGGCATAGCGCTTGGATCCCATCCGGGCGTCGCGTGTTCAATTCCTCGGCTGGCTAAGTCCTCCATCACAACACAAGCAACATTTTCGGCTTTCTGTGGTGATAGTAGGAGATTTTCAAACATTGTTGGGTTATTCGTAACCCGGGAATGTTTGTCTTTCTTTTTAAGAAAAAAAAAAAAATAATAATCTTCATTTTCTTAACGCATGCTTTTATTGGCTGCTATATTTATGTATGATTGCAAGATTAACCTCGAACTAAATGCTACCTAGATAGTGTCATGGACAAATTGCTCTATTTTTATTTAATATGCGACATCTATTGACTTTTCAGCAAGTCTGCGTCTTGTATGATTTTCTTACGATTATTATTATCAAATAAAATAAACCAAAATTAATAATTGGTTGGAAACTGTTTGATTGAGATTGTTTTTTTAACACAACTGATTGTGTTGTCTTTATAAAAATTATAGACGTGAGTAGATAAATGTAAAAACGCGTTCCACCCCAATGGAAAATATTTCATTTTGGGTCACGACTGATGCCCCGACGAACAATGCATATCGGAAACTGCGATTAAAATTGTTAGAAATAATATATTTTTGAGGAAAAATTGGGATTTAAGCACATTTTTTTTATATTAACTCCACACAGGAAGCCCTGAGGAAAATAATATGTCATACAATACTACGTCATCTGAGATATGCTGTGTAGTGGGAAAATTACAAAGCCCTGCATCATCAAAAATACTAATATCGGTTTATAAAACCGAAATTGAAACTGTCTAAAATTCAAGTTGAATTAACTCTTGAACTCGGATCTGATTTCAATTTTTAAGATATTCAATTTCAAAATTAAAACTGACTGTAATAAACCGATAATGTACCTCTATCTATATATATTTTTTGATAACCTGATTTCTTCTGTACAAATTTCTTTAATAGTTACTTAATAAAATATTTTTTATCATAAAATTATTTGTATGTGTTTTTATGCCTATATTTTTATATGTTTTTTAAGGGTCTGCGTTTTTTACCTACCATGCTATTATCAATCCTCCAATTATAATATTCCGACAGTCGAAATATCTATTACGATACAGATGCAAAAAGTGCAAGTCAAGTTCTAATCAGAAAGACTTGTATCTACTCCAAATATAATAACGTAATTATTGTGGTTGGAATATTGCACACCGAGTTAAGTGTACAGTTTAAGATGAAGCCAAGCGAATTAATGCAAAATAATGTATTTATATGGTTAGAAAATTTGATCACTTGAAATATTATAGATGCTTCAACTCAATACTGCGAGTAGAACACATCTTGGAGTTGGAAATAATCGAGTATTTTTTTTTAATATGTCTTTGTAATTCTGGAAAAAAATAAAGTATATAATCTCCTAGTAATGAATCCATTTTCGGATAAAGTTTTATTATAAAATGTGGCGAATTATGTTCTTTGGAAAATATTTGTGACTTAATTTCACGAAATAAAACATATCAATGCAATTTCGGCAATTTTCGGCTTGAATCAAAATTTGGCGGCGTTCAACGAATTTGGAATTGAAAATTTTAAGACTTTTGTGTATTTTGTGTCAATTACGCCCCTCTGCGGTGGCGAATGTACGTTCCTAGACTCTGCGTCGCTTGGTTCCGTTAAATCGATTGTAAATTTCCTTATAATTATAATAAGAGATGCTTACGAAAGGCGTTAATGTTAAACAATAACTCTCAAATACCTTCTCAAACCTTTTAAAATAAACTGAAGACCAAATTTTAAAATTAAGTTAAAAAATTCATTTACTGAACGATTGTAGGGCTTTTACAAATATAATGCATGTCGAAATAAGTAAACTAAAATAGAAGTAGGTACATTAGTTAAATATTGTTTTAATCGGATACGTGTAATCGGATAATATATTCAGAACTAATTATTTTATTTTTGATGCTGGACGAAGAGGTTTTGCATATATGTAATGTACATATGTTGAAAAAGTCTGTGTAAGTATTGGCAGTTCTATTGGTGAGTTAGGTATATATGTAAATATTTTGTGTTATGGTGGTTTAGTAAAAAAGATGGAGGAGAAATAGATACATGGTCTGATATTTAAAACACTTAACATTTGTGGGCCGTCTACTGGTTTTTAAGTAATTTAAAAAGTTTAAACGTATCATCAATAATTCTCCGGGTAACATTAACGTACAGCGAAACCTAAAATTTGCTTATAAGTGCAGTCAACCTGTGTTTTTAGGTGGAAAAAAACAGTTTAAAGCTAATTTTTTCCCCATCGACTACTACCATTTAGACAAGTGTTTAGCCAAAAGTCTCCGCCCCTACTCCCCTTGCTTCCCCCCCTGTGCCCCCCCAAACATGAAAAATGTAAGGGTTTTGTAAATCGCGTCTATCTCGAGTACTAAACAACATATCGGATTGCAATTTTTTTTATTCTCTTTGTTGTAACATTTTCTACAATTAATATCCAGTTGACTTTCGTCGTAACTTTTACCGTTTGTTTGTAATTCGCATGAAAACGTAAAACTGTGTATATTTTTTTGGCACGTAATTTTAGGTAAAATATACAAATCCTTACCTTTTCATAAGAATTACAAACAAACGGTAAAAGTCACAACAAAAGTCAACTGGACATTAATTGTAGACAATGTTATAACAACAAAGGGATTGAAAAAATTGCAATCCGATATGTTGTTTAGTAATCGAGATAGGCGCGATTTACGAAACCCTTACACTTTTCATGTTTTGGGGGGCACAGGGGGGGAAGCAAGGGGGTAGGGGCGGGGACTTTTGGCTAAACACTTGTCTAAATGGTAGTAGTCAATAGCTTTATACTATTTTTTCCTTCAACTGGTGTTCTACAACCAAGGTTGACTGGACTATATTGGAGATTGTTTCCCAGTGACAATCAAATGTAAGTAAGTCTTTTTATGAACTAATACGTATTCGTTTTTATTAATTTAATACGATGTACGTAGATATTTGATTTCGTGAATGGTAAAAACACATGTGGAAACATTTTTCCACGTTTAAGAATAATTTATTTGTTTCACATCAGCTGGCAAGTCTATTTTGCTGAAGGATAAGTGGGTCATTTAAACATTTTTTATTGAAAAGCTTTGCGTCATTTGCAAATAGAATGAACTTAATATTACAACTCAAAGAAAAGTTGTTTTTATATTTAATGAATAGGAGTGGGCCCAAATGAGAACCTTGAGGCATTCCCGATATTACTTTAAATGTAGGCACAATATTTAATGGGCAGGAGCTTCTTCTAGACCCTTCTTATTCCTTAAAAGCGGAGTCAGGCAAGGAGGTAATATGTCTCCCACTCTTTTTAATGTGACCTCCTACAAGAGCTCAACGACTCGCGGATTGGATACCATATTTATGGACAAGGCAGTAACAACATAAATTACGCGCATGACATGCAACAATTGGCACCCTCGATTAAAGCGATGAGACGACTTGTACAAATATGTGAGGAGTACCCAAACTAACATAACTTGTTTTGCAATACTAAAAAGTCAGTCACAGTCGTATTAAAAAACAATATGGATCCACTAAATAGTAGTAATCCACCGATTTGGCTCGAAAGAAACGAACTGCTTGTGGCCTCCCGTGTTAAATATCTGAGACATATCCTAACCGAAGATATGAAGGACATAGATATTATGGAATGACAAAGAAGAGCAATTAATATACAGGCCGGAATGCTGGTGGTTCTATCACTATAACGACAATGTCAGGAAGTTGCTTTTTAAAACTTGCTGTACTACCCTGTACACATCTGAGCAGTGGAGACATTAGCCAGCTTGTTTTTTTCTCTTTTTAATGTAATAATTCGAAAAATTGACAGAGATACAACATTTTATGTGAAACCGTTTGAAACATGAATGTTGAATTATCCTTCAGCAAAACTTTGCATGCGTTTTATTTTTGAATGAATTTTATTTTCGATTTTTTACGGTAAATTTTCATCGTTCATAAAAATAAAAATAAATGGAAGGGGGCCATTTATAAAACAATCCCTACGTAGTCTCATAGTCAGGGCCGAATTAAACATGTCGGGGCCCCTTTAGCATAGACGCCCCTATCTGATGCGTGGCCCCTTACCGATGCGTAGCCCCTAGGCAGAGGCCTACACTGCCTTGTGGACAATACGACCCTGCCAAGGTTGGCTTAAACATGTCGGGGCCCCTAGGCAATGCACGTCTCGGGGCCCCTAGGCAGTTGCCTACACTTCTTGTGGATAATGCGGCCCTGGCTATAGTGACCGGATTTTCGAAGACATTTCAATGGCCTACACTGCCTTGTGGACAATACGGTCCTGCCAGGGCCGGCTTAAACATGTCGAGGCCCCTAGTCAATGTACGTCTCGGGGCCCCTTTACCCTAGGGGCCCCTGCCCGATGCGGGGAACCTAGGCAGTTGCCTAAACGTCTAATGGATAATACGGCCCTGGCTATAGTGACTGGATTTTGAAGGCAGTGGCCTACATTGCCTTATGGACAATATGGCCCTGCCAGGGCCGGCATAAACATGTCGGGACCCCTAGGCAATGCACGTCTCGGGGGCCCTTTACCCCGATGCCCCTAAGCAGTGGCCTACACTACAATAGGGCCCAGCCAGGGCCGGCTTAAACACGTCGGGCCCCTAGGCAATGCAAGTCTCGGGGGCCCTTTACCTAGGGGCCCCTCCTAGGCAGTTGCCTGTACGTCTTATGGACAATACGGCCCTGGCTACGGTGACTAGGTTTTCGAACAGTTTAAGACTTAGTGCATGGAGCACGCATATCAGCTGAATAGTTTTTCTATGTTCTGAAGGATAATTCAACATACACTCTGTTTAAAATGGTTTCATATAAGTAACTGTATCTCCGGCAATTTTACGAATTTCCTTATAATATTTGGCGAAAGCTTATTATTATCAAATGCATCTTTTAGAAAATTAAATTAATAAAGTGACCTTTTTTTAGTGTCCTGCTGGTGCCTTAAAAATGCGCTTCGTAGGTACCTATCTAAGAGGTGTTTTGGAGTTGGGAAGTCCCATACAAATATCATCCTTACTGTAAAAATATTTCAATTTATCAAATGAAATGTTACATTGTGCTTATTAGTTTATATTCATGTAGTATAAACTAACTCAATAATAAAAATAAATAAAAAAATTCTAAAATCCCATACAGATAAAATAGGATTAAATAAATACTGCCTGAACCAGTAATTTAAATTTTTTTAAATAAAATTAATGCTACTGCTAATCTTTCTAATGTATATGCAGTAGTTCCAGTTTCACATACGCACTTAGTTTTTTTTTACTTTCCTACCCTTTGCTAAAGATTATCTTATCATTTATAGATAAGATAATCTATAATAATAAAGTAATTAAGAAGATTCAGTTTTGGACTAACGGGGGGGTAGGGGGCGGCTTTTGGTCCCGGGGGGCATCCAAACACCTCGATGTTCCCATGATCAAAACCTAAACAAGTCTTTAAGGCCCCAAGTCACTGCAAAATAAAAAAAATTATTTTTTTTTCTGAAAGGGGTCGTCCATCAATCACGTGATAATTTTTAGCAACTTTTTAACCCCCCCCCCCCCCGTGGTGATATGTGGTGAGGTTTTAGACTAAACCTTTTAGTACAAAGTATTTTGAAATTTTCAGTAATGGGCGACTCCAAGGATGCATTTGTTAACAATGCTCTCATCATGCTCTTACTAATTTTTTTTAGCATATTATTCAAACTGGACAAACTATTTCAAACGGTTTCATATAAAATGCAGTATCTCTGTCAATTTTACGAATTTCCTTAAACATTTGTTAAGAGCATTATTAACAAACGCGTCTTTTAGAAAATGAAATTTAAAAAATGTTTTTTTTTTTTACAGTGTCGTGGTGCTTTAAAGCCGTGTTTAACACTCCAATACACGCACCCCCAAGTGAGACATAAATACACGCGTGTCATCTGTCAGATGACTGCTCACTTATTTGTCAAAAGTGAATAGTATAATTTTTTTTTCGCAATTTTGCAGGAATGTCGAGCTAGGCGAGCTTGGGGAATACTAGGGCGGGGGACCAGGCTCCCCTCCCTTTATCAAACTTATGACGAAAAAACAGAACTAGTCATCTGTGAGATGACACGCGTGTATTGGAGTGTTAAGATTTGATCAAGGGAACATGAAGGCGCATGGAGGCCCCCCAGAACCAGAGGACGGTGTGAACTGAATAAAATTACATCAACTTTTTAAACTAGGGGGGGGGGGCTCATTTAGCTTTGCCGCCCCGGGCCTCTGACGGGCTTAGTCCGCCACTGCTCATATACCTTCTCCAACATTTTTTTAAATTTTTTTATTAATTTTCAACGCCCTGATGGGCTTTTACATGACAAGTTTATAATACAGAGTCGGTTTATAAAATAAAATAAACTATAAAAATATAACTAATAAACATAATATGAAAGGTAGGTATACAGATAAATTTAAGGAAAGATAGTGCATTACAATAAAAAGGAAAGTTTCTAAGTTCTAAATGGCATAGAAATAAACTAGTAGGTATGTTAGTAATTACAAAATTTACAGGTGACTGATTAAATGCGATGAATAATACATGAAAAAAAGCAAGATACATAAAAAGAAAACGGTAACAAGTTTTTACAGTGTAGATTAATATAGAAATACACAAATATATGCAATAGACTCTATGTGATGCTCCTTGGATATCAAAATATTCTACATAAAGTATTCTCAAATCTTTTCAAGTATTTTTAAATCCTTCCTAAAAAGAGGCGGGGCTTTTCTGATTTCGAATTTTTCAAGGACTAGTGGATCACCTCAAAACACTCATAATAGCGTTCATAGTTTCGCTGATGAAGATCTCTTTGTAGCACTTCACAAACAGGAAAACCTATATCTAAACACTTTTCTATGTTGTAATTTGAGAAACCTCCGAAGTATTTAGAATTTTGACAACGAACTGTTGGGAACGGTTTCGTGTCTTAATTTTGAAAATAACCCTCCACCTCCACAAAGTACGAGACGTGATTATTTAGCCAGATTTGTCGTGATCCTTCGCTCTAAACGAAGGCTATTAGTATTCCGTGGAGAAAAAGTTCTAATAACTCGACTGAAATTTAATATAACGAGGGAAATTGGAAGTATTTGATTCCTTGATCGTAAAATGATATTACTCTTACTACGCATTATGGCTGGAAAATTTCAGATGAGAAGGTGTTTTCAATATCTGAAATAATGATCTTTCAATAAGCTGATAAATGATAAACAATGCATACACGTAGTAGAGATTATTAACTAGATCTCTACTACATACTCGTATATGTACGCAGTAGAGATTACTTACCACTGGAGCCATCAAATACCTTTTTTTTCTACGATTGAAAAATTGAACCACATTTTCTTATCATTCGTAAAACATTTATTGCAATTATTAGAAACATTTAACGGCCAACCATTTATTTTAAAACGAAGCTATTGAAGTGCTTTATCTATTATGACCATAGATGTCACAAGTCCGAAGTTTGTAGACTATTTTAGAGCAATGTTAAAAATAATTTTTAAAATATTTTTTTCACGTCCAATTTTTGATCAGCTGTTTACGATTAAAATTAAGTCCTTTTTCCATAGATATTCACCTTTCATTATTAAGTATACCTACCACAGACAATATGCAGAAATCTAAAATATTCTATGCTGACTCGAATAAATATCAAGGCAGTTTCAAAAGTAACAACACGCAGGATTCGCGCGGTTATAAACTTAAGGATTTTTTTACATTTTTTTTTATAAATCCTACAAATATGAGATAAACGGTAAAATACAGGTTAAATCATTGGCTATATAGCACTATAATAAGTTTTCATGTTTCCAATGTATGTTTTTTTTTAAGTTGGTGAAAAATTTTAAAAATGATCTTCTGGAAAATCTCGAGCAATCGAGGCAAATTTATTTATTTCACGTGATCGCTTCAGTGGCTCTAGATTTCTACTACGTATATGTACGTAGAAGAGATTACTAACTAGATGTCTTCTAGCTACATGTACGTAAGTAGGTTAAGTTTATAGATCAGTTTTTTCATCATCACGTACGTGTGTTGATTTGCCACTGTCCTGAGTTGTCATGGAACCACTTTTTAAAATATTGATATTTCACGAGAATCTTTCATGTTTTTCGTTACTTCCTGTTTTTTTTGCATATTTTCGACATTGATTGAGATTTTCCTGTTTACGAGATGAAAATTTAGATTTTAAGGTTCTAATCTTATAAAATCTAAAATTGACTACCCATGATCAATAAGGAGTCGCTTTCAACATTACTCGGGCTGATTTACCATCGAGAGTATCGAATTTGGTTTTTTCCCTTCGTTTCCCTAACAAGCCGTGCGCGATCGCAGGCACGTTGCAGGCCTCCACTCGCCCCAAGTAACCTCCCCTTCGACCGCGCAGTTTCCCCGGAGTATTATTATTAGAAGTCCCAACTCCACTAATGACATCGCGACTTTATTTCATTCCGAAAGTTGAGGGTAACGCGATCTAACAAGTTGAGTCAATTGCGTAAAGGATTTTTAGTAAGTTTCTAACTAACCATCATGACATTTCCCCTCAGGAGTAGACAGGGAAGACTGGCCGCCATACAACTAGAGATGGTCAACATTCCTGTCCCATGCACTACCGATGACACTGGAAAAGTGTATTCCAAAAGAAACTAGATCAAAAACAGGATAAATCAACCAACTTTACACACAGCTCTGTCTCGGAATAGATTGCTTACTTCTATTACATGTATGGGAGTAATGTGCGTGGATGGATTGTGTATAAATCAAATAAGCATTGACATTTAAACAACACATACAAGGTATTAAAGATAAAATCATCCCCTTAATTAGCGTATTTAGCCGGCTATCATATCTGTTGCCAAATAAATTAAAAATAGGTGTATATTATAGTCTCGTACAATCACATTTAAATTATTTGATTGAAATCTGGGGAAACGCATGTGAAACACACATAAATGAATTACAGGTAATACAAAACAAGGTAATCAAAAAACTATTTAATTACAAGCCCAAAACATCCACAAAAAAATTATATATGGAAACAAAACTATTAACATTAAGAAAACTATATGAATACAATACATGTCTCCTTATATACAAAATACAAAATAATCTCGTACACACAAACACAGAATTCATTAAAACGTCCCAAATACACAAACACTTTACACGACAACGCGATAACATACATTTAAATACCATCCACACTAACTATGGTAAACAATCCATTGGTTACGAGGGGGGCAACTTATATAATTGCCTCCCAAATGACATTAAAAACGAAAAGAAGCTGGGTAAATTTAAAAAACAATTATTTATATGTATTCTTGATAAACAAAATAATGAAATAGAATAGCGCTGTATTGAAATATTTATTTTATCTTAATATGTATAATTATTTCTAGTTAAATGAGTGAAAATGTAATTTTCTTTTAACTGGAATAAAAAAAAAAAAAAAAAAAACAAAACAAAACAAAACAAAAAAAAACAAAAAAAAACAAAAAAAAAAACACTGCACTTAAAAGTTTATTGAAGCAATTTACATAATGTAATATTTATAAAGAATTCGTGTATGAAGCGATTTACTAAGCCGTTACTTATTCGACAGTCTAGAACGGAAAGGTTCCGTTAACTTTGTCACGGCAGACGGTGACTGAGAATCTTGATGGATCGCTATTGGCGTGTGAGGAACCAATAGGGATGCTTCGCGGTTCAAGATCGCTGGCCACACATGCATACATCATCTCATGAAAAATGCTCATTATTCCATGGACAGTACAAATGTGTCCATTCTGGAAGAGCTAGGCATCCATAATAAGCTTTCAACTATCTGTCAACAACGAATCTTACGATACTTTGAAGACGATGCTCGCAAAACTGAAGACTCCAACTTGGAGAAACTCATAGTGACTGGCAAAGTGGTTTGCAGAAGAAGCAGGGGAAGGTCACCAATGCCCTGGAGTGACCAAGTATCACTGACGTCCAGTACGTCGGGGTCCGCAGCTCTCCACGCGGCGCAGAACCGCCGCGCGAGGAGTGCAGGAGGCTTGTCCTCCATGGAAATCAAAGTACCCTACTTTGATCGTAACCCCTTCACCAACATGTATACATATTCGGCTGTCATATGTACCGGTTCGTGGGACGTGTTATGTATCCTCGGGCGTTGAAAGTTAAGGTCTTTGTTCATCATCATCACGGCGGGGGTAAGATTTGGTCAGCTTCACACGCTGCGGTTCCTCACCATTCGCCTCTAGTCCTCAGTCCTCAGTCCTTCCACTCCTGCTTCAATTCTCTTTCACGCAGTCTATTCACCTCTTCTTCAGCGAGCCAATGGTTTACTTCCTATGGGGAACCCTTGGTATAAATTTTTGTGATGTCCCATAATCTGGCATTACTTCTACACGTCCCATTCATTGGGACAATGTTATTGGAACAACGGCCTAATGCTCAATAAGAGTTTATAATTTTGAGATTCTCTACCTGTTGGAGTATGGTGACGTTCTCTCGGAATGAACGATTGGTGGATGCTTCAAAAACTCAGCTAGCATGAAAATAATTCATTTATACGTTCCTCCAAGATTAGAGATTATCTCCATCACCGACAGCATAGATTTTTTATCTCCTAGCCTACAGGACTAAAAAATAATCACTCCGGATATTTATTAATTGATTATAAACTTTTTTTTAATTTTTCGAAGAAAACTTCTTCTGACAGGTTTTCACTTTGTGAAGGCATTATTTATTTAACTGTACACTTATTTTAGTATACATTTAGTGTACATGGCATTATTAATTCTAGTGTACATTTACTCCTGATTATATGAACATTGTTCACGAAACACGTAGATTGTGTATAAAATAAAGTGATGTAAACAAAGTTATTTGTCTTTCAATAAAATAATTATCGATGCTATGTTGGGCTTGGACATAAGTTTATATTTCACACGAAATACTGCATGATACAGAGACAATAAGGGTTTTTAATGTTTAGATAAAAAAAAAAATTAAAAAACTTTCAAAAAATAAACTTAATTCATGGCAGATATAAAGTTGCATTTAAATGCTTATAATACATAAAAAATAGATAAAAGAGAAAGAAAATAAACAGTTTTTAAATTGCAGATGGCCTCAAAATAGTGTGAAATAATAATATATGTTCATAATCCATAATTTACAAGTAAACAAAAAGAAGAATATAAAAATGCAATCGCTCCTATGCAACATACAGGTGAACTTCTATAAATACATCGATATGTGAGGTGAATTTGTTTCCAAGTGTGTGAAAAGGGGAAATAGGTGCACGTATATGATAGTTAATCAAGGAATTATTGTTTCAGAATAATATATTTTACCTTGTTGCCGATCTCAAACAAAAAAGTTAAGTTAGTTGTTTAAAGCTTGCATAAAACCTGTTTTTCCTATCTAGGTATATGTTTTATTTGCTTACACCAATTATATTATATTACAATAAATATTATCTACATTTATAAATGTATTAAAATTGTGATATTTTAATGGTTTTCAAAACGATAAAATAATTAAACAGAAAATTCAATTAAATTGAAAAGAATTCTTTATCCCTTTTAAATTATCTCAATTTTTAGCGTAAGATTTAAAAATTTTCAAAGTACTTAAATATTACACGAAAGTTGATCGGTGTATCAAATTGTTCATCTTGTTCGTGGAATATCGTTAAAGCAATGATAAATATCAATATATTTCACCTAACGGCAGGTGTTTTCTGACGCTAAGTAATGTCTACCTGATGACAGCTCCCATTTACGCCGCAATTTAACAAGAATTTTCGTTTTCAAAGAATAAAAAATAACAATGTGCGCAATTTGTGGATAATATATTTCTCTTTGTGACACATTATCTTTTATTCCGCATTCTCATTATCTGACACTCTGCTCATTTCAGATAAAACGAATACATATTATTATAATACGGGTAGGTTTGTGGTTTAGGGGAGGAGATTCATAGTAGATATATACAGACAGACCTTTCAACTATATAACGATGAACAATACAATTACTAAAAAAATTAACAATTATTACAAGCAATAATTGTCAGCCTGAAACACTCATTTACATTGAAAAATCTTCCGAGAAAAGATACTTGCCGCCAACGGGACTTGAACCCGTGTCCTTAATAAATTAAAAAAATAATAACTAAAAAAATTATTAATTATTATTTTTAATTGTTAAACTAACGTTTAAGACAAGATTTTTATGCATAGCACAAAGGGTAACAATTATAAGCAATAATTATCAGCCTGAAACACTCATCTACATTGAAAAAATCTTCCGAGAAAAGATACATGCCGCCAACGGGACTTGAACCCGTGTCCTTCTGATTGCCGGTCAGGTGCTCTACCACTGAGCTATGTCGGTTTATCTAATTTATTTATTTCTTTATTGTTCTTATACGCCCGTAGGGGCTTTTACATAGATTATAAAATAATATTTAAGATATCGAGGATTACACGTACATAGAATTTATACCAAACGTTATAAAAGTGAAAAAACTTTAAGAATATACAAGTAGTTTTTAAAGAAAAAACCACTTGTATATTCTTGCGTAAAACCGTGAAATATTTTAAACAATGTAATATTTAACAATATCATAGAACAAAATATAATATAAAACATTACAATAACACATCAAATCGTTAAATATATTATACCCACGTTACAATAATTTGTAGGATTCCACAAAGTGTTGGTTTAAATTGCATTTTAGAATGTAAAGGGAATCAGCGAATACATCTACAATACCACCAAACTTGTTGCCTAAATCTTGCATCCTATTGGTAAGTGAGTGTGATTGATAGTTGGTTGTGTATGTGTTGCAAAAGAATGTTATATTTTGTCTAGTATTCCTTGTCGGTACATGGAGTTTAATACTAGAAACGATGGCAGGGCTGTCAATTAGGTTGTTCATAACTCTGTACAATAAAATTAGGTCTGAAATGATTCTTCTGTCAGACAGCGTAATTAAATTTAGTCGATTCATTAAACTTAAATAATTAATGTTTTCTATTGGAATTTTGAGTTTGAAATTTAAGTACCTAAGAAATTTGTGTTGAACACGTTCTATTTTGTTAGAGTGTACTTTATAGAAAGGGGACCAAATAGGTGAATTATTCTACTTGACATCTAACTAATGAAATGTAGAGTGTTTTCATGCAATCCATGAACTTAAAATCAGTTAGGATTCTACAAACGAAGCCAAGAATCTTTAAAGCCTTATTAGTTATATCATTTATATGTGCTGTGAATGTTAAGTTTGAATCGAATATAACTCCCAAGTCGCGAATTTGTGATACTGGTGTTAATTTAACATTATTTAAATTATATTCATCTAAAATATGAGAATGAGTTCTGGAAAATCGTATTACTTGACATTTCTCAATATTCAAAAATAACATATTTTGTTCGCACCATTTAAAAAATTCATCTAAATTAGCTTGTAAAATTAGGCAATCATATATATTTCGTATTCTTTTAAACAATTTTAGATCATCTGCAAAAAGTAGGACTTGTACATCTTTAAATATGTTTACAATGTCATTAATGAATATTAAGAAGAATATTGGGCCGAGGTGGGACCCTTGCGGGACACCACTTGTGGCCTTGAATACATAGGATTCTATAAAATTATAGAATCCTCTATTACTGAGGTAACTGATAATCCATGTCAATAAACTTCCTTTGATGCCTAACAGTCGGAGTTTGGATATAAGAATGTGATGTCGAACCTTATCAAATGCTTTACTGAAATCGGTGTATATAGAATCCACTTGTTGTTTCAGACTAAGGGATTCAGATATGTAATTATTATAGATAGTTAAATTACTTAAGGTAGATCGACCTCTGATAAAGCCATGTTGGTTAGGAACAATAATATTGTTGGTAGGTTTTACAATGGTATCTAATACTAATGACTCGAAAAGTTTGGGTAAAGCAGACATAATACAAATAGGTCTATAGTTTGATATATCGCTTTTGTCACCTTTTTTATGAAACCCGCAAAATAATAATTCAATATATACTAGTGTTTCATTCAACAATTACTGCTTATTACATTTTTCCACTTTTTTCCATTTTTTTTCAATGTAGATGAGTGTTTCAGGTTGATAATTATTGCTTAGGTATAATAATTGTTACCCTTTGTGCTATGCATAAAAATCTTGTTTTTTTTTTCTTTTGTTTATTCATCACATAACTTTTTATACAGTTTTTACAGGTGATTCGACTACCACGCTAGGCACATTCCCGTATTGTGGTAGTCGGATTATGAATATATAATTATATAAATGTAAGAATTGTTATTTGTTAATATATAGTTTAGTTAGGTACAATGTTTTTGTATAACAACGAATTCTTTAAGTGGTTTCTCAATTAAGTAGATAGTATTTATATAATAATAAACATATTAATAAACCATTATCATTATCAATTAAAAATAATAATTAATATTTGACAAGTTAAAGTATTTCACAAAAAAATGTAGACATAATTTTTCTCGACGCCACCTAGCGAGAGATTTAGCACTAACAATGTCTCTCTCACAAAAATAAAGTAGGTTGTTTTCAGGTGGAAAATGTAATAAGCAGTAATTGTTGAATGAAACACATAGTATATATATTGAATTATTTGGCGGGTATTAGATAAGCCTACATAGCTCAGTGGTAGAGCAACCGACCGGCAATCAGAAGGACACGGGTTCAAGTCCCGTTGGCGGCATTTATCTTTTCTCGGGAGATTTTTTCAATGATAAGTGTAGATGAGTGTTTCAGGCTGATAATTATTGCTTATATTATCTAATAAAAAAAAAATAATTGCCAGCTTTGTTTCAATGAATTACAGATTCGTATCAAAGCCTGGAAATGTAAGTAAGAGATGGATGGAATCAAATAGATATATTAATCCAGTATTTACTATTTTGTTCCAGTAATTTGGAATAATTTTTATCATTCACCCGCTAAATTGAGAAAACTGATAGACGGCAGGTCAATTTCACAATATTAATTACTTACAACACTAAAGCATAGTTTATTATTATTATTATTATTAGTTTCAATAGCAAGGTTTGTACATGTATGTATAATGTATAGTATAAGTATAGATTCTTTTTTTTTTCACAGACCTCCTCACTAGGATTTCCTGTTCTGAGGTGGCCTGTAGTTTTTTTTAAATATTTGTATTTGGTTATGGATTGTCTTTATATCGTCTTCATGATGTTTGTAATTTTATTATCACTTTGATCTCTCAGCCATGTTTTTACTTTTGTTTCAAATATATTCATTTCCTTTATATTTTTGATTTGATCTGGTAGAGCATTGTATAATTTCATAGCATGGAATTTATTATTTCTCTGTCCAAAAGATGTTTAACGAGAATTAACAATAAAGAAAATAGGTATGGGTACAGCCGCCCCGGGAACCATTTATTGAATAACCAACACCTCTGTCGTAAATCACCTCGAATAGTTCCGCTACGTTTGGTGATTTAGCAGGGGTGTCCATCTTCGTGGGGTGGGGATTATCTAGGTCTAGGCGAGCCGGATCGTGGAGACGGATTGAGGGAGACCTAACCTTTATCTCTACAGCCGATCTCTCTCAAACGTTCGCGTTTCACCGCAGTTGGAGGGATGGATTCATACGCCCGTCACTCCTGGACACATTGACCCATAGATTCCTACTCACCACTCACACCTTTTTCTTTCCCAGAACTTCCTCTCCTTCCCTTCCCTAAAAATACCCACCACACAGCATCTTAAAAGACTACATAGGCCCCGAGAGAAATTGTTTCCTCGGGGTCTCCTTGGTGGAGCTAATGTAAACAAATTGTGACCATGCAATATAAAGGCATAAAATACATAGATAGATATAACACATACCTAGATATAAAACATACTCATAGGCAGCATACACTCCCTAAAAGACACACAACATACTTAAATACACTCATAGACGCAAGGCAGATAACATGCGTACAATAGAGAACTCCTTAGAGAAAAATTACTATAGGATCGGGAAATCAGCTGATCAATTGCCGCCATTTTGAATTCCGTGGGGAGAATGCATTACTATTTTTTGTGCAGTAGTTTTTGAATATTTTTAATAATAGAGATAAACTAATAAGAGATTCCTTTATTTTTTTTAAATTATTTAGGCTTAAATAATGTTTCAAATTTTACCCGGCTCAGAACAGATATTGTCTAGTGAGTCGGGTAGCGCACATGTCTGTAAATAACTATTGATGTTAATGAACGCCCGGGTCACCGTCAACTTAAAAAAAATAAACACAACAACTAAATCTCTATAAACAGTATGTAAATAAATGAATAAATTAATATGATGGCTTGTGTCATATCATACATTCCCATACAATGACTTTACGGTGACGTCAAGACACGTCGAACAGTGACGTCACCACAATTTCAATAATGCCAACTTGACGGCGTGTTTTTACGACGTCGAAAAATGGACTTTTTAATAATTTTTTAAAAGCTCTGAGTTTAATATTATCAAATAAAACTTATATATTCAGAATCAGCGTTTATTGGTCTGTAGTCTTTATGAACATATTTTTTAATGCCATAATATTTTTCACTGGAGTTCCTTATTAATAATAATAATGATAATAATTGTTGGATGATTTTTATAGCGCCATTTTCGTGAGAAAATCACCTCAAGGGCGCTTATAATAATTGATATCTACTAATGTACAGATGCTCAGAAATAATATCAATATGAAGATCTTCATCTATTAACCCTTTTTCCGATTTTTTATAGTTCATTGGTGTAATTTGATTCACTTTTTTATAAGCATTGGCATCTTATTAAATATAGTATGTACAAGATAAGTAAATGTTCGAAAACATACCATCATATTGACTAAATCTAGTGTTTTGTGTATGATTTATTAAATTATTACATTAACATTGAAGATTAGAAAAAAATCAAAAAAGGTTCTTAAACATACATTTTAAATCCTACCGATTACCTGAACAACAAAAAGACTCATCGTCGCTGGGAATATTTTCGTCCAAAAAATATTTTTGAAAATCATTTTCAACCCTATTGACAATGACCACCTTCTAGAAAATATTATTTTTTCCACTCTCCAGGACGAAATGCACGCTCAAGTCTATTATTCTATATTTCACACACAAACGCTAACTGCACAAAGTTCATTTTTCAGAAGAATATGTCAAAATACAATAACATCTTTTCGTACGCAGCTATTTCTATTATTATTTATTCTTAGATCAATTAACTAATGCATGCATATTAGAAAAAATAAATCACAAATTAAAGTATTGGAAGTGTAAGATAAAATATTTATATTAATCCACGTGAAGTGGGCCTATTTTAAACGTAATAAAAACAATTTAAAAAAAAATTAATAATTTTGAACCATCTATGCCTGCTGTTCATTATACTTACAATGACCGGTCAGTGGTTGAGTGAGCATAGCGCTTGGGTCTCGTCTGGGCGTCGCGTGTTCGATTCTCGGCTGGCTAAGTCCTCCATCACAACACAAGCAACATTTTCGGCTTTCTGTGGTGGTAGTAGGAGATTTTCAAATATTGTAGTGGTATTCGTAACCCAGGAATGTTTGTCTTCCTTTAAAAATAAAAAATAAATAAAAATATCCTTAAATTATTTTAATTGTTATTCTCATTTTCTTTCTTCTTATGTTGTTTTTGTTTATTTTGTTTGCTTTAAATTTGTTACTTTCTTTATTATTTTATGATTTATTATTTTTATATAGTTTTTTATTTACCTAATTCAATTTTTTTTTTATTGGTGTTTGTCATAAAATAGATTTACGACAATTTATTTTATTAACTATTTTTTTCAAGAAAATATTACTATGATCATATCACTATTTAGTGATATTAAAGTTGTTTTTTAAGACAAACTTTTCCGGGTCTAAAAAAAACCTGCAATATTTTAAAATCTACTACTACCACCACGGGATACGGTAAATGTTGCTTATATTGTGATGGCGGACTTAGCCAGTCGAGGAAATGAACTCACTACGCCTAGGTTGGATCCAGACACGATGCAAACTCAGCTAATGGACATAAATACATTCTCAATTAATACGTAGCTCCCTCGACATAATATGAAAAGTTTTTGGGACCAACAGCCTGAATGGTTTTTTAATCAAGTATTTCTATATTTTTATTAATTACTAACCGTGACGGCTAATTCTCTTTTCAAGGACATTGCCAAACAGCCCTTTACAAACAAAGCTTCAAATAAACATTCGGAAACTTTTTCAAGTGAATACTGCCCAAGAGTTCCAAATAGTAGATTATTGGAAGCCAGTGGGACTATGGCATCCCAAATGGGGTTTGTTGCGAGGCGAGTGTGGTGGAGTCTCCACCGTGGAGAAGGAGATGTGGAAGAGTGAGGTTGGAAAGTGACTGGTTATTAAGACAAAGCCAATTCAAGCAATTCGATTTCGATTCTGAAATGTCTTTCGCCAGTACTATACTAAGAGTATATAATACACTGTCACGCTTGTCAATATTTGTGAATTGATAATACGTAGAAATTTGCCAAATACCCATCTACTTATTCACTGTACATAAGTGCAGAGTTGTCTCCAGACGTCACACTTCTACATTAGGGTATAAAATGGCGTGTCAGTAATTCTGAAGGGTGAAAATTTTACACTTTAATATGTAAAACATTCTTTCTCGTTAATGTTGGCTCTAACAGCAAACAGTTCTCCGCAAGGGAGGGCAGAGAGCCCTCGACGAAATAATGACTTGCCTTTTGTGGGAAGCCAGGTGGAAAACCTCATCCATACCTATCCACCAACATACAACCTTCCCTGTCTGCACTCTACCATTGCTGGCACTATACCTACCTGCCTATAGAGTTTAGGTAGGTATTAGGTATGGTCCATGCCATTCAAAGAGTATTAAATGAGGAAAATTACTCTGCAATTAAATAAAAACCACTTTGTCTGACACAAAGGGAAAATCAGAATTTCACGTTTTCATAATTGCATTGCAGCTCTGGCAAGGGCTGGTTGTTTCATTCGTGGTAAGACAGAAGCGGTGATTTAAAAATCAATGGTCATTCTGTGTTCTGTCTGTTACAGTGGATGGAATATTATTAATGGCACGTTATTTTTAATTTGGAGCAGTTAAATGTGATATCCCGTGAAAATCACGGGAAATCACATTCGTGGTAATTGTGAATCTGAAAGTTTATGTAAAACCCCGTCTCCTGCGACCTCCGAAATGAACATTTGCATACACATATACATACACATTAGTATAAACTTTGACAATGGGGTCGTGGCTTCAAAATTCGTTAACCCCATTTTTTTATATTTTGTATTTAATTTTTTTTTTACACTAATTTATCAAATAAAATCAAGACAAATAAAGGGTGTAACTTTTCCAAATGACCTGGCGGTAGCTCTTACACTCGTTTTTTTTTAAAGAGAGAATCGCCAGGAGCCCAATACTCTCTGAATCTATTGGGTAAACATAAAATTATGGTGCTATTTTAATTATTTTAGGAAAAACTCTTTTTGTAAGTTATGCTTTAAAATAATACAACGAATTGTTTGTTTGTGCCCGTACCATGATTTAAAATATAGGTTACAAGACAATGCGGGTGGTTTCGCTAAACTAGGTCCATTAGACATTCTTGAGATTTACTGCGTTTATGTATATACCCAACGCGAATATTAATGGAAAAAGCAAATACAAATACGTTCTCATGGCAACGTACAACACAAGAATAGCATCTACAGCTTCTGACTAATAAGAATATAACCTCAAATTTGTACCTTGCATTTCTCCTGTGTTGAGCGAACACACACCAAATTGAGCGAACAAACACCATACAAACACTAAACACTGACATATGGTATCAACGGCTTACGAAAGACGCTTACACTGACACCGTAAAATAACAAATCTAATAGATATTAATTATACATTTAACGAACTTTAAATAATATGTCAAATCAATGATCTGCAATGATCAAACTGTCAACATGTAACACGTTGCAACCTGCAAATCCTGCAAGCCGTGCGATGTTTTTGTTAATGGAATTTACTGAAGATTTCATAAGAAAATGGTCTTTAACTACCTTCTCCTAGAGACTTAAATCGTACAAAATAAAACAATAGCGAGCGTACGCCAACTAAAATTGTCAGCATTTTGAAAGACGGTCGGTTTGTTTGTTCTCTTGAACAAAAATACCGCGCTGTTATTGGTTATTGAATTTGGATCGCACCCATTCGTCGTAAAAGACGGTAAAAGATATATGGAATAATAGATCTTACGTTTAAACTAAATATATGGAATTTGTAAAAAAATTCTGTAACTGACTATAAATTTGTAAGCCGTAAACCAACCTGATGCGTGCGCATTCTGTTTCTTTGGAAAGTGTTGCTAGAGCGTAATAATTATTTCGTACTATGGGTAATTTTTAAACGATTCAGGGAATATTATAACTAAATTTTAATTCAATATATATTTTCTCACGGCGCCCCTTCGGAGTTGGCGCCAGGTTTTTTGCACGTTTTTGAACGTATGGCAGATCCGGCGCTGAGGACAATGATTGTTTTTGCACAAGTTTTGCCGCTAGATGCTGTATTCGAAAAGACCGTCCCATTAGATTGGGAGATCTGTCCCAGGCCCTGGGGAAAAAAGTTAATTTTTGGGGGTGCTGTGTGGAGGGTATTTTATGTAAAGAAAGGTGAAGAAGTTCTGAGTATGAAAAAAGGCAACAAACATTCGTTCCTTAGCTCCATAATGCTGCAGCTCTTTCTTACACATTAAATAATGGTGAGAAAAAAATGAGATACCTATACAAAATACGTATGACTGTTTCCACCAAAGTAGGTATTTTTTCCCCGCGTTTCATTTTCTTTCTACGTGTGAGGGATATGTACCTACGTAATACGTATGTATGGGATATGTACGATAATGATTGTATGTTTCCTTTGGGAGGGGGGTGCAGACATACGTTCACCGTTTGTCTCATTTTCGACTGTAATTATTTAGTGTGTAAGAAAGAACGGCATCATTATACATATAAGAACAGAAGCAAAACCATCAGCGCGTTGACATTTTTCGTTTTTTATTATCGGAAATCACTCACACTTCAATATTATCCTTGTAACAATATTTCATTTTTTCATAATTATCGTCACGGCTAGTAGTATTGTAGGGATCTACGGAGACGTCACGGTGCGGTGTGTGAGAGAGATGCAAGAAAACGATCCCTTTTTCCTATGGGGAAAACACACCTGTGAAAAACCACATTGTGTATCTCATCTTTTGAAAGAGCTGCAGCATTACGTATTTTTGCCGTCACGGTACCGTAACCGTGAATCGTCACGGTAATAATAAAAGCATAGAAGTAGAAGTAAGTAAGTACATTTAGGCGATAAACAAACGCATCAAAATGACAGTCTATATTCTATATTCCATAGATTGCAATAGATATCGCAGTTATCGCACCCGAATTCGTAATAGGAGGGCCGCCCGAAAACATCCCATTGCTACAGAATGATTAAGAAAAAAGGCAGGTAGGTACTTTATTGCTTTTCTCAATTCTTGACATATTAGTTCATCCTAACTGGTTCGCTACGTTTGGTGACTTAGCAGGGGTGCACGGGTTCATGGCGGCATGGGAGAAACTATTGAGGCGAGACCAGCCGGACTCTCTCGACTCAACATCTTGCACTGCGATCGGTGGGATGGATTCATACGTCGTTACTCCGTTGACCCCCAGATTCCTAACCATGCATTTTCCATCCCAGAACTTCCTCTCTTTCCTTTCCCTAAAATACCATCCGCACGGCATCCCTAAAGATGACTTAGGCCATGAGGGTTTTTCTTAGGGTCTCCTGTTGTGTAGAGTGGAGCTGACGTAAAAGAAAAATCAGAGTGCGCAATTCACACGCGGTAGAAGTGAAACCTTCAGAAAACTAAAGTAGACAAAAGTGGAGAGGCTACGAAGCACCGCACAAAGAGGAGACCGATAGACTACGAAGCACTGCACGAAGAGAACACCGATTATACTATCTCATCCTCTCGCAGACTAAATCCTGTAGATGTATGTGTTTGTCTCTTTTTATTGTCGCTATTTTTTCGTTTCATCGAGTTTCCAATCACAACGATGCTAAAGTCGTTCTCACTTCAAAAATCAAAGTATGCAATTCACACGCGGTAGAAGTGAAACCTTAAGAAAACTAAAGTATACAAGAGTGGGAGGCTACGAAGCACCGCACAAAGAGGAGACTGATTTTTCGTATTTTATTATTACTCATTCTCTCGCAGGCTAAATCCTGTAGATGTAGATATGTGTTTGTCTCTTTTTAGTGTCACTTCAAAAGATTAGCTTTTGTTTGTGAAAAATCATATGCAAAGTCATTTCGCTCGCTAAAAGTAAGTTTGAAAGGCAAAGATTTTGTTTTTTTAATATTTTTATTAATAATGATGGCGATCATTAAAAAAATACTTAACATCTTCATTGACAATAAAGAGATCGCGTCTTCTCTTTAAATTCTTGACAAGGATATCACATGACACCATTAACCTCTAGAAATAAATAATAATGTGTTGGCAAGAAAAATCACCCCTCGGGGTATCAAATTACCCCATCAAATGCTTAACGATGTTATAAACTTCTTGTCATTACTTCGCATTAATAGGTGTTTAAAATTTATATTGGAAAAATGAAGCCTTAAATTGATGTCGGGTTTCTAAATTGAGAAAATATTAATTGATTCAAGAGGAACATTTAATAAATTGGAGGAATTTTATGTAAAGATTCGCGATGTATTAAAGACGATTGTGGAAAAGTATAAGGAAAGTCATTATTGGTAAAAATATTTCTGTGAACAGTAAATCCCGCGTCCAAAAGAGTATGTTTCTCATTTTCTCTAATTCAATAAATCAAAATAATTTTTTTTTGTGAGTAGGTTCATAAATAGCTATCTTTTTTACATTAGCACGGGAGGCCTTGAGGAAAAAATAAATTCCCTCAGGGCCTTTGGAGATGCTGTGTAAAGGGTCTTTTTAGGGAAAGAAAGGAGAGGAAGTTCTTTAGGAAAAGAGTATGAGGGGTGTGAAATCTGGGGTGAATGCGCCTAGGAGTGACGGTTGTATGAATCCGTGCCTCACACTGCGGTGCAAGGTGGTGGGTTGAAAGAGAGTTCAAAATGTCTCCCTCAACCAGTCTCTCCCGATCCGGCCCGCCACGCAATAGATGGACAAACGCCTCCACCGCCGAGGCCTAGAAAAACCTCGCCCCATGAACCCAAGTACCCCTGCTAAGTCACCAAACGTAGCGAACCACTTGGGGTGACCTATGGCAACGGTGTTGGTTATCCAATAAATGATTCCCGGGGCGGCAGTACCTACCTACTGAAAAACCATTTTTTTAATGTAATTTTTTATTTTCAAATAATCATACAGATACGTTTTTAGATTTTCACGTCCAAAAGTATTTTCGTTATTTGTTTTTGGGGTGTTATGCCGTGTTGCGCTAGATGTCAGACATCTACCGGATCTGCTCTGATGATGAACACTGCAACGCTGTCCGAAACGTTGGCATCACACCCCAAAAACAAATAACGAAAAAAAGAGTAGGTAGGTAATCATACAATTTGTCCAAAGAAACGTCATAAATGAAAATTTTTATTTAGAAATTTCTTCCAGCAGGTAAAGTAGGTACCTACCTACCACAATAGATATATTTTAATAAAACGAATGTAAAACTTTATTCCACTTAATAGTAACCGGTTTCAGCTCGCCAGAGCCATCTTCAGACTGGTACAAATAATTCTTAGTGTAGGTACGGTTTATATACCTACACAACAAATTTATATTCGTTTTATTATAATATATTATTATGGAATTCCACCATGAATTATCACTCTCAAAAATAGAAATATTAAAAAGTACCACAATATCAAAAAAAGCGTATAAGAATTGAAAAAAGATTTTTTATTGAACTATTAAAACGACAACCATCTTGAAACCGGAAACGGAACGTGCAAACAAATTTACAGGCGGACGAAATGCAAAATGGTTGTTTTTAGACAACCATTTTGCATTTCGTTTTTTTTAATGGTTGTTTTTAAACTGCGCTCGGTCATTAGACATGATGAGCTTCGTTTAAAGGTGTAAGTAGAATCTTGGTAATTGGATCTAAACTTAATTTTCAAATCTTACATAATAAGAGCAAATACTTCTTTTTTTATTGTAGGTATTGAATGTCATTTGTTTTCAATCAAATAAACAAAATCGACACAACACACTCAGACTTGAAAAGGACATAGACAATTTAGAAGTTTATAATTAGAAAAATACGTTAATACATAGTTAGACCTATTATAAGATGACCAAAATTTAAGGTAGATACCGAAAATGGCGTTACTCTATGACAGAAGGAAGGCTGTTTATAGTGTTTATACCTAGTTGTCAAATTTGGATAAGAATTATATTAGGGTTTTAGTATCGGGGGGGGGTTCAAGAAAATAAAACTACTGAAAGTGCATGCAATAACCTTTATATTATATACCACTACCTTGGCAAATCAAAACTCGTGGCGGGGGGGGGAGGGGGGGTATTGTCGGACTTTGTATTTATCTTTTTAGACACATGTATCATTTTGAGTTTTAAGTTGTCAAACATATAGGTATATAATACCAGTAATATTGTCATATGTAATAAAAAATTACCAGTTCGAAATTTCCCTAGATTTTGTGCTGATTTCCCCTTTCCCTAAAAAATATTTTTCTCCCCTAGATCTAGTCAAATTTCCCTAGCATACCATCACTGGTGTGGGGATGCACAACAATACCGATACGGCACGAAAATATACGAAGGTTACCGAATGCGACCGGATAACCGATGACGGCCTGCAGGGCGGGTGGTACAGAGGGCGAATCCAAAATACACTATTAGTGTAATAATCATTACATATATTACATAGTATAAAATGAAGTCACTCAAAATGTATGTGCGCATTGATCTTTTAAAATTTTAAACTATGCAATGGATTTTCATGCGGTTTTCACCAATAGACAGAGTGATTCAAGAGGAAGGTTTATATGTATAATACATGCTTATTATAGTAGAAAAAAGCCGAGAAATTCAAATATTCAATTCAGGTAGCGGGCAGCGGGCAGCTGGCAAGTGGGTGGTGTGGATTTTATAAAGGTTGGGTAATGGCGTTGTGTTTCATTAGCCAGCCGGATTTTACATGGTTAACTCATCGAGGAGGTAGAACAGTGATTGGCTAAAAATTCATGACATAGCTTGGAGTCCATGTTCCCCTGGGAGATTTAAATCAACTGCAAAACAAGTGGCAGTGTTTTAATTTAAGCTACGTCACGCCTTCGAAATTTCAAAAGCGTCCCGACGAGTTTTTTGTTTTCAAAAAAGGCCCGTGTGAGCTACGAACCCTGAGTTCGGGTACCTCGGTGTTTGCGTTGCCCGGGCTATACGCAGAGTTTTTCGAAATCAGACCTTTAGACCTTATTTAGACCTTTTGATTTTCGTCATAGATGTTAATGCCTCTTTAATCAAGAGGCATTAACATCTTGCTCTCTGTGTAAAAAAGATAGGAGTGATTTTTCTAAATCTATGTAGACAGTGAGGTTCCTCTTGTTGGGTCAAGTGTGTAAAATTGCATCGATCTCGGAATAAAACTGTAGATTTGTTTAAAAACAATCCAAAAAACATTTATTGAATGATCAACACCTCCGCCATAGGTCAGCCATAGAGGTTCGCTACATTTGGCCACTTAGCAGGGGTGCCCAGGTTAATGGGGTGAGGTTTGTCCGGTCTCGGTGGCGAATGCGTCTGCCCAACAGCTGCGTGGCGGGCCGGTTGGAGAGAGGGCTGGTTAAGGGAGGCCTTTTGACCTCGCAGTTGGAGGGTTGGATTCACTGACTCCCAGTTTCCTACTCACCCTTCATACCTTTTTCCATCCCAGAACTTCCTCTCCTTCCTTTCCTTAAAAAGATCCTCCACACAGCAACCCGTAAGATAACCCATAAGTAAAAAAAATGAACGAACAAACTCACAAATATACACCCCCACACCGGAACACTTTTTAAATAGAAAAAAATGTGTTGATGTATAACGATTGTAAAATAAACACATTGACAAATTTATTAAAAAATATATTCGAATTGTTCTTCTTTTTTCTATTCATTAAATTCGACGCAGAATATTGGTAGGTAATATTGTATTTTGTTTATTATATTTTAATTTCTTTTAATGTTTTTACTCAGAATAGGAACAGCTCTTCAACCTTTATGATCTTCACGCCACCGAATACCTATACAATGAATTATTTTGTTCATTCATGTAATGTGTATTTTTTTCTTACATAAGAATTATGAAAGAAAAGTGTGTAAAATCCATTGACGTGTATACTTGGTCGAAGGTCTTGGAGTCTGATTTGGCAGATGGGTACTTTCTAAAAACTTTACTTTAAAAAAAAATGCGGAGGGCTTATGTCATTTTTGTGGATGCTGTGTACAGTGTTTTATTGAGGAAAAGAATATGAGGGGTGGGTAGGAATCAGGGGGTCAATGTGTCCAGAAGCCATGCGGTGTAAGGTGATGCAAGGTGATGTAAGGCGATGCAAGAAAGTCCGACTGGAGAGGTCAAAAGATTTCCCTCAACCGGTGTCTACCAATCCGGCATCACACTTCACTTGGGGTGACTATGACAGGGGTGTTGGGATAATCCAATAAATGGTTCCCGGGGCAGCGGTACCCGTACCCGCCTCCCAAGTTGAAATGTGACTTTCTTTTAATTTTCGTGTTTTTTTTTCGGACAAAAAGTTTGGCAATCTAGTATTAAACTTTTTTTTTTCGCTAAGAAATAATTTTTTAACAAAACTATTTTATCAATATTTATCGCCCAATCTCAAATGCGAAAACCTTTTTTAACAGAAAAAGTTATAACGATTTTTTTAAAGATGTCGTTTTTTCGAAGCATACAAAAAAAACAATCACTTAGTTTGTAACCACGATTTATTTCTTTTAATAACGACCGGTTTCGCTTAACACAAGCATCTTCAGGGTATAAAATTAAACTGAAGTTAGTTAATTAAGCGTCATTTTAATTTTATACCCTGAAGATGCGCATGTTAAGCGAAAACGGTCGGTATTAAAAAATAAAAATAATAGATCGTGGTTCCAATCAAAGTAATTGTTTTATTTCACCAAATATGTAAAGCCATAAAGTGACTGCTTTCTACCAAAATATAAAAAAATACAAAATATGCAATTCACACGCGGTAGAAGTGAAACCTTCAGAAAACTAAAGTAGACAAGAATGGGAAGACTACGAAGCACCTCACAAAGAGGAGACTGATTATACTATCTCATTCTCTCGCAGGCTAAATCCTATAGATTTATGTGTTTGTCTCCTTTTAGTGTCGCTATTTTTCATTTAATCGAGTTTCAAAACATAACGGTGCTCTAAAAAAATTAAGTGTAGTTCACATGCGGTAGAAGTGAAACCTTCACCACACAATTTCAACCAATAAACCAACCAACTAGAAAAATGAGCTTATAATCAAAGCGGCTAATACGATAAGGTTTCATTCTATCGCATTCTCTCGCAGGATAAATCTTATAGATATAGGTACCTACCTACGTGCTACTTTATTTTTAGTGTCGTTACCGTTTCATTGAGTTTCAAATCACAAAGTTGCTAAAGAAGTTTCACATTATTTAAAAAGTTTTCACTTTAAAAAAAAATAAAGAAATTAAAAAAAAAAAACAATCTTTTTAACAACACTTTTTTCCGTGCGTTTGACATCATATTGCATTTTTCTCTAAGCACCATAATGTGTTAAAATATACATAAAACTAAAATGCTAACTAATTAAAAAAACTTTTAAGATCCGCCACAAAACTACTTTATCCCTTATGCTTTTCAAATTTCAATCTTCACCGCAAAAACGGATCGCTATTATATGTGCCAACTACCAACTGACAACCTCAAACAAACTCATCGCAAATAATTCAAAAAAATAATATAATAAGACCTCCATTCATTCCTCCGGAAGTTCGTTCCCGGCGGGAAGGCTTCATCATAATAATTTACATATCGAATGCAAAGACCCGCGAATTTAATCCACCAATCGGAGGCCTTCTCGCCCGGCCGAGCGCCAATGGGGGCAGACCATAGAAAAAATCTATATTTGCATATTTTATGCACTCTGTAAGCCGCGAGCCCCTCTGTACGTACCCGTTCTGTGCATTGTATGGACACACAGACATATGCGCGGAAAGAAAGGCATCGCGGAGTCACAAGTAAAAAGTCGTTATTTATGTTTGTGTGGTGGTGTGCAGGGGTAGGCAATTGTGGATATATGCAGTAATTATTAATGATGGGCATGTAAGCTTTGAAGAAATGGTGAGAAATATGTATCTACAATAATACTTGCACTTACACATATTAGCTTGCTTATGAAACGGTAGATTTTAAAGGGATTTCAGAATGATAGTTGTAAGCAAATTGATACTTAATAAAACGACCAGGATTTTCTAAATTGATATCTTATACTTATTAAGGTTGCTTTTTGTGAACTATCATTGTTTATAATAATCGTAGATTAAGAAGTTTGAAAATATGTTTTTTTTTCTAATTTATTGTGCTTTTTTCCTTCTTTTTATTTGATATCTAATAACAACCCCTTTTCAAGATAATATGTATAACTAGGGGAACCATTACCTACTTGACAAAGTTGGACAACTTAGTGAGCAGGGATAAGGAAGGAGCTTCAGAAATAGACTTATTGAAGAGCCCGGGAGTTGACGAGGGAGAAAAATCGATTTTTTTTTTTTTTTACTTTAACTCCACAAAAGGGGCTCTATAAAAATAAAATTTCTCAGGGCCAATGTCGTCTTTGAGGATGCTGTTTGTTCCACATGTTTTATGTTTTTTTCGTAATTATTGTTGTTAATATTGTTCTTTAGGAATTGCTTTGTATATTTTTGTATATTCGTTATTTCACATTATTTGATTAATTTTTTAAGGACTCGTAAGGAACACTGTAGGTTAATTTTAAGTTTATTATAATTAAGCGCACTTGAAGTGAAACATCCCAAAACTGCGCTATATAAATACTACGTTATTATTTTTATTGTTGTAAGGACCAGTAGGTAAAACGAACCGTTTTCATGGAGAAGAAAGCAATTACTTTTCTCTCGCAAGCTAAATCCTATAGATGTGTGCGTTTGTGTCATTTTAGTTTCGCTGTTTTTCGTTTCATAAGTTTCAAATCACAACGGTGCTAAAGAAGTTTTCACTTCAATAATTTTTATGTAGTAAACCGTCTTAGTAGTAAGATTCTTATACGACGCGACGGTTCAACGTTGGTACGGTAAAGCTTGCTTAGTTATCCTTAAATTTTATTTAAGGCAGTTTGAAATCCGTGGTAACAAGTCAATATTTTCACTATTCCGACCTTACTCGGCTACTTATATTTACACGGCGTTTATTAGTAAGGGAAATATTATTTAACTAGCGAGGTACATAGTGAATATAAATAATAAAAGTACATTTCTGCACATCTACTATTTTACTTACCGCGAAAATTGTACCTATTCTTTTGTATTTTAAATCATAAGTAGTTCTTGTGTTCTAGTTCTGCATCCCAAAACGTGTAATTTAACATGAATTTCAGCCTGAACGGTTTTTAAACGTAAAATATTATTTTGACATTTCTTTCTCCTTTTATTAGCTCTACACGCCGAAACTAGCCAAGTGTCCCTGTCTTCATCATGTTTAGCTACATATTTGCATTATTTGTGAATTTCTTTTACTTCATAAATCCCATGTCTCACAGTTAAAAGTTAGGGTTAGTTTGAAATTTCCATTGTGGACTGCTAATACTACTTCCTCCATTCACCATTGCCTATATTTACTCTAAAAAATGTTTCCCACACAAATTGATGACTTTTTTGTCCGAGCTTTAGTGAAGTTAAATCGATTTCTGCTGAGAAACTACAAAATGGGACTAAAAAACTCTGTTAAAAAAACATGTGTGTACCGCACAAGAGTCACAACTACTCCCAACCATCTGGAGCTGGTGAAAATATGGCTTCCCCAATTGGGGTATGTTGAGGGGCTGAAGAGGATTGGACATGGGAGGGATATGGGAAGAGATATGTGGAGCACTTACTGGCTGTTCACATCAGGTCACCAAACACAGCTAAGGCCGTTTCAAGTAACGTTTCAATTCTGAATGGTGGTCTTCACCAAGGCGATACTGAGAATATCTTCACTCTCGATAGTTTCGAAAATGTAGGGTAGATACATATTATTTTAATGAAAAATTATGAAATAACACAAATTAATAAATTAAAATTTAATTTCGCATGCCGGATTTGAACCCACGACCTCCGAACTGCTAATCGAGATCCTTACCTCTCGACCACAGAAGCCATCGATGGACACTAAATTTTGAATAAAAAATTAACCGATAAAAAATATTGATGAAATGGTTGGCGACCCCTTTCTCACCGCTTTTTTGCGGCCCCTCCTCGAGTACCCTTAATAATTTATGTTCGGCTTGAGAGCGACTCCATGATGGATGGGAGTGCAAGCCAAAGTGACTTCTATGCACTAGTATTTAAGGACAATGGTCGCGTACTCACGACTGTGGCCGGCGGCCATTTTGTAGTGCAGTTTCTTAAATGAAGTAAATGGTTATGTTATGTGAGCATTTTCTGGGCACGGTGAAACCTGCATTTTATAATCGGGGAGTGAGAACCCCCTCTAGGTATAAATCTGCAGTGGTCGTACGTGGAACCTACCTGGATCTCGCTTTGATTATGAGAAAATCTCATACACAGGATGTTCTTTCAAAAATGTGTGGAGATATGTCATCTTAGGGGTTGTTGTGGAGAGTTTATTTTTAGGAAAGGAAGGAGAGGAAGATCTGGGAAAGAAATATGTATTAGGGGTGGGTAGGAATCTGGGAATCGGTGTGTCTAGAATCCATCCCTCCTGCGGTGTAAGGCGATGGGTCGAGGGATTCTGGCTGGAGAGGTCAAAAGTCTCCCTCAACCAGTCTCTCTCGATCCGGCCTGACACGCAGCAGGCGGGCAAACGCATCGGCAGTCAAAACCTGGACAAACCTCACCCCATGAACCCGGGCACCCCTGCTAAGTCACCAAACGTAGCGAACCACCAGAGGTGACCTACGGCAGAGGTGTAGGTTGTCCAATAAATGGTTCCCGGGCGTTCTCCTCCCAAAATGAGGGTATAATAATTACTTGTCTTCTGTTTATAACTGTTTTTTTAAAACCGAATTAGTTGTGTATATTTAAAAAAGGAGTATAATTTGTGTTTGTAAAGTGTTTAAAAGTATTTACTTACGTAAAACAATTCATATATAGTCTAGCACAGGGTTTCCCAACCTTTATTTCGCCGAGCCTCCCCGAACCAAAAAAAAAAATTTCATGCCCCCCTTAATTAAGTTTCAACAAAAAGAAACCTTTTTTTATATTAACTAAATTATTTATTTGAATTTCAAATAAGTACAATACAGATACAATATATTTATTTATTATGGATTAAATGACACAATTAGGTACTTAATTTGTAGACAAAACTAAATAATTTTATAAAATAAACGTTTATTTATCATTTGTAATAACACGAGCTAGCTTATGAATAAAAAATGATTACGTACTTGTTGTGGAATAAAAGGAGTTCGCACATGAATCCATTAGTACCTACTTCACAACTAGGTAATAGGTACTTTTCGATTTTTTTCTATCGAAGGAATTTCATATGATTTGCATTTCGGGGTGGAACACGTCTAGATATTATATTTTTTTAAAAGCTTATCAAATGTTTAAGGGAGATATGTAAGAAATCGCTAGAAATTCGGGTTGTTGCACCTTTTTATATCGACCACCCATAACACGGGCATCAGCCTAGCATGGTGTTCGAAAGATCCTCAAATCGTTCTAAAAATACCTGTCCCTTCCATATGAAATTGGCGTTTTATATGGGAGGAACATAAAGTCGATTTTTTTAATATAATATATTTATTGAATCAAAGTATTTTTTTTGTGTTGCCGGTAACCCGGGCGTTTATTAACATCAATAGTTATTTACATATGTGTGCGCTACCCGACTCACTAGACAATATCTGTTCTGAGCCGGGTAGCAGTATCTATCATTACATGTATTAATAGAGATTAATGTTAATAAAAATACAAAAGATAATAAATAAAAAAAACAAAGTTCATAGCAAAACTTAAATAAAAATACAGAGTACAAAAGAAAAACTTTAATAAAAATTTATATTAATTTAGATTACCTCCATAAAATAATCTAAATATAAAATATTTATTTATTTTTATTTATTTATTTATTAACGCCGATTATAGCGGCTTTTACAAAATAATTACAAATATTTTACATATGAATACAGAATATACATAGATAAAGAAAAAGAAAAATTTAAATATAAAATTCATAAATGAGAACAATAAAAATTGTAGTATCACATAAAAGTACAAAGAGTAGGTTATTAAATACAAAACAACATATTATATATCCCGGATATTATGTATTAGGAAATTAATACTTTTAATCTGTATTTGATTATAGTTAAACTGAGAAGCGCTGACAGACAGTTTTAATTAAGTAGTGTTTGTATGAGGTTAGACTAGCAATGTTTATAGATTCATCCAAAACATATTTATTTCCAAGTACATGCAGGCGATTCATTATGGAATTGAGTTCAGCGTTAGATCCTGTATTGTTGCAATGATAAGGTAATTTGAAACGAACTGATCGACTAGGTACATGGAAACTTATTAGCGAAAGAAGTTCAGGGGAGTTCAACAGGTTGGTAACGATTTTAAATAAATAAAATAGGTCTGAACAAATTCTTCTTTCTTTTAATGTATCGAGTCCCAATAATTGTAACAGAGAGGGATAATTAATGTTTTCTATGAATATTCCCAATTTAAAGTTAATATAACGTAAAAATTTATGTTGGACTCGCTCAAGAGAATTCTCATGTACACTGTAATAAGGATTCCAAATGGTGGAGTTAAATTCTAGTTGGCTTCTAACAAGTGAAGTGTAAAGTAATTTGACAGTTTTTAAATTTTTAAAATCCTTTGAAATCCGTAAGACAAATCCTAACATTTGCAATGCTTTACTGGTTATATTATTAATATGTTTAATGAATGTTAATTTAGTGTCAAAGGTTATACCAAGGTCTCTTATTTCATCAACAGATAATAATATGTGATTATTGAGAAAGTAGGTGAACAACAATGGTTTTTTTTTTCTGTGGAATCTCATAAGTTAACATTTTTTTACATTAAGAGTTAATTTGTTGATAAGACACCAATCATAAAAGCTATTAATATTAGATTGAAGTGTCAGACAGTCCTCGATATTATCAATAATTCTAAAAATCTTCATATCATCAGCAAACATTAGAATGAGAACACGGGTGAATATGTTTGTTACGTCGTTAATGAATAAATTAAAAAGTAAAGGACCAAGATGCGAACCCTGGGGTACGCCACTGGTGGCTTCGAACATGTAGGATAAGTGATCATTAATACAAACAATTAGCTGACGCCTAAGTAAGTAACTCTTAAACCAAGATAAAAGGTTTCCATTAATGCCGAGTTTCAAAAGTTTATTAATGAGAATTTTAAGACAGACCTTATCAAACGCCTTACTGAAGTCGGTGTAAATAGAATCAACTTGTTGTTTGTTGGCAAGTGCATTAGAAATAAAATTTTCATATAATGTAAGGTTAGTCAAAGTTGATCTGCCGGAGATAAAGCCGTGTTGACAAGTTGCGATACATGAGTTTACAAAGAAGCTGATTTTCTTAAGAATCAATTTCTCAAAAAGTTTAGGTATAGACGATTGAATACAGATGGGCCGATAATTTTCAACAAAGGATTTATCACCACTTTTAAATATAGGAGTTAGGTAGCTAAGTTTCCATATTTGTGGAAAGTGTCCTGTAGAGAGTGACTTATTAAACAGTATATTAAGCGGAACAGATAAACTTTGGACACAATTCTTAAGTAAGATGGAAGGAATCTTATCAGGTCCCGAGCTTGTTTTGGGTTCAAGTGATTTAATACAGACTATAATGTCTTCAATGTCGATGTGTATTTGCGATAAGTGTAAATTTATATCCGAGTTGAAGTACGGAATTAAGTCATCTGGAATATCAGGTTCATACACGTCCTTAAAGTAATCAGCAAACATGTTAACAATTTCATAAATTTTACTGGAGCTGTTTTGTCTGTAACGTATATTACCGGAAATACCAGCATCATTGTTTTTCATTGATTTTGTGTATTTCCAAAAGTATTTTACATCATGAAGTATCGTGTTCTCAACCGAATTAATGTAATTATTATAACATATTTTTGTCATTTTTTTGCAATCTCTTCTAATATTGTTGAATGCCATATAGTTGGGAATTGTTCTGTGTTCTTTATATTTTTTATCTGTTTCTTTTTTAATAACAATTAACTGAATTAATTCTTTGCTGAACCATATCGGATACTTTCGTACTTTATGATAAATTAGAGGAATAGTGTCGGAAATGATACTATTCAATTGAGAGTAAAATAGTTCTACGCTATAGTTAAGATCACCTTCCTTGAGAACAGACCAATTTACTTTGTTAAGTGCATGATTAATGTCCTGGTAATTAGCATTAATGAAATTACGACTACAATTTTTCATTGGGGGGTCACACTCTATTGTATTAGGTACTAGTATTGTAAGTGGAGGGTGGTGATTATCAATTGGGTCAAAGGATTCGGCTGACTCATAGACTTTTATATCATGATCAGTAGAAAAAATTAAATCAAGTATCCGATTACTGCAATTCGGCACATTGTTACATTGAAATAGTCCTAAATAGTTCGACATGTCTAAGATTTCTCTCTCGCACGCTGTTAATGGTAAGTAATCAAGATCATTAAATTTACAATTGGGTAGGTTATAGTCACCGCAAATTATAATATTGTGATTAGGGTGGTTAGATTTGAGTAGCTCGACATCTTCACAGTGATTTTTATACATTATTATATTAGAATTTGGTGGAATATATACACATCCGATGATAGTTTTTTTGGATTTATCGTTTAACATTACAAAAATTTGCTCAACATCATTGTTTTTGTTTTTTAATAATTTCGATGAAATTTTTTTATTTACTGCTATCAAGACGCCTCCTCCTCTTGATTTGGAGCTGGTGTTCCGATTGCGGTCAACTCGGTAGATACTGTAGTTAGGTAGACCGAGCTCCGCTGAGTATATCGATGGATCCAGCCAGGTCTCAGAGAGTATGATGATGTCCTGTGTAATGGTGGGTGCATTAGTTCTAAAGTCACTGAGTTTAGTCCGTAGTCCCCTGACGTTCTGGTAGAAGATGTAACGTGGCACGGTTATAAGTTTTTTGGTATATTGATTGTAATTTTAGGTCTATTGTTGATATATTTAATCATTAAATTATTTTCTCCCTTGCTTTTACGATCCTCCAGCTCCTTCCACAAGTTTTGTACTTCTTGCCGTTGAAGCATTGTTAAGTCGTTCTTGGTCTTGATAGTTACACTTCCATACGGTATTCCTTTTTTCTGTAGAACAGTTCTGGCTTGATATTTATCGGACAATATTAAAAACATATAAAAATAATTGTACATTTTTTATTGTGAAAGTTCTTTTCTTTTACTTTAATTTATGTTTTAATAACAAAATACTCATCAACACGGTCGGTTTGCAAGTAATTTGTAAATGCAATTCCTTTTTTTGTTCATTAACCACGTATTAAAGTTTTTATATGTACGTTTTCTGTTGGTTTGGGTCATATGTTGTGTTTCTTTTAAATAAATGTTGAATATGTAAAGTGCGAGGTAAGATTCATGTTTTTTAGCAAGAGTGGATTTAATTGTTGGCACTTGTAAATGATTATTAGATTTAGCTCTTGTGTTCTGGGAGTGAGATATGTGGGAAGGTGACGATTTTATGCAATTTGTATGGATAATTTTTTTTATGAATAGCTTCCTGATATCAAGTATTTTATTTTTTAATTAAAATATTTAATTAAATGAAGACAATATTAGCGAAACTCAACCGAAATCTGGAGACAGAAAAATCAGAAAAGATATTGGCTCCGCTAGGGCAATGTCAGAAAAGATATTGTCCCAGAAAAAAATTTACTCATAAAGTTTAAAAAATCAATAATAAATATTTTATTTTTAATTAAAAGATTTTCAGTGGGATGTTTAGTTTGCAATCCACTGTTAAACCAGGATACTTAATACTATCCGAATGCTCAATTTTTTCGCAGTCGCAGTTTGTGGTTTGAAATGAAATATAAGGATACAGATTTAAAAGCGGGACGGTTTTTGGTTGCCCAGTATTGGTTTTACTGAATGTTAAAAATTTTGTTTTCGAGGTGTTAGGGTAAGAAGATTTTTATCGAGCCATTTTTTTATCTCTTTCATACCAAATTCTGCGCTTTTAAAGGCCTTTTCCCAAGATTGCTTTTTAAAAATAAATACAGTATGTACCTACCATTGCTATCTATGCACTTTTGCCATCTCATAGGTAGTTCATCGATCCCTTTACTAAAAAAAACATTCGGACGGGAATCAATAAAATCTTTGAAGGCGGTTTGGACTGCCCCATCGGAGTTGAATTTTTTCCCTTGCAAGAAGCTATCCAAATTTCGAAAAAAATGATAATCTGTTGGGGCAAGGTTCGGAGAGTACGGTGGATGTCCAATTGAAGCTCCTCTAAGCCGTCTGTTGTGCAGTGTGTGGTCCAGCGTTGTCATGAAGCAGCAGTGGCCTAGAGCGATTAACCAGCCTCGGTTGTTTGGCAGCTAGCTTTTCCATCATGGTTTGCAGTTGCTGACAATAGACATCAGCCGTAATCGTCTGGCCAGATTTAAGAAAGCTGTAGTGAACGATTAAAAAAAAAGAAAACACAAGTGTGTTTTCTTTTGCGGCACCGTCGCCATACACATCATTCATCCTTCGAGCCGTTTCTGCAGCACTGGTGCCACGGTGGAACTCGTACTCGTAAATAACGCGATATTTAAAGTTTTCCATTTTGTAAACTAAGTGAGGCAAAGAAAAAAAAAACAATTAAGGAAAAAACAAATGAATTATAATTTTCGAAACACAAATAATTGAGAAAATAGCTATATAAATTTGAATTTGGAATTCCTAACCCAAAGAGAAGATATTTGAGATCAAAGTTGCCAGTACGGCAAAACGCCAATTTCATATATAAGGACCTAATATACAATGAATAAAGAAAAAAAATATATATTTGACCAAAATAGAAAAGAAGATTGAAAGAGTTTAAGATGTCTTGTCATTTGGTGACATAATAAATAATATTACGTGATATAAAAGTGGTCGATATTTTAGATGCTTGGTAAGAATTTTAACTCCATTTAAATCAAGGCAAGTAGGTAATACTCCACACGGACCGTCTAATAGCGAAATGTTCAATGAAAACAAATCAATATATTTTGTAAACATGTCACACTGCAACACACCCAGGTTAGGGGATGAATATTTGGATATTTGAGACGCCTTTCATTTGCAATAGAAACTTCACAATAGATATCTACTGCAAAACTGCATACTAACAAAAGACGTTGGTGGATCTATTGATTGAAACCTCTAGTATACCTGCTTCGATCACACCTACAACCTTTATCAAAGCTTTAAATTTGCAATACGTCTGTAATGATGTTGTTTACTTTACGGTGTGTCTTTAATTGTAAAATGTGGCAAATTAAATAATTTAGAAAATAATCGAAAAATATTTTAATATTTCTGCCAGAATTTCACGAAATAAAACGAAACAATGCAATTTCAGGCTGTTCTTTTCGGCATGAAAAAAATGGGCGGCGTTCAACGAATTTGGATTTGAGAATCAAACCTTACGCCGGCGCCGTCCGCATAAAGACTACACGTACATTTTGTATGAGTTAACACCCCGCCAAGGAGGCGTATATACGACTCTGGACTGTACGTCGTTTGGTTCCGTGCAATAGATTTTACATTTTCTTGTTATTATAATAAAGAATGTAAGGAGTTGATGTTTTTACAGGCCTTTACGAAATCAATCTGTAAAAACAACTCTCAAATACCGTCTCCAACCTTTCCAAAAAAGTCTTCTCAAGTATTTTTAAATTTTTCAAGGACTAGTGGATCACCTCAAGTTAGTTACTCATTTCTAAGGATCGTGAATTCATGACTCCTACGCCAATTTCCATAGTGGACATTGCGAGCAAGGCTCCTCCACTTTTCGCAGTTCTGCATTCTGAAGAGCTGCGGTCACAAACGTACCGGAGGCCAGAGATACTTGGTCACTCCAGCATATTGGTGACGGGAAGAATAAAGTGAACATGTCGTGACAAATGTCAACCGCATTCAAATGTTGGGCGCGCGTTTGGCGTGTTTTCCTACTATGCACCGATTCCGAAGAGATCAATCACGCCAGTTACTCGGCGCATCTTCCTTTAAGTCCCCACAGGAGCCTAAAAAAATATCGGTTTTAGGCGTTTCCGAAGAGGTACTGGGCGGAGTTATGGGCTGCATTATCTCTCGGGCCAGGCCTCGTTTTAGCGCCCCGACTTATAATACTGCACAGTGCACCATGTATTTATTTAATTTGAACAAATTTACATAAATTTCAGAATGATATATTTTACTACGATTGTGATAGTAATAATTATTTTTAATAATAGTAATAAACTGTACTTAACACGTTGTTCAGAAAATCGCGGTACCTGCATCTGCAGCACATAAGAGATCCTAACAAATTATTAAATCTTTCTGGGTTTATTTATATTTAAAATGAAACAATGCAACTTTGTATCAATCATGGATTTGTTCCCCTACCCACCCACTCTACACTAATACCTACCCACCCAATCTACATTATTAACTAACAACGGCTCCACCCCTACCCTAATAAAACATTGTTCTAAACTGTCAAATTAGTATAAGCTTTCCCTGACGAAGGAACGTTTGTTCCGAAACCGGTCGGATTTGCACATTTTATAAGTGGTTTATGTTGCATTGTTTCATTTTATTATAATGGATAACCACAAAGTAATAGCTACATTCAAAAATATATTATTTATATTTGTTTGGTATACATTTCAGATAATGTCCAATAAAATCCCAAGAAAAAATATATTTTCACAACTAATAAACTATTTTTTTATTTAATTAAATGAAGACAATATTAGCGAAACTCAATCGAAAATCTGAGACAGAAAAATCAGAAAAGATATAGCTGGGACTCGAACCCAGGACCCTTTCGACCCAGCGGAGCCAATATCTTTTCTGATTTTTCTGTCTCAGATTTTCGATTGAGTTTCGCTAATATTGTCTTCATTTAATTAAATATTATAATTTGAGATTTTACTCATAAATTTTAAAAACTTTAAATAAATATATTTATTTTTTATTTACGGCAAATATTTGGTTTTCTATTTTTCAAACCGGTTTTTCGTGGTGGAATAAAATACAATGATTTTTTAACTTCGTTCCACTTTAGTTTGTAGACCGATCACGTTACGGTCACTTTTAGACTGGTATGTACAGGTGAACCATTTTAAAGAGGTTATTGCTTGTGTGTTTGGTGTAAAACTTAATTCAACAAGCAATTATCATTATATATTTTTGGCATTAGCGCCACACAGGAGGCCCTAAGAAATATAATTCTTCAAGGCCAATTTTATCTTTGGGGATGCTGTGTGGAGGATCTTTTTAGGAGAAGGAAGGAAGGAGAGGAAATTCTGGAAAGGAAAAAGGTATGAGGGGGGGGGGTAGGAATTTGGGGGTTTCTTTAATTAATAAATATGCAATCAATAGAACTTTCCTGCCATTTTAGAGAAACTTCTGAATGTTATGTTTGTAAATCTACTATTAGTAAAAACTCCTCCAACTAGTACCTACTGTTCCTCCGTGAAACCTAACGAAGAATCGCCTCAAGTAACTGTTCATACCCCAAGGTTTGGGTTCGGAAGCGGCGCACAGCTACATATAAATAACTTATTATTTGTATGTACCTACATGTTGTCCTGAAATTCGTGGTATAAATAGGATTCTGGTGAATCTACGTCACATTTCGAGTGGATTTTGTAGGATAACTTTTTTGATATGAACTTTCGTTTTCTAGTTAATCGATTTCAAATTAAGAATGTTTATGTCAAATTTTAAAAAATCGGTCGCGACAGGGTTAAGTTACCATCAGCTGTTATTTTAGGTGTGTTGAGCTTAGAACCGGCTCCAAAAGTATTATCGCATTAAAAAAAATCGAAGCGCTCAGATCTAAAAAAATGTTTCTTTTTCTCTACGTAGAAAAAGTAACGGGAAATCAAAAAAAATATACCACAAAATCGACTCGAAATATGATGGAGATTCATTAGTTTCCCGCTTATACGATGAGTTTCCTGATACCATGTACCTACATTATGAGATGGTTTGAGATAAGTTGTGAAGTCGAAGGGAGTGCTGCCTTAATGTTATTTTCACCTTCAAACCGAGTTAAATTTCGACAAAATACATTACATTTCCGAAATGTACGACGTGTAGTTAGAAATGAGTTAAAAATGTTTAAATATTTGATTGGCGAAAGTATTCCTATTAGTGGTTCGCTCTCCAAAGATGACCCAGGCCCTGAGGGGAATTATTTTCCTCAGGGCCTCCTATGTGGAGAAAATTTTTTTTTTTTAAATCCAGTAGGAGCCAAAAAAATATAAAAACGTGAGTATTCTTAATAATTAGAATAAATAATTTTTTAATTTGAAAAGGTTTTATTATTAGTTCTGCCATACAAATAATAAACAATGAATAACTATTATAAATGTTCTACGTTGACGTGTAGCATTTCAGAGTCATTTGGTTGGCTTTGTGGTGTTTGTTTCGTGTTGGAAGTCAATAATTTACCTAGGCACTTCTACTTATTCTAAATAAATTTTATATGAAATGGTTCTACTACATAATTATATTTATGAAGACACCATATCGCACAGAATCTTAAGAATTAAAAAAAGAGTTTAAAACGTGTAGAAAAAAAACATTGATTTTATATCAATGTGCATATTAGGTACTCTGAAACTTCACCACCGTGCATATTGAAAACACAAATTTAAACAAAAAAAAATACATATTCTTTTAAATTGGGGAGACGTACAAAAAACCCTTTATTTACTTGTAGAAGAAGTAAATGTATAAAAAACGAGAGATTTCTCTAATAGATTAAAAATTATTATTAAAAAATCACTGAACGTACGTAATTACTGTAAGAATATGTCCTTCCTTACCGATACCCTATCGGTATCTTCCTGCTTAGAAAGATAATGGCGGGCACTGCGGCATTTTGAAGTAACTACGGTTGCGTATCTTTTATCAGGTCCGAAATTTGATTTTTCCAAGTGTTAGATTTTAATTAATTCTGATGAACATATTAATAAAATCTAAGATGTATTGAGATTAAACACTAGGAAAGACATGAATTCATCGCAAAAAAAAAATTGATCTTAACGCAGAAGTTCTAGTTGTACAACGTATTACAATTTTTTAAAGGCATTGTACTTTAAAAAAAACTGATGGTGACATACTGTTTTTATTAATCTAAAATATAAAAAACTCGCAATCCTCGTGCGGCATGAGATTTTTTTTTAATTCAATTACAATTTCGCCGAAATAAATTAAAATGTGAGCTTCGGACAAAACCTCGACGAACGAGGTTGTGTCTCACCTTAAAATACCGGTAGAACAAGAACAGCGTAAGATAAAGACCGGATCACGTGCTATGAAAAAGTTTTGCGGTGCTCCTATCTATGATATTAAAAAATATCGCTTCCACAGTGCAGTACCTATACATAAAGAAAATAACTTTTAACTTTAGTATTGATACCTACTTACCTTTTATTAGTAAAATTGGTTATTACTGTTAAAAAAAAATTGGACCAATGTCTTCATTTCCACTTGAAGGAGATTTTCAAATATTGTGGTTATTCGTAACTTGCGAAAGTTTATCTTTCTTTATAAAAAAAAATAATTAAATAAACGTACTAAAGTAGGCAGTGATGTGAGTAGTAGGTGCCTATGTAAGTAATAAGTACATCAACTTTTGAAAATAAACCCTGTATGAAAACACATGCTTAACATATAAGTTATTCAAAAAGTTTGCGAATTGCATTCAAATTCAAAACTTCAAAATTAGAATAGGTTCGAACATAAGAACTGACAAGGGTGACGTTCCTAACACTCCGATGGCCATTCACCAACATACCCTGACAGTCTCTGACTCTCCCTGACACTCACCGACACTAGCCGAAAATCTCCGACTGTATTGTGATCAATATTTTGACAATTCAGACAGGCAGATTAAAGGGCATTGACAAAACGGCAATTGACAATGCGAAACGCCATCTTTACGCACACCCCTGCGCGAATAACGCGCCATGATGGACGTTATGATGTTTTATTATGTGGGATAAATAATAAAACGTAAGTAAATAAAATAGATGCCATAAAATTAATATCGTGGAGGTGTTTTTTGAAGTGAAAACTTCTTTAGCACCGTTGTGATTTGAAACTCGATGAAACGAAAGCGAGAGACATACACATACATCTATGGGATTTAGCCTGTGATAGAATGAGACGGCAATAAAATATTGATTTATTTCACGGGTACTCGGTTCCAATATAATATTAGTGTAGTGGTATGAAACACCTGATGAACCTCTGCAGACATTTGGCGGGCAAAGAATCGAATTTTACGAAATCCAAACACAAAAAATATTTTTTTAAAACCACTCCAAAATGAACAGACAAAGAACACACAAAAATAACGACATCTAGCGACTATTTTGTGGTCGATACGTCATTTTAACCATGGGGTTTATAGCTTTGTACCCAATGAAACGACTACGGGTCCTGTTTTAGGAAAAAAAATATTTGGATAGCTGAAACAGCAACTTATTTTTAAAATTTAATTTTAAAATGTACTTAGGCTACAAATGATGCCAATTTCTCAGTTTGCAAATTTGGCAATATTTATGACTTAAAGTTTTACTCCAACTGCTCAGAAACTGTGAAAAAATGAAAAAAATAGCGTTTTTAATTATCTAGAGATAATTAAAAACATCCCTTTAGAGCACATAAATTACATGTTGTTAATGAACATTTTAAATACTTCAACTTTACAAAACAGACGAAAAATAAACTACCCAACTTTTTTATTAAAATATTCATGTATCTACACGAACAACTAGACAAACATTAACATTTTATCTCATTCCAACTATAGTTTGCGTACTCTAATACAGCGTTTAGGTACATAGTCTTAGTAACAAATACTTAAATAATATAGATGTATTTGATTACAATTTAAACTTGGCAAACTTCAAAAGCCGTAGGTACGTGTCAACTATTTCATAAACTGATGCAAATGTGAACACCAATTTTAAATTGATGTCATTGTTGATTTGGAGGATATTGGCATATCTAGTTTTTATTAACTTACGTTCTAAGTTACCTACTTTCTTTCAACTCTTATATTTTATGTAACCTCTATTTTGTTTCTCATATTTTATGTTACCTGTATTTTGTCAACTCGTAATTTAAAAAACAAAAACGTGTATTGCATTATATGTAAAAGCCCTAGCATGTAAGTACAAAAATGGTCGTTTGTAAATTTTAGGTTTTTTTTTCTTCATAAAATCCAGGCAATAAATAAAATCAACCCATTTCCTTGTTAAATCAAATTAATATAAAAAATATTTAGTATTTTTTAAACATTTATTCCATGCTGCGTGTCAAAACATCTGCAAGGATGTTTAAAAAAACAACGGATATCTAATCCTTTTCTTCCTCACCGGATCACATAAAGCCTTATTTACTTTTGTAAGTTTCTGTACTATAATATCGTCTAATGAAGTAAGGGGTAAATAAACACAAACACAGAAGGGTTGTTGCTTTGTTCGGGGGTGGTATATTTTGACAGAAGCGGGGTTCTCGTTTATCCCATAATGATAACTGAATAAAACATTTTTAAAGAATAATGCAATCGCAAGACAAAAGAGTAATGATTTCCGTTTTGGAAATTTGAAATTCAGAACAGGAAATGATCGGGTTGCTTACTCCTTTATTTATTTTGATTAAAAAACGAACCTTTATTTTGAATCAAGCAAGTTAAGCAAGCTACCATATATTTTTTAAGCAAGCTACCATATATTTCGGAAGTTTTCCGAAATTTGTGATGGATTTGAGATATAATTCGCAAAAATGCAGCACTGTCACCCCCATCAACAAAAATATTTTTTCTATTGATGTTCATATTACCCGTAATAAATAATAATAGCTAATGCTTTTACTTTCTTAATTTGATAATCCAACATGTCTCAATACTTTGTGGAAAATAAAGAAATGTAGTGTTTATGAATACATATTTTTAAATACAATTTAGTGACCATTGATATACTTTTTACTAGTTCACATAAATATTGTACAAGAAAGTTAATAACTATAACTCATCGAAACTTTTAAAAAAGAAAAAGTCTTATATAATTTTGAAAATATCTTGAAATAAAGCAAAAAAAGTCTCAGACAAAGGATAAAAAAAGAGTAATTTCTTTTTAAATAAGAATGAAATGAAAACTCATCATTGCTCCGGGAGAAAATTTTTAAATATACATTTTTTAATCAGCATATTCCGAGTTTCCATTTACTCAAAGGAAATTTAAATAACGGAATACGAAAACACAAAGCCTTCGCAAACAAGTCCACAACAGCCCTTGAAGTACATTTCCCTGAATGATTCGTATTTTCATCATTCGCAATATCAAAGAAACTGCCTGTTTCTTACGCCTACAATTCCAAATCATTATTTTAATAAGACGTTTTTTCAATCTTCCCAAATAGGGTCTTCTTTCTTCCCTCGACTCGGGGACTTGGGAAATGGGAGGAAAATCAGGAAAACTCTCTCATTGGTCCAGGCTTCCTTCTTTGCCGGGACTTCGTTTGAGCAGAGAGTCACTGAGAGTCATTAGGTTTTCTTTTGATCTCCTGATGACTAGGAATGGAAATGGAGCCCCCGCAATCAGAGACCTCTCTCCAGGAGTGGAACGTCAAAGAAACGCCTCGGAATTTTAAACAGAAAGATTCCAGCAAGGCGGGTAAGCTTATTTTTTTAACAGGGATTTAAGGACCTGCTTTGGGATTCAACATGCCAAAGGAAGTGCAATAAACTTGAGTGAATAAATTTGATTACAAATTGCAGTATAAAATACATGTATTATGTAAACATTTTATTCTCATTAATTACACTCAAAAGTTGAATAATTTATGTAATAATAATAGCAACACAGTTTTTACGATGAATTGTTGACCAAATTTAATTCTGTGGCTTGCTTCTAAAGGGTCAAAGTTTTTGAATTTTCCGAGGCACATGTATAATTTTCTCTTTTTAGCTAGGTATGATTTTAAGAAAAGTGACTTTCTGATGTAACATTGGCCACCGAAAATCGAGAAATTCATTCTCGGAATCGAAAGGTTCTTTTAGAATTCGGAATATAACCCAACTTTTGAGACGAAATCGCAAAAAATATGTATCTATAATTTGAAATTGGCCTATTTAATAAATCGTTTCGTATCAGAACTGTTTTTTTATTCACATATTTTAATCAAAATTATTTACTGCATTTCATTATGTATAATATGGAATTTCGAATTCGCTGTTAGAAATCAAAAATAAACGACATTCGAGTGAAATAAAAGGAAAAGTCACGGTACCTAACTGTAATTACAAAAAATTGAAATCTTTAAATGTACTAATCAGGGCCAGTTGTTTTACGGAAATTCTAATGTAACATTGTCATCAAATGGCTATTTACCGTTTTTTTAGGCATTAAACTCCGATTCCATGTATATAATTCTATTATTGTAATATTGTATTCTTTCTAACAAATTTTAATAAGCTAGTGTCCTCTTCTGCTGATCACAATTTGTTCAAAAGCTGAAACGAACTTAGAATCGGCATTTAATGGGGACCGCTTAACTGTCAAAAAACTAAATGAAGCTGAAAACTAAATGGCCATTTGATGAAAATATTTCATTTGAATTTCTGTGAAACAACCCATACTACAGTTAAATGAAGGTTATGAAAACATACTACCTCAAAGCAAGTCGTTGCCGAGTTATGCTCAGTTCGAATCTGGAATACAAATATTTCAGAAATACTCGAATAATCATTACAGGTATCGTTGTGCATTGGAGGTAATCCATCACTTACCCGCCCTGGTATAAGTAACAGATGGTTACTCCTTCAAAGCTCCCGCAAGATTCTATTTTTTTGTTGTTGAATGAAGCTACATTTATTTATTTTTAAAAAATGCATATTAATTGTTATTGCCTGTAATCATTGATGTACAGCAAAGATTACAGGCAATAACTGACTGAAGCGTAATATTTCAACCCTCAGCCCTCATAGTTACATGTGCTGCCTACAAGTTAGCAGATACCCACATAGACAAACCAAACATGACACGCAGTAGGTACATTGCAATACTCCCCTCCCAAGTACTTCTGTAAACCATTTAAAAAGGCATTCACTTACCTGAGCGTGGCGCACATTTACATTTTCTCATTGAGTAGTTTAGCCTTTCTATTTCGAGCATCCCCTAAGCCCTAAGCTGACGTCTTCTGCCATCGCGATTCCAATTTCCAGTCACCCTCAAGTAGCATGCGGGCTGCTCTCTGCTCTCTCTCTCGGCTGCCATCGTGGAAATATGACGAATGTCAGGATGTCATGCGTGGCCCGTTTAAGCCGAGATGTTATAAGTGTGGAAACTGCATTTAAGCTAGAAAATAACGTTGACACATATGCTTTCTGAAATTGTTTGATATTGATAAAAGGCTTTTAACTGCCTTAAAAAAAAATTAAAAACACGCGGTTTGAAGAAAGACTCGCATTCGATTGCACCGCGCCGGGTCGATTTACGAGAGACTTGTCTAATATGGTGCCATGTCGATTTATCCGCCGACAATTGTCTCGCCCTCCTCTCCCCTGGCATACTTACATATATACAATGTGAAGTCGGTTTAGGGAAATACGGTATTCCTAATTACACAAAATATAACTTAGTGACCCGAAGGGATGTGCAGATAGGATATACCGCCGAATATCAAAAGAATAAAACATATTTTCATTCAAATGCATCAAGGAAAAATCTGTTTCTCTATATACTGTTGTGGATAGTACCTAAGAATAGCACTCAACAGCCAAAAAACATTATTTTAGGATGGCAACACTGGCACTCTAGTGTCTTCTACCAGCGGCTGTCAGAAAGGCAAAAATACTAATTTCATTCTTGGTTATTCGCTGGTTCGGGCTGCTGTGTTGCGTGGATTACTATCCTCATATTTTACCCTCCGGTAGAAATTTATTGTCGTATAATAAATGTGGAATCCAAATATACAAGAGTCAGATAAATGCAAATTCAACTTATTATTTCAAAACATCCGTGACATTTCCAAATAACCCGAAGGATCGGTTTGGTAAGTAATCGATTCTCCTTCAGTTATACTGTGTTTACTAGCGCATAAGTACAAAAAATAAATGTGGAATCCAAATATACAAGAGTCAGATAAATGCAAATTCAACTTATTATTTCAAAACATCCGTGACATTTCCAAATAACCTGAAGGATCGGTTTGGTAAGTAATCGATTCTCCTTCAGTTATACTGTGTTTACTAGCGCATAAGTACAAAAAATAAATGTGGAATCCAAATATACAAGAGTCAGATAAATGCAAATTCAACTTATTATTTCAAAACATCCGTGACATTTCCAAATAACCTGAAGGATCGGTTTGGTAAGTAATCGATTCTCCTTCAGTTATACTGTGTTTACTAGCGCATAAGTACAAAAAATCGACGTTGTGTATAAATACGTTTTTTTTTTTTTAATGACAATATAAGATAAGTAAAATTACAAAATAAGTAAAAATATAAAATAAAGTGGTTTGTTTACAGTGGTTTATTCATACCAACTTATTGTTAGGGGTATTTTTTAAGTCGATTTTACGTTTGAAATTGGTAAATAATGCACAAAAAAATTATTATTTTATGGTAAATATCATTTCGAGGGGCCAACTGTCGGCGCGCGGCGGATCAAATGTCGGGTCACCGGGGTCTAATATAGTATATTAGTGAACGTAGATCGGAGTTCTTTTAAATAGCAAGTGAACATAGGTATATTTGATTTGAATATACGATGCGAACGGAGGATATCTAAGGCGTGTTTGCGTGTCAGAAGTTCTCTTTCCCTTTAGACTACCGCCGGAGTAATATCGTAAATATAATACTGACAATCTCAACGACTACATTTTACTGTACCGGTACCAAAAATAACAAATTTACACTTTAATGTTGTAGCTGCATAGCATATATTAACTATAACTGTTATATTTTGCCTTTGTTAGAAGTCAACTTGAATAAAATTCTCCCGTCTGGAACCCACATTACAATATTCATTAAATTTTAAAATGATTTTCCAGCAAATATGAACTACAACACTCTTTTAAATGATACGAGTATGAATATGCTTAAATTGTCAATCAGAAGGATTTTCACTGACTTGTTATTTTGAATTAAGTATTGAAGTATTGCTTGAATTGATTAGCTTTCGGATTCCACAACGTAATTTTAGAAGTCGGGATTTATTTGAGTGTAGAAATTTTGGGACTAACTATCATGTGTATTCGTCTTTGCCCAGAATACTAGTGGAAGGAAATAATTATACCAATTCAGTGGACATCTTCAATTTATCACTAAACAAATACAAAATGTTGTTAGATACTGAAGCAGTTCGGTTATGAATAATTCTAATGTAAAAATTATATAAATGGCGTTAATAAATATAATTGGATCGGTTTAGCTTTATTTAGTGTCCTAACGTTCTATCATCTAATCTAAATAATAGAAATGCGTTTCAATTTTACTATCAGACTGTTGAAATTTTTTTCCACAGACTATCCAAACGTTTGTTTGTAGCATTCTCTGTGAATATTTTTAAATAATTTACTTTCGTAGAACTTCTGGAGGCTACGAACTCGGTGAAGTTTTGACGAGTCTCAGCGTCTCAACTTTTGAAAATATCTCGTTCTCATCAAAGCACGCCATTAGTTTTCCTACTCCATTTTGTCTGCTCTCAGATATACAATATCCTCCATATTTCTTTACTCATTGAATCAAACGAAACGTAAATCTTATAGAATTTTGATTTAAGATTTTTTCACTTTCCGATAAAACCTTTTTTCCAATTTTCGAGTTCGGGCCACTCGAGATGAGGGATTGCCATTTCTGTAACGGCTTTCGGGAACTCGAGGATGTCAAAGCGGTTGCCACTTGGCTGGGAGAGGAGATTGGATGGGTGGGACTTATCAAATATACTTATACCAAACTACATACACAAGTACTGCTAAGGGCGAAGAATTTTTCATATTTATTTCACTGTTGAAAGATGCGTAACAGAATTTAATAGATAAATTACTCGGAATATTTGTGCACAAAGAAAACGTTCCAACTCTGTCATACTATACACGGCATCGTCAGAGACCATCCTTTCAAATTATGATAAAAGATTTTGGGGAAATGAAGTATATATCTGAAATATTTCGAAACAAGTGGCTAAACCAACGTTAAAATAATAAGATAGTATTTAACGTAAGATAACGTCTTCAGAATTTTTAGTGGTAGATAGTTCATTTAAGATTTATTTCTGAGAGTAATTGCCAGAAGTAGCTATTTCTGATTTTGGTCATTTGAGTTAGGCATCGGAAAGTAGATAGATCCTTTATCATTATAAATGTATGTAGTTTTTTTTTAAAGTGACCTCTTTGTGTGTATGCCAATAAATCGACAAATAATCTCCTTTACTAAACAATTCAAATATTTCTCATACCATTTCTAATATTAACCCAGAATTAATTATACGTGGTTTAAAATTCAGAACAAAGGTCAGATTCTAATAAATATGAAACCAACAAATAAATCATTCTCAAAATGATTAATAAATGACGTAACATACTCGTAGTTCATGTTATATTATATAAGATAGAAACATGAAGGTATGGTTAGAAATGTGTCCCTACATGTATATGTACATGTACCTATATATTCTTTGCCTTCCGTCATGATACTTTATTCTCTCTCTCTCTGGGTTTCAATCCTGGGATTGGTTTGCAGCAATTTCCTCTATTCGTCTCTTCCACTCTTCCCTGCCTTGGGCGGCTCTTTTGAGGTCTGCATATGATGAGCAGCGCACGTCCACCAGCGACTGGTCAGTGGTTGAGTGGGCATAGCGCTTGGGTCCCACCCGAGCGTCGCGTGTTCGATTCCTCGGCTGGCTAAATCCTCCATCACAACACAAGCAACATTTTCGACTTTCTGTGGTGGTAGTAGGAGATTTTCAAACATTGTTGGGTTATTCGTAACCCGAGAATGTTTGTCTTTCTTTTTAGTTAATAAAATAAATAAAAAAATAAAAATAAAAATAGATCCTCTAGGTACTCTCGGCGTGGACGTCCCCTAGAGTTTGTCCCCTCGGTCATACCCTCCATTTTGGCATGCAAGAGGCCTTCTGTCGTATTACATGGCCGATTCATCTTGCACGCCTTTCGGACAAGGTCCTGAGCAGGTACCTTCCTCCTTCGATTCTTTGGAGAACCTCCTCATTTGTAATGTGGTCTCTCCAGGAAATTCCTAATAGTCTTCTATAGCATAGGTTCCCAACCTTTTTTTGCCCACCGCCCACTTTGAGAATATTTTTTTTCTAGCGCCCCCCAACTCGTAAATCTGAAACGGCAATTGTCGTCACGATTATACATAGCTTTTAATGACCTTTCTGAGGTGTTTCTGAAATAGTTTAATTCTGGGTTGGCATGGAACCGTTCTGAATTATTTTTACTTTTTTTACTTGGGTTTTATTGCTCAGAAAGATTACACTTGCGCAGAAATTCACGTGACATACTACCGTGGTATTGTATACCAATTTCCGTGTTTTGACGTCTAACTTTCCCTTTATCCTACTTTTCTTTTTCTTTTTAATCTTTACTGCAAATTTTTTAATTTTACATTTCAAAGTTAGTGTTAGTTTTAATTTGTTGTAGATTATGATTCCTGAGTATTTAATTTCTTCTACTTCTTCAATATTTTGATTTTCTATATTTAGGGTAGTAATTTCGTTGAGTTTCTTCTCTAATAGCATGAATTTACTTTTAGTTACATTTATTTTCAGTTTATTCGAAGAAAAAAAAACTTTAATATATAATATAGAAGTATTCTTTAAAAAAAAGCTTTTTTTGACAGTGCACCTTCGATATTATTTGGTATAATATATAAAAGTGTGTCGTCAGCGAATGTTTGATAGAACAGTACTTTAGGCACTTCACTATATCATTAATATATATACTTAATAAATAGGAGCGGTCCCAACACAGATCCTTGAGGAACTCCGAGGTTTACTTGTTGTTCTTCAGATATAGCACTTCCAATTTTGTTTCTTTGTTTTCTATTTTTAATTTTATTATTAGTATTTGTCTGTCTATCGTTTCAAAAACACGTCTAAAATCCAAGAACACTACTATTGTGATTTTTTTTTCTGATCCATACCGGTTTTCCATTATGAATATTTGTTTCTAAACCCTGCTGTTTTACAAGAATGTTATTTTTTTTCAATAAATTTTCTAATCTGTTCTTTAACTATGGATTCTAGTATTTGTTCATATTTAGGTTATCCATTTATTTTTCTGAAGTCTTCGAAATTTTTAGCATTTATTATTTTGGGCACTGGTGTTATTATGGAAGTTTTCATTAATTTATTGGTGCAACTACTTAAATTTAATTATGCCTATAGTAATTCCAGACATCGATGATTTTTGCGTCATCGTATTAAAATTTTTCATTAAATACTCACTGTTACCTGAAAATATTATTATTCTCTCTTCTTTCCAATGATTGAGAAGAAGTATCTGTGAATAATGAAATACTCTTATTTATGTTTTCGACACTTAGTATTAAATTTGGCTATTTTAGTTTTATCATCTTCAACTCCATCGGGAACCGAACTTCCTTAATGTTTTCCCTCTGTTTGCCACTTATAATTTCTTTAAGTGTAGTCCATATTTTTCTTGCATCTCTTTGAGAGGTAATAATTTTTAGCCTAGAATACGAATTTTTGGTATGTGTTATTTCTGTACCTATACATGTTTCTAGGTTTCCCACATTTCGTAGGTATACTAGTTATTTGTATCTTTTAATATACTACTAGCTGGTTCCCGGCATGCGTTGATATACCATTTTTAAAGAAATAAATTGTTTTCCTGTTCCCCTCCCGCATTTCCTTCCCCTTCCGCGTTCCCTTTCCACCTTCCCCGCCTACCCCTTCCCCTCTTCCACTTCCCCGTCCCGCCAATACCCCTACCGCGTTCCATATAACAGTCCCAGTACATTCAGTTTTCAAACATTTCGCGTGCCTCCTATTACAATTTTTTTATTCAAATTTTCGCTGCTCATTCAAAACAAACATTCATCTTAATATATAAAACAAAGTCGGGTTAGTTACACTATTTATAACTCGAGAACGGCTGTACCGATTTTGATGATCTTTGATTTGTCTCCGCTCCGGATAACAGAATAACTAAATATTCATCGCAAGAATTTACGAAAAAGAAAGTTATGAAGAAAATTCATTCTTTCATACATTTTTTATGGAACGAATTCTCACATTTTGAAAGAACTGCAGCAATATTGTGATAGGTATAATATTGAACTGAAATTTGCGTGAATTCCAATAATTCAAAAACGTCAAATGTCAATGCGCTGATTGTTTTTGCTTTTGTTTTTAAACATATAATGCTGCCTCTTTTTCTTACACACTAAATGCCAAGAGTCGAAAATGAGACAAACGGTAAACGTATGTCTGCACAACTCCAGGAAAACAGCCACTTTCAAAACAGCAAACATTCAAGGCGCATTGTAACGTGGAGTATTGCAATTCGGCGAGATCAATCAAATACATCTGCAAATTTGTCACAAAATTCAGCGATATGGTGGTTTTTGGCGTTCAAACTACACAGTTCATCTAAAAAGTGACGAATGCTTCTACTTTGGGTTGTTGCTGGTGAATGTTCGTGGGCCGACATTGTTTGAATCACAAGTCAATGGTGTAGTGTGCCCAACATTTCGTATTGCATGTCAGCAGGTCAATTTGCTTGAAAATGATGTTAATTGGGACATGACAATCGCTGAAGCAATTGTTTCTGCATCTCCAAGTCTGATTCGCACATTATTTGCTATCATTATTTCGACATGTTTCCCATCAAATCTATGGAACAAGTACAAAGATGACAAGGATGATATTTTACATCGAATTCGTTTCAGTTCAGGGAATCCTGATCTCGAGGTGAATGAGGATATACATACCCAGGCTTTGTTTTCGATCGAAGACATGTGTTACCTCATGTGTGGCAGTTTCTTAGTCAAGTCATTAATACCAACGCCAGATCGTGGAATGAACGACGCTTTCAATCAAGAATTGGAACTTGAACGTGAATATGATCAAGATACATTGAACCAATCAGTTCAAAGTGTACGATACGTTAATCAAGGCAATTTATGATGGAAATGGTGGCTTATTTTTTTCTCGGTGCGCTCGGTGAAACTGGAAAGACATTCCTCATGTCATTGATTTTGGTCACCGTTTGTGTGAGATCCGAAATTGCTGTAGCACTCGCTTCTTCAGGAATAGTGGCCACGTTGCTAGAAGGATATCGAACAGCTCACTCAGCATTGAAATTGCCGTTAAACCTTCAAACGACCGAAATACGAATATGCAACATTACGAAACACTCAGCAATGACCAAAGTTTTGGTAGCAAGTAAAATCATCATCTGGTATGAATGCACAATGGCGCACAAACGCGCATTGGAAGCACTCAATCGAACTATGAAAGATCTGCGTAATGACTCAAGATGTTTTGGAGGTGCAATGATTCTACTTTCTAACGATGTCCGCCAAACACTACCATTCATTCCAAGATCGACCGCTGCCGATGAAATAAATTTCCTCAAATCATCGACTCTGCGGAGCTAGCTATGTGAAGAAACTTCAACTGACGATACATATGCGAGTTGCATTGCTAAACAATCCATCTGCCGAAGATTTCTCCAAGCAATTGCTGATTATCGGTAATGAGTAATGACAAAACGAAAAATGTCGTATATCACGAGGTGCTTCAATGAAGGGAATCGACCCAAGTGCAACCCATCCAGTAAATAGTTTAACAGAAAGTAGTACAATAATGCCACGTGAATCATTTCGATTCGCTTTAATAAAGAAAATTCCTTGCTGCCACGTGAATTACATTTCTTAATTCATTTTGAGTATTCATTTTAACTTTAAAAAATGAAATTAATTCAGCTAATAAGTTAACACAACAGTTTTTGATTCTGAGGCGGTACGAAGTTCGCCGGGTCAGCTAGTTTTTATATATTATAAGAACATTCAATCAAATTTGGTACCTAACGTAGGTATCTATTTAAAATATCTATCATTTAAATAATCCATAGATACTTATTTTTTTACTGTCAAACGTGTGAAGTTAAAATAGTCGTTAAGTTTTTTGAAATTATCCATTTTTGTGCGCAATTTTCTTAAATTTTCTTTCCGTAAGAACCTTCTACAAAGTATTGGGAAACTTAAAAAAAAAGTGAAATGAAACCGTGACCAAGGGAACGGGAATTCATTTTGTATATAAATACTAGCTGGTCCCGGCATGCGTTGCTATGCCATTTAATAAAGAAATTGTTTCTCCCTGAGTGTCCTTTTCCATACGTCCCGTTCCCGTTCCCCTTCCGCCTCCCCTTCTTCTCCTGCGTCCTCTTCCCCTCTCGCGTTCCCACTCCGTCACCTCCACCTTCCCTCTCCCCACTCCACTCCCCCCCCCTTCCCCCGTCCCGCAAACCCTTCTCCCGAGTTCTCCTCCCCCCTCCAAGGTTCCCCTCCCCCTCCCAGGTTCCCCTCCCCCCTCTCGCCGTCGCCTTCCACCTTCCCCGCCTTCCCTCTTCCCTTTACAGCTCCCTCGTCCCGCCAACCCTCCTCCCGCGTTCCATATATTCAATCCCAGTACATTCAGTTTTTAAACAGTCCTTTAAATAAATTTATCAACTTATAAGATTTTCAAAAATAGAATTTTATTTAACAATCATTGTTTTGCAAAATGTCATTCTCAAACACGCGTACTGTCAAACGTGCGATAATCGTTTTGGTTAGTAATAGGTTTTCTGAAGTTATCCAATTTTCTGCCCAATTTTCTTAATTTTTTTAAAAAAGAATTAGCGAAATCGGTTCAGCTGATCTCGAGATTTGCGCTTAGCAACACATTTAGCGATTCATTTTTATATTATAGATATATTCTTACTATAGATATATTATAATTAGTTCATCGGCTTTTGTGTCTAAATTTCCTTGGTTATCGCAGATCCACTTTTTGTTTTGTAATGCCGTACACAATTTATCCTTATTATAGTTCTTTTTATTCCTGTATATATATTACACTTCGTGTTTTCTGAGGCTTCAGACTATTATATCTAATTTTTGTAATAATTGTTTCGTGATCAGATTGATTTTGAATTCTTTCGCAGCATTAACTTCCGCGTAAAAGTCATTTGAAATTACCAAATCAATCATGGTTTTAGAGTTTTTTCATATTCTTGTATAATTTTTGACAAGTTGCCTCCTACCTAGGGAATTTATGATGATTTGTAATCTTGTGCTTTTTGTATTGAATATTAAAATCTCCACAGATGATTTTCAAGTCTCTTGTATTTATTTGCTAACGGCACCATTCTTCAAAATAATCTAAAAATTTTGTATCATTTTGATTTGGGGAATGATAAATAGCTGCATAGGTTCCCAGCTTAAAATCCTTCAATAGCCAGTAGGTATCTAGGTATTATTTTTATATAGTACCGCATTTGTTGTGACTTTGTAAGAAATATTGTTTACACACTCACACACATATACTACAGAATTAATGTGATAACTCCACCTGTATGACTGTAAATGAGTCGCATCTAATTGTCGAATAGCCCTGAAATGTTGTTTCATTTTGGTTCATTTCTATGGGTTAGTAAACTAGCTATGGGTTTCTCTGGGTCTCCTACCGCCCCCCTGAAAGTCTGAAACGCCCCCCGAATTTTCTCTTTGCCTTCTACCGCCCCCCCTGAAGGTCTGAAACGCTCCCAAGGGGGCGTTATCGCCCACGTTGGGAACCTATGTTCTATAGGACCACATCTCAAAAACCTCTAGTCTCCGTTAACTTTATTATAGGGGTAGGTAAATCCAATTGAAGTTATACAAGGTGGCACAAAAGTTGTTAGCCGATGTTCTTTGGGTGTAATTTTTTTTAACGAATAAATAATTTCGGTTCTGCTTTTGGATTGTGTTTATTTGACGTCTTTTTTCCATTAAGTCGAGAGAATGATATCGGCGAAGTGACCACCGCCAGAATTGATGACCATACGGGCCTTTTCCATCACTCTTTCCAGAACTTCCGGCGATAGGTTTTCGCATTCTTTACGGATATTTTCTTTGAGGGCTTCAAAACTCGGAGGCTTGTTGAAATAGACTCATGACTTCAAGATACCCCAAAAAAGAGGTTTGAAACGGTTAAATCGGTCGATCTTGCCGGCCAGTGCAAATCACCAACACGAGAGATTAGGCGACTCGGAAATGCGTTTTATCTAAAAAAATTCCTCATTCTTGAGGAGTAACTATAGCAATTCATGCCTTGTTGGCGTGTATTTTTTATCTGTTTAATTTACAAAGCAGAACTGACTTTTGTCGCCATTTGCAAAAATTATGGCATCTTCCGATTTGCGCCACCACGTATTTCGGATTTTGGTAATTTGAGTTAGGCTTTGGAAAGTAAGTAGGTCTTTAAAATTATAAATGTATGTAGATTTTAAAAAAGTGGCCTCTCTATGTGTAAATCAAAATAATGTTTTGGCTCATTTTTCGCCAACAAATCGACAAATAATCTCATTTCCTAAACAATTTATGTATTTGACATAAGTAGGGGAGACCTAGGAGAGTTGTGACAATTTTTAATTTAAGGGACATATCTCGCTCAAGAAATATTCCGTATTTAGGACCTATGTAAATTAAGGCAGCACCATTCCTTCTATTTCCAAAATAATCATCAAAATTAATTAAAGTATTACGGTTTCGAGAAATATAATTCCGAGATAAAATATTCCGAGAAAATCTACAAAAAGAACAACTACTCCCTCTGTCACAACTCCCCTATCACCGAGGTAAGTTGTGACAAGTACCGAGGTAAGTTGTGACAGCTTTGTATTTAGACTATTTGAGTATTTAGACACTAGCAATGCCTTTACCAGTCTTTCGTGTATAGTTATTAGGCATTCTGAAACAAAAAATGCTGGATGACTCCAGCATGCAATATCACACTACTAGTCTAAATATTTTTTTTATCGAAAATGATTTTTTTGAGACAAGCTTTTATAGCGGACGGCACTTGCAAGATTTTACCTTGATATACTAACGCACAAGCACACATACAGACATCGTAATTTAATTTTAAAAAGTGTCGAAATAACCCAGCAGAAAAATGAAGTCAAAAGGAGAACAGGCTGTGACAACTCTCTGAATAGTGATTCATATTTTCTAAACACGATGCAAATACATAAGATCAATGCAACGCTTTGAGACTTAAATAACCATACAACTTAAGAAAAAATAAAACAACAACGCACATGTAATAAGACGTGATATAAATTCAATCAAAATTTTGAAGAAAAACTTACTTTTCGCATTTTTTTGCATGCAGACGTCGTAATTACGCAACCGCTTCTCGTGCGCCGCCGGTGTGGGTACTGGGTGAAGTAGCGCGTCTCTAAAGCGACAAACGAGCATTTTTACAATATCGCTAACTATTATAGGTAGGGAAAAATCGTCTTTGTCACAACTCTCCTCTGTTACAACTCTCCTAGGTCTCCCCTACGCGTTCCTAGTTCCTAGTATTAACCTCCAGAAATAAGTAAATGTACATTGGTGAAAATTCCTCTAAATACCTAACAAAGGTCAGGTTCTAATAAATATGAAACCAATAAATGAATCATTTTCAAAATGACGTTTATGTATTTTTCATGTCATATTATACAAGATAGAAACATGAAGGTATGGTTAGAAATATGTACCTACACGTATGTATTAGAAGTATGTACGTACATGTATATGTGTATGTACCTAAATGTATATGAATATTTTTTTTTATTCTTTGTCTTCCATTATGTTACATTATTCTAGGGGTACCTATATCCAATTGAAGTTATATTTATGCTGAAAGAGAAAACACATCTGCTCTGACATTCGTTGTTGACATACAATAATATAAACGTGCGCAATTATATAATAAATTGCCGCATGTGCCACAATAATGTTGGTATTGGCACCTTCATAATTTATGCACATAATTTTTAAGTAACAATGCATTTAGGAAGGGTAGTTTCCAAAGGCTGCGTAGTAAATGTCTGTCACAACCCCCAACCCTCAAACCGTGGCAAATAGGGACTGCCATGAGGGTCGTGTCAGCTATTTTTGATGGAAGGGATGAAGAAATCGAATCATAGCAATTTTGAAATAAACCTTTAAGATGGTTCATACCAATTTTAACGAATTAGCAATAATTGGGGGCTTTAACAAGGATTTCAAGTTGAATGATTTTGATTTTGATTACGAGTAGGTACTGAAAATGTGATTCACAACTGTTAAAAAAATAAAACATTAGGTAGCACCGTGGTCGGGGGGCAAGGCTCTCAACTAGCAATCCGGAGGACGGGAATTCAAATCTTATTATCAAATTTGTGTTAATTTTTTCGTCTTCAAACTTCGCAAAATTACTTTGTGGCATCATTAATTATATAATGAATAACAGATCACTTTGTATAAACCACTATATTATAAACAATATCTACATGTTTCGATAACAATGTTATCTCCATCAGGATATGTTAATGTAAAGAAAAATAAATGACAAACAAGTATAGACAAATTAGAATAAACTATAACATAGACAAAATATTAAAAAGTAGAGGTGATTAATTACTTACAAATCATAAAAATAGTTATACAAAATTAAATATAAAAATTATTTAAGGAAAAATAAAATTGCATTTAGATAATAAAAAAACTTTTAAGAACAAATAATCAAATTAATTAGTCTAAATCAAAAATTCAATAATTATAATTAATTGTAAGTATTAATAAGAAAATAAATTTAAAAGATGGCTATTTTTAAAAAATGTTTGGTTATTTATAATATTTAAATTACTATTAACGCTTTTTCTAATTTCTAAAATTTCTAAATTATCTAATTGTATCGACGTCTATTCTAATTGTATGCCCGTAGTGTATTAATATTAAAAGAATGACTTGTTTCCAAAATATGGTTGGCAAATTCAGAATAATAATTATTATTTAAAAATCTTATATGTACAGAGTTAAGGAACATATAAGATGTTTGAATAATAATAATTATTCTGAATTTGCCAGCCATATTTTGGAAACAAGTCATTCCTTTAATATTAATACAGGTCTTAAAATTTTACATACTAACACTACGGGCATACAATTGGATAATTTAGAAATTTTAGAAATTAGAAAAAGCATTAATAGTAAATTAAATATTATAAATAACCAAACATTTTTTTAAAATAGCCATCTTTTAAATTTATTTTCTTATTAATACTTACAATTAATTATAATTATTGATTTTTGATTTAGACTAATTAATTTAATTATTTGTTCTTAAAAGTTTTTTATTATCTAAATGCAATTTTATATTTCCTTAAATAATTTTTATATTTAATTTTGTATAACTATTTTTATGATTTGTAAGTAATTAATCACCTCTACTTTTTAATATTTTGTCTATGTTATAGTTTATTCTAATTTGTCTATACTTGTGTGTCATTTATTTTTCTTTATATTAACATATCCTGATGAAGATAACATTGTTATTGAAACATGTAGATATTGTTTATAATACAGTAGTCTGTGATCTGTTATTCATTATATAATTTTTTTTCATTCACTCACAAATAATTGCCCAAGTTGCCTATAAAATCACGAAACATTGAAATCTTTAATGGCCTTTGTCTTGTAATTTAAAGCAAAAATAAATAAAGTAGCTCGTATCCGTACTATATATTATGTAGATATCTAATATATCTTTTGATTGTAAATTAATTTTTCAATTTGGTTGGGTATTTTGATCTCAAATCCAAAATTATGATTTGTATGAAACGGGCCGCGCACACTTAAACGTAAATAAATGTAATGTGTATTAGAACATATACAAAAGCTCAATAAAAATCATTTTTTTATACCTCCCTTAAACCTTAAACTTCGTTTATTTGACAAAGTCGCTAATTTGGAACAAAACATTTATGTCGTTCCTAATGTACAGGGCGAACAGAATGACCTTCAGAAGCGCGCCAGGTGGAATATGGAAGTAGCATTCCTCCTCTATACGTACGCGCAAATTCGAGGTCGTTGAATTCATCCATTGTATTTTGAGAAATGGAAGTATGGTGACGTGTTTAGTGTTATGTCAACGCTAGGTAAACAGCGTGATGTTATCGAATGTTTAATTGCTGAAAAAGTGACTTCTACTGAGATTCATCGTCGTTTAAAGGATGTTTATGGTGACGATGCTGTTGTTAGGTCTACTTTAAATTATTCGGTAATAAAATGTCATGATTGTGAACCTGGAAAAGCAATAATAGGTGATGAAACACGGAGCGGACGTCCGATCATTGTACGGACGATAAACGATCCAAACTCGTTCACGATTTGATTAAAAAAGACCGGCGAATCTCTCAAAATCGTATCACAAACCATTTTAGAATATCCAAGAAATATATCGTCTTCGTTTTTGCGTAATTAGGATAACGTAAAATCTGTGGACGATGGGTACCACGCCGTTTCACAAACAAGAACAAACACATTCGATTAGAGCCTCTGCAAAACCTGAAGTTTGAACCAATTTTGAACCCTTCTCACTCCCCCAATGCTTGTGATTTTTATTTTTTTCCTCTACTCAAGAGACACCTCAAGGGTAATCATTACACCTCAGATGATGAGGTGAAGGCAGCTGTCAAGTCCTGGATTCGAGAAATGTCGGAAGAATTTTTCAGTTTCGTAATGAAAAAACTTTGTTGGGAGAAATGCGTTTGCCTTAACACGGTGACTAGGTTGAAAACTAAATATATGATTTTGAAATATACTTTTGTCCGATCTTGTGATTTGTTTTTGTTCGTGTTTTACAAGCATGTGTGCATTACTTTTCAGCCTTCCCTAGTATATTATACTTATCTACTAAAGTATTTTTTTAATTAACTTTAAAATCACCCTAAACTGCTTTTTTGATATATCATGTTGATAATATATTTAATAAATTTGTATTAACATTTAACTAAGAAAAATCATGAACCTAAATCAAAATCTATACACGCCTTGTTGCGAACAATTATCCACCTAAATGTGTATTTTTTTTTTAGTTGCTTGTGACTTCCCCCTGCTTCCCCATTAAGTTAACCGATGGGGTGGATTGACACCCCCTTATCCAATAATAGAGAACCAATCAGAAATACCCGCTACCAGCCCTCAACCCTCACGACAAATTACACGGCCTTTGGGGGAATGGGGGGCAAATTATATCATCTTGGAAAAAACGATTATCCCGTATTCATTCACATTTGCTAAATTCAATCGTAGTCTTTATCGAATTTATTAATTTTCTTATATACGATAACGTACACACACAAACCTACATAGATTTTTGTAAATACGTATTAGAATTTCTAAGATTCAATCGCTGATTTGATATTAAATCATAACACGACGCTTTTTCTATATATTTCAATATCGTAATTTATGATATATTGGCCAATATTTCACATTAAATTGTAACATGGCGCTTTTTCTAACTATTTTTCCATATTCCAATTCATAACATTTTGGCCTCCCCCCTCCCGCATTCCATACATTCAGTTTTCAAACAGCTCGCGTGCCTTCTATTGCAATTTGTTTATACAAATTCCATAATGCCAGAGCTCACCTGTATATATAGAAACATTCGTGGGCGTGCTCCCAACAACTCGCCAAAGTTCCATCGCAATCGGATGAACGGTTTAGCAACGCATAATTTCATGACACCAGAGCCCACTTTTGTATATAGAAACCGTCGCGTCGCAGGGATACGTACATCAAATCCCCGAATTTTCATCGCAATCAAATAAATGGTTTAGCAACGCATAGACATCTCGTATACTCATATACTCATGTAGGTACACCCAAGCAAACATATTTTGTAAAATTTAATTAAATGAAAACAAAAATCAGAAAAAGATCTTTTTGTTTCCAGTTTTTCGATTGAGTTTTGCTTATATTGTCTTCATTTAATTAAATATTACTAAGGGTAACAATTATTATAAGCAATAATTATCAGCCTGAAACACTCATCCACATTGAAAAATCTTCCGAGAAAAGATACATGACGCCAACGGGACTTGAACCCGTGCCCTTCTGATTGCCGGTCAGCTGCTCTCCCAATTGAGCTATGGCGGCTTATCTTATACCCGCCAAATGATTCAATATATACTAGTGTTTCATTCAACAATTACTGCTTATTATATTTTTTCCACCTGAAAACAACCAACTTTATTTTTGCGAGAGAGACACTGTTAGTGTTAAATACCTCGCTAGGTGGCGTCGAGATAAATTATTTATTGGGGAAATACTTAAACTTGTCAAATATTAATTATTATTTTTAATTGTTAAACTAACGTTTAAGGCGATCCACTAGTTCAGGAAAAAAATTGAAATCGGAATTCACGCCCTTTATGGGAGGAGTTTAAAAATACTTGAGAAAAAGCTGTTGGAAAGGTTGGAAAAGGTATTTGAGAGTTTTGTTTTACAGGTCGATTTCGTAAAGGCCTGTAAAAAATATTAATTTCTGTTTTACGCATTGTTTATTGTAATAAAACGGAAATTTAAAATTGATTTCACGAAATCAAGCGACGTGGAGTGACGCGTCCATCTCCCGCTAAGTTCGGGGCGTGACTGAGGTTTGGCGACTGTAGCGTAAACAGTAGTTCTTCGGTGGACGCCATAGGGTTCACTTTGAAAAACCGAATTCGTCGAGTAGCGGCCGTATTGTAAAATAACAACGCGAAAATGCATATTTTATTTTATTTTGGGAAGATTGGGTGTAAATATCAACTTTTTTTGCGATCATTATAAAATAAACTGAATTTGCCACATTATACAATAAAACCATAACCGAAAAGGGATTTATAAATAGGAGAGTTTGGACTTGAAAGTGTGTTTTTTAGACCTTATACTTTATTTTTTTATAGGCTTATTAAAAGACTTATAAAAAAAATGACGGATATTTTTAAGGGCCAAGGTATGTTCTACACGCAGTATTTAATTGAAGCATCTACAAAACTTCTAAGTGATCAAATTTTCAAAACAAAAACATATGATTTTGTATGATTTTGCATTATTTACTATGGCTTCATCTTAAGACAAGATTTTTATGCATAGCACAAAGGGTAACAATTATTATAAGCAATAATTATCAGCCTGAAACACTCATCCACATTGAAAAATCTTCCGAGAAAAGATATATGACGCCAACGGGACTTGAACCCGTGCCCTTTTGATTGCCGGTCAGCTGCTCTCCCAATTGAGCTATGTATGAAGAATGAGTTAATGATGAATGTAAGTAAGTCTAAAGTCATGGTGTTTGAAAGAGAGAGAACGAAAACAGTATGCAACATAGTTGTGAATGATGAATACTTGGAGCAAGTGGATGAGTTTGTGTATCTGGGTAGTATGTTAACGAGAGATGGGAAGGCTGATAGAGATATTGAAAGAAGGGTGAATCCCGGTAACTCCATTAATGGTGGACTGAATGCCGTTGGTGCTAATAAAAAACTGTAAAAAAAATCGAAGCTCGCAGTCCACAATGGAGTCATGGTACCTACCCTGATGTATGGCAGTGAGGCATGGAACTGGCAGAGGAAGGATGAAAGTAAACTGAATGCTGTTGAAATGAGATCCCTGAGACGTATGTGTGGTAAAACAATGTATGATCATGTGAGAAATGTAGATATCCGCAAAGAATGTAAGGCTGATGTAAGCATAATGAGTAAGATTAAGAAAGGGACCCTCAGATGGTTTGGGCATGTAGAGCGAATGAACGAAGAAAGTAGTGTAAGAAGAATATACGACGCGAATGTGAATGGTAGAAGAAGTCGGGGACGGCCGAGGAAGACATGGCACGATCAAGTGAATCAGATACTTGAGTCGGGCCTTGTCAAAAGTCAGAATAATAGAAGAGAATGTATGAGACGATATACGAATGTGAGAGAGGCAAAGAGTGTTTGCCAAGACCGAGTTGTTTGGCAGTCCGTCCTCTCTGCCTACCCCTGCGGAGAAACGGCGTGATGTTTGAGTTTTTAGAGGTTTTACTCACAAAGTTAAAATAAAAATAAAACATATCAAATTTGTTTAATTTTTATTTTATAGATTGGCGAAGATTTGCTATGAAATCATGACATGATGCTTTTCCTATCTATTTCCATGTTCCTATTTGTAATATACCTATTGGCTAAATACCTTATCTAATAATTTCTGATGTAAATATTTGCCACATAATCTTATTATAATTATGAGGAACCAAACATTCAGTCGATTCTTATACGGTCTAATAATTTCTAATATAATATATTGGCTATACGTATAATCTTATTATAATTATGAGGAACCAAACATTTAGTCGATTCTTACGGTCTAATAATTTCTAATATAATATATTGGCTATACGTATAATCTTATTATAATTATGAGGAACCAAACATTCAGTCGATTCTTATGGTCTAATAATTTCTAATATAATATATTGGCTATACGTATAATCTCATTATAATTATAAGGAGCCAAACATTATACATTTTTCAATCGATTCTCATGATCTAATAATTTCTGATATAATGCTCATTTATTGGCTACATAATCTTATTATAATTATAAATAACCTCTAACATTATATATTTTTCAATCGATTCTCACGTACTAATTTCTGAATATCAAATGATACTTATGAGAAACCAAACATTGTACATTGTCATTCTATTCTCATAGTCTAATAATTTCTGATATAATATATTGGCTATATTATCTCATTATAACTATTACCATAATATTTCTTTATGATATTTAATCTTTGATCCCTGTAGAGGGCCATTAACGCAATATAAAAGTATGTTATGTATTCATGTGTGTACTAGAAGCAACTCAACTACGAGTGTTTCAAATGGTTTTAAGCGATTAATTCGAGAGATTTTCTATTCTCAAGCCGCATGACTTTGTAGTACCAAGGTAGGTACCTTTCCCCACTGCCTCCATATAAAGTTATAGAGGTATAAAGGTGGTGGTAGTACCTAAGAAAAAACCTGGGGGATTTATGCAATCATTTTACAAATCTCAAAGCGCAGTTTTGAAGCATCATTTATTAAAATTGCAAAGCATTTTCCTTTCCCACATTTCACCTGAAGTCGGGACCGCTGCAGTCTGCACCTACACCCTACACCAAACTCACAATCCTCGAATTATTTGATTTCTCTCAATAATTACGAGGGTCGATCAAAAAGCAGTTACCTACAACAATATTCCAATAATATTGTATAATAAAATACTAAATACTTTTTTTATTTTTTATATAAGAAATGAGGTAAGTATGAAATAAGATTTGCAATAGGTTTTTACATATGATGAGACTCCTCCATGGAAACGTTAGCTTGTGGATGGAAGAGCGTAAATAGCTACAATACACTATTGTAGCTATTTAAGTAAGTAAGTACATTGCTACGAGTGGCATTCCACAAGGTTCACATTTAGGACCAATCTTGTTTTTGTTATTTGCCAATAATATTTTGTGTATTTTCAACGATGTTCGTGGCTTAGTGTTTGCAGATGATCTAAAATTATGTAAGGCAATGAGAAATGTGAATGATTGCCAAATACTGTCAAATAACTTGTATATGATGTGAACAAAGCTTGCTTGAGAAAATCGTTGCCAAACAATTGGTGGGGTACTTGAACTCCGCCGGTCTATTTGCCAAAAATCAATCCGCTTATCGACAGTTTCATTCAACGGAAACTGTTGTTCTGTCAATAAACTCAAACTTAATCCGACCAAGACGGAATTTATTTGGATAGCTTCTCCTGGAAGGCAAGCCCTCATCGACTCTAATCCAATCCATATTCAGGGCACAGATATAATTCCTTCTACAGAAATAAAGTTTCTAGGTTTCACTATAGACAATAGTCTTTCTCTAGAATCACAAATTTCAAAATCTGTAAGTTCAGGCTTTTTCCATCTAAGGCAGATAAAATCAATCAGGCGTTGCCTTCCCTCTGATGGAGCAAAGTCACTCATAAATTCGTTCGTTGTCTCACGTATGGACTATTGTAATAGTGCGTATGCTGGCTTGCCTAAAAAACAATTCAATAGAATCCAGTCCGTTTTTAATGCTGCGGCGAGAATGATTTTTGGTGAATCTAAGTATTGCCGTATAACCCCGCTTCTAAAGGATCTTCATTGGCTTCGATGCCCTGAAAGAATAGAGTTCAAGATCTGCTTAATGACCTTCAAAGCATTGCAAGGAATGGCGCCAGCCTATATATCGGAACTATGTGTCCGACAAAACTTAAGCGATAGGCAGCTTACTCTAAGGTCAGCAGATCGAGATGTTACTAATCGTTTAATCGAACTTTCTAGGTCAAATCGAGCCGTTTACTATGATCGATCTTTTCGTGTAACTGGCCCGCTCATTTGGAACAAACTTCCCTCAGCTCTTACTAATATCCAGAACTTGGCTGAATTCAAAAGAGCTTTAAAAACAAACTTATTTAAAAAATCATACCTTTCATGAATTTTAACTCCTTTTCAATATACTTTAATAAGCCATGTTCCTCAAGTTTCTGGTAATTGTTTGGTTTCGATTACCTCCTTACTATAGTTTTATGTGCACTCTGAATTTGTATTATTTCTAAATGTTAACTGCCTCCTGTTCTATATAATTTAGTTTAAATGATTCTTGTTGAATGGCACCGTGATGGTTTATCATTATATATTGTCCTGTGCCAAAACAGCACTCACTATTGTTGTTAATATTGTTCTTTAGGAATTGCTTTGTATATTTTGTATATTCCTTATTTCACATTATTTAATTAATTTTTTAAGGACTCGTAAGGAACACTGTAGGTTAATTTTAAGTGTATTATAATTAAGCGCACTTGAAGTGAAACATCACAAAACTGCGCTATATAAATACTACGTTATTATTATTATTAACAACGACTAAAAAAAAAAACAAACGTCAAATAATGAGGTTTTACCGAATAATGAATCCAATAATGTTTGATTATTCCATTAGTAATATTTTATTAATTTCTGTCCCTGAAATGAATGACTTTGGGAAACGTCCATTCCACATTTGGTACATCCCACATTTGAATGACTTTCGGAAACGTCCATTCCACATTTGGTACATTCCACATTTGGTACATTCCACAGTTTGGTCTCCAAATAATGAAGTTCGTTCACACTATTGAAAGAATCCAAAAGAAATTCTTGCGTTTTGCAAATTTTAGAGTACCTTTTTTACACATTATATTTGTTAAAATTTTCAGAACGAAGAATTATTTGCAATTTGGTGTGTTGGTTTTAAAGTATTAATTTGATGTTGAATATGTACCCTGAGTTGCTTTACTTATTTTCATTCCATGTTCCTGGCAGTACATTTACAAAACAGTATGTACCATATTATTGCAACAATTCTTTTAACAAATTTAAGATGTATTAGTAATTACAACCAATGTAAAATAATGTAATTGGTAGATATACATAATATTATGTAGGTATATTATATGTAGAGAAGAAATTGTCACTTATGGAAAATAAATGAGATATCTGTTATTTTTAAGATTAATTCAAGAGAAAACATTTTATTTACAAGATTTTCTTTAAAATATTTTTTCACAGAGTTCAATATTTGGATTTTGCCTTTGATGCTTCTAATTTCTTCCGGTAGTAGATGGAAAAAGTTCTTCCTTGGTAAGCATAATAATTTTGTACAAATGAAGAATTAACTTTTGGGCCGGGATTTTTAAGTCGAGTACGATTTTCAGTTAAAAATTGGTAATATGATTTTTTAAGTACAGATATTTAAATGAAGGAACTTAAATAGCGATCCAAACATACTCATTCTATTTAATATCGTAATAAATTCTTGCAAGATTGGTAATACCGTGCGTAAAATGATTATACTATAATTATTATATCGTGTCCCCTGATGTAGATATTTTCCAATTGAACATTGAAAATTAAATAAAATTATCATTATTGTAAATGTACATTTAAAATTAAATAATTTAATAAAAAAATATCTGTATATGCATAGTGAAAGTCAGCTTTAAAAAAAATATTAATTATTTTGGTCAACAGTACAAACTTTTCGGCCAGCACAAGTAATTTTCCACTCCAACTTTCTAACAGGGTGTAACGTACGTAGGTACCTACATAATACAAATAAAGCCGTACAGTGGAAGAGGCGACCGTTGGAAAAAACATCAATTAATTCCAAGTGCAAGTCGATATAGTCCTGGGCCCTCACGGCACTGACGGGGCTGATGCAGGTACAGGAGTACATTCGGCAGTACCACCGCACCTACTGTACCTAGTACTGGTGCATAATGAACGTCGACAGACAGCATCCGTTTTAAGATTAATGGGTATTGCATGTTTATTATTTGCACAGGTTTTTTATGAAGCAATACACATGAGAAATCTACGTTAAAATGCACTTCAGGAGCGTACGTAAAAATTGAAAAAAAAAATGTAAATATTATAACACACAGTCCGTAGAGACCACCATTCAGAACCGAAACGTGACTTCAATGACCATGGCTGTAATGTGATATTTTCACGGCTAAAAGTATCTATCATGATATTATTTTTAGGTTATTTGTTATAACGTTTGGAACAGTTTTCGGCAGATATGTAGATTGTGATTTGGCGATGAGTCGTTCTTGAATGAGCCGCACAATTAATCTAGCTCTTTTTAATCTCCGACGCAAAAGGAGAGGGTTATAAGTTTGACGTGTCAGTGTATCTGTGTGTCTGTCTCTGGCATCGTAGCTCCTAAACGAATGGACCGATTATTATGCGTTTTTTTTGTTTGAAAGCTGACGTGGTCGAGATGGATTCGTGAAAATATGTTCAGGCGTTTCAAGGTCATCAGTTCTTTTATGTGTTGGGGGTTACTTAAAATTTTGAAAATTTTACTTATTAATGAGCCGAATGCGTACGGCTCCCGGTCAACCGTACCACGGACTCAATTAAAAGGTGACTTTTTTGTTCAAATAATGTTAGTTTTAGTTTTACATTATTAAATCTTTTTAGAAAAGTAATTAAATCTAGTATTAACCCCACCACGACTATAAATAACAAAAATGGTACTAAAAACTTTTTCTTTTTTTGTTTCTTCCCTCCTTCACTTCACTCCTTCCTCTCCTCAAAAAGACCATCCTTATAGCATCTCCATAGAAGACATAGGCCCTGAGGGAAATAATTTTCCTTAGGACCTCCTTTGTGGAGTTAATAAAAAAAATACATGTATAAAAATGTGTACATGTATGTATATACATATACAATATTCTTCTTCTCCTGCCTCTCCTTCCTATCGTCCAGTCTCCACTTCCTTCACGACGGTGGCCCTGGAAAATTTTAATGACGCCTAAAAAACATTACACAATAAATTATACGTTTCCCTTTTCATGTTTTTATTCTGAAAAAAATGTTCGTATTTTTAATTATGTCGGCTTGACGGTTGATTTTTTTTATTTTTATTTTTTATTATTTATTACCAAGAATAACATTACAATATATACAATATACCTACATATACATAAATTATTATTTTTGGTATATACCACCTCACTAGGCTGAGCCTGTTCTGAGGTGGCAGGATTTAGTCTTGTTACTTGGACAGACTCAAGGTTGCTAGAATATAAAATGTGTTTTAAAGAACCTAGGGACGGATAATCTTTTATTTTATGTTAAAGCAAATTTTCATTTTACGCAATTGAAATTTTGAATGCATCACTTTCCATCTCCCCGAATGCAAAAAGTTGTCTTTTATGGTAATTAAGGTGAATCTAAAGATTTTTTTTTCACAAAAATATTCGTATTAGGTAAGCTTGTCTAGTTCGATCGAAAGATTACTGAAATAAGAAGTTCGTAATCCTACTAATATTATAAAGGCGAAAATTTGTATGGATGTTTTTTACTCTTTCACTCAAAAAATACTGAATGGACTTAAAAAATTCTTTCACTAATAGAAAGCTACATTATTTACAAGTAATACAGGCTGCATATATTGGTAAGCTCTGGCATTATGAAATTATTTATTATACGTTTATTGTCCAGACGAAAAGCAAAACAAAACGTTGCTTGGTAAGTAATTATTATTTGAGGTGCCCTGTCATTTTGTTATTTGTTTAGGTTACCTACTATTAGTAGGAGCGGCGACGACATTAAACCTGTAATGATAGGTTTCCCAAAAATCATACACAAAAATCGTTAGGTCATTCATAGGGGTACACAAAACGACGGTGCTGCCATGTCTGGGACCGGTCAGCACTAAAAAAAAATTATTTGAAAAAAATAATTTTTCAAGACTTTTGTAATCATAAGTCTCCCAAATTCTGATTGTTCCTCGAGACAGGGGAGGGGTAGGACTATACAAAAAAGCAGTGCTGCCCGTCCCCCTGATGGGCCGTCTCAGTTGCTGCCGAGAAATAAGAGACACCTCGTACGAGGTATCTGAACTCATCGGTCTCCTGAAAAAAACTAAAGCTAATCTGAAAGATCATCAAATTTTGTGAAAGAAAAACCACTGCTGCCGTTTCCAAAAAGTGGACAAGATGGCGGCAGCGGCGTTTGAAAGTTGCCCTCCTTTCTTATGACTTTTGTTACATAAAAGACACCTCGTACCTAGGTATCTATATTCATCGACTTCCTCAAAAAAACAAACTTATCTGAAAGATCATCAAATTTTGTGTAAGAAAAACCACTGCTGCCGTTTCCAAAAAGTGGACAAGATGGCGGCAGCATCGTTTGAAAGTCGCCCTCCGCGCAACCAGAATTGGCGTTTCAATTCGGTTTTATCAGCGATCGCCCGGTTTTTTCGATTTGTATTATTGAAATACGCCTTCTACTATCACGAGCAATGAATTTTACGTGTCGTTGATTGTTTAAATAAATGAAATCGCATATTTTATGCGATATTTTTCCATTTTTCAGCCGTTTTCATTGTTTTTTTTTTCTTACGTCTTTCGTTATATTTCTAAATAAAGACCACCTGAAACGTGAAGTTTTTTTGGCTATATTTTTTAGCAGAAATAGAGTCTTCGACCCTACATTGTAACGGAGTTTTAAGAGCCGTTCAGACACGCGGAAGTATTTTAGTCGAGCGGAGAGTTCAGTATTAACAAAACGCGTCCGAACATCGTAATTTTAATAGAGTGGGTTAGTCTATTGTCCGTAAATTAATAAATAAATAAATATCTTGGCCCTTAAATAAAGTCTTTTAATAAGCCAAGAAAAAATAAAGTTTAAGGTCCATAAGAAACTTTCAAGTCCAAACTCTTCTATTTATAAACCTCGCAAAATAATATGTATTTATATTTTTTTTTATATTTTTGAATGTAGCTATTACTTTGTGGTTATCCATTATAGAAAAATGAAACAATATAACTTTGTATAAACCACTTATATGATGTGCAAATCCGACCGGTTTCGGAACAAACGTTCCTTCGTCAGGGAAAGCTTATACTAATTTGACAGTTTAGAACAATGTTTTATTGTGACCTACCTACCTACCCACCCAATCTACATTATTAACTAACAATGGCTCCATCCCTACCACAATAAAACATTGTTCTAAACTGTCAAATTAGTATAAGCTTTCCCTGACGAAGGAACGTTTGTTCCGAAACCGGTCGGATTTGCACATCATATAAGTGGTTTATACAAAGTTATATTGTTTCATTTTTCTAATATGTATTTACTCCCGAACTTCAGAAAATAAAATACAATATGCATTGTCGCGTTGTTATTTTTGACATCACGGCGACAATACGGCAGTCGATGAATTTGGATTTTCAAAGTGAACCTTATTGCGTCCACCGAAGAACTACTGACTAGCCACACCCATTTTCTGTCAGTCCTCCCCCGGTCGGAGCGGGTGACAGACGTTAGGCTTTGCGTCGCTTGGTTTCTTGAAATCAATTTTAAATTTCCGTTTTATTACAATAAACAGTGCGTAAAAGGGGAATTAATGTTTTTTACAGGCCTTTACGAAAACAAACTGTAAAATTAAATACCTATTCCAACATTTCCAAAAGCTTTTTCTCAAGTATTTTTAAACTCCTCCCATAAAGGGGCGTGATTTCCGATTTCGTTTTTTTCCTGGACTATTGAATCGCGTTAAATGTAAGTCTCTTACATCTTACACTACCTAATTGTTTGGTTTTGAAAAGAGAATTTGCTTAGTTCCTACAGAGATGTCATTTATCTAGTCCCTACCTCTCCTTAACCATCCCATTTCAGGAAAAGTATTTGAAATTTGGAAAAATGGCGAAAAAAATAGTGAAAATTCGAGTGCATTTGTTTTGAAAAGAGATGAAGTTTTGGAATTCCATTGGAAGCAAGTTGTTAGTGTTTTTCGTATACACAATGTCGTTTTTAAGTAAAAAGAAGATATTTTCCCCTTTCAGATGTATATAATTTAGTTTTACAGTCTTTAATTTTTTGTAGCGATAATTGCAATGATGTAACACTAATCATTAATAAAAAAATATGTACAACATTTTGCAATTAGATCGTTTTCTTTCATAAGCTGTCTGGACTCTAATTTTGGATAAATACATCCAGTTTTGTTCCGATTCTTATCTAGGTAAGTAAAATATACATATTTCCACGTGCCGTCATTTTACTAATTTGCAGCATCCATCTAGCTGCATCAGGTGGGTAGGTACCCAGATAAAGCAGAGGCGTGGTGTGGGGAAGTCATATTATTATCCCCTTTATTTTAGTATTTTCTCCAGTTGTGTTCAGCGGCGCGTGGTTCTGCATGCATTACAGTAATCACCTTCCACTGCTTCCTACTTCTCCAGGAAGGTACTTCTTCCACTTCCACTTCCTCTGCTTCTTTTCTCGTTCTCCCTTATCCAGTACTCTCCTCTCTTCAACGTGCGTAGTCATTTGTTCATAAGTCAGTAATCAAGTAGTATTTAAAAAATAATCCAGGTATAAACATACGATGCACAAAAATATACGTTTTGTGGTTAATTCAAAAACTCCGTTTTTTAAATTTAATGTAAATCAAATTTAATAATGTTTTTATTATTTTTTATTATTGTTACAGTTGTTTCGGCGTTCAGGGGTACTTCCAAATTGTAGTTTATGCCACATTGAGACGATTTATTTTTATAATTCTATTTACCCCCGCTCAATTTAAATTCTCCTTCATTTCCAAAAAATACCCTTCACTTAGCATCCGCAAAGATGAGGGATTTTTTGAGGGTCCTCCTGTACGGACCTAATGTAAAATAAAACCTTTTCCCTTCTCTTAAAACAAAAGTTTATTCCCGTCCGAAAATTGTGGTTATTTCTGACATAGTAGTACCTATTATTTTGTGTATGAATGTGTCGTTGTTGCGTGAATTTAATAAGAACTCCATAAAAGTAACGTTTTTTAATAAAATAAATGCCTTATGCATGTTCAAATAAATAACCCTCCTTGGCTGTTTAAACAATGTAGATACATCTTTCCACGAATCATTTTATGACTGTTAAATGTCGGTTTCTGTTTTACATTTCAATTAGAAAGGTTTTCACATAACTACTCGGTTTTTTATCAATGGTATATGCTTTCCATGCTGTCCACATTTGTCACATCCAATCCGTAGGTACAGCATCGTTTCCTAAAAGGAATTGCTTGGAGGTTGTACGAGAAATTGCTTTGAGGTTAGAAGAGGCGAGTACCTACTCATACGGTGAAATTGAACAAACCTAAAATATTTCTTCTTTAGAAAAACGTAGAAAGGACCCTAATCTAATTTGCATATTTAAAATAAGCAAACGTGCTTTGTTACAACTCATCCAGTTCAAAATAATAAAAATAAGCAAACGTGCTTTGTTACAACTCATCCAGTTCAACATCCCCTCCCGTAGACTCCGAAATAATGAATTGCTGTTCCTCAATCAACATTCTACTAACTATAGATACTACTCTCCTTTGTCGAGAATAGTATGAATGTCGAGACTAAAATTGTCAACGCAAGTCAAAGCATTGAATTTTTTGGTGTAAGCCTAAATGACTTTCGGCAATTGATACGCGATGGTTAATTTTTAAAACCCTTTAAATCCTTCTTCATGCTTTGTCTTGTAGTTATCTTCTATATATACTTTTTATTTAAAAAAAAATTTTATTTAATATAATATAATGGTATCAATTACATGTTTATATACAAGAAACAAAGTTTTTCTATTAAAATACATTAAATAATAATACGTATTACACGCTTTTTAAGAGCAGAGCTCGAGTTAAAAAGGCGGATAAACGCAGGTTAACCACAGTTTTTTTTTTATATATATTAAACAAAAAATAGATAATTAACAGTAAATAAGAAAAAATATATAAATATATATTTCTTAAACTAAATAATAGATAAGAAATACAATTGACTGAAGAGGAGGAGATAAAGAGAAAGGAAAAAAATAATGAGAGAAAAAGGATATCTAATATTTTAATTGAGTTGTTGTGTTGATAAGTTATATAAAAAGAGTTTTTAGTGAATTTTTGTGTTTTTTGTAATTTGTTTCCAATCTTAATTTCAAAGGTAATTCTTTAAACCATTTAACTCCAATATATTTGTAGAATTGTTGGGCTGTGGTGGGGTTACAACGTGGTATCGTTAAAGAACCAAGGATATTTGTTCTATTGCTGTTCGAAAAAAGAGTTAAGCACACATTATTGAAACAATCTTTGTGTATTTTTTTTATAAATAGTATGAAGTGAAAGTTGTAAAATTGTAATATTGTTTATCTTTAAGCTACATATTTAATTTTATAGTTCCTTTTTTTTTACTTCTTATCAAAAGAAATGTTTTTTGTAATATTTTTATGTATGTAACAAAAAAAAAATTTATTAATAAAAAAAAAAAAAAAAAAAGGGACTTTAAATTTTTGAAATAATTTGATGGTAGGGTAATCGTATGGCTTTTTTAGAATTATTTTTATTAATATTCTGTGGGTAATTTCTAAAGGCAAAAGAGAAGTTTTGAAAGCACCACCCCAGCCAACAATTCCATATTGTAATACTGATTGAATTAGGGAAAAATATATCTATAATTACACCGAGGTATTTTACATTAGTTTTAACAGTGAGTATAGAGCAGTTAGGTTTACATAGATATGACTTTGGATTACAATTATATGAGTGTATACATATGTTTAGATTCTCAGGGGTAGTATTTTTATTCAAAGTGAATGGTATTACAAAAGTTTTTTCTGTATTTAGAGATAATAAATTTTGATCAAACCATTTTTTTATGAAATTTATATCTAGTTCAGCCGTTTTCTGAGTTTCACTCCAGTTTAGTCCCTGGGTTAAAATCGCTGTGTCGTCAGCATATGATATTATTTTTGAATTTATGGTGATTTTAAAAACATCATTCACATAAATGATAAAAAGAATTGGTCCTAGTACTGTCCCTTGTATTTTATATATTGTCATTGCTCTTCATTTATATTTGCTCTCCTTTCATTGTCATCTTTGTTTGTTATTCGTGTTATTTTTATATTGTTAATGATCTATTTGTCTGTAAATAAATAATTTAAGAAATAAAATTAAGACCATGTTTATTAGTAAGTAATTTAAACATAATATTGGTTCATTGCAAACATCAAAATGCATAATTGAGTACCTACACAATTACGAGTCCCCACTTTATATACATTTTATAAAGAAACTTGCTTTCCTTATTTCACACAACCTGTACCTTTAGAGTTAGAGTGAAAAAACGAGGCCCCTTTCAAACAATTTTCGCATGCATTCATTTTTTAATATAAAACACTGCATTTCATTAATGAGATCCGCCACTTGCGGTGGGGACGTCGCTTTTATATGCGCCAGGTGCCCGGAACACATAATACCATGTGATGCTGAGAGGTGGAGGCTTTAGAAATGGATGTGATATGCAGCTCTATGTTATATGCCTTCTTATGTAATTATAAAGGATGTATTAAAATGAAATCTCATCGTCTTATTTTTTTTTCTCTTTCGTGTCAATATCACTTTAGAACATGTGTTATGTATAAATATATATTATAATAAATATTAATCATAAATTCAAAATAACGTGTTATTTAAAATTTATGATTGAGGTTTTAAAACTGGCAGTGACATTAGTTAATTTATTTATTTATTACTCTTTATACTTATTTTTATTTTTAACTTTATGAGTAAAACCTCAAATTGTAATATTTAATTAAATGAAAACCATATTACCGAAACTCAATCGAAAATCTGGAGACAGAAAAATCAGAAAAAGATATTGGCACCTCTGGGACTCGAACCCAGGATCTTCGCTTTCCGGGCCACAAGGTCAGAGCTAATGCGTCTCTATCCGTTTAGGTAATTTTTAACTGTATTTCGACTAAGAACTACCAACAATATCTTCATTTTCTTAACGCATATTTTATTGGATGCTATCTTTATGTATGATTGCAAGATTCAAACCTGAACTAAATGCTATCTACATAGATAGTATGTGGATAATCGGATATAGACACCTTAGCTCTGTGGTCAGAGCAATGGCCCGGAAAGCCGAAGTTCCTGGGTTCGAGTCCCAGAGGTGCTAATATCTTTTGATGATTTTTCTGTCTCCAGATTTTCGATTGAGTTTCGCTAATATTGTCTTCATTTAATTAAATATTACACCTTTATACTCCCATAATTAGTACATATGGTAAAAAAATTTACAAGGGTTAGTATTTTAGGAATAGACAATGGTTTCATAATAAATATGGTTTACAATTGGATAAAATGAAAAAAAAATAGTAATCGGACTTACATCACATACTTTTACAGTGATTCCTGACATTATTTGCAGGAAAAAATATAAACAAAATTTTGATCTGCGGTGACTTTTTTTGAAATAATGACAGGAATCACTGATTTAAATTAAGTCAAGTCCATCCCTTAAAACTCTGCATATAAGCAAGGATTCGATCATTGGTAGATGAAGGAAGGGCATGCAGTCCACATGGGCTGTACATTAGACGTGGGCAGAATGATTCCCAGGAGTGAATCGATTCAGTCTGATTCCCATGGCCTTTTGAATTGATTCCTTTAATTCATTCCTTTAATTCAATTAAATCCCAAAAAAAAAAAAAGAAAAAAAAAATATTGAAAATTAAATGAATGGGGAGGCTAACACCGCACACGAGACCGGGAGGCCACGGAGTACCCGGAGTACCGCGAAAGAGGGGACTGATAGGCTACCAAGCATCGCACAAAGAGGAGACCGATTATTCTATCTGATTATCTCGCTAAAACCTATCTAGTACAATCTCAGGACTATTGATTAGGATGAATGATTAATTCATTGCGTGAAAGAGATGCTCGGGCAACCCGGATGAATCGCGGCCGCGTTTTGGCCATTTTGGGACATGGACTTTGATGATGTTCGGGTGTTTTTAGAATGGCGGCGCGGCGGTAGCGGAATACAATCGTAATAGGCGAGTCGTTCACAATACCGTCCGTCGACCACTTCGCGGCGCGCGGCCCGTTTAATAATATTTAAATACCTATGAAACAATATAATATTTAAATCGTTTACAGAACACATTATTCATTGAAATAATTTAACAGTAAAATAAATGGAAATTAAAAATGTATGTCATTAAAAATCGTAGGATGCAAGGCCAAAGATAAGGAATGAAGAATCAATTCCTTTTGAAATTGAGAATTAGATTGAGTGTGTCACAAGATTGAATTTATTCATTTAATTCGGTCATTCAATTTTGCCCACGTCTACTGTACATGCTCACATGCCCCATAAACAAGATGGAGGAAAAATATTTTCTCCAAATAACAATAATAATAAATTTTTGAAGTGAAAACTTTTTTAGCACCGTTGTGATTTGAAACTCGATGAAACGGATGCGAGCGTCACTAAAAAGAGACACATACTGTAACGTAATTATTTCCATGGAGGTTATTCAGTCGGTACTTACTCTGGATTAGTAATATTAATTTCGGCGTGCCGTTTGGCAACTACTGCTAATTTTGACTGAAAAGGTTGGCTGCACTGAGGCAGGAAGGAGAGGGTTTAGGAGAGAGCAAAATGGCGGGGGACGTTTTTTTGGGGGACCTGGGCATAGAGACGGATTAAAGGAGGTGACGCGTTGAGATGATTGCAAAAAGTATGTTTGTTAAATTCAAGTTGCCTTTACGTTTCCCCATTGTTTAAAGAAGAAACTATATTTGGACCATTATAAGTGCCACGTCACGACATAACAATCAATTTTCGGAAGTTTGATTTGTGAATAGTTTGCTAAATGATTGTGAAAATATCTCCGTCAGCGATGGCACCTACTATCCCTCGTAACAGAATAGTTGCTTCATATAGTCCGTGTTTTTGTTCAGCAAACCGAAGAGGCCAAATGCATGCTTCAGCAATTTGTTCTGGGAAGAATTATTGTTGGACGCTCGTAATGTTGCGGCAATCAATCGATGTTTTGGTCAAAAGTCGGCGAGTCGGTGAATAATTATTGTTTGGCGCTTGAAGTGATGCGGCAGTCGGCCTATCATGACTTGCAGTATCCAGGGTTGGTTGAGGAGCTCGCCTGGACTGAGTTCAGTGCTGGAGACGTAAAGCTGGGACAATCTGCATTTTGGAGCATGATCTTTTGGAGTGGAATATGCCAAGGGAGTGACTAAAATAACTGATATATCTCTCTCTTCTCCTTCACCTTTTGAGGTTACAAATATTAAGGTATTTTTTGAGGATCATGTTTTATTTCATAATAATTACAAGTACGTGTTATTCTAATGGAAGTTATTTTATTTACATCCAGATAGAAGCCTTCTTTTTATCCCACTCAGGACCCTGAAAGTATGAGAGTTCGTGTTAACGGAACGTATTTGCTATGCCAACAGTGAATTCCCATGTCAATATATCTATTGGATGTAGCCTGCGAGAGAATGAGATGGCAATTACTTACCTTGACTCTAGTAAAACATTATCAGCAAATCAGTTTGGTTTTCGCCAAAACTTATCAACCTCAGACGCCATCGTTAACGTTACAGACTTCATAACAAGTAATGTTGACAAAGGAAATAAATGTTTAGCAATTTTCCTTGATCTTGCAAAGGCGTTTGATACTGTGAACCACAAAATACTTTTAGATAAACTTGAATATCATATACAGTTCTTCAACTATTTCATAGTTATCTAACTGATCAAACGCAATGTGTTAAAATAAACAGTACATATAGTAGTTCCCAAAAAACATTTTGTGGCGTTCCACAAGGTAGCATCCTAGGACCCTAATTATTCTTATTCTATATTAATGATCTATGTATCCTACAAATTTGTAGACAAATCACAACTTTTGCCGATGATACGGTTTTGCTATTTCACGCCAAATCTTGGGATGAAGTCTTTAAAATGGCAGAAAATGGCTTTCGTATCTATTATTAAAAATTGGCTTAATGATCACACATTAACCCTGAATACAGGCAAAACTTAATTCCTAACATTTCGAATTTATAAGCTCTTGCCTTCACAACAAAGCCTTAAACTCCACAGCTGTAACCCCCTATTAACTCCATGTACCTGTCCTTCTATAAGTAGAGTTGACAGTATTAAATATCTTGGTATTCAAATAGATGATCTTCTTAAATGGAACGTACATGTAACAAATCTAACGACAAAACTGAGGAAACTCGTCTATTTCTTTAAAAATATTAGAGATATATTAAACAGAAAACAACTGAAACAACTTTACTGTGCTCTTATACAATCATCACTTGAATATGGTATTATCAGCTGGGGAAGTGCCACAAATACTTGGCTAGAGCCTTTAGTAAAGATTCAAAAACTAATTTTGAAGGTTATTCTTAAAGTCCCGTTGAGAACGAGCACTGATTTTATTTTTAAGACACTAAATGTTCCTAAAATGCAAAAATTGTATTAAAAAAATATCCTGCTTCATCAATTTAAAAATACACACATGTTTGAAGAACGAGTGAATACAAGAGCCTTAAGAGAGTCAAATGTAAAATCTTTTAACATCCCAGTCAAACTTCTTATGGGCAAAGAAGTTTTAAATATAATGTAACAAAGCTGTTCAATTCTCTACCTCCAGAAATTAGAAACACGCAAACCAAAAGTACATTTAAAAGTAAAATCATTGATCACCTCAAATAAACATATCCATCCCAAGTATTTAATAACATACTTACCTTTGTACCTACTGTGTGTATATTATTAACCCCGATACAGGCGAACCCTAGTGGGGTTAATAATTACATGCTAAAAATATATGTACATAAATTGTGAAGAAGCAATAAATGAATAAATAAATTAAATAAATATATAACCATTTACATATTGCAATCATCTATTTATATATATGTAACATACTTGAATTGTACATTTAAAGAAAAAAAAAAGATTTTATATCAACCTGTCATTTTCATAAAATTACTTAAACAAAATCTTACATAACCACTCTGTAAATTGCCATCTCAACACATGCGTTTCACACCTAGTGAGATGGGCAATACGTCATTAATATAACCAAATGTAATATGAAAATAATAAAATAAATAAATAAAATAATATAAAATATTTATTTTTTTCACGGGTTTTAATACCATACATCCACGGTCCCACGCAAGTCTCCTTTAGTGTAGTGGTATAAAGCGCCTCACGAACCTTAGCGCCCAGACATTCAGCGGACAAAGGATAGAATTTTACGAACTCCAAAAAAATAAATATTTTTTTATTTTTGTAAAATCAATATCCAATCTTCAAACCACTCCAAAATCAACAGGCAAAGAAAACACGAAAGAAAGCGACTTCGAAGAAGAAAACACAAATACTAAGATGACCATATTATCTATAAGAACAGGTGCGCTGGAATTCGACGACAAAAATATGGAAAGAATCATCCTTCACATTGATAAAAAAGTGCTTCGTGGTCTCCCCACTCTTGTCTACTTTATCTTAAGGTTTCACTTCTGATTTTATTTTTTTATTTCAGGTATAGTCCAATATAGTATATGCATATAGTTATGCATGTACTAGTAAAATAAAATAATATGAAAGTAGCATAACATGGAATACCTACAAATGAAATAATTTATTTTTTTTAATGAAAAGTTATGTCAGACGCGCTACTGAGGGCCCAACGCTCGCGGCTGTGGTCACCACCGTATTGTCGAAGGTTATTATTATTAGCCATATATAGGACCTTGGGGTTATACCTGATAGTAAACTGAATGTCAGTAAACGTATTGAATTGGTGTCATAATCCGCTCTTGTAAACAATTCAAAGACCTTATTACTTTCAAAACACTGTATTTCTCATACGTCCGTGGTATCCTTGAATACGCATCTCAAGCCTGGAACCCGGGCTATGCAGTACACAAAAAATAGAATTGAAAGCGTTCAAAATAGATTTTTAAGGTACCTCAATTTCCGTTCTTTTCGATCTCATGTTAGTAATGAAGACTCTGCAAAGTTCTTCAAAATACAGACGTTAACTTGTTGAAGAAATATTGCAGATTTGGTAATGTTATTTAAAATTACACATATTCGATTGTCCTGATCTTCTTCAACGCCTATCATTCCATGTTCCAAATCGCAACAGCAGACAGTCGCTTACCTTTAGTCTCCCTCTTTGCAAGACTAACTCCAAACAGAACTCATTTATCCACAGATCCACACACTCATTTAGCATAAATTATTAACACATTTACATTTTTAACTCGACTTTACGTGACATAAAACGAAAACTCACTAAGCAACATGACTCAAACTAGAAAGTTCAATCCCTATATATTCCCGCCCTTTGTCTCTTAATCCTATTCCAATGTTCCCCCCCACACCTTTTTTCATATATTGTAACTAAAAAATAAATAAATTAAGAAAACAACCTTACAATGTCACGCTTTATCATACACTTTCTCTAAAATAAATAAAATAAAGTAAATTATTCTGGCTTCTGTGACCCGATGTCTCATCAGGCCGGCGAATCCATTCATTCGTTACTTCATGATAGAATAATGTTCTTCTTGCCAAGTTTTTCGATGCTAACTTTTTCCTGGAACATGCACATCGTTTTAGAATCCATGAATTTGTTTACCCCTGGTGTTGAGTTATTTTCCTATCACTGATTTCGAACACGTCATCTAATCATCAATCAAAATCTTTTTCTCCATTTATCCTCTGCCATCAACAACGGACTTTCATTTGGGAGATCTTCACCCTGCAAGCACCAAGCGCAAAACAACTCCGCGGAAGTGCTCTCGTACCAAACACGGACGTGTCCAAGCCGAAAACTCGTGAAACTATACAAATCCAAAATATATTTTATGTTAAGTGATAGTTAAAATACGGATAAACTGACGGTCTTGACGCACGCTGATCACCTAAACTAGAATAAAGCAGGGGAAACCCGGCAGACATCTTGTAGAGTTGTATGGAATTGTCAACAGAGCAGTCCCGAGGCGAGGGGCATTATTCATACAGCCAGTATCCTTTTCCGGTCTTCAAACAAACATGGCGGGGAAGGGAATTTCATTACATTAACTCTAAATTTAATTTTTATAAAATTACTAGCTGAACCTACAAACGTTGTTCTGCCATATAAATCATTTCTAGTGAATATTTTGGTTGTTAAATAAAAAATAACCTGTGTATTGTAAGTGTGTGGGGATGAGATCTACGGCAGAAAGAGGAATGGAGCGCTGTAGACGATGACCGCCGATAAAAACAAAAAAACACCAACTAAAGTAGGAAAATGAAATAAAGAAAATAAATATGACTTTCGAAGAGCAATTGAGTGTACGATATATTTTGTCAGTCCGTCTTTAGCCAACACAAATAAGCTCGATGGTTTACCCACGCGAGAATGAAATATGAAAAGGACGCGACGCTTCTCGTGAGTGTCTTGCGCATGTGTGGATAAAAGTTCGATGAGGCGGACGTAGCGCCATCCGTCATTCAACAACATATATAATTTCGTTCTGTTTGAAATACGAAAGACGGTTAAATTTGTTCATACAAAAACACTAAAATCGCGATTAAAAAATGAGAGGGTGGGGGTAGGAGGGTAAAAATTTGGGGTTGTAAAATTTTTTTTAAGCTAAATTATTAGAAAATTGTCAAAAAAATAGTTTTTTTTTCTGGGAAAGGACACCCTAATCACATAGCGGTATGAAATATACTTTAAAACCTATTCTCATACCTACCAAATTATACATTAAAAAACTCATAAAAATCGGTCAAGCCGTTTCGGAGAAGTGCGACCACAAACACCGTGACACGAGATTTTTATGTATAAGATTTCCTTCAGTATGCACCTACGTACTCTCTACTTACTTTTATAACAATTCCCCCATTTTTTTCATAAAATTGAAATTCTCACTAGTTACAATGAGAGTATTTTTTTAACATTGCACCGTTTCCTCTCATCTTTTTTAAAATTCACGTGCTTCACTCCTCAAATTATACTTTCTGTCATCCAGAGGTGGGAAGGTTAGATCACATATTATTATTTTATTGGTTGTTCCTCTCTCAACTGCTCCCTTCTGCTCTCAAGCCTTATCTAAAATTTACCCCCCCCCTCCGATAAATCTCATCTCTTCTAAGTCTGAACTGGACTCCAATATTTTTTTTTTTTTAAAGAAAGACAAACATTCCCGGGTTATGAATAACCCAACAATGTTTGAAAATCTCCTACTACCACCACAGAAAGCCGAAAATGTTGCTTGTGTTGTGATGGAGGATTTAGCCAGCCGAGGTGTCGAACACGCGACGCTCGGGTGGGACCCAAGCGCTATGCCCACTCAACCACTGACCAGTCGAATTTTATACAATTATGAATATTGACCATTTAAATAATAATTGCAGAAAACCACTTTAAAATTGTACTGTAATATCAGGTCGTAGAGAATGGCAGAAGGATTGGCAACTCGGTATCGCTTCTACACACGCAAGCACATACTTCGCCACAATTTTCGATTACACATCTACCCTGATGATGGACACTGTTATGCTGTCCAAAAAAGGAGGTAGCGCAACACGGCATAATACCTCAAAATTTATCATATCTGACAAAAATATTATAAAATAGGTACATGCATAAAGAATGAATCGTGAAAAATGTTGTGAGGAGCAAATCGTCGCTCTATAAAATGGCGAATGGGCCGCTTTCGCGATCATAATCAAATCTCCCGACAGGAAATTGAATTGAAAGCATAAATGGATAATCCGGTGTGAGATTTGCATCCCCCGCCCATTCTTATTGGGAGGGGTAAGTACTGGGTGAGATGGCGTGGCAGGGGTATGCACTTACCCCGTGATGGGGGTGCCAGCAAATGTGGAAATGAAACATTCAACACACCGATGAAGATGACTTGATTTTACTATTTCATAATGTATCTAGAATGAGTGTACCACCAAGAGCGTAGCTATTGCATTCACATGCGGGGGGGGGGGGGGGTTCAGCCCTAGAAGGGGGGGGGGGGGGTTGGAAAACGACCTGTAATTACCATAAATTATTGTTTCCATTTCATTAAAATAAGATAAAAGAAATGGTGCAAATAATATTGTTGTACTAGTTGTTGCTAGGCAATGTACTTGAAGTTCTTAAATTTTATACAGCCGCTAGGGTATTAATAATTTATTTGCGATTTCGCAATGGAAGAAAAAAAAAGCTGTTACTTCAGATGAATGAGGTATTTTATCATAGAAAAAACTACGTTATCGTAAACTCAAAATTTTCATGAGGAAATACGAAAATATTCATGTACCTAAACCAAAGAACTAGCAGTTCGAAAAGATAAGTTACAAGAAGAAAGAAAATAGTTTAAAAAACATTGGTAAACTGTTGTAAAAACGTAATGAAATGTATTGATTAGTTCAATAAACATAAGTTGTTTCTACAATATATTGTTTTAATTATTTTTTATCACGTTTCATATATTTTATTTTTATGCAATTAATAAACTTTTAAGTAGGTATATGTACCAACCTTACTCCATAATATGTTACATGATATTCCGTCATAGATTTTATTCTGGTATTCTATAATATGATTTTATTGTGTACGCATATAAAGGAGCTTGTTTACTTACATCTACGAGTATATATTAATTTTTTGGGAGTCAAATGTACAATATTTGTGTATATATTTATTGAGAGTCAAATTCACAATATTTATGTAATAATTGATTGATAGTCAAATGTGCTATATTTGTATAATATTTTATTAAGAGTCAAATGTACAATAATTCTGAAATAATTAATTAACTTTTTTTGTTATTAGTTTTTGGGGTATTATGCCGTGTTACGCTACGTCCTTCTTTAGCCAACGTTTCGGACAGCGTTGCAGTGTCCATCATCATCATAAAATCGTATCTGATTAATTAACAGTCAAATGCACAATATTTGTGTGATAACTTATTGGGAGTCTAATGTTTAATATTTGGGTATTAATTTTTTTAAAGTCATTTCTACAATATTTGTTTAATAATTTATTGAGAGACAAATGCACAATATTTATTTAATAATTTATTAAGAGTCAAATGTTAAATATTCGTGTGATAATTTGTTGAAAGTGAAATGCACAATGTGTAGATATGTAATAATTTATTGAAAGTCAAATGAACAATATTTGTTAAGTAATTTATTGAGAGTCAAATACAAAATATTTATGTAAAATTTTATTACGAGTGAAATATGCAATATTCGTGTAAATAATTAATTGAAAATCAAATGTACAATATTTGTTTAATACTTTAATGAGAGTCAAATGTAGAATATTTGTGTAATAATTTATTGGGAGTCAAATGCACAATATTTGTGTAATAATTTATAAAATATATATTTTTAATGCTAGGTATTTTGACATTATTGGGATGATTTGCTGGTATATGTACGTTGTTTTTTTTCATTTTATAATACAGGGTGGGGCAGAGTGGAGTTATGGTTTCAAAGAATCACTGAAGGGCCCCCAGACCGAGCAGAGGGGCGGGGCGGGTGCCGTTTGGTCGGGGAAATGATGCCGTTTTTTTCATGATATTTTGAAAATGATATCGTCTGGCGTGGCGGCCTTGGCATGCGATGCACATATTGAGCCTTTCAAAGAAGTTTTCAGTCACTCTTCCCAGCATATCTTGCGGAATTCCAACGATGACGTCCTCAATCGCCTCGTTCAGAGATTCAAGGGTTCGAGGTCGAAGTTTTTTTACCTCAGCTTTGACGTATCCTCACAGAAAAAAGTCACTCGGAGTCAAATCGGGAGAGCGAGGGGGCCATGGAATGTCCCCCCGCAAAGAGATCAGGTAACCTGGAAAGAGCTTTTGCAAAATTTCGCATGATCGATGGACAGCATGGGCCATGGCTTCATCTTGTTGAAACCAGAAGGCTTCTGTGTCGTGTTCTTCGCCATACTCTTTCATTTTGGGATGCCTACGGTTCTCCAATATCTCACAATAGTGAGGTGTAGGTATAACTCAATAAAGGTAATTGTTAATCCTTCGTCGCTAGTGCATAAAACAGCGCCGAGGGATACAACAGTAACGATTGCAATGCAAGCATCTCTACGTTTCACAAAATCTTGTGGGATGAATTCCCGTGTACGCATCATCTTGTAGGGGTACAGGTGAAGGTCTGAGTGTAAGATTTGACTTCTAATTCTGGACGATATTCCAAGCGCAGCGGCATGTTTCCGCGCTGCTCGGTTTGGAGACTCTTCAATTCACGCCCTTACTGCCGCAATGTTTTCAGGTATTTGCCAACTTTTAAGTCACCCAACTGGTATTTAAGGATCTGCAGTTCCTGTCCACCTTATATTACTGATCTATTTCCGAATGGTTTTAGGATCAGGAACACTGTCATTACGATTTAACTGTCGAACCGGACCCGGAAAGCCCCATGCGTAGCCACAACGCTTTCCCCGTTTTTAAAGAACGTCTCCACAACAAAGCCCCGGTACTTACCTGACCACGGTATGGTCACTACCATAAACGGAATCATTTTCCCGACCTAACGGCACCAGCCCCACCCCTTTGCTCGGTCTGGGGGACCTTCAGTGTTTTTTTGAAACCAGTAACTCCACTCTGCCCCACCCTGTATAAGTAGTAGTAAGAAGAGCCTAGAGATAAAATAAAAGTTAATAGGTTATGAAGTGACTTGCATTTTCTCCGTCCACCCTATATTCAAATGAAACTGTGAAGCATAAATAGTTGAAATAAAATTATCAACCGACGCTGAACGGAAAATAGGGGTTGGGCAATGGGGGAAAGGGGGTTTACGCTTAAATAGACGACAAAATTGCTGAATTTTCAATTTCGCAAATTGTCTTATTATTATGTAAAGTAGAAGAGGGATTTTTAAAGGACCCGGATTCAACAAAATTACCAATCGCAACTCTTCAAATAAGATGAATGGAGTTATTGATGAATGAACTTGTTATAATTTTGTACCCAACCCTTGATGAAATATTATAAAAGGTCATAAAATGGCACGTGTTGGGATGTTTTCATTTCAAATTCGTTTATAAAATGAAATAATAGAGAAAAGCGAAGAATGCTTCCTTCATTCTTAAAAGCATGTTGGTATTTAGTTTTGCGCACTTTTTTGAGATTTCAGATATGTACTTTTATAGCCGAAATATTTTGCTGAAAATGGGATGGCACGGAATCCGCTTGCACAGCGCGGTAAACTGTGAGCCCTAAAATGTAATACTTACACAGTTTGTGTGAAAGCACTATGTGCCATGAAATACATGATTTTGTTCAAAACAAATTAACATATTTTTTTATTAAAAAACCTTCACCTACAATGTGTCCGGAGTTAGAGTGCACAGAATTCGGGTTCTATATGATAGCACTAGTAAAAAGGTAACCGTAAACTTTCTTCGAAATACAAACTTTTTAAAGTAAAAAAGTTGAATTGCTTGTTTTTGAAAAAAGCAATGGAATTTGAAAAAATGTTACATTAAGAACATCCTGTGACAGTTTCCATTATTTAATTTCAAAAACCATTATTTGTGAAGTAGATTTTATTTAAGAGAAAATTAAAAACATTATTTTTGGATTCACTTTGCCTTGCTACTCCTTTCACACAAAACTTAAATTTTGATTTGAAGACAAAATACCCAACCATTTTGTGTTCAAAAGATATAACAAATATCTAGTACGGGAATGTGCTACTTTATTTACTCGTTTTTAAATTATAAAATATGGGCTATTAAAGTATTCAATTTTTCGGGCAACTTTAGCAATTATTTGTGAGTTAAAGATAATTTTTTTTTAATATAAAAAATATGAGTTAGATATATTTTCAAAATATTGAATTAAAGGTTAAAGGTTAAGGCTTAATAAGGGAGCCACAATTCTTATTAAGTTGTAAGTTATAATCTTTTTTGTATAAAATATTTACTTTTTACTGTAAGTTTTTTTGGAAAAATTGATTAATTTGTTCTGATTGGGGTAATTCAGAAGGGAGGTTATTATAGTTTTTTATGGCTTGGAAAATATAATGGTTTTGCATTTGAGTTGTTTTAAAATTAGGTGTAATAAATTTGTTTCCATTTCTCATTAGTTTGTAAAAATTTTTTCATTTAAAATATTTCTTAACCTAAAGAATCAAGGGCTCAGTACACATTTTTCATTATTTTTACATTTAAAATATTTCTTAACCTAACAAATATATATATATATATATATATATGTATATATACATTTCCTCATTCTCTTTACTAGCTCTGAAATGTGACTATTCCATTTCAGGTTTTGATCAATGATCACACCGAGATATTTAATTTCGGATTTTAAAATAATTGTTTTTCTCTATTTACTACTTACCGAATATAAAATTTACAAAAAAACTTTTTTATTTGGCTTAAAATAAAATCACAAACCACGGATTTACTTTTGTAAATTTAAATTATATACCCAAAAATTTGCTTTCTCACAATATTTTATTTCATTTTTCATTATGTTAGTAAAATAACTTGATTATTATCTACGTGAATATTTTTTTAAATAATTTTAATTAAAAAATGCCAAAGTTGCTTCTAAAATCATGCATAATTTATTTCTTTAATGGCTTGTATTATACTTTCGATATTTAAAAACAGAAATAATTAAAATGCCACATATCCGCAAAAGATAATTGGCATGTTCAATTTGGTAGGGTATTTTCAAATCCAAATTTTAATTTTGAATAACAAAGGCTGCTCAGCCATTCCTCTTTTAAAATGATCCAAAATATTTGTAATCTGTGTATAAGTCACATGAATAATTTACAAGGGGGATTGATAAAGATTACACTGTATACTTTCGAAGAAAAATGGGGGATATTTCTTTAATTGAGACCGATTTTCTATTTACTTGAAATTTCTTGACAACACATAAATTTAGCCACAGCCACAGCCATGTGTAGTAATGTGTACAGAAATCTTCAAAGCGGACTTCGTTCCTGAAAGTCTGAAAGAGTAAATCTTGTCCCATTTCAGTACTCACACTAACATACCGATAAACAGGATGATTCATTTTTGAATAGTCTTTGCAACAAGTAATTGTTACAACGAGCCACGATCCTGAGAATTTAATAGAGCGTGAAATTATAATTATAATTATAAGTTTCTGTTGAATTCAATTCAGTTAATTTTTTCAAAAATAATACAAATTGTTAATTTTAGCGCATTTCTAAATATTTTTTTATTAGAGCTTGCTTTTTGGGAAAATTCCTTGATGCTAAATATAACGTCGATATCCGATTTGGTTATGTTCAACAGCTAGAATTCTCTCCCCCAAAATAAAATCTGAGTTCATTGAAACAACTTGTAATCACTCGCAGAGCGACAGATCCACAATCGAAAGTAGTATGTTTAACACCTAAGAACAATATAAAGGAGTTTAGAGTTTAGGATTATTGCGGACTACAGCTAGCAGGGCGAATATATTTCTGATGATAGCCTACCTTCGATAGGAGAGGACCCTAGAAGTAGAAGAATAAGTTGGTCTCAAGGACGTTCAGCTTCCTTATAAATCCTAGATGGATAGAACAGGTGAATCGACCAGTCTTTCCTGCAGGAACTCTGAAGAGCGATTCTGTATCTCTTGTGTTAAGTCAGCGTTATGAGACAATTAAGACAAAAAAGGCAAAATCAAATTTCTGTCATTTTCTACTGCAATCAATGTCTATGCGTGTAGTGCCTTGGTGTCAATTGGTGTGGTTTAAAAACTATTTATTAGTTGAATATTTATTAGGCATTCATAAACGACTATTCGTTTGTCATATAAGTTTGATGTTTGTAAACATGACATTCGATTCGCAAATCCTCCCGCGACTAGCGAGGATTACGCGGAAACCGCGTCGTCATCTCTGGCGTTAGCGTAACTACTCGTTGTTAGCTCGATACGATATACCGCATTTAAGAAAACTCAAAACGTGTCGTACACGGTTGATTTAACACGCGTTAGGCTGTCGTAAAAGATACAGAATCACCTTTCAGGCCAAGAAAAAGTGTTATACTTGAATATCTTTGGTTATACCAATGGCAATGGAGGGAAAATTTTAATTTTAAAGATATTATTTCTGCTAACCTCCTGTAGATGGAAAGAATCTGGAGTTGTTGGAAGGAGAACTGGTAAAGTAAGTGAATGTGTGGGGGACGGCGGAGGGTTTGAGGGGAGGAAGGAACTCGTGGACCACCCGCCGATTTCTTTATAAGAAAATAGATTGAATTAAGTCCGGTATAGCCGCATTTACTCTTATCTCGGCGTAGCAGATCTCGCAGAACAGGGAGACTGCTGTATTTGTATCACATTGATAAATTAATATATTTACGCCAAAAAATATAAAATTTAGGTACCTATAAATTAATAAATAAGATCTGTTACCGTCCTGAAAAAAGGTTCCTGCATCTCTGTCCATAATTTTGACAATTATTGCTGCATGACTGTAAATTCAAGTACCTATAGCTTGAAAATAAATGATTTCCAAGTATTTTCAGGCACCCAGAAGAATAATTAAGCGGCCATTTTTTGTGGTTTTTATTCCTGACAAAATATTGTTTATGAATTGGGTTAACTTTAAAGTATTTTTGAAGTTAAAACTTCTTTAGCACCGTTGTGAAAGAGACAAACACATATATCTGTAGGAATTAGCTGCGAGAGAATGAGATAGTATAATCGGTCTCCTCTTTGTGGTGCTTCCTCACTCTTGTCTACTTTTGTTTTCTGAGGCTTCACTTCTACCACGCGTGAATTGCACACTCTGTTTTATTGGTTAGTTTTATGTTATAGCGATTCAATTGAGAAAATCCATGAAAAGTAATGCACGAAATATTTATCTTTTCATGTTTATGAAAATCGAAAACTTACAAAATAGTGTAGATAATTACAATATTTGGAAAACTATCGCTAGATTAAGTTATTTCGTCAGTTTTGTGGAAAACGATGACCCTGGCGCCATTTTACATCGTTCGCAGCGCCATTGCATAGCATTAAGTAATGCCTTCTATTATTTTTCTCCTATAATTGTCAAGTAATAAAAAATGCAATGACAGGGGTCCGAAACTACACTATTGAAGATTAATTTGTAATTTTTAAATATTACCTCCGTCCATTTCCACAGCTTTGGTTCATCTTTTAACCATGGCATGTATCACAGTGTTGTAAAGAGCACGGTCATATCCAAAACACCATCGCCATAACTTTCCCCGCCGATCTCGCAGTTTTGATTTTTTTTTTATTCTTGGTGAGTTTGTGTAATGCCATTCCATTGACTGTCCCTTTGATTCAGATTTAAAAAAATAACTCGTTTTTCGTCTCTGGTCACAAATTTGTCCAGAAACTAAGAGCTGCACGTGTTGTGAGGTCATTGTTTTTCTTGTTTCTTTTTTCGGGCCGGTTAAGTTTCTTGGGACCCGTCTTGCAAAACTTTTGTTGAAAAATCAGTTGTCGAATAATCTTCATCGCACTGCCTTTACTGAGGGAGAGAATTCGACATCTTTAGTTATCTGGGGTCACCATGAATGAGTGCAGTCGCTGCAACCAACGGTCTGCGCCGCTCCGCTTTTCCTCAGCCAGCGGTGTTTATCCTTCAGCTTGGTTACAGTAATGAACCCATCGTCTAGCAGTGCTGACGTCCACTGTTGCATCATGGTACACATTTTCAGTCTTTCATGAATGTGAATTTTTGCGTTTCACCTTCTACAGACCAGAATCAATCACAGAACGCTATCTATTACGAACTCGATGTCGGCCATTTTGCAAGCGACTGCAGTGCTGCCATCTGTTGACACAAAAAGTTACTACTACTACTACTGAAGAAGAAGGTTTTAGGAATAGCACCAAATTCAATTTTTTCACTAAACTTAACTAACTTTATTTAAGTAGAAAAAAATAGGAGGCATTACTTATTGACTGACCCTCGTATTATAAGCGCAAAAGTTTGTATGGACGTATGTGTGTTTGTTACTCTTTCTCGCAAAAACTATTGAATGGATTTGAATTAAACTTTACAATAATATAGCTCGTACATCAGGAATAACATAAAGGCTATAATTCATAAAGCTAGCCAGGAAGGGGACGCGGGAGGGGAACGGGGATGCACGGGAAAGGTGATTCAGGGAGAAACAATGTATTTCTTTGAATATCCCATTGCAACGCATGCCGGGAACCAGCTATTATAACATATTCTGTTTCAAAATCATACGGAGTTCTTATTTACTAAGTTAGTCTGTGAAAGCTGTTAAAATTTTACTAAAGTTTCCATTTAAATATTTCCGAGTTCTTCGTTTTTAAATTAATCAAAGCATATCCCATGGACCTGATACATTATTTTTTTAAATTTTTTTTTTTAATATAATAATAATTGTTCATTTTTAATAATATGTTTTACAAGGTGATATGATAATTTTACATCTAATTTTTTTTTTACTACCCTTCCATTAAAAGCATTTGCTTGTGTATGGAAGGGGAGTGTACATTGTACATTAATGTTATTAGTTAGTACTTAAATATTTAATTGTACATAAATGTATATGTGAGCTGCAGTATTTATTTTGATAATAGAGTGTATTGAAGTGAAAACTTCTTTAGCAACATTGTGATTTGCAACTCGATGAAATGAACAATAACAACACTAAAAAGAGACAAACACATACGCCCATACGTCTATAGAATTAAGCTTGCGAGAGAATGAGATAGTATAATCGGTCTCCTCTTTGTGCGGTGCTTCGTAGTCTTCCCATTCTTTTCTACTTTAATTTTCTGAAGGTTTCACTTCTCCCGCGTGTGAATTGCACACTCTGATTTTTTTATACGCTTATTAAAAGGCTAACAAAACAAAAACACAGGATTGTTTACTTTATAAAGGAATCGAAATGTATAGCTCAGTTCCCAGTGAAATTAAAAACGTATCTAGTTTAAGAAAAGCATTAGAAGTTAAAATGTTCCTATGTTTAAATGACGCCACATGAAGTGGAGCTACGAGTATCTTAAGTTTAGTAAATAAAAGATATACAAAAAAAATCAGAGTGTGCGATTCACACGCGGTAGAAGTGAAAGCTTCAGAAAACTTAAGTCGACAAGAGTGGGGAGACTACGAAGCATTTTTTTTATTAATGCGAAGGACAATTTTTGTCGTCGAATTCCAATAAACCTTTTTCTAAACATTGGTCATCTTATTAGAACCTATTTGTGTTTTCTTCTTCGGAGTCGCTAGATGTCGCTTTCTTTGGTGTTTTCTTTTGCGTGTTCATTTTAGAGTGGTTTGAAAATTGCATATTGATTTTTAAAAATATTTTTTTTTTGGATTTAGTAGGCTGGTCCGCTGAATGTCTGGCAGCTACGGTTCGTCAGGCGCTTTATACGAGTACTTTATATGAGGCGCTTTATCCTACCTCTACACCAAAGGAGACTTGTGTGGGACTGTGGATTTATCGTATCGTATATTGGAACTGAGTACCCGAGAATTAAATAAATATTTTATTGTCATCTCATTCTCTCGCAGGCCAAATCCCATAGATGTATGTGTTGTTTCCGTTTCATCGAGTTTCAAATCACAACGGTGCTGAAGAAGTTTTCACTTGAAAAATGCTCGATTATTGCAAGATGTGTTGTGCTCGCAGTATTTAAAATTGATATGCTTGGTGTAACCCTAAGTGACCAGCTCAGGTATGGGGGCTCCATCGAAGCCAGAGTAAAGTTAGCCTCCCAAAAACTGGGCGTACTGTACAGGGCCCGCAGATACTTTAATAGTACACAACTGCTAGCCCTGTACAAATCGCAAGTGCGCCCCACGGTTGAATTTGGCAGCCACCTCTGGTCTGGAGCTCCAAAATACCTGAAAAATACCCTCGACTCTGTGCAGAAACGGGCGGTCCGTTTGATAGATTCTCCCATCTTAACAGACGGATTGCAATCTTTAGAGCACAGGCGTCGGGTGGGAATGCTATCCTTGTTCTACCGGTATTACAAAGGAAGATGCTCCAAGGAACTAGCATCATTGATCCCTTCGGCACCGGTGCATAGTCGGGAAACACGCCAAACGCGTGCCCAACATTTGTACACAGTTGACATTTGTCACATGAGAATGGGTCGTTTCTTCGAGCGGTCACCCTTCTTTGGAATAGGATGGATAACCGCTTTTTTCCAACCAGAGGGCACAGAGCCAGTCTTCAGGGACAGTTTAAAAAGCTTCGTCAAAATTGGAGCTATTTCTGCAGCGCACCTTTGCAGTACCAGGGCAGGTATTCCGTCAGGCCCACTAGCTTTATTAACATCAAGCCCTCGTAAAACATGGAGTACTTCCCGATGCCGGATCCTCAGCTTTTTCATACGAAAACCGCAGTGAGGAACCGACGTCGGGACAACACCTTGGTCATCGAGGGTTGAGTTATCCGCAAACATTTTACCTAGTAAGTTAGCCTTTTCGGTGGCGGTGTTTGCTAGTGAGCCGTCAGGTCTGGTAAGAGGTGGCAGATTGGATTTGCAGAAATTGCGACCTATTGAGCCCGCAAGCGACCAGAATTGCCTGCTGCCATGCGGGCATGCAGTCAGCTTTCTGCTGATCTGCTGGTCATGCTCGAATTTTGACCTATTTATGATTCTCTTGGTTTCCTTTGCCATTTTGTTGTAAGCTGTCTCTTCAAGACCAATGTTCATTCCTTCCTCTCCTCAAAAAGACCCTCCACACAGCATCCTAGATGACATAGGCCCTGAGGGAAATTATTTTCCTCAGGGCCTCCTGTGTGGAGTTAATGTAAAAAAAAAAAAAAATTAAAAAAATTAAAAAAAATTAAATTAAAAATTAAAATTACAATTAAAAAAACTTTTTTTTTTTAAAAAGAAAGACAAACATTCCCGGGTTACGAATAACCCAACAATCTTTGAAAATCTCCTACTACCACCACAGAAAGCAGAAAATGTTGCTTGTGTTGTGATGGAGGACTTAGCCAGCCGAGAAATCGAACACGCGACGCTCGGGCGGGACCCAAGCGCTATGCCCACTCAACCACTGACCAGTCAGTGTAATATACCTGTAATATTTCTAAGCGATCTAATTTTCAAAACAAAAAACACATAATTACTTTGCACAGCACCGCATTAAGTCTATTTACCCTTTTTACATTTTATGTTGGAATTAACTAGGTACTGTTTGTTATTTAATTGCTGATTAAAGGTAGATTTAGTAAAATCATAGCACATCAATTATTATAGGTTGCTTTACGGGGTTAAAAAGAAAAAATTGAAGATTTTATTTCTAATAATCTTCACTATTTACCCAGCAATCTTGTAACGCTGTAGGGTCCTGACGTGCCAATACTTTGCGGTTACTCAGTGGGCCTGGGGGTAGGGGGTTGATGGAGGGGGTTGGTGAGGGTTTGGGGAGGGGGGGGGGGGGGGCAGTGGGTAGAATAGATGTAATTTCGGTTAGCGGGAGCGCCTCTGTCGACCGCAAATCTAATACAGATATTGGAAATCACTCATCCTCAATATGCAGGCTTCTAAATATTACTGAATTCCTGGGAATTACTGAAAGCATCCAATTATAGAAAAATTACTGATTGAAATAACTTTCCTTAAATTCCAGAACATAATTTCCGGTAATTATGTTCTGGAAATATATATATATATATATAGTCTGGAAAGTATATATTCTGGAAATATATATATATATATCTGGAAAAGACTATATATATATATATATATATATATATATATATATATATATATATATATATATATATATATATATATATATATATAGTCTGGAAAATTAAGTTTTTTCGAAAATAATCGAAAAATCATTTATTTCTGCCCGAATTTCACAAAATAAAACAAAAAAATGCAATTTCGCACTGTTTTTTTCGGCATGAATCAAAATGGGCGGAGTTGAACGCATTTGGATTTGAGAATTAAACTTTACGCCATCCGCATAAAGACTTCATTTATATTTTGTATCAATTAACGCCTCGCCACAGTGGCGTTAATTGATACAAAATTGCCCTGTCGCTGGATCCGTGCAATCTTTAAATAAATTCTAAATTAGATATTAAATTTCCTTGATTTTATTATAAACAATGCTTAAAAATGAGTTAATGTTTCTTACATGCCTTTACGAAACTAACTTGTAAAAAGCATCTCTCAAATACCTTCTCCAACCTTTCAAAAGAAGTCTTCTCAAGTATGTTTAAATCCCTCCCAAAAAGGGGCGAGGATTCCGATTTCGAATTTTTCAAGGATTAGTGGATCACCCCAAATGAAATAGAAAACATTAAAACCATTTAATAACATTTTTTTATATTTTCCCCACAGTTGAACATTTCCACAACACTCCAGATCTATCTGAAGTCTGCTTCGTTCTTTCTGCAGGGGACGTGAATGGGAATGGATGGAATGGCCCATCTAGACCCCCAAGCCAGACCTACACACAAGCTACAATCTATACTACAGGACTTCTATGGGTCGCCCAGGCCACAATGGCAATGTCGATTCTGATCTCAGATATACGAGCAGTGAGTAGTGACGATCTATTATATCGAAACCGCCAAATGTCGATACCATCGCGCCCTCCATCCCTGGCTCTTTGTCGATCTCTAGATGCTTCTTGGAGACGTTAACACTTTTGAAAATATCCTTTGAAGTGACAGCTTGACATTGTTAACTTTGTAAGCTCGTCTTCTGACTAGAAGAAGAGCTAAACACGCCATGTTTTTTTATTGTTATTTGTGACAAATTCGTAATCAAAGTTGGTGATGCATAATTTCCTTCTCAGTGAGAAAAAAATTTACAAAGCCGAGATTAGCTCAAAAGTTGAGGTTCAAGGTTAGAGAAAACACTCGGCGGGCCGCTTTTAAAATTTCGAACGTGCGATTTAGTTTGTAGGAAAACACTTGTATTGCAGTGAACGTGTGATTTAGTTTCTAGGAAACCACTTGTATTGCAGTCAATTGAAATCTCCCAGTATGATGGACTTCAAGCTAAGATACGAATTTTTAGCCAATCACCGCTGTATACTCTCGATGATCTAACCTTGTTAAAAGCATTACATTAAAAGCATCTACCAACGAACTTTGAAAATCCAAAAATTGGTGGAATGTATTTTAAACTTGGAATTGTTATTTTTATTGCATTTTTATAATATAAATTAAATTACTGTTTTTGGGTACCTACTTTAATTAAAAGAAAATGGGTTCCAATTTTCATAATGACTGTCGAATTGAAAACAAATTTGAGTTCATTATTTGTATGCATATTTCTCATCTCAGCAGAGACAACTGAAATTAGTATTTTTGATTTTTTATGAATTATTTTTCACATCCACTACAGGTAAATATATATATATATATATATTTTTTTTTATTTATTGAAAGTATAGTTAATACATAAATATCAACAAACAAGTCGTGCTAAGCCGATTGAATTGGCTTGTCAAAAGGTGCTTATAGTTAAGTTACATATACATTTTAAGAGTTATAATTTATGTACATATTATATCCACAGATTCAACATTTTTTCATACATATCAATATACGAGTAAATATTTTTTTTCCGATAGCCAATTTTTCACCATATATTTAACCTTATTCATAGAATTAGATTGCTTTATAGTATCAGGTAATAAATTAAATATCTTCGGTATGTTGTATCAAACGTTCTCTCTCTATATATTATTATTAAATTTCGGAACTATTAACCCGTCGTTGCGCGTGAATCTAGTGCTGTATTCATGTTCCAATTTTTCTAAAATAAGGTAAATATATGCTGAATTATAATTTTTGCCATAGTATTGGCCTTAACAGGTAAAATTTTGGCACTCTGAAACAGCAACGGTGTATTATGTCTCTGTTTGAAAATATTAGGGACGATTAATAATTTTACAATTGCGTTTTGTCTAACTTGGATTTGTTTAAGATTGGTTAAAGTAGTATTTCCCCATATTGTTAATCCATATCTTATAATAGATTCTGCCAGTGACATATAAATTATTTTAAGTGTTTCAATTGATAGGAAAAAAATTTATGTGTACATTCTGCCAGCAATTGATCAGAATCTTTTACAGGTTTTTTAATATATTTGTCCCATTTAAAAAAAAACAATCTACTGTCACACCAAGATACACATATTCCGTAACTAATTCTACATTTACAATTAGTTGGAATATTTTTATGGATGTAATTAAAATTATGAGAAATAAAATATTAGAATTAAATTGAAATTTGGCATCAGGTGATCTTATATGCATTACTTTGGTTTTTTAGCATTAATTAATAGTTCTGCATCGTGTGACCATTTACAAAGTTAAGTCAATTTGCATGAGTTCAATTGCAGTTTTTAGATCTTTATGTGATATGACCAATGCCATATCATCAGCAAATACAAAATGTTTAACAAAAGAGAAAAGCTTTTTCATTATAGTTACATAAATTATATATAGTGTAGGTCCCAATAAGGAACCTTGTGGAACTCCTGCAGATATATTTTTTAATTTAAAATAAAACAATAACTTTGTAAACACCACTTTTATTTTTATACTTTATGCCGACCGGGTTTCGCTACAACCGTAGCTTCATCAGGGCAGTATAATACTCTACTAACATTAGGTTACATTTGTGTTATAATATATATTTGACCAAAAATGGGCTGGGCTGGACTCGTCAAGTGGAGGAGGAAGAGGGAGGCATAGATGGTGAATTGGGAAGGGAACGGACGTGTTCTTTATCAATAGGGAACAATCTTAGTATGGGACTTTTATTTAAATTAAGTTGGTTATTTAATACCTTACTATTAGTGTTTATGGCTTTCCTAAGTTCAAGTGCCTCTAAATTATCCAATCTTATACCGATGTCGTTTTTATGAATAAGTTTGGCGCCAGCGTTTTTGTCAAATTTATGATCGTTTTCAATCAAGTGGTTTGCAAATTCTGAAAATCCAGAGCTGTGTAAACATCGAAGATGTTCTTTGACACGGGTGTTTATGTTGCGCGCTGTTTTACCAATATAAAAAAATGCGCAATCGCTGCATTGAAGTGAGTAAATTCCCGAGTGTGATAGACTGTCTTCCTTATCCTAACCGTTCATTAAAAGTTTTCCTATATTATTATTAGTGTAAAATGCTGGTTTGATTTCTGATGGGAGATTTTTAACACTTTTTTGAGAGAAATTATTGATGTACAGGATTCTACGCCATTGATGAGGTTGATTATTATTACTTGGTATATTATTATTATGAGGTGGACTATTGTATAAAAATTTACTAGTGAATAATTTTTTAAATTTTTTATTTAGAATGTTGTCGACTATATTTGGGTTGTAACCGTTATTTATTGCGATTTGTTTGATCGTAGATAGTTCTATTGCAAAGTTGGTATTTGATAAAGGGACTGTAACTAATCTATGTGTCATGGAATGGAACGCTGAATGTTTATGGGAGTTGGGATGGTTAGAGGAATTGTGAATCGTTATGTCAGTTAACGTCGGCTTGCGGTAGATTTTAAGTTCGATTTTATTATTTATTATTGATAACGTAAGCGAAATAATATCAAATTAACACTAAAAGTTTTACACATAGAGTTGGTGAACGAATTGCACCCGGTTGAATGGGATTTGTTTGACGACAAAGCTCGAACCTTCGCCTCTATTAAAGCCTACAAGAAACGTGAAATTATGAACAAAAAACTGAAAAATGAAACCCGGTCGGCATAAAGTATAAAAATAAAAGTGGTGTTTACAAAGTTATTGTTTTATTTTAAATTAATAATGTCACATCACAAAGTATCCGCTTCATATGAACAGATATATTTTTTGTTTTACTAAAAGTATTATTTATTTTGGTTTCAAATTTTTCTATCTCTAAGATAATCTTTAAATAAATTTAACACATTTCCTCTTATTCCAATTTTCTCCAGAGTTATTAGCAGTTTTTTTGAGTTAATTGTGTCAAAAGCTTAAAGTTATCGATAAATAAAACAATAACACGTAATTCATTATTTTATTGGAAAAATCTTACAGTAGTTATTCAGTATTTTTTTTCTTCTGAAGCCATATTGATTTGGATCTATGATAGCGAATTTTTCAATGTAATTATTTAATTTATTTGATAAAAAAAATTCCAAAATTTTTTCTAATGCTGCTAGTATACTAATAGGCCTATAATTTCCCAGTTCAATGTGTTTTCCACCTTTAAATATTGGTCTCGTAAAGCTACGTTTAAATTCTTGTGGATTTTTTTCTTGCTTTATTATCATATTGATTAAATGAGTAATTATTGGCCCAAGAGTTTTTATATTTCTTTTTAAATCAAACATTCTTATATTGTCAATATCTGTGCTTTTAGAGTTACCATTTTTTTAACAATGGTTTCAATATCAGTTATAGTAGCTCTTGATATATATAAAATGTGAGGTAGTTCTTCCGGTACTATATTAGTAGCTTTGTGATTGCATTTATGTAACATGTTGCTGATGCTATCCGAGAAGTAATTCACAAAATCCTCAGTTCTATCTTTTAACATATATATCGTGTTATAGTTTAAAGGGGCGGTGCTCTTGTGAGTACTGGATGTATAATAAATATTTGATTTAACAATATATATTTTTTTAATTATGAAGCTGTAGAATGAAACAAAAAACATCAAAAGAACATTTTTTGTTAGGCATCATAAAAGGTTTTAGTTTTTTTTTCTTTGACCTCGATTATAAAAAAAATCCAGTTTATATCACAAAATGGTAGTATGGCTATCTATGTGTGCTATTCGGGGTACTAATTTGTATTGTGCTCGTAAACTGCGTAATGACGACAATTGGGCCATAGACGTCGATGAAGTGTCCTTTTGGATCGAAAATTTAATAAATTGAATTATTAAAATTTGTTATTGTAACATGTCAAAAACAAATTTTGCCTAATAATATTGTGATCTGCATCTTTGTGAATTTTTCTGTCTCCGGGTCAACTTAACCTAAGTGGTGTCCGTCATCAAATACTATCAAACTATGCACCAAATATTATCAAAAGTGTGGAAAATTAACCAATAAGGCCGCCGAAACAGCAAACGACATTCTATGATGTCTCTCGATGTACATCTAGATTCTGCTAATTGCCACTTTTGTTGATATATTTTGTGAGCGAGCGATTCATCAATCAAGTAAATTTTAGGTTATTATGGCCATAAAGTTTTGGGATTGTTTAAACACCCCAGCTCATATTATGATACAATTTTCCAATTGATTCGTGAGTCTAAATTTAAACGGAATTGATAAACGTCGCTATGCATTTATTTACTTTGGGAATTTTTGAGGTTTTCCCGCGGGGAAAGGCGTTCCAAACTAGTTCGAAAAACTTTTTTGAAACATTCGGTACGTACTCACTTATCGGTGTGCAAAAACATGTTCAAGCGTCTCCTGTATGTGATTATCTTGCATTTTATAAATCATCCTGCCAACTTCTTCCACCTTAACATAGGACATCCCTAAATAGAATGGCGAGCGAAATAAACTCAACTTTTTTTTAAATATCCCCGAATAATCGTTTGTGGAGATATAATAGCGGTATTTTAAGAAAATCAACAAAATATTTCTGCTTCGAATCGCATTGATTTATCACTCCACGAATCAAAAACACACTTGGCTTGTATTACTGATTTTTCTAAAAGTTCAAATAAAGGTGATCTTTGAAATTATTATAATAAGTGCAATGGTCGCCATTGTTTTTCAGACCGTGCTTGTTCAGCTATAATTTATTGGTTGTTAGGCAAATAAATTAACGACTATTTACTCAGTTTTACAACATAATTAAAAATGTTTTGTTTGCATTATGATAAATAAGATGTTTTACAGATGGCATTTTCTAAAAAAATGTTCAAACCGTTTCAAGCAGTCTCTAAAAGTACCTAAGATAAATGACTTATTGATGACTATATGAAACAAGAATATATTTATGTTACATTAATATTATTGATTCGAATGTAGTCTGCATATTTTATGCCAGCATTTAGACGATGGGCCCATAGTGCTGTATCCCATATTGTTTCAACTTTTATTTGTATTTATTTGTAAGAAATAAACAGCCCATATATCTAATACAAAGATCTATTTTTATGAAGTTAATTAAAGCTTAGCCAATAAGTTTTCTTGTGCTAAAGTGTGTTAGATATTGATCTTTATTGTGTCGTAAATTATTAGTAGGTAAAGGGGAGAGAAATAGGAATATAGGATAAGAATAGGAGATGCTCCCGATACATTACATGCATTCATTTATGATTGCCTTACTTCTGTTCGATATTTCAGAAGGCTATTATTGCTAAGAATGTAAAAATTTTCTATTATACTGCGCACATAATGGAGAAATGTGGAATTTTTCTAACATTGGTTCTGCATGTGTATAAATGAAAGAAATGGGTTTTTCGTGTGGATGTTCGGAATAAGAATGTTCATTTAATTGGTCAGTTCGGGCAAGTCCAGCCCACTTGTTTCCTCGGTAGTCTAATAGTCCAATCCCTTGCCATTGGATTGGCGATGTCTTCTGGTTCCACATATGGCTTATCAGACACCTGTGGATTACCACCATTACCAGTGGTTACCTATAGTATTCCATATGTGGATTACCACCATTACCAGTGGTTACCTATAGTATTCCATATGTGGATTACCACCATTACCAGTGGTTACCTATAGTATTCCATATGTGGATTACCACCATTACCAGTGGTTACCTATAGTATTCCATATGTGGATTACCACCATTACCAGTGGTTACCTATAGTATTCCATACATGGATTACCAGGTAGGTAGTTTCTTCCATAGTTTCTTCCATCAAGGGATTTACATTAGCATTTGGCACCGTAGGTTCACTCTGTCATCATCATGGCGCTACGTACGAGTACATTTTCAGTACTCCGTCATTCCCTCCCTACTCAAATCATCTTCCATACACCTCTTCCTCGATCTGCCTTTGAGTTTTTTCCACTGAGGCACTCACTAAGATATAATTTCGGCATCCTGTCACCTGGTATTATTTCTACATACCCTGCCAATTGCAGTCTTTGGAACCTATATAATCAATAATTTTAAAATATTGTTTAGATATTTGTGTTGAAAGAGGTTAGCATAATATTTTTTCACCCATTGTCCTTCCTAAACAATAAGATTTTGTTAAAGTTAATTCGCTAAAAACAAAGTGTTATATACCCTGATTGTTTTTATGTTTTCATAGTTTCTTCGTGGGAATAATGATTTATTGGTTGCAATATATTCTCAAAGTACCCTTCTGGTCACTCATGTAAGATTTTTTTTCTTAATCCTTATAAATGTTTGTATTTATGCATGTATTATATTTTTTTCTGGCTTTCACCCTTCAAGGGTATTCTAGGCCATCATTGAAAATTATGGAGAAAGGAAAAGCGAATTCATAAATATTAATTTTATTAAAATGGACAAATTTCAAAATTATATGGAAGATTGGAGTCGAGTTCAGACTTAGAAGATACGAGATGTTGAATGGAGGGGAGGCAATTTTGATAACGCTTGATAGAAGAGAGGATTGTTTAGAAAGGGACAACCAAAAACATCGTGATCTAAAGTTCTCACTTCTAGAGCACAGAATGTACAACCTGGGCATGAATTTTGAAAAGGTAAGAAGGGACGGAATTCTCGTTCGATAAGTGAAGAAATTTCATTATTGGAAATATGGGGGAGTTGATGGGATAGTCCTTCGTATTGAGACACAGCAGGCTCCCTTGGATTGACTAGCAATGTTGCCTCACTGAAATGCGTAAATTTATAACCTCAATAAAGGCTATTGGTTCTTGTGAGGTTGATCGTTTTTGGAATAATTCTGCCTTATGGTTCTGTGAAAATCATTATGTAAATAACTAAAAGAGAATTTCGAGTTTATGGTTAATTTTAAAGTATTTTGCGTTAAAATACTTTTAAAATTCTTCCTTCGTTTTGTGTTCGACACCATGTCATACAAGTATTGTAGGTAAGTAACTGGTTTTATTTATTTTTTTACATTTGCTCCACACAGGAGGCTCTGAGGAAAATTATTTCCCTCAGGACCTCCGTCATCTTACGTCATCCTACGTCATGCTGTGTGGAGATTTTTTTAAAGAAAATGAAGAAGAGGAAGTTCTGGGAAGGAAATAGGTATGAGTGTTGATTGGAATCTGGGGGTCAGTGTTTCCAGGAGTGACGGACATATGAATCCATCCATTCGAGGGATTCTAGCTGGAGAGCTCAATAGACCTTTTCAACCAGTCACTCTCGATCCGGCCCGCCACAAAGCAGGTGGACAGACACATCACCCTTGACAAACCTCACCCTATGGGGTTAACCTGGGCACCCCTGCTAAGTCACCAAACGTAGCGAACCACTTGGGGTGACCTATGGCAGAGGTGATAATGAACTCAAAATATGTCCATTTGGAAGTATTTGTTTTAATTAATTCAGATTGTTTTTTTATTTTGTCGAAGATAGGCTTGAGAAATTGCGCGAATCAGATATACCCAAATAAGGAATACCATCCACCATCGCTGTTTGCTTCGCGGTTTTTTTGTTTCAATTCAAATTCAGAACTCGCCCCTTCCCGCCTCGTTATTATATCCCGCCATTTCTAAAACAAGATGGAGAAGGTGGCTGCATTATAATAATTATTAAAAGCAAGTCTCGCATTGCTATAGCCGTCTCCCTCATTCCCTTGCGAACTGGGCGGATCTGGGTAGTTTTTATTACTTTTGTCCCCCTTTATTTGACTCGCACTCCGCTTCGATTTTATTCTACTTTATATTCCGTATTTCCTGATTCCGCGTATTACTGGCGCGATGGTGGTAGAGCATAAGGGCCTACATTTATCTTTTAAACAAATTATTTGAAATCGGACATTATTAATAGCCTTGCGCCTGTACGGTTGAAATTTAAGAACCCGACATCGAATACATCTTTGACGCCGCGGCTTATGCAAAACCACCTTCGTATTTGAAGTTTGTTAAAAAGCTACATTTGTAGGTAATACTCAGAACCTAATTCAAGCAATTAGCTAATAATCCCATAAGATTGCACCACGTACGTTAACAGCTAGCGTGAGGAATGTCGGCTGGCAGGCGTAGGTAGTAGATACTATTAGATTTGTAATTTCGTGAATCTCTCCAGGTGTGGAGAGATTGATGATTAAAATGATTATTATTGGAACTGGAAGTTGTGAATAATAACCAAAAAGTGCCCGCAGAAGGTAATGTATTATTTAACGAAAAAAAATAGTAAAAATTTCATCGAATCGATATTCAGTATTGAATTTCATTGGAAGTGACGAGTAGTCAGAATTGTTCGATTATCGTTACCATCCAATACAAACATTTACAGCGGTTTTCGTAACGGTCGCCAAGAATCGAAGAGCTTGAAATTTTTTTTGTTTTTTAGATTTTTTTTACCGCACAAGATTCTCAACTGCTCCCAAGCATCTGCAACCAGTGATACTATGGCACCCCCAATTAGGGTATGTTGTTAGGCTGATGGTAGTAGGGAGGGGAATAAGATGGGGTAGATGAATGTTGGGAGTACCTGGCTATTCAGATCTGGTCACAAAACACAGCTAAAGCCATTTCAAGCAACGTTTCAATTTTGAATGGTGATCTTACACTAGGGTGAAACTGGGAGCGTCTTCCAAAGAATAAAAATAAATATTTTTGTTTTTATTTTAACTTTATGAGTAAAACCTCAAATTGTGATATTTAATTAAATGAAGACACTGTGAGCGAAATTCAATCGAAAATCTGGAAACAGAAAAATCAGAAAAAGGTGCAAATATCATTTTCAGATTTTTCTGTTTCCAGATTTTCAATTGAGTTTCGCTCACAGTATCTTCATTTAATTAAATAAAAATAAATATATAACTTATTATATGTAAGTGATGGCAGTATGTTACTAAACGCGTGTAACATGAGAACCACTGATAGTTTCAGTGCAACCTCTCTCTCAACCACTCACCAAACGATAAAAATAAAATAAATAAATTGTGGATTGGAGCTCTCAGCGGTAGAAACATCAAAACATATTTTCAACCTTATGAATTTGATACAAAATGATATTACATAGCTCTTACCATACTGTGGTGTCGGGGAGGGTTGTATGAAAGGGGCATAAGGAGGGTGAGAGGGGAGACTGGGGTAATGGGGTCTCTTGATTATCATCCGAGCGACTTCACGACTCGCCCCACCCTCCTCTTTTCAATTATACGCCATTTTTTACCCACAATCCCCTTTTACCCCCGCTTACCCTATCCCGTTAAGGAACCCCTGCACTTAATTTTTATTTTAGTAATCAATGTTGAAGTTATCCTTATTCATCAGAAAGTGTTTTTCGTTCTGGAGTCCAGAGTCATGAGCTAGAGCAACAACATTTGAGCTAGAGCAACAACATCTGAGCTAGAGCGACAACATCTTGTTGCTAGAGCAACAACATTTGAGCTAGAGCAACAACATCTGAGCTAGAGCAACAACATCTTGTTGCTAGAGCAACAACATCTGAGCTAGAGCAACCACATCTTATTGCTAGAGCAACAACATTTGAGCTAGAGCAACAACATCTGAGCTAGAGCAACCACATCTTGTTGCTAGAGCCACAACATCTTGTTGCTAGAGCAACAACATCTGAGCTAGAGCAACCACATCTTGTTGCTAGAGCAACAACATTTGAGCTAGAGCAACAACATCTTGTTGCTAGAGCAACAACATCTGAGCTAGAGCCACAACATCTTGTTGCTAGACCAACAACATCTGAGCTAGAGCAACCACATCTTGTTGCTAGAGCAATAACATCTGAGCTAGAGCCACAACATCTTGTTGCTAGAGCAACAGCATCATACTCCCGAACAAATCAAACATTCATTAGTTAAGATGCTAACAAAATTCTAATATGTGTACCCATTTTTTCGTTATTTATTTTTGGGGTGTTATACCGTGTTGCGGGTAGATGTGTTTATTATATAACTGTTTTCAAAGATGTTTCGGACAGCATTACAGTGTCCATCATCTCCCTGATGATGTAACGCTGTCTGAAACGTTGGCTAAAGAAGGGGCTAGCGCAACATGGCATAACACCCCAAAAATAAATAACGAAAATACTTTTGACAATCTTAAAATCTAAAAATCTTTGAAGTTTTCGTTCTGTCTACAAATCAAATTTAGCTCCCTGAACGATCTTTCAGTGATTATGAGATATTTAGCGATTATTAAATATGTATGAAACTATAGCCCGCCTATGCATAAATATGAAAACATTTTAAATTTAGTTTAGTTGCATCGGTAAAGCTCTAAAACAACAATCATCACAAATTGACGTCCTAACACCATCTTTGCTCTGCAACGGTAATCTGATTAGTATTAATACGCTAGCGTCTGTACGGTAGAAATTTAAGAACCCGACTTCACGTACAAAACTATTTTCGTACGTTAAGTTTGTTATGAAGCTACTACTGGCGGGGTTTTGCTGCTAGTAATGAATTTGGGAGGCGGATATGATTACCTCACCCCGGGAACCGTATTGGATATCCAACAACTCTGTCGTAAGTCACCCCAAGTGGTTCGTTACGTTTGTTGACTTAGCAAGGGTGCCCGGGTTCATGGAGTGAGGTTTATCCAGGCCTTGGTGGCGAATGTGCCTGCCCACCAGCTGCGTGGCAGGCGGATCGGGAGAGGTCGGTTTGGGAAGACCCTTTGACCTCTCCAAATTCGACTCACCGCAGCGAGAGGGATGGATTCATACGTCCGTCACTCCTGGACGAACAGACCCCTAGACTAGATTCCTGACCACCCCTCACATATTTTTCCATCTCAGAACTTCACTTCCTTAAGAAGACCCCCTCTGCAATGAGGGAAATTATTTAGTTTTTAACAATTATATATATGTATATTCTTTTATTATTCTTATTTTTAGTCAATAAATGTTGCAAATTAAAAATAAAAATGGATTAAATTTATCCAAGACGTAATCTAGATAGAATTTAGTTCGGGTTTGAATCTTGCAATCATACATAAAGATAGCAGTCAATAAAAATATGCGTTAAGAAAATGAAGATAATGTTGGTAGTTGTTAGTCGAGGTACAACATAGTTAAATGTATCCGAATCGGATAGGGGCACATTAGCTCAGTTGGTGAAGGTCCTGGATTCGAGTCCTAGATGTGACCGTATCTTTTTCTGATTTTCTGTTTTCCGATTTTCGATTAAATTAAATTATATTTTGATTCAAGCATTTTAAAACTTTATTTCATTAGGCTGAACATATTTTTTAATCCAATTTTCATCATGTTGAACTCATGGAATAAAGAAGAAAATTGGAAGTAGCGCCTTCTGTGCAAATTTAAATGGAAACAAATCTTCAACTTACTCTCGCCTGACACCGTAGTCGTAGATCTTCATCACATTTGAATTACGGAAATACTATTTTGTGATGCATCGATTAAGAAAATATTTGTATCAGAAAACACCCCCACAGGGCATTTCTTGTGTTATTCTTTAATCAATGTGTGAACTAGTCTGAAGATGCCGGAAACAAGTTGAAACCGTTCCGGTCTAAAAAAACTAGTGAAAAATATTTTAAACATACATAATGTTTTTACAGATTTCTGCCACTAATTTACAATTTTAAAATGTTTTTTCTTCTTTTTTTATGTGAATACCGCACAAGAGCTCAACTGCTCTCATCCGTATGGAATCAGTTTATGTACGGCATTCCCAATTGGGTATGTTGTGAGGCTGAAGTTAGTGGGGAAGGGAAGGAGATGGGGAAAAGGAAGGTGGGTGAATATCTGAATATTTAGAGCTGGTCATCAAACACGGCTGAAACCATTTCAGGCAAGGTTTTAATTCTGAATGGTGGTCTTACACCACGATGATACTATTAGTAGTTTCCACTCACGAACGTGCCGCAAATACACAAAATATTATTTTTAATTAATAAATTGTGAAATAACACAAATTAAACACGTGAAATTTACTTGCGCACTCCGGGTTTGAACCCGCGACCTCCGATTTGGTAGTCGAGAGCCTTACCGCTGGACCACGGTACCTACATCATAATATTATTTGATTTTTGAAAAAATCAGTTACCCACATTGTGGCTTAGGTTAAGTTTAGTTAAATTAGGTTAAGGTTAAATAAAGAAATTCTGTGTTTTAGTCGCTACACACCTTCGTTTTAAATGTCGACTATCTCAATAGATACCATGGGATAACGCTAAGTTCTCCAAAAAACGGCATGGTTTAATTCTTTAATTAGATAACTCTAGTTACCAAATTTTGATTCGCGATTTGAGGAATTGCTTAGGTTCCTTTCGTTGCATTTTTATATGTAACAACAGGTAAGTCTTTCCATTTTTGTAAATAAATACATAAAATAAATGATTAGCCATTTTCTTATTCTCAAAATACAAGCATTACGATTCCGAACACATCAATATCTACGATAGAATAATATTCAGCTATATATGCTCATAAACTTTTATATCCATCTTAAAGGTATAATAATTATAGGTAGCTTTGCATTTCTCTACAATATGAATGTACCAAAATAAGGTTTCGAAATAAACCAACGCAATAAAAAATACCGATAACACGACAGTTTTAAATCCTTTTTAACATTGCGATAGAATAAATTTTGAAAATTTGCAACTTGACAAATTTATCTCACTAACGAACTGGTTTTTGAATTCATAGTTTTATTGTCCACAAAATCTTCTCCAATGACCTCGTCAACCCCAGTTGTTGACCCTTTTCCACATAAAAGGACTGGAAATATCTACATAGTTAATAGTCAGAGAGATTATAACTTATACTAGCTGACCCGGCTGTGGCTAATAAAACACAACGTCATCTACTGGATGGTTATCCAACCTTTATAACCACCGCCGTCTTTGAGTTTATCACGAAGAGACAGACAGATGCCGCGGAGGACTTTAATTTATAATACGTAGAGATGGTGTGAAAGATTAAAATAATGAGCATGAAATGCTTGGGGTAACTAACGTATTTAGTTAATAAGGATTAATACTGTATCCGTCTAAATAACTTTTCAATTACCGCAATGTTTCAGTTACCGTGGTCAGCTGTCTGTTTTCGGACTTCGGATCCCTCAAGATGTGCCCAGGAAATTGGTGAAGTCATCAAATCCGCGATGGATGGCTTCATCCAATCTACTGTTAAGGAAACTGGTGTAGACTCAAAGCCGTGGTTCAGTCGACAATGCGCTGAAGCAGTGCGACGAAAAAACGCGGCTTACCGAACCTACAACACATCTAGAACATCCGAAGACAGAACAGCTTACAACAAAATGGCAAAGGAAACCAAGAAAATCTTAAATAGATCAAAATTTGAGCACGACCATCAGATCAGCAGAAAGCTGGCTGCATTTGCGGGCTCAATAGGTCGCAATTTCTGCAAATCCAGTCTGCCGCCTCTTACCAGACCTGACGGCTCACTAGCAAACACCGCCACCGAAAAGGCTAACTTATTGGGTAAAATGATTGCGGATAACTCAACCCTCGATGACCAAGGTGCTGTCCCGCCGTCGGTTCCTCACTGCGGTTTTCGTATGAAAAAGCTGAGGATCCGGCATCGGGAAGTACTCCATGTTTTACGAGGGCTTGATGTTAATAAAGCTAGTGGGCCTGACGGAATACCTGCCCTGGTACTGCAGAGGTGCGCTGCAGAAATAGCTCCAATTTTGACGAAGCTTTTTAAAATGTCCCTGAAGACTGGCTCTGTGCCCTTTGGTTGGAAAAAAGCGGTTATCCATCCTATTCCAAAGAAGGGTGACCGCTCAAACCCGGCCAACTACCGCCCCATAGCGATCACATCAGTTCTGTCTAAGGTGATGGAACGTGTGATCAACGACAAACTGCTCACATACCTCGAGAAGAACGAAATTATTAACGACCGTCAATACGGATACCTTCGCGGACTTTTTTGTAGATCTATAAAAGAGCAATATCCCACCATGCATTGTTTTGTTATATCCCAAAAGGATTAGGCAGCGTTTTCGATGAAAGCTATCAGGCGGGTTGACTTTTTCCGACACTTCTAACAATTATCGTTATGTTTCAACCAATTTACACAAATCCTTGACAAATTACATACATAAACCTTCCTCATGAAACACTCTATCTATTGGTGAAAACCGCATGAAAATCCGTTCAGTAGTTTTCGAGTTTATCGCGAACAGACAGACAGACAGACGACGCGTGGGACTTTAATTTATAATACATATGTAGAGATTTTGATTTGTCTTTATGTACGGAATTATAATTTTTTTTCTTTATTCATTGTTTTGATGGTTACGTAATTTTTACATTTTTCGACCACCGTGCTAGGCAATATGTCCGTGTGATAGTGGTCGTTTTTACATATAGAACATTAACATTTTAAATAAGCAATAATATAAGGGAATATAAACTAATATGAATGTAACATTTAAATTATGCTGGTAAGTAAGTATCTACTATTATTAAGTATCTACTAGGTACCTACTATTACGTAGGCTATTTTCTTTGAACAACTCAGTGAAAACGCAAATAGTAAAATCTTCTAAATGTATTTCCACGTGTTATTTATATTGTTTACAATAAATATGAAGGCAGTTCCAATTTTGAAAATGACAATTAAAATAATTTTCTGAAAATAAATTATATTTTAATTTGGTTTTATCGCTTGCCAGAAATCTCCAAGCGAACAGTTCCAATTTTGAAAATTATGACATTTAAATTCTAATCAAAAGTGCTAGAGTACTTTAAAAATGAACTTCAGACAGACGGAGTCACAACCGAAATGATTATTTTTAATTATTTTTTTAAAAGAAAGACAAACTTTCCCGGATTACGAATAACCCAACAATGTTTGAAAATCTCCTACTACCATCACAGTAAGCGGAAAATGTTGCTTGAGTCGTGATGGAGGACTAAGCCAGCCGAGGAATCGAACACGGAATGCTCGGGTGGGACCCAAACGCGATGCCCACTCAACCACTGACCGGTCTATTAGGTTGTTTATGTTTTTAACAATTCTATAGTTCACCGCTAAGATGTTGATCCAATATTGCTATACCTACATTTTAATTTATTTACTGCTACTTAAGCAATTAAAAGTATATTTTTCTTTTCCACAAAACCTATTATGAATTCGATGGTTCTTAGCTATGTTTCTACTCCAAGTAGTTAGGGGGTTTTTATCCGTTCGAAATTCAAATTGGAAAAGGCAAAATGGCGGCCGGAAATGGGTGTGCAACCGCGATGGATTTCCCGCCTGTAATGAGAGCTGTAATTTGCATATTACAAATGGCATCCACAAGCAGCCATATTACTTTTTTCCGAGGTGTAGTATGCCATTGCACCGGAGAAATGGATGTCAAACTTTTTGATTACAGGTCCCTTTTTACTGCCCCGCATTCCGAATTTCTACCGACTTACAAAGAAATTTTGAAAACTTTAAGGTTTTAAGTTCTTAAAATAATACATATGTTTTTTTTATAATTTCAGTACATTTGTCGATTTCAAAAAGTAATTTATTTTAAAAAATTCACTTTCTCCTATTAATTATAATCGCTTTTTATATTAGCGTTCTCCCTCTAGCATTCGTATTTACATATTTAGCACTAGAATGATTTAACAATTTTCTCATGAAAACTACACAGATTTATACCTACCTAATAATTTTGTGTGTTAATGTGAACATGAAATTCCTACTTTTTTTTTTGCTCTTACAACAAAAAAGATTAAATCGTAAAAGAAAGGTTGCGAATTGGAATCCGGCTTGCGCAAATAAATAAAATTATTTTATTTATAATTTTTAACCTTATGAGTAAAACCTCAAATTCTAATATTTAAATAAATGAAGACAATATAAACGAAACTCAATCGAAAATCTGGAAATAGAAAAATCAGAAAAACATATTGACACCTCTGGGACTCGAACCCAGGACCTCTTGCTTTCCGGGCAAAAACATAAAGTTAAAAATTAAAAATAAAATATTCTTCCTAGACTTGCAGAAAAGTCGATAGATGTCGCATATTAAATAAAATGGATAAAGATTTATCCAGACACTGTCTAGAGAGCATTTAGTTCGGGTTTGAATCTTGCAATCATACATAAAAGATAGTTACCAATAATATATGCGTTAAAGAAAATGAAGATAATGTAGGTGGTTCTTAGTCGAAGTATGGTACAGTTAAACATGACCGAATTTCATATCGACACCGTGGCGCAGTGGTTAGCGCGTTAGCCCGGAAAGCAAGAGGTCCTGGGTTCGAGTCCCAGAGGTGTCAATATGTTTTTCTGATTTTTCTATTTCCAGATTTTCGATTGAGTTTCGCTTATATTGTCTTCATTTATTTAAATAAAATTATTTTCTCTGAGTTATGTCGCATATTATAAATAAATAAACTATATTTGCGTTGTGTTTCAGAGTTGTGAAAAATCACCGCTTACGATCTAAACGTAACTTGAAATGGATTTAGCCGTATTTAGTGACAAGATCTTCTTCTTTCTCATTTCCTACTTATCCCCATTTCCATCAGCTGCAAACAGTACACAACAAACCCCAATTGAGTGGATTTTTTTGTTTAGATTAGCCCACGCAGGAGGAACTGAGGAAAATAATTTCCCTAAGGACCTGTGTCATCTTAGGAGAGTTGTGTGGAGGGTTTTTTTTAAGGAAAGAAAGAAAAAGAAGTTCTGGGATGGAAATCGGTATGTCGGTGGATTGGAATATGGAGGTCAGAGAGTGACGGACATATGAATCCATCCTTTCAACAAAATACCTCTTCTACCAGTCTCTCTCGATCCGGCCCGCCACGCAGCAGGTGGACAGATACATCGGCAGCCAAAACCTTGACAAACCTCACCCCCATGCACCCCTGCTAAGCCGCCAAACGTTGCGAACCACTCGGAGTGACCTATGGCAGAGGTGTTGGTTATCCAATAAATGGTTCAATTGATTTCGTGCTCTTGATGCCGCTTGCCAATTCACATTTTAAAATAACGTTTCGTCATTTCAATTTTAAGCATTACACACCACAGTTTAAATAGCAGAGTTCAAAGCTAAGAGTGACCTGCCATCCATTTGCGTTAATGAATTGGGGTGTGGGACAGACTTTTTTTTTTTTTACAGTGAATACCGCACAAGAATCTCAACTGCTCCCGTCTGGAGCCAGTGAGACTATGGCATCCCCAATTGGGGTATGTTGTGAGGCTGAAGGTAGTGGGGAGGGGAAGGAGGTGGGGAAGAGGAAGGTTGGGAAGTACCTGGCTATTCAGATCTGGTCACCAAACACGGCTAAAGCCATTTTCAAGCAACGTTTCAATTCTGAATGGTGGTCTTACACCAGGGCGATACTGATAGTATCTTCCACTCTGGAACATGCCGCAAATATACTATATATTATTTTAAATGAATTAATTGTGAAATAACACAAATTAATCAAATAAAATTTATTTGCGCATGCCGGGTTCGAACCCGCGACCTCCGGATTCATTTATTTCACCCGACTGTTCGGGTGAAGTAAATTATAAGTACCTATGCCTGTGTATTATATGCGAAATGCTCGCTGCAATTCGTTGCACGTTGCACACACTACAAAAACTTATTTGTATACATTTCTCATGGCAGGTGCCACTAGCTAGACATAGATTTATATATGGACTATTAAAAGGCAAAACGCAATTATTTTTTCCTTGTGAATTATTTGCGAAAAATACCCGTTTTTAAATAGTGCATACAACTTTTTACAAATATTTGAATACAACCTTTATTGGTTATTAATAATTCAATCATCAGAATTTTTTCACAGAATTTGAACAATTCATCAAATTTCAAAGTTATAAATAAAGTTCTATTCAAATTCTGTTATCATTTCAGCTATGTGAAAAAACTTTATAGATTTGATATTTTGTTCAAATGATGTGCGTACTGACCCTTTCTTTAACAATAATATATTTTGTTTGTCAGTATCAGAGATGGCATTGTGTACGGATTTATATTTTTTGTGATTTTCTTACTTTTTCACTTACTTATGGGAATGGCGTTTCATTTTCTTTATGTGTGTGGGGGAGATTTATTAAAATAATTGTATTTTTCCTTTGGACGGGTGCAGACATACGTTCACAGTTTGTCTCATTTTGGACTATTGACGTTTTGTGTTTAAGAAAGAGGGGCAGCATTATATGTTTAAGAACAAAAGCATAACAATCAGAGCATTGACATTTGACGTTTTTCAATTTTTGGAATTCACGCACTACTCAATATTATACTTATCACAATATTCCTGCAGCTCTTTCAAAAGATGAGAATTCGTTCCATACAAAATGTATGAGGAAAAGAATTTTCTTCATAATTACTTTTTTCGTGAATTTTTCTGATGTTTTAATAGCTATTCTGCTATTCGGGGCGGAGACAAATCCAACAAATCAAAGATCATAAAAATCAGTCCAGTCGTTCTCGACTTATAAATGGTGTAACTAACCAACTACGTTCTCGACTCATTTATTTATTTATTTATTTATTTATTAAAATACAATACAGAATATAGTATATTATATAAAGCATTGTACTCCCAAGAGTTAATAAACTCATTGCGGGAATGATACGCATTACATGAAACATATAGCTGTATGTATTAAGTGGACATATCATAGGACATACACAACATTATTATTTCAGATAGTCATTCATAAAATGAAGTTTGAGCATGTTAGTTTGGGTCTTTTTACATTGACTTGCACATTTGATCTCGTTGGGTAGTTGATTATATTTTGTGTAAGCTATGTATTCTAGGGATCTTAGTCCATATTTTGTTGATTTGATTTTTGGTATATGAAGTTTGTTGTGATTTCTTGTGTTGTGTTGGTGTACGTCGCAATTGTAATTGAGTTTAGTGTTGGAATGTGCCGAGTGTTGAATTACTTGTAATATAGTTTTTGTTATTTCAAAAGTGGGAATGGTGTTAAAAGGAAAATAAATCATAAATGGTGTAACTTTGTTTTATATATTAGATAAGATTATTATTTTATTATTAGTATATTATTTTTTTTTTTTTGTATCATGTAGGTACGTATTATTATTTTCAATTTGTTTGATGAAAATTTTGAATGATGTATTTGACCATAAATAGAGCACATTTGTACATATCATAAATCGTAAATAAGGTTATATTATGTATCATGTACGCATTATTATTTTTAATTTTTTTTATGAAAATTTTAAACCATCATAAACCTACCACATTTAAGTAGATATCCTAAAATCGTAAATTAGGTAATATGTAATAATATATTTTGTATAAAATATTTACCTTTTACTAAGTGTAAGTTGTTTCTGACATATTTGATGAAATAAAAAAATTACTTTGTTTATAATCACTTTTTTTATTAATACCGATCGGTTTCGCTTAACACAAGCATCATCCAAAGTGTAAAATTAAAAGTGCACCATTACTAAAATGTATAAATTTTACTTAAACTCGCCACAAATATACATAGGTAATAGGTAATATACATAAAAATCGCTTGGGAAACGGAGTCTAGGGATCACGATTTCATTCGTAAAAGTGTGTTTATTTAATTTATTTTATGAATAATTTTATATGAAAGAAAAAAGTTAATTAAAAAATAACCGTCACAGATATTTTTAGACATAAAATGGTATTTTTGAAGGTTGTTAAAAATAAATGTTTGAACGCATGTAAGAATATGCGTTCATACATTTATTTTTTATTTTATTTATTAGCGTTATAAACAGTCATAAATGAATACCGGAAACTTAAAAGGGTGTAAATGCCATTGACAAAATGGAGATAGACGGAAATTTAAATGTTCAAACATTTAAAGAATATTTTATTTTTTATGACCAACAAATGAACATATTATGTTCATTTGTAGATTTGGCATAAAAAGAAAATAGGGTTTTCTTTGAATGTTGAGCGTTCTTTAATCAATTCCCTTCTACTTTCCCTTCCCTTCCCTTTTTTTGTAAATGGCACTTACACCCTTTTAAGTTTCCTGTATTCAAATAAATTCATAAATGACAGTGATAATAATATGTATGTCATTGATCAATAAAATAACGATAAATTGAAATTTAGAACCATAATACAAAAATACACAACAATGTTTGTTTATTTTTGTATTAAAGATGTTATGTTTTTATTAAACATGTTATTTTTATTGGTAATTAAACATAACTTGATTGACTGCCGTAATATAGTACCATATTATGAATAATATGACCCAAATTCATTTCTAGAAAATGAATTTTATAAAATATATTATGATAAAACTATACTAACAGACAGAACAATTAGTCGTTATAGACCTGATATAGTTTTACATGACAAAATTAAAAAAAAAAAACTTATATCATTGATGTAGCTATTCCAAATCCCTGTAATATTCAAAAATCTGTTTCTGAAAAATATGAACATATACTGATTTAGGAAATGAGATTAAAAGAATTTGGCATTCTCAGATAAAAATATTACCATTTGTTATTTCGGCTACTGGCATTATACCTAGGTCTCTCATTCAAAATTTAGGCATATTAGATTTGTCAAAGAATTTATATATAAAAATGCAAAAATCAGTCATTTTAAATATATGTAGGATTACAAAAGATTTTTTAAATATTTATATTGAGGGATCAGTAGGATTTATAGGTCCAATTAGGAGTTCCACAGAGCCCAACCCTCTGATATGAAAATATCTGGAGTCGGTGAATTATTTTCCCATTTGGTCTCTTTGACATGTTGTTCTTGTATTATTTTGTATTTATTATACTTATATAGTGCAAGAGCATAACTTGGATTGACTAGGTGATCATTTGTGGAAAAGTGCGTGAAAGGGTTAAGTTTTTCCTGCGGGAACGATTTAAACCGGACATAAAATCTGAAGCGTAATAAAAAACAATTCTGATAAAGTGCATCTTCTTACGAAAAGTGTTGAAGGAAATTTTTCGAGGGTTAACATTTAAATTTGAATGAATATCAATAATATCTTTAAGGAAGTGATTTTATTTAAATTCGATCTGCTAAAAGGAGAGAAAACGCGCTGAACTTAAAAAACATAAATACAGAAATCAATTAAATATTATGTTTTTAGTTAAATACGTGGCATTCAATCGAGTGTATTTTTTATGAATGCTGTGAATTTTGCAAGGTTCGTGTTAACCACATCACATTTCTAATGAAAAAAATTATTCTTTTGTAGTTTTTGCATATATTTTTTATAAGGTAGTTAAATAATTTATAAAAAATATATGCAAAAAAACTACCATATATTTTTTATAAAGTAGTTAAATAATTTTATTTTTATTCTACATTATAATTATTAATTCAAATAATGTTTTGTTTGTTTATAATGTAAACCGATTCACAGTAAATATCAATTTAAAATAGCATTTAAGCTTCGCCTTAAACAATTTATGGAATATGAAATCAGGTATTCAAAGTTAAACAACATTATTCTCGCTATCAATTTCAGAATCAAATCAATTATATAAAGTAAATTTAAGAAAAGTCACTTCACCAATATCCAGCAATTTAATTATGTTGAGCATTCGTACTCGGAGCCAAGTATCTAAATAGTGGTACTTTCATTACGGGAGTGGAAAAACTAACAAATTGTATTAAATCAAATTAAATGTAGTTGTATCAATTTTGTGATGGTATTACTGAATCCAATCTGTCTAAAACCTTAACTAAACAACATGAAACAGAATAACAAAAAAAATCCTTGAAATCCCATTTCGGTATTTTTCCATTTATGTGATAATGTCGTTCAATCTAATGATGGAAAAACTATTGAGAATGAGTTTGAGGCTTTTGGGCTCTTTGTGTTTTGTCTACAAAGAGAATGCTTTTGTAATTCACGTGCATGCAATATTTTGATAGTATCAGATCGTATGTTTTATTGACTTTTCTTTTTAAAGTAAGACCAATATTCCCGGGTTACGAATAACCTGATAATGTTTGGAAATCTCCTACCACCACCATTCTTTACAAGCGGAAAATGTTGCTTGTATCGTAATGGTGGACTTAGCGAGCAAAGAATTGAACACACGACACCTGGGTGAGACTCAAACGCTGTGCCAACTCATCCACTGACCGGACCTTTCATAATCTTGATAAAGTTTGAGTTATACCGATACAAATTGAAGTTTTGTTCTGTAGTTCTGTAGGAACCCTTTTCAGGAGATCTAACTCCTTTGGTGTATTAATATGGAAGAAGATGATTTTCTGAAATAAATCGTTAATATGTCCAAAACTATATCTGGTTCGTGGTCGATAATAGGTACCTAAAGCAAGTTAATTAATACTTACGACCGTTATTCTCAACTTTAGTCTGATCAGCTAAGTGATTTGTTTAGTACCTAACGCTCGATTCGCCTGTTGGTCGGAGAGTTGTGTGGGAAGAGCGTATTTGAGGTGTGCAGAATCAAATGCAGCTATCTCCAAAATGCGTTATTTTGAGAAAACCAAAAGAAAACGTTTCATTTCAGTAATTCTCACCCATTTGTTAATAAATATATTCACAAAATGATAAAAGCTTAAAGAGCTGGTTTTAACGCCAAATAACTGCTTTTCTAGATAAAAGAGTGAATCATTAACAAAGATGCATTGTTAGTTCGTTTTTGAAAAAAGTGGAGATTGCTGCATTTGATTCTAAACACCTCATTTGTGCATTTGAGGAGTGTTGAGCCAAAATTTCGGCTCAACAGTTGATCACTAAGATTGGGAACAATGGCCGTTTTAGTATGAAATCCGTATTTTGGTAAAACTGCTATTAATTGGTATGTGACTTTGCTAATACATTATAAATCATCACTCATCAGGAAGGATGTTGTACCTACAACAATAGTATTATTTTTTACCAGGGTTAAAGGTGAGTTTTAAAGTGAGAAGACAATTGAAGGTGTTTTATAAACACGTATAAAAATCCAACGATTGATGCATCAAGATGAAAAGTAAACCTTTATGTAAAAAAAAACTGCACAGAATTGTGTTCCGTGGCGACAACTAGAAACTTCATGTGAAGGGGAACTCACTAAAACCGCGCATCCTAGGTGCATAGTGTATACACATCAATTCGTAGTGTTAAAATAGCGGTTCAAATTGGTTCGAAATAGTTTAGAATACTCGCCCGCAGAACCTTCCTATCCTTACCTCAGTAATCCTACGATCGAGAATCTCTATAAATGATTCTACTGTACACCCATAGAAATTGTAACAAAGGAGTTAATACAAAAAAATCAGACTGTGCAGTTCACACGCGGTAGAAGTGAAACCTTCAGAAATCTAAAGTCGACAAGAGTGGGAGGCTTTACGAAGCACCGCACAAGGAGGAGACTGATAGACTACAAAACATCGTACAAAGAGGAGACCGATCGGTCTGTCAATGTATGTGTTAGTTTTTTTTTTGGTGTCGCTATTTTTCGTTTATAGTTTCAAATCACAACGGTGCTAAAGAAGTTTTCACTTCAAAATTATTCCATACGCCAAGCAATTACTTGCTTGGCGTATGGAATATGGAATAGATTACTTACAATTATAATTAATTACCAAAAAGGGGAATATATATTTATAAACGAATTATTAATCGGTCGCAAATCATTTCATACATTATTATGACTTTTTTGCAACGAACGTACGTGAAGTTATTATTTATTTGCTAGTTTGGAGTGGCTCGATGCGTTGCGCGAGCATTGTCTCTACACATAATCATTCACCCATACCAAATACTACTACTGCAAACCGCATCTGTACACATCTATTAGTTGGCGTTTACGAAATCAACCTGTAAAAAACAACTCTCAAATACCTTTCCAAAAGTATTTTCGCGTCTTCTCAAATCTAGTATTTTTAAATCCCTTCGAAAGAAGGCGGGGATTCGGATTTCGAAATTTTCAAGGACAAGTGGATCGCCTTAGGTAATACTGCACCCTCCGCAGTTATGAGACAATCTAGCCTCAATCTTACAACATGGCCCTCAGATAACAGCCGTTTATCTTCCGCTAACAACATGTCAAAACATCGTCACCTCTAGTACAATATAACATGTGTTATGTGTTATGTGCCCAGAACACATGCCCTTTCACACCTCTGTCCTTCCGATACGATCTAAATAAATTGCTCGATGGAACGATTGATTGCTAGAGCAATCAACTACACAAATATACAATCAAAAGTCAATGATTTGATCAAAATTTAGTTTTTTGTCATACTTTCTGGATTTATTATGTTATTTCTTTGCTGGGGGTGTTATTTATTATGAACTTAGGTTATGTTATTTGTTTGCTGGGGGTGTTATTTATTATAAACTTAGGTAAATGAAGAATGAGTTAATGATGAATGTAAGTAAGTCTAAAGTCATGGTGTTTGAAAGAGAGAGTACGAAAACAGTGTGGAATATAGTTGTAAATGACGAATACTTGGAGCAGGTGGATGAGTTTGTGTATCTGGGTAGTATGTTTACGAGAGATGGGAAGGCTGATAGAGATATTGAAAGAAGGGTAAATGCAGGTAACTCCATTAATGGAGGACTGAATGCCGTTGGCGCTAATAAAAAACTGTCAAAAGAAGCGAAGCTAGCAGTCCACAATGGAGTCCTGGTACCTACCCTGATGTATGGAAGTGAGGCATGGAACTGAGAGAGGAAGGATGAAAGTAAACTGAATGCTGTTGAAATTAGATCCCTGAGGCGGATGTGTGGTAAAACCATGTATGATCGTGTGAGAAATGTGACGTAAGCATAATGAGTAAGATTAAGAAAGGGACCCTCAGATAGTTTGGGCATGTAGAGCGAATAAAAGAAGAAAATAGTGTGAGAAGAATATATGACGCAAATGTGAATGGAAGAAGAAGCCGGGGACGCCCGAGGAAGACATGGCACGATCAAGTGAATCAGATACTTGAGTCGGGCCATGTCAAAAATTAGAATAATAGAAGAGTATGTATGAGACGATGTATGTGAATTTGAGAGAGGCAAAGAGTGTGTGCCAAGACCGAGTTGTTTGGCGGTCCGTCGTCTCTGCCTACCCCTGCGGGTAAAGGGCGTGATGGTTAGTTAGTTAACATTTTTTTGAAGTGAAACTTCTTTAGCACCGTTGTGATTTGAAACTCGATGAAACGGAAACGACCCTAAAAAGAGACAAACACATATATCTATAGGATTTAGCCTGCGAGAGAATGAGATAAAATGAAACCTTACCGCATGGGCCGCTTTGATCATGAGCTCACTTTTCAGGGCTACTGTGAGTTTAGATTGTGTGAGTGAAGGTTTCACTTCTACCGCCTGTGAACTGCACTCGGTTTTTTTTCTAACATAAATAAGGTTGAATTTTTGGTTACCGGACAACTCAGAATGAACTCAACACAACACCTCTTTTTAAAATTAATCATATATATTTTTTTTTTAAATTGGTAAATACGTTACTATGGGTTAGGTGTGGACTATTTTTGAAATATTTATGAAGTGAAAACTTCTTAAGCACCGTTGTGATTTGAAATTCGATTAAATGAAAAATAGCGAAGAGACTAAAAAGAGAGAGACATATACATCTATAGGATTTAGCCTGCGAGAGAATGATATCGTGTAATCGGTATCCTCTTTGTGCGGTGCTTAGTAGCCTCCCTATTCTGAACTATTTTATTTTTCTGAAAGTTTCACTTACACCGCGTGTGAATTGCACACTCCGATATTTTTTTAAGTGAAAACTTCTTTAGCACCGTTGTGATTTGAAACTCGATGAAACTAAAAATAGCGACACTAAAAAGAGACGAACACCTTCTTTTATAAGATTTAGCCTGCGAGAGAATGAGATAGTATAATCGGTCTCCTCTTTGTGCGGTGCTTCGTAGCCTCCCTATTCTTGTCTACTTTATTTTTCCGAAGGTTTCTACCTCGTGTGAATTGCACACACTGACATTTTTTTAATAGCTTTTAATTAGTGATGCAACGAATACTGCTTTTACGAATACGAATATCAAACCCACTATCCGGCGAATACGAATACGAATACGAATAACTTGGCCGATTAATAAAACACTCATTTATTTAACCTTGTTCTGTTTGTTTTATTATGGGTACTAATAATTAAAATTTACAACTGTCAAATTTTTATTCAGAAAATCATAACATCTGTAGATTCGCTGGTGATAGGCGATTTCTTTTTTCAGTTTGGATATTGCCAGCCGTTGAAACTAACTCACATCTAATAAACAATATACTTGCACTTGACCTTTGCTATCGACCGTCAAATACTGAAACTACTAAGAGAAAGAACGCGTATTAAATGAAAAATTCGAGGTTCATAGTACAGTGCCACAAAATCCCTAGACATTTTGATATTTTTGTGACAATTTATTAATTCAAGAGTTTTTTTTATAGTATTCGTTTTCGTAAATATATATTCGCCGAATACGAATATTCGGTAAATGTCTACAATTCGGCGAACACGAATATTCGTATTCGTATTCGTTGCATCACTACTTTTAATGACTTTTCAAAAAAGTGTTGAGTAGAGTTAATTCTGAGTTGTCACGGAACCGAATTTTTATGCTTTCATTTCAAATGGTTAACAGCTTTATACAAAATCAAAACATAAAACAAAGTTTTTTTACAATATTATCTCCATCTGTTTTCAAATGTCTTTCTTTAGCTTTTAATTATTTGTTTTTAGTTTGACTGAAGATTAAACCTTTCTTCCCACGGAGTGAGGTAAAAAACTTAGCCAAATAGCTGCTAACTACTTAGCTATATCCCAATTGCATATGACCGACACTTATTTCGTCTGTTAACTGCTGTAATGTTATCCAACTTCAGATAAATGCGTACATGTCCAGGTGTTTATGCATGATTGCCTCAATTGGGAATTGAAATCAGATCCCTTGTCTTACCGGGGTACACTTATAGAAACCTAGTTATATTATAATATTATATTGTGACCGGACAACTCAGAATGAAATCAACTCAACACCTCCTTTGAAAAGTCATTAAAAGCGACGAAGAAATGGTTCCGTGCCAACTCAGAATCAAGTCAACTCAACTCCTCTTTGAAAAGGCATTAAAGCTATAAAAAAAATAGCTTACAACCTAATCTATTTAAACATTTTTTTATATATATTTAATTTCATCACTTTTAATGACTTTCAAAGGAGGTGTTGAGTTGATTTCATTCTGTATTGTCCGGTCACCGAAAAAATATATTAAAAAATTGGTTAAATGGGTTACGTTAGGTTAGGTTGTGGGTTATTTTGCAATTTTTTTTAATAGCTTTAAATGAATTTTAAAAGAGGTGTTGAGTTGACTTGATTCTGATTTGACATGAAAAGATGGCGTTGGTGTATATCGCAAAGCTGATTATATGTAGGTATATGAAATGCTGACAATTTATCTCATTTCATCACCCTCTATAACACGCTCACACAGGTGTATAAAAATACAACGATCATTATTCAAACAATTATTTTTTTATCTTTTAGTACGATCTCTATTAAAAACTTCCTGGTGATTAAATAATATTCAGTTTTGGAAGGTTGACAGCTTTTAATAATATAATAAAACAAATATGAAACTTGTTTCCACTTTAATTTGACCATAACCGGTTTTAGCTTGTTAAAGCCATCTTCAGACTGGTACAAATTATTCCTAACCTTCGGTTTATATACATGACATATGGGGAGGGATAGAGGTGGTCTTTAAGGGTTTTATTAAAATATATGGGTTTTATTACATTTTTTACTAAATCGTCTTTGACTTGACTGTCGATTTTATAATTATTTTTGTTATTCCCAGTAGGCTTAATTACCTCGGGTTTGTAGCTTACTTCAATATTGTTCGGGGAATACCTTCCAAGTATTATGAATTGTTATTGGCCTGATATTGCTGTCAAATCTTTATTATCTAAATTAAAGTGGAATTTGTTATTATAATGGAATTTGTGTGGATGTAGTAATATGGAAATATATGAGCCTTTAAAAGTAAAAAATCATTTTAATGAACCAAAATAACGCTATTTTGAATTGTGCAATGAAAATAAATTTTGCATTTGGAACTGTCGAATAAAAATCTAAAATACACATATTATTTAATTTGTTGCTAATTACCTACGTAGATATTTAAAAAAAATCAGATAGTGCGATTCATGTTCGGTAGAAGTGAAACCTTCAGAAAACTAAAGTTGACAAGAGTGGGGAGGCGACGCAGCAGTTTTTTAAGAAATTATTTTTGTAAAATCCAATCTTCAAACCATTCCAAAATGAACAGGCAAAGAAAACACAAGAAAGGGACATCTAGTGACTCCGAAGAATATACCAATAAGATTACCAAATGTATTTTGTTATTAGTTTTTGGGGTATTATGCCGTGTTGCGCTACCTCCTTCTTTAGCCAACGCTGTCCGAAACGTTGGCTAAAGAAGGAGGTAGCGCAACACGGCATAATACCCCAAAAACTAAAAACAAAATAATTTTTGGCCGTGAAAATCTAAAATCGTATCTTACCAAATGTATATGGAAAGGTGCACTTGAATTCTAAGATAAAAATGTGAAAACAAATCATCCTTTTCATATTGATAAAAAGTGCTGCGTAATCTATCCCACTCTTGTCTACTTTAGTTTTCTGAAGGTTTCACTTCCACCGCATGTGAATTGCACACTCTTGTTCTATTTCATATTTCTTTCAGGATTATTACTATTACTCTTCAATGAAATATTACATCGCTTGATATAACCTTCAAAGTTGTTTAAAAAAGTTATTCCAATGAATTTGAATATATTCTTCAGGTCATGAAAGAGTGTTGTGGTTCAAAAAAATTGCTGGGATACCATTTTTAAAACTTTGAAAGTAGTGTGAACTTTTTATGGTGTGAAACATTAATTTTATGGTGTGTTACTTCCAATCCATGAGAAGGAAGATTGAAGAGGTCTAGGGAGAACTTCGTCCAAAATTAATTGCCTGCATCCTGCAGGCTGCATTTTAAAACTCGTGCGAAGCCGGGCAGTACCTATAATATTCCATTCATAAAAGTCTAAAATTATGAAATTAAATCTCGCTCAACACTGTTCCTCCACTTAATTCTGCAATGGCGGGAACACCCGCTGATAATTATGGCGAGTATGAAAAGGTTCCACCGAGTTGGGTAGGCTGTATTGGCTGTACTGGTGTGTGGTGGGCCCGGGATAAAGGGGAGGCGTTGTGGATTGGGGATGAGGTGTGGCCGGACCGCTGACTCCACCCCTTACTACTAATACAGCAATACAGCCTGCGATCTGATGTTTCATTTCCAATCAGTTTATTTATAAGCTTCAAATCATTTTGTTTTGTTTTTATTTCCTTGTTGATCTTGAAATGTGCTAGGAAGTTCATGGGACAAGACAGCAAAATAAAATCGGATATTTTTATTCGAGACACTATCTAGATTACAAACCAGTCTCTGAACGTTTGGTTCCAATGAAAAAGGTAGTTGCCAATAATATGGAAAAAAAAATGTCAAACATTTTATTGTTAATTCTGAAATATGAAATATGACGTTTTAATAAGATGTGGGAGTTGTCTAATTGGATAAGTAATTGGATCGGTAAGACGAGAGATTCTGGGTTCGAGTCCCAGTTGCGACCGTTATCTTTTTATTTTTCTGTGTCTTGTTCTCTTTCATATTTTTATTTAGATTATTAGTGTTATCATCTTCTTCAATGATATATTACATTGATGGAAATAACCTTCAAAAAGTTATAAACAGGGAGTTGTTCTAATAAAAATTTAAATAATATGCTAATTAAATTGTATAGAACCCGTGCAGAAGAATATTAGGTATCATGCTAACGTTGATTATTATTGAGGTATGTTATGATAGCCTTCTTATAAATTGAATACGTCTATTATTTCTAAGAAAATATAAATATGCCAACTGCATGCAATTTAGGTACAAGCGAGAATCTAAATGACTCGGTCCTGATATTGTTGATGCAATTAAAAATAATTTTAGATCGAGTAATTATTGTTGTTTTATGGAAGCTTAATAAATCAGGATCTCTGTAATATCAATAACAATTTTAAAAATAAAAGTTAAGTCGGAAATAAGTTTTCTATCTGAGAATTTTAATACTTTTAATCCCTTAATCAAGTTGTAATTTATTGTTTCTACAGGTAGATCTAGTTTATAGTTATTTATAAGTTGTTCTCTGATTGATAGTATTTTTAGGCCCCTAGCATCTCAGCCCATACGAGACTCCTCAGGTTGAGATGGGCATGTATAGAGAATGCCGGATACACGCGACCCAAAAAGAAGAGTTGAAGGCGAATGTTGCAGGAGGCCAAAGCTCGATATGGGCTGTGGCGCCATCGAAGAAGAAGAAGAAATATTTTATTAGGTTACTTTACAAAAAAAGTAGTAGTCACAAATAAATAACTTTACAGAAGTGCAAATTAAGTTGTTTATAAATAGTAAGTACCCGGTCAAAAAAGTGGTAAATTAAATTATCTTGAAAAATTATAAAATAGTTATATAACCAGTATGTACCTACCCATTTTGCGTCCCAGAGTGGTATATTAATACTATAGTCGATACTTTAAATAGCTTCAGCCGTGTTTAGTGACCAGATCTGAAGAGCCAGACAACTTTCCCCTTTACTGCCTCCTTCCCCTCTCCAGTCCTTTCAGACACACATAAACATCACCCCTAACTATTACACATCTGCCCTGATGATGGACACTGCAACTATAGAAGGAGGTAGCGTAACACGGCATAATACCCCAAAAACTAATAACAAAAAAATATATTTATGTACATTATTCCGTAAAGTAGAAAAATTGTGGTTTAACTAAGAAAACTCGTATATATAAGTCTCTCTAATGTAAAAAACTTGATTTGTATTACACATTTTTGTAGTAGGTACGTACCGATTGAAGCTATCGATTTTATTACTAAAAATTGTTCATAGATACCTATTTTATCTTAAATGATGTAATGCATTATAAATTAATTTTGTTATTTTAGTAGAAGCGAAACGTTAGTCGTAAATTTTACTCACGAGTAAAATTGCATCGTTTACATATGCACCAAACTTGTGGTAATTAATGCTCACTCATAGGTAAATTTTACTTATAAATAAAACCGGAGCGTTTACATATGCATTAACCCTATGGTAATTAATGCTCACGGAAGTAAAACTTATGCAAGTGTTCATAGTGACGTCACATCCGTAAAATTATTAGGCTCCCCGTCAACAACGATTTGATGATGTCAAATTTACGCGATTTTAGTCCAGGAAAAAATCGAAATCGGAATCCACGCCCTTTCATGGGAGGAGTTTAAAAATACTTGAGATAAGGCTTTTGGAAAGGTTGGAAAAGGTATTTGAGAATTTTTTTTTACAGGTTGATTTCGAAAAGGCCTGTAAAAAACATTTACTCATTTTTTACGCTTTGTTTATTGTAATAAAACAGAATTTTAAAATTGATTTCACGGAACAAAGCGACGTGGAACCTAGTGTCCGTTGCCCGCTCCGTTCGGGGGCGAACTGATAAAAAAACGGGCGTGTCTAGCTATGTCCCTTCGGTGGACGGCATAGAGTTCACTTTGAAAATCCAAATTCATCTATTGCCGGCCGTATTGTAAAATAACAAAGCGAAAATGAATATTTTATTTTATTTTGTGAACTTCGGGCGTAATTTTTTTTTTGCGATTATTATAAAAGAAACTGAATTCGCTACATTAAAAAATAAAACCATATCCGAAAAGGGGTTTATAAATAGGATAGTTTGGACTTAAAAGTGTTTTTTACAGACTTTATATTTTATTTTTTTATAGGCTCATTAAAAGACTTATAAAAAAACTGACCAATATTTTTAAGGGCCAAGATATGTTCTACACGCAGTATTTAATTGAAGCATCTATAATACTTCTAAGCGATCAAATTTTCAAAACCAAAACGTATGATTTTGTGTGATTTTGCATTACTTACTATGGCTTCCTCTGGAAAGGGTAGGAATGGAAGTTACGCCAGAGAGAAAGAAGTGTTAAGAAACAATTCTCCAGAGAGAAAGAAGTGTTAAGAAACAATTCGCCAGAGAGATGACAGCAACCGACTTCGAATTTAAATACGTCATGAAACAGAAACATTGAGATTAAACAGGATTGCACCGATAATTAAGAAGAAGGATGCTCACTTTCAGAAAGCTATTTTCCACCTGAATAATAAATGATATTTCTTCAGATTTTGGGAACAGAAAATTTTTTCTGTTTAAATTCGTTTTCGTGGGTCATGTTTATTTGAGTTTTATCTAGTGCTCTTTTTCACGTTGTTTTCGCCGGGAGATAATAACGTACTTATCCACTAAGCCTAATGAGATTTTAGTTCAAATAAAAAATTCTTTTTTATAAAAAAAAATGAAAACCTGTATTTTAATTTTTGAAATCTCACATCGACGCATTTTGGTAAGTACTATTTCTTTCGGTAAGCGTCTTTATCGTCTCAAATTATCTAAATGCTGGCAAAAAACAAATACCATTTTAGAAACTAGATAAAATTATCTTTTAGATTTTTTTTATTATTTGAAATAAACTTAAATAATTGAATAATTAAATATTTTAATTTCAAACACGAAAAATATAGAAAAATAATATACCACGTAGATATATATTGACTCAAACTTCGAATAATTATAGAAATATGTAGTTTAGAAAACACATTCCTTTTATTTAAGGAATCTGCAAAAAATGTAGGTTTACCTTTTTATCTTGTTTATACAATAAAATAATTAAATCCCAGAGAAAAACCAAAAAAAAAAATTTTGATTCTTTATTATTTGCATTATACGAGTATAAACGTTGATTTCCGGGATTTATATTTACCTACGCATTCATAAAACATTTATGTTATTAAAAAACATCACTTTTATTATAAACATCAATTCTTGTTAAATTCCCGCGGTAACAGTAAATAAAAAAGAATACGTCCGAAATAAGCTCACTTTTTCATTTTAGACATTTTTATTAGTAGCAAATGAAATCTGAGCTTGTACAGTCGTTATTTAATATGTAACTAAATCATTGTTTGACGGTTGGGAAGTGTTTTTTTTATTAGTTAATGAATGATGTAAAGGTCATAAGAAAATAATTTTAAAAATAATATCAGAAAATGATTCAGATTAATTTTTGAATGTTGAAATATTTTAACACCGGTGGTGATAATCATATTAGAACCCTACCAACAACCCTACAAACCACCAAACACAAAATATTTAAAAACAAGGGTATTTTAAGATCAATTTCAATAAAGAGGTGGATACCGTTTTCTATATTCTAAAGTTTATTTATTCAATGGTAACATAGGTACATATGAAATATTATTTTTTTGTGAATAACATAAAAAATTAAACTAACTAACTAACTAACCATTACGCCGTTTCCCCACAGGGGTAGGCAGAGAGGACGGACCGCCAAACAACTCGATCTTGGCACACACTCCTTGCCTCGTCCACATTCATACATCGTCTCGTACATGCTCTCATCGTCTCATACATTGACTCAACTATCTGATTCACTTGGTCGTGTCATGTCTACCTCGATGGATGGATAATTGTATGCAAGAATTGAAAGAGATGGGATTGGGCGCGAAATCGAGTAATGTGGAAGTATGTTGCCTGTTGTATGCTGATGATGCGGTGCTAATTTCCAACAGTATGGAAGATCTACAGTCTCTCGTGTCTAGGATTAACGAAGTATGTATGTTGTATGAAGAATGAGTTAATGATGAATGAAAGTAAGTCTAAAGTCACGGTGTTTGAAAGAGAGAGTATGAAAACAATGTGCAACATAGTTGTGAATGATGAGTATTTGGAGCAGGTGGATGAGTTTGTGTACTTGGGAAGTATGTTTACGAGAGATGGGAGGGCTGACAGAGATAAATGCAGGCGACTCTATTAACAAAAAAACATAAAAATTAAAACTAAAAATTTCGTAATGATGATTATAAAAGAAAATAATTTGACATGTTCTTGACGAACACAAAGATGATAAATCTACAATACTTCACAGAGTTAAAGCCACTAACTTTGTCAATTTTTTAAACCATCCTATACATTTCAAAACACAGATTTTTTTATAAAATTACCCTTTTCATTTACGTTTTACGTCTATGCAGTATGCGATATAACCTCAGAAGTTGCATTTTTCCAAAGTATGCCTAAGCGTACAGAAATAAAATGTATTATTGTTTAAAATTATTCAAAAATGTAATACCTACTAATATCATTATCATTCAATGTAGATTTAAATTCGACTAACGAAAATATAGATAAAACTACCCATTCACTAGATATCTTTGATAAATTAACAGAATTCTGTAATACAAAATTACAAAAGCTACCATAAATAAAGGTTTCGACATAGATAATATTAAACAACAGAGAAAAATCAAACAACTTGAAATTTTTACCACTGATTTAGGGTCCTATAAAACAGTTTGTTAACTAATTGTAAAAATAACGTACCAAAAATATTAAAATCTAAAACTATTTTAAATGCCTAAAGATGAACCTTGACCTAAAAATTTATTAAGTAATGACTTGAGAGAGTATTTCAATCTTGAATCGACTCCTTTCTTGGTAGTTTTAGTAATTAAGGCTAATAAAATATCAGCTACATTTTTTGTTGTCTAAAATCGAGAAGGTACATAAGAATTGCATTTACAACCTTTTTATTTATTAAGTTTAATTTGCATATACCAATACGGAACATAATCAGGACTATCATTTAGATACTCGCTTGTACCTACATCGCGTGTAGTTGGCGATACCTTCTCAGAAGTAGTAGAAGTGTTCAACTGCACGGAATATTGTTACAAACACACTTTGGGAAGCGGGTACAAGTACCGGAATCCTTTTTTGGATAGCCAACCCTGGCCAACACCTTTGCCATCGGTCACCCCTGGTGGTTCGCTACGTTTGGTGACTTTTGTAAGCAGGGGGCCCGGGTTTATGGGGTGAGGTTTTCTGTCTGTCCACCAATTGCGAGGCAGACCGGATCGGGAGAGACTGGTTGAGGGAGATCTTTTGACTTCTCCAGCACGACGGGAGGGATAGATTCATACGTCTGTCACTCCTGCGCACGCTTCCAACCCAGATTCCAACCCACCCCTTAAACGTTTTTCCTTCCCAGAAATTCCTCTCCTTCCTTTTCCTAAGAAGACACTCCACACAGCATCCTCAAAGATGACATACGCCCTGAGAGGAATTATTTTCCTCAGTGCCTCCTGTGTTCAGCTACTGTAAATAAAAAAAACAGGCTATTATAATAAGGACCACAATAATAATAATCAATGTTAGCATAATATATTCTTCTGCATGGGTTCCATATAATTTATTTACCATATTTTACCATATGATTACTGTTCCACAAAATTATTAAATAAACAAATAAATAGACGGTTAACGTTTTATATTTTGTATTATATTTGATTTTATGTAGGCACATTAGGTACATATTAATGTATGCAGTATTTTTAGCCCACAAACTATGTAGTTCAACGTGCTTTACAATATGTAGCTACAAATTTTTTATGTAATGTAATAAATAATCATAAATTCCAGACTCTAAAATGATAAAATAGGTGGTGGATAGACATAAACCAATTAAAAAAAATTAAGTTCTTCGAGAGGGGTGTATAAATTCTGGTAAAGTAAAAAACCTCATCTCTAAACCACGAAATTTCTCGAATATGTTGTTGGCCCTTGTAACGTTTCACCTTTTTACATAACGCCCACCCATATCATGAGATAGGTACCTAACTGTAGAATCAATCTTTCGGATTGTTGATGCGTTTGAACAAAACCACTCCGCGAGTAGAGATGGTTTTGGTTTGCAATTAATAGATTAGAATTTGAAATTAAAACACTTTTGTACTTTCTTCCACTTATTTATTTTCACCAGGACCGGTTTCATCGTATTACGGACATTATCAGACTGGTATTTGAAATTTGAAATTATGTTACAGTATTTATACACACTTAGGCAGGGTACAAATACCGTAACATAAGCATTTCAACTACCAGTCTGAAAATGTCCGTAATAGAATGAAACCGGTCCTGGTGAAAGTAAATAAGTGGAAGAAAGTGCAAAAGTGTTTTAATTTCAAATTCGAATACAATGGAATTCCACCACAAATTAACAGTTCAAAAACTAGATTCAATAGAATTATTAGAATAAAATAATTTTCTAGTTAAAAAAAAATATATTTTTATGGGTAGGTACTTTAAGTACTGCCACATAAATTTATTAGTAAGATTAAGGGACGCTTAGATGATTTGGGCATGTAGAGCGAATGAACGAAGAATGGAGTGTAAGGAGAATATATGAAGCGAATGTTAATGGTAGAAGAAGTCGAGGACGCCCGAAGAAGAAATAGTATGAACAAATGAACCAGATATTTGAATCGGGCCATGTCAAAAGTCAGAAGAATAGAAAAGCATATGACACGATGTGTGAATGTGAATGAGGCAAGGATTGTCCGCCAAGACCGAGTTGTTCGGCAGCCCGTTCTCACTACCTACTCTTGCGATAAAACTGTGTGATGGTTAGTTAGTTTACAAACTAATACAAAAGAAGTCAAGTAAAAAATATTAGTTTTATTATAGTATTTATCAATTTATCGCTTTATTCATTGAACCAGAATTACAGACAGACACACAATCGAAATTATATAGTATTATCGACAACAAAAGCTCCCTGGTTCAAAAAGCTTTAAAATAATAATAATTGGATAATTTGTAGAGCGCCGTTTTATAATGCTATATATGGATATAAAATTAAGTGATTTTATATTTTTTGTAAAAAATAAGTAGCAATACAATTTAAATATAATAAATTACTTATACGCAATAAAAAAAAGAATGCGCAATTCACGTGTAGTAGAATTGAAACCTTCAGAAAACTAAAGTACACAAGAGTGGGGAGGCTACGAAGCACCGCACAAAGAGGAGACCGATTATACTATCTGAATCTCTCTCAGGCTAAATCTTATAGACGTATGTGTTTGTCTCTTTTTAGTGTCACTATTTTTCGTTTCATGGAGTTTTAAATCACAACGGTGCTAAATATGTTTTCACTTCAAAAATATATACACATAACCTTTCAAAAGCTGTTTTTACTCCACATAACCATCCTCAGCTTAGATTAAAAAATATATCCTAAAAATGATGTTTTTAAAATATGCAACAAACACAATAATAATAGTAATGTACCTCCCCGCATACTAAATCCGTGAGGTGATTAAAAATGCAGTAAATGCATTTTTACGCGTCAACAGGCACCGCGAACATGCACCCAAAAACAACCCTTAACTTGTATAACATAAAGGCTATATTCCCACCTGTCATATAGGGGTTGTTAGGGCTTTTCAAAGGTGCCACCCTTATCTCAGGTCTCATTTCCACTAATTACTCATAATTATTACTGCCACTAATTGTATGGGAGAAATTATTTCATTCTCGTACACTCCCATACATTTATAATGTCCTTTTCTCGCTCGCACTCCCTCCCCTCTGCCCTCTCAAGTAGAGCCCTTTCTCTTTCTGCCCTCGGAACATTTCCAGAGATGCTGGTCGCTTAATTGACTGAAAATTTCATTATTTTTGGAGTTTTTTGTTTGGTTTTTTTGACCGTTGATGAGAAAAAATACAAGTTTAATTTTCGTAGAAGAATAGAAAGTCTTGAGTAGATAGAACTTCAATTGCAAAATGTAGCTGTTATTATTAAAAATATTAAATTATTTTTTCTGTTTAAACGTATAAACAGTATTTTTTTACAATAGGTTCTCACAGGAGGCCCTGAAGAAAATATTTCCCCCAGGGCCTATGTCATCTTGGGGATGCTGTGTGGAGGGTCTTTTTAGGGAAAGGAAGTACTGAAAAAGGTATGAGGGGTGGGTAGAAATCTGGAGTCAGTGTGTCCAGGAATGACGGACATATGAATCCACCCCTCCAACTGCGGTGCAAGGGATGGGTCTAGAGATTCCGGCTGGAGAAATCAAAAGGTCTCCCTCAACCAGTCTCTCCCGATCCGCCTGCCACACAGGTGGTGGGCAGCCGCATGCGCTGCCAAGATTCGTACAAACCTCACCCCATGAACCCGGGCACCCTTGTTAAGTCACCAAACATAGCGAACCACTTGGGGTGACCTGTGACAGAGGTGTCGGTAATCCAATAAATGGTTCCGGGGGCGGCGGTACCCAAACTCGCCTCCCAAATTAAAAAGTATGGTAAAACCATATACGATCGTGTGAGAAATGTGGAAATGCAATTTTGGCGTGTAGAGTTGTAGAGCGAATGAACGAAGAAAGGGGTTTAAGTAGAATATATGAATATGTGAACGTAGAAAAGTCGGGGACGCTCGAGGAAGACGTGTCACTACCAAATGAATCGGATACTTGAATCGGGCCTTGTCAAGAGTCAAAATAATATAAGAGTTTGTATGAGACGGTGTACGAAAGTGAACGAGGCAAAGAGTGTGTGCAATGCGGAGTTTTGCGGTCCGTCCTCTCTGCCTACCTCTGCCGAAACAGCGTGATGGTTAGTTAGTTAGAAACATTAAAACATTATGGAAATTAATATGTTTTGTTCTGTTGCAATTTCTTTAATCCAGAAACTACTAGAGTGAAGATGATGTATATTTTTTTTTTAAATAACATTCCCAATGTCGCCACCCTAAGTCACATCATGAAAATATTTTTTTGCCCTACATTAAAATACATTTTTTTATAAAAACAATATTTGGAATACCTACATGCATGGTAGGTTCGTGTGTATTAAAAAAAACGAAGATTTCGTTGTTTTTATCAAAGCAACAAAAGTGGTTATTAAACTTATTGTGAAATAGATAATTGTAGGAGAATGCTGCGAGCTCTAGAACTAATAATAACAACATAAAAATAACAGTAGGATAAAAAAAATAACAAAGCTCTGAAAATAAAAATAACATCAAATATTATATATCAGAAACTGCTTTCAAACAGCAAGCTTAATATTGAGGGTAACAAAATAATGTGCATACATTTTATGTAATTTGAATATAGTCTGTTTCTTCTTCTTTTATTTATTTTATTTCGTCTATCACTTGTACATTTTGTACATACAACATACTTATAATGTAATTTCTCAAAAAACGCCTTAAATTATTATTTTTGAAATGTTTTTAAAAGATTGTCCTGTATTATTATTTATTTTCTTTTTTTCTCTCTTCTCTTTCTCTGTACTGTATACTTACAATATTTTATATTTTGTTTTGCTTATTATTATTTAGCTGTTATTTGACTAGTAGCATCTCCACCTAGTAAAACCTAAATATTGATTTAGCATGCTGTGAATATTTTAAATTGGAGTATTAATATCTAAGCAATTTTATTAATTTAATAATTGTTAACACTCTGTAAATGTTTCAATCAATAAATAAAAAAATTATAATATCTGGGAAAAGGTTCTTTGCTCTTATACACACAATATCAGACAGTTGAAAAAAATTCAAATTGTCACAAAAACCATCAATACAAAAAGCTGTAATATGACCATTACAAATAAAACTCACCACGCTGTGTTGTATAGTACAACGTATTAATATTATTATTTTGATCGGTTCCATAAATAAACACGGAACATGAGTCCCTCCTGCCCAGGCCTGAAAGGGCCCGTCAGATCTGAGCTAATTACATTGTTTTGGCCCCTAAAGGTGTTTAGTTAAGGAGCAAGGACACAAAAGGATCATAGAAACTGGTGGTCACTACTACCTTTAAATACTACCTTCGTCTCGCCATACAAATCCCATGCTTAAATGAATAATAACATAATAACGTGTTAAATGCATCTGCCACCATTGAAAACAAGTCTATCAAATATACCACTGTGGATTTAAGGATATAAACACAATGATATTAAAATAAATAATACGATTGTGTCAATTTTGTTGAAGAAGGATATATTGTACATTGTATTCACGTTTAGATCAGAATGGATAATATTTTCTTTTTATGTTGTCAGTGAGTCGGAGCCAAAGTTGCCTACGTAATAAAATCGTTGAATTCATTTAGTAAAATGGGTATACCTACCGGGATTATCAATTAAATCATTAATACCGAAATGATAATAACTTCTTCAATGATAATCTTGATAACACATCCGCAGACTCATGCCTCTTTTTTTTAAATAGGCAATTTACCCTAAAAAGAGTGCTTTGTGAACTATGCCTCTATTATCTCTATTAAGTTTTAAACTTGTCATCGGTTTTCACGATCATGAAAAGTGTTAAATGTTTCAATATTATTATTGTGCTGACTTAACATCGTGCTATCTTGCCAAGTCGACAATTTGCTTGCTCAACATTATTCTATTTTGCTAACTCTACACTTTGCTAGCTTAACATCGTGATATCTTGCAAACTCTACACATTGCTAGCTTAACATCTTGCTATATTGCTAACTCTACTTATTGCTAGCTCAACATCTTGCTATTGTGCTAGCCTGCTAACTTGCTAACTCAAAATCCGTGGCCACACACCTTCCCACGTATTGATTAATTCCACCAAGAATTGTAAATGCAACAATGTGCGAATCTATTATTCGACGAGTTACTCCCTAAATAAGGGATTGTATTGAATACAGTGAATACAGCATGGCACTAATGAGGATGAAATAAGCAATGGGGAGTCATCGTTATTCTATTATCCAATCTACAGCGGCTACGTCACGCTTATTCTCCTCCAGCCCCGGGGAAAAGGTGGCCGCTAGCTACCGGCTAGTGTAGGTACTTTGCAGTGTAGAGTACAGCCTTCGGTACAGCCTGCAGCCCTTCATTTGTATCAGAAAAGTGGAAAAAAAAGGGTGAATTATAATTACATTATCATATTGTGCGCTGTGTTCTGTCAACTTGATTAAATAATCGGAACAACGTGTTTTTAATTCTGCACCAAAGTCTATGAACAAAAATGCTGAGAAAAACGTTTTGAAGGATGGCAAAAAAAAATTATAACTGACATTTGAAAATCAAAATATTTTTATAAAATTTAATCAACGATTTCAATTCAATTGAAGCAACATAATCTTTGTTGTACGGTGACCGGACAACTCAACTCAGAACCTCCTTAAATAATAGTTGAATAGAAATAGTAAATAGGTTACTTTAGTTTAGGTTTATGGGCTATTTTAAAATGACTTTTCAAAGAGGCGTTGAGTTGACTTTATTCTGAGTTGGTACGAAACCATACCAAACACATGCTCATAAACAAAAACATAAATTATTTCATGTTTAGAGTCATAACAGAAGAGTATGTAAGAGTTATATGCATGAGTGTGAATGAAGCAAAGTGTATGTGCCAAGACGGGTTGTGTAGCGCTCTATAACCCGCGACCTCCGGCTTGCCAGTCGAGAGCCTTACCCCTCGACCACGGAGGCTAACCAGCAGGTCATGATTGAAATACCTATGAAAAATCTTCAGTTCATTATTTCTATCACAGAACAGATACCAAATGAATACCTACCTATTAATTGATATCAGCAATCTATGTATTTAAAAAATCATTTAAATCTTACATTTTAAAGGCTTTCAATTTTTACAAAAAATATTTATGTAGTTATTGCTTTTTGTAACTCAGGTTTTCCAATGTAAAAAGACTGTCTACTCCACGCTGCAAAAAATGTAAGATTTGCAAATTTTAGGCCTAAAAAACTCACCCAATACGTTTGTGTATTTTGTAGGAGAGTCGCATTAACTAACAATTCCGCGTTTTGTGTATACACAAGTCAACATTATATTTATGTTACCATAAATATAATGATAACTTGTACATAAGAACAGTCAGTTCAAACTCAAAACGAATTTTAAAGAGTGAAGGCTTAAGTGTTTTATAGACATGAAGTTCTTATTGCAGAATTCCGGCGGGGTGGAAAAATCGCAACCTCTGCGTCGGTTTCCCACATACTGAAATATACACATTTTTTAAACGAATAAAATTGAGGGATAAATATTTTAATTCTGAAATCAAATAATAAAACTTATTTTTTAACTTTTATCCGGAACCTGTAAAATAAATAAAATCGTTGCTTTGCGTTGCAACTGAACAAAATAACCAAAAAATCGTATTTCAGAATTTTTTCAGATGTTTTTTATTTTCATATTTTGATTTCACGGGTACAAAGGCCTGTCTATTTGAAGTCATTTTTAGCCACACAAACCATCAGAGCAGACATTCCACATAGCGAGACAGGCTTTCATATTGGGGGGCTGACGCAACATGAAGGGGTGAAGACTAATTATTATTATGCATCCCTTACTTCTTACTTCTCTTCTAACTATCGGAAATAAATTATTAAAATTCAGAACTATGAGAGCAAAGACTGAGAAATAAATCAGACATACTCTTATAGCACATAAATAAACAAATAAAATAACGGTTACACAGAATTTTATACTTTCAAAAACTAGAAACATAACACAGAAAATTTTGTATACCTACTTTAAAAGTGTTTAGAAAAATCTAAAGTTTGCTATAAAGTATGGTGGAACTAAACCATTATTTCATATTTAAAGAAAATATTATGAACTTACACAACTAGATAGTCACCGCAGCCAGCACTTTATTGAACAGTTTTATATCACCTGATAGCATTTATTATAAAGACATTCTAATAAAATAATCAATAAATCACTCCGGCTCTCCACATTAGCGACCAGATTCGGATATTACAAATTCTTAGGATCGATCGAAGATCTAACTAAAATCTAATTGCAAAAAACATTACCCAAAAAAATACATCGATTTTTACAATTTAAATTATATCTACTAGCCAAATGTCTTAAAATGGACAGAATGATAAGATGCTCATTCATTATGAGGTATTTACCGAACATAAATTAGAAATTAAATCATGGAAATTAATAGAATATTGCATTTATCTTCAGCGGGATTTTCATTTGATCAATGCAACAGTTATTATAAAAATAAAAATACCAGATAATATGCAACAAAAAATCCATAAATCCTGCCTGGGCATTAAGGTGATGTGATCCCATTTCTATGATTTAAGAAGAAACCGCAGGCCATAAATGTATGTATTCTTGGTATGCCTTATATCGCCACGAATACGGGTAATAGACATAAAATTGCTTGGCAAAACGTAGTTTCTGAGGTTTTCAAACGAAAAATGTTATTTTATTTATTTTGTGAATAATTTTAAAAGAAAGGAAAAAGTTAATCAATGGAAACTCTCACAGATAATTTTAGCCATAAATTGTGTTTAAAAAAAATGTTTTTATTGTTCATAATCACATAATAGGCAACTTGCATCACTTTTTTATTTTTAAATTCCGGTTTAAGCAAATATTCTTAGACATTCTGGTTTTTTTTTTTAAATCATATTTTTGAAACCCTGGCGATTTTTTGAAAATTTCAATTCGAAAAATCAGACCGTTTTTTATAAACCGGAAAGACTGGACATAATTTTACAGGTGCGAAAAAACGGTAATTACATAGTCGAAAATCATTTTTAAAAAATAACGTTTTCCACACGAATGACACAGGAGAATAACGAGGCATACCAAAAATATTAAATCTCGTAAATATTTTTTTCCTTGATCCATCTTATTGATCATAAATCATTATAATGTTCAACGTCTATATTACTAAATCAAATGTAATATACTTGTACTTGTAAATTATAATAATAATAAGAATATTATAAAATTTGATTTTGTTCAAATCCGCACCATTATCATTATACCTCTAAAACACGTACGGACAACATAAAATGTACGGGGTTCTCTTCATTACATCTGTCAAAAAATCAAACCAAATGATAAGTTCGCAGAGAACAAACAATAAATCTAGTGAACGTTAAATGTCAAATTCAAAAATTCGCCTGAAATCAAAGTGATGCCATATAAAAAAAAAAATCAGTGTGGAATTTTATAAAATTAATAGGAACATTTTCGGAGACGGGACATTTTCATGTAGTGACGTCACGAGCCCAAATAATGGATTTATTTATTTAAAAATAAAAAAACTGTTCATTTCTAAAAAAATTTACTAACATTTTCGTAATCTTTGTAAAAAAATCTATCCACACGATTTTTTCGAAGTCGTTATGAAATCCATGCAAGTGGCCTATTTCTAAAGAAAAAATACATATGTTATGGTTTACGCTAATATTTTGTATAAAGTATCTAATTAATAATTTTATTTTAATTCTACTCTTGGGAAATGGGATCAAAAGCTTCAATTTATCAAAACATATTTTTGAAATTTATAATGTTAAACCGATTCGAAGTAAACATTAATTGATTTTTTTTAACACCTCGCAAGAGTCCCAGCTGCTCCCGTCTGGAGCCAGTGAGACTATGACATTCCCAATTGGGGTATATTGTGACGGTGAAGGTAGTGGGGGAAGAATGAGATGGGGAAGGCGGAAAACTACCTGGCACCAAACATGGCTAAAGCCATTTCAAGCAACGTTTCAATTCTGAATGGTGATCTTATACCTGGGCGATATTTAAAGTATCTTCCACTCTGGAACGTGCCTCAAAAATACTTTATATTATTTTTAATTAATTAATTGTGAAATAACAAAAATTAATCAAATAAAATTTATTTGCGCACGCCGGGATTCGATACGCCGACCTTCGGGTTGTGAGTCATTTACCCCTCGCCACGGAGGCCGTCGTAATGATTTAGCGTTAAGCTTCGCCTTAATAATTAAACATTAAATTAATATATTTTGTTTTTTTTTTAGGAGGTAAATAGTATAAAATGAAATTATACGAACAAACTCCGAATAAAAATAAAATAAACTAAAATATGACTTCTTCAGAGGAAGTTTTAAACCAAACTTTAAAATATGTTGTTGATGTAAAATTAAAAGGAGAAATGTTATAAAATACATACATTTTTAGCATTACACAACTGATATAAATAAATACTACAGAAAACTGTTCACTTTAGAAAGTAAATATTTTCTAGAGATCGATTGGATCTTTGATTTGTGCTTTCTTTAAATTTCTTGTAATAATTGTACGAAGATTTGGTCGTGGGTTGTTAATATAAAAAGGGCAAGGAGTACCCAAGGCTTCATTATTTGGGTTTAATTCTACCTCTTTTAAAGTGTTTAATTGTAAATTCAATTTGGATCCTCGAAACACATCGCAGGTATCAGTGATACGGGCGCAATTAACAGTCCTCCGGATGTTTGTACCAAAGAGAATAATAATAATCCTGGATCCTTTGTTCTCCCGTTCCTTTTCTTCCCAACAGGGATCACCTTACATAACACTTGAATGTTGAAATCACAATAATAACTCGGTGTGAATATCACAGGAGAAATCCAACACAGAAGAAGTTCGGGGATGTGTGCATTGTGCGGTCGACGTTTCGGGCCGCGACTTGACGAATGTCACAACAGATTCGACGAATTCTCTACACAAAAGACGTCTTAAATATTTATATTAAATCAGCAGAGATTTGCTGATCCTCCATTGTGGCTTTGGTAGGTTATTAAAGATCTTGCTGAAGTTTCAGCACTCGTTCTTTGGTAGTTAACAGACGTTGTTGAGATTTAGAAATATTTGCGATGGGTTCGTCTTTTTGTGCGTGTTTTTTTTTTACAAGTTGCTAGTCATTTAATTCGTATTATTGTGTTTTGGACATTCGCTTTGTGATGTGTTCAATAGATTTGTAAGCATTTCGATATATCGTTAATAATGCGGTAATTTTGTTGTTGTTAACCTCGGTAAGTTACTTTTTTTGTTATACATATTTATCATATTACAAAAACATATAAAAGCATATTTTATGCAAAACATTTTTTTAGTAATTCGCTTAGATACTTAGCGGTATAATTTTAGCAGAAAAGTCACATTGAATGATTATATCCCAAATTTCGTACAAAATGCGTTTAACAAGATTATCTCATCGAGGGGGTAGAGCGGTGATTGGCCAAAAATTCGTGACGTAGCTTGGAATTCATGTTCCACTGGGTGATTTATGAATCAATTGCAATACAAGTGGCAGAGTTTTAATTCAAGCTACATCACGCGGTCGAAATAGAGTTTTAAAGCTGCCCGATGAGTTATTTTTTTCGAAAAAGGCCCGTATGAGCTAAACCCTGTTATATAAATGCATTTTTAACGACCCTTGTTTAAATCCTATAATTTCTTTCTTTTTTTCTTTTTTTTTAACTTTATGAGTAAAACCTCAAATTGTAATATTTAATTAAATGAAGACAATATAAGCGAAACTCAATCGAAAATTAGGAAACAGAAAAATCAGAAAAAGATATTGACACCTCTGGGACATGAACCCAGGACCTCCTGCTTTCCGGGCAAACGCGCCGGGCAAAATTTCTATTACGAATTCCACAGCACACACTATTAAAAAATATGTATTCTTAAATAATGTACTTACAAATTCATTCCAATACATGCAGGAAATATTAATAACTAGCGCAGGCCCGTGAGCAATCACGGGATATTATAATTCAAATTATGATAATGACAATTAAAATATTTCTATTTTTGATACTGAATTCATGGTGGAATTCCAGTATAATAATTTATTTATTTATTTATTTAATACAAACGGCATAAGCATGTTATAAACATTAATTACATGTCACAAATTCATATTCAAAATATTAATAATGGTAAAACAGTGTATGTAAAACAGTTAATTGTGACGATACATTGGGAAGTGACACCAGAGATGCATTTACATGCAAAAATCTATAATACAAATAAAATTAATAGTGTTTAAAAAAATATGATAGCATAGCCGTCTTGTACCTACGTTCCGTGCAGTTAAATAGATCTATCACATCTGCATATCTATTAGTAACTTCATGCAACCTAGGAAAAAGTGAGTTTCGTATACTCAGTCCGATTATTGTTACATTTAAAAAGGATTTTAGAACGAGTAGTTCTCGTGGGAATATGAAATTCAATGAGCTTAGATCAGGACTGTCTATTCTACCATTTACAATTTTGAACATTAATATTAAGTCGGATATAATTCTTCGATCTGACAGTCTTCTTCTTCTTCTTCTTTGCGTGCCGTATCAGGTCCCCCCGACGTTGGCGATCACTCTTGAGAATGTCTCTCTGTCTTGCGCTGCCCTGAGTAGCTCCTCCACACTTCTAATGCCGGTCCACTCTCGTATATTACGCAGCCAAGACATTTGTCTCCTACCAGGCCCTCGGCGACCCTCTATCTTGCCTTTCAATATCAAATGGAGCAAGTGATACTTCTCCCCTCGAAGTATATGACCCAGATATGAAATTTTCCTTGACAGTCTTAGTAAATTTAATTCTTTCATCAAGTAATTATAATTTATGTTTTCAATGGGAATACCGAGGTTAAAATTAATGTGTCTTAAGAATTTGTGTTGAATTTTTTCGATTGAATCTGAATGTATTTTAAAATGGGGGGACCAGATCGAGGAGTTATATTCGACTTGACTACGTACTAAGGATGTATACAAATTTTTTAAAGTTGAAATATTCTTGAAACCTCTGGAATTTCTAAGAACGAAGCCCAGCATTTTGATACCTTTATTATAGATTGAGTTTATATGGGATATGAAGTTTAATTTAGAGTCGAAAGTTATGCCCAAGTCACTAATTTCTTCGACAGAGGTAAGGGTAGAGTTGTTAAGTTCATAAGGATGAATAATTGGTTGACTTATTCTGTAAAAACTTATTGAATAACACTTATACATATATATATTAAAACGCGCTTAAAACTTATTTCCACTTAATTTATTTTTAGCGTAACCGGTTTCAGCCTGTTAAAGCCATTTTCAGACTGGTACAAATAATTTTTAATCTTCAGTTTATATACATAACATATAGGGGTGTAGTCTACAGGGATTTAATTCAATTTAAATAGTTTTTCCATATTTGTTGCCATGTCGTTTTTGACTATTGGATTTTTTAGTTATTTAGCTATTAGCAGTAGACATAATTGTATTATGACAATATATATTATGTATTATGTTATAGTATGATAAAATTATATTACATTATGACAATTAAATAATTTTCTCGGTGCGTTATCGCTTCAGTGAATTTGTTCAAACAAACATTTAAAATTTAAAAAATTGCACTTATTTAAAGCAAGTCCAAGTTCTAGAGTTACTACAATCGAAACTAGTATTTTAATAATATTAAAAAAATATACATCTAAAGAGTTATTTGATTATTTTGTAATGCTTTTACAGATATACGGCTTTATATGGCAATTGTGTACTTTTATGTTTTCTTCCTTCATAATATAATCCGGGCCTCTTCAAGATGCTTATTGATAAATCTCTTCCTTCACACTCCCTTAATCCGCCTCACAGCACTGTCCAACCGGATGACGATAAACTTGCCCTGTATTTACAGTGTACAGACAGAGGCGCTCTTGCGAGGTATCACAAGTGGGAGGCGTTGCTACCGTGTAGATCAGCGGTCGTCACACTTTTCTGGTCAAGGGCCACATGGGGGGGGGACTGTCACGGTTATTATGTATTAAATTACCTCACTAGGTCAAGCCTGTGTTGAGGTTAACAACTCTACAATTTAATAAAATAACACAAAAATAATACAGTTATTGAAGAACAATATTGTTGTATGTTTCTTACAGATTATGATTAATACCTGATAAGCTGAAGGCGATAGTACATTACAATGTTAACATGTAGGGTGACCATAATGTTGAGATTTGATTTTTAGAACCATTTATTTATTTATAAATAATTAAGATGAGATATATGTGTAATTAATATATTATGTTATTAATTTGGAAAGAGAAAGATGAAAAAACAGATAGGACCAAATAATAAGAGTATGATATTAATTTAGAAAGGATAAAGTAGAGAAAAACAATTGGCAATCCTCGGCTAATCCAAATAATTTAACACTCTTTTTGTAATTTTATTTATTTATTTATTTTATTTATTTATTTACTATAGATAGATACAAAAGAAAGTACAAAATACATATTAGGAAGCTTTGCCTGTCCAACTAGGAAAGTTTCCCGTACTAGGACAGACAAATTTACAGGTTAAGTTCATATTATACATTACATAATTACATAACAAAAAAAAAATAGAAAAAGAACCTGATAGCACATAGTATATTCGGATTTGCCGAATTAACCTGATAACATATAATATATTCAGATTCACAGTGTATGAGATAAGTAGGTAAGTTAGTAGCATTGAAAAGTCAAAAAGTGTAAACCAAGTATTTGATAACAAGTTGGAGGAATTACAACAAGATTCACAATATAGAGAGATGAAGTTATATGTTTAAAAGTGTGAACTTATAATACATAGTTCACTTATAAGAGAAATACATTAAAATTTACAACATTAAATATAATTTATGTATGTAATAATATATATTAAGTTGTTTTTTTATTTATTTATGCGCTGTGACTAATATGTAAACAATTATGTGCAAACATGAATTATCTTTACTGATTTTAAAACATGTTTTCAGTACATTTTATATTATACGACAATACGAATATACACCGCGCTCATGTCTTGTACTACTCCTGCTAAAATACGAAAACAATAATTATGAATTACTAGTGCTACTTTGGTAAAGTTGTAAGTAGTGAAATTGGTGCATTATTTCGTATGTCATACAAGTTGTGTTAAGTATTGTTTCTCTTTGAATAGATCATTACTGGGGTATCTGAATTTTTTTTAAGGTAATGTCTTTGTATTTTAAGTACCGGGTTGCTACCTCCTTCCTTCGGGTATGCATGATATAATTCTTAATACACTTATGATGATAAAGATTAAAGTTTACTTTGCTTTATTAGTACGTGATTAGCGTGTTTTTTTTGTCTTTTTTGTCTGCCCACGCCCTCACTGCGCCATCTCAACGCCCCCTAATTTTCTATGGATCTTCTACTGACCCCCCCCCACCCCCCGCCCCCTGAAAGTCTTAAATACCCACAAGGGGGCGTTATGAGAACCTATGACGTACACTATACGCGCGTTCAAAATCGACTTAGGCTGTGTTCAAAACCAACTGGGAGTTTTAAAATCAAATGTCAATCAATTAAAATCAGCGTTTTAAAATCAAATGTCACCGCTTTAAAATCATATAATAAACACAAAATATTTGAATAAGAAGAAAAAGCAGGTTAATATAATTGTACATGAAAGAAATATTTTAATTATTTGTGCGGGCCGCACAAATAGTAGCCGCGGGCCGCAGTTTAACGACCACGGGTGTAGATTGTGAATAAAAAAAATAATCAAAATATTTCAATGAATCTAACTTCCTATTTTAGCCACCTGCATAGAATATAACATGCCGCCCGCCTGGGTAGATAAATTTGTATACTGCATGTAGTCCGTATGAAAATGTTATAAGAAACAAACAAGCAATTTATTTTCCAATTATATCTACCTACCGAATTTTTACTTTATGTATATTTCAAAGGAATTACGTAAAAACTACTATTTATTACATCTACTTTCGTATTGCCATAACTTTATTCAGGTGATCCACTAGTCCTAGAAAAAATCGAAATCGGAATCCCCGTCTCTTTTTGGAAGGTATTTATAAATACTCTAGAAAACTTTTTTGGAAAGGTTGGTGAAGGTATTTGAGAGTTGTTTTTTACGGGTTGATTTCGTAAAGGCCTGTGGGTAAAAAACATTAATTCATTTCTTATTAATAGTTTATTAAAATAAAAGGAAATTTATAATCAATTTCACCAAGCGACGCTGAGTTTAGGAACGTTCGTTCGCCACTATAATGGGCAAATGGGGCGTTAACTGATAGGGCATAAGGTTTAATTCTCAATTCGAAATTAGTTGAACGCCAACAGCGCGAAAATACAAAAAAAGGTCAAGATGCGTTCTACTCGCAGTATATAATATTTCTAAGCGGTTAAATTTTCAAACCATAATTTTTTTAATTTTTTTATTTTTATTATTATTGTACAACAGAATAATTCCAATTACAGTACAATTTAGTTACCCTATCAGCATTTAGGAAAGTGACTCTCCAATAATGTTTTTAAGGCATATAAAGAACAGTCACTTACATCCAAATGGTTTGCAATTTCATTTAACAGCACCACTCCCCTCGTCATGCTATGCTTTGCCAAGACGTCTGTTCTGCCGTTCGGTACTTTAAATAAGTCATGATGTCGATTTCGGCTTTAGTGGTCTGGTAAAAGAAATTTAGTAAGAGAAATGGGCTATTGATGAAATTGTTCCAAATTTTGAAAGACAGAATAGCAAGACTTGCTTTCCTTCTAGTTTCTAGGCTCACAGAATCAGTTTCCTCAAGTGTCAATATGGTGCATGAACCTTGGATAGGTTCCATGCTTCCGCATATAAACATAACTGAGGATTTTTTTCTGGATTTGCTCTAACATATCAATGTACTTCTGGTGGTACGGTGCCCAAACATCGCTCGCGTACTCCAGCTTGCCATCGAATAACGCTAGCATAGCTTCTTGGTTATCAAACTGCTTACAAGTCCTGATGATGAATCCAAGAAGTTTGTAGCAAGACTGAGTGAGCTGCGATATATGGCAAGAGAATGTCAGTTCTGGATCAAAGACGACACCGAGATCCTTCACGGATTTTACACGTGATAACGTTTCGCCTTTTATTTTATAATCGTAAATTATAATGTTTTTACAACGAGTGAAGGACATTGTGACACATTTCTTTGTGTTAAAATCAAATTTTTTTGCCAACGATCATTCAGTTAGTGCATCCAGATCAGTTTGCATTTTAAAGCAATCTTGTTGGCAGCTTATTTCCATCATAATTTTAAGGTCATCAGCAAATAGTAGACATTTTCCGTTCCTAACACAGTTTTGGATGTCATCTATAAGTATTTTTTTTTTGATTCACCTGATTTATACATGTGTGTTACATATTTAACTAATGTGGGCCTCACTGGGTGCTTTACCCGTGCTGAGGACCTCATTTTACAGTTTGATAAGATTTATTTATTTTTAACATAGGTCCAAGGTTAGACCCTTGAAGAATTCCAGATTGCGCTTGGAATTTTTTTGAATTATGTCCATTTATCGTAACAAATTGGCTTCTGGATTTTAAATACGATGAGAAAAAGTTCTGTGTTGGTAGATCGAAGCCTATTTTAAACATTTTCCTCAGAAGTATATCATGATTAACACGGTCAAATGCTTTGGCAAAGTCGGTATAAACTACATCTGTTTGGTGCCTCGAGTCTAAACTGGTGACTACCAACCGCGAAAAATTAAGCAGATTTGTGATTGTTGATTTCTTTGGAAGGAAACCGTGTGGATTTTCACCAATGAATGGCGCAATCTGGTGACATAATTTGTAATTTTTCAAAAAGTTTGGGTAGCACTGATAATACGGCTACCGGTCTGTAGTTTTTGACGTCTGTCTTATCTCCAGCCTTGAAAATAGGACTGACTCAGGTCAGTTTCCAAATTTGGGGGAACGTAGAAGTCAAAATACTGGAGTTAAATATGTAACAAAGGGCTCCACTTATCATTGGCGGTATGCTAATGATAATACTGGAAGGAATTCCATCCGGTCCTGTAGCCTTGTCTGTCTTCAGCTTACGAATGTAGGCTTCTACCTCTTTCGGATTAGTAAATCCAAGAGATATGTCACCTAAGTTCCACGGAATTTCTGTTTTCGTAAATTCCGTACTGAGATCCGGAGAAATCATACAAAATTATGAACATAATTTTGTATGATTTTTGCATTATTTCGCAAGGCTTCATCGAAACTATCTAAAATATTTTTTAATTGCAACCACAATATCAGAACTGAGTAATTTATGTACTCGCTTGTATCTAGATTGCATGGCAATACCTTCTCGAAAGTAGTAGATGTGTTCAACTGCACGGAATATAGTTATAAGTTATAAGCAGAACATAATACTATTCTTCTTCATGGGTTCTATATAATTTAATTGGCATATTTTACTACTGATGATTACTGTTCCATAAAATTATTATGTACATAACATGTCTGTAAAACCCGTATAATCTTTATATTAATGTAAATAAATAAATAAGTAAAATACATAATTGCTTTGCCATGTTTTTAACTACAAGTATGTATAGCATATTGGGTACGGAAATAATTAAGATGAAATAATGCAAAATCACAGAAAATCATGTGTTCTTGGATTGAAAATTTGATCGCTTAGAAATATTATAGATACTTCAATTAAATACTGCGAGTAGTAGTAGTACATCTTGGCCTTTTTTGTAAGTCAGGAAAAAAATAAATTATCTGGCCTATAAAAAATACTTAACTGCCAAAATCACCTAATAATTAAAACATTTTCGGGTAAAGTTTCATTATAAAATGTGGAAAATTAAGTTCTTTAGAAAATAATCTTAAAGCATTTTGATATTGTGTCTGAATTTCGCAAAATAAAACAAAACGATGCAATTTCGCGCTGTTTCTTTCGGCATGAAATGAAATGGACGGCATTCAAAGAATTTGGATTTGAGAATAAAATGCATAAAGACCTCGTGTACCTACATTTTGTATTAGTTAACGCCCCGCCAGGGTGGCGTGTGGCGGGTGTATGTCCCTGGCCTCTATGCGCTTGGTTCCGTGCAATCGATTTTAAATTTTCATGCTATTATAATAAACAATGCTTAAAAAGGAGTTAATGTTTTTTACAGGCCTTTACGAAATGAATCTGTAAAAAACAACCTTAAATTCCTTCTCTAACTTTTCAAAAAAACTCTTCTCAAGTATTTTTATATCCCTCCTAAAAAGAGGCAGGATACCGATTTGGAATTTTTCAAGGATTAGTGGATCACCTCAAACCCCACAAAGGATGAGGGATGTAACATCACAACGTAATCCCTACCAAAACGCATTTTAAAATTTTAGATCCAAAAATAATCCGGACTTAAAATTCGCTGACTTTCTCGTATTCCGGACCCATATTTAATTTTTCAAATGCACTAATGAATTACTTTACCGGGACTGTAAGGAGGTGGGGTTCCCCCTCTCCCCCAGAGATCGACTGGTAACAAAATAACCAATCAAATTGATGGAATTCCCCCCTCTCCCCATGACCGAGTTGCCCCAGAGGGGGAACTGATTGAGAACCAGGAATACGGTTCCCCCAGGCAATTTCTATTTTTTTTATCTGCTCCAATAATATGTAGGACCGGATTGGAAATTTCGAAGTGGAAACTTTTTAAACTTTTATTAATTTTCTCTCTTTATAATAACTTTTTAATGTTTTTTATCAATATAAAATATCATTGAAGAATACGATAATACTAATAAATCTTAACGAAAGTATTAAAAACAAGATACAGAAAAATAAACAGACGACGATCGCAACTGGGACATTTAGAAAAAGGTCAGTAGGTTTCCCACATAAATAAAATCGGATATCTAACTACCTACCTAAGCGAGCTTTCGTTGTTTAAATGTGTAGGTAGCTATAACATTATTTTTTATATTAACTTCACGTCACCTTTGAGGATGCTGTGTGGAGGGTCTCTTTGTGAAAAGATGGGAGCAAACCTGGGTCTTAATGATACCCGTATTGTAGAAGGTAACACATAGGCCGGCAATTCGTTCCACAACCGAGCTGTTGAAATTTTTCGTAGAAAGGTCACGTTCTTATATGACAAATATCAACTATAAATAAATGTTGGGTGCGCATTTGGCATATTTCCTGACTGCGCCGGTGTTGAAGGAATCAACGACGCTAGTTCCTCGGAGCGTCTTCCAATGAAATACTGGTAGAACAAGGACAGCATTCCCATCTGACACCTATGTATGCTCTAAAGATTGCAATCCGTATCCGAAGGACTCCCGTTTCTGCACAGAGCCGAGGGTTTTTTAAGCGTTTTGGGGCTCCATACCAGAGGTGGTTACCAAATTCAACTATAGTGCGCATTTGCGATCTGTACAGGGTTAGCAGTTGTGTACTTTTAAAGTATCTGCGGGCCCTGTCACTTAGATTTACATCCAGCATGTCAACAGAAGGCATGTTCGGCATATAATTCATATTAACAATTTTTGTAAAATTTGGGCCTGAATAACCCGACCTCTCTTATCGGGCCGCTTTGGGATAGGATGATGGAAAGGAGTACGGGATGGGAATCGGGAGGGGGTTCCATAGATCTAGAAAGATATTCGAGGGGGTTTGGGTGGGGGTAGTAAGTGTGTGTAGGTAGGAAGTGTGCATGTACTGGTGTAATCGCCTCCAACTTCTAACAAGCTCCTCGCCTAGTACATTAGTTCGAAACGATACTAATAAAAATATCTTATAAATCAGTGGTGAAAACAGGGTTAAATTAAATAGATAATAATATTGAATTAAATTGAAATTAATGTGAATTTAAAATAAATTAAATTAAAATTAGATTAAATTGCAATTAGTGTAAATTGGAATTAAATTAAATTAAATTTTTAGTAAAAACAATAAAAGAAAGTCTGGAGCGATTTTATTCTTTTGCCTTTTTAGTCACAGAAAAATTAGGAGACATTTATTCATTTTTCATAAAATTTCAACTTTTTGAAAAAAAACTTATTTAGCTTTTTTTTTATTTGAAACTCGATGAAACGAAAAAGCGACACTAAAAAGAGACAAACACATAATACATCTATAGGATTTAGCCTGCGAGATATTGAGATAGTATAATCGTCTCCTCTTTGTGCGGTGCTTCGTCGCCTTGTCTACTTTAGTTTTCTGAAGATTTCAGTTCTACCGCGTGTGAACTACACTCTCCATATTAAAACATACCTTCCTAATAAATAATAATATAACACATGAACTAGTCATATATTCCAACCTACCTAACCTGCTCTTTTTCAAGAAAACGTAAAAAATGCTATTGGCAACACAACTAGCAAATAAAAAATAAAATATCCAAAATGATAAGGTATTTTCATTTTTTTACAAGAGCCACACAGGAGGCCCTGAGGAAAATAATTACCCTCAGGGCCTATGTCATCTTAGAGGATGCTGTGTGTTTTTTTTTAAGAAAAAGAAGTTCAGTAACGGAAATAGGCATGAGGGGTGGGTAGAAATCTGGGGTCGGTGTCTGGGGGACAGACGTATGAATCCATCCATCCTACTGCGGTGTAAGGCGAAGGATCAATAGATTCAGGCTGGAAAATATAAAAGGCCTCCCTCAACCAGTCTCTCTCCACCCCGCCCACCACACGGCAGGTGGGCAGACGCATCGGCCGTCAAGACCTGATCAAACGTCACCCCATTAACGTAGAAGTGAAACCTTTATAAAACGAAATTACACAAGAGTGGGGAGGCTATGAAGTACCGCACAAAGAGGAGACCGAGAGGCTACGAAACATCTCACAGAGAGGAGACTGATTATTCTTTCTCATTCTCTCGCAGGCTAAATCATATAGATGTCTGTGTTTGGCTTTTTTTAGTTTTGCTTATTCAAATATATATTTATTAACTTATTTGCAAGTTAGGAACGGCTCACGTGTTTTGTGTTGAGTGTCTGGGCGTAGCTAATTACGTGCAACATATAACCCGTCGCACGTGATTAAATATTAAATAAGTGCTTCGAAGTCAATTGTTTTCGAAAAACTTTGACATAAACGTTAAAATATCTACTTACATATTTTTATCATGTGAAAAATCGGTTTGCAAGAGCGATTGGTTTCGTAAATCCATTTACAGTTATGTCGAGACTTATTCATTAGTAGCGCAGACCCGTAAAATCCCAGAATTATGAACTTAAGGGGGTATTCTAGTCTAGAAGCATGAATTGTAGGTATTTTTGCAGGTGCAATAAAATATATATATTTTTATTGCCATTATTTTACCAAATATTTATTAAAGAATACATTTGACGTCCGGCGTAGTCCAGTGGTAAGGCTCTTGACTAGCACTCCGAAGGTCGCGGGATCGAATCCCGGCGTGGCAAATAAATTTTATTTGATTAATTTGTGTTACTTCACAATTTATTCATTTAAAACAATATATAGTATTTTTGCGGCGCGTTCCAGAGTGGAAGATACTCTCATTATCGCCCTGGTGTAAGACCACCATTCAGAATTGAAACTTTGCTTGAAATGGCGTTCAATTTGGGAGGCGGGAATGGGTACCGCCGCCCCGGGAACCTTTATTGGATAACCAACACCTCTGCCATAGGTCAAGTGGTTCGCTACGTTTGGTGATTTAGCAGGGGTGCCCGGGTTCATGGGGTGAGGTTTGTCTAGGTCTTGGAGGCGGATGACCAGGACATACTGAACCTCAGATTCCTACCCACCCCTTAAACCCTTTTCCTTGCCAGAACTCTCCTCTCCTTCCTTTCCTAAAAAAAACCTCCACACAGCATTCCCAAAGATGACATAGGCCCTAAGGGAAATTATTTTCCTCAGGGCCTCCTGTGTGGAGCTCATGTAAAAAAAAAAAAGCCGTGTTTGGTGACTAGACCTGAATAGCCAGGTACTTCCCCACCTCCCTCTTCCCCATTTCCTTCTCTTCCCCATTACCTTCAGCCTCACAACATACCCCAATTGGGGATTCCATAGTCCCACTGGGTCCATACGGGAGCAGTTGGGACTATGGCGGTATTCATGTAAAAAAAAAAAAAAAATTAAATCAAACGAAAAAATTCTAAATTCTAAAAGTTACAGGGTGTTGACGTGGGGGGATCTCATAAAACGGCGTGCCCTGGTTGACACGATTGCAACCCTCCTAGTAATCAGAAACAAATCTTAATCCAAACAAATGCTAAAAATTTATGACTGAACCTCGGAAAAGTCAATTTTTTTTTCGTAAAATTGGAGCTGTCTGAAATAAAAATACAGGTTTTAACCAATTGTTTTTTACTTCTCGATCGTTTCCTTTAAAAAAATATAGTTAGTTTTAGAGACGATCAGAAATTTACCGTAAATGATAACTTGAAAAACTATGACACATGTCAAAATTTTTAACAAAAGGAATACACATTTTAAATATATAATTATTACTTAAATAATTAAATTTAAATCATTTTTGTAGGTACCTACATACTTTGTCGCTTGTCTGAATAGGCCATTTGCATGGGTTTTATAACGACTTGTAAAAAATTGTGTGGTTAGATTTTTTTGCTAAGATTACGAAACTGTGAGTAAAATTTTTTAGAAATGTACAGTTTTTTTTATTTTTTATTTTAAAATAAATAAATTCATTATTTGGGCCCGTGACATCACTGCATGAAAATGTCCCGTCTCCGAAAATGGTCCTATTAATTTATTTATTTATAAGTACATGTTACATGATTAATACACTTACTTGAGAAGATACATTAGGTCACCATACTAGGCAGCTGCCTGTATCATGGTGAAAATATTAATAAAATTATTAAATATAGTGTAGTTTTGTAAAATTCCACACCGATTTATTTATTTTTTATGACAACACTTTGATTTCAGGCGAATTTTTGAATTTGACATTTAACGTTCACTAGATTTATTGTTTGTTCTCTGCGAATTTATCATTTGGTTTGACTTTTTGACAGCTGTTATGAAGAGAACTCCGTACGTTTTACGATGTCTGTACGAGTTTTATAGGTATAATGGTAGTGGTTCTGATTTTAACAAAATCAAATTTTATAATATTCTTATTATTATTATAATTTACAAGTACGAGTATATTACATTGGATTTAGTAATATAGACGTTGAACATTATAATGGTTTATGATCAATAAGATGGATCAAGAAAAAAAAAATTTATGAGATATAATATTTTTGGTATGCCTCGTTATTCTCCTGTGCCCTTTCTTGTAGAAAACGTTCTTTTTTTAAATGATTTTCGGCTATGTAATTATGGTTTTATCGCACCCATAAAATTATGTCCCGTCTTTCCCGTTTATAAAAAATGGTCTGATTTTTCGGAATTGAAATTTTCAAAAAAATCGCCAGGGTTTCAAAAATACGGTTAAAAAAATACAGAATGTCTTAGAATATTTGCCTAAACCGGAAATTTAAAAAAAAAGTGATGCAAGTGGACTAATGTTCCCACAATCAGTTTCAATTTTGAAAGGGACAAGTTGAAAATCCAAGTACGTACTACAAATTTATTGAACCGGAATTACAGACAAAATCACAAAAAATATTAAATCAATTTAGTTTTAAAGAAATACGCAAATGATGCAATCTTGCAACCTAGTGTGGAAATAAAATTTTGAAAGGTTTTTTTATTCCTGTCATAGTGTTTATCTATGATATATGTATGTATGTACGTAAAGTTATTGATTGTGATAGACCGGTTGTAGAAAGACTATTAGATTCTCTTAATGTCTAACTAAAATAGCTGATAGGGTTCCAAAATAAATGTTTTCAAAAAGAATTCGGGGCGATTTGAATATCAGACTGACTTCGGGGGGAGGGAATGGGTGTAGCTGTAGCATGGTAGATAGGGGAAGTTAGGGGAAACAGAGAGAACTGTGGTAGAAATTTTAAGATCTAACGAAGTGGTTGGAAGCGCATGACGCCGAAAAATATGCATATAACCACTCGTAGAACCCTACGTTGATTGTTATTTTTAATAAAAACTACCATCGTATCGTGTCTCCGTGGGGGGAAGCAGATAACGTAGGATGACTTTCATTCCGGTCTGAAAGTCAGCACCTGGAAAAATTAGTCAGTTTTTGAAATTTCTGGGAAGAAAAGAAGGCAACATTTGTAGGTATCTGCTTGTATTTCATTAACTATGTCTTGTAGTTAATCACAACAACATTAGAGAGTTAAATGATAGTGGCACGGGTGAAAAGAGTTACATCACAGTTCAACAAAAGTACCCACTTGGAACTAACATAATATGAAATAAAGAGAAAAAAACATTATATGTCCCACGTATGATATCTTGAGTTTATCAAAACGTGTATTTCAATAACTAAATATGTCATCAAACGTACTATGTAATTTTGGTTGTCTGTGATGTGAAATATTCCTGCGTGAAACTATTCATTGTTAATGAACTCAAATTTATTTTGAATTTATTTTTCATAATTGGAAGTGATTGATTTTATTATTACCGTGACGATCCACGTTTACGTGACGGCAAAAAAGGCAATAAAAATACATTCCTTATCGCTACAACGATGCAGCTCTTTCTTACACATTAAATACCAAAAGTTGAGGCACACAAAATACGTGTGACTGTTTCCTCCAAAGTACTTACTACTTTTTCCTTTGGAGGAAACAGATATATTTTATTACGGCTCAGCTACGGCGACGTGAATTTCGTTTCATTTTCTTTATACGTGTGAGATGTATTATAATGATTATATGTTTCCTTTGGGGGGGTCCAGACATACGTTCACCGTTTGTCTCATTTTCATTGTTGTTATTTAGTGCTTAAGAAAGAGCTGCAGCATCACATGTAAAAGCAAAAGCAAAACCATCGGAGCATTGACATTTGACTTTTTAGAATTTTTGGAATTCACTCACACTTCAATATTACCCTTGTAACTATATTCCATATTTTCAAAATTATCGTCACGGCAAGTAGTATTGTAGTGGTCTACGGAGACGTCACGGTGCGATGTGTGAGAGAAATGCAAGAAAATTATTACTTTTTTCCTTTAGACTTTTAGAGGAACCAGACCTATAGAATATTGTGTATCTCATCTTTAGAAATAGGTGCAGCATTTTTGTGATAAGGAACGTATGTTTATTGCCTTTTTTACGCCGTCACGGTACCGTAACCGTGACGATTCACGATTACGGTACCAGAATTATATTATTTTAAATATGTAATTAAATTATAATTCTATATTTGAAATTTGTATTTTTTTTTAAATTTCGTCATTCTTCAAGTTTATTATCTGTTTTTCATTCAAACGGCAAATTAAGTACGGGTTATTTAAAAAAATTAAACAATTCTTCAAATTTAATATTTGATGTCAATTTTCAAGTTCCGTTTAAGTTCTATTCAAGTTCTATTATTATATCATTATATGCCACTTGCTTCATAAAACTGAAATAATCACCTCATAATCCTAATCCTAAGGGTAGGTACCTACATTGAATCTGACGAAATATCATTTGTTGTTTTTGAGGTAAATATGCCTATAGTCCACGTCACCGAAAATACGGATAAACGCTTTTTTTAGATCTATATATATTCTGATACATTTTTTATCGGAATCTAGAGCCATATAAAGTGATAAGATTGTGAAAATCTATAAAAAGATCGCCTTTGAGGTGATTTTTTACAAAATCAGCGCTGTACAAATTATCCAGTTATTAGAAGTGTTGATGGAGGCTTTCATGAACATATTTTCATAATGCTTTAAAATTCCCCCTATCTTAATCAAAATTTGACGAATATTACTTGTTTCACACATTTCAATAATTTAATTATAAAAATAAAATCAATAAAAGTTTGTTAATACTACGGCGAGGCATTGTTGAAAATACTAGCTTAAGGCTCTGTAACCCGGCTCGAAAAGAAGAAGATGGAGAGATACGAAATTACGAATGTTAAAGGAGAGCGCTAACATTTACAGCGACAAAATCGATGCGAAAATTGCTAAAATGTTGATTAAAACACGACTCGTTTAAATAGAGCAAAAATCTCGCGGGCATTATCTTAAACAGCATTTAAAGAAACACTTTGATTTTTTTCATACATATAACTTGTAAAATAACTGAAACAAACGTGTTTATAATACTTTTTGGAGCATAGTTTGTGATTTTTTTCTATCGAGGGAATTTTATATAATTTGCGTTTCGGCGCGGGCAAAGTCTAGATATTATCTTCAAGAATAACATATTTTTTTAAGAGCTTTAAAGCTTACCGTGTTTAAGGGAAATATGTAATAAATCGGTAGAAATCCGGGTTGCGGGCCCTTAATACTAATACTAGCTCCATCGCGAACGGCTACCACACCGAGACTAAGCGTCACAGAGGGTACATCGTGATGGGTATACACGCCAGTGTTAAAAGATTGCAAAATCGTTTTTCGTGAATCTTTTTTTTTTCAAAGTGTAAAATCGTTTTTAGCGACTGCAGCACCTTGGAGACCTTATTTTACGCACAGCCCTAGTATTTGATCGGGATGAAGACATTTTTTTTTTGAAATAAAACAATAACAAGTTATTATCGTTATTTTGAGTAAACCTTGGTTTATAACCACGATTTAATTATTTAATTTGTCCATGTACATATAATATGGTAATTCATTAGACATCACCCATCTCTTTCTTTCTCTTTATCACTATGTAAGACTTTATCACTATGTAAGTATTAACCATTTCACTGTCCCTGTATATTATGTTTTGTCCCTTATATGTATACCTATATAACCTCGCGCGATGTATATTCTTGATCAATTTAATTTTATGTCCTGAAGATGCTTATGTTAAGCAAAACCGGTCGGTATTGAAAAAATTAAATAATTAAATCGTGATTACAAACCAAGTTATCGTTTTTTTCAATTAATATGTCAAACTACAAAGCGACTGCTTTCTCAGCTACAGATTTGGAAAAGGTACAATGTTCGTCCTCTGGAACACCCGCGTAATAATCATACGGGGTGCATAATTAATAACTGGAGTGTGAAAATATGTCGGGTCAAAATTGCGCATTCGGTGACGGAGACGGACCTACACAACTGCAGTGCATTAAAACGAGACGGAAATAAGTGCAAATGACGTCTGAGAGAGAGGCGAAGAATAATTTTACAAGAAAACCGGGGTGGGAAAGAGAAATTGTAATTGCGAGTGAGGAGGTCGGGGCTATTGGAAGACTCTAGGGGGAAGGAGAAAGAAAGATCTCGGAAAGAAATGATAAAAATGGGCGGGAATTCGTATTAACGGTCCGATTAACAGGGAAGTCTCTAGATGGAGTGTGTGTATGGCGTAGAGCCATTGCAACATAACTGTTCTTAAGTCATTTTCTTTTATTTATTCCTCACTACCTACTACCCACTACCTACTACCTACTACCTACTACCTACTACCTACTACCTACTACCTACTACCTACTACCTACTACCTACTACCTACTACCTACTACCTACAGGCTCTGAACCATTTTAAGAAATTAAAACTATGCGAATCTCATCGACGCAAAGCGGCGCCTCGCTTTTTTACATTAGCTCCACGCGGGAGGCCCTGAGGCAAATAATTCCTCTCAGGGACTATTTCATCTTTGGAGGATGCTGTGTGGAGGGTATTTTTAATGACAGTACGGCTGGAGAAGTCAAAGAGACTCCCTCAACAGCTCTCTCTCGATACGACCTGCCATGCAGCTGGTGAGACGCATCCGCCGCTAAGATGCGGACAAATCTCACCCTATGAACCCGAGCACCCCTGCTAAGTCACCAAACGTAGCGAACCATTTGGGGTGACCGATGGCAGAGGTGTTGGTAATCCAATAAATGGTTCTCGGGGCGGCGGTACTTATACCCGCCTCCCAAATTGTGTGCGTTAGTTTCTACCTACACACCAAACGCATGGCTTTAATTGGCCCCGCCACTTTATGTCATATTTAATTATTTCTACCTTTATAATATATCTTGTCTTCTATTTATGGATAGTTATTTATTTAACAAAAACAGTTTTAAAACCAATACATTGCAAAAACGAGAAAGAAAAAATAGAAAAAAATAGAAAAAAAATCGTCATAATAATAAATATACAAGATTACATGTGGGACAAAAAAGGTTTCACATACACAAAATTAAAGACAGTTAATTAATCTAGCAAGTCTTCCCAGGAGCGTCACCATTGGTATGTTTATATTGTATATATTATCACTTCAACTTCGCACAGGAGGCCCTGAAGAAAATAATTTCCCTCATGGCCTATGTCATCTTAGCTGCTGTGCAGAAGGTTGAGGATAGTAAGGAATGAACATTGGTTTTTGAAGAAGAACCTATGTTGTATAAGGAAGGAGGAAACACAGAGACCGGCAAATAGTTCCACAGCCGAGCTGTTGAACTCAAGAACGAGTCGAAGAAACTACCCGTTCTCATGTGACAAATGTCAAACGGGTGCATATGTTCGGCGCGCGTTTGACGTGTTTCCCGACTATGCACCGGTGCCGAAGGCATCAAGGACGCTAGTTCCTCGGAGCATTTTATACCGGTAGAACAAGGATAGCATTCTCACACGACGCCTTTGCTCTAAAGATTGTTGAGATGGAAGATTCTATCAAAGGGGGAAATTCATAATTGATTTTATTTTGTGTATATATTACACACGTAAAAGCTGATAAAATGTAAAATATAAAATGTAAATGATTTCCCGAAAATAAATAAATATGCAGATGTATTTAACTGCACGGGATGTGTTCAGAGAAGGCTATAACATGGCTTCTCATAAATCAAAATGCTTATAAAAATGAGTCATGCACATAACTCATTTTTAATCTTGGTATGAGCAAATTATTAACCGTACCGATATATCGAATGCAAATCTTAATAATATTATATAAAAGCCCATTTGGGCGTGTACAAAGAAATAAATCACGTCATTTTCGTATTTTATCCCTCAAACAAAACTAAAATAATAATTAATCCAATTGTAAAATCAAAAAGCAACCCTCTGAGTAGGGTTAAAACTGTCAAAATTTAAAAAGGAGGCTTTCACCAAGTAACAAGCGATCCAATTTGCGTCAAGGCCTCCCTGCGGCTCCAGCCCATCAGCCCATCAGCCCATCAGGGGATTAATATTCATCATTATCTAATAATATCCGCAATAAGGCTTTTATGGTGACATCTCTGACACTAATGGGGGATATTTGTAAAATTGGTAATCGGCACATCGGTGATTTTCCAGTAATTTTCCAACGGAAAATCTTCGTTAGAGCAAAAATAAAGAAAAATTTATATGGAGAAAATTTAACATATTTTGATGTGATCACTTTTTAGGTGGGGGTTATTTTAGAATTGGAAATAGTCGTTTTTAATTAACTGACCATTGATTTAACAATTAGGAGGGTAAAGAATAATTCGTAAGCAATCTTAAAGCTGATCTCTATTTTCAGAAGTAGAAAAAGCAAGTTTTTTTATGTGAGTAATAATAATAACGTCACTATTTTGCGCAACTTTGTAATCACATATTTTTGAAGTGAAACTTCTTTAGCACCGTTACGATTTGAAACGAATGAAACGGAAACTACACTAAAAAGAGATAAACACATACATCTATAGGATTTAGCCTGCGAGAGAATGAGATAGAATGAAATTTTACCTACTTACAGTACCTACGAAGCGTTAAGCTGCGTTCATTGGCCGCTTTGATTATGAGCTCACTTTTCAAGGCTCCTATTCTTTGAGAGAGTGTGGGTGAAGTTTCACTTCCACTGCGTGTGAACTGCACTCGTTATTTTTATATTAAATACGTATATATAAAGAACTGTTTGTTTCCCAAATAAAGTTACCTAAGTAAAAATTTATAAAATTAATACCACCATGCAAAATCATAATGACTTTAACCGTGATCGGTGACCAGATCTGAATTGCCTGGAAGTTCCCCACCTTTCTCCTAATAGTCCTACTCCCAATATCTTCCTGACTACATTTACTCACCGTCTATATTTCTTTGCCACCCTATTGGGAATGCTTTGACCCACTTGCTCCAGACCTCCCAAAAGTAAAAAAAAAGCATGTAAAAGGAGTGAAAACGTTATTATACTGTCATTTTATTATTATCCTTCGAATAATAGGAAAAAAGAAATAAAAACACAAAAGATATGATTTTAGATTTTCACGGCCAAATGTATTATGGTGATATATTTTTGGAGTATTATACCCTATTGCGCTACCTCGTTCTTTAGCCAACGTTTCGGAGAGTGTTACAGTTTTTTTACTGTTTTCAAGTTTAATTTTTAGAACTCCATTTTAAATTAAAAAACAATATTAAAATATGAATAGCTTCAAAAAAATATTTTGTTTCTGTGGTAAGATTTTCTGTGGTAAGATTTCTGAGGTATTTTTTTTAAATCTACATTTTACAGTAGTTAGTGAATATATTATTTATTGTCAAAGATAAGGAAAGTTATAGTTAAAGAAACATTGTAAACCCGAACTGAAGTTCAAGAACTACATTCCTGAATCAGGGCTTTCCTTCACATCACACTCGTCTTGTTCGGCATTGTTTTTTTTTAAACCATGGTGTTATAAATGACCCAAAAACCATGAAAACATGGTAAAAACCATGCACTTGGCTACACTGGTTGGAAGTTGGAACTCTTGTGTAGTAAGTATTCACGTAAGAGATAGGAATATAAATCATTCAATTCATCATACTTTTTTTTTCCATCACAAAGCTGCCAGCTTCTAAAATTATATTTAAAATACACTCATTTAAGTGTTAAACAAAAAGTACGTGGTTACATATTGAATACAAAATTTGGGAAAATATTTCATTGCAAATAAAGACACAAAATTAAAGAAAACTTTTGACCATTTTCAGATCTCTGGGGTCATTTGAATTCCATACAAAAATATTGAACTTATTACAAACTGGATTTTCGTATCGAATTTGAATGCTTTCATCCGTTTTCCTTCAGGGAAATCAGCGGAAAAATTGTCAGGCGGAAAATCTATCGGTTAGGAGAATATTATCCCACAAGTCCGAGTTACGTTATACGTAGGCAAGTGAGGGAACTTGGCAGTGAGGGAACTTGGCAGGCAGGGAGTTTTCACTGACTTCCACAGAAATATACTTTTATTAGATTTTCATTTGGAATTTGTTGGATATTGTTGAAGGTGAGAAGTTCAGACTCTCTTACTGCGATGGGGTGTCATATTTGATATAAGAAATGAAGAAGCGTATTTAAGTGAGAGCGTTAATGTTTGCAATGAATAGGGAGATGAGAAATACTTGCAATGATTAAGGCTATGAGTAATATTTGCAATTAATAAGGTGATGAGTAATATTTACAATGAATAAGGAGATGAGTAATATTTGCAATGAATAAGGAGATGAGTAATATTTGCAAATAATAAGGACATGAGTAATATTTGCAATGAATAAGGAGATGAGTAATATTTGCAATGAATAAGGAGATGAGTAATATTTGCAATGAATAAGGAGATGAGTAATATTTGCAATGAATAAAGTTATGAATAATATTTGCAATGAATAAGGAGATGAGTAATATTTGCAAATAATAAGGACATGAGTAATATTTGCAATGAATAAGGAGATGAGTAATATTTGCAATGAATAAGGAGATGAGTAATATTTGCAATGAATAAAGTTATGAATAATATTTGCAATGAATAAGGAGATGAGTAATATTTGCAAATAATAAGGACATGAGTAATATTTGCAATGAATAAGGAGGTGAGTAATATTTGCAATGAATAAGGAGATGAGTAATATTTGCAAATAATAAGGACATGAGTAATATTTGCAATGAATAAGGAGGTGAGTAATATTTGCCATGAATAATAGATGACTAATATTTGCAATGAATAAGGAGATGAGTAATATTTGAAATGAATAAGGAGGTGAGATATATTTGCAATAAATAAGGAGATAAGATGAAATCTGATTTCTACACATTGATACCATATTGGGGATGTAGAGCGGATGAACATAGAAAGAGTGTAATGATAATATATGACGCGAATGGTTGAAGAAATCGGGAACGCCGAGGAAGACATGGCAGGTTAAAGTTAATTAAATACTGTACTAGTCGGGCCATAGCAGGAGTCAGAATAGTAGAAGCGTGTGTGTGATACGGTGGAAGCAAGCAGTGCGTGCCAATATCGAGTTGTTTGGCGGTCCATCCTCTCTAAGCTATTTTGAGACCATTATAGCATTAATTAATCTACTTTTATGTCAAAGTGAAAACAAGATGGTAGATTTTAAAGAAAGCATGTTTTAATGCTTTTGCGTACATCGATGGTGGTTCAAACTAGTTCGAAATAGTTTGAAATACTCGACCACTGTACCCTCTTACGCTGCCACTAGGGAATGCAAATCTCGCGAGATTGGGGCTCAAGCGAGATCCCGCGAGTTTATGAATAACAATACTGCGAAATCTCGCCAATTTCGAGATCCCTCGAGATTGGCAGTTTTGTGTGTTTTTTTTAAAAATAATCACAATATTTGAATAAATTAGGAAAAAAATAATAAAAATTATAAGTTTTATAAGATAAACATTTATTTTCACGAATTTTTCAATAGACTTTCATGCATCAAACATTGTTTGACGTATTTGTCTATATTTTTTTTTAATAAACTTCTAAATAGTAAACTTTGCCGTACGTATCTATCAAATAACAAATGAAAGAAACAACCAGTCTTCTCTTCTAATATCAAACAAAAATCTTTTAATAATAAAACAGTTCTTTTATAACAAACAAAACAACGAGAATTAAAAAAAAATGAAACTTATTATCTAAGTTGGGTTGACTATTAAACTGAAATATTATTATCAATGAAATAAAACTATATCTACTCAGTATATCCATTAGATATTACAGATTAATTAACAAAATATACTAATTAGTCAGACTATTAGAAATTACAGATGAATTAACAAAATATACCAATCAAATGAAAGATTTGTTCAGTTCAAATCACAAGCCATTAATACGAATTATTTTGAAAATAGATGAAGCACAAAATGTCCAAAGAATTTTCTGCTAAACTTCTTCTTATTTTGTTGACCAGATAACCAGTCGCTGAGAAGGCCCTTTCGGATTCAACGCTAGTTGGAACCACAGATCTCAGGCTACCTCAGGCACCGAACGAAACGACAGATCGCAACTCAGTCCGTGTCAGTCCGCGCTTCGAATAAGACGTTTTTATGCTCGAGTGCAATCTCGACAAACTCGCGAGATCTCGCCCTTTTTTCTTCCGAGATCAATCTCGCTAAAAAAGGCCGAGATCTCGCGAGATCGAAATTGCATTCCCTAGCTGCCACACAAGCAAGAATCTCTTTTAAATGATTATACTGTACTTTAAGGTAGATTTTCTCAAAAATTGAAAAATGAGTTCCATTTCTATAACTTAACTAGCGCAGAGAGTTAAGAATCACGGGATGTTCTGAATTCTTGACATATCAGTTTCAATTTTGGAAATGGCAATTTTAAAAATATATTCAATATTATATAAATATAATAAATATATATTATATATATATATATATAATTTTCAATATTTAAAATGGTTTCAACTATGCACATTCATTAAATGAAGTTAATAAACATCATTTTATAAATGTGCAAACAAGGAAAATAAGTTTGAAAAATTTTTATTTTCTAAATAAAGTTCGTTCGTTATTTAGTTTTAACTTTGGACATCTGCAAAGTTATGTTTATTAATATACTTAGTCCCTTTAGCAAATATTCACATTACTGGTGAAAACTTTAAAAAAACTTTGGAAAATGGCTGGAAGATAAAATGCGGTAAATGAAAAATATGTGCAATTTTTATTTCGAGGATAATTAATAAAAAAGTTAGATAAAGCGACAAAATAATTAAAAAGGAAAGAAAATAATTCAAGCTGCCCAAATCCCTAACTTAACTCCTTGTATAGAAGAAAAGATATGTATAATAAAAATACAACATTTTCGACATATGAGTTATACAAATAGTCAGTATTATCATTGCAAATCAGTATCCGTAAACTATTTATACTTCAAACTATGAAATATATCTTTAAAAACAAAAATAAATTCGAAAAAAATGAAAACAGACTCAACATTAGAAATAATAATGTATTTTATACCCCCCAAACGAATACCAAACAAATGCAAAAACACAGCAGTTTCATTGGACCTCTTTCAATCTTTTACCAAAAAATATTCGAGTGACAACTAAACTTCCTCATTACCTAAAAGAGTTAAATTTTTTTTTTACATTAACTCCACACAGGAGGCCCTGAGGAAAATAATTTCCCTCAGGGCCTATGTCATCTGGGATGCTGTGTGGAGGGTCTTTTTGAGGAGAGAAGGAATGAACATTGGTCTTGAAGAGACCCATGTTGTAGGAAGGAGGAAACACAGAGGCCTTATGGCTTCACAATACAGAAGTTTAAACATTATTTATTTACGTTATTTGTTTTTGAGGTGTTATGCCGTGTTGCGCTACCTCCTTCTTTAGCCAACGTCACATCTACCGGATCTGCCGGATCTGCCCTGATGATGGTCACTGCAACGATGTCCGAAACGTTGGCTAAAGAAGGAGGTAGCGCAACACGGCATAACATCCCAAAAACAAATAACGAAAATGCTTTTGGCCGTGAAAATCTTAAAACATATCATTATTTATTTAATTTATATAACTATATGTTTCGCACAAACCATACACTTACAATTACACTATTGTGTACACTTTTTATACAAACTGTTTAGACAAATTGTAATCTTGTTTTGCTTTGTACGCCCACTGTTTGTTTCTTTCTAGGTATAATAATATAATGTATTTAACTATATTACCCACGCACAGGCTGCGCCTTAGTGGGTTCCCGTTATTCTGTTGATTTTATAATATTATATTATGCTAAATGTAAAAATTGGGAAAAATAAAGAAGAAAAAGAAAATTTGTGGAAGACAAAGAATGGATTGGAAAATCGACGTGTGTGTCTACTACCAAAAACCTGCTTATAATCTTGTATAAAATAATAGAATCCTGTCAAATTTAACTCCATGAATAGATTCCATATGTCAGAATTTTATAACTGCACTGATTACAAAGAACACTTTTACTGCTTTTTATGTTACTGTAACCATTATGAAGGTCACTGTTATTACTATTATTGCTATCGCTTTGAATAACAGTCAAAATCCTTCCCAACTATTACCTACAACAGAAACCCATGGTTCAATTTATTTTATCAATATTCAAAACATTGAAACAATCACTCAAAATAATATAACTAAAAGTACTATCAAGAGTGAAACTACCTTCGCAAATTTTATTGTTTTTAGTTCTGCCAGCAATAGATATTTTTGGAAATATTTTTTTCTCTCTATACTTAAACATTTCTTGTTTTTAACTATAAACACAGTCTTTATCGCTAAATCTGTATTTAAAATTCCCTGTGTTCCACGTATACTTTTAACCATCGCTTCCGATACTTATTTATATACTCCTAATTTTAAAATAACCCGGTATAAATTATATCTTCACACTTTGTCTCTACAACAACTTAATCCCTGCATTACTTTCAAAGTCACCACTATTACTGCCTCTCTACAATTACCAATTAACGCAAAGATAAAAAAATATATAAATGGAAGACTTAACAACCAACTTTTTAACGACTTTTGCAACCAACTCTACATATATATATATATATACTTTTTTACTTACTATATTATTAATTTGCTGTTACCTATACCGAACTACATTTTTGGCACATTATTAGTTCATACTTTAGTAATTTAAAAAAATGGAAGACATAACAAATATATTAGACAATATCTCACAGATTCCATGTACCGAAACAAATAATGCTACAGAAGTCCGACAAATCTTAAATCAATCTAACCTTAAAATATTCTCCATGAATATCAGATCAATTAATAAAAATTTCAATGAACTCATTATACTACTCACAGACCTTGATTCAGATTTTGACTTACTTATTCTGACCGAATGCTGGATCAAAGATAACTTTATTCCAAAAACTATAAAAGACTATAACCAATACAACACACAGAATAATAAATCTCAAAATGATGGCGTAATCATATACATCAAAAATCACATACAACACTCTGTTAAAGAAATCTCAATCACAAATTCAAATTGTCTTAAACTCGAAATAGAAAATAGCGTAACGATATTATCTATATACCGATCACCGAGTGAGTCTAATATAACACCATTCTTAAACTCACTTAATCAATCCTTATCGTGTATGAGGGATTGTGAAAATGTACTTGTTATTGGTGACCTTAATATTAATATCATAAATACAATGCATCCCCAAGCAAATGAGTACATGAACTTACTAACTCTACAAGGTTTTATTCCAGCTATTACGGCCCCCACTCGGGTAACAGAATTATGCGCCAGTTGCATTGACCATGTTTTTGCTAAATGTAAATTGAATACCAAATCTCTCGTATACCAATGCACGGTTACAGACCATTATGCTACTATCACCTCCCTTTCACATTTTATTAAAAAATTACCTACATCTAAAATACCCACGAAGAAAATCTGCTATGACACGCTATTCAAACTGGTTTCCAAGGAAAACTGGTCAAATTTCTATAAATTCACCGATCCAAACATAGCGTGCGAATTTCTTATCGACACCATACATAACCATTTAAAAAGTTCCACATCCAACACTAACAACAACCAAAGTAGTCGCAAAATTAAACTTAAGCCTTGGATAACAAATGGCATTCTACACTGTATTCACAAGCGTAATAAACTTCACAAATTTTGTAAAAACAATCCCAATAATCACGAATCTCTCCTATTTTACAAAAGATACAGAAATGCTTGTAAAAAAATAATCTGTAGAGTTAGAGACGAATACTTTAGAAAACAGATCAAGGAAGCTGCCAATGACAATAAACAAATCTGGAATATTGTCAAAGAGATTTGCTATACCAACAAAACTACCGCACCTATAAATAAAATAAACATTGCAGACCAAACACTAGATACAACAAATCATCCAGAAAAAATCGCAAATCATTTCAATAAATTCTTCTCCACAGTCGGATCAGACTTAGCAAATAATATTTTAAATAAAAACGGAATGTCAGAATTTAACCTTGCAAATAATATATCGATCGATAATCTTAGCTATGATCCATTTAATCTCACTCCTACCACAGAACAAGAAATCACTGAAATTATTTCATCACTCAAAAACACACATTCAACTGGAATCGACAATATATCCACTAAATTGATTAAACACCTCAAACCAATCATCACTAAGCCCCTTAAACATATCATAAATCTAAGCTTTCAAACTGGCTTCTTCCCAAATTCTTTAAAACACTCAACAATTATTCCTATCTATAAATCAGGGGACAGATCATCAGTAAATAACTATAGACCAATATCCTTGCTGAGTCCGATATCAAAAATAATTGAAAAAACGGTAAAGCGAAGGCTATACAAATTTCTTGAAGACAATGACATTTTGTCAGGAAATCAATATGGCTTCCGCAAAGATCGTAGTGCCGCAGATGCAATTGCAACTTTTACAAAAGCAATCTCTGATAACCTTGATAAAGGCCGCAAGCCCCTCGCTGTTTTCTTGGATCTAGCCAAAGCCTTTGATACTGTCTCTCACCGCATACTTTTGAAGAAACTCCTTCAGGTAGGAATAAAAGGTACTCCCCTCAAATGGTTTGAGAACTATCTAACAAATAGGTCACAATCGTCTCTTGTAAATTCTGCTAAAGAATACAGAAGTACAAGTTTACCAATCACGTACGGTGTGCCTCAAGGCAGTGTATTAGGCCCACTTCTTTTTCTAATATATATTAACACTTTATGTAACTTGGAAATTGATGGAACTATAATATCTTTTGCCGATGATACGGTAATCATCTTTGAAGCTGAAAATTGGAACTCAACTATGGAAAAAGCAAATAAGGGCCTTAATAAAGTAAAACATTGGTTAGATGACAACCTTCTGACTCTTAATGTTGACAAAACAAAATATTTACTTTTCTCCATACGTAAAGTCACTCCTCCTCAAAACTGTCCTAATCTTATCATTCACTCATGCTCACAGAACCATACTACCCCTACGCCTCCCCACAATAATTGCTCATGTACCAACCTAAAAAAATCTGACCAAATTAAATATCTGGGGATTGTTATAGATGACCAACTGCGTTGGGAGGACCATGTCAATTTTACAACAAAAAGACTCCGCAAATTGTGCTATATATTTCTCTCTCTCAGATCAATCCTGAAACTTCAAACAATTAGATGCATATATTTTGCACTATTCCAATCAATAGCAACATACGGTATCGTGGGATGGGGAGGCTGTGCAGCTTCAATTATATATCCCATGATCTTAATTCAAAAGCTGCTACTAAGGATTATATTAAAATGTCACCCATCTCACCCATCAGAGCCACTTTTTAAAAAATTCGCAATCCTAGACATTAGACAATTATACGTTAAGACAATTCTCATACACTTAAGGAAAAATGATCTAACAGTCAAAACTCAACAAAATATTTACACCCGCTATTCATCACACCAAAAATGCAAAATTCCTCCAACAAAAACAGCTTTCGCCCAACGACAGTTCTCTTACATCGCGCCTAAAATGTTCAACTTACTGAGTATTGATATTAAGACATCGAAAACTGCTGATCTTTATGCCATTAATATACAGAACTGGTTATTTACTCGGGGAAGGAAATATTATAAAGAATGCCTTACATCTTAAAAACTGTTCTTATTTTTTCATATTTCTAGAGTAAAAAATCTTATCTCTAAATTAATTTTCAACCAAAACTTTATTTTATGCTGATGCTTTTTTTCATATTTTTTGACATTGTTCGTCCATTTCACATGCTGCTTAGGAATACTTGCTTTTGTTTTTTGGGGTCAAAGACTATCATTGTTCATCTGTATAGATGATTTACATATTTATTCTTATTTTGTATTTCTATTCTTATTTTGTATTTCTATTATCCTTAAAATATTATTATTTTGTTACTTTTATTTTTATTTGTTATTCTATTTTATTTTTATTTATACAAGATTCACCTAGTTTAACTCCTTTCCTGTATGTGATCATGTACCTAATACTAGTATAATAGATATGCTATATGTTTGTACTTTCATCTACATATATATGGATGATTATTAATATTATTTACTTAATATCTTATGAATCTCGACTACCATAATACGGGCATTTGCCTAGCTTGGTAGTCGAAACACCATGTTAAAAAATCCTGTAATAAACATAATGAATAAAGAAAATTAAAAAAAAAAAAAAAAAAAAGATTAGACAGAATTTACTTCTTTACTTCATCTCATTGCTTAATACCCAAAGATATGATTATGAAAATCTACTTGCGCGAACAAAATTTCACAAGGAATGACAATCAGACAACTCCAGGGAAAATAACAGATCCACCAACCTTGTTTTGTAGTTACATGCAGCTTGGAGGCCTCCGTAATCTTATCCGCTTAAAATTCAGATCTGTAATTCTCTTTGTGACTGGAAACTTGCACAAGAGATGAGATTTGTCAATTAATACACAACTAGTAAGTTTTCACAATGACAAGAAAAATTTTCATAAAACAGACGATGTCAGTTATTTACTTGTTTGAATTCTATTTTCAAACCATCAGGTGTCTCTATTAAATCCAAAGAGTACCTAACTACCTTCCTTGTGATATAAACAAAATAAACATATTGTAATGCCTAACCATGCTCCCTGCCTTGGAAGTTCGCGGAACTTTCAAAAAACAAAGTTTAAATTAAACTAAATAAGGATAAAATCACTAAATTGAAAAATGTTTAAAAATAAAATAAAAATCATGTTGCTAAGTCAGCTAAGTGTTAAATAAAGAATGTCATGGTTTAGTCCGAAATAACAAAACTTTAACAAAATATTAACATAAAATAAAATAATGATAAAATTATTGCGTTGGGATGGGATATAATTTAATAACAGGACGTTTAAGAAATCCATTTTTTTTGTTATTAGTTTTTGGGGTATTATGCCGTGTTGCGCTACCTCCTTCTTTAGCCAACGTTTCGGACAGCGTTGCAGTGTCCATCATCAGGGCAGATGTGTGAAGAAGGAGGTAGCGCAACACGGCATAATACCCCAAAAACTAATAATAAAAATACTTTTCGCCGTGAAAATCTAAAATCGTAATCCATGTCTTGTTTTTACCGTCACAACGCGAATGATTTTATCAGTACCAAGATGAACCATTATCTGAATGAATGGTGCCATTATCTGAATACAAGCACGACACAGGGCCACGCCGAGAAATAAAACGGCTGAAAGCAGCCAGGAAAGCATTTGAAGTTAGGTCAGAGACCAACTCAATGTGAATGGCCTTGGTTACAAGGCATACAAAAAAACAGATATATGCCTTTTGTGAATTTTGTCCTCTCAAACGAGCAAGCGTGATACAGAGGGGACCTGCGTAATCTACACCGGTGTGAACGAAAGCCTTTGCTTCTACAACACGATATGAAGATAAATCTGCCATCTTCAGTGTAGGATGCGACGGATTTAAGCGGAATCAGCAATTGCATTTCCGCACTTTTGCCCTAATAACAGTCCTGGCATCTAATATCCAATAGCGCTGACGTAAGATGGACATAAGAAGACCAGGGACTATATGAAAGTACATGACATGGAAATGATCAATGATAAGATCCACAACACAGTCATGTTTAGGAAGTAAAACCGGATGTTTAACCTCAAATGGTAAGTCCGATTTCGAAAGCCGCTCCCCAATACGTAACAAATTATCCTCATCGAGAAAAACTAATAAATTCCGAAGCTTTTTTGAATTGTATATGGACAATTTGCCTTTCTGGAGTGCAGCAATATCTTCTATAAAATGAACACTCTGCACAGAACGAATCATAGCCTTTTCAGCAGTCATAAGATTGTTGACCGTTTCAGAGGAAGGTGATACCTTTTTTACGAATCGGAAGACATAAACTACAATCCTTAAAAGTTTATCCCATATGGATATACGCTGAGCCAATTCACTCAGGATCGATTGTTTATGCTGAACTATTGCAGTGAGCAAATTAGTTTTGTTGTCAGGCATGTCACCGGTATTTGTGAGATGAAAAGGTTTTATTGGCCATTCCGAAGGTGGGCTGCGAATCCATGATGGGCCGTTCCACCATAGTTCGTGTGAAACGAGCTGGGAAGGAAGCATGCCATGTGAAAGGCAGTCACTAGGGTTTTCACTAACGGCGATATGATAAAAATTCTCAGGAGGCAAATTCTCCTGACATTGAGCCACGCGATTACTAACAAACATCGACCATCGATGTGGCGACGAATGTATCCATTACAATGCTAGAATCTGAAAACGCGTATGTCCCTGCAATATTAAGACGCGAACTATACTTGAACTATCCGTATTAGTTTGGACATCAAGACTGCGGCACACAGCTCCAAACGAGCGAGTGTTGTCACTTTGGTGGGAGAGACCTTCGATTTTGCATAAAAAAATCTCACGGTAATATTCCCAGATGGATCAGTTGTGTGTAAATATATCACACAGCCATAACTATTCAGGCTCACATCGCAGAAAGCGACAATAAGCACTGTACTGTCCTTTAGGACACCAACATGACGAGGGATTTTTATCGTCGTTATTAAAGGAAATTCCCGTATGAATGACGAGAACCTTTAAATAACGCTCTCGGGGGGGTATCATCCCAACCAATGTTGCACAGCCATAGCTCTTTAATGAGCAATTTAGCGTACAAATTTATGGGGGCGACCAAGCCGAGGACATCGAATAAACGGGCGACTATAGAGAGTATGTTCCGCTTTGTACACTTCTCCTGAACATACCAAGTCATAAAGAAGAAGCTGTCATCAACTGGTTCCCACGAGATGCCTAACACCTTAGAGGCATTGTTGGGAGGTTTTCAAGTACAACTTGAGATTTACTAGTCCATTTGAATACCGGACTTGAATAACGAGATTAATTCTCGAGAAAGACGTACGGCGCTGGACTCATCTGCAATAGAATAGACCAGGTCATCCACATACAACTTGAACTCTGCCACATTGGCAGCATCTGGGAAATGTGGTCTCATATCTTGGGCTAACTGCCGAAAGTCAAGTAAAAGCAACAAAAAAAAATCAGCTTGCAAATTGGGACCAGTATGCAAGATGTCATTAAGTGACAGCCCTGTATGTATGTGTCTTAGCACTAGCGTCAGGACGAATGACGCCATGATGGATGTAATATCCATCATCTGCAATTTCAGACCTACTACAGAATACTAAGAACCTTACATCACCTTTGATTATACAGTGATTAGGCAGTTGATTTGTGATACTATCAACGACAAGCGTGTGTATATTATATTTATTATTTGGATACACGCGCGACTCAACGTCTAAATAGACGTAACCGAAGATTGGTCGTGAAGCTGAACCAATTTCTTTGACAAAATAATTACTCAAAGGAATTATTGAAAAATTCAGCGACTTACAACAATCTAACGAAATCAAATTATTCTGCGAGCCATTATCAATTAAACATCGAACAATCATTTTCTTACCATTTTTAAGTTTCGCATGTATTTGAGCGGTTGAAAGTAAAACAGTCAAATAAGGCGTTACTTTGGCGGACAATAAACATGAAGGGCTAACGTGCAAGGGTTTCTCTAGTTGCATATTGCAATTACACGTTCCATTGATACTGGATGGCACTAGAGGGAGGGAAGACTGCTCCTCATTGGTTCGTGCTTCCGACGCATGTTCATGAGTGTTTGATTTTAAATTATTCCCACTATCAAAGTGTAGTAAGGTATTATGTGATTTTGCACATATCGCACACAAGCGTTGATTTGCAAGAATTGACAGTATGTGATGCGCTAAAACAATTTACACATAAATGTTTTGATTTTATAAAGTCAAAACGGGCTCGTGGAGATCTCACCGCCCTGAATCGAGAGCAAGCAGTAATTGCATGATCAGTTTTTTTTACAAAACATACAAGATTTCAGGGGCTTATTGTAATGCCTAACCAATAACTAACTTTAAAAGATTGACCCACCCTTCCAATCACCTTTCTGTTTTTAATTTCGATTCAAATTAATATGTATTTTACTCTTATAAATACGATATTCATTTATGTAATTGTACGCCTGTCTCGACACAGATGTATCCTAGTGAGACAGGCATAAAAAACCCAATGAACATGTACTTTTTTATAGATAAATAAATAAAAAATCTTGATATTTTCTCAAGAAGAATTGTAAGTACCTACACTTATTGAATAATTACGTTAATATCGAATTGACTGAACACATTACTTATTTAAACAATAATATGAAAAAAACTAGGTTATTTTTACAAACTATGATAAATTAATGTCCTCGTTAAAAAATACTTAAGACAAAGCCATGCGAAATAATGCAAAATCATACAAAATCATGTTCAGTTGGTTTGAAAATTTGATCACTTGAAAATATTATACATGTTTCAATTAAATACTGCGAGTAGAACAATCGAGTATTTTTGAGTTGGAAATGTATAAATTGTACGTCTGCGAAAAATAAAATATCAGGCCTATAAAAAATACTTTCAAGTGCAAAATCTCCTACTAATGAATCTATTTCGGATAAAGTTTTGTTGTATGATATTATGGCAAATTAAGTTGTTTAGAAAATAACGTGAAAGCATTTGAATATTTCTGGGCTTTTGGCCAATCACTGCAACTGTTAGAATACGATATTATCGGATCATGTACTAAATCCACTAATTAAAACCCAAAAAGCCATAATGAAAATTAAATTGAAAGTCCCGGTAAGAACTTACACTGACGAAATCTTCAACAATCTCAACATCACGTCAATAACAACAATTCTAAAACCACATTTACTCCTTTACATTTGTAATATATTTTTTTATATTAGCCCCACACAGGAGGCCCTGAGGAAAACAACTTCCCTGAAGACGCTCTGTGAAACTAGCGTCATTGATACCTTCGGCACCGGTGCATAGTTGGGAAACACGCCAAACGAGCGTCCAACACATGTACACGGTTGACATTTGTCACCTGAGAACGAGTCGCTTTAACGACTCGTTCTTGAGTTCAACAGCTCGGCTGTGGAATGATTTGCCGGCCTCTGTGCTTCCTCCCTCCTATAACATGGGTCTCTTCAAGACTCATGTTCAGAAGATAAAAACATTATTATTAGACTATTAGGTACATAATTGGGATGTGGACGAATAAAAATTGTAAATAGACATGGGCGAATAAAAATTGTGATTAGATGGACGAATAAAAATTGTGAATAGACTTGAACGAATAAAAATTGTGAATAGACATGAACGAATAAAATTGTGAATAGATGAACGAATAAAAATTGTGAATAGACATGAACGAATAAAAATTGTGATTAGATGGACAAATAAAAATTGTGAATAGACATGAACAAATAAAAATTGTGAATAGTGTAATTAACACAATGTATTATCTCGAGTAACATGAGATGAAGAAGAAACACTGGACAACCGTTCGCACTCTTTTATAGTCGTATCTTTTCTCTTCTTTGTGCTGTCTCTTTCATTATAGACGTTGCACCAATTACACTTACTATGTAAATCCTATTTAATCATTAATATTTTTCATTACCCCTGGATTCCAACGACGGTAGGTACTTGTGTAGTGAATAATAATTATTTGAAGAGCATAAAATGTAGTTGGAGAAATTAATTGCAATCAATTATTTATTTTCCCTGACGATGTGATTATTTTCCGCGCCATTAAACTTGCTCAAATCAAAAATGCTGAGGATTTTTTTTTACTTCACACTGGCCTGAAATATATTTTCTATTTTGAGTCGGTAAATGTATATTATCAAAATGTGACCGAAACACGTTAAGTTCCTTTTACATACAATTGCATTACAAACAATTCATTCAATATTTTGTACCATTCTCGAATAGTCAAAAGCATTTGTATTTTGTTATTTCTTGTGCTTCTTTATTATTATTTTCGGGGGGCATTTCACCAACCTCTGGATAGCTAATCCATAGGATGCATATAAATATCGTATTAATATTAATTAATATTGTATTAATATTGATTAATAATGCATTTAAATTAATTAATAACGTTTTAATACTTATTAAAACGTATTAATATTAAGTGGTAACATATTAATACAAATCTATATTGTGTTAATATTTATTAATTAATTACGTATAAATACTAATTATTAAGGTGAATAAAAAATAACTAAAATGAATTAATAAAGGATTAACATTAATTAAAAATGTATTAACACTAATTAATCGTAACAGTCGTAACAATACTGTTGTTAAGTGAGGAGTGAGGACGTCTGCTTTGTGATACTCCACTGCTTAACCACTCTTCGTATTCACAACAATAAGTTTGTACCTACTATATTACATTCCGTTTACCAGTGACCATAAAGTGTGTTGTAGGGTGACCACCATTCTTTTATAAGTTGTGAGTCATTATTTATTTAAGTAAATCGTTTACAATGCCCAACAATCAGAATCTAGTGCAAACTAGGTCTAAGGCATCGGATTCTCCAGAATTAAAATGAGGATCATTTTGGAAAAATTGTAAAATACATGGATAAAAAAATGGAAGAATTTAAGATACAAGTTTTTGCAAAAATTGAACTTGAATCATCAACATTGAAAAAAAATCTCGAATCTGAGATATCCGACATGAGAAAAAGCATTGAATTAATTGGTCAGCAATATGATGAAATAACTAATAATATCGGAAACCTGATGCAATTAAAAAAATGTGGATAACTTGGAAAACGCAAATTCTATCAAAGATCTAAAAATAAAACATTTATAAATTCGTCTAGCTGATATAGAACAACAAAATGTAAGCTATAATTGTGCTAAATTGTCTGGCCTAGAAACCTTGATGAATGAAAATTCTGTGGAAACCGTGGAAAGATTCATAAAAAAATTTGACATTCGGATTGAAACAGGTAGAATAAATAAAGTTACTCAATATCCTGATAAAACTCTTAATAAACCCGGAGCTCAGAGGATGATCATCCATTTCAAAGATGAAAAGTCCCAATCTGAATTTCTCAACGCACGCAAAAGTATAAAGCAATTGGAGGACAGGAACATCTTCATTGGAGAAGTTCTATCATCATATTCCAAAACCTTTCTTTGGAAAACTAAACAAAAAGCTAAAGAAGCTAAATTTCAATTTGTGTGGTCTTGGAACAATAAAATTTGCGTGAAAAAGAACCCAGAACTATTTTCAAGAGTTATTATCATCAAACACGAAGATGATTTGAATAAATTGTCGTAATCCTCCCCCCTAAGTCTGACACTTTTATTGAACAAAAAATGGATGATTTGGAAAACATAAATAATATAACCGACAATACTGAACCTAACATAACTTTTGAAGATTCATTATCTTGCAAAATTTTTTTGAAAGATTCAAAATTTTCTTTACTGTGCATGAATATTAGAAGTATAAGCAAGAATTTTGATGAAACTGTTTCTATGCTGGGTTGCATTAATCATCGTCCGGAAGTACTAGTCTTTACAGAGGCTTGGCTGAGCAGTGTAATTAATATGCCTAGCATTCCAGAGTACGTAGTCTACAAAACTATGATGAACAATTTACAAAATGATGGAGTAGTTATCTATGTAAGACAAAACATTCAGGTAACTGTTGAGGAAATTGCTCTCCCCAGTGCAAACTGCTTGAAAATGCAATTATTCAATACCTTATATATATTTATTAGCTGTATATCGATGTCCATCCCAGACTAAAATAGACAACTTTCTCGACTCATTGAATGAATTCCTTGCATCTGAATCCTTGCAAAATAAGGAGATTATCTTATGCGGAGACTTAAATATTGATACCCTAGATTTGAAGAACATAAAAACACAAAAATACCTATCACTTCTGGCGTTTCATGGTTTGAAGCTCATAATAAACTCACCAACAAGAGTAACTCCTAACAAATCTAGCTGCATTGATCATATTTTGGCAAAATCAAAATATAAAACCACAAGGAGCAGCTTTTACTACTGGCATAACAGACCATTATGCAATTTAAATTAAGTTTATGAGCTTAAATCTACATAATATTTCAAATAATAATGTAAAACCTAAATTTGTTGTTGACAACAACCTCTTGAAGACCAAATTAAAAGAGGAATCCTGGGATATAGTTCTATCAACAAATGACGTCAATCTGGCAACTGATAATTTCATAAAATGTTTGAAAACCCATGTGCAAAGTTGTACGTCAGTACAAAAAGAGAAACATATTATGAAACATCTAAAACCATGGATAAACGCTGGATTAATCAAATGCCTCAGAACACGTGATAAATTGCACAACAGATGTAGAAAAGAAAGCTATAACTTTAAAATGCAATAATAATATAAGCGATATCGAAACTGGTGTTCTAGGATAATACGAACAACAAAACAAGCATATTTCAGAAGAAAATTAGATGACGACAAAGGTAACATTAAACAACAGTGGAAAATTATAAAGGAGGCCATAAACCTTAAAAAGGAACAAACTACCATAAAAATTTGAAAATTAATAATATTATTACTTCAATGGAAGAGATTCCAAATATAATTACTAATCACATTATTGACTTCTTAAGACTTATATTAATACTTCATATTGGTCCAAGTTTTGCTAACAATTTGTGCAGTGATAATAAAACCAGTGAGACGTTTGATCTTCACATTACCGGGGACAGTTTTGACTTTAAGCCAACTAACATTTCTGAAGTGACAAATGTGATAAATGATTTAAAAATGTCTTTCTCATGCGGTATTGATTCTATAAGTGTTATGATATATAAACTCCATGTATCTGAATTAGCTGGTCCCATATCTCATATAATTAATATTAGGTTCAAGAGTGGTATGTTCCCTTCTCACTGTAAGAAAGCTAAAGTGATTCCTCTTTTTAACGGTGGAGATCAACTAGATGTCAATAATTATAGACCTATATCCCTACTCAACACGCTTTCAAAAGTAATAGAGAGATTGGCTAAGTCGAGATTGGCATCATTCTTAGAAACAAATAAACTACTCTCTAGCAATTAGTTTGGTTTCAGAGAAAATAAAGGAACGAGTGATGCAGTATTGAGGGTATTGTCGATAGTCACTAGTGTCCTGGATTATGGAAAAAGCCTTAGCTGTATTCTTAGATCTATCAAAGGCATTTGACACGGTTTCCCATGGATTACTCCTCAAAAAATTATCTTCTCTTGGCGTTTCACATTCCAGTACAGCATTAAGTTGGTTCAAATCCTATCTTAGCGATAGAACACAACAAGTAGAGATAAATAATAATTTAATCATTAGCAAACAAATATCTTTTGGGGTTCCACAAGGTAGTGTACTTCGACCAATATTGTTTTAATCTACAATAATGATTTGTGTAATTTAGATATTCCTGGTATTATTAAAATGTGTTAGTTTCGCAGACGATACTGCTTTAATATTTGAGGGTAAAACCTGGAAAGATGCTTTTGACAAGTGTGATTCAGGATTAAGAATAGTAAAGAGTTGGCGAAATAATAACATCTTAACTTTGAACACATCAAAAACAAAATATGTAACTTTTAGCATATCGTCAAAAAGTCAGCCTTCCGACACTCATATTCTAATTATACACAATTGTCTGCAAAATTGTAATTGCCACCCTTTAGAAAGAGTAGACTGTATTAGGTACCTAGGTGTAAATATTGATAAATTTTTGAGATGAAACGACCATATTGATATGTTAACAAAAAATATCAGGAGACTTACCTATATTTTTAAAGAACTTCGTCATATACTGGATAAAGATAAATTAAAATCTGTCTATTATGCCTTAGTACAATCTCGACTTTCTTACAATATTGTATGCTGGGGATCCTGTCTAAAGTCCAATGTAGAGCCACTAAATATTGCTCACAAATTAATTCTTAAAGTCATGTACAAAAAAAAAAATTCGTTATCCATCGAAACTTCTTTACAAGGAATCTGACGTTATGAGTATAAAACAGTAAGCTTTACATCTCTAAAATAATTTGTAAATTTTTTATCAATACTTATTCTGCAGAAAGAACCCAACAAATCTATACCACTAGAATTGGCTCAAGAATGAACTTTATCGCAATAAGTACTAAAACATCTTTTGGCCAAAGAAACTTTTTATATCAGGCTCCACTTCTGTTTAATATTCTGCCAGATTACATAAAGTCTTCCAATTCATTAGCTAAATTTTAAAAAAATGTTAAGATTTTTGAGTTGTCAGAGGATTGGCATACTATTTTTTCATCCTTGGCCTTTTTTAAAATAATAAAAATATATAAATATATTTTAAAATAATAAGATTAATAATATTTGTTTTTTAAATAAAAAAGGTATATGTATATATATATTTTTAAATAACTAGATTTTATTTGAGTTCCATTTGTCAAAATCGGAGTGTCACCCTAGTTGTTATGAACTACCTTTGTTTCTTGGTGGGTATAGTAATTAAGGATTTGTTTTATGGTCTATATTGTTACAAATTACCCATCCGGTCACCAGTATAATATTGTTATTTCTTACTTTCCGCATATAATATTTTAGTGTTTTGGATGTAGTCTTTTTTATTTTAGTGATTTTTTTGTATTTTAGTGATTTGTGTGCAAATGCAGCACTCAAATTTATGATTTTAACCTCAATACAGGCTGCTAGTCCTAGTGAGGTTAATATTTTTGTATTAAAAAAAAAAATAAGAACACATGAATGAAAAAAAAAATTGATAGTGTATTAGTTTTAATTAATAGCGTATTAACATTTATTAATAAGTTTTTAATACTAAATAATAATGTATTAATAATCATTAACAACGTATTAATATTTATTAATAACCTATTAAAATTGATAATTAATAACGTATTAATACTAATTAAAAATGTATTGGGGTAGAGTCCCCCAGTACCGGACGGCATCCATTACCGACCAACTGCAATTTCTATAATCCTACAAAGGATGGCGCTTAGATTTTTACCGCTGTTAGTTCGATAGGCTCAAGTATATGCCTCGGGGCGTCGACCTATCGCGACCGGTTTACTGCCATTGCAAAGATTTCTGTTGCGCGTAATGGACCTACTCTACGTAATTAAAATTGTGTCGGTGTTTTCTGAAGTTCTGAGATCCAGTACTTATATGGCTATAAAAGTGTATTTTAAATCAATATTTGTCCATTCGTTTTATCTATAATCAAACATATATTTTTTTGTGTTTCCTCCAGTAACGGCGATTACATTGTCCTGCAGTACTGGTCATTCCTTAAGTTCGTTTTTAAAAGGTTTGCTTTGCTTTCAGGTACACAAAATGCATTGCACCTGGGATCCTGCAAACATGCATAAAACCATGGTAAAGGTACTAATTCAAGAGACATTACATTACATTGAAGAAGAAACAGTTTTTCCTTTATGTGCCGAATCTCATGAAGAGGATTGGATACAGTGTGGAAGCTGCAAGATTTGTGTCCATGAGGCTTGTGCAAACTTATCAGAGCTATCCTATCAGCACATTTGCAATTATTGTATTGTGGTTACCTATTTTCTGGCCAGTACTGGAGGCCAATTCTTTTGAGTCTGATTTTTTCTAGTTTTCGAATTGCATTAATAAATTAGATTATTTCTAAATATACTGGTTGTTTATTATTTTTATTGATACTTCAATATATCTTTTACGCATATCAGGAGGTATTGAACATGTAACCTTAGGTGTTTCGATTTTATTGTTGATAACCCTTGAAGTGACGGTACTGGGGGACTCTACCCTAATATTAATCAATATTAATGTAACGCGTAGTAATACTAATTAATAATGTATGTATTTTAATTAATAACTATTTATATTAATTAATTACATATTAATTAATATGTAATTAATTAATATAAATAGTTATTAATTAATATGTAATTAAATAATATAAATAGTTATTAATTAAAATACATACATATTAATTAATAACATATTAATTAATAACCTAATAATACTATAATGCTTTATTATTAATTAATAGCTGATTAATGTTCATTAATTACATATTTATATTAATTAATAACGTATTAGTAATGTTTTAATATGAATTAATAACGTTTAAATATTAATTATTAACATATTCATAGCATATTCACTAAGTATGTGGGTAATAGTTGTAAAGGGTTATTAAAATACTTAATTACCCTTTTTAAAAAACTGGGTACATAGGGGTACATTTGTATATAAGAAAACATTCAAAATTACTTTAACAACGACCTACGTCATCTTTGGGGATGCTGTGTAGAGGGACCTTTGAGGAAAGAAAGGAGAGGAAGTTCTGGGAAGGAAAAGGGTATTAGGGGTGGGTAGGAATCTGGGGATCAGTGTGTCCAACCCACCCACTGCGGTGCTCCCAAGGCATTGTTCCGAGAGAGTACGGCTGGAAAAGTCAAAGGAACTAACTAAACCATTCTCTCCCGATCCGGCCTGCCATGCAGCTGGTTGGCAACGCATCCGCAGCCAAGACCCGGACAAACCTCACTCCATGAACCCGGGCACCTATTGAAGAGGTTAACCTATAAATGGTTCCCGGGGCGACAGTACCCATACCCGCCTCCCAAATTGTATACATGCGCCAGTTCAGCGTTAGTATAGTTTAAGACAACCCTAGTTTAAGTCCAGTTTAACATACTTACGCCGCACAGTATTTCGTTTTATATAAGCTAGGCAAAAACACTAACACATCAATTAAGTAGTTACTTGTAACCCTCCTGCGGGGTGTATTTAACCGTAATATGAAGAAAAAATTTATTTCACATTTAAAATAAATTCTTGCCTCAGGCGCGAGCTTTGGACGAAGAAAGTTACGTCACTAACGGCAAAGGACAACAGCCTATGGAAAATGGCAAAAGCGCTGAGACACGAGGATCACACGATTCCCCCGCTAGAGAAGCTAGACGGATCAGGGCTGGCACTTTCACTCGAAGAAAAAGCAAACGCGCTCGCCGACGGATTCGAGAGAGCCTACGCAGCCACGGTTGGCCTATCCGACCCGGAAACGTATCGACTATTAGAAGAGTCTCTACGAAACCTCGAACAAGCCAGCAGACGAACGCCGCCGATATCCACTTCAGCACACCGAGTGAAGTAGCCGTCATTATCAGGCGATTGAAGACAAATAAGGCGCCGGGAAGCGATCAAATACATAACATCCTACTGAAACATCTACCTCAGAAAGCCATCATCTTCATCACCAAACTGTTCAATGCCTGCCTCACAGTGAAATACTTAGGCGTCACTCTAGAAAAATCGTCCTCTTTTCTGGCTCACGTCAAAGAAGTATCCAGCAAGGCTCAGGCTCTCTTCTTGAAGCTGAGGAGACTCTCCACAGCTAAGTGGGGATTGCGTAATCCGGCTCTGCGAACGCTATATAGGTGCGTATATGTGGCGTAAGTCTCGTATGCCGCCTCTGTGTGGGAGCACCGCCTGGACAATTCGCTGATACTCTAGCTCTCAAGCGAGGCCAACGAACCTCCTTGCTGGCACTCTCTGGTGCGTATAGAACCGTTGCTTCGGACACTTTACCCGTTTTGGCTGGCATTTTGCCTATCGATCTGGAAATCAGGGAAGTGCTTACCAGGCAGAAATTAACCAGAGGAACCCCGGCCACTCACCTAGGCGTTGTTCTGACACCGGGAGGGCCGGGGACTCTCCCTGGGCTGCTACGTCAAATGAGGGATCTGTCTCTCCAAGAGTGGCAGGTCCGTTGGGATAGATCGAATTTGGGAAGATGGACCTTCTCCTTCTTCCCATCAGTTAAAATCAGAATGGAAGGGGCTTATCTCAGACTGGATCACCACATTACCCAGCTTCTGTCCGGGCATGGGGAATTCAGGGGGAGACTTCACACCCTCTCCCTGTCCCCCCACCCCAACTGCGCATGCGGATCAACCAACCAGTCGGCACTGTGTGGAACACTGATCTGGTTTCGAACAAGACAAACTTCGAGTGCTTGCGGAATTTTACAAGGATCTGGGTTGAGAAATGGCCTGAGCTTAGAGTCACGGATTAGTAGATTTTGGCACCAGGTGTACTTGTTCCTGACTAACCAAGGCCTTTCTTTGCCTCTTACTCTCTTGCCAATATTGCCCGGGATGTTCAGTTTTATATTTTATTTTACATTTTTAAGTTTATTATTTACACCTTTATATTTTTATGTTCATGGTCTACTGTTTACAGATGTCCTGCGCAATTTAACGCTCATGTCTATTTTATGTTTTTTTCTTTTTCTTTCTAAATCGTCATTTTATTTTACATGTTTATGATTTTTAGTTTGGTTATATGGTGCATTCACATGCCCAGCGCTGACTTCCACACGCTCTTGTTTATTTTTTTCTTTCAATAAATTTTTCTTTTTAGTTATGTTTTTTTTTTTTGTGAGAACTGAACTCAGTTGCTCGTTTTGTACCGTCCTTCTCCCCATATAAGGGGTTGGACCCTGGACCGTGTCCCCGCCTACGTACCATGGCCGGTCTTTTGGAACTGGTGGAGCTGCACCAGTCCGCCGCGCCACCACCCGTGACATGAAGAGGCTGGGGAGAAAGCTGAACGACATCCGGAGGCTGTCCGTCCCGCCTCCGGCGACCCGACGCTTCTCTCCCTAGGGTCTTCTTCTATGTTTCCAATTACTTTCGTCTAGGCACCACCGGCTTGCTGGCTTACGGACGACGCTGCCGGTTGTCGGGAGGCCGGTCAATCAGCCTCCTTCACTGTCTCGGGGACTGCCGGTAGCCAGTTTGCGGTAACACCAGTTCTACTCTGTACAAATGTTATTTTACTTGTGTTGCTTTTTTTTATGAACAGTGCTCGGTGCCGCCCGCCGGATTGTGTATGGTCTTTCGCTGTCATGAGCTGATTACTCATGACGACTGCTGTCTATTTTGTACATTTTACTTTTTTATGTCGATGTTACTAACCACTTGTTTGACTGTCCATGAGGCTCACTGCTTTTGCATTGACACCTCCATGGGCTTTAGAATTGTAGAGATTGACCATTACAGTACAGTCCTGTAGGCGCGCCCGCATACCGCCACCTAACACAGTATGAGGGGACATTGAAGGTCTAGATTCGTTACATTAAATGTAGAGTCGTTTATTCAAAAAAATTAGATTCTTGCGAGAACTCTCAAGGGGCGACCATAAGTTGCCTATACCGGGGTGGGACAGTGGTGGGTACTTCAATGCCTCACCATCGGACATTTCCCTGAGATCTGGAAAACGGCGACCGTGCTGCCTTTTTCGAAGCCAAACAGGGATAAGAAGCAGCCGACAAACTATCGGTCGATTAGCCTACTCTCCACACTGAGCAAGGTATTTGAACAGGTGATTGTCAACAGACTTCTACCACACCACGAGGACACTTTGCCAGATGAACAATTTGGATTCAGGAAAAGGCATTCCACCACCCATCAGCTCTCCAGAGTAGCGGAATTCATCACGAGAAGATTCAACGAAAATCGCTACACCGCCGCAGCACTGTTAGACTTGGAAAAGGCATTTGACACCATTTGGATAAAAGGGCTTTTGCACAAACTTCACAGACTAAATACGCCCATATACCTAACGAGAGTGATACAAGAATACCTCAAGAGCAGATCCTTCCAAGTCTTTAGATGAAGTGCGTGCCACCAGGAAGTCTACTGGGACCTCACCTCTTCAACATCTTCACGCACGACATTCCCCATGACGAGAGATGCAACCTTTCTATCTATGCAGACGACGTCAAACTTTACGTTTCCTCGACACAAGCAGATATGGCAGCCATATACCTACAGAGGGCGCTCGACGCTCTCGTAGAGTTCTACAGAAAATGGCGACTCAAACTGAATGAGGCGAAGACCGAAGTCATAATGTACTCGAGGAAAAATAAAATAAGAACACCAGACGTCAACATCGAAATGGGAGGACCCGTCCTAGAATGGAAAGATGAAGTCGTCTACCTGGGCCTGACAATGGACTCACGTCTCAACTGGAAATCTCACGTAGCCAAGATGCACTTGAAAGCCAGAAAGGTAGTCGGCGCGATGAAGACAATCTTCAACAGAAGAAGTCCGCTACTTCCCAGAACCAAACTCCTGATCTACTATTCGCTCATTCGGCCGGTACTGACTTATGCTATTCCCGTGTGGGGTAGCATCTCCTACTCTGACCATACAAAACTACATACCTTACAAAATCTCTGCATTAAAACCACATACAACACAAGACTCAGAACAAGCTTGAAAAAACTAAATACAAGAGAAGAAATACCGACCTTATTTGAATACACACACAGACTGACCGACCGATTTTACAAGTCACTTCAACACAGTAAAAATAAACTCATCAAAGAAATCGGTCAATATAATGCACCTAGCGATCTTCCTTTCAGATACAAACACAGACTGCCCAAACATATCCTGATGGACCATAATCACATTTGGCACAATCCTGATTCAGACGCGGATGACTGAGCGAGCAGTAGGTATTCCTAATCACCAGATCCTTCCCCACAACGTATGTCTATGTATCTATGTATATATTTATATAAAAATATTTATTTTATCTATGTTTATGTAAGTTTATCCTAAAAATTCCCATAAAGTATTTATCTCACATAAAAACAGACACCCACACCCCTCGCCACACAATGCAGGATTTCATTCACTGAAATCACTGAAGGCTGCAAAGTTTCATGTCGACTGGCGGCCGACTCTCCTCGGATGAGGTTTTTCATGGTTTCCTCATTCCCGAAGGCAAATGCGGAAGAGCTCCAAATAAAAGGACATGACCGACTCCTTCCCACTCCCAACATAACACAAACACACACGTATGTATATATGTTCACTTGCTTGCAGTCGGTTGCTTTGTTGAGCTAAGCGAAACATGCAATTTTAGTAGGGTTTTTAAATAACAATTTTTCCCTACCGATAAAACACAAGACCTCTAAGCCTATAACAGCCAGGTACTATTTTAAATACCCACATGAGGTAAAAATTGCAAGGCGCATATGACGCCGTTCTATTTGTATAAGGAACATTAACTTTAAATTCAGTAAATTTAAATGATTCATCTCTTCAAGATATATAAGAATCTAAAAATCTAAAGCGAGAAAGGGAGCGGAGAGATGTCGAGGGGGAGCGCTTTGCAAATCAACGTGATAGGTTTGCAAAGAGATACCACACTTAAAATGGCTTTTAAAGGAATATTTTGGTGGATTTCAATTCTGAATTATCGAGATAACAAACACTGTTCTCGGTTATTGGATTCACATTTAGAAGCAATATTACGCGACTCTACTTCAACTAATTAAGAAAAATTGCAAGTCAAATATAACTACAAAAATCTCATTGTTTTTATTAACTACAATAAAAGTCGTAAAAATATACAATAAATGTTTTATTTTTAAAACTAAAATATTAGTACACAAATAATGTAGGTTTTTTTTACAATAGCTCCACACAGGAGACCCTGAGGAAAATAATTTCCCTTAAGGGGGAAGTAGGGAAGGATAGGAAGGATAGGAAGTTCTGGGAAGAAAAAAGGTACGAGGAGCCTTCCAACTGCAGTGCAAGGCGATGAGTCGAGAGTCCGCCTGGAAAGGTCAAAAGGCCTCCTTCAATCAGTCTCTTTCGATCCGCCCCGCTACGCAGCAGGAGACGCATCTGCCGCCAAAACCTGGATATACCTCACCCCATGAACCCGGGCACCCGTGTAATTCACCAAATATCAGGTATACTGTAATGACATGTGACCCAAGTGCGGCCCGCACTAATCCCCAAATAAAATATTTGGCCCTTTTACAACAAAAGGTTGCCGACCCTTGTTTTTACTTTAAGGTACAGTATTAATTTTTGCGCATTTTTGGTCAGGTAGAGATTTACAAGATATCAGAAAAATATACATTTTGAGATTAAAGTAAACCCAAAAAAGAAAACCTCTGGCTCTCAACTGTTTTTCTCCACTTACACTGACCTTTTAAAGTTCAAATACACTTAAAATATTATTATATTTTCTCTGGACTTTTGTTCTTCGTCAAACTCCTCCATGTTGACCGGTCAGTGGTTGAGTGGGCATAGCGCTTGGGTCCCACCTGGGCGTCGCGTGTTCGATTCCTCGGCTGGCTAAGTCCTCCATCATAACTCAAGCAACATTTTCGGATTTCTGTGGTGGTAGTTGGAGATTTTCAAACATTGTTGGGTTATTCGTAAACCAGGAATGTTTGTCTTTCTTTTAAAAAATATATATATATCATGACTAATTTCTGCTTGTAAATCTCATTTTGGTGTCTGTAAAATAACAAAATAGCTTGATGTAGTTTCGTGTGGGAAACTATCGAATTTGATTAGTTATTCAGTTTAAAAAAAAATTTACGTACGATTTTGATGTAAGTTTGAAATTTTATTTTTTAGACTAAATAAAAACACAAGTTTTTGGTTATTTAAAAAAACAACTAAAATGGTGTACATTAAAGTACAAAAAAAAACTATACTAAATATGTACGTGCCTTCCAAAGTAAGCTCCATTTTTTTGGAACCGAAATAAATCATCTTATATTCAATTAATAATCTAAAACGTCGTGCCGCAAGAAGCGAATAAATAAATACATCTGAACATTTCATAAACAAATAATCAAACTTTCATATTCTGGTATTAGACAACCTGTGCATTAATCACCCCAATTAAGAATGCCTGTATCATACTGTCTATCTGGTAACACCCCCATGACGTCATCGTTCAAAAATTTAAGTGATTATTTACCGTCTAGCTTGTATGGGGCGAAACACAGTGCGCCGATAGTAGGTCAAGTTTTTTTCTACCCCAATCTTACGCGCATCGTCATATTTACTCGTCGTTTGTAAGCAAGAGTACTTTAAATTTATATTCAAAATATCGACCTTTTTTCCAGCATGACACCTGCTACTTGCGAAGTAACAAATTGGGTCGTGTAGCCTCGCTAACGCTAAAGCGTCTGACTGGTGTGAATAATTAACAAGCGATTAACTGGATTGGTTCTTCTTCCATGTCCACACACTCCAGCGCCCCTTGACGGATCGCCCCATAATTGGTACGTCAATTAAACCGTAATCTGTATAATAAATTCTGCTTATAAGCAGACTTATCGATTTCGACATATACGAGTACCTATCGATAACTGGAATTATTTTGTACGCGCAGATGTCCCAGAGACAAAAAAAAACCTAATGTGAAGAGTATATTTAATAGAAGCATCTTGTTTTTAGTTGAATAGTCTAAGATCATGATGACCCCATATGATTGACGATAATATGTTAATACATCGCTACCTGTCACTTAGCATAGTTAATTGGACTAATTGCCAGTCATTGATAGTTATCAGTAGGATTACAGACTGAAGAGCGATTCTATATCTGTGGGATCGTTATGAGATGTTCGTGAGATGATCGTTATGTACAATGTACATTAAATTAATAAATAATCTTGCAGGAATTCGTGTTTAAAATTATCTAAACTACAATATGTGACAGTAGGTAAATATGTAAAAATCACACAAATCTGACAAGAGATCACGTCCATTATCTCATAACGATCCCACAAAAGATATAGAATCGCTCGGCTGGGGCCCTAGCTCCTAGCATGGGCGATTGATAAGAATTGATAGGATAACTTTTGGTAACTTCTCATCGTTCCCTAGGACAACTGCAAATCACTAACGTACAAACGTATAACTATCTCTTGACATACGTCACAACAAATGTAGTTAAACTGCCCCAATGCACTTTTAAAAAAATTGTAATCTTCTCCATAATTTTTTAGTGTATAACTGTTTTATGGAGAACATGAATAAAAAATAAATAAATAAACAACAGTTGACTTCGAATACATTAAGAACACTTAGTCATTGTGTTACTTATTCGTTGGCAATCTGAGATCGATGAGACATTACCGAAAGTTATCTCATCAATCCTTATCGTTCGACCGTGCTAAAGGGACTAGGATGGAAGAAATGGCGCTGTCAATTTGTTTTTATTAACTAAGTAGGGAAGTCCTACTTTTAACTCGACCACGTTTTGCATTTTATCTGCCTGCAGACTTATTTGTACGTTCCGTTTCCGTTTCAAGATGGTAGCCGCTTTGATGAAGTGAAGATTATTTTTTCAAGTGTAACATCGTTGCGTTTATTTGGACTTTCTTATTCGCATTTACCTGCCTTGAAGAAAGTTTGAAAAAATGAATTGTCATTGAGATAGTGATATTATTTTGGACAAATTGTACAATTCCTTATTTGAGATTAAATATAAATGTAACTAGTGATCTTCACCGCCGTAGTCTCCTGACCTTCTTCACTCATCATCATGCAGCAGCAACACCAATGGCACCACTGTCACTCCGCTCCGCTCCGACCTCGCTACGTAGCTACAATAAAGACTGACTCCACGACATCGACTTGACGCCTTTTATTTCACGCCCCGTCTCTACCGATACGACCCGCTCCCTCAACTGGTGACCCCGACGTGATGGCCAGACGTGATGGCCCGACGTGATGTGAACACGCAGCAAACAGCTTCCTGACAAGAGTGTTACCACGACGCACCGGTAACACCGCAAAATGAGGGAATCGGTAGAGACGCATCAGCATGGACGCACCGAAGAGCAGCATTAACCCGGCCTTCCTGCGACTCCTGGCATCATCGTCCCTCAACTGTACTCCGTACACTGGAAAGGGGGTGTGTGGCGGCCACTTGTGCCGCATTAATTGCGCCGCCACTGAACTCCGACCGAACACACTGGAAACTACGAAATACCTACAGTCAGTTTCTACGGCCGCGCCGCCTCGTAAATAATAATCCCGCCACTTACGCGAAAGGCCTAGAACGTGTGGCTGTACCATACAAGTGCCCACAGAAGGTTCGAGCGATTTCTCAGCTTTGCGTGAATTCACCCGGCATTGCCTACCGTGAGAGTAATTACTCGCCGCGAGTATATAAGCAAGCGCTCGCTCGCTGAGTACCAGTTCAGTCTTCATTCATCGGTCGAGTAGCAACACAGTCCGAGCAGTGCCGTGACTAAGTACGTGCCCGCGCGGGGCAACAGCCCGCGCAGTCAGCAACAAGTGATTTACACATGTCTAGTATGACACCAGTAACACCTTCGAGGCCTCCATCTCCAACTACCATCTCGACATGAGATGTCAAGCAACCAGCAACCGGCAACAAGCCAGCAACCGGCAACGAGCCAGCAACCAGCAACCAGCAACCGGCAACAAGCCAGCAACCACAACTAGCAACAGCAACCGGCAACGAGCCAGCAACCGGCAACAAGCCAGCAACCACAACCAGCAACCACAACCGGCAACGAGCCAGCAACCAGCATCCTCATCGCCTCTCAGGGTTCCTTCCTGCGTCACGTGTGTGTGTCGACTGAAAGGCCACACAGCCGCCATACCTCGTCAACACGACGACGGTCGACCGCCTGGACCAAGGTCACTTCTACACCGCCATGGTGTAGAGCAACACGCCAGCTCCCTGAAGACCAGTGACCTTCACCGCCGTAGTCTCCTGACCTGCTTCACTCATCATCACGCAGCAGCAACACCAACGGCACCACTGTCACTCCGCTCCGCTCCGACCTCGCTACGTAGCTACCTAAAAGACTGACTCACGACATCGACTTGACGCCTTTTATTTCACGCCCCGTCTCTACCGATACGACCCGCTCCCTCATAACTACTTACAAAACTTGTGATTTAACCCCTCAGGCTAATTTCGCTTTTGGTAAGAGCTCATAAAGGTCTCATGGAAATCGCTGTTTCTACCTTACTGTCATGGTGATAAATATTATCCTAATCTAAACAGTGTTAGAAAGAAAAAACACAAAGCTTTATATTCAAATCTAAACGTTAACCGCATAAAAAATAAAATGTACTCCTCTATGCAACCAAAGTTTCCGAACGCAATTTGAAAAAAAAAATTGTGAAACTTTGTGATTTTTTTATCAATTTGCTTTTACATAAAATAATAAGAAAGTAAAGCTATAACTTTTTCTCTCTATAGGTACAATGTTAAAAGTGAAGTTATGATAACTTTCTTAATACATTTGTCTGATAATTTGTGCCTTCCTCAACCACTCTTTCTCGATCCGGCTCGCCACGCAGTAGGTGGGAAAAAGCATCCACCGCCAAGACCTACACAAATCTCAACCCACGACCCCGAGCACTCCTACTTGAGTCACGAAACGTAGCGAACAACTTGGGGTGACCATTGGCAGGGGTGTTGGGTATCCAAAAAAGGGCAGGTGAGACTTTTAAAAAAAAAAAATTAAATTTGTGCCTTCCTCAACCAATCTCTCTCGATCCGGCTCGCCACGCAATAGGTGGGAAAAAGCATCCACCGCCTGACCTACACAAATCTCATCCCACGAACCCGAACAATCCTACTAAGTCACGAAACGTAGCAAACCACTTGGGGTGACCATTGGCAGGGGTGTTGGGTATCTAAAAAAGGGCAGGTGAGCCTTTTTTAAAACTTTTTGGTTTGCATTAAAAAATTTGTATTTAATAAATTATACGATTATTTCTAATAATAAAATTTGAAACCGAATGAAAAAACCTTTGAAAAAGTTTTGACATTCGGATATCTACGTGCAGAAATATTACATTTGAATTTTTTTTATAATAACTCTACACCTGAGATAAATAATTTCCCTTACGACCAATATCATCTTATGGAATGCTGTGAGGAGTTTTTTAAGGAGAGGAATGTGGGGGTCAGTGTATCCGGGAGTGACGGACGAATGAATCCATTCCTCCATCTGCGGTGCGAAGCGATGGGTCGAGAGAGTCCAGCTGGAAAGGTCAAAAGCCTCCCTTAACCTGTATCTGTCGATCCAGCCCACCACGCACCAGGTTGTCCTGGAGACCTGGAAAACCTCACCCCATGAACCCGGGCACCCCTGCTAAGTCACCAAACGTATCGAACCACTTGGGGAGACCTACGGAAGAGGTGTTGTTATATTTTTATGCTTTGTTTATTATTTGTTATGTTATGTTGGTTATCCAATAAACAGTTCCCAGGTTATGGCGGTACCCATACCCACCTACCAAATTGTTTTTGTAATTGCAGTCTTTGGTTTAACCGAGAAATTGTCATGGTAAAAAAATAGCAGTTAGTAAAGCAATAATCCTTTCTCAGGGCCTTTGGTATGCAAACTATACGATTAAATTAGAAGGATTTTTAAAATAAAAAAGACAGTATTATTAAGAAATATGAATTAAAAGATTTATTATCACATAATAAAATAAACTGGGACAAATAAACATATTAACACAACTTAGACTCACCTTCCTTGAATCGACCAAAAAAATACATGTTTCTAACTATCTATCTAAATTACGATCTTGAGCTTCTGGTTTTTCTCCTGAAGTATGGTCAGACAAAATACCTGGAACTGATTTCAGCCGAAAACAGTATTTGCTCCCAAAATCAAACTCCAGCCATGAAAATCTTGTATTACCAGGCGAGAATAATTATTCCTTCGTTATTTGACAGATTATATTCCTTGTGTTTATTAATCTTCCATGTTTTAAAATAAATTGCTTGTTACTTGGCAAGTAAATTCAAAATTAACCATCAGTTATTTTCGGTGAAAATTACGAAGACAGAAATGTGTATTTATAACACTTATTGGCACCACGATTACATTAGTCGCGGCCTAGTTAATTATGATCCAGTTCGGATAAAATAATAATCGTTTTTCTTTATATAATTATTTACGTAATGAATAAGAATCACGCCCGACTTGTCAATAAAACCATCTACCACCTTCGACAGATTACTCAGAAGTGGGCTCTAAACAAAATATTCGATTTTTATATCCTATTCAAAAAAGAAAAAATGAATGATGTTACTTCCAAAATTTAAAAAAAAAAAAAATATGTAGAAGTTTATTTAATATTATTTAATCACCTCTTGAAATGAGGTACCTGCTTGCCTAAATCTATGATAAAATAAACTTCGAGATATATTGACAAATATTTTATCATAACAAAATGACGCTCCAGTTGATAGAATATTAAATTTCTCGATTAATAAATTCTAAAAATCTTCGATTTTTAGCGGTTTGCTCGACTTCCGTTTTGAATCTGCATAATCGATTAATCGATTAATCAGGGACTAGTGAAATATTTTTAAGGGAGCACCTTCTTCCCTTTGTTTCCTCTCGAGTCTAGTGTCATAAAAATGCGTCCCCCTCTTAACCCCTACGATGCCATAGTGAAACGAAAAACAGAAATCTCCTTACAATATTTTTTCGGGTCGGAATAATGGGATCGAGATTTCGGCAATGGGATCTTATTTTTAAATCGTGTTTTTTTTTGTTTGTTTATTTACCCCCTTACGTGTTTTACTTTTTTACACGTGTAGTTTTTAGTTTATACGTGTTTTACTTTTTTACACAACTGATAAAAACCATTTACCCTACTCGGTAAATAAAAATATTTCTACTTTGCAATAAAATCTAAATAAATATTTGTGAATGTATCGGTCACTCAGCTATCAACTGCCTAAATAAGGACAAAAATGCCACGTGTCTACACTGCGCCATGGATCATCCCTGGAAAGACTGCCCTAATAAAAACAAAGAAGAAAAATGCAAAAATTGTGAATTCCAAAACAACACATTCAAGTCAACTAACGATACAAATCATAAAGCAAACAGCAAAAATTGTACGTATTTAAAAAAAATGATGACTATTGCACAAGGGCGTATAAATTATGAATAGGTATGCACCTTCTTTTAAATTCTTAACAGTGACAGCCCTCATGGTATGCTCAAATATTAAAAACACAATATCGAAATTTATATGTTTGCATAAAATGCGATTGTTTTCTGAATCTTCCTACAATTTAGTTATAACTTTCTGTAAAATGTTAAAACCAAAAAAAAACATTATAATATTATTAACCTACCATCAAAGTGTTAAAAAATCATTAGAAATATTAAAAAATTATTTAATTATATTTTTCAGTAAAATTTTAAAACAAAAACGATGGATTCAAATTTTAGCCTGTTCTCAAAGTGTTAAGGCTTGTGAAATATTATTTACACAAAACAAAATTGATATACTTTATACTATGTTTCTTCTCTATAACATTATCACTAGAAATACAATGACAGTTTATTCAATACTGTCACCAAAACAAATTGAAGTCAACCTTGATGGACTATTTTTGGGCATGAATTATTATTATTCATTATTATTCGTGATATTATTATTGCCGCGAATTTATTTAAATATGCATTCAATGTCAATTTCAATTTTAACAATTAGTTATAATAATTGCGTAAATCAGTATGAAATGCCAATGCCAGGAATAAAATTGCATACTTATATTTTAGTTATTAAGTATTTTAGTTACACACATTATGTCTTTTAGTTTCATAGATGATGATAATGACATAAATTTTTGTAAGATAAATAACCTGTGCGAATGGCTTCGTAAGCAAGACACAATGAAACGTGAAACGAGTAAACTCAATTTTGTGGAACTAAACATTAGATCTATAGGTAGGTATTGGGACCTATTTCATGTTTATTTTAAAGACTGCTTAAATCACATTGACGTACTCATGCTTTGCGAAACTGCAATTCGTTCGGAACTTGTTAATCTTTATGATATTCCCGGTTTCAATTCGTACCACTATTGCAGAAACCATAAATCCGGTGGAGGCATTTTGTTATATGTAAAGAATAACCTCTCCTTTTCGCAAATATTTCTGGACAGTAAATATTTTGAGAACGTTTTTGGAATATTGACACTTCCAAATAACAGTACTCTAAATGTCTTGGCAATATACCGACCCCCGAATTTAAATAAGCAAGCATTTTTGTCAGAAATATCCAATGTGTTTGAAAACAATATTAAATCAAATGAAAGTGTAATATTTTTCGGTGATGTAAATTTAAATTTATTACATAAAAATGATGCTATCATTATAAAATATGAAAATATTCTTACTAATAACTATTTAAAAAAATGTATAAATTATGTTACACGAGAAGTAATAGTTCAAGGGAAAATTGTTAGTTCTTGCTTAGATCACTTTTTTGTGCGAGTTAGCGGAAAGTTACCTACTGGATTAACCAGTACAATCTCCGCGTGCGTATGTGATTATAATATTGCCGATCATAATACAACAGCTGTAAGCATACTCTATAAGTCGGTAGATAATTTCAATTCTAGCGATTCTAATAACGTCAAAATTCTTTCGCAAAAACAGATTGATAAACGTATTTGTAATTATGACTGGAAGTCGCTTCTAAAGGAAACCGAATGTTCGGTTATTTATTTAAAAATTAAAAATTATTTTGACGACTTGTATAAAAACAGCACAATTATAATAAGCAAAAAACCTAAAAGCCGACCTTATGCCATAAATGATTGGATATCTAGTGATGCACTATATAAAATTAAAAAAAGGGATTATTTATATAAGCGTTGGAAAAATGCCCCAACAAATAAATACTATGAAAAAGAATATAAGTGTTATCGAAATGTTTTAAATAAATTGTTACTTAAATTAAAAACCTCATACTATAATGACAAATTCAAAAATCTATTTCAAGATTCAAAAAAGACATGGGACGAGTGTAATCAAATTTTAGGTAAGAAATGTAAAAATAATTGTGACCAAGTTGCCTCCAAATATTTGATGAAAGATCGGACCAAAGAAAATGTAACTAATGATTTTGTTGATTATTTCTCTGACAGTGTTTGCAATATGTTACATAAATGTAATTACAGGACAACTGCTTTTGAACCAGAGAAGATGCCTCAAAGCATGTACCTACCAAGGGCCAAAATTTCTGATATAGAAAGCATTGTGCGGCAACTTAAAAGCTCTTCTCCTGGAATTGATAATATCAGAATGAGTGATATTAAAAAACATATAATAATTTTAGCTCCAATCATAGCCCATTTTGTAAATAGAATTTTATTTGAAGCAAAAATTCCAGATGGCTTAAAATGTAGTATTATCAGACCCATTTATAAAGGAGGTGATCACACTCTATTGGGTAATTATAGACCGATTAGTATTTTGCCATCACTCGAAAAAATTCTTGAAAAATACATTCAGTTGAAATTAATAAAATATTTAGAAGATTTTTCTATTATTGATACAAATCAATATGGATTCCAGAAAAAAAAGGGTACCGAAATGCTACTTCAAAAATTTGCCAGTTTCATAAATAATGAACTAAATAGTAAAAATCATGTATTAGTTTTATTTATAGATTATTCTAAAGCATTTGACACTATTAATCATAGAAAATTATTGCAGATACTAGAAATCATAGGAATAAGAGGAAAGCTCCTAAAACTATTTGAAAATTACTTGAACAACCGATGCATGAAAATAAAGCTATTGAACACTTTAAGTAAAAAAAGAAAAATTTTAGCTGGCGTTCCTCAAGGTTCCATATTAGGTCCAATTTTATATATCATTTATGTATCTTTTATTAAGTACATCTTTAAACATGTAAAACACTTTGTATATGCGGATGATACTGCACTAGTGATTTCTCGCAGTGATTTAAAATTATGTATTGAACTCTTACAAAAGGATTACATTGAGCTTTTGAAATGGTCTCATGACTCTGGTTTAATCATAAATGCAAAAAAAACCAAATTGATACATATTAGATCACCCAATGCCAAGACAAATATTATTACACCAGAAATAAAAACACACGGTTCAGATTGCTTACATGTTGGTATCCCAGCATTGTGTACATGCGAAAATATTGAAGTGGTTAAAGAATATGTTTATTTAGGTGTAATTATTGACTGCTTTTTCAAATGGGATTTACAAATAAATAAAGTCTGTGAACGTCTGAGATCTATTGTTAGTAGATTATATAAACTTAAATTCTATGTTCCAATATGCACACTTCGAATAATTTATTTATCATTAGCTGAGTCTATTATAAGGTACGGAATTACAGCTTGGGGACTTTCCTGTAAGACAAATGTTAATCATGTTCAATCTGTCCAAAATTCATTAGTTAAATTATTAGCTCATAAAAGTTTATACGAGCAAAGACACAATGTTCCGTACTTTTACCAGAATCTTAAAATTCTCTCAGTAAGAGCAATTCTGTGGCATAAAATTATTTTTCAGCATATGAATAGCCCTATATACATAAATAGACTGGACCACACTTACAATACTCGATTTACGTTAAATGAAGGACTAATCGTACCTAAGCACTTAAACAAATATGGACAAAGAACGCTGGACTACATGATACCTACATGCTTAAATATGTTACCTGCTAAAATTAAAAAATGTACAAATAATGTAAGAACAAATATTATATTGAAAAATTGGCTCGCCGAAAGAAAAAGTTTGTATTAACATTCTTGTAGTACTCGTAACACAAAAAATGTCTAACTGCATTATAAGTTTTATTTAAAAAAAAAAAAAAAAAAAAAAAAAAAAAAAAAAAAAAAAAAAAAAAAAAAAAAAAAAAAAAAAAAAAAAAAAAAAAAAAACTTCAAAGTAAAAGCACCCATTGACAAACTACTTAAAAGTAGTTTATTGGGACTTTTCTTTTTTGTAATATCTTATTTTATTTTGATTTCCTGTAATATTTTATAACTTTTTTCTTCTAATAAAAAAATTCTAATAAAAAAATACTAAGAACTGTTTTCGAAATGTGATGAAATACACTTTCAAATAACATTATTAGAAATAACCATGTAACTTTTTAAATATAATATTTTTGAATACAAACTTTTAAAAGTTTTTAAAAATGGCTCAATCTACGTTTTTTCTAACTAAAATACTGACAAGGAAAAATAAATAATTAAAAAAACACCCATTTTATTAAATGAATTAAAAACGTTATGGTCACCTCACTTGTTTGTCGTTTCATGTAAAAAATCTTTAGAAAATTCAAAGTTTCATAATTTTTTTTTTCAAATTGCGTTCAGAAACTTTGGTTTCATAAAGGTGTAAATTTTAATTATTTTGTAGTTAACTTTTAGATTTGAATATAAATTATGTTGTTTTCTCTTTCTGTAATGTTCTTTAAATCTGTGGCTCACTAGCCCACAATATTAAGGATTACAACGTATGTTCGTTATTTTAGTTTATTGTGAATTACAATGATCGCAAGTAATATTGTATTTATGTCAACGGTAGCGACTGTTTACTGAGGCTTCGTAAATATATCTGAACGCTGCGGAACATGCCAGCTGTTCTCTTTGTACTGTGTGCCCGCTCGTCAATCTTCGGAAACCCGAAACTTTTCGAGCGGCGCGGTGTGCGAATATACCTATATTCACATATACTACACCTTTCCCCCTGTAATTAGTCGCTACTAATCTAAGTATTTCATGTACATCTTTAATATTTCAGGACTATCAATTTACAATGTTATCTTAAGTATTATACACATTTTATTATTTATACACATATTATATTATTTATTAATTTATACACATAATTATATTCTTGAAAGATTTGTTCCTTCCTTGTGGAGAATTATCTTGGTCGGAGTCTTCCCGACCAGGGACCTGTACTGTACGATGTACTGGATACTGCCGCGTCTGTTCCGGCTCTTGTACCGGGTATTGCTGCGTCTGCGACATCTTCCGGTGTCATCTCCTCTCCCTCCGCCAGCCTGAAATCAGGAGAAACAACCGTTAACTCACTCCACAGATTGGACAACTCCCTCTCAGAATGCTCAGCCCTCGTATCATCAGACGCGGAATCTGGCAAATCTGAGACAACATCGCTCCAACTGACTGACAAGTTTCTCATCCGGTCTACATGACGTTTCCAGACTAATTGAGAATCACAAGTTTTAATAAAATATATTTTTTTCCAATTTTCTGTGTAACTACTCCCTTTACTCATGTAAATTTATTATTTTTCCTGAAATCTTTAATTAGACATTTTTGTACCACAATAAAATTTCTAGTTTTTACACCACCATAATTCTTAGCCTGTTTACGTTGACTGGTCTCAATATTTTTATTCGCCAAGTCATGTTATTTTGACACAAATTGTTCATTCTCTTTCGGAATGAGACTGTCAAAGGTGCCGATATAAATAGATCTATTCACAGTTTTTGTTTTAGTTGATCCTCAATAAGACCGCCATTTTCATGCCTTTTTGTATATTATTTATTGTAGCTCATATTGTCAATGGTTGCGCATTTTTATTAATTGTTTACTCTGTCCTCATCTTTGGTATTTGACGTCACAAGTCGACATAGAAAAAAAATCGTCTAATTATTGCATATTCATGGTGAAATATTAGCGGGGTTTACACGCAGAGTTTGGCCTGCGAGTCTCAGCACACTTCGCTCCGAATCGTTGGCGGAAACGTACGTGTAAACGCGATCGACTCGCAGGCGAAACGCTCCAGTCACTCACCAGTTCGTATCATTCTCAAAAATTTCCACCTTCTAAAGCCCGAAGTTATCGATCTAGTTTCTAGTGTGCGGTTCGGTATATTTATGAGTTAGTCAGTCCGAGTTGTAACTTGAAGGCGATACGAAGTTTATTAATAAATAATACAAAATGAGTATGGTGAATAGAAGTAAAACGTATCATTTTAATAACGATTGTTAGGAAGAATTCTTATTTTGTATGGTGAAGGATAAGTGCATTTGTCTCATTTGCCGTGCGTCAGTTGCAATATCTATGCATGTGAACTAAGAGAGGCATTATAAAACCATTCACAAAAACTATGAAAAGCATTTCTCGCCACAGAGTGAATTAAGAAAACGAAAAGTATTTGATTTGATGATTTGTTAAAAAAAAACAAACCTTGTTCATAAGACCAGCCAAACAATCAAAAGCTGCAACGATCGCGTCATTTAAAATATCTCATATATTGGCGAAACACAATAAACTATTTGAAGATTGAATGGTTGTGAAGGGAGAAACTTTATTTGAAAATTACCATATGTTAAACCGTCCGTGAGTTCCGAGTACAAAAATTGCAGGAAAACCATTTTCGCGTTGTAAGTGTAGTATCAATTAAATTGGGTGTAATATAAATTAAAGCCGAGGATTCGCGTGCAGATTAAGTCTTATGATAAAACCAGTTTTATGTTCCGAATGATCTGTTAAAATTCCAGTAGCGGATTAATCTGCTGCCGCATTTCGAAGAAAGTCGTTATAATATTTGGAGTTAAATTTTATTTCAAACCATTCTTCAAAATTAGTAATTCGTTGAAAAACCATACGCGTGTTATGAGAGTAACAGTAATTAAAGCTGGGGAGCAACAAGATTCATCTTAATTTAAAAGCAGTTTTGTGATCAGGATGTAAAATTTCAGTTTCAAAATTCTAGTTGCACACTATTTATATGCTGCCAGAATAAAGAAAAACCAATTCCATCTGCGAGTAGTTTTAATTCGCCGCATACGGATACGGTTTAAAATTTTCACGGCCAAAAGTATTTTTGTTATTAGTTTTTGGGGTATTATGCCGTGTTACGCTACCTCCTTCTTTAGCCAACGTTTCGGACAGCGTTGCAGTGTCCATCATCAGGGCAGATGTGTATGCAGATTTACACATCTGCCCTGATGATAGACACTGCAACGCTGTCCGAAACGTTGGCTAAAGAAGGAGGTAGCGTAACACGGCATAATACCCCAAAAACTAATAACAAAAATCGCCGCATACAGATTTAATTTAAACCAGTTTTTTGTTCACAAAATTTTGTGCGATAAATTAAATAACAAGTTGCCGATTCTTCGTGTACCAAGTTAAGCTTTGCATTTGAGTTGCATGTCATGTCATGTGCTGAAAAATTCTGAGAAATTGACTGATCCGTGTGTAACTATTATTTCGGGACTCTTACGCAGAAGCAATCTTAAGTTAAAAGCTGCCTTGTGTTGTGAAGATATTAACATGTTGTATTGTAAGAATACTCGTCACATATGATATAAAAATCGGCATAAAAGGTCGCAATAAAAAAATTGGATTTCTAGTAATATTTAGATATCTAAAAAGAAATAATTATGTAATTATATTAGGTACATTATAAAGACCGTCGAGTAATACTAATATATCTAAAAAAATAATTATGTAATTATACTAGGTACATTATAAAGACCGTAGAGAAAAAAATAGTACCAAGTGCAAAATCAAGGATATATATAGATATTTTTTAAAGTACCTACCTACCTAAACATGCCATAGAATCATTCGGTTTTAAAAACTGTAGAAGATACGTTATCATGTATAGTTTACAAGAAGGTTTTTGATGTGATGTTATTGGAAGGTATTTCCAAAACTATTCTGGTATTTGGCCAAAAATATATTTTTGAAGGTATTCAAAAATACTGAATCCTCTACTAGATCGCGTATCCATCACACTAGATCAGGGTTTCCCAACCAGTGGTCCGCAGACCACTAGTGGTCCGCAAGGGCTAGAAGATGGTCCGCGATGGTCCGCCGGTCAATAAGAACGGTCAATAAGTCCGCCGGTCGAGAAGTCGGAATAAAAAAATCGGGACAATATTCAATTTATCATTATTGTACCTTGTGGTCAGTGGCCATTATGGTATCCTTCCATATCACCCCACCCTACCCCGTTCTACCCCCTCCGTTAGGTAAATGTTCTGCCAGAACCCGTCCTACCCTATCCCATTACGTCCCTCCCGTTGTGCCACCCATGGATAGTCTATGCCACTGACCACAAGCAGTGGCTTAGGCTGGCATGGGCGGCACAGGGCGGATAACGTGGTGTGTCGTCCCCCCCCCCCAAATTTCGACTACATGAAAAATTAGGAGGGGGTGGCTGGAGAATTGTGACTTGGGGGGCACTTTTAAGGGGGGCGGAAACTTTTCACAATAAATAATATTAACTTGGAAAAATTAAAATCATATATATATATTTTTTTTTTTTTTTTTAATTGAAATAATAGATAATACATAATATAATCAACAAACAAGTCCTGCTAAGCCAATTGAATCGGCTTGTCAACAGGTGCTTATATTTTAGTTACATATTTATACATTTATCAAATCATTATTTGAAAATGTTCTATGATACTTTACAGGAGACGAAAATTGTCCCACACATTTAATTTTAAAATAGACCGGTAAAATTATGCCTCACACATTTAATTTAAAAATAAATTTGTGATTGCGATAAAAATTTTTTTTTTAAGAAAAAGATCCGTATTTAAAATTTTAAGTTTATTCTATTTTAGGTACTTTAATTCGAATGTTCGCAGGCGTGTATTTTTGAGCCAACCCACATTTCCAATATCAAAATTTTAATATTTAGAAACAATAATGTTCGGAAAAATGACTCCATCTAGATTTTAGAACAATTTTGTTTTTTGCAAAAGGATAAAAAAAACAATAAAAGGAACATTTAAAATGCATGGGAAGAACCGAAAATTTTGTGCGCGAACATTACCAGTTTACAGATATTTTTTTATTATTATTCGAAGGGTTAATCCAATTTTTGGAATGTAAAATTCCATTTAAGGATTCATCTGCCGACACAATTCAAAGGAAAACATTATCTTATTCGACGTTCAGTTATAAAATTCTAGTTGCAGACTCTGAATGTGCTGCCAGAATCGAAGAAAAACCATTTTCATGTTCTGAGTGTACTTTTAATTCACCGCATACAGACTTAACTTAAACCAATTTTGTGTTCAGAATGTAAAATTCCAGTTGTGGCTTCATCTGTTGACACATTTCGAAGGAAAACATTCTCCTATTTAAAGTTCAGTAATAATATTCTATTTGCAGACTATGTATGTGCTGCCAAAATCAAAGAAAAACCATTTTCATGTTCTGAGTGTATTTTTAATTCACCGCATACGGATTTAATTAAAACCAGTTTTGTGTTAAGAATGTTAGTACCGCTAGAATCAAAGAAAAACTATTTTTATGTTCTGAGTGTCGTTTTGATACACCGCATATTTAGTTTAATTTAAACCAGTTTTGTGTTATTAATATAACAACAAGTTGCCGATTTATCGTTTACCGAGAGAAGCTTTGCATTTGAGTTGCATTCCATATGTGTGTGTGATGACGATGAGAATTCTATCACAGGCATACTATTCTCGATTTCTGAGAGCACTTATATATAAATTTGTAGTAGAATTTTTATAAATTCTACTACAAATGCTTATGCATGATTTTATTGGAAGAGTACTCGGCATATGGAACTATAAAAATCGGCATTAAAAAAATAGGATATCTACCCTCCTCCCCCCGGTCAGCGCTTGAAAATCTGTGAAAGATGTACCTGTAGAAGTAAGGGGGGGGGGGATTTTCCTTCGCCCCGGGCGGCTGAAACCCACGCAACGCCGCTAGTGCCATAGCCCCCACGGCTCTGTGCATTTTGATTCGTGTGTGGTATCTTATCTACTCGCATAATTGGAAATGGAAGTCAAAAGTGTCCAAAATGAAAGCTTTGTTTAATTTTTTTATTCATTTTAGCAAGGTCGCACTGATAATTGCATGCCTCTGAATCATTCATTTCGAAGTGTGAATCTTTAATTTATGACTGGATCATTTCAGACTATTGTAATCTTACATCTGAACATGAAAGGGTTGTCGCCCCGTCGGGATCTTTGTCTGTAATTTCGAATAATTGATCTTTAATTTCGAATTGTGAAACTTTAATTTTTGATTACAAATCTTTAATTTCTGACTCTGGATCTTTTATTTCGGACTATTGTTTTTTATTATTATTTTTTTTTACATTAACTCCATACAGGAGGCCTTGAGGAAAATAATTTCCCTCAGGGCCTATGTCATCTGGGATGCTGTGTGGAGAGTCTTTTTGAGGAGAGGATGGAATGAACATTGGTCTTGAAGAAACCTATGTTGTAGGAAGGAGGAAACACAGTGGCCGGCAAATCATTCCACAGCCGAGCTGTTGAACATAAGAACGAGTCGAAGAAACGACCCGTTCTCATGTGACAAATGTCAACCGTGTACAAATGTTGGGCACGAGCTTGGCGTGTTTCCCGACTATGCACCGGTGCCGAAGGGATCAATGATGCTAGTTCCTCGGAGCATCTTCCATTGTAATACCGGTAGAACAAGGATAGCATTCCCACCCGACGCCTGTGCTCTAAAGATTGCAATCCGTCTGTTAAGATGGGAGAATCTATCAAACGGACCGCCCGTTTCTGCACAGAGTCGAGGGTATTTTTCAGGTATTTTGGAGCTCCAGACCAGAGGTGGCTGCCAAATTCAACCGTGGGGCGCACTTGCGATTTGTACAGGGTTAGCAGTTGTGCACTATGAAAGTATCTGCGAGCCCTATACAGTACGCCCAGTTTCTGGGAGGCTAACTTTTCTCTGGCTTCGATGGAGCCCCCATACCTGAGCTGGTCACTTAGGGTTACACCAAGCATATCAATGGAGGGCCTGTTCGGAAGATTACTTCCGTTGAAAGAGACTAGATTTTCATTTCGATTCCTTTTAGACGTAATCAGACAAGATTTGGGTCTTTGAAACATTAAATTCAACGAGATTATTGTTACCCCAAGAGAAAACACTCTCGAGGTAACCGTCCATTCTTTGCTTCAAAGCCCTACGAGCTGTTGGGGTTTATGAGCCCTTTGGGGGCTTGTCAAACAAAAAACTATCATGAACTGTACTGTCATCCGCATAACAGTGAATTGGTGCACATGACAAAAGGTCGTTGATGTGCAACAAAAACAAAGTCGGAGACAGAACCGATCCCTGCGGGACACCAGCATTTATCGAGTGTGAGGAAGAGGTGAAACCATCGACTACCGTCTGAATCGACCTCTCCCTCAAGAAGTCGGCAATCCAAGTACACAAGGATGCGGGAAGTCCGTAAGAATGCAGTTTGTTGACAAGTCCTCGGTGCCAAACCCGGTCAAAGGCCTTGGAGATGTCCAGTGCAAACGTTTGGGTCTCACCGAAACGTTCCAGGCATCGCCCCCAAACATGCGTCACATACGCGAGAAGATCACCGCACGAGCGGTTCCTCCGGAATCCGTATTGACGGTCGTTAATAACTTTGTTCTTCTCGAGGTATGTGAGCAGTTTGTCGTTGATCACACGTTCCATCACCTTAGACAGAACTGATGTGATCGCTATGGGGCGGTAGTTGGCCAGGTTGGAGCGGTCACCCTTCTTTGGAATAGAATGGATAACCGCTTTTTTCCAACCAGAGGGCACAGGGCCAGTCTTCAGGGACATTTTAAAAAGCTTCGTCAAAATTGGAGCTATTTCTGCAGCGCACCTCTGCAGTACCAGGGCAGGTATTCCGTCAGGCCCACTAGCTTTATTAACATCAAGCCCTCGTAAAACATGGAGTACTTCCCGATGCCGGATCCTCAGCTTTTTCATACGAAAACCGCAGTGAGGAACCGACTGCGGGACAGCACCTTGGTCATTGAGGGTTGAGTTATCCGCAAACATTTTACCTAATAAGTTAGCCTTTTCGGTGGCGGTGTTTGCTAATGAGCCGTCAGGTCTGGTAAGAGGCGGCAGACTGGATTTGCAGAAATTGCGACCTATTGAGCCCGCAAACGACCAGAATTGCCTGCTGCCATGCGGGCATGCAGCCTGCTTTCTGCTGATCTGCTGGTCGTGCTCAAATTTTGATCTATTTATGATTCTCTTGGTTTCCCAATTTCCTGGGCACATCTTGAGGGATCCGAAATCCGAAAACAGACAGCTGACCACGGGAAAGCATTAAAATGTGCCCGCAGACCGAACCAATCTGCTGACCTATAGTGCCACACTTTTCTCTTCAGCCTCTCGTTTGGTGGTCTGAAGTTTACAGGGATTGATGTCGTCATCAGGCAGTGGTCGGACGATCCTAAAGGCGCTGTGACTTCAATCCTGTAACCGTGTGGCACAGTAGTTAAAAATAGGTCTAACAGATTGGAACGGTGAGTCTGGACATCAGGAACCCTTGTGGGCTCCTGAACCATTTGCTCCAATCCGTAGCGAAGGGCAAAGGATTCCGCTGGTGTCCAGCCGAGTCTGTTGATCCTGAGAACTTCAACCAAGGTTCGTTATGAACATTGAAGTCCCCCAGGACCACAAACTCTGCCGTAGGGTAGCCGGGCAAGAGGTCATCAATAGTGTCGCTTAAGTGTTTGAAGAGCTCGTACGTGTCTGATTCGCCAAGGTTCGGTGAGCGGTATAAACACGCGTAGAATCTTACCGTACTGGCAAGATTGACGCGTACCCACATTACGTCGAATCTGGAGTTTTCCAGATTCAACAGTCGCACACAGTTGACGTCAGCTCGACTATAGAGACAGACACCTCCTTTAGGTCTGAACTTGCCTGCGAGGGTGAAGCCCGGGCAGTCCAGATAGGAGGCGTCTACAGGCTCAGCTATCTGTGTTTCAGACAGGAAAAGTAGGTTGGGGCGTTGAGAAAAAAGATGGTGGTGGACAGAGTTTAAATTGGTGTGCAAACCGCGAATGTTGGTGTAATTCACCAACAGTTTTGGCCTGCACCGGGGACGCCTACTCCTCGCCGCTGAAATGACGTTAATTGTTGATGGTTGTATATTCATGATTTTATTTGTAGGGTTATTTAAGTGTGATATAAGAGGAAGGAAGGTCTGGGATTGTAATCTTATATCTGGATTCAAAGGGGTTGGCGCCCCGTCAGGATCGCACTGATATTTACCTGCCTCTGAATCTTTAATTTCGAGGTGTGAGTCTTTAATTTATGACTAAAAATTTCTGACTTTGGATCTTTAATTTCAGACTATTGTACTTTTAAATATGGATACGAGAGGGTTGTCCTACCCACACAACACTTGGAACATCGCGAGGGTAGGTACCTCCCGTACGGAGCCAAGTGTGAAATAATAATCAAGGGGCAGCCCACTACCGAACTCGGCTGACGAAAGAAGTGGCCGAGGGCTTTTTAAACGTAGTAATTGTTCATTTAATGAACGGGGCGCGGGGCGCACCTACCCGACACCTACCGACGAGTCTTACAAGTGTCCCGGCTTATGGCAACACACGTAGCGGCCGGCGCGCGCGAAAAGGGTGATGAAATTTTTTTAAAGTGCAATTAAGAACACACCGTTTTAACTACCCAATTTGCGAGCTGGTTCACAACGCGCAGGTACCTATCTACATTTAAATAGGTAGGTACCTACTATTTTATAGATCGACAGAGTTAACTGTGCAATGGGCCGTTTTCGCACGATTTTGGCCGCTAGGTTCGCTAATAGTCCTACCGGTATTAGTTCATTTATGGTCCTACCGGTCCAACTATTTTATTTAACTGTCAGAGGTATTAGTTCATTTATGCTGTCAGATCCCATACATTTTTTAGGCCGTTTGACGCAATTTAGTGTTTTTAAATATTATAATAATGCCGTCAACCTGTTGTAGTGTTCCAATGTGTAGAATAGGGTTGGGCACGAGTTTCCCAAAGATTGAAAGACTTGAAAGCGCAATGGATTCATTCAATTAGGTTCATTTCAAATGGGCACCGACTCCTGATTCTGTTGCCTGTAAAGCTCATTTCAGGGACACAGATTATGTGATTATTATTTCATTATCTTAACAAAATATACATGTGTGATACCTTCGATTGTTTTAAATTATCTAATCATTCTAAATTATCAAAATATTCCACTCTACTTAACTGTTCTCGTTTATACATTAATTTCCACTATTTTAATCTATTCAATTATTATAGTTAACTCAACTTATTCAAATATTTTTAATTATTTAATAATTTTAACTAATTTCATATATGTGATACATTCAATTGTTTTAAATTATTCTAATCTGTCCAAATATTCCATTATACTTAACTCTTCGTATTTATTCATTCATTTCCACTATTGTAATATATCCAATTATTATATTAAACTCAATGAACTTAATTATTTTTAATTATTTAATTATTTTATCAAACTATATACGTGTGATACATTCGATTGTTTTAAAGTATCCAATTATTCTAAATTATAAAAATATTTCACTCTACTTAACTGTTCTCTTTTATACATTTATTTCCACTATTTTAATCTATTCAATTATTTTATTCAACTCAATTTATTTAATTATTTTAACTAATTTGATACACGTGATACAATCGATTGTTTTAAATTATCTAATTATTCTAAATTATCAAAATATTCCACTCTACTTAACTGTTCTCTTTTACTCATTTATTTCCATAATTTTAATCTATCGAACTATTTTATTGTTCACAATTTACCCATTTATGTTTAATTATTTCATTACTATTAATATTTATATATGTGTGATATATTATAAATTGATATACGTGATACATTCGATTAATTGTAATTGTGCAATTATTTTAACAAAATTCTTTAATCATCTAATAATATTATCTAACTTAACTCAATTACCTCACTTAATTTGCCCAAATAATGTTATTGAAAAACTGAATCCTACTATTTTAATTCAATTCATAATATCTAACCACTTGATTCCTTCTATCCCCAGTGTCTTTATTCCTGCACTTCTTTTACTTATCTTAAACATTTTAATTTTGCTAAATCTCTTAAATGTGGTATATTTATTAATTTCTTCTCATCCCTTAGTAATTATTATACACTTATCTTTATTCCCTTTACTTCTCCAAATAAATAAATTCTTCTTTAATTCTCTTAACTATCCTAATCGCCTGAACTATTATCATAACAATTGTTTCAACCATTTCCAATGTATTTACAACTTAAATCGTGCTATCTGTTTTAATTATTTTTATTATCTCAATGCCTTTTATTTCTCGATGAATTTAAATTATTCCACTTTCATGTTTACTCACATTCTTCCTATTGTTCTAATCCTGTCAATTCATATAATCCACCCAATTTGTCTGTTCCTATTGATAATCTACTATGACTTTTACAATGACTTAAACGATCCTAATATACGCCTCTATATTCCACGAATTCGAATCCCTCTCACAACTAACTTTATTTTAACTCCCTACGTCCTTATGATTCCTCCGATACTCATGAATATAATTATTCCTTTAATCTTTTTGATTGTTTTACTTCGCTTAACTGTCTTAGTTCATACGATCTTGACAAAGCCCATTCTCATACTTTCAATACATTTAAATAAGCAAATGATCGTAGTTCTTCTAAGTGTACTTACTCGCTTTATTTCTGAAATCATTAGAGAAACTAAACATCTGCAAAAAAACATTAATTGCTACGGTTTTCCACTATCCTTACCCATCCACTTAACTTACAATGTCTCTGTTATATTCAAACCCTCACCATACTCAGTCGTTAAAAATGGATCCAAAAAACTCTATCGATAATTTTCTTAACATCACGGTTCAAACGACAAACGACATAAATGCATATAAAAAAATTATCACAACACCTAAAGCACTAAAAATATTTGCCATGAACATCCGTAGCCTCAATAAAAACTTCGACAATTTACTTGTACTCCTAACTGACTTAGGAAATGAATTCGATATAATTGTTCTGTCAGAGTGCTGGATTAATGTAAATTATATCCCAAAGATAATCAACAACTACTCTGTGTATAATACAACTCGACACAGGTCCCAATCCGATGGGGTCATAGTTTATGTCAAATCCTACTTAAACCCTACAGTGTCTGAAACTACAGTTGACCATGCAAATTGCCTCAAAATCACAATTGACAACTTAAATATCTTCGCCATATATCGCTCCCCTAAGTCCAATAATGTCTCCTCTTTTCTCTACTCGCTTGAAAAAAATATTGATGACACAACTAAGGATCTCATCATAATCGGTGATATCAACATAGACATCCTAAACGAAGCTAGCCCTCATACTACAAAATACCTAAACCTAATGGGTCTTCATGGCCTTATACCATACATCAACATACCTACCCGAGTCACACTCACTACTAAGACATGCATAGATCACATCATGGTCAGAACAAAGCGAATCGCTAAATCAATTGTATTTGAATCTTCGGTGACAGACCACTACTCAACCATCCTAGAAATACACAACTCAAAATCTCCCCCCCTTAAGTCTAGTAATCCTTCTCATAACATTGTAAATATGGATCATCTGATAAAGTCTGTAGAACAAGAAAAATGGGAGTCTACCCTACTCTCTGAAAATGTTGACACAGCTCTTGAAATGTTTTCTGCATCACTAACTGCCCACATTAACTACGCCTCTTTCCCCCCCAAAACAGCCTCCAACAAAAAAAAGAAGCTAAAACCTTGGATTACGAATGGCCTTATATTCTGCATACTTAAAAGAGACAGACTCCACAAACAAGCACTAAATAACCCAGACCCCCAATTCTTCCGTTTCTACAAAAAGTATCGTAATATTTGCAATAACCTGTTAATAATAACCAAACAAAAATACTATAAAAAAAAATTGAAGATTCAGGATATGACAGTAAAGTAATCTGGAACGTAGTCAATGACATCTCAGAAAATAAAAAAAACTTCACTCAATATTCAATCACTAGTAATTAATGGGAAACATATCCAAGTCCACGAAGACCCAAAAACCCTAGCCAATCACGCCAACCATTATTTTAGTAACATCGGAACGAACTTAGCCAACAAAATTCTTAAAGCCACAAATAAAACCCAAAACCTTCTAACTTCACGGGTAAGACTACAGAACTCTCTCCATCCCACACTTATCTTAGCCCCCACATCCACTAAAGAAATTTTTGACACAATACTTTCCATAAAAACAAATAGTGCTGCAGGTATTGACAACATTTCACCTTACATACTAAAACACATAGCTCACTTTATTACCACACCGTTAAAACATATTGTAAATCTAAGCTTCAATAGCGGCTCCTTCCCTATCCAACTAAAACATGCAACGGTTATCCCAATATATAAGAGTGGCGACAAAACAAATATCGAAAACTACAGACCCATTTCTTTGCTAAGTGTCTTATCAAAAATCATTGAAAAAATTGTTAAAAGTAGACTTATCTCCCATTTGGAAACCCAGAAGATTCTCTCGCCCAATCAGTTTGGTTTCCAAAAAAAAATTAGCACAGAATCTGCAATCTTAGATCTGACTGAGAACATCACAAATAGCCTGAACGAAGGCGATTCCTGCCTAGCGATATTCTTAGACTTAGCCAAAGCATTCGACACAGTTTCCCACCCTATACTACTGGAAAGACTATCTCAAATTGGCATCCGGGATTCAAATTTTAACTGGTTCTCCTCATACCTTACTGGTAGATCACAAACCGTGAAAATTAATAACGTAGCCGTAAGTAACCCTTTGCCAATACAATTCGGAGTCCCACAAGGAAGTGTTCTAGGCCCAATTTTATTCCTAATATACATCAATAAACTCTGTAACCTACCCATAACCGGAAAACTAATATCCTTTGCAGATGATACTGTGCTTATAGCTCGACATAAAAACTGGAAAGGAGCTTTCGACATAGCTCAATATGACATAGGCCTTGTAAAGAATTGGTTAGATGATAATCTCCTCACCCTCAATGCTGGTAAAACAAAATTTTTAACCTTTAGTCTGTCTGCTGCTACCCAACCTACTAACAACCAGAAAATAACAATCCACTCTTGTCCAAAACCTCACTCTTCCTGTACTTGCCCAAATTTGGAAAAAGTTTCCCATATAAAATACCTGGGGGTCCTAATTGATCATCATCTACGTTGGAATCAGCATTTAGCCAATCTAACCCCCCGAATTCGCAAGCTCTCCTATGTTTTTCGAACTCTAAGAAATATCCTTACTCCTACAATACTAAAAAGAGTTTACTATGCTCTCTGCCAATCCCTATTAGTATATGGCATCATAATTTGGGGCGGCTGTGCTCATAAATTTATTGATCCCCTACAAAAAGCTCAAAAAACGATAATACGTGTTATCAACAAGCGACCGACAAGATACCCCTCCACTCGACTTTTCACTGAATATAATGTTCTAAACATACGGCAACTCCATCTAAAATTTACTTTAACGCATTTCATGTTCAAATATAAGAAAAAAACTCTCTTACATCATAACTACACGACCAGAACAATAACCAACCGACACTACAATGTACCGACACTACATACCACGTCAGCACGAAGACATTTCATATACCTAGCTCCTAAAATATTTAACCTTCTCCCTGAGAACTTAAAAACCGAAACCCAACCGCTCACCTTTAAAAAACATTTATCACAATGGATCCTTACAACTAGAAATGATGTTTAGAAACGATGTTCCTTTATTCCTTAATTCAACAAATAATTAAATTACTATTTCTTATATGTTATATTTTAATAACTATTATTATCAACTTATTATTACAATATTATTACTTATTTTTGTTATTATTATTCATTAATTAATTATTATTATTAATTATTATTTATTATATTGTTATTATTATTAATTATTATTAATAATAATTTTATATTACGCACCAGATTTAAATGTCCGGGTTTAATTTTCCCCACAGGAAAAACTAAACCCTTTCACACACTTCCCAAATGATCATCTGGTCAATCCACGTTATGCAATTGCACTATATGTATTATAATTACAAAACAATACAAGAACAACATGTCAACCTACCAGAGACCATATGGGAAAATAATTCACCGACTCCAGATATTTTCATATCAGAGGGTTCGGCTCTGTGGAATTCCTAATTGAACCTATAAATCCTACTGATCCCTCAATATAAATATTTAAAAAATCTTTTGTAATCCTACATGTATTTAAAATTACCGATTTTTGCATTTTTATGTATAAATTCTTTGACAAATCTAATACGCCTAAATTTTGAATCAGAGACCTAGGTATAATGCCAGTAGCCGAAATAACAAATGGTAATATTTTTATATTCCGAGAATGCCAAATTCTTTTAATCTCATTTCCTAAATCTGTGTATTTTCTAATTTTTTCAGAAACAGTTTTTTGAATATTACAGGAATTTGGAATAGCTACATCAATGATATAAGTTATTTTTTTAATTTTGTCATGTAAAACTATATCAGGTCTATTATGACTAATTGTTCTGTCTGTTAGTATAGTTTTATCATAATATATTTTATAAAATTCATTTTCTAAAAATGAATTTGGTTCATATTCATAATATGGTACTATATTACGGCAGTCAATCAAGTTATGTTTAATTACCAAACTTTGGTGGATTATTTTTAAAACTTGATTGTGCCTAAATGTATACTCGGACGGCGCTAATATAGAACATCCCGATATAATATGTTCTATAGTTTCCGGAAAAGCCAAACATTTTCTACATAAATCATCAATTTGATTTATATCTTTGATTATATGCTTCCTATAATTTTTAGTATTAATGACTCTATCTTGAATGGCAAGCATAAATCCTTCTATTTCTGAGCTCAACTCTCCAATACTCAACCATTTGTTTGACGAAAGTTTGTCAACATACGTTTGGTTGAGATAATTGAAGTGTTTTGCATGAATAATTTTATTTGACCAGGAATCTAATAATTCCTGGTTAGTATTTATAAGGATGTTGGCATTCTCGTCATATAAATTTAAAGGTGTAATGTTTCTATCTGCCTTACAAATTATTTTGTGCATTTCTGAGCTATTAGCTTTCCTATGGAAAAAATTTCTAAGCATTTCTACCTGATTGTGTTTCAAAGATGTTATTTTGACTATACCTCTACCTCCTAAATTTCTAGGTAAATTAATTCGTTCTATAGCTGAATTTGGATGATGGCAATTAAACTTTGTTAACGTAGTTCTAATTAATCGTTCTAAACTATCTAAATCTGTATTGGACCATTTAATTATGCCAAATGAGTACGTTAATAAAGGTATTGCCCAAGTATTTATTGCTTTTACTAAATTTTTAGCAGATAGATTGCATTTTAAAATTTTTCTGATCCTAGTTTGAAATTTAATCCTAATATCATTTTTAATACTAGTGTGATCTAATCTATTCGATTGCGGGTATCCCAAATATTTATAAACCTCATCCCCTTTCATACTTTTAATTTTGAAATTTCTAAATATACCCTCGTCTCCATCTACAATTTTGCCTTTCTCTATATGGATCGTTTTACATTTATCTAAACCAAAAGTCATTTTAATATCATCTGAAAAAATTTTAACTACCTTAATCATTTTTTCTAAATTTGATTCAGAATTTGAAAATAATTTTATATCATCCATATATAATAGATGTGAAACTATACTACTCTCTCTTGTATTACCCTTAATTTTTATTCCAAACTTGCTTTTAATTAACATTTTAGACATAGGATTCAATGCTAAGCAAAACCAAAGAGGACTCAATAAGTCTCCTTGAAAAATCCCTCTTTTTATTGAAATGCCCGGTACTACTATTTTCTTACCTTTTAAATTTACTAGTAAATCTGTATTCCAAAAGGACATAATATTTTTCAAAAAGCTAATTATAATTGGGTTAACTTTATATATTTTTAATATTTTTATTAGCCACGAGTGCGGGACACTATCAAAAGCTTTTTGATAATCTATATAACAAGTATGTAAATTACGCTTTTGATTTTGAATTTGTTTTAAAATTACAGAATCAATAACTAATTGTTCTTTACATCCCATATGTTTTCTGCGACAACCTTTTTGTTGTTCAGATAAAATATTTTTTTCATCCAAATGAGTATATATTAAATCTGTCAAGCAAGAGGTTAAAATTTTGTACATTGTCGGTAGACATGTAATGGGTCTATATTGAGACGGATTATTAATATTTTCGCTTTTAGGTAACATATAAGTAATGCCCTTAGTTAGAAAATTAGGAAAATTTTGAGGTTGTTTGACAAGTTTTGAAAGATTTTTTGCAAAAAGAGGATGTAAAGTAGTTAGACGTTTGTACCAAAAATTATGTATCCAATCGCAACCCGTGGCTTTCCAATTATGAGTATTTTTTATAATTTTGGCTAACAATTCAACCGATATATCAGAAAAACTCATTTGTTCAATGTCTGAACAATTGAGTTCTTCATTTTCTATCCATGAACCTGCCTCATTATGTTTTATATCTTTACTCCAAATGTTTGTCCAAAAATCGCGCATATCTGATTCAGATGGCAACGGAATATTATTATTCGAAATAATATTTTGTTTATCATCAAGTTTGGAATAAAATATTTTCTCATTTTTTTGAAATAATCTATTATTATTTCTTTTATTATACGTATAATTATATCTTTTTAATCTACTAGCTTTTACACCTAATTTTTGTTTTAATAAATCTAATAAATCATTGATTATATTTTCATTATTATTACTACCAATGTTAGAACCAAATTTTCTCCCAATTTCATCTACATGTCTCAAAATATTTCTACTTCTATTCCCATTTTTATATTCAATTACTCTAGCTATACTACTTCTTAAAAATACAACATCATTTTCTAATCTAATCTGCCATTCTGGTTTACTATAACTATATGATCTATCATCAGAGGATGTTAATTTAACTCCTAACCTAGTACATATAGTGATAGCACTAGCGTACACTAACGTATGAAGATCTAAAAAACTAATATCGTCAAATATTATTTTTGGTAAAATTAAATTATTTAATTCAGAAATTAATTTAGATAATTTTTTTGACGTATGCAATTTTGGTAATTTTGGTCTAACTGTGGGCTCTATATCTATATATCTATTTATATTATTATGAAGCAAGTTAGCTAATTCTATTACATTATCATCTAGTAAGTTTAAATTTGCAATGTTGATTTCCCTAAGATTATGAATAGCGTCTAAGTTATTTGAATCTACTGTAATATCATTAGATTCTTCTACTAGAATATTATCTAAACTGTCTTCATTCAATGTATCTAATATAACATTACTACTCCTATTAATTTGTTCTAAATTATTCTCTAATTGCAATCTATCTCCTATTTCCTTTTTTATCTGATTTAATGTTACTACAGGGATTAAATTATTTTTGAAAATTGCCCTTTTTTGGTCAGCTAATCTTTGTTCGTTTACTTGGGCAACCGGATAATTTTGTGAGAAAAGTAAATGTAATTTTTTCCTATACAATAACATATCTGTTTCTAGTTTCGTCACATAAAAATATGAACGAACGATGAACATATTGACATCGTTCGTCCATTTCATTCTCTGCCTAGGAATACCTGCTTTTGTTTTTTGGGGTCTCAGATTATCAATGTTCATCTGTAAAGATGACATAATCAACCCATTTTCATTTCCGTTGGTTGAAAATGACATTTTGTCACCGTTCAAAACAACTTGGAAATGATTATTATTATTATTCCTACATTCCAGTAACCAAGCAACTGTCGTCGTTACCTAATACTGTCATTTGTCAACAAATAATTTTCAATTTGGCCAAATTAAATATTTTAATGTAAACTACCCTTCAATACTACAAATCTATAATAAATATTATATTTTAGAATAATGTTATCAAAATAAAATATATAATTAAATTTACCTGCAAAATATATTTCAAAGTAATCTCAAAATACTGTTGTTTACCTTGGTTACTGAAGCCCTCACAATATATATATATATATTGTGAGGGCTTCAGTAACCAAGGTAAACAACAGTATTTTGAGATTACTTTGAAATATCTCAAAATACTGTTGTTTACCTTGGTTACTGAAGCCCTCACAATATATATATATTATTTATTATATTGTTATTTTTATTAATTATTATTATTAATTAATAATAATTTAATTATTATTATTATTATTAATCATTATTATTAATTAATTAATTAATTATTATTATTATAAAATTTTGCAATTTAATTTAATCTGTACAACTTTTAATTTTATTTATCAACCATTACAAATGTATAATTTCAAATCTGTAAACTTCACCCGCCATAACACAGGGATATCCCTAGCATGGCGGATGAAACACCACAAAAAACAAAGCAATGTACAATATTCTTATAAATAAATAAATAAAAAATAAATAAAATAAATGTATTCAATAATATTAACCATAACAGTAAGTACATGACTCATTCAATTAATATCTTACTATAATTGAATCCCCAATATAATACAGATAGTACTTGTATAGTATAATGAACACGTAAAGAAACATTTGACATAGAATGCACAAAATTTTATACACAATGTTTTGCCTTTTTTCGCAGTTGACATTATTTGACCAACGTACCTTTAAATATAAGTGTAGTCAACCACAACTAACAAATAATTATGGTAGACATAATATCTTATTTCTTTTTTTTATAATAAGTAAACATTTTCAATTATTGCAATAATTTTATTACACGGTTATCAAACTTTCTGGCACGAGATTTATAGGCGGGTGATTCTTCTTTGTTGGCAATCTAATTTGCTTTGCATTTCTCGTCCCATGTCTGTATATCTCGTGATTGTAATTTAATTTTCAGTAGGAGTGTTTTAAGAAAAAAATCAAATTATTATTATTTCTTATCGTAGACCGTTTTGTATTTTATATCATGTAAGTATGGAAGTTTGAGCCTAATTTTATTTTCAGATGTACTGTACAGGCAAAAGCTACTGAAAGGTGTAGTTCCTTCAATATGTCCTGGATAAAAGTAGAAGTAGGTAATATAGAATTAAGAAACTGACAGGAAAGGCGTCTGATACGTGAAAAAATATATTTGAATTCTACAAAACCAAAACCAAGGGAAAGCTTATGGCGCAGACTATGCCAGTCGAAGAATACCATCATCACTGCCATGGTTGCCTGGATGGAGTCCCCGCTGATGCCCTTCTGGAAATGGGAGCCTGTCAAATATCGCCCATGAATGGATATTTGCATATTTTTTTGGATTTATTATTATATACTATATTTTTCATTTATTTTCTGTTCCATTCTGTGTATGAATGCATTGTTATTTTGTCAATGTTTGAACTATTTAAAAATATGGAATGTATTGCATTGCACAACATTCTGAAATAAACGATCATTATTATGATACGTTTTAAGATTTTCACGGCCAAAAGTATTTTCGTTATTTGTTTTTGGGGTGTTATGCCGTGTTGCGCTACCTCCTTCTTTAGCCAACGTTTCGGACAGCATTGCAGTGTCCATCATCAGGGTGCCCTGATGGTGGACACTGCAACGCTGTCCGAAAAGTTGGCTAAAGAAGGAGATAGCGCAACACGGCATAACACCCCGAAAACAAATAACTAAAAGATCATTATTATATTTCTTTTATTAAAATAAAGACTGAGTGTCGCTCCAGTTTTGTCATGGTTTTCTGCGGCCTTGCACGACATCTACTGCCATGGTTAAAAAAGATTGTTGTTTAGTTGTACAAAATAACACAAAATAATTTAACAAATATATAAATAAATTAAAAAAACTTTCTTTTATTTCTTGAGGTCAATATGAAAAGAACAAGATTACAGACATAATATAAATGTCGTAAAACATTTATAAACATTATACACATAGAAGAACATATCAGTACAACAAATAATTAACATTATGCATAAATTATTTATTGTTTTGACATTTTTTTATTTTTTTTTTACATCCTAATATTATATAGTTGTGGTAGCGTCGGTCAACGCGTGAGCAACTTTGTGAACAGTGAACCTGTTAAAATAAAGAAAATAAGATTATCAAATTAAATATGCAACTAGTGTAGAAATCTCCCAACCTCCATACTTTATAATATTAATTAACATTTATTTTTAGAATTTACTTGATAAAAAATTGATTTTTCCTATGCTAATATTTTATTTGTAAACATTCAATAGAAATATAAATATAATCTATTTCACAGATGAGGGATATCAAAATACAAAGGTGATTGTATTTTGTTATGCTATGAAATTATACAATGCTCTACCAGATCAAATCAAAAATATAAAGGAAATAAATATATTTAAAACAAAAGTAAAAACATGGCTGAGAGATCAAAGTGATAATAAAATTACAAACATCGTGAAGACGATATAAAGACAATCCATAACCAAATACAAATATTTAAAAAAAACTACAGGCCACCTCAGAACAGGAAATCCTAGTGAGGAGGTCTGTGAAAAAAAAAAGAATCTATACTTATACTATACATTATACATAGATGTACAAACCTTGCTATTGAAACTAATAATAAATAAATAAATAAGAGGTAATATAAGTAAACCTATTAAAACTTCGGTAAATATCGGTTCGGACTGGCCACGCTTATTACGAATAATTTTTAGAAAAAAACTTTAGATTCGCCTTAATTATTATTAAAGGAAACTTTTTGGCTTTGGGGCGGCGGAAAATAATGCATTTTAATTTTCAATTGCATAAAACCAAAATTCACTTCGCGAGCCGACCCAGCGAAATTCCGCGGCCGTAAATGTCACTGTTATGTTGGTATCCTTGATAAATTAGCAAGAGCTCATACGACTGTAGCCGACTTCGTGGGATAAGGCGCGTAATTATGAAATTTGTCTAGCGGGCTTGTTTGTGTAACATGGTTTGTGATACAAAAGAATGTGCCCCTTTATAACGCCTACTCGCGTCAAGGCAAGAAAAACATCCCAGTTTTCAATTAGTTCAGCGGCTACGCTAGGTTTGTGTAACATGGTTTGTGATCGCGGTATTTCATGTAGGTATCCCATGAAGTCGGCTACAGTCCATAACAGTGACAGCTACGGCCGCGGATTTTCGCTGCGTCGGTTCGCGAAGTGAATTTTGGTTTTATGCAATTGAAAATTAAAATGCATTATTTTCCGCCGCCCCAAAGCCAAAAAGTTTCCTTTTATAGTAATTAAAGCGAATCTAAAGTTTTTTTCTAAAAATTATTCGTAATAAGCGTGGCCAGTCCGAACCGATAATTACCAAAACTTCTATTCAGCCGTGGTTTCGGGGAAATTTGGGTCCTTTTTGATGATGAAGATAGAGTCGTTCAGCCAGTAGGATTGGTTGAAGTCCCCCTTGCAGAGGTAGGACACGCGTGACCACTGCATGACCTGGAGCCCCACGGTAGTAGCGCAGTAGCTGGTGAAGGATTCCACGTGCTCCTCGAATGTGTAGCCTCGGATGGGCAGACGCTCCTTCGTCATGTGGTCAGATTCGTCTGAAAATTATAATTGAATAGTACAAGGAATCCGAGAGAAGACGACCACTGCAATGCCCTAGACATAGTTAGGAGAAATTAAAGATTAAGCTTTGAGTGTTAAGCGATTAGATTTTTGCCTCGAGCTTTATACCCATATTCTTTCCTCCCCCATTCAGTTCAGCCTCACAACATACCCTGATTGGGGGTGCCATAGAACCACTTACTTAAAATTAATCACATTTAAAAGACCGGTTAAATCCCTGGTTAAAGTATTAGAGGTATAATAAAATCCATATCTTACATTCAACGTATGGTTTGAAGGGCAGAACCAGCGCTACGATAAGGAGTCCATCGTCGTTGAGAGCCTGCTTAGTGTTGAGGCCGTTGAGCAGCATGGTCTGTGGCTCAGAGCAGCATCTTACTTTTTGTGCATTTTACTTACAAATCGAGCAAACTTGGTTTGGCTAAACTTGTCGGAAAACAAATTGCAAATAGCTATCGAAATGACAGACCGTTGAAAGACGTCAGTGTGTCAGTCCATAGATTTGGTTCACAGATTAGATGACAGGAGGACCGCTAAACACCGTGCTGCCATCTCGTGGGTATTTTGGAATTACTCAGAAAACGGCCCATTGGGGGAGGAGACGACGACTCTGCTGTATATATTTGGGTTACCAGTGCAAAATAAATCACTGATTTATTTATCGGCTCTCACGGTCTTATTAATTGATATTTTTAATTGAAATTTTTTCAAAGATACTTCAGATGTTATACTATAAAATGTTTATGAAATAAATAAAACCAACATTATTCAAATCTCAAAAAAAAATCATGACTACATGCTTTATTTCGCCTATTACCCCCCTTAAGGCGCCAGGACACTAAAAAACACTTGTTTTTTAAATCATTTTTTTTAATTATTTCATTTTCTGAAAGATACATTTGTTAAAAATGCTCTCACCAAATGTTTTAAAGAAATTTGAAAAATTGACAGAGATACAGCATTTTATTTGAAACCATTTGAAACCGTTTGTATGTTGAATTATCCTTCAGCAAAACTTTGAATGCGTTTTTCTCGTAAATTTTTAACACGTTTTTCAACCTGGTTGACAATACATAAAAAACTATACATTCGATTTGCATGCACCAAGTCTTAATCTGTTCGAAAATCTACTGTCTATGGCGTAGGGGAATTTCGATATCTAAAATAAATTAAAATTGGCGGACCAGCGAATTTTATTTTCGATTTTTTAAGGAAAATTTTCATTGTTCATTAAAAAAAAAACGTTCATAAAAAATCCCGAAGTGGTGCCGTGGTGACTGGATTTTCTAACTGTTTTTCTAATTGTTGGCACCAGGTTGATAAACGTAGTTTCGAGAAAAACGCTTTCAAAGTTTTGCTGAGGATAATTCAACATACAAACTGTTTAAAACGGTATCATATAAAATGCTGTATCTCCATCAATTTTACCAATTTCCTTAAATGGTGAGAGCATTATTAACAAATGCGTTTTTCAGAAAATGAATTAAAAATAACTTTTTTTGCAGTGTCCTTATAGCCATGTTTAGGATTTGATCAAGGGAACATGGAGGCGTTTGGAAGCCCCCCAGAATCAGAGGCCCGTGTGAACTGAATAAAAAACTTGTAAAATTACATTTAGTGGGGGGGGGGGTTCATTCAACTTTGCCGCCCCGGGCTTCTGACGGGCTTAGTCCGCCACTGCACTTCACCCTTTTCTAACCTCCAAATTTTTTTTTCTACCAAAACGTTATTTTATTTATCTGTTCTTTTACTACATCACAAAAAGTATGCCATCACCCCATTCAATAAGAAAAAACGAATACAATACAATAACATACAATAACCCTTTATTGCACATACATAGAAACAAAAATATGTATTTAAAAAAAAAACATTACAATGAGCCGTCTTGTCACTAAAGTGATCTCTTCCAGACAGCCTTTCCCAAAGAATTTTTTTTTTTGTTATTAGTTTTTGGAGTATTATGCCGTGTTGCGCTACCTCCTTCTTTAGCCAACGTTTCGGACAGCGTTGCAGTGTCCATCATCTGCCCTGATGATGGACATAAAAAAATATATTTTTGGCCGTGAAAATCTAAAATCGTATCTTTCCCAAAGAATTTTAGCAAGCAGGTAGGTAGTGCATACTGAAGCCTATACAACATTTATATTAACATATAATTAGAAATAAAACAAAACAAATGCCAATAAAAACCACACACGGCACCTTCAATCACTTCAGATACTAAATAATGTTGCATCAAATAGAAGGAAAGAAAAGTAAAATACAACTATGTTTATATATTTGTTTTAATTATAGACTTTTTATTTATTATTTGTGCATGATGTGAACATTAGTTATTTATTGGGTTATAACCTAATTATTATGATTTGTTATTTTCTTTAATGCGGGTACCTAATGTTATTAACCTGTAAATGTTCCTAATAACAAAAATTAAAACATCTTGAAAGCTGACTTTTTCTGAAACTTCGTTGCTCACTAATTGAAGCAAGTCATTTTTTCGCGGGGCCCCTAGCCGATGCGGGGTCCCTAGGCAGTTGCCTACTCTGACTTAGGGATAATCCAGCATTGTATGTTATGAGGCTGAAGGTAGAGAGGATGGGAAGTAGATGGGGAGAGGCAGGTGGGGAAGTACCTGGCTATTCAGATCTGGTCACCATACATGGCTAAAGCCATTTTAAGCAACGTATCAATTCTGAAGTGTGGTCTTATACCAGGGCGATACTGAGAGTATCTTCCACTCTGGAACGTGCTGCAAATAAACTATATATTATTTAAAAATAAATGAGTATTTGTCTGGTATTTCGTGAATAATATTATGTTTCTATTGTTTATATTTCTGTTAAGTATGATTTGATTTGAATGTGCAACCTCTCTCCACGGCTACCGATGTACTGATAAAATTTTTGTTTTGTAATTTTTCGTTTTATTTAATTTTTTGTTTTATATTCCTTTCTTATACATTTAATTTACTTATTATGCTGTTTCAAAAGAGGTTAAGTGACAAGGAGGAAATCCATTATTGGTTTATTTTGGCTATATAATCAGTGGCTAGCATGATCCGCGGATGGCTGGCCGTACAGCTTAGCGAAGTAGAGGGAGGGGGTGAAGTAAAACCTACAGCATTCAGAACGGGCCCCCGGTTGATCTCGAATGGTCAGGGAGGGGGTGACGTTGTAAATACCCTCAGCATCTGGAACGCAGACGCACCCTCATTCGTTCTTGAACAGCCATGGAGATGTCATTAATGTGCAGATTTGAGATGCCATAAAGCTGTTTGCTGCTTATTGGTTCGATTTAACTACCTTTGAGGTCTGCAGGGCCGTATCATATTATACCGGCAGTGTAGGCAACTGTCTAGGGGCCCCGCATTGGCTACACCATTTCTCGGCAAGAGTAGGCAGAGAGGATAGGATAGGATAGAGACTTACCTAAATACCTTCCTATTTCATCATGAATACTATTTCCACTTGTACAAACCTTAAACCTTTCTGTCCAGTCGGGGGCATTGTGTATTGGTTACAAGTGTAAATAGTAAATAGTGGCAAAGTTACATTGATGAGGACCAATCATTTTTTTGGTTCATTATTATTCGTTAGTTCCTAATTTAGTCACATGCAGACACATATGTTCTTTGACCCTGGAACTATTAAAAATATATGGATAGGTTTTTTCACATCCGTCACATCCTTTGGGAGCAATTTATTCATCATTACACGATGAATAAATGGGTCCACGAGGAAATGTTGTTAAGGATCCACAACAAAATGCTTGTTTTCAGAATTAGATCTGCCATCGAATTCACCACAACTCCTTAGGTCTTTACATTAGACCTTTCAGATTCCTAAATAGACAATTCCAATGGTCCGTCATCGGATGATGGTGATATTGAACGACAGAGGAGAAGTATCAGTGTTTTGTCAAATATGATTGCCCGAAGATTCTTCCAATGAAGCATAATGTTAAAAAAAACATTATTCAATGCATTCTGCACTAGCCTGTATATGTGTGAAACACGGTGCCAATACCGAGTAAGCTCGATGGAACGTCTCCGGATCCAATATAACGATGCGTGCAGAATCATATTTGGATTCAGAAGGTATAGCAGCGCATCAGCAATGTTTACTGAATTAGGACTCCGTGGATTCGCCAGCCTGATGAGACACCGGGTCACTGGAGCCAGGATGAGGATAATGGCCTCCGACAACACAGTGGTGACCGCAGCCTTCCAGCACAAAGTGCCACTCCTGAGTGAGCGTTGGGCCCGAGCTCTTTCAAGACTACGCCCTGCATAATAATGGATTATTTATTTTTGTTATTATAATTTTTTTTTCTTCTATTTATGTTCTTGTTTCTATACTGTGTAAATATATAAATATGTTTAACTATTTGGGATTGCACTATCCTCCTCACATCCTGGAATAAACAATTATTATTAAGTTTAGTGTTTAATATTTCATTTCTCATGCTTAAGGTGGAGTGTAATAATTAATAATGAATTAATTCGAAATAACCAAAATATTATTTCGCAATTTGATTAAAATAATGTTTTTAATGAGAAAAAAATATATTTCGTATTTTTTAAATTTACGGGGCCTTATTTATATTTCAAAAAAAAATCAGAAATCAGACCATTTTCTGACCGCCCTTCCGTATGTTTTACAAAATATTTTCAAATGATGAAGACCCCAAATACTCTGGAGCTTTTTATTTAAAATGTCATACATAAAAATTTTTTTAAAATAGAAAAGGGTTTTGGTTTACTTTCTTCATAAATGCTAAATTCAATGTTTTTTTTAAATTTAAATTACAAAACTTTGGTTAAGTTTATTAGAAAAAACGAAATGACAAAAAAATGTTATAAATTTTCTCAACTTTTTAAAATAATTTCCATATTTTTTATTTTCCTTTTAAAAGAGGTTTTCGGGACTTTTAAAATTATGAATTACATTACCGTAACATGGCGCCTTATCAAGCCCGTGGCCCAAACTTGAAGTAAAAGCTTTTATGGCCCAAACTTGAAGTAAAAGCATTTTTTTTTTTCAACAGGATATAACAAACGATACAATACACTGTTGCCAAATAAAATCATCACTTTCACTTCTGTCCAAAGGGTTTGATTTAGGCCACTGGGAGGTAAGGTTCGAGCCTTGGTCAAACCAAATTTTTATTTAATTTTTTTAAGTGTCAAAACTAAAATAGATGACTAAAACATTCCGATTATTTTTTTTAAATACATTCCTTTGAGAAATAGTTGTCTTATTTAGAATTGAAACGTTACTTGAAATTGCTTCAGCCGTGTTTGACCAGATCTGAATAGCCCGGTACTTCCCCACCTCCATCCCCTCCCCGCTACCTTCAGCCTCACAACATACCCCAATTTGGCGATGCCGTAGTCTCACTGGCTCCAGACGCGACCATTTGGGACTCTTGTGCGGTATTATATAATTTTTTTTTAAATCTCTTAAATGGTCAAGGTTTAATTTGGGAAGCGGGTATGGGTACCGCCGTCCCGGTATCCATTTTATTACATTAGCTCCACACAGGAGGAATCCTGAGGAAAATAATTCCCCTCAGGACCTATGTCATAAAAGACCTTTGGGCCGTGCAATTGGTGGGCAGATACATCCGTCACCAAGACTTGACAAACCGCACCCCATGAACCCGGACATCCCTGCTGAGTATATGAGTAATGTAGTGAACCACTTGGGGTGACGTATTGAAGAGGTGTTGTTATCCAATAAACAGTTCCAGGGGCGGCGGCACCCACACCCACCTCCCAAATTTATTGGATAACCAACAACAAAGGTTTGCTACGTTTGGTGACTTAGCTAGGGTGCATGGGTTCTTGGGGTGAGGTTTGTTTAAGTATTGGTGGCGGATGCTTTTGCCCACCTACTGCATGGCGGGCTAGATCGGGAGAGAAAGGTTGAGAGAGACCTTTTGAACCGTCGACTTGCAGCGCAGTGGAAGGGATGGATTCATACGTTCGTCACTCCTGACCCCCGATTCCTACCCGCCCCTCGTACCTTTTTCATTCCCAGAACTTCCCCTCTTTCCTTTCCCTAAAAAGACCCTCTACACGGCATCCTCAAAGATGACATAATAGGCCCTATCTGATTTTTTTTCCTCAAGGCCTCCTGTGTCGAGATAATGTAAAAAAGGGACACGCACAAATCATCCCTGTATTACGTGATACTGAGATTTTGGGTGACAATAAACTGGCCGAACGTCAGAAGGATGTCACTTGCTACGACGCGCGACGCGACGTTGCCAGCTTTACATCTGTACGCGAAACCACATGTTTTCTTAATTTAAATAAAACATGTTGTGCTTATGTTTTCTTCTACTTTTATTTCAATAAATAAAAATATATATATTTAAAACGGCACACACCACACGCACTATAATGGCAACAGTGAAATAATTAATTTAATAAATGTGTTTTTTAGCGACATCTTTCGAATTGAAACCAAAGTTTTTGAAACCAAAAATCTTCGCAAATATCTCAAAAGGACCATCATCCGCTAGAGGCCGTCGATGTAGCTTTGTGTGAAAAATTGTACCTATTACATTTATTCTTAAGGCGATCCAATAGTCCAGGAAAAAATCGAAATCGGAAAAATACTTGAGAAAAAGCTTTTGGAAAGGGTGGAAAAGGTATTTGAGAAATTTTTTTTACAAGTTGATTTCGTATACGCCTGTAAAAACATGAACTCATTTTTTACGCATAGTTTATTACAATAAAACAGAATTTTAAAATTGATTTCACCGAACAAAGTGTCGTGGATCATTTCCCGCTCCGTTCGGGGGCGAACTGATAAAAAAACGGGCATGACAAGTTATGTAGCCCTTCGGTGGACGGCATAGGGTTCACTTTGAACATCCAAATTCATCTACTGCCAGCCGTATTGTAAAATAACAATGTGAAAACGCATATTTTATTTTATTTTGTGAACTCGGGCGTAAATATCAATTTTTTTTGTGATTATTATAAAATAAACTCAATTTGCTACATTAAACAATAAAACCATTTCCGAAAAGGGGTTTATAAATAGGAGAGTTTGTACTTAAAAGGGTTTTTTACAGACTTTATATTTTATTTTTTTACAGGCTTATTAAAAGACTTAACTAACCGATATTTTTAAGGGCCAAGGTATGTTCTACACGCATTATTTAACCCCTAGGATACGACACACTACAATAGCAGTGCAGTGAAACCATGACTACATCTACAAATGAACTGCAATCTGTGGGTGTAGAGCTAGGTTTTAGAAGTTTTTAATGCATTTTATTCCTGTCTATGAAAATTCGAAAGCAAAAAAGTTGATATTGTAGAAACCTGCCAATTATTTCAAATATAATTTTCAATATTAAGTTTGGTTTTCAGATATTTACAAAATACTACCCGTCTTCTAGGGGTTAATAGAAGCTTCTATAATACTTCTAAGCGATCCAATTTTCAAAACAAAAACATACGATTTTGTATGATTTTGCATTATTTGGTATTAGGCTTCATCTTAATTGTATTTATTTAATTTATGTGTGGATGTTAATTGTTTTTTACCTCATCTTATTACTTGTCTTTCTTTTGTTATTTCAAAATACGGAATGTATTGCATTGCACTTCCCTTGCATACATTCTGGAATAAACTATTATTAGGGGCAATACGTGTTCCTCTGGACATTTCCCAGTTTTTAGTAAACTTTATTTTTTTTCTTCTAAACTAAATAGAGGAACAATACCCTGTGTAATGTTCCTCTGGACAGTACTTGTTCCTCTGTACAGTGAAATAAATGTTTTTTAAGTCATAAACACAATAAAACAATAACTGGAATACATAGTTTATTTAAATAATAGATCAGTTGCTATAGTCTAGAATATTTTTCTTGTAATCATTTTTTCTAGATTATGTACTGTCATCCTAGGTTGGTAAAACCTATTTTAGAGTCATCTTTTTTTTATATAGGTGACAAAATATTCACAAAAAGGACTACTGGGGTAAAATGAATGGCTTATTAGTCACGTGCCAAAGTATTTTTCCTGATTTTTGCCTACACAATTTCGCTAACCATAACAAAACAATATTTTATAGTAAAAAAGATACATTTATTTATGCCGCATTTTCCAACAAATCGTGGTTAAGGAGGTGTTCCCTCGTTCTTCTCAATTTACTGCGTGGCACTAAAATATTAATTAACAGTTAAAAATATATTCTATATAAGCTGTACATAAGAATATTGTAGATTGTTCCTCTGGACATGTCCAGACTTGTCTACTTTAGTTTTCTGAAGGTTTCACTTCTACCGTGTACTGCACACTTGTATTTTTTTTCAATGCTTTTTTCAAGAGTAAAGAACACACCCTCAACATTTAAGACCATGAAATTTATTTTATAAAAAATACAATCTAAATTCATAAATTAAAATTATCATATATATAGGAGAGATATATGTAATCATTATTAATACGTATTTGCATATTTATATTATGTATAAGCATCGCAATTGTTTGGTATGAGCGTGCTTATTCCATCCCGGGGGGGAGGGGTTCGTTGAATCCCATGTGGTGGGGCTCCACCATCAGTTCCATCATGGCGTTGGGGTGGGGCACGGGGGCGGGGACGGGGGTAGGCACGGGAGCCGGCACGGGGACAGGAACCGGTGGGGTACTGTAGTCAGTCTGCAATGAATAAAACAAATCATTACTAATTATTATAACTAGGACGGACTGCCAAACAAACTTGGTCTTGGCACACACACTGCAATTTGGGAGGTGGGTATGGGTACCGCCGCTACAGGAACCATTTATTGAATAACCATGCCATAGGTCACCTGAAGTGGTTTGCTACGTTTGGTGACTTAGCAGGGGTGCCCAGGTTCACGGGGTGAGGTTTGTCTAGGTCTGATGGCGGATGACCTGGACACACTGAAACCCAGATTCCTACCTACCCCTCATAACTTTCTCACCTTCCTTTACTTCCTCCATGCCCATACTATCTAAGCGGTCCTTTCTTAATCTTACTCACTATTCTTACATCTTACAACCTTGAATTCTTTGCAGATCTCCACATTTATATTCGTAATTTGTATAATAATTTTATATAATTCATAATTTGGGAGGCGGGTTGGGTACCTCTGCCCGGGGAACCATTTATTGGATAACCAACACCTCTGCCACGGATTACCCCAAGTGGTTTGCTACATTTGGTGACTTAGCAGGATACATGGGGTGTGGTTTATCAGGGTCTTCGCGGCGGATGCGTCTGCTCACCAACTGCGTGGCAGGCAGATTGGGAGAGACTGCTTGACTTTTGATCTCTCTCGGAGTATCGTATCGCACTGCAGTGGGAGAGATAAATTCATACATCCGTCACTTCTGCCTAGCGATTCCGTATTTTTTGTGAGATTGTTATTGGATAACGGACGTAATCTCCTGTCAGATTTGTGTGATTTTTATGGCTGTTATTTGCGTTTTCTATGTACAACGTACATTAAATGAGTAAATAATCATGCATATTTGCAGGAATTCATGTTTAAATCGATCTAAACTAAAATATGTGACGTAAAAATCACACAAATCTGACTGACAGAAGATAACGTCCGTTATCCAATAACGATCTAACAAAAAATACAGAATCGCTAGGCTGGACACACTGACCCCAAAAATTCCTACCCATCCCTCATACCTTTTCCTTCCCAGAACTTCCACTCCTTCCTTTCCTAAAAATACCCTCCACACAGCATCCCCAAAGATGATAAGATATAAACATAAGTTTTTAAAATTCAAAAATTTTGAATGCAAACATAAAAATTTTTTAAGAATGGTTAACCTTACATTTTTTCCAGCTACAATTACTGAACGAAAAAAAAAAATATTTTATTAGACAAATGTATTACATATAAACATTAGCTTCACTTTACTTTTTTTTGTTTCATGTGAAAATAATTAATAAAAAATTCCCAAAGTTTCATAATTTTTTTTCAATTGCGATTGGAAACTTTGGTTTCATAAAGATGTACATTTTAATTATTTTTTGGTTAACTTTTAGATTTGAATATTAAGCGTGGTGTTTTCTTTTTCTAATACCGTTTAGATCATATTTCTCACCATGATAGTAATAGTAAGGGAGACGCAACGATTTCTATGAGACCTACATGAGTTGTTCCCAAAAATAAATAAATTAACTTAAGGAGTATAAGTAAATCATAATTCAAGAAACAAGAGCACTACAGCAGTTAAAAAAAAGGGTTGATTGCTAAAATAGTGCCGCATATCGATATTTCATGTATGAACATTAAGAATACAATAAAAAGGTTAAATATAACCCTTAGTTGAAACATTTAGCACCGTTCAACACATCCCAAAGAAATAAAGCAAAAACAACTTACACCAGCAATTATACAGGCAGTAACGACAGCGGCTACATGAGGCAGAGCGTTGGGGAGTGAAGGTAGGGCCCTCTCCAGCACGGGGACCAGGTCCGGCGAGGAGTCCAGAGCCCAGCGCAGGGGCTCCGGGGGCAGACTGGCCAGCACTCCGCAAGACTGCGGCTTCATACGCTGGCAGCATTTGATGAAGCCTTCCCAGACCACCTTCTGCTCCCATACCTGAAATAATTCAAATGGTTTAGTTGGGTTAGGTCTATTAGTAGATTGGCTTAATGCGCCAGCAGCACTTGATGAACTCTTGTGAGAATTTGCAGAACAATGTGAAAATTACCTCGATGAGTTTTGATCAAATGTCATTATAAAAACTACGATTTATCAGTGGCAGTCCGTGAGTTTTCAGTGAGCTAGAGCGCTAAGATTGAAAAATACGACATTACTGATGTTGTTGTAGCTGAAAATGAATTTTCGTTATTTGTTTTTAGGGTGTTATGCCGTGTTGCGCTACCTCCTTCTTTAGCCAACATTTCGGACAGCGTTGCAGTGTCCATCATCAAGGCAGATCCGACATATGTATAATTGTTAGTGGTGAAATGTGTGCTTATTTACTTGGAAGCGATACCATGTTGCCAGCTCCACTCCACTCCGAGCTGGTATTACAGAATACTTCAAAATGGTTGTAGGTTTCATTTGCCTGGAATCCACTGTCCTCCAGTGATCGCTAGTCACCGGTACAAAGTAACCAAGATAGGCAATGAAGTAGGAACCGGTTCCAAAATAAGGTTCCTACAAACCGGTAAGTTCCTAAAACCGGTATTATACTTTTTGCCCGATCTTGCTTTTTGTTTGTATTCTATAAGCATGTGCGCATTACTTTTCAGCCTACCCTTGTATATGTATACTGTTGTAAGTCAAAATACATTCTGTGAAACTGGATATTGGACTTTGAAAATTTGCATCTTCATTTTCACGGATATAAGACTTGTACTAACCTGTCTAGAGATCAGTATGTGCAAGATGTTGATGACGAGAGCCGATAGTTTGACGGGGTGAAGAGTCAGCGCCTGGAGAACTGACCTCATCAGCAGCACAGGCAGCTGGGGTTGGTCCACTAGCTGACGAAGGACTGATTCCAGCACCTAACGACAGTAACAAATACATAGTCAGAATATAATTCATTCCTCATTATAATCCAATCCTGAAGATTCCTTTTGATCATAAATGGCAGAGGGGCACCTTCGAGGGATCCAAAAGAACCTTTTCAAAATCCAGAGATAATCCGGAGTCATGGCAATCCTTAGCCAGTGAAGTTTTCAAGACTAACCCTAATTTCAATAAATCACACTATTTTTGTAATAACTTAGATTTTTTTAATGAGGGTGGGAAATTTCCAAATCTGATGCTCAGAAATCTCGGCGGCTGAATGCCAGCGGCGGTCTGTGGGTTTTCAGTGAGCTAAGATTGAAAAATATGACGTTACTGACGTTGTTGTAGCTGAAAATGAATTTTATCTTTTTTCAAAATTTCAACTTTTTGAATGAAGATCTTTCAGTGTGTGGATGCGGCGCATCCCTTGACTGAAAGAATCCTGAAGGTCTTCCTACAAAAAGGATAAATTTTGAAATGAAAATTAAATTCATTTTCAGCTACAACGTCAGTAATGTCATATTTTTCAATCTTAGCGCCTAGCTCACTGAAAACTCACATACCGCTTCTGCTGTATGCGCATTTCAATTATAAGCGCGAACGCTCGAGAGGTTAGTAAATAAAAATAAATTATGAGAATACTTACGTCATGCGTATACGCCTGTTTTTCAGCAAAGCACAATGAAGTAGCTTTGATTATAAACTTCAGGTCTGCTTTGGATGGGTCAATCATATGGAGTGCTACTAGCAGTTCAGCCGGAGTCACTGAAAATTTAAATATAATAAGTATTTTAGAAATTTTACGGTTCAAATATTAAAAAAAATAATTTTACATTATGCACATTAATTTTTTATTTACCTGGTAAGGGGTGATTTTCTTCGTTGTGAAGTCCTAATAGTTTGTTAAACACTTCTCTAACCACAATGGGGTTTAATTTGATCAATTTTGGAAGGGCCGATAACACCTGAAACCACACAAAATGAATTTACAACTCAAGGTGATCTACTAGTCCTTGAAAAATTCGAAATCGGAATCCCCGCCTCTTTTAGGGGCGGATTTAAAAATACTTAAAAAGACTTGGAGAAGACTTTTTTGGAAAGGTTGGAGAAGGCATTTGAGAGTTTAGAAGGTATTTTTTACAGGTTGATTTCGTAAAGGCCTGTAAAAAACATTAACTCCTTTCTTAGGCATGGTTTATTATAATAAAAAGCAATTTAAAATCGATTTCATGGAACCAAGTGATGGAGATGTCCATTCGCCACCGCAGTGGGGTGTTAAGTGATACGAAATGCACATAGTCTTTATGCGGATGGCGTAAAGTTTAATTCTCAATTCCAAATTAGTTGAACGCTGCCCATTTTGATTCATGCCGAAAAAAAGAGCGCAAAATTGCATTGTTTTGTTTTATTAGGTGAAATTCTAGCAAAAATACTAAAATGTTTTTCAATTATTTTCTGAAGTACTTAATTTGCCACATTAAATAATAAAACTTTATCCGAAAATGGATTCATCAGTAGGAGATTTTGCACTTGAAAGTATTTTTATAGTCCTGATACTTTATTTTTTCCAGACTTACAAAAAATACTCGATTATTTCCAAGGCCAAGATGTGTTCTACTCACAGTATTTAATTGAAGCATTCATAATATTTCTAAGCGATCAAATTTTCAAACAAAAAACACATGATTTTGTATTATTTTGCATTATTTCGCATGGCTTTATCACATCACTATCACTTTTTCACATAATGCTGTTTTTCTGCATAAGGGCACAATTATATAAGCCAATTATTAGTACATAATATGATTTACCTCTTGTTTAGTTAGTCCATTGATGACTGGGATCAGGAACCTAACATCAGACACTCTCTTGGCGTACAGTTCCCGCACTTTATTTACCAAATCTGGAGTTGGAGGAGCTGAAATAAACAATTTAGTTTAACTAAATGTATAAAGAACTAATATATATATGTATAACTAACTAACTTACTGAAGAACTAATTAGGCGACTTGAGGCATTTGAGATGTGGATCTACAGAAGAATACTTAAAATAAGCTGGATGGACACTGGACAGGGTTACAAATGAAAATGTTACGGTTCGGATGAATAAAGAAAAGAAGTTATTGAAACTACAAAAATCCGAAAACTTCAATACCTTGGACATCCAGAGAAGTATGAGATCTTGCATTTCATAATGCAGGGAAAGATTGCCGGAAGACGGGGCCCTGGAAGAAGGGGAACCTCATGGCTGAAAAACCTGACACAGTTTGGCCAGTCTACTGCAGAGCTGTTCCGAGCCGCAGTAAGCAAAGTATGCATAGCCAACATAATAGCCAATATCCGTTGAACGGACAGGGACAAGAAGAAGAAGAAGAAATGTATGAAATGCAAATGGCGGCAAATGTCAGTTCTGTTTTGACATTTGTGAAGTAAACAGATACAAAATACCTGTCAACAAGATAAGAATTGCTAAACTCTCAAGAATGCGGAAAAATTGTTTCCATTTTTTTGCGGAATAATTCGTCGGTGGTGTTGGCGCAGCGTAGAGTTGGTGCAGATTTACCTGTCGTCCGACACCAACTGGACAAACACTACGTCGTTTAGCTGCTAACTTAGAAAGAGTATGGGACAACACAAGATGCTACCAGGTGTGGCCGGCCCCGGAGAAGCTGCTCTGCTGAGAATATCGCGGCTGTGGCTGAAGATATCACAGAGGACCCCGGAATATCGACCAGATGACGTACCACGCAATTGGGCATCAATCGGCGGTCTTTATGAAGACTTGAAGATGTGCCCTTACAAAGTGCAGACAGTGCATCAGCTGTTAGCCGTTGACCGCCAAGCGCATGTAACCTACGCTCAAGCCATCCTGAATTTTTTTCTCGACCACGAGGAAGACAACTTTTTATCAAAAATCATCATAAAAATATCAGACAGCAAAATGACATCTACATTTTTTACTCCAAATATGCTCAGGAATTGCTGGTTAAAATCCTTTGGGGATGTGCTGTTACACTCTGTATATTATTTTTAATGACTAAATTGTGAAAAAACACAAATTAATCAAATAAAATTTACTTGCACATTCCGGAATTTGAACTTGCAACCTCTGGATTTGCAGCCAAGGATTGTAACCATTGAGTGTTGCTTGAAATAAAATTAAAAAAGTTTGTCTTTGACAAAGCTTTCCAATGTTTGTATTTACAATACTTCTTCTGGATAATCTAAGAACAATGCCAACAAGGTTGACAGGGTGAATAAGAGAAAGGTAAGGATGTTCTCACCCTTGTCAGTCATCAGGTGTATGATCCTGGTGACCAGAGTCTCCGCCCCCTTCGGGCACTCCTCGATGAAGGCCAGCAGGGTGGGGTTCTCGGGGCCCAGCAGTGTGACGGGGCCCTCCAGCAGGCGCAGAACGCATCGCTTGCCCTCCGCCGAGGCCCCCGAATAAGCGCGGCACAGATCCGACAGGAGCTCTGGAAAAGTGAGGTTACGTTATATGGTGAGGGTAACCATTGAATGACGAAGATGTACAAAGTCAATTTCACAATAGCACCAGCCAAAATATATGTACATAAAACATGATGTTTAACAAGGGTGAGCTGTTTCACAGAATTTGAAAAATTTCAAAGATAAAATTCAAGTTCTTTTTTTTACATTAACTCCACACAGGACACCTTGAAAAAAGTAATTCCCCTCAAGGCCTATGTCATCTTTGGGGATGCTGTGTCGAGGGACTTTTAATAAAAGAAAGGAGAGGAAGTTCTGGGAAGGAATAAGATATGTGGGGTGGGTAGGAATCTGGTGGTCAGTGTCTCCATATAATAACCAAAGATATTGAAATATAAGAAATGTACTATCCGCAGTTTTTACTGGGTGGGATCGTATTTCCTGGGATCACCAATATTGTTAACCATTACTACTGCACACCTTCAAAAAAACAACTAAGTGCACAAATTCTTTCCGTATTCAAACTATATTGTTAACCAATACTACTGCACACCTTCAAAAAACAACTAAATGAACAAATTCTTTCCGTATTCAAACCATGCCCATTAGGTAGTAGTCCATAGCCTATCATAGCCTATCAGCCATAGCCATCATAGCCATAGCCATAGCCATCATAGCCTATCTCTTGTATTTCAATATCTTTGATAATAACAGGTTTTTTTTTTCAGTTTCAGTGCCGGCAACCCGAGCGTTTATTGAATAGAGCTTTGAAATTTTTTGATGAATTGTTCAAATTCTGTGAAACAATCCGTCCTAAGAAATTACAAACACTGCCATAAGTATAAAAAAAATTAAAAAATCTTCTTTCAAATAATATTCATATAAATAATTTTTCAAACTGAGATTATGGACTATCAAATTCTACATCTCCACTTTGTATATTTATGGCTCTTTAGATTATCAAAAAATTAATCTCGCATTGGATTTCGCCACAAAATTCAATAAAAAATAAATTTTCTTATAGTTACTGATTGCATTTGATCCATTTCTTGCATAGAAAGCTTTTGCGGGAAAAAATTCAGGACATTTTATTTTAAGCATTGAAGCAAGCCATAAATATTTGTATGCTAAGTATACAGAGTACAAGTCAAAAGCAGCAACTTTTCAGAAGAGCAATTTCAAATTTATAAACTGCCATTACTTTTATTGGGTAAAATGAGTCTAAAATGGTCCACAAGCTTCTAAAAATGAAGTTATAATAAGTTCTTGTGACGCGATGTCTTTAAGGTTTGCTATTGGCTGAAAAAATTAAACAATCACAACAGGGGATTGAGCGATAACTTTGTGATGTTTTATATTGTAGAGAACTTGCATTTATATCTGGGCTTACGAAGTGAGGCATCAGAACTCGATGGGGAGTTGTATTATGAAATTATTTTTAGATGGTATTACTTTTAGATTGGAATTATGGAAGTAAGAGAGGGCTAATCTATTATTATCATAATACTAGCTGGTTCCCGGCATGCGTTGCTATGCCATTTAATAAAGAAATTGTTTCTCCCTGCGTGTCCTTTCCCATTCCTCCCGTTCCCCTTCCTCTCCTGCGTCCCTTTCCTCCTCCACCTTCCCTCTCCCCACTCCACACCCCCCTTTCCCCGTCCCGCGAACCCCCCTTCCGCGAATCCCTACCAGAGTTCCTCTCCCACATTCAGTCCCGGTGGATTCAGTTTTCAAACAGCTCGCGTGTTACCCATTGCAATTTTTTTATACACATTTCTTAATGCCAGAGCTCACCAGTAATTCTATACAAACCTTGTCCTGATAATAACGAATACAACAAAAAAAGAATTATCCAACTCTGTGAGCAATTTATGAATCATTTTAAGTTTACTCTTAAACATGTGTTTGATTAAATAAGCAATTATAAAATTTTTAGCCAAAGCTATTCAAGTAAAATCTAATGATGAGATGAAATATGTAGACATTAAGCTGGGTCTCCAGAAACCATCTCCACAAACAAAACATCAAACATTACCACAGACAATTACATATTTTTCAAACATAGTGAAACCCTCTTAAGAAGTTTTCCAAGGGACCGGAAAAAACAAAATTCTTATGCAGGAAAACCTCATATGTGAGAAAACTTGGGCCAATTTTGGGCCTTGGGGCTGAAAAAACCAAACTTCTTAGCCACGAAACTTCGAGGGTTTCACTGCATTATTTATTTTCGTCCATATTTCATCTCCTGTTTGTTGAAACACTGGGGAGCGGTGGGCGTGGTCACCCCCTTTTTGTTTAGTGATCTGTGGTGAAAACTTGTCTATACACTGCACACTTGAAGTTTGATGTCTTCATAAATAATTACGTAGATGTCAAGATGAGTTCAAGAGGAAGAGATGTATCAGGGAGAAAACACAGTTTCAATTTAGACCGTACTACCTTGAAATTTTAATAGGTATTTACTTAATAGGAATTGAGAATAGAATACCGATTTGGATTGGGCAATTTCTTCCGTGTCTCTGGACCCGATTTTGAAGAACTAGTTTTAATTGTATACTACATGTGCAAAAAAATATTTCACCAGAAATACAAATTGGCATTACATTAAGATTTATCGTACACGACCTAAATGTATAATTATGTATCATAAATTGTTACTCTCTCCAATAAATTAAAAAGTGAGTTCATGATAGAAAAAATCATCCATTATGACATTATTTATTAAACTGATAATTATTACTCTCACTCAGTGCACAAAACCTCGAAAACTCATGCTATTTATGCTCCGTGACTGACCGCAAGGAGAGATGGTTGTAAAGTGTATGAATAAGTGTATCGCCCGGGCAGAGATTTTTTCCATCAGCCACGGAAAGCACAAACATTGCATCATCCACAAAAATGTGGAAGGCCACTTTACAAACACATTAGAGTATTCAACAAACAATGTTGGATGTGCAAATTGGTGACTGCATTAGAGCTGTTTAACCTTAAAGACTAGGTCAAACTGGGATTTCAAATTCTCACACAAATGCGTCATGTATACATAGATGAAGCTCGTCTTTTAGACACGCGACGGTTGGCATGTATACATGACGCCCGTCTAAAAAGGGTTAAAGTTTCTTGTCTAAATATATTAATTATGAAATGTTTGTGAGCACTGTTTTGATAATTTGTGTCAACCCTTTTTTTACGTGAATACCGCTAAAGAGTCCTAACTTCTCCCAACCGCCTGGAGCCAATGAGACTATGGAATCCCCAATTGGGGTAAGTTTTGAGGCTAAAGTTAAAGGGGAGGGGAAGAAGTTTGGGAAAAAATTATATTATAAAATTTGAAAGCATATTTCATCGCCTTTTAAAAACCGTTTTTAGTATTCAGATGCGTTCAGAAATATTCCATTTATTTGGATTTTATTGCAAGAGGAAATATTTTGACCTTCCGACAAAATAGGCCCGAGGACTGACGGGTTAAACGGCTCTAATGCAAAGTTATCCATTTGCACATCCAACATTATTCCTTTGGACAGTGGGCATATGTAAAGCAATTACCTTCGTTGGACGGCAGCAAAGCGAGGTAAAGTTGCAAGCAGACTTTGTATAGTTCATCTGTCCAGGTGGGGCTGTGTTCAGGTCTCCCGTTCTCATAGTCAAACAGGTCTTTGGGCGGTTCTGGCAACGCGATGAAACCTAGATAGAGATTGGCGTGTTTCTCTATGGCCTTCTTTACTGATTCGTTTTTTTGCTCGTACAAGAATAGCACTCTGTCTATGGCCGCCTCTCTGATTGTGATATTTGCATGAACTGAAATAAGAATACATATTAATAATGATAATAAATGTTTTTTATCTTTCTGTTTTGTAACAAAAAGAGATAATGATTTTAAAAATGTATTATTTAACCAGTTTAATCGCAGGAGGCCATATTTGTCTCAGCTCACATAGGTTTCATAGAAATCGTTGTGTCTCTCTAATCGTTGTACTATCACAGTGAAATATATGATCAAAACAGTATTGGAAAGAGACAACATGCAATATATTCAAATCTAAAAATTATGAAACCTGAAAGTTTCCGACGGCAATTCGAAAAAAATTATGAAACTTTGTGAATTTTTAAAAAATTATTTTTACATGAAACGACAAAAAAGTGAGGTGACAAAAACGTTTATAATTTATTTGTCTATTAAAATATGTATGTGATTTTTTTATTTCATTATCAGAAATTTTAGTTAGAAAAATTGTAAGGTGAGCCATTTTAAAAACTATTTAAAGTTTGCATGATGGTGAGTAGGACCAGGGGCGACCCTAGGGCGGACGGCTATCGATCTAACGCTTAAATCGTGTGGTCGGTGCGGGGAGTAAGCAGTGTTGCCAACATAGGCCATATAATAAGCCATGTTTCCTCAAGTTTCTGGTAATTGTTTGGTTTCGATTACCTCCTTACTATAGTTTTATGTGCACTCTGTTATTATTATTTCTAAACGTAAACTGCCTCCTATTCTTTATTATAATTTAGTATTGATGATTCTTTTTGTTAATATTGTTCTTTAGGAATTGCTTTGTATATACTGTATATTCTTTGTTTCACACTGTTACTCTATGCACCCTATTATTATTATTTCTAAACGTAAACTGCCTCCTATTCTTTATTATAATTTAGTTTTAAGAATTCTTGTTGTTAATATTGTTCTTTAGGAATTGCTTTGTATATACTGTATATTCTTTGTTTCACACTGTTACTCTATGCACCCTATTATTATTATTTCTAAACGTAAACTGCCTCCTATTCTTTATTATAATTTAGTTTTAAGAATTCTTGTTGTTAATATTGTTCTTTGGGAATTGCTTTGTATATACTGTATATTCTTTGTTTCACACTGTTACTCTATGCACCCTATTATTATTATTTCTAAACGTAAACTGCCTCCTATTCTTTATTATAATTTAGTTTTAAGAATTCTTGTTGTTAATATTGTTCTTTAGGAATTGCTTTGTATATACTGTATATTCTTTGTTTCACACTGTTACTCTATGCACCCTATTATTATTATTTCTAAACGTAAACTGCCTCCTATTCTTTATTATAATTTAGTTTTAAGAATTCTTGTTGTTAATATTGTTCTTTAGGAATTGCTTTGTATATACTGTATATTCTTTGTTTCACACTGTTACTCTATGCACCCTATTATTATTCAAAAAGCAAACGTCTACCGATACTGCTATATTTACTGTGAAAAGAACCCTGGAATACTACAGGAATAAAAAGACCACCACGTACGCATGTTTTCTAGATCTGAGCAAGGCCTTCGACAGGGTTTCTCACCCTCTACTATGGGGTAAACTAAGGGAAAGAGGCATATCACCGGCGGTGATACATATCCTCGACTCGTGGCATAGACAGCAGGAAAACTTAGTAAGGTGGAAAGATGGACTCTCCGAACCTTTCCTCCTGAAGAGCGGCGTTAGACAGGGAGGATGCATGTCCCCGATATTGTTCAACCTGTACATGGACGAACTCACCGACAGGCTAAACAATGCAGGGGTAGGCTGCCAAATTGGAGGACAGTTCCTGAACAACATCAGTTATGCGGACGACATGGTATTGATGGCACCATCCATAAGGGGCCTACGTATTCTTTTAAAGATCTGCGAAGAGTTTGCTGAAGAAACAAACATGCAATACAACCCCACTAAAACGGCTCTACTGGTCGTAAGATATGGACAAGGACCAAAAAATATTCCTCCAGCTACCCTGAATGGTGTGAACCTGCAGGTGACTGAAGGAACTAAATACCTTGGACACATAATCACCAGTAATCTGATGGACGATGACGACATCGATAGGCAAAGAAGAGCTCTCAGTGTAAAAGCTAACATGCTCAGTAGAAGATTCCGCCTTTGCAGTACTGCTGTAAAAAGGACGCTCTTCCTTTCCTTCTGCGCAACACTGTATACGTGTGAACTCTGGGCAAACTACAAGAAGAGTAGTATAGAAAGACTTCGGGTTCAGTATAACAACGCCTTCCGCATAATGTTTGGTCTCCCCAGATATTGCAGCGCTTCCCGGATGTTCACGGAGGGGCGAGTTCCTGGCTTTGCAGCCCTTATTAGATCCAGGGTGGCAGGAATTAGGGAAAGGATAACCAGCTCTGGAAACATCCTCGTCATGGAAGCCCGCCTCAGTCCATCATCCAGTATTGATGCACACTGGAGAAAAATACTGGCTCCTTACGTGCTCACAGAATCCTGAAAGCTTAATATTATTATTTCATTTGTTTTTCCTTTTACTACTATTAGCTTATTATCTTTTTTTTTGTTTCGTGTACATTCATATCCACCTTCTTTTTCTTTTTTTACTTTCAAATACTTTGTACATGTATGTATGTGTATATTACCCTTATGGAATGTGTGGGATTGCACTCTCCTCCCCACATACTGGAATAAACACTTATTTATTTATTTATTTTATTTATTATTATTTCTAAACGTAAACTGCCTCCTATTCTTTATTATAATTTAGTTTTAAGAATTCTTGTTGTTAATATTGTTCTTTAGGAATTACTTTGTATATACTGTATATTCTTTGTTTCACATTATTTAATCAATTTTGTATTTTGTAAGGACTCGTAAGGAACACTTATAACAAGTTATAATTAAGCGCACTTGAAGTGAAATATCACATGCGCTATATAAATACTACGTTATTATTATATTATTATAGGCAACTTTTCGCCATTTAGGCTCCTCAGAACGAGAATCGGCGACGAAAAAATCTAAAGGCGACTGGTCACCTATTAGGCTACTTCAGAGACAAGTTATTTAAATCAGCCGAATCGCAAATAATTAAGAAAAAAAAATACAATAATGATGTCGTTGAAAGAATGGGGACAATCAAAACAAAATTAAGGAATCGCATACAACTGCCCATGCTGATCGCCATTCTTAGAATTCATACCCATGTGAATGTAAGAGGTAAGTATTCAAAAAAACTTTTAACCAAGCAATCGCATGGTTAGTTTACACGCTGGTGGAAAAATGTACGTCTCCGGTGGATCTTGCGCCAGTACTAGCACAGCAACTATATCTAATATACTGACGACGGCGAAAGTCTTGTTGATGCCTTATTATTGCTAGCAGAAGACAAATCGGAATCATCTTAATCTTTGTTTATTTATTTTGTTTTTAAAATGCTGTCACTTTACTTTCTTTTAAGATAAAACATTATAAATATGTTATAAATAAATTGATAAAAATTACGTTTTATTTTATTCATATTGATATTTTGGCATTTGGACTACTTTAGGATACTGCAACTGAAATTCGGCTACATTAGTCTACTTTATGTATAAGAAACGGCGATATTAGGCCAAGTGTTGTTGGCAAGGCAACACTGGGAGCAAGCAGCAAGTTGAATCACTCGCAAACATCGTCTGCTCGCCCTCGCCTACTTACTGAATTGTGTACCTACTTACAGATTATTAGCGAAAACGTTACAGATTAAACTTCAAACAAAAATATTGTTGCAGACACAGTACAAGTAGTACCTATTTGTTAATTTATTAAACTTCTCACGAAAGTATGTAGGATAGTTTCAAAGCCTTACTAGCTTTTAGTAGTTGGGAAATTATGTTCGAGATTCGAAAAGTACAAAATAACGTTACGTTCCGATTTCTAACCGGGCCATTTTGATGAAAAATTATTATTATTTTATTCGGCGGGCCGGTTGTAAGACATCACCTTATCACATTTATACTGATGCCGTTTTATGAATCTTAACACGATCAGGTCTGGCTCACTTCACTCTGCACTTTAGTATTATTTACTTGATCCATTTGACAGAAGACTTGGTATGGCGGCAAAAATCATTTGAAATTACTATTTTAAGATATTTGTTACTTATCAAACGGCAGTTGTATTCTAGTGTTTTTATTGATTTCGCAGATTTAATTAAATACATGTAATGAAACATATATTATTTTCTGTTATTATTTCTCATCCGTCCTACTAGGCTAAGTACTTCAATTAAAGTTGCATAACTGCATAGAAAGAGCTCTATTTTTTGTTTGGAGGGGAGGGGCGCCACCAAGAGATTTCGCACCACCTAATAATTTAGCTAGGGCCGCCCCTGAGTAGGACCTCCAAGGTTTGTGATCAAATTGAATGCACCTTAGGTATTAATTTTTCATAACAGACAAAGGTTAGAATTGAAAGAATAAAAAGAAATAATACTCACTTGTAAGAGGCAATAGTGCATGAATGTACTTGGTTGCTTTCGGAGGTTGAAATATAGCTAGATCTCGCAGTAAATTAAGTCCTAGCGCCGTTTTTCCTTCTGTAACGCAAGTGTGCCTCAAAAACATAATGGCATCTTCAGTTACCAGCGGCGCTTCCAGATATATCCGCTTCAGTAATGACTCCCTCAGTATCTCTTGAGACGGGTCAACCAATTCCGACACATTAGTTATCAAAGAACAAATCAAACTGTTGTAGTTGACGCCCGATTTATCCGAGAACTTTCCCGTGTTTAACAGTGATCGGTTGAAGCCTTGAACAAAGCTGTACTCTTCGTACAACCAGGAAAGGGCCAGATCTATCCTCGTCACAATGTCTTCCAAGATAAAGTTGAGAATGGTCTCGCGGACATGTTGCCCGTACGAAACGGCAAACGTCGTGATGACCTTTTCTCGGACGTTGATCTGACCTCCGTCCAAGGCGGCTCTTTCCGCATTCAGGATTCTCTCCACGGCTCCGATCAACAGCTTTTCCTTGACCTGCCGAGGTAAAGGTCGAGTGAGCTCGGCAAGCTTAATGGCCTTGACTCGCTGCTTCAATTTGGGTATTGAAGGGGTCATCGGATAAGTTGGCTTTTCTTTATCCACATTCTTTAATATCTCTTTATCCCTCGCAGCTGCCAGGATGACGTTCTCCTTGCTTGTTTCTTCCATTAATTTTGACACGGCACTTTCCATTCGCTTTTTGGAAGCGATTTTGGCAAGGGCATTTTTAAGATTAGCCTTTTCAAGTTCCTCTTTTGGATCTGATACTATTTGAGGTTCTTCGGCTGGTCCTGTACCATCTTCCTTGATGATAGCCAACAATAACTTGGCAAGAGCGGGTTTCTGCAGAATGCTACCTGACTTTGAGATGGGTTCGTACAACTTGGTAAAATCGAGGGGCATTTCTTCCGGGAGGTTTTTCATTGTGTCCACAACTAAATTGATAACCAAACCGATGCTGTTTAGACCGTCAAGCAACTGTATTTCTGTTATTTGAGAGATAGGTAGCGGCTCGGATCTGCTTTCAGAAATATCCATCAAAGAGGTGGTGGCGGAGAGGTCGCTCTTGTCACTGCCTTGACTTCCTTGGCTGTTACTTTGAGGAGAATCCACGCGCGCCCTTTTAGCTGTGAAATCTGGGTTCTTCAGATCAAGTAACCGCTTATTTCTCTTTTCTCTTGGGATGACTTTAGTGACTTCTTGAGGAGTCATTCCAAGGTCCAGCAACATGTGAGCCAGTTGAGGCAACATCTCCGTTGAAGAAGGATGTTTGATAAGGATGAATATTTGCATTTTGAGATGTTTCCTGACCGAGTTGACTTGTGACTGGGAAAGTGTGGGGGGCAGGGTGGTGTGGAGCTCTTCCAGGGCCTGAATGACCCGGGGTAGGAACTTGGGGCGGGTTTTAGCTACATCGCAGAGCGCGGTCATGCATGCCATCAAGTTCACTCCGGATATGTGCTCGGAATTGTGAAACTTCAACAGCAGATCGAAGATATGCCTGGAAAATAAACATACACAAAAGATGATCTAATAGAAACCTTTTAAGGCTGATTCCTTCAACCAGGAATGGATCAAAGTATCTGCATCTGCTAAAGCATGCGGGCACTTTTGCCAAAGTTTATAAACATTACATTTTGTTAAGTTTTCACCAATACCAGATTACTAGAAGTCAAGATTTTTTTTCAGTGCATAAATTCTGAGATTAACTACCATAAAATGTACTCATCATTGCCCAGAATACCAATGGAGGGTACTAATGTGGATTCTTCAGTGGACATCTTCAATTTATCACTTAAAAATGCAAAAGATTGTTGCGGGGCCAATTCAGTTGCGAACAAAATCCCACAAAAGCCACTTTACAATCAAGACATCCACACTCACAATACTTGAAATAGCAATAAAATCTGAAATTCCTCAAACACACACTACAAAATGTGGGATAAAATCTCTGAACCATATTGCCTAACATTATATAATTCCAGTTATGTACAAGGAAATCTATAAAAAAATTCCGAGTAATGCTTTCAAAGAATATTTTTTAAGTACTTTTAAGAATGAAACTATGTAATTTTCTTGTCATGTTCTGTTCTGTCTTGTTTCTTTTTCGCTCATTTTCTTTTCCATTTATTTGTAATCATTCATATTTGTATAATCTTGTTCTTTTTTTCTTTATTTGTTTTCTAATGTTGTCTATTCTACACATGGGCGTAGCCAGGGGGGGGGGGGTTTTGGGGGTTCAAACCCCCCCCCCCCCCGAAAAGTTAAGATATCAACACCAATAATATTAAAATAAGGAGAGTTAAGAGAATGTTATTTTCAACACTAACATCTCAAAATGATATTATGTATTTAAAAAGATAAATGGGGACCTCTGAAAGAAAAAAAAAATTAACTTGCAAGTTCCATTTTTCGGTGATTGCGGTTGATTTTTATTTCGCAAAGTGATTTTTATTTGGAATTCCGTTTCTAATCAGTTTTAAGTGTATTATTTCACTTAGCAAAAAGTGTTTAATAAACATATAACAGGATTAGTGATACAGTCGGATAAATACGTACTTGCATAAATGTGATTATTTGACTAATTTGACTGCTTAAAATGTTATAACATGTACAACTATCGTTTATTATGCATTTTGTTTTGAAAAGTTTTATTTTCTATATACATTTGTTACTTTCATTTTATTAAAAAAAAAATTAAGTAACCAATGTACATAGAAAATAAAAGTTTTCAACACAAATACAAAGTCTGACAATACCCCCCCCCCCCCCCCCCAGCACGAGTTTTGATTTTTATTTTCTTGAACCCCCCCGAAACTAAAACCTGGCTACTTCTACATAACCTGATCTTTATTTTTCGTCCATACTGTAAGGGAAACTTATATTTTTAATATCAAAATACCTATGTAAAATTGTAACTATTTTCTTCCACTTATGAATTGTAAGTTCCTCCCGTCATAAAATGAGTTCTGTGACTCCTAGCAAGAAATAAAAACAATTTTTAAAAAGCTCAAACTCAATTGCCCATATAAAGGGTGTTTTTTTGGTGACCGGACAACTTGGAATGAAACCAACTAAGAACCATCTCAGATAAGCCATTTAGAGTGATATAAAAATACATAAAAAAATTGGTTAAATAGGTTACGTTAGGTTAGGGTTATTGGCTAATTTAAAAAAAAAAATTCATAGCTTTTAATGACTTTTCAAGGAGGTGTTGAGTTGACTTTATTCTCAGTTGGCATGGAACCGTTTTTTTTTTTAGAGGTATACAAATTCAAAATGAAAAAAAAACACATTAAAATAATGTTAATGTTTATGATATTGGCTTTATTTAATAGATAATTTTATGCCATTATTGTTTAAATATGATTTGGAGCATATGAGCGCCACGGCTAGCTCGAATGAAGCGCAATCGTGAAGTCCAGTTTCCGACAACTTTATCGAGCAACTGGGGCCATGTATCGGCAATAACATGGCAAATGTTGACTTCCAAATGGTCTCTGGTTTATCAGCATAGACTAGTGACTTCACATACCCCCAAAGAATGTAATCTAATGGTGTGAGATCACACGATCGTGGAGGCCAGTTCACAGGTCCATTATGTGAAATTATGCGCTCACCAAGTATTTCTCGCAATAAAATAAATTTGCACAATTTGCAAGCACTGTTCTCACTTCAGTCTATTCATGGTGAAATGGCAAAACATACTGACTACAAATCAATTGTCAACTGTCAAATTGACAGTCTGTAGAAACAATGTTGCCAGTTTAAAAACCAAACCTCTAAATTTATTAGTAAATTACGAGATAACTCTCCATTAATCTGCTTTAGATCAAATCAAGAGTCAGAATAACAAAAGAGTACACATATATAATGAAGGAACATTAGCGAACAGTTATGGGGCATCATTCTGCCTGCTGTGATATGGTGTATTACTGGTTACTTAGTTTCCCACTCACATGGATTCATCTTCCAAGGTCTTCCGCAGAGCAAATCTCAATGTGGACGGCACATCGTCCAGTGAAAAATCTCCCGCCGTTCTCTCCATATTCTCATCCGTGTAAGTTTGCAAGATGACCACGCCGGCCAAGAACTTGATGGAGTTGGTTCGAATACCCTCGTTGTCACTATCCACCATGTTCAGGATTTGCAACTAAATAAGAGAGAAACTATTAAAATACTTCACTCTAGAAATAATGAAAAGGGGGCAAGTCACAAGTCACCTATCCTTAGGCCTTTGCTTTAACCCCTCAGACCTCCACCGTATTATATCAGAGGGTCAAAATATTTCTGCTTTATAATAAAGTTCAAATAAATGGAATATTTCTGACTGTTTCCGAAAACTAAAGACGGTTTGTGAAAGGTGATAAATAAAGTATATAAGTTATAAATCGAAATAAACATATAATTTTTTAAGTATAAAAATTTCCAAGGTTCCATAAATTTATTTCAAATTGCAATCCGAGACTTTGGTTCATAAAGGTGTACATTTTAGTTTTTTAGTGGATAACTTTTAGATTTGAATATAAAGTGTGGTGTTTTATCTTTCTAACACCATTCATATCATATATCTCACCATGATAGTAAGGGAGATACAACGATTTCTATGAGACCTAAATGAGTTGTTCCGAAAACTGAACAAATAAACTTTAAGGATTAAATAATAAGGATAGAGACTTAAAAATGAAAAAATCTTGAGTCTATAAGTTAAAATAAAACTTTATTGGAATTTGAATTGCAGAGATCCATAATAAGATTTGAAGAGGGGAAAAGCATCTAGATAGTCAAGTAAATATAAGTTACCTTCAGTTCGTTCAGTACGTTCCACGTCATCTCCATATCCTTGTTAGCCACCGGAGAATTACATATCCAGATCAGAGCCGTCTTGTACACAACGTTGGCTGCCTGTATGACCCTCTTCTGCACGGCGATGTTTTCATCCATCAACAGCATCCGGAAATGGTTGACCATCTGTGGTAATAGCATCGGTTTGACTTTGCTGAAATCAAATCAAAGTTTTATTTCTTCTTCCGTTAGAGCAGTGGTTCCCAACCTTTATAATACTGCTACCCTGTAACCTGTTAGGATTTTACCCCAACTAAAAATAATGGTTTATATTCAACCGATTCGGACCGATCGCCGGGTGCCCATATGGCGAGTGGCGAGACGTGTCAGCTCCCGGAACTCGCGAACTGCGACACATTCGGTCGCCAATTGCCGATCAACGCACACACGTGCGTGACGTAACAGTATCCTGCTTCTTGCCCGTGTGTCACGTCATCGCGGGATTGTTTAGTAGATTCGATTTTTGAATATTCGACTAGACACGGAGAAGTTTTTAATTAGAGCGTATCTTGGTATTGTTAATCAAAGTGCTAAGTGTTGTTTTCATAAAAACTTTTCATCTTTCGTGTGAGCGTGAATGTAATTGTGCATTGTAATAGAAACTATAAACTGGTAAAAGTGTAAAATGTCTGACCTTAATAAAAAGAAATTATAATAAAGCATTACAGCTTACAGCTAATTTACTTATTTAAATTCTCAATAAAAGCTTCAGAACAACACGTTTTTTACAAGGTTTTTATATCTTTCAAAACATTGTTTTTTTTACCCCTGAAGCATGTCTTTTTTTTATTTATTTCTGGGACATGACATTACTAGTTACAGGTGTGAGCAGTGAGAGAACATTCACACAATTATAACCTGGGTTTCGTGTTGCGTATGACTTGACCGGTCTGGGCGGCGAGCGTCTACCGCGCGGCGCGCCTGTAGAAAGTCACTGGGTGACGAGTAATCGAGTTTCGTATTTTGTGTCGCGAAAAGAGCGGGTCTTCGAGACCATGACCAGTGTGTCGTGAGCGACACGGATCGTGTAAAACGATCGATCGACCCAGGACTAGTTTATATATATAATAACAAGGTTTGATGATATCCTCTCCTATAGTGTGCGGTTTTTTGCAGACTTTGAAATAAAAGACTTGGAAAGTGGTATTTCTTTATGTATATAACTTTTTTTTTTTTGCATTTCTTGGGCAACAGTAAAAATTTCTAGACATTTTGTTTTAAAAAGTTATTAATTTTTGGGGATCGCTGGCAACGGTTAATATGCACTTTTTTTGAAAAAATCTTTTGATTCACCTTAATTACATTAAAAGACAACTATTTGCATTGGGGGAAGTGGAAAATATTTTTGTGTAACATGGTTTGTGATACAAAAAAAAGTGCCCCTTTATAACGCCTACTCGCGTCAAGGCAAGAAAAACATCCCAGTTTTCAAATAGTTTAGCGGCTACGCTAGGTTTGTGTAATATGGTTTGTGATTCTGGCGTACGATCTCACAAGACGAAAGCTAATTTTAATTTTACGTAATGAAATTTAGAATGAAATATTTTCCACTTCCCCCAATGCAAATAGTTGCCTTTTGATGTAATTAAGGTGAATCAAAAGGTTTTTTCAAAAAAAAGTGCATATTAACCGTTGCCAGCGATCCCCAAAAATTAATAACCATTTATAGTAAATTTAAGCAAAGATAAGCGTATCCAGCTATCTTTGGATAAATATAAAGATATTTAGGCTTACCATGTTTCTTCAACAAATCCAACCAACGTTTTCCGCACTTCTTGATTCGAATCCGTGGTATAGGGTAAAACATTTTCCAGATATGTGAACAGTAAATGCGGACACTGGTATATCAAAAGTTCCTGGAGCTTCCTCAGAAGTAAAACTTTTTTTTGATTTTCAACAAAAGCGAGCTCATTTATCCATGTGACGATCTAAATGCGGGAAAAATAAGACTAATTTAAAAGGATATTAGGAAAATGTAAAGTGCAAACAAAATATTATTTGGATAAAGTGAAAAGACAAAAACATTGATATCCACAAATGTAATGACATTTGAAACTAACCTGACTTTCCGTTTCCGGTGAAGTTTCTCCGCCAAAATCCGTGTTGGACATTTTGAAATGTTAATTCGTGATTTAAACTAGGGACTTATGTTGGGCTATCCATAAGAAGTCTACGGAGGGTTTTTTTCACTGTGTATTGCCAAACAATCGCCAACGGAATCGGCTCTTCCAAAAATAAACGAATCCCGGCTTGTCAAAAGTCAAAATTGTTAAACCACAGAAATTATAGATAATAGATTAAAAATCAGCAAGTCCGTCTGTGTCTATGAGCTGTTACGAACGGCTAGGATGGGCTAGGAAATGTAAGTTCTTGTAACTTCCACCTTCCACGGATATTTTTGGTTTGACTTTTGTGATTTGTCTTATCTTTGAAAATATCTGAGAACTGTCATTTTTTTAATATAATCGGCACATCAGGTAAACATGAATAACAGCCACATTGTCATATTTTATTAGACCGTTGAACACAAAAATCAACTAAAAATATATGGATTTATTAATTATCATTCCAGTTATAAATATGACTTATTAAAGTTTTACATTTTGAGGTTAAGTCTAACCTAGTTTTATTATTATTTTGGTTTGTGGAAGCACAAGAAAAATTATTAGAGGGTTTTTTGGGTCCTCTACTTACCACAACTTATTATTTACATCACATTGATAAAAGAGATGGTCCAAATAATATTTTTTTTATTTTCCAGGAATGTATTGTATGTAATCTACAATTACTGTTCGCATTTTTCCAACGCAATACTGAGGCTCATAAGGGGAGTTTTGAACTCTCTAACCCCCCTCATAAACACCCTTGTGGAAGCATAAGATATCACAACTTAATTTCATTGATTTTATTACAGATATGGCGTTCCCATCTCTTTTTGCCAAACTAGCAGCGCCGATTAAATGTCTTACCTCATCTTTCCACACAACGGCTATTTGCAATGAAATTCGTCTGCTGGCGAGATTGAGGGTCGTCGACAACTCGGAAATTGGCAAAAGGGCCATGTCTGAGGGAAAACCACCCAAAGTCATTCATGTATACAACAAAAAAAGTAAGCTAAAAACAAACATAATGCCCATGCGGAGAGATTGTTTTTTTTGCAGAGTATGATCGAATTTCTGGGTATAGAAAGAAAAGAATATTTAGGTTAAAGTTTTAGCTAATGTGGGTCTTCAAATGAAATGTTATCATGTCATAATTCTAGCTAAACTCGCCCTTCCAAATCTATATAACCTTTTGTGACCGGATTCATATGATCGTGAGTTTGTCTTTAAAAAAATCTTAACAGAAAATAAATCTTAAATTTTGGGAACAAAATTATTAGAGAGGGATTGCATTTCGTGGCCCTGGATGTAATACCAGATTGAATATTTTATTTTATATAGGTACAACATTTCAAATCCAAATATGCACAAAACTCTGCCCTAAGTCAAAAGTCAGAATAACAGAAGAGTGTGTGCCAAGACCGAGTTGTTTGGCGGTCCGCCCTCTCTGCCTACCCCTGCGGGAAACGGCGTGGTGGTTAGTTAGTTAGTTTTTCTCTGCCCTAAGATATATTGATGTCTTTCATTTTACCTTTGAAACTTATAATATCAAATTAACCTTTAACTAGCGTCGTGCATTTTTTGAAACGTTAGTACTGACGTGAGGCCTGACAGGCAGCGTATATTATGCATTGTTTTATAAAGAAAATGATGATTTAAATATCTGTCTTTGCATTAGGATGTTAAATGAAGTATTTTAACAAAAACTATGTATAGAAAGAAAATAAAATTTATTAAATTTTTAAATTTAAGACTACAATAAAAATTTGCTTGAATTTTGGGGAAAAATCCGACTATTAGATAAAAATGATCAAAACACAAAAAAAAACTCCTCTCAGAATAACAAAAAATTGTATTTCTTACGACTAATATAAATTTTAGAAAAAAATAGAGTAGGTACATACACCTTCTGAAAAAAAATGTCCACAGTCGAACTACACCTTAAATTCTAAGCACAGTCAGGGCACACTTGTTTAGCGCACTGTAAACAAACGTGTTTTTTGCACGAATAGCATCTATACGTGGATTTTCTTTTGAGTTTGGGTTGACATGAAAGACAAGTCTTTCGTGTCGTGCCTTCTTCAGCTTGATCTTCAGATGTTTCTGGCTTATCAGAACCAAGTACTCTTGCCAAACTCATCCTAAGTTCACGGGGCAGCCTTATGTTACAAAATCTTCGCTTCATGTGCTCTAATACCAACTGTCGCGCTAATGTTTTTATAAAGGTTCCTCTATCAGTTTGTCTTCCCACATGTACATCATGTAAAATATGAGAATTGACGGAACTTATATCCAAAATCTGGTAAAAAATTGTCATAGGCCAGCGCCTTGATCGGCGGCTGCAAGTGTATATAGAGCACTTCTTATCTATTTCATCTACACCACCTTAGTTGTATTGATGTGAACCAATTGTCACACGTTATATTTTTGTTACTACCATGTAATGGTTTACTCAAACGGATCACAGCCTGCGTAGGAACTAAAAAAAAAAAATTCTGCATCCGTTAATGTTTCTCCATCTGAACCTTTTCCACAATAAACATAACAATTGTAAAAATATCCATTTTCGGCATCACACACGCACATTAGTTTTAACCCATTAGCGGGCTTCTTTGGCATATATATCATCAAAAACGATCGCCCTCTGAATGGAACTAGCATTTCATCAACTGTAGCATATTGACATATATGTATTGTATACCCTCTGACAATTTGATACGAATTTATTGAAAATATTCGATATCGCAGCCAATTTATTAGTTTCCTTTCTCTGTGCTCTGTCCAGTGCATTGTCAAACCGAAGACAGTGAAGCAAGTACAGAAATATATGTTTAGACATAACACATCTAAAAATGTCTCTTCCGGTACCATCAGTAGCAAATATTAAATGTGCGTCTTCGTGGTTAGACTTGAATACAGCTGTGTACATCAATAGTCCAATAAAAGCCTGCAACTCGATTATTCTGATCGGTTCTGCTTCATAAATTTAGGTCTATATTCAGCTAGCTTCTCGTTGGTCCTTATCAAAATCTCCGATAACATCTCGTCATTTATATATTGTTTCCATAAAGAATAAGGATCCTTTCCGTCATTCTCGGTCAACTTGGATGTGGGTACTTGGGTAATAATATTGTGTTGCGGTGTTCTAACTGATGATCTGTTTGAAGGTGATTTAGACCACTTATATTTATTCTTTCCTCTAAAATAACCCTGCCTTGAGAGGGGAACATCTTCATCTGATGACGATGACGGCGCATCCAGGTGTTCTGGTTGAGTTTCTTCGGTATCAGAAATATCAGTGATAGTATCCGTATCATGCTCAATGTGCTCCGGACAAAAATCTTCGCCAACGTCGTCAATCTGGAATCTTCATCCGCGATCCAGTTCTCAATCTCTTGTGCAAAATTTGGATTGGATTCATTTACACATATCCGAGATCTCTTTGGATGCGGTAAATCTGTCGCAGAACTATTTATTTTACTTCCTGAAGTCCCTGGTACATCCATAGTTAACAATATCTGTAAAAATAACCATTTACTCTAACAATAAAATAAAACAAAAAACTTACGTAACTACTGACGTGAGGCCTGAGAGGCCGCTTCGGAATTTCAAATCGTAATTACTCACCAAATGCGCGCATGAAGACACTACTTTCTGCTCCCACGTCAATGTGCGTACTGAACTTGCAGCTACTTAAAAGTGGGGATCGGTGTTACGAATATGTTATGAATACAACAATACAATACATATTATTAGAGTTCACACTCTAATAATATAATACTACACATATGAAACTTATTTTCACTTTCATTTATTTGACCGTAACCGGTTTCAGCTTGTTAAAGCCATCTTAAGACTGGTACAAATTATTCTTAACCTATGGTTTATATACACAATGGGGGAATGAAGAGAGGTGGTCTACAAGGATTTCATTTAATTGTATGGGTTTTCTTACATTTGTTACTAAGTTGTCTGACTGTCGAATTTCTAATTATTTTGGTTATTCCCAGTAGGCTTAATTACCTCGGGTTTATAGCTTACTTCGATATTGTTTGGGGAATACCTTGCAAGTAATATGATTTATTAATGACCTAATTTTATTGTTGTATTTATGACATGGAAATTTTGATTGATGTGTTGATTTTTGAAGGGACACATGTTTTACATTCACACTCTTTTATAGTTCTTTCTTCTCACTCTGTCTCACATTCGTAACAGATATTTATAATAAACTCTTCTGTCCATCTAATTGATTATAATATTTTTCAGGGGTCGGATTTCTCGGTGATAAAGTTCTGGTGGCCATCAAGGGACAGAAGAAGAAGGGTATTCTCGTAGGATTGAAGCAAAAGCAGATTCCGAGCGTCCCCAAGTTTGACAGTAACAACTTGGTGCTCATTGATGACAATGGCACTCCCCTAGGAACAAGAATTCACGTTCCTATACCAACCATCTTGCGAACAGTGCTGAAGGAAAAAACACAATCTAAAGGAGCCGATTATACTAAACTCTTGGCAATATCTAGTAGATTTATTTGAATTGTATTTTTCCTGTATATTAGTTATATTATGTTTAGTTAGTCCTATGTAATAAAAAAGTATCAAATTTTATTTATATTTTATTTCTCTATTATCAAAAAGAAGATATTGAAGCAGACAATAACAAATTACGTAAATAGGTAGGGCATTTTGATTATTTTTCTTTGCAAGAAGAGGAATTAATAATCTCATGAATTATTATTATTCTAGAATTATCTACTTTTGGGCATAGTGAATGCTGTGGGCGTGTTTGGTATGCTCAAAGTAAGGTTAATTTTTCCCTTACTTTCAGGTGAATTGATGAAACATTTTCAAATATCAATATTGATCAGAAAATCAATTTCCATTGGGCTGTCTGGGGCCTAGGAGTCGAAAGGTCTTCAGTTTTCATTTACGACTTCAGTGCTCATACCTGGAGTGCTCCATTTACCACTTCAGAGATCATACCTGGAATGCTGCATTTACCACTTTAGTGGTCACAAGAGCTCTCTATTTACCACTTCAGTGCTCATACTTGGAGAGCTGCATTTACCACTTCAGTGCTCACAAGAATTCTCTATTAATTTGCCACTTCGGTGCTCATACCTGGAGTGCTCCATTTACCACTTCAGTGCTCACAAGAGTTCTCTATTTACCACTTCAGTGCTCATACTTGGAGAGCTGCATTTACCACTTCAGTGCTCACAAGAATTCTCTATTAATTTGCCACTTCGGTGCTCATACCTGGAGTGCTCCATTTACCACTTCAGTGCTCACAAGAGTTCTCTATTTACCACTTCAGTGCTCATACTTGGAGAGCTGCATTTACCACTTCAGTGCTCACAAGAATTCTCTATTAATTTGCCACTTCGGTGCTCATACCTGGAGTGCTCCATTTACCACTTCAGTGCTCACAAGAGTTCTCTATTTACTACTTCAGTGCTCATACTTGGAGAGCTGCATTTACCACTTCAGTGCTCACAAGAATTCTCTATTAATTTGCCACTTCGGTGCTCATACCTGGAGTGCTCCATTTACCACTTCAGTGCTCACAAGAGTTCTCTATTTACCACTTCAGTGCTCATACTTAGAGAGCTGCATTTACCACTTCAGTGCTCACAAGAATTCTCTATTAATTTGCCACTTCGGTGCTCATACCCGGAGTGCTCCATTTACCACTTCAGTGCTCACAAGAGTTCTCTATTTACCACTTCAGTGCTCATACTTGGAGAGCTGCATTTACCACTTCAGTGCTCACAAGAATTCTCTATTAATTTGCCACTTCGGTGCTCATACCTGGAGTGCTCCATTTACCACTTCAGTGCTCACAAGAGTTCTCTATTTACCACTTCAGTGCTCATACTTGGAGAGCTGCATTTACCACTTCAGTGCTCACAAGAATTCTCTATTAATTTGCCACTTCGGTGCTCATACCTGGAGTGCTCCATTTACCACTTCAGTGCTCACAAGAGTTCTCTATTTACCACTTCAGTGCTCATACTTGGAGAGCTGCATTTACCACTTCAGTGCTCACAAGAATTCTCTATTAATTTGCCACTTCGGTGCTCATACCTGGAGTGCTCCATTTACCACTTCAGTGCTCACAAGAGTTCTCTATTTACCACTTCAGTGCTCATACTTGGAGAGCTGCATTTACCACTTCAGTGCTCACAAGAATTCTCTATTAATTTGCCACTTCGGTGCTCATACCTGGAGTGCTCCATTTACCACTTCAGTGCTCACAAGAGTTCTCTATTTACCACTTCAGTGCTCATACTTGGAGAGCTGCATTTACCACTTCAGTGCTCACAAGAATTCTCTATTAATTTGCCACTTCGGTGCTCATACCTGGAGTGCTCCATTTACCACTTCAGTGCTCACAAGAGTTCTCTATTTACCACTTCAGTGCTCATACTTGGAGAGCTGCATTTACCACTTCAGTGCTCACAAGAATTCTCTATTAATTTGCCACTTCGGTGCTCATACCTGGAGTGCTCCATTTACCACTTCAGTGCTCACAAGAGTTCTCTATTTACCACTTCAGTGCACATACCCGGAGTGCTCCATTTACTATGTTCACTAGAGTGCTCTACTTTGTTTTGGTGGGTGGGAATGCTCTATTTTGTTTTGGTGGGTGGGAATTAACAATAAAACGGGAAGTTATTATAATTATGTAGTCATTTATTAAGATTTTTACATGCAAAAATGGAAAATTGTACAGTAGAAGATAAAATTTAATGAAATAAAGAATAATCTCTCATTAAAATCATTCTTTAAATATACATACGAAGGAAATTTACTAAATGCGCCGATGCACTTTCCTGAATGACATTATTTAAAATTAGTTCTAGCTAAAACATTTCAGGAAAATGCATCCTGGCAAATAAGCAGATGATACCGACACAATACAACCAAACCAGACACGGGTTAACTAAGGTTACTAAGTGACAGTAATGCCAGGTTGCAAAGGAACAACAGAACAAGGAACAACCAACTGAAGCGCGGCGGCCGTGAAGTGTGCCGGTTGTGGCAATGGCACTGTGTCGTATCATAATAAATTGACCATTAATAAATCTTCATAGTCTCAGCTTAGAAAAATTACCAAGGGCCAATTGAACAAGAATATAATTAATTTTCCATATATTTTTGAAAATGCATTCTCGCCCCGAAATACGGAAAACAGAAAAACCGGCCTCGCACGCCATTTGCAATAATAACGCATACATTCCCAGAACGTAATTACATTAAAAGGTATTCTTGAATTGCTATTGCCACGAATTGAACTAGCCAAATGGCACGAGTTAGGATAGCTGATTACGCGTAACAAATGGTGACAGTCTTTCATAAAGTGTATATGCTTCTAGTAATAGTACAATACATATAGAACATACAATTTAACGATAACATGACAGCAGACATTGCGGGAGCTACGATTCTAACAGACCTAAGTTAAAATGATTGAATCGTCGGAGATCCGCGGCGTCGACACCGACTTGAGGATATTCATTGTTTTAAATTCCTCCATCCGCAGAACACACAGCACCGTGTTGTTTTACTCTATGGGGGTCGGACTGAACTGCCACTGATTATCAATTCCTGGTGACCTCGCAGTGGCCCGATGGCAGGTCAGGACAGGTCAACTTCCCACTACGGTGGGACTACCGCCTACAGCGCTTCTGGCTTCAGAACTTAGGTTACCGCAACAACACAACACATACTGACGAGAAATGTACGCAACCAATTACCAAGCATAATCCAAACATTGCAAATTATATAACTTTATACTCGAGGGCGATAAGGAGGAAGGCTAAGAAAGTTGCAGGTAAAGAAATATATGTTAATCTAAGCATGTGGATACAATTCTATTTAGCATGAAGTGCAATCGATTATAATTATTTCTCTGGCATACTTGTACTTATGTAGTGAATAATCTGATAAATATTTTGCATTGTTTCAAATGACTATCCTATCTATATTAACCAAATTCCTATCTTTAATTATATCCTTGCACAGAAATCTGATATTTATCCTTTACCAAAAATTACCAATCGATTTATTCAAATAAGAAATGGGATTAACTATTTATTACTTAACTCTAGTGTGAGAATAGTTAATTGCATTTATATTTTATTTGATAAGAAATTGAAATCTGATTCAAAGTTACACCATCCATAAGTTCCTTTTACCTTTGAATTAATAAACAAGCATTCATTTGAGAAATTTATATTCAGCTTTATTATCAATGTAAGCAACAGGAATCCTGTATGATTTTGTGCTTGAGTCCGCCATATTCTTTCTCCAGATAAAGCATTTCATGTACAATAATCAACCAGAATTACAATACATATTTCTTAAAACATAATGAAAATTCGTTAAACAATAGGTACTAATTGTTTTATTTAAATGGCATTACACTTTAAAAATAAACATTAAAATCGGTAGATAACTCTATTCAATATTAACTAAATCAGGTCATTTTCACATGACTTTCTTTGATTTCACCGAATTCAAATTGAAGAAATATGCAAATAATGTATTGTTAAAACCTTTGTTAGTAAGCTAAGAAAAGTTTATTTTTTACCAATGAAACATTTGCACTTTCATACTTTACTTCAAGCGTTAGCAATAATAATCACAATGTGATTTCATTCAGATAAAATATAAAATAATAGAAACTCAATTCCCTGACAAAGAATTAATTAACTGATCGCCTTAAGTAATTTCAAGCTCAATAAATAATTAGAAAAGAAGATGCCATTTATACAAACGTATTTACAAAAAGCTTTGTTTTGGTAATTATACGTAGATGGTAAATTATTAACTAAAAGGTGGTTGTGGTACTTTAAAGCATAAGTCATGGCAAATTGTTCATCTAATCGCAAAAATATATCAATTATTATTATCATTCAAAACTATATAATATGCTGTCTTATTACAATATGCAACTTATATGTACAGTGTACATTTCAATATTCTATCTTCTGCAATAATTGTATCTAGTGATCTCTCAATATACATACATTACACATGTTAATCAGGTGAAATAGTTGTAGGGATTGATTGTACTGGGGACGGCCAAACAATAGCAGAAGTGGGTTCCACAGCAGTCACAGCTGCCGGCACAGCTGCGCTACCGAACCCAATGAGATTGTTTGTGCGTAGCATCCAAAACTATATATCCTTGAATAGCCACAACTTACTTACCTTACCATTATATTAATAAGTTTTATATATTATATACTTTGAAGCAAACACTATACATACCTTTCAAACTAAAGAGACTAAGTGATTCTTTAAAAATTGGGATATAATAAGCCAACTAACTACTGTCTTTAAGTACAATATTTTATCATTAGTTTCATTCAAAGTTTTTTTTAATAAAGTAGACACAAAAGAGATTTAGTACAAGGGATTTAATAATAATTTAGTCCTATTAGTGGATAATAATAAATAAGGTATTCCATGATTCTTAAATTAAAGAAACAATCTCGGAGGATTGCGTAAATGTGAATCAAACAGGACGCTTGGAAAATACACCATATTAATGACTATTCAACTTAGCATTCTTCCGCTTTCGGTTTTGGCTACCAATGCGACATATTCGGCACTCAGCAAAGGACCACTGGTCACTGGTGACAACAATCTTTAGAAAAGGACATACACAATTTACTAAAATTTACAAGTTAGTTTTTTCATTTAAATATTAATTAAAATGATAAAAACAATAATATACATCACATTTCATGCAACAGATCTTTGTTTTTGGTGACAATGGAACTAACTTGCATACACAAATATTTATCAGGTTACTAGTAGACAGGTACTAATTGATTTCTTTAGTATTGCACAAATATTTATATTACATTATAATATTATTGTGATATGTTAAGATAATATATAATACAGTGACGGTTCATTTCCAAATTTAATTTCATGTGGCCCATAATATATTGATAAAAACAAGTACAAGTACACATACCGTCCTAATAATTTTATTGATTCCTTGCAAATTTGTATAATAAAGTCCAGACCTTGATTTCTGATTACAGTGATTGAGTTATTTATTTGTTCTGTTCATTTTAACGAATGCCAAATCTTTAAAATGGATGAGATTGGAATATAAAAACAATTTTCCATTTATCATTTTTGTACAATTTAATCTGCAGGATTGTATTTTAAGGAGGTGACGTTGTTAACGGCAGAATTTTTGTGTTGACCAGCAATATCTTCATTTCAATACAACACGTCTGCACTTTGTGTACTTTCACGTACTGAAACAATTATGCAAGTGAGTTCCACTGTAAGCCATTATCAGCCAGATGTTGGGCTAACCTCATGGTAGGACTACTGCCGCATTACAAATAATAGTCAAGTGAAAGCTATCCGTACATCAACATGGATACAGTTTATATTATAATATTCACAAATTAACAACTTACGGCTGAAAATATATGTCCAATTGTGACTTTCTAGAAGAAATCATTGAAATTATTCTCAATGATGCAACAATGCCATCAACACTTAAGATGACAACGATTCAACACATCATTAACACCGATAACAATGCCGTTTTAGTAACAGCGATGAAACAATGGCATTGACATTGGATGACAATGCTGCAACAATTCCGTTATTCGAAACATCGTTAACAGCGCCATCAACATATTATATGACGTTGATGCAACAATGCCATTAGTAACAACGATGCAACAATGCCGTCAACATATTAGATGACAATGATGCAACAATGCCATTTTAGTAGCAGCGATGAAACAATGGCATTGACATTAGATGACAATGCTGCAACAATTCCATTATTCGAAACATCGTTAACAGTGCCATCAACATATTATATGACGTTGATGCAAGAATGCCATTAATAGCGAAGAAACAATGGCATCAACACATTAGATGGCAATGATGCAACAATGCCATTAATAGCGATGAAAAAATGGCATTGACATTAAATGATAACGCTGCAACAATTCCATTATTCGACACATCGTTAACAGCGATACAACAATGCCATCAATATTAGATGACAATGACACAACAATGCTATTCGTAACAGCGATGAAACAATGGCATTGACATTAAATGACAACACTGCAACAATTCCATTATTGGACACATCGTTAACAGCGATATAACCATGCCATCAACATATTAGATGAAGATGATGTAACAATGCCACTAATAGCGATGAAACGATGACCTTGACACATTAGGTAACTATGCTCTCATTCAACACTTCATTAACAATGAAGAAGAATTCCCATGGACACATTAAATGACAAGGTTGCAGCACTGCCATAATCAAAACATTAGATGAAAGAAATATTCTGAACTATAGAACACGTCATTCCTTTAAAATAGATAGTTCCTCAAAGTAAAACCTAAAATAGACTTACAGAGAGTAACATCGAGAGATAAGAAAGGCATTTGAGTAATTGGTCGATGGACAGCAAAGCTAGCTTCAACTCAACTTCAACAACAGGGAATATGAGTAGTAGGGACAGCAACCGGAATGACTACTAAACCAACACGATGTCCGCAGATACATCTAGAGACATTCAAGAACGGCGAAACTTCACCGCTCGTACATCGTAAGGCAATTGGCCATCTCAATGCCGGGTATCGGTTAGAACAGTGGCGGTGGCGGCGACAATAAACCAGCCATAGTAATGGAAGAGCCACCCACTTTGTACAGATGAGACAGTATGTACAGAGGAACAAGTCTAACAAACAATGTAGATAATGTTTAGATGTAAGATAGACCATTAATATTACAGTAAAGGCTAAAATGTGTTATGTAACATCTATTTAAATCTTGTCTTGCATTGAAAGAATGTTAAGAGTGACATACGAGTACTCACTAAAGTAGAAAAAGTATTGCTTTATTTGCAATTATTTGTAATGTGCAGATTTTCATAATCTAAATATCTTATCGAATATTATAATATAGTAGGTACTATTCAATTTAAAAGTTATTAAAAATTTGATTTAGAAATTTGCTTGATTTATCGCAATCATGGCACAATGGACCGAACGAGGTGGATGCCCAGAGGTCACAGTTAGACAAACACAGAGAGGTGAAGTATGGATCCAACACGTCTATCGGCCATGCTAGATAAACAGAGATCTTCACACAAAACTCGTCTCGTTAAGACCCAAACACTCGGCATGGCACAACATTGGTAACATAAAGTGGTCACACAGACAGGTGAAGCAAATGATCCAACAGATCTATTGGCCATGCAGGTTAACCAGGGACAGTCGTGCGGAAATCCCAGCACAACACAATGGATAACCTGAAGTGGTCACATGTGTACCACACAGAGAAATGAAGCAGATGATCCAACACGTCTAGTGGTCACGCGGGATAAATAGCATCCCCCACACACACACTCTTATCTCATCAAATCACAATCAGCATGGCACAATGGTCGCCAGTTTGGTCAGAAGAGACCAACAGATATAAAGCAAATAATCCAGGGCGTCTATTGGCCATGCAGGTTAAATAGCATCTGCACTTTCTCATCTTAAGCCACACATAACCAAATTGATCCAGGGTGGATACTTTGGGGTTGGTTTGAAGTGACCACACAGAGGAGTGAAGCAAAGGATCCAGGACGATTGCTGGATAAATAGCATCAGCACTCTCTCATCTTAAGCCACACGCAACCAAATGGACACTGTGTGGTTGGTTTGAAGTGAACACACCGAGAAGTGAAGCAAAAGATCCAGGATGTCCACTGGCAATTGCTGGATAAATAGCTCAGCACTCTCTCATCTCAAGCCACACGCAACCAAATGTACACTGTGTGGTTGCTTTGAAGTGACCACATAGAGAAGTGAAGCAAACGACCCATAATGTCTATTGGCCGTAGGGATAAACAGCATCCGTAGTCTCCCATCTCAAGCCACGCGCAACCAAATGGATCCAGACTGGACACTTGTGTGGTTGCTTTGAAGTGACCACTCAAGAGAAGTGAAGCAAACGACCCAGAACGTCTATCGGCCATGCGGGATAAATATGCAGGATATAGCCACAAGCAACCAAATGGATTCAGGGTGGACTCAGTGCGGTGGGTTTGAAATAACCACACAGAGTGAAGCAAATGACCCAGAATGTCTATTGGACACGGCCAAATGTATAAATGGATCCAGGTTTGATCCAGATCTGGTTTGTTGGTTTGTTTGTTTGTTGTTTGAAGTGACCAGCACAGAGAAGTGAAGAAGCAAGGACCGTTGTCCAACACGTCGATTGGCCATGCGGGATAAACAGTAACGCTCATCTTCAAAGCGTAGACTGCACACGAGGAACAGCCCGCCTATTCCAGATTACACATAGTTATAAACAACAAAATCTATTTAAAACAAAATAAACCTATGTTAAACACTGGGATCACACAAAATAATTTAAGTAAGAGTATTGCAACGAGTCTTAAATATAACACAAAGAGATGGCATCTTTTACTGCTATTTACCCCACAGTGCCAATGACTAGATAACAATTTTATATATACTTAATAGTTAGAGATATACTTTAAAAAATATACAAAAAAACAATTGACGAAGAGTGGTAGAATTAAACGTCCACTACCATTTTCTTATGGATATCCGTATTCCCAACCACTGAACAGAATTCGTCAAATGATATTTTGCCGTCTTCATCCTTGTCAGCAAACAATATGGTCTTGTCCACGATCTGCTGGAGCTGTGTGTCTTTCAAATTATTGCCCACCATCATTTTAAGTACCTGCAAGAAGACTTCACACGTATTAATACACTGAAGTCTGTCATACACAATCCTCGTCATTACAGAGTTAACCTAACAGAGAAAGTACCACAGATAATTGTAATGTTTGGTATTATTCACATTCAGATACTATTAGTTCTGTGGGGGTACTTCCCAATAAAAATAGGTCCTCAATACAAACTGGTTTATTATGAGTTTACAAATTTACAATAATTATGCTACAGGTCACACAACCTATCTATACTAGCGGCTAATTGAATCTGAGCGGAATAAACATATAATTAAAAAATTTACTTTTCATCATCTTTCAAAAACATTTTTAGTTTTCGGATGCATTCAGAAATATTCCATTTATTTGGAGTTTTTATCACTGACAAAATAAGCCTGACGGGTTAATTGAAAAAAAAATCATCAGACAGGAACATGGCGTCTACATTTTTTAATCCAAATATCTTCAGGAATTGCTGGTTAAAATTCTTTAGGTACATGCTGTTACATCACGTGTATTTATAAAAAATTGCCAAGACAGGGTTTGAGCGTGACTTTTGTGTTGGAGTCAAGGAGCTGACCACTGATTTCATATTTTACAGATTTGTTTGCCCCGTAATCTCCGCTGCCGTGTGTGCGCCACACTTATCCTCTATTACGATAAAACGGGGAAAATATTTGCAAAGGCGCATACCGTAAGAAAATTGAAACACTGTTTGACTAGCTCACTCTCAAAGCGGCTATAAAGATCCTTATCATTTACGGCCTTTTGATTAAACTAACCACATACAACAGTGATATGGCTATTTACATCTAAATTGTAATGGCCAATAGCCAAATTGGTGTGCAGGCGGCTGAGATTACCTTTTAGTCAGATTATTAAATTTAGAAAAAAATAATTTAAAAATTGTCACCAAATTGCTTATTTTAGATAATTGGGGTACTTTGTAAAAAAAGATTACAACTGACTATTTACTGATTATTTAAAAATATATTTAGTAATCATTGATATATTTCTTAGGGTCAGTTGTTTCACAGAATTTGAACAATTCGTCATATTTCTAAGTTCATTTTCAAGTTCTGTAAAAATTTTGAAAAACTGAAATATTAACAAATCTTTAGAACTTTCACAGAACTAGAAAATTAATTTTGAAATTTGAACAAATCATGTTGATGAATGTTTTGTTTGTTCACGTATGTGAGGTAAAACCTTGTATGATCGTGTGAGAAATGTGGAGATCCGCAAAGAATGCAAGGCTGATGTAAGTGTAATGAGTAATGAGTAAGACTAAGAAAGGGACTCTCAGATGGTTTGCTCAATTTTGTGTTTGTTCACGTATGTGTGGTAAATGGTAAAATCGTGTATGATTGTGTGAGAAATGTGGAGATCCGCAAAGAATGCAAGGCTGATGTAAGCGTAATGAGTAAGATTAAGAAAGGGACCCTCAGATGGTTTGGGCGTGAACGAAATATGGAGCAAATGTGAATGGTAGAAGAAGTCGGGGATGCCTGAGGAAGACAATTATATTACAATTTATATTGTTAAAAAATGAAAGCGACCTTAAAGTGTTATTTCTGAAAAACAGCACTATAAAATTTGGTTGGATAAGTACATCTTCCTAATGAACAGAGTAAACCCACCGATAACTTATAAGCCAGTTTGACTTTGTTAAACCATTTTTATAAGTTCATTACAATAACGATGATCCCATAAAAATTTGTAAAAAAAAATGCGAGTTTGAATATTCTAAACAAGGGTGAAGGGACGTACTTGACTTACTACAAGGTGGCGCAAAATTAATCACCCTATCGGAAGATGTTATAATTTTTGCAAATGGCGTCGAACGTCAATCATATTTGACATTTGTGAACTAGACAGCTGCAGAATACAAACAGACAAGCAATGGAGCGCTAAACTCCGCAAGAGCGTGGACTAATTGTGTCGATTTAAGCTTTAACGCTTTTAGCGATTTTGTGTTGAAAGTCATCATGAGCGACGAAGTTTAAGTGGAAAGCGACGAAGCAATTTCCACTTAAACGGTTATGCCAATAAGCAAAATATTCATTTCTGGGGGACTTAAAATCCGCGTATGATGCACGAAAAGCCATTACATCCACTCAAAGCCACTGTGTGGTGCGGCATTCATGCGGGAGGAGTGATTGGGCCGTATTTTTTGGGGACGCCATTGGCATTACGGTCACTGTTACTGGCGAACGCTACAGGGCCATGATAAACGACTTTTTACTTCCGGAATTGGATGAGCTGGGCTTGGTGAACATGTGGTTTCAACAAGACGGTGCAATCACGCACACAGCACGAGCCACAATGGATATTGTGAAGGAAGCATTTCCTGGTCGCGTAATCTCTCGCTTTGGCGATTTGGCATGGCCAGCAAGATCGCCCGATTTAACCATCCCAGACTTCTTTCTTTGGGGCTATTTGAAGTCGCCGGTTTATGCCAACAAGTCTCAGACAATCGCAGCCCTTAAGGAGAATATTCGACAGGAATGCGAACAGTTATCACCGGAAATCTTGCGGGAAAGTCATGGAAAATGCAATAAAACGGGCACAAATGTGTATCAACACTGGCGGCAGCCACTTGACGGATATCATCTTTTCACTTAACAGAAAAAATTGTAAAAGTCCAAATAAAGATTTCTATTACTCAAAACCTTTTTTTTTTTTATTTAGTAAAAAAAGTTATTCAAAAACAAAATTGGATGATTAATTTTGCGCCACCCTGTATAACCAGTGATTCCTGACATTATTTGGAGTAAAAGATTTAAACGAAATTTTGGCCTCCGGTGACATCCCTGATGTTTTTTTTTTCTTAAAACATAAAAATTCAGTAAGTATTGGACAGTAAAGGTCGGTATGAGGGGTTGGGCGGTTACTCGGCCGACTAACCGCCCACATGTGATGATATGTGGAACAATTTTTGTTTGGTTTTGAAGAAAAAAAAAAGAAGAAAAATTTAAAAAAACAAAAACACCAAAAAAGTCACCAGAGATCAAAAATTTTATTTACATTTTTTACTCCAAATGATGCCAGGAATCACTGGTTAAAGTAAATCAAGTCGTCCCTTAACCCTATTTATAGACAGATGCTGTCCGCTGATACACTTTACAATATAGATGACACAAAACTACTGTAATTGTTGGTGAATTTATAAAATGTATTTACGTTTTTCTCTGTCTGAAAAAATATATAAAAAAAGCACTTTTGCAATTCAACCATCAATACTTTTGAATATAACTAGTAACCAAGGAATTTGACACTTATTTTCGGGGCATCATTGTATCAACGATGCACAAAAAAATCATTAAAAAGAAGCAAATAATTTCTGAACGGTACAGGTATCTGAAAGGCAGATATCTGCAATGATCAAAGTCGCCCCCCATGATTCAAAAGTCATCCCATTTTACAGTATCAGTTAATTGCTGATTACAAACCATCTCCTTGGCACCAAAGAAGATTTTCGGTAATCTTATCAACAACAAAAAAGTCAAAGTTGAATGTATCTTTCGGTCAATCAAAAAGATTATCAACTACAAGATTAATTTCACTAAAAGCCAATTCTGTTAAACCTAATTATCAATTATAATTTAATTAATTATTATCAATTATAATTACAATATGATTAGTAAAATCAGTAGCGGAACTTGATTTTCTAATTGGAGTTATACTGGAAAAGATTTCTTTACAATTTCATATCTTTTTCAGAAAAGAGATTACTTTTCAGTTTTTGAAATAAAAGTTTCAGATGCAAAAATAAGAAAGGAAACTTTTATAAATGAAAATCTGAACAAAAAGTCTCAACGCGCTCCTTTCTATGTACATTTGCACACAGTCCTTTAACAAAGGGCAATTAATTAAAACCATGAACAAAAAGGAACAATAGGAAGAAGATTTTTAAAGAATTGGCAAAACATTATAAAAGCAGTGATAATAGGCCACTTGCATGGATTTCATAACGACTTGGAAAAAATCATGTGGATAGATTTTTATACTAAGATTACGAAAATGTTAGTAAAAATTTTTACAAATGTAGTTTTTTTATTTTTAAATAAATAAATCCATTATTTGGGCCCGTGGCGTCACTACATGAAAATGTCCTGTCTCCGAAAATGTTCCTATTAAATTTGAAAGATTCCACACTGATTTATTTTTTTTTATATGGTAACACTTTGATTTCAGGCAAATTTTTGAATTTGACATTTAACGTTCAATAGATTTATTGTTTGTGCTATAGAACTTATCGTTTGGTTTGACTTTTTGACAGATGTTATGAAGAGAACCCCGTACATTTTACACTTTCGGTACGTGTTTTTGAAGTATAATGGTAGTGGTGCTGATTTTAATAAAATCAAATTTTATAATATTCTTATTATTATTATAATTTACAAGTACAAGTATATTACATTGGATTTAGTAATATAGACGTTGAACATTATAATGATTTATGATCAAAAAGATAGATCAAGGAAAAAAATATTATCGTTTTTTTGCACCTATAAAATTATCCCGTCTTTCCGGTTTATAAAAAATGGTCTGATTTTTCAGATTGAAATTTTCAAAAAAACCCCAGGGTTTCAAAAATACGATAAAAAAAAAATACAGAATGTCTTAGAATATTTGCCTAAACTGGGAAAAAAAATTTAAAAAATGTGATGCAAGTGGCCTATTTGATAAAAAAAAAATATGATAATAAATTAAAAATCATATTATATCTGATGCTGTCCATTTTGACTGCAGTAGAAACTGCGAATCTTTCATACAAAGCTGGATATATTTACTGGTGAGATATGATTCAAGGTTGTTTACTTTCAGCTTACTAGAAAAATTTGACAAATAAGAATATAGCTCACTTGAAGTTAAATAACACAAAGCTGCACTATACACAGTGGCATAGCGTGGGGGGAGCGGCCCGCCCCGGGCGGCACTTTTAAGGGGGGCGGCAAATTTTCACAATAAATAATAATATTATCTTGGAAAAATTTTAATCATTTCAAATCATTATTTAAAAATGTTCAACGATACTTTCGTTTACGAATCCAACTCTTTTTTTATTATTTATTAAAAACATCAATAATTATATTTTTTTAATCTGCGAATTTCGCAATTCGTAGGAAAACCGAATGCATATTATGAGAGTAATACTAATTAAAGCTGAGAACTCGCAAACAGATTCTCTCTTAATTAAAACCAGAATTGTGTTCAGAAGTATTAACGAATGAATGTAAGTTTTGTACTCATCTGCTGATACATTTCGAAAGAGACCATTATTTTATTCCAGTTGCAGACTGTGTATATGTATGTGTATGTACTGCCAGAATCAAATAGAAACCATTTTCATATTATGAGTGTAGTTATAATTACAGATACAGATTTAATTTAACCCGTCTAGTCACAGGAGACGCAAATTGTCCCACACAAATTGTGAAATTATGTCCCACACATTTTATTTTAAATAAATTTGTGATTGCTATAAAAAGTTAAGACACAGTTTTATTACATTTTTTTAAGAAAGGGAATCTGTATTTACAATTTTAAGTTTATTCTATTTTAGGTACTTTAATTCGAATATTCTCGCAGGCGTGTATTTTTGAGCCAATCCTCATTTCCAATGTCAAAATTTTAATATTTAGAAACAATAATGTTCTAATAAGCACGCCGGAAAAATAACTATATTTAGATTTTAGAATAATTTTGTTTTTTGCAAAAGGATAAAAAAAACAATAAAAAGGAACATTTTAATGGATGGGAAGAACCGGAAATTTTGTGCGCATACATTGACAGGCAAAAGTATATAAAGATATTTTTTCTTATTATTCGAAGGGTTAAATCAGTTTTCAGAATGTAAAATTCCATTTGAGGATTCATCTGCCGACACAATTCAAAGGAAAACATTATCTTATTCGAAGTTCAGTTATAACATTCTAGTTGCAGACTCTGTATCCTGTATGTGCTGCATGGTTAAAAAAAGGAACATTTAAAATGCATGGGAAGAACCGGGAATTTTGTGTGCAAACATTGAAAGGCAAAAGTTTATAGATATTTTTTTCTTTTTATTCGAAGGGTTAAACCAGTTTTCAGAATGTTAAATTTCCAGTTGTGGATTCATCTGTTGACACATTTCAAAGGAAAACATCCTCATATTTGAGGTTCATTTATAATATTCTATTTGCAGACTATGAATGTGCTGCCAGAATCAAAGAAAAACCATTTTCATGTTCTGAGTGTAGTTTTAATTCGCCAGGTACAGATTTACTTTAAACCAGTACAGAATGTAAAATTCCGGTCGGATTCATCTGCTGACACATTTCGAAGGAAAATATTCTGTTATTCGATGTGCAGTTATAAAATTCTAATTGCAAACCATTTTCACGTTCTGAGTGTAGTTTTAATTCACCGTATACAAACTGGTTTTGTGTTCAGAATTCTACGATAAATTAAATAACGAGTTGCAGATTCATCGTGCATCGAGTAAAGTTTTACATTTGAGTTACATAATGCTGTAAAATTCTGAGACTTTGGAGTAGAACTTATAAACATGATTTTTGTTGAAAGAATACTCACCAAATGTGATTATTAAAAAATCCGGCTCGTAAATAAATAGGTTGTAATAAAAAAAATTGGAATTCCGAACACAACCCCCCCCCCCCCCGCCCTAATGATGCAGGTGATAAAATCCTTTGATGCCTTTTTCATAGATGTCTCAATTTTTTTGTGTCTATGATTTACTGGAACGTTCTTTAGAACATATTTATTCGTGTCGTTAGACAAAAAATTCTCAGTTGAACTGTCAGCCATGTGTTTGCTGAAAATGTCGTGTTTGTTTTAATTGATTTTTATTACGTGTTTATATTCGGCAGTAATCGCAATTCAATTATCCATCTATTTAACATGTTTTCAAGTCGTACAAATAAAAAATTAGTGACTTTTTAAATCTTTTAGGTTTTTAAATCTATTCAGTTCGCGGAAAGATATACGAGGGGAGGTTTTTAAGTTCGCGGAATGGGTAGGTAAGTGATTAGGGGGGGTGTCGCTGAATTAGGTACTAATTGAACAACTCATTATTAGTGTAAACACCGGGGTTATCATAATTAGGTCATTAGTCTTTGAGTTATCGTCGACCAAACAAGTCAATCGGGAAGAAATTGTGAAATATGGAGAAAATTGAGTTCCGCGCTGTTATAAAGTTCCTTACCAAGCAAGGAAAATCAATTCTGACCATACTGAAAGAGATGTCATCCGTTTACGGGGACTCTTGTCCAAGTAAAACTATGGTTTACAAGTGGCATACCTTCTTTAAACAAGGCAGGGAATCACCCACAGCCAGGAAGGCCAATCAAGGTGACCACTCCGGAAATTATTCAAAAAGTATAAAAATTAATATTAGAAAATGCCCGACTAAATAAGTTGGAGTATCAGATACAACCATTTTCAAAATTCTTCACGACCATCTTGGCATGACTAAAGTCAGCGCAAGATGGGTGCCGGGAATGCTCACGCCGCCTCAAAAACAACAGCGCGTGGAGTGTTCTCGTGCATTTTGGACCTCTAGGGAAAACAAAATGGGAGTGTTAGCTCAAATTGTTACTGGCGATGAAACTTGGATTCATCATTATGAACCTGAGTCTAAACAGGACTCAATGCAGTTGCACAGAAAGGCACACCACGACCCAAAAAGTTTAAGGTGTCACAATCAGCTGGGAAAATCATGACGACAGTCTTTGGAGACTCAGAAGGAATCCTGTTGATCGATTACAAAGATAAAGGTGTCTCCATAACCGGAGATTACTACGCTTCAATCGTAGAGCAATTAAAGGAAGCCATCAAGGAGAAGAGAAGAGGAAAATTGACAAAAGGTGTCCTCCTTCTGCACGACAACTCGCCTGTTCACAAGAGTCGTGTTGCTATGGCTGCCCTGCAGAAGGTGGACTCCAAAATTTAGCCACACCCACTCTACAGTCCTGACCTGGCTCCCAGTGATTATTACCCATTTCCAAACTTGAAAAAAAAACTTCATGGGAAAAAGTTTTCAAGTGATGAAGAATGCAACTTCAGCGTATTTTTTAGACAAAGACAAATAATTTTTTTTTTAGGGTATACATAAGTTAATTGAAAGATCCGAAAAACGTATTAGGGTAGCAGGGAATATATTGAAAAGGAAAAATAATTTTGGATTTTTATTTCCACTCCTTACCCCCCACTCCGCGAACTTAAAAACCCTCCTATAAAACATTTTTTGGACACAATTTTCTATCAGCTGTTTGCGGTTTAAAAATGAGGCTTTTAATATATTAATTGCTTCTGTGGTTATCTAGTAGACAATAAGCAACGTATAAAAGTCGAAAATATCCAATGTTGACGTGAAAAAGTATCACTTACAGCAATTTCAAAGGAACTAACATGCAGGATTCGCGGGGTTTAAAGTTTACGATTTTATAATATTTTTTTATAAATCCTACGAATATGTGATAACTGACAAAAGGTAGATGAATTCACTGGCTATATAGAACTACAATCAGTTTGTATGTCTGCGTATTAAAATTCGGAAGTATGATTTTTTTAATGTTGGCGGAAAATATTCAAAATGGTCACCAAAAAATTACGAGCAATCAGAGGAAAAAGTTAAAAATCGCATTGTCACTCGAGTGGTTATATTATAAAAAGATCATTTCTATTGAACGGAATATTCTGATGAAGTTGAAACATACATTGTCACTCGAGTGGTTATATTATAAAAAGATCATTTCTATTGAACGGAATATTCTGATGAAGTTGAAACATACATTGTCACTCGAGTGGTTATATTATGAAAAGATCATTTCTATTGAACGGAATATTCTGATGAAGTTGAAACATACATCGTCACTCGAGTGGTTATATTATAAAAAGATCATTTCTATTGAACGGAATATTCTGATGAAGTTGAAACATACATTGTCACTCGAGTGGTTATATTATGAAAAGATCATTTCTATTGAACGGAATATTCTGATGAAGTTGAAACATACATTGTCACTCGAGTGGTTATATTATAAAAAGATCATTTCTATTGAACGGAATATTCTGATGAAGTTGAAACATACATTGTCACTCGAGTGGTTATATTATAAAAAGATCATTTCTATTGAACGGAATATTCTGATGAAGTTGAAACATACATTGTCACTCGAGTGGTTATATTATAAAAAGATCATTTCTATTGAACGGAATATTCTGATGAAGTTGAAACATACATTGTCACTCGAGTGGTTATATTATAAAAAGATCATTTCTATTGAACGGAATATTCTGATGAAGTTGAAACATACATTGTCACTCGAGTGGTTATATTATAAAAAGATCATTTCTATTGAACGGAATATTCTGATGAAGTTGAAACATACATTGTCACTCGAGTGGTTATATTATAAAAAGATCATTTCTATTGAACGGAATATTCTGATGAAGTTGAAACATACATTGTCACTCGAGTGGTTATATTATGAAAAGATCATTTCTATTGAACGGAATATTCTGATGAAGTTGAAACATACATTGTCACTCGAGTGGTTATATTATGAAAAGATCATTTCTATTGAACGGAATATTCTGATGAAGTTGAAACATACATTGTCACTCGAGTGGTTATATTATAAAAAGATCATTTCTATTGAACGGAATATTCTGATGAAGTTGAAACATACATTGTCACTCGAGTGGTTATATTATGAAAAGATCATTTCTATTGAACGGAATATTCTGATGAAGTTGAAACATACATTGTCACTCGAGTGGTTATATTATGAAAAGATCATTTCTATTGAACGGAATATTCTGATGAAGTTGAAACATACATTGTCACTCGAGTGGTTATATTATAAAAAGATCCTTTCTATTGAACGGAATATTCTGATGAAGTTGAAACATACATTGTCACTCGAGTGGTTATATTATAAAAAGATCCTTTCTATTGAACGAAATATTCTGATGAAGTTGAAACATACAACCATAAATTATATTGTTTCATGTAAATTAAATAAATGTTACTGAATAAAGAAGAATCGGTACTTATGTTGCATAAATTTAGAAACGTTTTGAAATTTTTTGATTAAGTTCAAAGTTTTAGGTTTACGTAACTAAATAATATCGTAATTTCATAGATATCTCGTTTGGTTCCGTCTACCTCGTTTCAAAAAAGGAAGCTGTAAATCCCAGAGACTATGATGGTCTGGACTTGTAGAAATAATGCCACACAGTAGGACGCCGAAAATCATGATCAAGTGGCTCCGGAACTGGTGGAGGCCAGTATTTGCCTCCACCAGTTTCCCGGAGACACATCTGTGCTGAACCAAGTGGCTCAGAACTAATACCACCATAAGTTGAAAATTGAGCCCAATCAAAATTTTCAAAATGATTCTGAATAATATGCAAGTACGGAATGGTCTACCGGGGAAAAATGTAAGGTTTGGGGTTTTTGAGTAAGGTGAAAATATTAAAATGAAAGTAACCTGAAACAGTTCCCCGTTGCTGATGTATCCGTCGTTGTCCATATCGTAGATGCGGAAGGCGAACCTCAGCTTGGACAGCTTGTCCCCCTTGACGCTGAACTGCGACACGCCCTGGATGAACTCCTTGAAGTCCACCTCGCCGTTCCCATCCGCGTCGAAGATGTCGATGACGCGCTGCACCAGAGGATTCTGCTGGAGCTCCGGGAGGGACATGAATTCATCGATGGACAGCGCGCCCGAGTTGTCCAGGTCCAGCTTCCTGAACCTCTTGCCCAGGCGCCGGATCTCGTCCGCATCGACTGCAGATGGATAAACACTTTTACAAAGGCACAACATGCGAGTTTCTCGGAACAGTTACAAAACAGAACAGTGACAGATTATTCGGATAAAAAAATGTACGCATTTAACAGTCAGCATTCAAAATTACACCCTCTGTAAACTGCTAAGACGAGAAATACTACAAATGATTTACATTTAAATTCTAGTCTAAACAGGAATTCAGGAAAATTTATAAGATTTCCAGTGAAAAAGTTGTTACTTTTAAATTCTACATGTATCATGAAAAACACACTGAAATTTTTGGTAAAATGTTTGAAAATGTTTGAAAGGTACAAAACTGTAAAAGATTGAAAAATTTTGATATGTACCTATTACCTATTTCATAGAATTTCAAGATTAAAGTTTGAGAATTTTTGGACACTGGAAACCTTTATACATTTTCCTAATTTCCCATGTAGAATTTACCGATAGTATTGCTTGAGTTAGCAGACTACATAGTGATGTTCAGGGCCATTATTGAGTGCTGAGCCTTAACCTAACCTATACTAAACTAATATATTATTTCATCATGTTCTGTTTTGCCACTATTCTGTTTTGCCACCATTCAGTTTTGTCACTTTTCTGTTTTATCCAATTACTGTAATATCATTAGTACAATTAATTCTATTTTGATGGTTAGACTGAATTGAAACATAAAGATGTGCATACACAAGGATACACAGCTAACAGTACACAGCTAGGGAAACATCTCAAACAGCTTGTTGCTAACAAAAACGGTACTGCGCATTTTCATACCGCGACAAAATATCCCCAACAAAATATCCACTAAAACCTAACCTTATTTTATATTTTACAATTTTTTAACAATAATTTATTGTCTTTACAGGATGTCAGTATAATTTTTGTCCCATTTTTTGTTAGGTTAGGTTAGGTTTTAGTAGATATTTTGTTGTGGGATGTTTTGTCCGTAGCATATTTTGTCGGGGATATTTTGTCAGGGATATTTTGTCGGGTATATTTTGTCACGGGTTGAAAAGTCATGGAACCAACAAAAAAAAACCATAGACTAAAACATTAAGGTTAGGGTGATTCGAACTTCATTTAATGACCATCAAAGCAATGATCAACATCATTTAAAAATTTTGACCTAATAAGAGAGTTTTAGGGCGGCTTGCACCAACTATCGCTAATTTTATCTTAAATTGTATTTAACTAAATGCAGCAAAGTCACTAAATACATTTAACTTAAATGTGTTTAGTTTCGTCCTGCACCAAGCAGGTGGAGCGGTTATTTAGTTAAATAACATTTAGCGTCGGTAAAACAGTTACCGCTGTTAAAGCGTCGGTAAAACAGTTGCATTGTTCCTTAGCACCACCCACACGCACACTTTTTGCACAGCGACTTGAAGTGGCGAGGGCACGATCGCTCCGAATTGTCCGTGTGGGGGGTGCTTAAATTTGCGAGTGTCAAAATATTTTGAGGTTATGTTGTGGTTGCGTAGTGAATTATTTTATTTTGATCCAGTAAATGAGTTCGAAAATAAAACAAACATAACTATGAAATGGGGCAAAAAGAGGTTTTGTTGTTAGATTTAAAAATAACACAAATATCTGAGTAGTAATTTTGTTTTCATTTCATTTATGTAGGTTGTTTTAAACTATTATAAGAATGCTGTAGGTATATTTTAAGTTTACAACCTTCAAAGTATTCCTCCATAAATAAATCAATACCTATTCCTCAATAAGAAATCTTTAAAACTTTCTGACACTGAGTATCAGATAAATTTTTTCTTGTGTTTACTTCTCTCACTATAAACTGTCTACTTATAAAATCTATAATTTCTTCGTCACCATCAGAATAAAAAACAAAAGTCCATCGTGAATACAAATTAATAAATGAGACAGATTTCAGAAATATTAGACAATCGGAAATCAAAGGAATAACCTAAAATTGTTTTGACAGAACTTGCTCGCTAAACATGTTTAACTTAGTTAAACAGCCCTTTCTGGGTATTTAACTTTGACAGTTCTTTAAATGCGTTTAACGACTTAAATTTTGTGGTGCAAGACGCCAAGTCGACTTAAATCAAATAATGTGTTTAACTTGACATTTAAATCAAATTTAACTTTTGGTGCAAGCCGCCCTTACTGTCCCATGTACTTTATAAAAATATGCAATATTTAAAAAGTTTAATATTGGTACCCCCAAATGATAATTAATTCATTCTTAATCGATATTGTGAATATGTTTCAGTCAATCAATGTGAATATGTTTCACAAGAGTCTCAACTGCTCCCGTCTGGAGCCAGTGAGACAACAGAATCCCTAATTGGGGTATATTGTGAGGCTGAAGACAGTAGGGATGGGAAGGAGATGGGGAACAGGAAGGTTGGGAAGAACCTGGCTATTCAGATCTGGTAATGCCATTTCAAACAATGTTTCAGTTCGGAATGGTGGTCTTACACCAGGATGATACTGAGCCTGTCTTCCACTCTGGAATGTGCCGTAAATATACCATATATTACTTTTAATTAATTAATTGTGAAATAACACAAATTAATCAAATAAAATTATTTTGCGCATGCCGGGATTTAAACCCGCGACGTTGGGATTGCTAGTCGAGAGCTTTACCCCTCGACCATGGAGGCCAAGTGTAGCTAAAATAGAATCACAATAATTAGAGAAGTTGATACTACAAGTAAAATTTAGAACATGACATGCACGCACAGAATTATGTAACTTCACGGACAACATAATAAAGTAGGTTAGAATAGCATGTGTTAGCTTAAAAAGGTATCATTAAGTTGACTACCTGCTTATTACCTTTGAAACTCTAGCGGTTTTAACAACATTGCATTTCAGACTTAAGGACTCTGGCATCCCCAATTGAGGAATGTTGGGAGACTGGACGGTGCGTGGAAAGGAAGGAGATGGGAAAGAGGAAGGCTGGCTACCCAGATCTGGTCACCAAACATGAGTGTAATTTGGGAGGCTGGTATGGGTACCATTTATAGGATAACCAACACCTCTGCCAAAGGTCACCCCAAGTGGTTCGCTACATTTGGTGACTTAGTAGGGGTGCCAGGGTTCATTAAGTGAGGTTTGTCCAGGTCTTGGCGGTGGATGCGTCTGCCCACCTGCTGCGTGGCGGACCGGATCGAGAGAGACTGGTTGAGGGAGGCCTTTTGACCTTTCAAACCTGACTCTCTTGACCCATCGCCTTGCACCGCAGTTGGAGGGATGGCCCTCATACATTTTTCTTTCCCAGAACTTCCTATCCTTCCCTTCCTTATAAAGACCCACCACACAGCATCCCCTAAGATGACATAGGTCCTAAGGGAAATTATTTTCCTTAGGGCCACCTGTGTGGAAGTAATGTAAAAAAAAAATGACTAAACCCATTTTAAGCAACATATCAATTCTGAATGGTGAACTTACACCAGGGCGATATTGTGAGTAACCTACCACTCATTATGACTGAACCGACAACTGTAACCTGGTTGAACAACGATATGAAACAGTTTAAGGAGAGAACTGGCAGTAGGGATTAAATGAGGGATTAAACGCAGGCAACTCAAGGTTTGTAGAAAATGCGTTTAACAAGGTTAGCTCATGCGGGCCTTTTTTGTAAAAAACTCGTCGGGCGGCTTTCGAAATTTCTAACGTGTGACATAGCTTGAAGTAAAACACTGCCACTTGTATTGCAGTAAATTCAAATCTCCCAGTGGAACATGGACTGCAAGCTATATCACGAATTTTTAGCCAATCACCGTTCTACCCCCTCAATGAGCTTACCTTGTTATAAGCATTTTCTACGAATCTTGCGAAATAGGTTTAAAAACGAAATTTCAAAAAAAGTACTGTTCAAGATAAGTACTATTCCAGTTTGAAATATATTCCTACATTATTATTTTTATGCTATTCATATTCTGATAAAAGAAGTACCTACAAAATAAGTCTTGAGTATGCTTGTGAATTAAATATAACATGTATTTTAAATCTGAATACATAATGCTTTTGCGTTATCAGAGTTGGCTTGAAAATTTCAATTTGTATTACACGAAACCCATTATTATAAATTTTATATGACACGCATAAAACAATATTTCAACATCAAGCTAAAAATGTTAATTTCACGACAAAAGTGAACAAATTGTAAAACCCAAAGGAAATTCTATAAATTACTGAGTCAATCTTTTGCAAATTATTATTAATTAACCACATATTAATAACAAAAGTTTCCGGTATCAATTTAACCACAAATAATTATATCATTAATTAGACGATATATAAAAAAATTACCACAATATTTGGCCGACATAACTGAAAAATTTCAAAGGTTAGATACATGAAATTTATACCTTGAATTAATATCAAAATTAAACAAAAATAAATATTGAACGAATTGATCACTAATTGGCTGAATTAATTTTAAATACTGATTCATTTCAATGAATGGTGGCTCGCTTCTAAAAGTGCCAATGTAAGATTTTCAAATTATGTAGAATTTGCTTTTTTTAGCAAGTTTTAATTTTAAGAAAGGCGATTTTCTAGTGTAACATTGGCCACTGAAAATCTAAAAATCCTTTCTTGAAACAAGTAGTGCAAGCGGAAAATTGGTGAATCTACATCACTTAATAATAATAATAATAATAATAATAAGCCTGTTTTACAATAGTTGGTAGTTTCAATATTACAGTAAACTCAAATTTGCTTTGTATTAGTAAGTTAGCTTAGATTATGTTAGTAATATAAGTATATATTTAAAAAAATATTGATGAATTAACAAGAACCCGGGTTTGGGTAAAGGCCCCCTCCAAAAATGTCCATTTTTGTCTATCTTGTGCTATGGAGTACCAGTTTATGCCAGTTAATCCTTTCTGTAGCAAAGTATAAAAGTGTTGTATTCTTCTATTTTGTTGCCCTGTCGTCTCCTAAATTTCCATAATATCTTAGTTAATTTTACTTGCATTCTTCCAGTTATATATTTGGTCGTATGATGACAGGGTGTTGACGTTGTATGTTGTAATTTTTAATATTGACGGCTTATGATTTTATGGCTGTGATTTTTCAAAGTTTTTAAGGTTGAGCTTGAGTTTTGTATCTTTGGAGGGTTTTGGTCATAATCTTCCACGGTGACCAGCCGGGTTGGAAGATTTTTTGTGTTTTTTATTGAAGTTCGTTTATTTGTGGTATCGGTGTGAAGAGAGGGGGTCAGTTGCTATGCATTTTTATTCGTTGTATTTGTATTTGTCAAGAAGTTCAACATGCTTGGTTTTTAGCTCCTTCGGTGACACTATTTGACTTTGTGACCTTGTTTTTCGAGCCAGACTGTTGTTGTTTATTCTTTTTTGTTTTATTTTCTTGAATATGAATATTTTCAGGGGATATTGAGAGATTTCTCTTGTTCGCTGTGTTCCCGATTTTATCCAGTATTATAAGTTTATCGTATTTTAATATGGCAGTGTTTCCTTTTTCTCTCTCAATCTTTATTTGCTCTTGTAATTCTTTTCTTTTATTTCAAATATAACGTGGATAGTCTTCTTTTATGTAGTATGTTGTGTCTTTCAGTGTAATTTTTCGTTTAAATATATTGATTTTTAATCCTAGATTAGAGAAGGTGACAACAATTGGTCTAGGTCTTTCTCCCATTTTTCCAATTCTCTTTATTTTTTGTATTTCTCTTCGTTCAATGTTTAAAGCAAAGTATTTTTTAATAAATTCAACCAAAGTATTTTCCAAGTTTAAGTATGATGACTCCTTCTCTTCTATTCCGAAAAATACAATATTTCTTTGTCTTGCTTGTTTTTCCAAAAAATAAAGACGTTTCTCTTGATTTGGAGGTTGTCATATTTTTCTTCTAATGTTCTAAATTTTTCTTCCATAATGTTATTTATATTTTGTGTTACTTGTTCTGTGACTTTTTCTCCGCTTTTTTGTATGGTGAGTTTTTGTTCATCTAACTCTTTTTGGATGTGACGAAGAGCATTCATAATTTCCTCCATGATGTGTGAGATGGTTTTTAATTAAAATGTATACAATTTTATTTATAGTACTGGTAGTGTCCTCTAGCGGTCTTTTTCAGAACTATTAATGTCCTCCGAGTGGTATCCTCTGTTGGTTTACTTTGGATTAGTTGGTGTGGCTATCTATCGATGGCGTTTCGTGTTTTGTGTGCTGCCTGTAGAACGTAGTACAGTTAAGTTTCAAGAGATGGCGCTTCAATTAGTTTACTGACAATAAATTGCCGAATCAACAAGTGCTGATTTAGGTTATTTTCACCTGTTAATTGTAAATAGACCACAAAAGGTTCACTGATATTCACATTTAGTCACTTCCTAACGGGATTTTATTTGTTTTGGTAAAAGTTTTCCGGTAGTTATTGTTCATTTGTCACAAAAGCTGGAAGCTTCACTATTAAAGTTATTCACTATTTATATGCAATCAAGTTATCATTTCACTGTGACTACAATATATGTTGTAAATCCGTTGTTTATATGTCCTTTATATTCTATTGCACTGGTTTTATTTTTAAATTCACAAAATTCACGGAGCTAATGTTGAACTTGGTACAGTAGCGCCCTCTCTCTTCAAAGGTTAGATACATGAAATTTATACCTTGAATTAATATCAAAATTAAACAAAAATCAATATTGAACGAATTGATCACTAATTGGCTAAATTAATTTTAAATACTGATTCATTTCAATGAATTAGTAATCAAAATGGATATCTCCATTAGGCCTCACTATTTGAGACAAGTATAGGGGTGATTTTATAATTTATTATTATTTCGGTGGCTCGCTTCTAAAAGTGCCAATGTAAGATTTTCAAATTATGTAGAATTTGCTCTTTTTAGCAAGTTTTAATTTTAAGAAAGGCGATTTTCTAGTGTAACATTGGCCGCTGAAAATCTAAAAATCCTTTCTCGAAACAAGTAGTGCAAGCGGAAAATTGGTGAATCTACATCACTTGAGAACACAAAAAAAAATATCGATCTGAACATTTCGTTAATTTTTTTTTTTTTAAATGTTTTTTCCTATTTTTCAGCAAATAAAGGATTAAATACCTATTGAAGCCTTTATTTTAAAATAGATTCAAAAGCTGATATAAAACCCTAGCAAATAATGTTTTTCAATTTAAAATTTGCCAAGACAAAAAATTCTGCATAAATTCATTTAGTACTCAATTTACGAAACATAACGTCAAATCAAATAAAAAGTTGTACAACAAAACTGACTCCAAATTATTATTATGTTGTAGATTTACCGGTTTCCAGTTTGTACTTTGAGTTTCCGGACGTGATAAATCATACATCCCATTGAAAAGTGTCGCAATTCAAGTAAATTTGACAGGAGAGCGAAAACAAACAGTGATTGAAGAAACAAGCGGTCTTGTTGAAAAGAGACACTAGCGACATCTTGTGCAGATAAGAGTGATCTAACATAAATACGGTTTTCGTAGAGCATAGACAATCACAATCATTTTACCATTCTGAGAAAAAAGAGAAAATTTTGACTTAAGACTCTATTCTATGGAATGTGGGATATATAAAAAACTGAGTTTGGCCCTTTAGAAGCAAGCCACAGATTTTTTATGTAGTTTAAATTAAAGTTACAGATATTAAATAAATCAATGTCTCTTAAATGCTTATTCGAATTGGATTAATAATAATTTACTGTATACAATTCGTTCAAATGTTTAATTCTGATAGACAATTGATGTATACAATAATGACAATGAGTGTATGAGAATTGATTTTTCAATAATCTCTTTGATGTATTAGAAATATTCATGAATTTTTGACGAGTTATTTGATTACAATGTCAGTTAATATAGACAACGTAATATTATTATTCTAATATCGGCGCTATTCAATATATACTGAAAAATTATAGAGTAGATTTGAAAAATACACATCTGCTGTAAGTCAGCCTTTTTAGTGTTAATGAAAAAACTATTTCTGAAGTTTGTAAAACAATTTACACTGACTTGTTAAAAAATGCTCCAAAAGCAAAATCACTACTGAAAAATAGAATGACGAAACTTACATAATAAGCAAAATGTAAGATTTTTTCCCAATAAGTGTAAAAATAAATAAAAGTTGCGCACGTCGCAAAATGCTCTGGAGTATTTTTTTAGTGGGGAAAATACACTTAGAACTAAATAGCTTCAATAATTTTTTTATTGATTACTATTAAAAATTGTGACCGTTGCGATAAATTTACGGATCAAACCAGTTTTTATGGCCGTGTCGTAATTTTTTTCTTCCACATAATAAAATATTAATGACACAGATAAACACCTAATGAGGAAGTTTATGAAAAACTATGACCATCTTTTCATTGAATTTCAAAGTACTTTTAACCCTTAATTACCCGCGTGGGTTGCCAAACACCCCAGACTGTGCTAAAAACCCTACAACTTTTTCAAATTCGAATTTACCAAGCTTATTAGCTTCGTCTAAGAAGGTGATCTCCGTAAATCAGTTGCGGGCGGTGCTTGATTGTGTGTGGTTATGCACGGAGAGTTCACTTGGGGTGTGAAACACCCCGCCCGACTAAAACGGATTCATGAAGCTTATGGCCATGCTTCATCTTCTGGAGCTATCCAACCGCCATAAGGCTACATACATTAATTACGTGAGCTCAAAAGGGGGGGAGGGTTCCAGCAAAATCTCACGTTACTTGAAAAGAATATATGAAGTGGCCCAAATTTATCTCACCAAGGGGGGGGGGGGGTCTAGATTGGAAGAAAAACTGCTCACATAATTAATGTACGCCGCCCCCTAATACAAAAGATGTCATATATGTCAAAGAACCAAATTTAGAAAAACAAAGACTATGTGCTCCAAATGCCAATGATTGTGGTCTGCCAAAATTGTGATAGAAAAAACTGATATTTTTTAATGTAGTTATTACAAATATTATTCTCACTTTGTTTACATTAAAAAAGAATTTAAAACATTGATTAATATGTAATTTCAAAGATATTAATTAACCCTTTCTCAACCTGCCTAGCGATTCCGTATTTTTTGTGAGATCGTTATTGGATAACGGACGTTATCTTCTGTCAGATTTGTGTGATTTTTACGTCACATATTTTAGTTTAGATCGATTTAAACATGAATTCCTGCAAGTACGCATGATTATTTACTCATTTAATGTACGTTGTACATAGAAAACACAAATAACAGCTATAAAAATCACACAAATCTGACAGGAGATTACGTCCGTTATCCAATAACGATCTCACAAAAAATACGGAATCGCTAGGCAGAGTCATTTTAAAATGATGTGAAATTTGAAATTTTTTTACTAACTACTGAACCAATTTATTTGGGGTTTTTTACAAATAATTGATGGAAGTATGAACGCCCTCTAGCTTTTGTTTTAGTGCACTGTCAGTTCTACTTACATTGTTTGTGCACTGTCATTTACGATCTTTTACGTTGTCTAATTATAAAATAAATAGTTCTAAAGTCTTAACTGCCTTTTCTTACATTTCATCAGGTTATGGGCCGCCCCAAGCCTGCCGTTTACAGTTATTTTTGTGTTTTGAGTGATAATTACAAAGAAAAAATAGTGAAAACTGCGAGTATAACCTCACTTTGGTTACCGCGCTCGCGAGTGATTTTTTCTTTTCAGACATCTATTACTTACTGTTGAATGTTTAAATATAAATATGGCTGGAAATAATTCAATGATGTCGATTGAGAAGTTGACTGGTCGTGACAATTGGGCAAGTTGGAGTTTTGCGGTCAAAGCATACCTACAACATGAAGATTTATATTGTTGTATTTTGAAAGAACCAGTGGCTACAGATTCTAATTCAGTTAAACAAGACATCAAAGCCAAGTCAAAGTTAATATTATTAGTAGACCCGATTTTATATGTACACATTCAAGAAGCCGAAAATGCAAAACAGGTATGGGAAAATTTGGCAAAGGCATTCGAGGACAGTGGATTGACTCGAAAAGTGGGTTTATTAAAAGAACTCATTAACACCAATTTAGAAAGTAGCATTTCAGTCGAAGACTACGTAAACAAAATTATGACGGCCGCGCACAAGTTAAGGAATATAAAATTCCATGTGGACGATGAGTGGTTGGGCACATTAATGCTGGCAGGTTTGCCAGAAATATATAGGCCCATGATAATGGGCTTAGAAAGTTCCGGTATAAAGATTAGTGCTGATTTAGTAAAAAACAAATTACTACAGGAAGTAAAGACATCAGACACTACCGCACTTTATACAAACACAAAAAATAATCAGCCCAAAAGTATTAAGAAAGGCCCAAGATGTTTTAATTGTAACAAGTACGGACATCTCAGTAAAAATTGTTGGCATAAGAAGACAAGTGATAATAATAAAAAAACAGATAAAAATACAGGGTATGTTGCAGCTTTTTCAGCATCTACAACAAACGTCTCTCATTCTTGGCATATTGATTCAGGGGCATCTATGCATATGACCATGCACCGTGACTGGCTCACTGATATCATTCCCTCGTCTGTACCGAGCATCAGAATTGCTAATAACAAAGTATTAAAGGTTGAATGCTGCGGTAATGTATGTATCAAAATAAATGCAAACAATGGCAGCACCGATTCAATACAGGTGAGGAATGTTTTATATGTACCAGAATTAAAAACAAATTTGTTGTCAGTTAGCAAAATAATTAAAGGTGGATGCAGAGTAATATTTACCGAACATGGCTGTCAAATTTACAATCCGAGTAACAAGTTAGTTGCAAAGGCCGAATTAATTAATGACACATATCTGTTAAATACTCGTGATAATCAAAATATGCAAGTCATGATGGCTAAGACTGATGATGATACTTATCTATGGCACCAGAGGATGGGTCACTTAAATTTCATTAGCCTTAATAAAATACCTAACTGTACAGAAGGTGTAAAGCTGTCACCAAGAACAGAAAATTCTATTTGTGTTACCTGTCTTGAAGGCAAGCAAACGAGAAAACCGTTCCCCAGTGAAGGCTCCCGTGCAACCAGCCTGCTAGAGCTTATTCACAGTGACGTGTGTGGACCTATGAAGCATACTTCAATTGGAGGGGCAAGGTATTTTGTTACCTTTATTGATGATTTTTCTCGGAGAGTACATGTATATTTTATTAAGAATAAGAATGAAGTATTTGAAAAATTTGTGGAATTTAAGAATAGAGTAGAAAATGAGTTAAGTACAAAAATGAAAATTTTGAGAAGCGATAATGGAACTGAATACAAAAATAAAACTTTTGAAGCCTACTTAAAAAAACATGGAATACTGCACCAGACATCTAATTCATACACACCAGAGCAAAACGGCCTCAGTGAAAGAATGAATAGAACTCTAATAGAGCGAGCTAAATGCATGATTTTAAATGCTGTTTACCACGCGCGCAGTAAACATATAGACGTCCGCTATCACTTTGTGCGCGAGAAAGTTGCTGCCAAACAAATCATGGTTCAATATAGATGCACTGGAGATATGATCGCAGATATTTTGACGAAAGCACTCCACCGACCGAAGCATGAAAACTTCACCTCATCAATGGGTTTAATTTTAAAGCGTGTGCGTTCAGGAGAGGATGATGGAAGTATGAACGCCCTCTAGCTTTTGTTTTAGTGCACTGTCAGTTCTACCTACATTGTTAGTGCACTGTCATTTACGATCTTTTACGTTGTCTAATTATAAAATAAATAGTTCTAAAGTCTTAACTGCCTTTTCTTACATTTCATCAATAATTAAGTGAATCCTTCCTAGCAACATTGATTTTTTTCATTGCGTTGGCTGCATTCGTACACACTTCATATTGTAAACAAGAATCGTTGATCACACCTTTTGAAAAGCTATGATCCGAGGGAATTGCAGTATTAAAACGGACAAGGTATCTATGATTTTTCCATTTTTATTTACAGTAAAATGTACCTTCTTTCATGTTATAATGAAAATACAACAAAAACATTGGTATAATATTTATTTTTAGCATCCTAAAGTATTGTGTCATTTCAAAACGACACTGGTCGTTTGAGGGTATACTATTTGACTATTTTGCATGACTATTTAATCTGAAAACATATATATTTATTGTGTGTTATATGTGTTTTGATGAGAAGAACACATCAATAATTCTATCAAGTGATAAGTAGACAAGATATTGTCTTTAATTGATGTATTTTTTTTTTTATATTCTTCTTAGAAAATGGTCCATTTTTATAGTAATACGTCATTTACCTCTCAGAAAAACCTCTCTTTTAAAATGACGTTGAATATTTCCTAAACTATCAGTTAAAAAAAAAATAATAAAACTTTAAAAAATATATATGTATTTCAAGTACACATAATCATATGTTATTTATTTTTTATATCTGTAGAAATTAATTTGGATGAGAAAGGGTTAATAAAAGTTTGATTTTGCATATACATAGTTTTATTGCTATAAACTAAAACGGGGCGTTTGACATCCCACACAACGTCTTGCGTAACTTTTTAAGAGCGAGTAACTAAGGGTTAAAGATAAACATTCACCGGGAAGTTCAACAAACGTTTTCTAACAAATAATTTTCTTTGAAGAATTTCATCAAATTGAAAGCAATAAATCTTGTTGGTAAAGATTTGAAAGAAGCGTGTGTAGGATTAAGTATCCAATTATAAACCTCGAAAAATAAATTGGCATACGAAAAACAACAAAAAATCTCACTGAATTGTAAATAAACGTATTGTGAAAGTCAAAAAAAAAATACTGTTGGCTTGCTACGAAAAGTCAAACATTAAAATAATAGATTTTCACAGCCTAATTATCATCGTGATTTATTCTTGGAGTATTGTGCCATGTTGCGCACAAGAGTCCCAACTGCTCCCAACCACCTGGATCCGGTGAGTCTATGGCATACCCAATATGGTTGTGAGGCTGAGTTTTTTTTTTTACATTAGTCCCACACAGGAGGCCCTAAGGAATATAATTTCCCTCAGGGCCTATGTCATCTTAGAGATGGTATGTGGAGGGTTTTTTTAAGGAAAGGAAGGAGAGGAAGTTCTGGGAAGGAAATAGGTATGAGGGGTGGGTATTCTGGGAATTAGTGTTTGTCCAGGCGTAACGGACGTATGAATCCATCCCTCCAACCGCGGTGCAAGGCGGGTCGAGAGATTCCGGCTGGAGAGGATAAAAGACCTCCCCCAACCAGTCTCTCCTGCCTGCCTGCCACATGACAGGCAGGCAGACGCATCGGCCACCAAGACCTGGACAAACCTCACCTCATGAACCCGAGCACCCCTGCTAAGTAACCAAAGGTATCGAACCACTTGGTAAAGTTAAGTGGGCAAGGGGAAGGAGTTGGGGAAGAAGGTGGGAAGTACCTGGCTATTCAGATCTAGTCACCAAACACGGCTAAAGCCATTTCAAGCAACGTTTCATTTCTGAATGGTGGTCTTACACCAGGGCGATACTGGGAGTATATTCCACTCTGGCATGTGAATTGTGAATCAGTCTCTCACCAAGACAATACTGAGAGTATCTTTATCCCAAACCTACCTTAAACTTTCCTGTGGGAGGCAACAAATTCAATAAATTCCTTCACCACACAAATTGTATCTTCGCTTGCAAGAATTGTGCATCACAACTAAAACTCTAACAACAATTTGTCCACATCTAATATTTTTGCCTATGGCCATAGTAATGTGTTGTTTACTGCTATCAAATTGAAAGCTATCAAATTGAATATTTGATATTTATTCATAATTACAATAGTCTCATGCACATTTAGGGATAAACCCCTCAACCTGAACAATCTAAGGAATGAATCTCAATTTTGCTAGAAAAAAACATTTCAATCACCCTTTGCGCTTCTTGGTTGATGACTTTTGAAAAAAAAACTTACATTTAGAGAATCTCCAATGCAAGCATGAATCTCTGTATAAATAGCATTGGGAAATTCTTACATGGGAATTCATACAATGCGGAAGGCAATTAACCAAGTTACTCATTATTCTGCGACTACATTTTATAGCACCATTATTGTGGTCACAAATAAGAAGAACGTAACTCGGCAACTAACATCAAAGAAATTGTACAAACAACTGAGAATGGCACAGTGAAAGCAAGAACATTTTGGTTCTGCAACATAAAGCAGTTTGTACACCGCCCTTATTTTAACTGTTCAATAATTAAATACTGTCATTACAGAGTGAGTTCATTTCGCAGCCAAAATGGTTGACTTTTGGGGCATTGCGGCATGTTGAGCCAATGTTTCAGAATGACGTCCGAAATGGAGGCTCAATAAAGAGGATGTACAACATGATTCAACGAACATAATATGCTAGATATGATTCACATATCAATGTTCAAAATGTGCCAATCGCCGTTATTTGTACAATGTCTTTAATTTCTTTGGGAGCAGTCAATCGTGAGTCCGGTAACTGTTATTTTAATATTGATTTATTACTTGAATAATGAATATAAACACCGAGAAGCGCCAAGTCATTAATGTGAGAAATTAAGAATTCACTCCACACAACATAATCATGATCAATAAATTACGCTTGCTGATATGTTCAATAATAATAGTGACAACCGTGCATTATAAAGCAACTAATGGGACGGATCTGATGACAAAGTGATCCGTCGAGATGGGCAAGAAGAATGTGGTGACAAACATCTCTAGAATCTAGAATTCACTAAGACATCTCTAAAAGGCCTTTAGGAAATCAGAAGCTTCATACTAATAATAAAATGTGCTGTGTGAATAAATTTATTTATAAATTGTTTGGCTAGTGGAATTTTGATCAGATGAGACACTATAAATAAAGAATTGTATCAACTGAGATGCCGTAACACATAAACACACACACTATTATCTAAGAGAATTGATGTGTCTATCTGCATTAGAAGATTAATACTTTTGGTATGTTGTACTCGAAAACATTACTTGCAATGGAACTAGGTGAATTTTACATTTGTGAATACTCAAGTCATAATTTACCATACAAGTATTTTTTAATGAATTTATTGATTGCTTTAAAATCTTTGAAATACCAATATGATGTACTCCATTATTTTCATAAAAAATAGAATTAAGTATGGTAAAAACAATAAAGCAAAAACCTCTACGCTAAAACTTTTTTGTAGTTGGACTTTCAACTTTTTTAACCAACTGAAATATGTAAAATATTAAAAATTGTTGATAAATTAATGACAAAGTTATTATCATAATGAAATAAATTCATTTAGATTTTAACGATTTCAGATAAGCTGAATAGAATAAACACAGTAATTATCATAACAGAATAGGGGAGAATTAAATAACACAAGTCACCTAAAGCACGGCATTTGATGCCTAAAACGTGACATTTTTTCGTGAAAATCACTTAAAAAATGATACTTTTCATCAAAATTCAACTAAAATATGAAATTTCATATTATATTTTAGCAGAAATATGACATTTTGTGTCGAAATTCACCCAATATGTGAGGTTTATTGGCATAAAGTACCAGAAATGTGACACTTTCTAGTGATAATCTTGCAAAAATATGAGATAAAATTTAGTTTTTTCGAGTAGTAATTTTATATGACACTAATTTATTTGTGGATTCAGTAAACTTGTAGAATGATTTCGTAAATGTAAATATTTGTCAGTAGAACTTTAATAGTTTCAAAACTAATAAATAAAACTAGGACACAAAACTCCGCTAACATGACAATATTTTGTTCTCTTTACTATATTTAACTACTTTATGGTCGCTAACTACAATTCAGTGAAAACAATAGACCCAGAGTTATGTTATATTATCTGATTTTACTTACAAAATACAATATTTCCAAGAAAATATTTAAAAAAACATAACAAAATTCGGAAAACATTCTAAGTAGATATACAGGTTAAACAGAATAGAAAATAAAAATCTTTTTAGTTATAAAAAAGAATCTACTAAAGGGTTTGTAATGTGACTACAAAAAATTTACCAATCCAAAGATAACTATAAAAGTCGGAAGAAGAAAAATCCAATAACTGGAATGAAGCTACTTTTGTTCATAATTTACGATGGATTATCAGAAATCTAATCTAACAAATATTAGATCTGATGGATTCACAATAATCTAATCAAACAATTAAGTAAGGTGGATTTACAGTAATCTATGCTAACAATTATAAAAGGTGGATCAAAAGTTATATAATCTAACAATTATAAAAGGCGATTAAAAGTGATATACCACCTAGATCAAAAAGTTAAAGGACCGGCCACTGTATAGCGCTGACAGTCATCCGATTGAAATTCTTTTTTTTTTTTAGGTTACCACATCTGTCATTAACACTTCCCTCCAAATTTCAGCGTCATAGCTTGACATTTGTAAAGTTACGCTGTACTGAGTGCATCTACCTTTGTGAGTGATTTCGATTTTTTACAACTCATGGATTTTGCACCATGATAACGCACCATCGCACAATTAGGGATGTTACGAATGTGATATTTTTCACATTCGCGAAAGCGAATGTTCAGAGTGCAAATGTGCGAATGCGAATGTTAAGGAATCACATTAAAAAAAAAACTTTAGTCAACATTAATCATCATTTTAATAAAAAAATAAAAACAATAAATCAATTCTTATACAGTAAGTTATAATCGTAATTAAGCAATTTAATAATCGAAGTTCAAAAGAGGCATATTATATTTCAGAAAAAGCAATTTTGCAGCCTTTTCTCCCATGAGGCGATTTCTAAGGGGCTCATATATAAGGCCGGCTGCACAGAACAATTGTTCACTCGGAACGCTGGCCGGTGCCGGTGGAGCGCTCAGATATTTACGAGCCAGATCTGTCAATTAGTCGTATTTCAATTTAGTTTTCCACCAATCCAAAGGGTTTTCATCAAGAGAGGCTCGTTTTTCTTTAAGACATGCCTTCAATTGAGCTTTCATTTCACAGCTTATAGTGTCTCCAGATTCTGCACCGTCGGAGTTTTCGCTATCACTTGAGGAATCTAGGATTCCTGCCAGATTGCTTATAAGAGTTTTAGCAGAACTTGTCGAAGGCTCATTAATGTTGCTTGTTGAAGTGCTTGCTTGCGCGAAAAACAAGACACGTGGACAGTGGGCGAGTCACGACATGATCTGCACACATTCGCATTCGCTAAACATTCGCATCGATTGTTGCGAATGCGAATGTCGATGCGAATGTTTAAAATGGTGCAAATTATTCGCATATGCGAATGCGAATGTTCGTAACATCCCTACGCACAATGCGATCCTGTCTGTGAGTTTTGACCAAAAACAACAAAAATACTATAGCCTTCGAATTCACCTGATCTGGTTTCCCCTGACTTTTTTCTGTTCAACCAACTTAAAAACCGCTTCGCGGAACACGTTACAGCACTCGAGAGGATGTCATGAAAAAATCGAAAATGACTCTGATGGACATACCGAAAATAGAGTAGGGGCAGTGTTTTGAGGATTGGGGCAAGCGTTGACTTAAGTGTGTTGCAGTCGACGGGGAGTACTTTGAAGGGGACTACATCGATTTTGATGAATAAACTTGTATTTTCAATTTTATTAATAAAGTCCTAAAACGTTTTGATCAAGGTAATATGTATTCTAAGAATTATTTTAATTTTAACTTAACGAGTAAAACTACAAATTGTAATATTTAATTAATGCAGACAATATTAGTGACTCTCAATCGAAAATTTGAAACAGAAAAATACGGTCACATCTAGGAATCAAACCCTATCCCCTATCTAGGTAGCGTTTAGTTCAAGATGAATCTCGCAATCATACATAAAGATAGCAGCCAATATATGCATTGTGAAAATGTTGGTAGTTCTTAATCGAAGTATGATACAGTTAAATATTACCTAAGGGAACGTACCCATACTACGTGACCAACTTTTTGCAATTTTTACCCCCCCCCCCCCCCCCGGTGACCAAAAACCTAAGCAACCCGCCGCTCATTTGAATGGAGCGTGACATTTTGAAGACCCCCCCCCTAAACGTGTCACGTAGTATGGGTACGTTCCCTAAGGTTATAGTCATTAGCTCAGTGGTAGAGCATTGCCACAGCAAGGCTAAGGTCCTGGGTTCGATTCCTAGATGCGACCGTATCTTTTTGTGATTTTCTTTTTCAAATTTTCGATTGAGTCGTTAATATTGTCTTCATTAATTAATTTATTGTTATGTAAATTTTAATTAAAATTATCTTGAGCAACTCTTATTTTAAAGTGGTCTAATATAACAATAATTTAAGGTGATCAAAAGGGGTCTAATCTAACAATTTTTCAGAGAAGTGACCTAACCTAACCTAATAATATTGTTTTAAGTGATTGAAAGTAACTTAGCTCAATAAAAGGGATCAAACATTAATTCATTAGAAGGGATTTAAAAGGACCTAAAATAAGGACGGGTTGTTTCAATAAAATTGAACAATTCAACTTTTTTTTTAAGTTAATTTTCACGTACTGTGAAGGTTCGTTTCAGTAAGTTCATCATGAAACTGAAATAATTACAGAACTTAAACAGAACATTTGCAGAACTTCAAATTTTTCATTAACTTGAAAAATTTTAAGAAATATAAATTTTTTTTTAAACAACCCAGCCTAAGGAATTTTAAAGTAGATTAATACCCAATATAACAAAATTATTTAAGGTGATTAAAAGTACTAAAAATCAATTATTACAGATTATCCAAATTGTTCAAATAAATTTAGTTTTTTTTTAAGATTAAAAAAAAAGAAGAAAGAAATAAAATTACACTTTTCAAGTCTGATAAATAATATAAAATTTATTTTTTGCCGTTACAAATTTTATTGACTGAGATTATCATTATTTGTAGTATGTATAACTGTGATTTTTACGCATTGAGAAAATCAATGAGAAGACCTAGACAACATAATGTCAGAGGGATTATGTCTTTAAACCAAAGACAGTGTGACCACCCAAGACACAGAGTTCTAGCCGCCATTAGAAACACATATTTTTAGTACACAAAACAGCAATATCTAACAATCGGAACCGAGTAAGAAAATTCACACAATCTTGACCTCCGAGTACTGAATTCTAAGAGAGTCAATGAATTTGTGCTGTGTTACAAGAATTCAAACGATTGACATTAATATTTTAGACTTATCTTTCTGCTATTAGAACCATGTCGTAGTAGCCTCGTAAGTGGGTTTTATGACAGCTCCACGACAAATCAGAACAAAGACAATTCAGAAAACTTTTGAAAAATGATAGTCATTAAAAGTGATAGAAAAAAAAGTAGCCTGAAACCTAATCTGATTAACCTAGTTTTTTTCCACTATTTTAATTTGTCCGGTTACTGTTTATGGCAAGTTAGCATTAAATAGAAAAATAATCTGATTAACCTTTTTTTCCACTATTTTAATTTGTCCGGTTACCGTTTATGGCAAGTTAGCATTAAATAGAAAAATAATCTGATAAACCTAGTTTTTTTCCACTATTTTAATTTGTGCGGTTACTGTTTATGGCAAGTTATCATTAAATAGAAAAATAATCTGATTAACCTAGTTTTTTTCCACTATTTTAATTTGTCCGGTTACTGTTTATGGCAAGTTAGCATTAAATAGAAAAATAATCAGATTCACGAAAGATTCACAACGCAAGTCGTCCACAAATTAAAGACCTTTACTCATTTTCAGCGACGCAGGTGTTATTTCTCAAAAAATGTCAGAACTGGTGTATAGCTAAGACTTTCCTCTCTAATATGAGCGGTGATCCGGCTCTGTAGCTGCTTCAGTGCGAACTTTGCGTCCCTTTGAGATGAGACGCTTCGCCATCGAATCCCTGCGAGGTCCGTTCAATTACTCGCTTTCTCTTATGTTGAAGTCGGTGTGCTCGCAATTTTGATCCCAGACAGGGGTCGTCCATTAATCACGTGAGGCTCGAAAGGGGGGGGGGGGGTAAAATTATTCTGAAAATTTCAAAATACTTCATACAAAAAAAATACACGTGATTTTGGGGGGGGGGTGGTTAGTCTAAAACCTCACCACATATCACCAGGGGGGGGGGGGGGGGGGGTTAAAAAGTTGCTAAAAAAATATCACGTGATTAATGGACGACCCCACATCAGAAAGTCTACCGTATAAACGATTTTAAAGGAAAAATTGGCATATGCAAAGTGTGCTCATTGGTTGCCCAAAACACTGACAAAATCGTGTTGAAAACGCTTAGTTCTTTTTGAACTGTTTTTCCAACCAAGGCAAGGCTTTTTTGAGTTGATACTATGTTCACCAGGAAACCCCGGAATCCAAAAGGCAATCAAGATCTTTTTCTTCGCCTGAAGCAACATTTGGAGACTGACAAGGATACGGAGGTAGAGGTGGAAACATTTATGGCGGCTGAGTTATATGACAAGGGAATCAAGGACCTGGTGCCACGGCTCACCAAGTGCATCGATCATAACGGGGACTATGTTGAAAAATAGTGGGGATATGTAACAAAAAGTGATGTTTTTTGTAAAAATTTATTTTTTTAAATAATAAAAGTTTTTAATTCTTGGACAACCATCTTACTTAGGTAGTTATACAGTATATTTGATGAAACATAAAAGTTTAATAGAAATTTAAACCTGAGACCTAACAACGCAACAAATATTAAAAATCTAATTTTAAACCTTTTTTATGTAGGTATAAGCTAAGCACGCATTACAGAAAAAAGGTGTACACTGGCAATAATTTTTTATCGATATTTCCAATGATTGTAAAGTACGTATTACAAATAGGCATAAAATTCTTAATAGGTGTTACAGCGCCCTTGAGGTGATTTTTCACAGAATCGGTGTTACACAAATCATCCAAATACCAGCAGTTAAAAATCCGCTCTGCAGGTTTTTGCTGCTAGGCCCTGGCTAGGCGGCTTTTAGCTAGGTTTCGCCCTGTTTGAGTTGGTGACCATTTTATAAATCCGATACTAACTGGTTCCAAAAATAGTCGGTTCCTCAGATCCACTGTGATCCAGTGACAGCTAGTCACCGAGACAAAGTAACCGCGACAGGCAGTGATGTCATGTAATATATAGATGTGAGGTAGAAACCACAACTGCCAGTTACAATAATAATCATATTATCGTCAATCTCTCCATATGTGGAGAGATCAAGAAGTTACAAATCAAGTAGTACTTATGCCTGCCAGGGGATGTTAATCACGCAATCTGTAAACGGAAGTGGCGCCATCTGTTGGAATTGCTTTAATTCGGTTCAATTACAAAAGTAGATTTGTATACAAACTCCACGTACGAAAAAGGTTTTTCGTACGGCGCGGCATCAGAGTTGCCGTCTTTGCCGGATTCTTAAATTTCAACTGTAGTCTCTGGTCTCTTAATACCGTTCGATTATTACAAAAAATTAATATTATTGATGAATTTTTTTCAACCCATTTAAGCAGTCTCCTTGAAATTATTTTTTAGATGAATTATTATCAGAACTATCGACCGAGTAAAATTTACAGCAGAGCTATTATTGATAGCTTTAGAAATATGCATATTTATTTGTTTAGACATACACAGTAATACAAGTTATAAAGTATTTCATTTTTACATGGTTATGTAGGTACCTATTACGTAAGTCCTTAGAATGTCATTTGGTAGTTTCGTTTTAAAACTTAATTAGTGAATGAAAAAGTAATAATAATAAAAAGAAGGAAAAGAGGGGGGGGGGAGATAAAGAGACATTTTAAAATCAAAAATTATATGCTCACTAATTGACTGATTAAGATTAAGATTTAGATATATACATAACAGATTTTTACCCTACTCTACATCTTATGGGGTAATTATAAGCCCCTATTCTGAATATCAAATTTTTAACAGGTCACGCAGTACAATTATTTAATTTTTCATAAAATACAAAATATAAAAAACACATTTTCTACATACTTTCTTAGAGCATCTTAAATTCAAATAAAGTATACAAAACACAACTTTTAACCACTCACAAGAGTCAATGTATCAGCTTACAAACATCCGATTCATTATCAACTTTTTAAAATACTCAAATAAAATAGAAAATAAATCACTAAAACGATCTTTTTTTTTTTAAATCACAACGAAATACAAAAGAAAACACTAAAAAGTCATTATTATTAATGAAATAAGGAAAAATAATTTGAAAGATAGATATTTTCAAAGGCTTTTTTCTTACTAACAGTTTAAGAACCACACTAAGATATACTACTTGGGGTAGTTTTGTACCCCACTACAAAATTAACGAAATAAGTATTTTACGTAATTTAGGAGGGTTGTGTTTATGAAATGAAATGTTTTAATGGAGAAGACCAGAATAATAAATAGTCCGAGTTTAATAAAGGGCTATTAGCAGGAAACTATCACCTCAAAAGACTCATGCGCCGTTGGAGTGGAAAGCACCAATGGCTGAAGGAAATGTGAAGAGGTCGAAAAACACCAATTCATCCATGGTGACAAGTTTCTTGATGGGAAAAGGCTCAGATATCTAGGAAGTCAAGTTGTTAAACATGAAGAACACATTGCTAAATGCTCAATGACAATCCTACCCAACTTTATTAACCCTAGAAAGATAATCTTTGCAAAGTAAGTGAGACACAAGTATTGGGTCTTTTTTTATTTCTCAACGTAGCGCGCTACGTACCTCAGTTAGCTCAGTTGCCAAGCAGAGCTGTACAATAATTACAGAGACATACTTACACCATACGTTCGAAAGACGTATGATTATCTTTGTGAACTTTCAGACTTCGTCTTATAAATGTGATTTAGCGTAAAAAATATTATTATTTTTAAGTATAACAGCTGATTAGCATTTAACCTTTCACAGCATATAAAAAAAACGATTTAGACATAAAATAAAGCATTATTTTTTATAAAAAAGACAATAGTTTATGGTTGATTTGTAAGAGGTTTACAGCATTTAGTTTTCTTTTAATTACAATATATTTTTTATAATTATTTTAGTTTTATTTGTAGTACAAAACCCTAAAATAATTAATCAACTATCTTTAAACGGTTTAAGAATGATAATATGTCGAATATACACTTTTAAATTTCATTATCTCTAAGACTTATCATTATCTTCAACGTAGGTCAAAATAAGATTATCTTTCTAGGGTTAAAGTGGGCTACCGTCAAAGGACGAAATGTGAAAAGTTGAAGAAACATCTATAATTCATCTGTGGTGACAAGTCCCATGATGGCAAAAGACTAAGATACCTGGGAATCCACATTGTGGAACCAGGAGACATCGCCAAATACTCTGGTAGATTTCATTAAAGAGACTGGACTATGAACTGTTGAAGGAGTATGACTAAACATGGGAGATGAGTGCAGGTCTGGGTGAACACAGGTGCTATGCAGATAGTCTCTGTACCAATATCAATAATAATCCATATATACAAGGCATACCCGAGGGATTTTAACCAGTAAAATATGTTTTTCAATTACACCGCGCTACTGTTCCCATCGCTATGGGAATTATCCCGTCCTGATGTGTGTGAGCGACACGCGCTGTTTTGTGTGATAAATACGCTGTTAGAACGAGACGCAACGCTATTCAAGTGTCCGCTAGGCTTTAAACGCCTACTTTTTAACTAGTCAGTTGCGGCGTGTGATGGAAAAATGTTTTTGTTGTTTTTAATAGAAAAAAATGTGATCGGACACCAAAATGACATGTATATTTTTTACTCCAAATATGCTCAGGTATCGATGGTTAAAATCCCTCGGGTACGTCCTGTTACACCCTGTACATATTATAAAAGAAAGTGTACAATGTGTGGGCCGCTAAAACTCAGAAATGAGTCGCGGCACGATCAAGGGAGTTATATGGTGCGCTTTTAGTATAAGGGCTGGAAGGTTCGACCTCTAGAAATTTCTAGAACATTCGAGAGCATTCCAGAACATCCCAGAATAATCTGGAATGTTGTGGAATGTTGGGGAATAGTCAGGAACGTTCGGGAACATCCCAGATCATTGTGAAACATTCCAGAACACTCTCAAATGTTGTGGAATGTTGGGGAATAGTCAGGAACGTTCGGGAACATCCCAGATCATTGTGAAACATTCCAGAACACTCTCAAATGTTGTGGAATGTTCGGGAATAGTCAGGAACGTTCGGGAACATCCCAGATCATTGTGAAACATTCCAGAACACTCTCAAATGTTGTGGAATGTTCTGGAACATTGTGAACCATTCCAAGCTTTTTTTTATATGGGTGGGGCTACCCATCGGTAGGGGTATATTCAGCAAGATGTGGGTTCGAACTTCAGTTCAATCTCATATTAACTCCCTGAGCGAAGCCTCAGATAGTAAATCATAAATTAAAGACAAAAAAAACCTTTAGAATATGCATAGGTAACTCTGTTTTGTATGAATTTTTGAAGAACTGACTTAATTCACTCTAAATCCCAGTAACTGATTCAATTTATATTAGATTGTTAATATTATTATTACGTACACAACCTAAGAGTTTATTTGCAATTCAAATATATATAACCTGAATGAATTCACTTTGTAAAGGAGTGCAAGGCTGAATCTATATTCTCATCTAGGAATAGGCCACCGTCCAAAGACAGACTGAGGTTTGTAACTATGTCAAACTGAGGAAAATGCATTTCATTTTAATAACAGATACAAATAATTAAATTTAAATTAAGAGAAATTGCTGCAAGCCTTTTTCATACTAAATTAATTGTGGATGTGAGGTCAAAATACCAAATCAACTGAAAAACATTTTTTTTATCAAAAGGTATTGTAAATATCTAGTACAGATATGTGCTACTTTATTTGTTTTTGTTTTAAATTATAAAATATAGGTGTAACAAATCAACTTATTTTCCAGCCAATATTGAGAGTTATTCAATCTCCAATACCTTCTCATTCCCGCATATCTTCGTCCCTTACTAATTAGGAGCGAGGGATGCTATTGGTTAGAATTTGAACCCCGCCGTTCCAGTATCACAGCTGGGGTGACCGATGTAAGATCAAGTGGTAACTCAAGAAAGTTAAGTTGCCTTCCGGTCCTACCCGTGCATCTTCAAGGAAAAATCTCTGACTGCAGGACTGAAATACGTCAAGCTAACCCAAGTGAATAGACTCGTAAACCTTATGTGAAAAGGTTAACAAGAGGTTGGGGGAACAATTAGTTTATTTTTAAAGTATGTTGAAGTTTTGTACTGTTTTAGTATTATTGAACTGCGTCATACTTGCAATTTGATTGTACCTACTCCAAATAAAGACTAATTGTGTTTACCATAAAAAAATTGTGCATTTTCTTTAATTACCACAGCTACACAGGTAAATAAAGAAATCAATTTTTCATGATTTTTGGGGCAACTTGACTCCAGATACTAATATCTACAGCCTGTATGTCGGACGAATATCTACAGCTCATATGTTGAACTAATATCTACGAACTTCAGAGTGTTGACTAATATCTACTGAGCTAAGGTCGGACGAATATCTATGACGGTCCCAGTGTTGACTAATATCTACAGAGCGTAGGTTGAACTAATATCTACAGAGCGTAGGTTGGACTAATCAGCTAAATGTGTCCATACATACTTACATAAATTAAGTTTTTTAAACTGCATACGCAATATTATGTTATTCCAATATGCTATACGTAATTGCAAATCCAACCTCTGTCAGTGCTATAGATATTCGTCAACACTTTGGTTCTCATAGATATTAGTTAGATTTTTTCAGTTTTTGGAATTCCTGTAGATATTAGTAGACGCCTCCGGCAACTTTCCAATTTTTTAGTGAGTTAATTATAATAATAAAAAAATAATCTTATTCTACCTACTGAGTTAATATAATGAAAAATAAATTTTAAAAATTAAACCTCATAAAAAATTCATCTTTTGGTAGAAATTTTAAATCATGTATACGAGAAATTTTTGTTAACAATTTAAATCAGTCATTTGTAATTTGCATTTAAGCCCATCAAAATGTTTTTTTTTATTTCATCACATTTCTACAGTAAATAAAGCAAAAATATTTTTTGAAATAATTATCATTAATTCACAAATAATTGCCAAAGTCGCCTCTAAAATCATGAAAAATTGTTTTCATTGTGTAACTATATTTTATAATTTAAAACACAAATAAAGAAAATAGCACACATCCGTAGTAGTTATTGCTATACCTTTGATTTAAAAAAATCAGTTTGGTTAAGTATTTTGGCCTCAAATCCAAAATTAAATTTTGTATGAAAGGGGCTGCGCAGCCATTCCCCTTAAACTAAACAATGTAAGTTTGTTTTAATGACCGTTAATTCATATTTTGGATGCCGACCCAGTTTCAATTAAGTCTAACTTCATCAAGATCAGATTAGATAATTTAGAAGAATGGAAATTTAAAAAGTTGCAAATAGTGAAAACAAAATATGCATGAAAACTTCTTATGAGGGAACCTTATAAGAGGGTTTCACTGTAGTAACAAAAAAAAATTGTATTGAATTTCTTACCACCTTATATTTTGCTCCGTTTCTTTATCTTGTCATGTAAATTAAAAAATATGTATATAATTGATTTTTATAATTTTATTTAGTCAATATTAAATCAAGTTTGAATCAAAACAAAACCTGGTCAGTATCAAAAATATTAATAAATAATTGTGTAAAACAAATTTACTTGATTTCAGTTTTATAATGTCACACAAAAAGTGTTTGTCTTCTATGAACATGGAAAGAAAATTTATTTTTTAATTTAGTATGTTACAAATTACTGGAAATAATATGTAAAAATAAAAAACACAATAAATAAAATGATGTACAGTTGTTTTGCTGCCAGAATTCATTATGTAACATAATGGTCAATAATAATGTTTTTTACAACACTATTTGACTACCATTGATAATTTTACACAGCAGTGATGTCACATAAGTGTATTGAACGACCTCTTGAGCCACAAATGAATACTTATAATTTTTTTCACAGTATTCAAATTCAATATTTTAAGCGTGCAAATGACAATGTCCTTTCATAGGACTGTGGCCTAACTATTACAGGGTTCTAAATTTTATTGTTTTTATTGCACAAAACTAAAAAATATTTATACATTTAGAAGGGGTGTGCACTACAGTAGAGAATCTAAAGCTTTGCATGTCTCAAATATGAAGGAAAAATATTTTGTTGAAATAATTTTAATAGTTCTTTTCTTGGGACATACACAACTTTTCCTGATTTGATGCTCCTGTCTGAAATTTCGCATCATTTTGACCTATAACAATAGTGTTATCGGAATATCAATTTTTTTTCTAATTAGCGTGGAGTGATACTAGAACCACTAATATCTCAGAATATTTTTTGCAGTTAGAACTCTGGAATAGTGGCCTCGTAAGATAATGACTTCAGCCAGCAAAACGACAGTACAGACATTTTCCATTATGATAAAAAAATAATCAGAATTCTTTTAGAGTGGAGTTTTATTATGTTGATTGAAAAAAACAAGTCCTACGATACACAAAAATGGCATTTAACTCAATTTAGAATAATGAACACATGCCGCATTTGTTCTTTGGAAGGTGGTGAATACGTCTCTGATAAGCAAACCATTTACTACGGGCAACAAGACCACTACATAAAGTATATAATATATTAAGAAACACTTAGTATATACATAACATTTGTCAAATTATTCACAAATTGTGTGGTATCTACTGAAACAATTAAATATTATATACATCGACACACAGGAGGTGGGTTAGGTGAAACATCTAAAGTAGAGATGCATCAGTATGCAGTCTAAGGCTATGAAGGAAAAAACCATGATTTTTACACCAATATAACTCAATTTAATCTAAACCGTGCGACAATAAAATTATGAACTTATTATTCGACACCGTTCCTTTTGCTTGAAATTGATCTGTCGCGCAATTAGGTGATTTACCATTTAAACTGTACAAAATCAATATTATTTAAGGGTTGCGTCTTTGCATTTTGTACGACGGTGATGCAAAATCATGGTGTCTTCTCGACCAAAAGCCATACACAACTAACATTCATGTATATTTAATTAGAGCAGACACTGCCACTTACAGTTCTCCGCTTTCAAATCAATGCAATTCAGTCTTGCTGAAAAACAAATGACAAAGAATCCAATCACATTTGTTTTTCAGTGAAATCAATAAAAAAAACACATGATATTATTAAAGTCATTATTAACAGGGCAGGTTACCGACATAACACAATGTTTGTGGATTAAGAGATACAAGAGGACTGTGGAACAAGGCGGTAGATTAATCACCAGAAGAGATTTCAAGTGCAATATGTATTAGGGCAGATGCAGCACTGTGCTTTAGTCAAACAAGAGTCTAGAGGGAATAATCCATAGGGTGAGTTTCTGATTATGTTAGAAGGCCTCTGCCCTAATTTACATGATGTTTTCAGTAACATGTCCAAGACCTTGAATGTCAAAGACCAACAAGACCACAAAAGAGAGCAATTATCGTTTAAATATAATATATGAATAAGTAAAACAGTGTATACGTACAATTGGAGCACAACTCCATGGGAATTGATGTCTCATTGCCCTGAAAAAGAAAGTAGGAATCCTCGTCAGTAATGAATTACTAATGTAATAAAGGAATATTTGCTGGATGAAAGTGATTATTACTGCACGCTTGAATCCAATTTTAAAATAGACAAGCACCCTGGCAGCAACAATCATATTTACATGGCCCAGATGGGCCGTAAACTTCAAATTTGTACAAACTTTTTACATTTAAACGCCTTACAAAACACATTTAATTCAGCGATACGCTCAAAAAACATATTTACCATGTTTTATTTTTCAATGCGGGCTTTCGAAATATCACCTGGGGCAAACACTAATTTAGATCATGAATGTCAAAATAATTTTATGGGTCTTCGCCGAAATACAACTGGGTGCACTCAAAGTAATCGATAAAATATGTTGATCTGAGTTTATTGCTCAACAAAATTAAAACAATAGCGTCTTGCCAATTTTGATACACTACACTTCTAATAAATCCTCAGTTTATTTTCGTCAATACAACGAATCAACCTTTAAAATGAGAAGAAAATCATACAAATTACTAAAAGTAAATTCATTCGCAGCGATGAACATTGAAATAGCACTGGCCATATCAAAACCTGTTATCAGAAGTATGAGTTTTATCTCTTTCTTTCGCACTGGGAACCGTATCCGAAAAAGGAGAAGGCAAGCTGTGTAGCCCCGGAATTGGGTCCAAGTACAATGCTAAAGATTTTTCATTTACACACCCAAAAATACTTGAAAGCCCTACCCGCTTGATATCATTTTAGCCAAATATTATTTAAACTAATATTAGCCGAATATTATAAAATTTGTAGCAGGTAGAAATAAAATTTCCTATTTTTTGTTAAACATTCTACATTTCCAAATCATCTACAAATACTTTTTTTTTAAACTATCTGTCAAGTAGAAATGATTTGATGAAACTGAATGATGCAACACACAAGAAGATTTCCTGAATAAATAATATATTAAATTTCCTTATTAAATCCATACGTTATTATTGATTATTATTACTTCATTATATTTAGTTGGAAAAAAATTAAAAGTAGGGAGGTACAAAGTTTTATCTAGTGAATCAAAACTCTTTTTTAATATTCCAAAAAAAATTATCTAACACAAAAAGGGATGTTGCTGGTATAAGTTTAGAGAATGATTTTAAAATTCAGGATGTTAAAAGTTTAAAAAAGACTCTTAAACTCTTACTATTTTCTTCTTCGTAAGGAATTGGTGATCTCAAAACTTATTAATTTTGTGCGCATTTGCGCAATTATATAATAACATAATAGTCATATTAGTCGTGCATAATATAGTTTGATGAACCGTAACATCTAGATTTGATAAACATTATAAATGATTTTATAAACATTGTACCTACTTTATGTACCTACCACCTATTGATGTGCTAGAATAGAGCTGAGCACAATAGTTAATGATGAAGAATGTAGCGTAGGTATAATTGCAACCAAATATGCTATTTTTTTGTTTTAAGGCAATTCACCCTAAAAAGAGTGCTATGTGAAGCATATATTATTTTTATTATGGATCATATCCTTGTATTTGTTTTTAACTAAATCATAAATAATCTGTACCAACAAGAATTTTTTTTTGATAAAAATGAAAAACATCTATATTCCATGTTTAATTTTTTCCACCCACTTTTTACGACAAATATGTGCAAAATAGGTGAGGTAATTGAAAGAAACTACAATTATTGTGAATTATTATTGATTAGTACTGCGCGTTCTTCTTTACTACGCGACTAGCTCAAGTCTACGGCGTTGCCCGGGCCTTGTATAAAGTTTTTAGAAATTTCATGTAAATTTTCATCAACCTCGGAATTAGAATAAAAATTAAAGCCACTTCGCCCGCCCGCGTGCCCGTCCGCCACAGACATTATTTATCATATAAATTGATTACTGTATTATTACACAAACTACGCGTAGTTAATTTATTTTCGAACATTGACTGCTTTTTATTACTGAAAAATATTTTGTATTCGGATATTGATTTTTTATTACTTTGTATAAACCATCTTTCATGATGCTTTTTTTAAAACATCGATACGATGGGTGACGACGTGATGATCAAGGACTGTTTTTTTGTGACTCAGCTGCTTATTTTTTGCATATGGTATAGTTTTTGACATTTCTATCTCTCTTCCACGTAAAAATCCGATAATGGCGGCTGGAGTGAGTGATTTTTAATTTTTATTTTCAAGTTATCTATTTAATCAATTATTCAGACGTTAAATTTGAGAAAGAATTTTCAAGAAAATACATTAATTTATCTAATTTCCCTTGTATTTTTCCAGACTTTATACACGTACCCGGAAAATTTCCGTGCCTACAAGGCACTGATCGCTGCACAATACGCCGGAGCCAATGTTAAAGTCCAGCCGGATTTCATCTTCGGGGAAACTAACAAGAGTCCTGCTTTCCTCAAGAAATTCCCCACTGGAAAGGTAAGAACCAAATAATGAATTGACAGCTTCCACCGAAACTAATTGCACAATTTGAACCGGTATCCTTTTTAGGTTATTTATTTTGACATCTGGAGGATATTCATGTGACGTGTGATTTATTTCAGGTTCCTGCCTTTGAGTCTGCCGATGGAAAGGTGCTATTAACGGAAAGCAATGCCATCGCCTATTACGGTTAGTGAATGTTGTTTATTCTTTATTTATTATCGGCGTATTTGTACTAGGCACTTGAGAACTGTCAAAATTATTTGATCTATTTTAATCTTGGCCCTTTGTAGTTTATTATTAGCAGTCAACGGGGTGTTGATACATTAGGTAAATATCGGTTCGGACTGGCCACGCTTATGACGAATAATTTTTAGAAAAAAACTTTAGATTCGCCAATTACTATAAAAGGAAACTTTTTGGCTTTGGGGCGGCGGAAAATAAGGCATTTTAATTTTCAATTGCATAAAACCAAAATTCACTTTGCGACCGACACAGCGAAAATCCGCGGCCGTACCTGTCACTGTTCTGTTGGTATCCTTGATAAATTAACAAGAGCTAATACGACTGTAGCTGACTTTGTGGGATAAGGCGCGTAGTTATGAAATTTGTCTAGCGGGCTTGTTTGTGTAACATGGTTTGTGATACAAAAGAAAGTGCCCCTTTATAACGCCTACTCGCGTCAAGGCAAGAAAAACATCCCAGTTTTCAAGTAGTTTAGCGGCTACGCTAGGTTTGTGTAACATGGTTTGTGATTCGCGGTATTTCATGTGGGTATCCCATGAAGTCGGCTTCAGTCGTATTAGCTCTTGTTAATTTATCAAGGATACCAACATAACAGTGACAGGTACGGCCGCGGATTTTCGCTGTGTCGGTTCGCGAAGTGAATTTTGGTTTTATGCAATTGAAAATTAAAATGCATTGTTTTCCGCCGCCCCAAAGCCAAAAAGTTTCCTTTTATAGTAATTAAGTAAAATTAACTAAGATATTATGGAAATTTAGGAGACGACAGGGCAATAAAATAGAAGAATACAACACTTTTATACTTTGCTACAGAAAGGATTAACTGGCATAAACTGGTACTCCATAGCACAAGACAGACAAAAATGGACATTTTTGGAGGGGGCCTTTACCCAAACCTAAATTTCATAATTACGCGCCTTATTTATGTATCCCACGAAGTCAGCTACATCGTATCTAGCTCTTGTTTATATCAGATCAGGGATACCAACATAACAGTGACAAAATGGCGGGCGGGCTGTCGTAGTATTGGTTCGCGAAGCGAAATTTTATTTAACGACATTGAAAATAAAATGCGTTATTTTCCGCCGGCCGTGATGCAAAAAGTTTCCTTTTATAGTGATTAAGGCGAATCTAAAGTTTTTTTCTAAAAATTATTCGTAATAGCTATGGACACTTATCCCGAAAAATTACCGAAACTTTTATAAATATATGTTGGCCAATTTCTGTTTTACCTTTTTTCAAGTTCCACCCTGTCTGATACTAACTTGTAAATCATGATCTACGATTTGTTTTTTTGAATATTTTATATAAATTCAAACAATAATAATGCACTGCCAAGGAAGGCTTGAGTTATGTATTGACATTATTTCATGGGATAAATATTATTTTAACAGTTTAAAAATTATTTCAATTTAGCAAACAATGTCAACTGTTTTTTTTCCTTATTTGTTTTTGGGGTGTAGACACATCTACCGAATCTGCCCTGATGATGGACACTGCAACGCTATCCAAAATGTTGGCCAAAAATGTAGGGCGCGCATTTGGTGTGCTTCCCAACTATGCATCGGTGCTGAAGGGATCAATGACACTAGGTTGTTGGAGCATCTTCCTTTGAAATAGTGGTAGAACAAGGACAGTTTTCCTACACGATGATGCCTGTGCTCTGCAGATTGCAATCCGTTTTTGTTGAGATAGGGGAATCTTAACAAATGGGAGAGTGTAACATGCTGCTCTACATGTGTCCTGATAGATATTTAACTTCCAGTGAGCAATGCAGCCCTCCGAGGGGCCGATGCTGTCTCCAGCTCCCAGATCCTGCAGTGGCTCGGTTGGGCCGACTCTGAGGTGCTTCCTGCCTCCTGCGCGTGGGTGTTTCCCCTGCTGGGAATCTCCCCGCCCAACAAGCAGTCCATGGAGAGGGGCAAGGAGGATATCAAGACAGCGCTGAACTACCTCAACAAACACCTGCTCACCCGCACCTTCCTCGTGGGAGAGAGGATCTCCCTCGCCGACATCAGCGTGTTCTGCACGCTGCTCTTGACGTACCAGGTTAGTTACTTTTCTCATTTTCTTACCTTTACTCTATTCTCGTCTAGGTTTTATCCTTCAGCAGCCTCCGTCCATCGCAGATCCGTTTGTCTGCTAGGGAACTGAGAGGGGAACGAGGAAACATGAAACCCTTGGGAATCCTAAGTTGTTAATGCCCGATGACAATAAATTAATGAAGTGAAAAAAACCAGGAAAATTAACAAGTATTCAATTGGGGTTGTAGAAGAGTCTGAAAGAAGTAGAGCATCTTAGTGTTTCTCCTCACGAGAAATCCACAGCTGCTCAGACGTAATAATCTACTTGGAAATGCAATAACCATTGTTAATAATCATTAACATATAATAATCATTAAATTGGAGATTTATTTGCGATCACACTGGTGATCTGTTTTTGATAAAGACAACTGTTCAAGGGACTCATTTTAAATAATTGCAATGTGACCACAATGACAGGAGATTTACTGTTAATACCTTTAATTACTGATTAATACTGACAAGTACTTTCCTTCTCACCCCTTGAAAACCTTACAAGAAAGTTTCATTGTGATGTCTGTGATTAATATCTGTTTCTTTCTTTCAGAATGTCCTCGAGCCATCCGTGAGGCAGCCCTACACTAACGTGAACCGTTGGTTCATCACCCTGCTGAACCAGCCTCAATTCCGTGCCGTCGTCGGCGAAAATGTGAAGCCTTGTGAGGTTGCCGTCGTCTTTGATCCCAAGAAGGCCGCCGAACTCAAGCCCGCAGCTGTTACTGCCGCCCAGGCCAAGCCCAAGAAGGTCAGTGGATATTTATTTCTCAGTGACCATAGTAACACTGCTCAAATGTTCCAGAGTTGTTGATTCCCTCAATATCGCCCTGGTAAAAGACAGCCTTCTTTCAGAATTGAATTGGTACTAGCGGTTTTTTGTGGCCAAATCTGAATAGCTAGGTACTTCCAAACCTTCCTCTTCACCATTTCCTTCCCCTCCCCACCCACAGGGGATGTCTTAGGCCAGGGGTCAGAAGACCATGGCTCGTGAGCCGCTTGCAACTCTTTGCATAGGCGTTTGCGGTTCTTCAGACATCAATTTCAATTTTAAGCAGTCTTGTGAAATGGGCTGCCGGAATGGAATGCCGAACGAACGTTTACTCAAACAGCTTCAGTGTTACCAAATCAACTCTTTTATTTTATTTATTATTATTTAATTTTATTTTAAAGCTAGATTCGGAAAAAATCACGAAATATCGGGGGTGTAGTGAGATATCACGTGTATTTATTTTTGGTGATAATATTCTGAAAATTTCAAAATACTTTGTACTAAAAAAAAAATATGTGATTTTGGGGGGGGGGGGTTAGTCTAAAACCTCACCACATATCAACACGGGGGGGGGTTAAAAAGTTGCTAAAAAACATCACGTGATTAATGGACGACCCCAAAGATAAAATATTTGGGAACAACGAGAATCGAGTTTAAAATACTTTAAAATACTTACAAATCGCTTAGCTGATAGTAGAGTCAGCATGAAAAGTTAGAAACAGCGGCCGTTACCCTCAGATATATACACGGTGTCCGGAAACTCGTAGTACAAGCGGAAAACTGGTGAACCTACATCACATAGAGAACCCAAATAAACATAAAGATTTTCAATTCAAGCATTTTTAAATTTAAAATTAAGAAAAAAAAATTATTTTAAAAACATTTCGGCTTTTTAGGGTTAAAATTTTTGAAAAGCGGAAATGTCATGATGACAGATGGAAGATGTTATTCTAAAATTATTTATAAGTTGCTTAATCTCTTTTCGTGTCCATAGTTTATTTATTTTCATCTTAATAATTTATTCTCCCACCTCTTCTAGGCATTACAATATGGTTAATTAGCGGGTAAATATGCAGTTAGTCCACCTCACGGATAACACGGAACGTTCGTGTTGTCGCAGTTTGATGCACGGATAATACGGAATGTTCCTTTTGTAACTAATAGACAATCAAATATGACATTTGTCGGAAGTACCAATCTTATAAAATAAATTCTCTAAAATAAATTCGCTTTTCATCATACTTTTAAAAAACATCCCAGTGCTTTGTTTGGCTACGCAGGGTTTGTCTAGCGGGTTTGTGTAATTATTTTAATACATTTCTTTCAATTTTCGTTATTTGTTTTTTGGGGTGTTATGCCGTGTTGCGCTACCTCCTTCTTTAGCCAACGATGTCCGAAACGTTGGCTAAAGAAGGAGGTAGCGCAACACGGCATAACACCCCAAAAACAAATAACGAAAATGCTTTTGGCCGTGAAAATCTTAAAACTTATCATTTCTTTCAATGTTCTACTGTTATAAATACAGGTACAAACTTGTCAATGATGCATTCACTTTGTTTTATGCAAAAATATTTTTCTATGATTGGCAGCATTGATGAAATGTTAAAATAAAAACAATGAATAAACATGGCGTTACCGCGCAAGTGAAATTTTAACAAAATTAAAATGTTAAATGCATATTTTTTGCATGTTTTTTGGTCTCCCCCGACATAAATACTCACTTTTCGTAATAATAAAGCTAAATCTAACTGTTTGGATCCGTATTAACGAGTAAGCGGTTTAATGCATAAATAATAATTAGCGTACCAATTTATTTTATTATGGGGCAGCTCCGCATCTTGTTGCAATGTTTTCAAATCCAAAAACACATCACAAACATTTGTCACCAATTGTTCAACTTATCACAACTACATAGGAGGGTACACACCGCTTTCCCGCCCTGGTATAAATTACTCACTAACTAATAATTCAATTAATTTCATTCACAATTAATCACACAAAGAAAATAACTTAAAGAGTCACAATGTTACGCTATAATTAATAACGCACTATTATTTACGTTTCAAATAAAACACAAGAAACATCCCACAAAAAGAACATCCCACGTCAAAGCGTAAATACAAACTAATTGGGCGGTCCAAAACACGGAACTGTTTGCATACAACTCGAGTGAAATAGCGCTGTTTCGTTTTTTAAAACGGTGCTAAAGGGAGACGCATGGGGGAACTCTCGGGCGCATTCCTTGTATTTTTGAATGAATTCGACGCGATCCCGAGGATAAAACGGTCCAAGTCCGAAATTTGAAGAAATGAGTTTTTGATGATAATTTACTTGAAGTAAATACGTTTTACGTGAAGTAAAACATGATAATTTACTTGAAGTACAGTGTGGATGCAAGTACCATGATGCAACAACTATCTTAGAAGCAGAAGGGTGTACCATGGACTTTATTCCTTTTATAATACACCACATGTCATAACAAAATAGTCCACTTCATTTAGAGGCAGTAGGACTCAAGTCCATGTTTTTGTTTTTTTTTTACATGAGCTCCACACAAGAGGCCCTGAGGAAAATAATTTCCCTCGGGGCCTATGTCATCTTTGGGGATGCTGTGTGGAGGGTTTTTTAAGGAAGGGAAGGAGAGGAGAGTTCTGGGAAGGAAAAGGGTTTAAGGGGTGGGTAGAAATCTAGGGTTCAGCATGTCCTGGTCATCCGCCTGCAAGACCTAGACAAACCTCACCCCATGAACCCGGCACCCCTGCTAAATCACCAAACGTAGCGAACCACTTGGGGTGACCTATGGCAGAGGTGTTGGTTATCCAATAAAGGTTCCCGGGGCGGCGGTACCCATTCCCGCCTCCCAAATTGAAAAGTTGACTCAAGTCAGCGTTTTTTTTTAAACAATTATTTTTAATGGCTTTACTATAAAAAATTCGTTTCATTTGCTCCTTCTTAAAACAAAACTAATTGAGTTAAGGGTCGGGTATCAAACCGCGCTGACGCTGCAGTTAGGTATTTCTTGTACTTGTAGACAAACACGGCCGCAGCTGACCGCCTGCGGGTGACTAGAGGAGATGTGGGTATACTAGACACTACGGACTTAGGAAATAAAAATACACTTGCCTTATAAAATTAAAATTTAGTTCCTACTATAATAATGGATACAGCTTAACATACTAAGAATCATATTGTGGAATAGCGTGGATAGCTCATAGAGACATTTGCGCCTGGGTCAACTGCCCATTCACTGCAGTTAGGTATTTTTGGTAGTTGCAAACAAGCTCGGCCGCCGCGATCTACTGTGTATTTCGGTTAGATTCAGGCACGGCTGGTGAGCATTTTGACAAAATACGGAATAAAAATACACTTGCTTTGTAAAATTTTAATTTATTGCCAACATAATTGATACAGCTCGACAGACTATAAATCATATTATGCAAGGGTAAGGATACGTGGACTTTTTTTAGCCCCTGGACCTTTACAGACGTCTTAGTTTTTGACTCAATGTGACATAGAATCTAATGGTGTTTTGATGTGGAAAAAATTTTTGGTTCATATATTGTTTGTATAATGTTATTAATTTTTTTATAATTTTACCAAAAAATAATGGGTGTGAATAAGTTACGACAACCAGTTTTTACTCTGCGCCTTAGAAATTAAAAAACCGGTAGTTTTGTTTTTGAAAGTTTATTTATATTCATACAATTTTTTTTTAATACCTAGTAAGAAAGAATATATTTTACAATTTATCTTTGATATATATAAAGTAGAACGAAGCACATTTAGAAAAAGACAGTCAAAAATATAAAGAAGTTCAGACAAATTTTTAAGAAACAACTAAATGTTTTATTTTTATGTACCTTACAAAGTCCCAACTGTTATTAATCGCCTGGGGCCATTGATTGGGGTATGTTGTGAGGCTGAATAAGGTGGGAGTGGAATAATATAGGGGAAGTACCTGGCTATTCAGATTTGGTCACCACACACGGCTAAAGCCATTTCAAGCAACGTTTCAATTCTGAATAGTGGTCTTACACCAGGGCGATACATAAAGTATCTTCCACTCTGTTTTTTTATAGAATGCTGTTGAAAAGTTTTTTTTTCTTTGTATAAAACACGCTTAACTCGTGTTGTGCGTGTTACAGGTAAAATTGCAAATGTTATATGTAAGTTCAAAATAAATTAATTATTACCCACAATTATTATAGTTATTTCACAGCATTATCCAAAAATAACAAAGTTACTATTATATACTTGTTTACTATTATATAATTTTACAATTGAAAAATGTCCTCCACAACACAGGTGAATTGCTAGCGTGGAGGACATTATACTATACATTTGTAATGTAAACTTATTAATAAAAGAAATACAAAACAATACAGAGTGATAAGTGTTAGCTCCTCATTTATTCATAAGACTGTCATTTTGTAATGACATCATCCTTTCTCCATGTCTATTATCGATAATTCTAAACATTCACAAAAAGTGTGGTAGATCATTCATTATAGCAAAAAGTTTATATGGAAGGCATTACTCAGGCCGCTTATGTTTATTTAAAAAAACTTACATGTTCACTGATAGTTTCTGTTATAACGACGTCATTTATATTGCTTCTGCTGCTTTCCTAAAAAAACATATAAAATAAATTTATTTGTAATAATACAACCCAGAATTTACCCAACATTGAAATTCATTCGATTTATCAATGGATCTGACAGTCGTTGTTTTCAATAAAACTTAGTTACAATTTGAACGGAATCGGTAGAGAACTCAAAATGGTCGTCGAAATTATGCATTTTGACATTAAATTCGAGTTCGGTGAACCCCAAACTCCTTAAACCTGATTTTGAACCAAATCGTCAAAGTACTTAAGATATTCAAGATGGATGCCGAAATTTTGCATTTTGACATTAGATCCGAGTTCAGTGCACGTCCAAACGCCCTAATCCTGATTTTGAACCAAATCGGTAGATAACTAAAGAAATTCAAGATGGATGCCGAAATTTTGCATTTGGACATTAGATCCGAGTTCAATGCTCACCAATACTCCCTAATACTGATTTTGAACCAGATCAGTAGAGAACACGAGAAATTCAAGATGGATGCCGAAATGTTGCATTTTGACATTAGATCCGAGTTCAGTGCACGTCCAAACGCCCTAATCCTGATTTTGAACCAAATAGGTAGATAACTAGAGAAATTCAAGATGGATGCCGAAATGTTGCATTTGGACATTAGATCCGAGTTCAGTGCTCGCCAATACTCCCTAATACTGATTTTGAACCAGATCGGTAGAGAACACGAGAAATTCAAGATGGATGCCGAAATTTTGCATTTTGACATTAGATTCGAGTTCAGTGCACTCCTAAACGCCCGAATTCTGATATTGAACCAAATCGGTAGATAACTACAGAGAAATTCAAGATGGATTCCGAAATTTTTAGATGTCAAAAAGCAAAATGACTTCAGTCCACCTTCGAACTACCTGTGATAGAAATCAGTAAAAAAATTAAATTTTTACATTATTACCTTATTCTCCTTTTCTTCCAGTGGGAGGGTCTATTTTTTATGGCACGGTAAGCAAGAATTCCTTTATTTTTACCCATTTTGAAGGTACCTGAAGTTTAAAAAAAAAAAATCTGTAAACTGTAAATCAAGTTAAAAATAATTTATTAGATAATAATAAATATATTTTATTTCTACTTACCCGGTTACTGTAACACCTATCTCCTCAATGATTCCTTCGAAAATCGAATAAACAGCGAACAAAATTGCTGCGAAAAAAATATGCGTGGTCTCGCCTTGACCGCTATCTCACGACTGAATGAATTCTGTGAAATTCAACCGTTATATAAGACATCGCGCGGCGTATTATTTTGCCATACATTTTTGTATGGCGGAGAATAGTTGAAAAATTCAGAAAGTTTAGGCGAATTACAATAAAAATCTAGATACACTGAAGTGTTTTTAATTTAATAGCGTGTTTTAACATAGTGTTTACTCTGAGATTACGGAAGGATTTTTGGTAAAAATGTTTACAACAGGTTCAGGAGAGATAATCGCGAAGGCCTTTTTCAGCGTTTTAACTAAAGTTGCAGTATGTATAACTTATAGAATTTGTAAGATAACAGTAAAAAAAATTTAATCACTAGTAACTTTACACATTTTTCTAACTACCCGTATATAATTTTCTAGTATTGCTGCTACGAGACGTGGGTGCTACTGCTAATGCGGAGCGATGTTTTCCAAACCCGACCCTTAATAATTAGTTTTTTTGTTATCTATCATACAACATCTCCTGAACATTTACCTTTTTGGACTTGCTTCCGTACAGAATTTGGTTCGCAAGTTCACAGTTCAAGGCCAAGCCATTAGTAGCTTACCCCTTCTATTGTGTTGATCGAACCGAGCGCAGAAAGGGACAGCAAATTTCGCATTGCACTTTGACTTGGAAGCGCGAAAATAATGAACAGCTGTTTTTAACCGTGAAACGACCGTACTACACGGAATAAAATTATGAATAATTTCAAAATAATGCTTTAAATCCGGATTTCTTTGTTTGTTTTCTTTTAATTAGTTTTTATTAGTTAGGTACTATGAACGTCAGTAATAATTTATAAGAATTTGACCAAAAAAAAAATCAACTTCTGACTCGATTTACTCGAAAACGAAAGCTCAAATCAAAAAAAATTATACCACAAAATCGACTCCAAATGTGATGAGGATTCCCCAGTTTCCCGCTTGTACTACGAGTTTTCGGACACCTTGTATATATATATATATATATATATGTAGAACAATTTTCTCGGTTTACCCGCGTAACGTAGTCCTTAAAAGGACTTTTTAACTCCTGACGTTTCGGACAGATCACACTGTCCATCTTCAGAGGCCTTATGTCTTGAGTTTTTGTCTCAAACTGATAGCTTTCCGATAATTTAAACTGATACCGCGAAGCAATAGAAATTTATAAACATAAAAATAATATGAATACTAGAAATGACGCAATCAGAATTCCCAACACCTGGAAAGTCTTAATCGATGAAAATACCCCAAAAACGGCATTTCCAAAATTACCAGTAGTGTCTCCAATTAGCTTTACCAATCAGGTATCTACTGTCAGCCCCGCCCCCCACCCCCTCCACCATCAATCACCTGCAACCCGGGTACTTCGTTCTAGACATAAGAAGTGACTTGCACTCACTTAAGTTTTAGCTTTTGGACCGAACAGACATGCGAAAGCTATCAGTTTGAGACAAAAACTCAAGACATAAGGCCTCTGAAGATGGACAGTGTGATCTGTCCGAAACGTCAGGAGTTAAAAAGTCCTTTTAAGGACTACGTTACGCGGGTAAACCGAGAAAATTGTTCTACATCTTACACCCGTGAAAACCTTAATCATAACATATATATATATATATATATATATACATAACACCGTCTATTTGGCGACCAGCATGGGCAAATATGCATCTAAAGTGGCGACCACCGACATTTGGCGACCGATATACGGTCGCCACTTTATTTTTCGAAATTTTTACACAGTTCATAGTACATGTCGTCACAAGCATTTTGGCAAAAATTGTCCTGGTAGCCAAATTGGGCGTGAAGTGGATGATTTAGAATATTAAAGTTCCGCCATCTGTCGCTACGCAGCTAGGCGCTAGGTGATATACACGGCCATGTATACTGCCCTTCATCCTACCGACATTTAGGCGACCGGCCGGTGTGACATAACATGCCGCCTTTTATTCCTAGCATTTACCCGCCACCGATGGCGTTGGCAAATGTGTTGGGAAACAACGTTGCCGGTCAATTTCAACTCCCGTACAAGAGTTGAGGTGCACGTGGCGGTGGCGTGTTTTGCGACGTTGCCGCCGCGCTTATTTACCCGGTTGCCTCGAATGTTTTGCCTTTTAAAATTTTATCGTGATCAATCGTATTATCGTATACCGAGCATTGACGTACATGTGATTTGGAGTGTAGGTATTTAGCGACCGACCATTTTAGTGTCTTAATTACAATACATTATTGATTACGGTTGACTCAATGAAACGGAACAAAAAAATTGAAAGAATAACAGAAATGCAATATCAAGATGATTCTTCGGAGTCATACCTACCTATGACATAGAATTCTGAAAATCTGAGGTACTTGCCTTCAATTAATAATTCTTCTTTTCGGTCATTTATACGGTCAAATTTACTTCTTTAAAATTCCCTATTCTTATTTTACAGGAGTTCACTTACTCTGACGGTGATGGTGGGATACGACCCAAATCCCATGTGTGAAACAAAAGGCGAGCTCACCAATTAATTTTAATCGAAAAAATAAAAATATTGCATGGATGATTCATCTAATCAAAACGACCCACGAACATTGTTTCCACAAAACTTCAACGTGTTGACCAAATCGAAGAAGAAAATTGATATAGAAATAACGAAAAATAAATACAGTGCGCAGATCACATGCCGTAGAAATGAAACCTTCAGAAAACTAAAGTAGGCAAGAGTGGGTAGGCTACGAAGCACCGCACAAAGAGGAGACCGATTATTCTATCTTAGGGGCATACATTAATTGAGCTCAAAATGGGGGGTGGGGGGTCCAGTAAAATCTCACCAAATCTTGAACAGTTTTTCAGCATATTGTCGCGATCATATTTACCACAACGGGGGGGGGGGGGGCGTAACGGGATAGCATTGGGCGGGATGGGATAGGGTGGGACCCCAGATACACAACTGATGTCTCGTGAGGGGAGAGGGGGGGGGCACCAAATCTCACCAAAGGGGGGGGGGGGTTAAATTGGAAAATTAACTGCTCACGTTATTAATGTATGCCCCCTTATTCTCTCGCAATCTAAATCCTATAGATGTATGTGTTTGCCTCTTTTTAGTGTCGCTAATTTTCGTTTCATCGAGTGTCAAATCACAACGGTGTTAAAGATGTTTTTACTTCAAAATAGTTCAACTGCCAGATTTTTGTTTTTATTTCGAAAAGGACTTAGGACAGGTGGTTTTAAAAATTTGACGGAGTCATCATTAAAAATTTTAAGTTTATTTTCACGTTCTGTGTAAGTTCTATTCAAGTTCTGTTGTTATAACAATGAACTTGAATACAACTTACACAGATTGTGAAAATTAACTTCAAATATTTGAAGAATCTGTCATTTTTTTTAACAACCCGTTAATTATAATTTTAATTGTTCGAGGCGTGTTTTCAGAAACATTGTATTCGAGGAAACAACATCGAAAACAATGCGACTAAATTTAATATAAATGTTTTTGTTTTTTTTACTTTAGTTTCACACAGGAGGCCCTGAAGAAAATAATTACCTCAGGGCCTATGTCATCTTTGTGGACGCTGCGTATAGGAAAGGAAGGGGAGGAAGCTATGGGAAGGAAAAGGATTTGAGGGGTGGGTAGGAATCTAGGGTTCAGTTTGTCAAGGAGTGAGGGACGTATGAATCCATCCCTCTCACTGCGGTGCAAGGCAATGTTCCGAGAGAGTGCGGCTGGAGAAGTTAAAGGGACTTCCTTAACCACTCTCACCCGATCCGACCTGTCATGCTGCTGGTTGGCAGACGCATTCGCCACCAAGACCCGAACAAACCACACCCCATTAGATGACTAAGTCGTAAGTGAAAATATTGAAATGAACCAGAACCCACCACATCAAATGCATCACAACCATATAAAAGTTTCTTAAATCCTTATCAGACAGTCGCGAGTAAACACACTACAGTAAAAAATTCACACGCGGTAGAAGTGAAACCTCCAGAAAAACTAAAGTAGACAAGAGCGGGAAGGCTACGAAGAAGTGCACAAAGAGGAGACCGATTATACTATCTCATTCTCTTGCAGGCTAAATTCTATAGGTGTATGTGTTTGACTCCTTTTATTGTCGCTATTTTTCGTTTCATCGAGTTTCAAATCCAAAACGGTGCTAAAGAAGTTTTCACTTCAAAATACAAATGTGCAGTTCACATGCAGTAGAAGTGAAACCTCAGAAAACTCTAGACAAGGGTGGGGAGACGACAACGAAGCACCGCGCGAAGAGGAGACTGAATAGCTACGAAGCACCGTACAAAGAAGAGACCGATTAGTCTATCGCATTCTCTTGCAGGCTTAATCCTATGGATGTATGTCTTTATCTCTTTTTAATGTTGCTATTTTTCGTTTTATCGAATTTCAAATCACAACGGTGCTAAAGAAGTTTACACGTACTCGAGTTTAATTTATGTACCTACATCATCTCTAAATATTTAAATTTTTAAAATTAGTAAGATATACATAATAAAAAAATGCTCGTACATCTATGGAATTCAGCCAACGAGAGAATAAGAGTATAATCGGTCTCCTCTTTGTGCGGTGCTTCGTAGCCACTCCTCCCACTGTATTCTAATTTATTTTCTGAAGGTTTCACTTTTAATTGCGTACTCGGATTTTTTAAAATTGTTTCGGATACCTATTTAGCTACCCATTATTATATTTTTTTAATTCTTTTTAAACGTTTTATATCTTTTCATATACATAAAGAAGATGAACATTCATTATAAGTGATAATTAAATCCTTTTTTACCTTTGGTAGAAAGCAGTCACTTTGTGGTTTGACAAAGATATTAATTGAAATAAAACAATCACTTAGTTTGTAACCACGATTCATCCATTAACCTTTTTTATACCGACCGGTTTCGCTTAACCTGCGCATCAGCGTTATTTCATTATATCTACTTTATCGCGTTGAAACCAAGCTCACGCACACTAACGAAATTCAAAACAATAAGCGCACACAAACTTAGCTGTTGCCGGCCGAATTCCCTATCCCCCCCCGCTTGACCAAGATTCCGTACACCTCACCCACACAGCTGTTATGCATTGTGGGTGTAGCCGGTAGCGTCTATCGTATCTTGTGTTCGGAACTCGGAAGTGCGTGCCGTAAGCCGTGCATATAGGTAGGTACCTATAGACTAGACAATAGAGGTTCAAAATGAGGCTAACCCAAACATTAATTCCTCCGTCGATGAAACCTTTGCAGTCACGTGGAGTATCATTTAGGGATGACGAATGACAAAATATCCAACAAAATATTTAACGGGAAGTTAGCTAGTTATTTTTAGCAAAAACTGAAAAAAAATTATAACTCTCGCTGGAAAAGTATTTCTTTCGAAAACTCTTCACATCTTGTTAGTATTAGGTAATTAATATCCACCTGATTAAATAGAAATCCAACAATATTTTTGTTGGGAAAGTGTTTTTTTAAAAAGAGATTTGTTTTTTTTTTTTATTTCATGTACGAATACAAGAGTCTCAGCTGCTCCGATCTGGAGCCAGTAAGACAATAGCATCCCCGATTGGGGTATGTTGTGAGGCTGAAGGTAGTGTGGAGGGGAAGGAGATGGAGGAGAGGAAGGTGGGGAAGTACCTGGCTATTCAGATCTGGTCATCAAACAAAGCCATTTCAAGCAATGTTTCAATTCTGAATAGTGGTTATTTTAAATATAATCGCATATTATTTTTAATGAATTAATTGTGAAATAACACAAATTAATCAATAAAAATGTATTTGATCCCGCGACCATCGGTTTGCGAGTCAAGAGCCTTACCCCTCGACCACTCCGGCCGTCATTGTTGATTGTTATCATTTTGAATCCACCAGCCAAGACGACAGGAATTCATATTATGAATCTCATAATATTATAATTTGTTAATCGAAACAGCATTTACTTTGTAGAATTCAATGTTAAAGGACCAATTTAGTAAAATTAGGACAAAATCCAATAGGTCCAAAACGTCTGTGAATGGTTTTTTCATTACTAGGTGTACTGATCGACGGAAAAAAGTCTAAAAAAATCTGATGACCGGAAGTGAGTGTAAAGGCGAGTCTCAAAAATACATACCTAGATATTTTGTGGAAGCTTTTGTTGGTCAAGTCAACTGCGTTTTTGTTTTCCATCGGCCACGGAAATCAAGAACATTGTAACCCTGCCCCAAAGTTAATGTTTTTCACGGATGTATGAAAATACTTTGTCGCTGGAGACTTGATGCGGAGATCAACGCCGCTAACCATGTTATTAATATAGTATAAATTAGGCAATTCTTTGTCATTTCTAAGCGTAGAACACTAATTATTTTTCTACCAATCTTACGGTTCTTACTGTCAGTTAATTCAATTTATTTGGCTAAGCCATTGGTTCCAACACAGTCATCGCCCGTTAGAGAGTTCAATTCCCCGGCTGGCTAGGTTCTCCATAATTGAACAATCAACCACATCAGCCGCTGTAATGATGGTAGTATAATTGGGAGGTTAGTACAATTCAATTTGGGAAGCGGGAATGGGTACCGCCACCCCGGGAACTTTTGGATAACCAAAACCTTTGGATAACCAAAACCTCTGCCATAGGTCACCGCGAGTGGTTCGCTATGTTTGATGATTCAGCAGGGGTGACCGGGTTAATGGGGTGAGATTTGTCAAGGGCCTGAAGGCGGATGACCGGGACACGATTCCTACCCACCCCTTAAACCCCTTTCCTGAACATAACTTTCCTCTTCTTCCTTTCCTTAAAAAACCCTCTATAGGCCCTGAGGGAAATTATTTCCTTCAGAGTCTCCTGTGTGGAGCTCATGTAAAAAAAAATAGTGACAGGTTATTCGTAACCAGAGAATAATTAATTATTTCTAAAAAATAGTACCTATATTGCAGTTGTCAATTGCTACGTATCGCAAAAAGGTAGCCACTTTTATGCATTCCGAATAATTATTGGCACCTGAAATAACCTTTCGGTCAAAGCAGAGCTTTAAAATAGAAGCCAAAAGCGATAGTTAATTTTGACACGATATTTACGTTGTTTCTGTTCACTCTATACCTATATTTTTTACATAAGCTCCACGCAGGAGGTCCTGAGGAAAACAATTCCCCTCAGGGCCTATGTCATCTTTGGGGATGCTGTGTAGAGGGTATTTTTAACGAAAGGAAGGAGAGGCAGTTCTGGGAAGGAATAAAGTATGAGGGAATGTTTAGAAATCTGGGGGTCAATGTGTCCAGGAGTCACAGACATACGAACCCATCCCTCCCACAGTGGTACAAGTCCTTGGATCGAGAGTCCGGCTGGAGAGATGAAAATGTCTCCCTCAACCAGTCTCTCCCGATCCGGCCCGCCATGTAGTAGGTGGGCAAATGCGTAGGCCGCCAAGACTTAGACAAACCTCACCCCGTGAACCCGGACACCCCTGATAAGTCACCAAACATATCTGACCACTTGATGTGACCTATGGCAGGGTTGTTAGTTATCCGATAAATGGTTCCCGGGGCGGCGCACTATGGAATGGCACGGAACAAGGCCGTCTCATAAATCGAAAAAGGGTGTATTTTTTTTTCAAATGTACCTATAGCGGTTTTAATAAGATTAATGATTGATAATTTTTTATCCGTTGAAAAAAAAAAATTTTTTTGTCTTTTTAAAATAATGTCAAAGTACGGGCTCAGGCTGAGATATTTAATTTAATCAAAATGTGGAATATTTTGTGGTACAAATCTCAAGCATTCGAGCTAGTTTATATATAGTTTATTATATATCATTGTAACAGTTGTTTATTAAGCTGTTTTAATATATATTTAAAATATTTTATTTTTAAATAATACTTATTTATAAGCTCCCTTCAAGCAAGTAATACCGAAACCAGATTTTGACAAAGTTCGGGTAAACTTTCAACTAGTAGCAGGGTTTGGACCTGTGAATCTGAAAACACAATTATAAAATATAAACCTTTTTTTAATAGGTTCATTAAAAAAGTTTGCGGATTTTGTGCGTTTTAGCGTCAATAACGTTTTTTTCTGCTGCTCATTTTTATCAGAAAATTACCTTGTCGCAAGGATAAATTGTTTTTGAAATGTCTTGTTTGGAATCAAAATATTAACCATTCAATAAATAAAAATATGAAATACAAAGATTGTTTAGTTTTTCATCAGCACACCAAATTTTATTTTTTTATGATAAGAAACAAAGAAGTTACAGGTTTATGGGACGATACAGAGCATTTGCAACCACTGTCATTATGGAATGGCCCGGAACAAGACCGTCTCATTAATCGAAAAACTATACTTTTTTTCGTATATTACCTATACTGGTTTTAATAAGATATATAATTAGTTAATTTTTATTTCGTGAAAAAAAAAATTTTTTTGTTCTTTTGTATATTTAAAATAATGTCAAAGTACGGGTTCGGGCTGAGATATTTAATTTAATCAAAATGTGGAATTTTTCGTCGTAAAAATTTAAAGCATTTGAGCTACTTTATATATAGTTTATTATATATCACCGCTAAGGTTGATTTTTAATCTAAAATAGTGTGTATTTGAAATATTTTAGTTTTAAGTAATAATGATTGATAAGATCCCTTTAAGAAAATGATTTCTAAACTGGATTTTAACAAAGTTCAGGTAAACTTTCAACTGGTCGCAGGGTTATCCCCTGTGGATATTAAAACACCATTTTATAAGAAAAACATTTTTTTAATGTTTTAATTAAAAAAAAATTGAGAATTTTTTGCGCAACAGCGTCAAAAACGGTTTTGCCGCTGCTCCTTTTTATGAGAAAATTACCTTGTCGCAGTACTAAAAAAGGATAAATTGTTTTTGAAATGACATGTTTTATGTCAAAATAATAATAATTCACTAAATAAAAATATGAACCAAAAAGATTTTATAATTTGATTGATATTGTCTTTCAAATATAAAATGATATCATAATAATCGTCTACCGTTTTGAATTCTGGGGATTCTTTTTTGGTTTCCCTCAAAATAATATTTGTACTGGAGTATTAGCGGCTCTGAACGCAAATTATTATTTTTTTTTTAAATCATATAAAATTGTACACGAATGCATTCTTTAAGTTTTCTACTATTTCCTCACTAAGCTAAGTGATTGTGTAACGGAGAAGCCTGTTGACGTAGATAGAATTCTAACCCGTGACATTCTGTTCAGGAAGCAAGCATTATCCCCAGCGCCACCAAACCAAACAGGAAAATTTAAAAGAATGTCAAATTTTATTATGTCGTCAAGTTAGCCTCTGTGTGATAACCAATCATTATGTACCTACGATACACGGTTGGCAAATCGAGACCGAATTAAAAGGATTCTGAAAGCATCGTAACATAAACGTACTGCATACAGGAATATACGGAGGTCGTCAAATGTTCGTCACGAACGGACGCCCTAAATATGGAATGAAGTGTGATATACGTAAGATATACGCGGTTGCCAAAACGGCGGCAATATGAAAGGACGCCCAAAAGACTCTAAAGTATACGTACCTACCAAAAATTTGAATACCCTCAAAACGCAATTTCTGGATAATTCTTTTACTATCACTCTTTTTTCAACCTAAAAACATGTGAACATTCACAGCAATTTTATTAAAAAACCTACCGTAAGCAGTGGTAGCCAAAAGGATGCGAAGTGAAAGGACGCCAAATCTGTAGCGGGATGTATATATATATATATATATATATATATATATATATATATATCGCACAAAATTCTCATTTAGGGAATGTGTATTACTCCCTTCTTGGTGGAAGGGTTAAGCATGAAATCTTGTTATATGGGAACCTTATAAAGTGTTGATAAATAAATAAAGTTTCTTTAACCTCTGACAGGCCGGAGACGCGCCGGCGCGCGCGTCATATGCGCATGCGCGAGAAAATAATTCAAATATTTGAATAATACATCCGACAAAAAACTTTTGGTCCACGATTTTGGCCCTTCTATGTACACAATTTGTATGGAGAACAGTGTCAGAATCGCTTGCGCTGTCATTACTCTCGGAGACGCTACAAGTTTCATTCACCTAGTCACCCTGGAATATTTTTAAAACGATATCTTCTATGACAATCGGCTGTCAGAATTTGCCGCGAATTTAACGGTCGCAATTAATGGGTGTATCGCGAATAAAACGATCATAAAACCTATTAATTTACGTAATAAATGCAAGTAATGTGGTTTTAGTAGATAGCTTATTGTGTTGTGAACGTGTTTCAGTTAATAAAATATACAATAGCTCAAAATTTATCAACAAAACATTCAATTCAAAATTCAAAGTTGTGGTTTTTTAGTGTTTTTTTGCGAAGTTCCGCGAATTTCCGCTAAATGTCACGGCCTTTGACCGGTTAAATCTGATGGCAAATGTGTGTGTTGTTTCAGGAGAAGAAGGAGAAGGCCCCTGCCAAGAAGGAGGAGGTGGAGGAGGCGGAGGCATTGGACGCCAGCGAGGAAGCCCTCGCCGCCGAGCCCGCCACCAAGGACCCCTTCAGCCACCTGCCCAAGGGGTAATTACAATCATTTCCCTTCATGATTTCCATTTCAATGTGCTTTGTCACTACTGAACCTTAACCTGTAGAACGTGGGATGATATTTAGAAAACCATGCGAAAATTACCTTGAGTTCTGCTCAAATATTGATATGAAAACAAAGCGATTGTTTTCTGTTTACCAGATAATATATCTTATATTATAAGAAGTTTTTCCAGAATACCTAACTAACCAAAAAAAAAAATCTCCCATTTCGAAAACGATTTCCAAAATTATATATTCATACAAATTTAAACTTGATTTTATTATTTCTACACAAACCCGAATACATACCCAATATGAAAAAACACAATTCAAAGCAGTTTTCAAAGAAATAATGATCTTTATAATAATTTTAAAATATAAAATATCAATATTTCCGCCATTGACAGCTGCCAAATGTCACCTGCAAATTTCATAGAAAATTCTTTTAAAATCATTCAGAGTAGCTACAACAATAAAATAGAGAGTTGGTCCCAGATTGATTTTGGTGCAAGCGATTCGGAGATTGTCTTTCATTATCACATGAGGGTTAAAAAAAGCAAAGATTCAACCAAAATTGATTGAAAAGGGTCACAGATGAGAGGTTAAAGAAAGAGTTAAATTAATGAATTTTTCACAATTTTACCTTTAAATACTACTACTACTACATTGTTAGATTAGAAAAGTTTTTAAGAAATTGTTATAAATAGATTTAATGTTGGGTGCTTTGTTGTAGTACAGACTGTTTCGGGTTATTTAGTGGGTTTCATGATGTAAATTAGGGTAGGTTATTTAACAGGGTGATGATGTTGATTGGGTAATGACACTGGATGGTTGTGTTGTGATTTGTACCTACTTTGTGGTCACGTTATCATGACATTTACACCTCTTATTAAGTGGGTGTATTAAATGTTATATATAGTACACAGTTATCAGCTTTAATCCCATGGGATCTTGGACGCCAAATCTCGTGGGTACGAGATATGCTGGAGTTTTAACAAGATGCGAATCCAAGAAGTGAAGGAAATCGATCATGATCCCCCTATCGTTCGAAAGTTTAACTAATCGGAGAAAAAGTGAAACTATTAGTAGCCAGTAAAATAATTTGAGTTATTAATATGAACAAATATTAATAACCCTGGGGTAATTTAGAACATTATTTTCCTTATTAAATTATTTTCATAACAAAATTAAATGTTTGAAATCACATAACATTTGGTCGGTGACAATATTGGAAAATTCCTTCTACCATCATATAAGCGGAAATATTCTTTTGCAATGTTGAAGTACTTATCTCGGCTACTAACCATACTCATTTTAGCTTTAGCGTAAACTAGAGCAAAAGCTAAAATGAAGGGGATAGGTACAGTGAAACCCTCTTAAGAAATTCCCTCTTAAGTTTCGTGGCTTAAGAAGTTTGGTTTTATCGGTCCCTCAGCTCTAAATTGACCCATATTTTCCCACATATAAGGTTTTCCTGCTTAACCTGTAATCGGCCGGACACGCTCATTTGCGCGCAGCTTTAGCGCATGCGCGAAAAAAATATTTCGAAATAAAAAAGTTTGTCTGCGATTTTGACCCTTCTATGTACAGAATTTGTATGAAAACAAGGTCAGAATCGCTTGCGCCAACATCATTGATGATATAGCCACTAGTTTCATTCATCTGACAACACCAGATTATTTTTAAATGATTTTTATCTGTGGAATCGAAATGTCATTTTTGGCGCAAATTGAAGCTGTCAATATTGACGCGTGTTCCTCGACTAAAACATCATAAAACCTATTAATTTACGTAATTAACGCAAGTAATGTTGTTTTGGTGCATAGTTTATTGTTCTAGGAACGTATTTCAGTCAATGAAATATACGATAGCTCAAAATTAATCAACAAAACATTTAATTCAAAATCGTGTTTTGCTACGAAATTTCCGTATTTTTCCTGGAATTTGCGGGCCTTTGACAGGTTAACCTCTGAGAGGCCAGGCCATTTCACGAAAATTCACTAAAAAAGCACCACTTTGAACTTTGAATTGAATGTTTTGTGGATTAATTTTGAGCTATCGTATATTTTATTGACTGAAACACGTTCTTAGAACAATAAACTATGTACCAAAACAAGATTACTTGCGTTAATTAATAGGTTTTACGATGTTTTTGTCGAGGAACATGCATCAATTTTGACAGCTAAAATTCGCGGCAAAAATGACATTTCTATGTCACAGATAAAATCGTTTAAAAATATTCTGGGGTTGCAAGGTGAATGAAATTTTTACCCAACTTATGGGGTAATGTTGGCGCAAGCCATTCTGACCCTGTTCTTCATACAAATTCTGTACATAGAAGGGCCAAAATCGCAGACAAACATTTTTTGTTTGAATTTTTTTCGAATTATTTTCTCGCGCCCGCGCGTCTCCGGCCTATTAGAGGTTAAGAAGTTTGTTTTTTCCGGTCCCTTAGAAAATTTTTTAGAAGGCTTTCATTGCATATTCCTTAGCTGAGGATGAAGAACAGGAATCCGCCTCCTGATCAACCATTCCTGTAAATTGGTATTTCAATACAGGCACAGTGCTGGATATTTCTAGTATCGCCCTGGGGAAAGACCTCTAATCAGAATCGAATATGGCTTTAGCGTGTTTGGTGACTAGATCTGAATAATCAGGTACTTCCCCCACCTTTCTCTTCCACATCTCCATTCCATCCCCACAACCTCCAGCCTGACAACATACCTTAATTAGGGATGTGATAGACTCTGGTGATAGACTGGCTCCAGTCAGTCTGTTAGGAGTAGGTTACTGCTCAAGGAAGCTTTTTGGGTACTCATATAAAAAAGGCATTTCACTCCTAATGAGATAGGCTATATTATGTCAGCACTGATTACCCCAAGATTATTCAAGAATAAGATAATAATGTGTAATACAAGGTTCAATCTTCTAGCTAAGCCCCCGAAGTAGAAAGAATTCAAATACATGTTATTATATTATATTATTATTATATTCCTAACAGGGAATGTTTTTCTTTTTAAAAAAGGTAGTGGAGCAATTATTTTATTAATGGTAGGGTATTTGCTTGGTTTGCACTTGGACTATCACCATCCATTATAAATGCTATGTAAAGTGCATAAATATTATATTCTCACATAATCATTTCTCTTTCCAGAACCTTTGTCTTTGACGACTTCAAGAAAGTTTACTCCAACGAGGCTGAAACAGTCTCCATCCCCTGGTTCTTCGAGAAGTTCGACGCGGAGAACTACTCCGTCTGGTTCGCAGAATACAAATACAACGATGAACTTGCCAAGGTCTTCATGAGCTGCAATCTCGTCTCAGGTAACATTAACGTGTAATCGGCCGAAGCCGCACATATGCGCGAAAAAAATATTTCGAAATAAAAGTGTTTGCATGCGATTTTGACCCTTCTATGTGCAGAATTTGTATGAAAACAAGGTCAGAATCGCTTGCGCCAACATCATTGATGATACAGCCACTAGTTTCATTCGCCTGGCGACACCAGAATATTTTTAAATGATTTTTATCTGTGGAATTGAAATGTCATTTATGCCTCGAATTTTAGCTGTCAATATTGACACGTGTTCCTCGACTTAAACACCGTAAAACCTATTAATTTACGTAATTAACGCAAGTAATGTTGTTTTGATACATAGTTTATTGTTCTAGGAACGTGTTTCAGTCAATGAAATATACGATAGCTCAAAATTAATCAACAAAACATTCAATTCAAAATCATGTTTCATGTTACGAAATTTCCGTATTTTTCCTGGAATTTGCAGGCCTTTGACAGGTTAAAACTTCAAATATGTATCTTATCTAACATTAAAACTTCAAAAATATGTCTCATCCAACATAACTTTAAAAATGCATATCGTCTGTAAATAATATAAATACGAGAGATGGGCTGTGAACAAAGATATTGAAATATAGGTAGATGTGCTATCTCCAGTTTTTACTAGGTAGGACTGCGCTTCCGGGTGTCACCGATATTGTTTGCCAATTAACAAATAAACTAAATGAGCGAATAATTAACGAATAAACCAAACGAACGTTAAACTAAATGAAAGAATTCTTTCCGTATTCAAACTATATTTTTAACCAATACTAATGCACATCTTAAAAAAATCAACGAAATGAACGAATTCTTTTTGTATGCAAACTACTCTAATTAGGTCGTAGTCCGCCGACAGTTGCGCGGAAACCATAGCATATCTCTTTTGTATTTGAATATCTTTGGCTGTGAACCATTATTAGTATGAAACCACGTGCACAAAAGTGTCGCAAACATCATTCATCCATTCTATTGCAAATTGCACCTACGAACAGCAGCACTCTGCCTTTTTTCTACCTTCACGTCAAATGTATAACCGCTTTGATTGTCCATGCAGTTTTGTCATAGCTTGGAAAAATGGTCAGCACACTTCCAAGCTGTTGTGTACAATATTATTTATGATTTTGTCTCGAGTAACGTTTTTAATTTAATTTAACAACTCCGACCCGTAAGCGTGTTGACACGACAATATAACAATAGCAGTCAAGTACAATAAGCATGTTTTCACGCTAATGCATGTGTTCCCTCAGAAATCGTTCTAACTCTGTTATTGTTCTAGTGACAACCCTAAAACAAAAATTAGAAGATCCATATTGAATCAAGCTTCACATCTCTATTCAAAGTTGTCCATAGAAGTACATTAACCGGTCAAAGGCCACGCCATTTCACGAAAATTCACTAAAAAAGCACCGCTTTGAATTTTGAATTGAATGTTTTGTTGATTAATTTTGAGCTATCGTATATTTCTTTAACTGAAACACGTTCCTAGAACAATAAACTATCTACCTAAACAACATTACTTGCATTTATTACGTAAATTAATAGGTTTTACGATGTTTTAGTCGCAGAACATGCATAAATTGCGACGGGTAAATTCGCAGTAAAATCTGACGTTTCTAAGTCATAGACATAATCGTTTTAAAAATATTCTGGGGTTGCAAGGTGAATGAAACTAGTGGCTATATCATCTATGATGTTAGCGCAAGCGATTCTGACCGTGTTCTTCATACAAATTCTGTACATAGAAGGGCCAAAATGTTTTGGTCGAAAATTTTATTCAAATTTTCGAATTATTTTCTCGCGCATGCGCGCGCATACGATGCTCGCGCCGGCGCGTCTCCGCCAAATCAGAGGTTAAAAAGACAGTAAATTTTTGGGATTGGTGTCCATGGCTATTACGAATAATTTTTAGAAAAAAACTTTAGATTCGCCTTAATCACTATAAAAGGAAACTTTTTGCATCACGGGCGGCGGAAAATGATGCATTTTAATTTTCAATTGCGTTTGCGAATCGATCTACGACAGCCCGCCCGCTGCCGTCCGCCATTCTGTCACTGTTATGTTGTTGGTATCCCTGACCTCACACAAACGATTGTAGCTGACTTCATGGGATACATGATGGGCGGGTAATTATGAAAAACAGAATTAATAATATAATGTAAACGAACCTCTGATAATGCTTGTGAATGTTACCTTTACTTTAAAAAACAGCCTACGTTTTAAATGGTTTGTTTGGCTACGCAGGGTTTGTGTAGCGGGCTTGTGTATGTTATCTTTACTTTAAAAAACAGCCTACGTTTTTGAATGGTTTGTTTGACTACGCAGGGTTTGTGTAGCGGGCTTGTGTATGTTATCTTTACTTTAAAAAACAGCCTACGTTTTTGAATGGTTTGTTTGGCTACGCAGGGTTTGTGTAGCGGGCTTGTATAAATTATCTTTATTTTAAAAAACATCCCAGGATTTGAATGGTTTGTCTCCATTCCAGTACCTACGCGCCTTATTATTTATCCCACGAAGTCGGCTACAATCGTTTGTGTGAGGTCAGGGATACCAACAACATAACAGTGACAGAATGGCGGGCGGCAGCAGGTGGCAGCAGGCGGGCTGACATAGATTGATTCGCGAAGTGAAATTTAATTTTACGCAATAAGGAACTCCAGTGAAAAATATTATGGCTTTAAAAAAATATGTTCATATAGACCAAGAAACGCTGATTCTGAATATATAAGTTTTATTTCATAATATTAAATGCAGAGTTTTTAATAAATTATTAAAAAGTGCATTTTTAAACCTCTTCGGAAAACACAGCGTTAAGTTGGCATTACTGAAATGGTTAACCGTGACGTCACAGTTAACCTGTCACCTGTGTATTGTATTGACATTTGAAATGACTTGAAGTGCACACGTACCTATGCAATTCAACATTTCGTGTTTTTGGTTTATTTTCATACTGTTTATAGAGATTTAGATAAATAATAGTTATTGTGTTTATTGAAACATAATTTAGGCCCTCAACAATTTACGAAAAGGGCTATATTTGCGGACAATCTGCAATAAATGTTGTCTATTTGAGGTTAAAGTCGTGTCATATTTTGACGTTTGTTTTTATGTATTTTCAAATTGTTTTTAGTATAGGGCTTTTTATACAAGTTGTTACACACTCGTCATGATCAGTGTATTATAAATACCAGTGTTTCTGTATGTATTATACATAAAACAATGTACCTACAAAGTAACACCTGACACAAAACACGATGTCACATGTATTTGCAATGAAAGAGATGATTTATTGTTTTTATATTGCACTTTGATTAAATACAATAACAGTAGCGGTGAAATGTGGACATTTTACCAATGTTTTTCTATATTAAAAGCAGTTAATCTTGAATAAAAAACACACCTCACACCTAAAAGTCATTATCCGCCATGATTATTCTGGGTTCTTCACAGTGTTGCCAACAGTTAGAAGTGAAATTTCCCCAGAATTTCACATTTACGCAATTACCTACGTAGCCACCTGATTGAGTATGGGTACGTTCCCTAATATCATTTTGAGTTGTCAGTGTTAAAAATAACATGGCATGTAAGTACATGAAAAATAATTAAGATTCATAGGAATTCCAAAAAATATATATACGTATATATATAAATAATACCAGTAATACTGTCATATGTAATAAAATTTTGGCCAGAGTTCGAAATTTCCCTAGATTTTGTCCTGATTTCCCTTATCCCTAAAAAATATTTTTCTCCCCTAGATCTAGGGAAATTTCCCTCGACATAACATCACTGATTCAAAATGACAACTTAAAAAGTAAAAAAATTAGACCACCATAGATACGGTGCGTTTCTGGGAGTCTTTAAAAATTAAAACTTTGACAATTATTTTAACTATTAAAACTAACTATAAAAATAAAAATGCAGTTATTTAAGTTTGAAGGTCTTTATTCATTAAAAAAAATAAAAAAAATTGGACTGGAGTTCTCTATTGAAAATTAAAATGCATCATTTTCCACCGCCCGTGATGCAAAAAGTTACCTTTTATAGTGATTAAGGCGAATCTAAAGTTTTTTTCTAAAAATTATTCGTAATAACCATGGACACTAATCCCAAAAAATTACCAAAAAGACCTATTTTGTAGAAACAGTTTTCACCCGCCAAATCGCCTATGTGCCGTTATACATTGCTATTTTTTTATTAAATATTGTTGTATGAAATGGTAAAAAAGTGAGGTGACAAAATTGTTTATTATAATTTTATACAATAGAATAACAGCCTTACTAAAAAAAAACCACAGCGCGACCGATTAACTGTGTTATTGCAATAACATAAATAGAGCTCGTATACACTAAAAGACTTTTTATTACCAATAACGTTTCTTTCGTGGTCATGCTGTTAAAACGCATTGAAGATGTGACAACGTTGTATATGGTTTTAATTTACTAGGAAACAATGTTGTTTTAATTTTCCTCCGCAAGGGGCATTATTGGTGCGCATGTGCATATCGGCCCGCGATGACAAAACAGTTCGGTGTGTTTATGGCGGGATATGGAAAATTTTGTTAGTGCCTAAATGTTGTGATTTTACTAAATAATTTCTATTGTAGTGACGAATTTACTCTTCTGTTCACATAATTGATATATTTACCATATTATTTGTGTGGTTTACATCAGTTTAATCAAGTTATTGTACAAACGCCGTACTTTCAAAGTTGAACTGTCAGAATATTGTTTTTTATAGGTTACTTAAGATAAAATTTTCATTTTAAGATCTTTATTTTAAGAGAATTTCTTAAAAGTGATAATTTTTTATAATATTAAAACCTAATACATGTGTTCGTAAACGTATCAAAAAAATTAACGTCTTTAGAGATGCAAGAAATCTGTTTTAAATTTCGGTATTATTTCTAAGTTATTTTTTTGGCAATAAAAAAAACTTACACGATGAAAAAGTGAGGTGATAGTTTCCTTCCAAATTTATTACACAAAAGGACTGTGTTTTTTAAATTTTGATTTTATTTAAATTTCTCTACATTTTGGTCAAAAATGTTGTGGGAGGAAATTTTTTTCCGAGTTTGAATCTTAAAATACGGCAGTTTTTGAAAGCTAAAGTGTATTTCAAATACTCAAATCTAAAAGGTAATTTTATCTAGTTTTCATAAATGGTATTTGTTTTTACGACACCTTCAAAAATAAGAAATATATAGAACATTCAAAATACTATGGAAAAATTACAAATATCGTTCGGACATCAATGGTTAAAACAGAGATAAACTACCCTCAGGCCGTGGAAACCATGTGTATTTCTTTCAAAGAACAAATTTTTAATTAGTAATGTTTTCACATCCGCGGCCGTTTGTCAATTGAATAAAATTTTCACTGGGTTTTTTAGTAAGGCTGTAAGTGTTTTATTTTTTATGTATTTATTTTTTATGTATTTATTTTATTTTTTTATATTTTTTTTATTTTTTTATATTTTTTTTATATACATAATCCGTGATTATAGTACCGTTTTCACATAAAAACATCACGTGGGTCATTTTTACAATTTTTTTATGTTTGCATTCTAAAATTTACAAATGTTAATATTTATTTGTAATTTAACAATTTGAAAGCTTATTTAATAACCTTTCAAAAACAGTTAAGGCTGTAAGTGTTTTATTTTTTATGTATTTATTTTATTTTTTTTTATTTTTTTATATTTTTTTAATTTTTTTATATTTTTTTTATATACATAATCCGTGATTATAGTACCGTTTTCACATAAAAACATCACGTGGGTCATTTTTACAATTTTTTTATGTTTGCATTCTAAAATTTACAAATGTTAATATTTATTTGTAATTTAACAATTTGAAAGCTTATTTAATAACCTTTCAAAAACAGTTAAGGCTGTAAGTGTTTTATTTTTTATGTATTTATTTTATTTTTTTATATTTTTTTTATTTTTTTATATTTTTTTTATATACATAATCCGTGATTATAGTACCGTTTTCACATAAAAACATCACGTGGGTCATTTTTACAATTTTTTTATGTTTGCATTCTAAAATTTACAAATGTTAATATTTATTTGTAATTTAACAATTTGAAAGCTTATTTAATAACCTTTCAAAAACAGTTTTTAGTATTCGGCTACGTTCAGAAATGTTTCATTTATAGAGCTTTAATTGCGGAGCGTAAATAACATAAAGTTTATATAAATCTGACAGTTCGTTTAACCCCACCGGTTTTTCGCGAATATTCACTTGTCTTAAACGAAATGTCAGTTTTACGAAAACTTTGTGTTATTACCGCTTCACAATTAAAGCTCTATAAATGAAACATTTCTGAATGTAGCCGAATACTAAAAACTAATTTTAGAAAGGTTACGAAATAAGCTTTCAAATTGTTATATTACAAATAAATATTAACATTTGCAAATGTTAAAATTTAGAATGCAAACATTAAGAAAATGTTAAAATGACTCACGTGATGTTTTTATGTGAAAACGGTACTAAAATCACGGATTATGTAAAAAACAATACTAATTCTATTGTATAAATGTATAATAAACAATTTTGTCACCTCACTTTTTTTATCATTTCATACAAAAATATTAATAATTTAAAAAATCCAGCAAGCCCGTAGGCGATTTGGCGGGTAAAATAAATGTCAACCGTATGTCTGACAGAATAAGTCTTTTTACATATATTTTTATTTCTTGAATAACTTGAATAGGGATGTACAGCATGATTCACTATCGACCTTTTACTTTTTGTTTTAGGGATGTCACTAAAACAATAACAGAGTTACAACGATTTCTGTGGAGACACACGCGTTGGCGTGAAAACACGCTTATTGTACTTGACTGCTATTGTCATTTTAACGCATATATCTGCTTACGTTGCTGACGGATTAAGACAGAAAAACTTACACAATCGCAAAATTCCTGTATGGTTAACATTATGAGCTGTCTTGTACGAAACCTTTCCGAAAATGGAGGTGATTCAACGTCATGCAAACTTGTATTTGACATTTGAAAGATTTTATTGGTCTAGTTATGTTGCAAAGTTAATATTTTGCGACTCGGATACAGCTTAAATAAATGCTTGATGTTGGAAATTATTATGGGTTATAAAAATGTACTTATGTAGACATTTTACTCGTTTTTAAATGAACTGCTCGAGCTTTTCCCCTAAATTTATTTAGTTTTCATAGTTGTTCTACATACCTGACTTTGTCTGAGTTTAAATACTTATAATAACATGAAACAATGCAACTTTGTATAAACCACTTATAAAATGTGCAAATCCGACCGGTTTCGGAACAAACGTTCCTTCGTCAGGGAAAGCTTATACTAATTTGACAGTTTAGAACAATGTTTTATTAGGGTAGGGGTGGAGCCGTTGTTAGTTAATAATGTAGATTGGGTGGGTAGGTATTAGTGTAGAGTGGGTGGGTAGGGGAACAAATCCATGATTGGGCTATATGACAATATTTTTTGTTTGTTGATAATAGATTCATTATTTTTAAGGGATTTTTTAATTTCCAAAGCTTCTAAGTTATCTAAACGTTTTCCTTTATGATTAATATGAAGAATATTTATCCCTGTGTTTTTTTCAAAACTATGGTTATTTTCAATGATATGGTTAGCGAACTCAGAAAAATTATTATTATTAAGACACCTTAAATGTTCTTTGATTCTGATTTCAAAATTACGAGTTGTTTTTCCAATATAAAATGAGGGACAATCATTGCATTTGAGTTTATATATTCCGGAATTAGTCAATTTATGGTCTTTATCTTTAGTATTTCTCAAAAAATTACCGATATTATTTCTTGTATAAAACGCTGGTTTAATATTAGAAGGGAAATTTTTGGAAATTTTTGAAAAATGGATAACCACTAAGTAATAGCTACATTCAAAAATATTAAATACTTATATTTATTTTTCCTTTTTTTTATTGGGAAGTAAAGTAGTGTGTAAGGCTGGGGTAGACTCGTAATTAAAATTTACGGGTTACATAAGATTTTGATGGGTCACTCACAGGAGCGTTTACATATGCATCCGACTTGTGGTAATTAATGATCACGGAAGTTGTTCAGAAGTTCTACCTGTGTAAATGCTCATGCGACTGTTTACATCTGTAAATTTATTTGTGGTAAGATGACTTCCTGTCAACAACGACCTGCTACTGTCAAATTTACGCAATTTTGTCAATAAAGACGAAAAGGCCCAAATAAAGTGTTGAAATAGATTTTGGCTTTAATTAAACAATTCTGCACTCGCTTTTGCGCCGTCGAAAGCGGCAATTAATTTCGTTTTATCCGAATGACAGCTACCTGACATCTGCTGACAGCAACCGACTTCGAATTCTAAATTTCAAATACGTAAATGTTAAAACAAAAACATTAAGATTGGAAAGGATTGGATCGATAATTCAATAGAAGGATGCTCATTTTCCAGAAAACAATAAGTGGAAATAAATACTAGTTTTATAAGAAAAAAATCCTATGAAAACTATTCTCTTTTAATTTTTGACATTTCGCACGGTGCGCGGCGCATTTCGGAACTATTTCTTGTGGTAAGTCTCTTAGCTTATCAAACTGATTTTATAAGCTGTAAGAAGGCTGGAAGTTCGCGCGGGCGCGATTAGACCTGTCAAAAAACTTCCGAAAGAATTAGTTCTGATTCCAGGAATCCACATCACTTTTTTTATGTCGCCCACAGGAGACACTGGGTCCGAGGAGGTTAAAATCAAAGCATCCCTTGAGATGGCTTCAGAATGTTTGCTAAACAAATCTGATAGCCATATACTTCTCCACCTTTTCTTCCCCACGTTACTCTTCCCCACCTTCCTCTTCCCCATCGCCTTCCCCTCCACACTCCCTTCAGCCTCACAACCTACTCTAATTTCTGAGATTTCTTTACTCGAGGGAGTATGGCTATTACGGGCCATGGTGGCTCTCCCGTGCCCACTTTCTCTTGGGTATGCTCGGTATGAACCATCTACGGGTCAGAAGGGATGCACTCATTGTAACACATTTCTTCAGACTGATTCATGGATGGTTCTCAACTCAACTATCAAGGAGAGCATTAGTTTCTATGTTCCCGAAGGTTATTTCCTTCATCGACAAGATAGACTGTTTTAGCTCCTGGCTTGCAGAACTAACTTGCCAATGAAAGCTATCTTGTTGTTAAATAGAATCACTTTGAATATTGATATGTTTAACATCAATGAAGCACAATTTATATGGCAAGTTTTGTTGCTGTTAGTCTAAATCAGCTTATCTTATTTTAAATATTTTCTCTCTTTTAAAAACGTTTTGAAATGTTTTTCCGGCCAGTTGTTCGGCATTTATATTTAATAAAAGGTGTCTAAATAAGGGGCCATCCATAAATTATGTCACACGAATTTCATGATTTTTTGTCCACCCCCCCCCCGTCCCTGTCACACATCGTCACATTTGTGAGACCCCCTCCCCCCCAGCGTGACGTCACATACTTTGCAATTTTACATGTAAAAATAATAGTTGGTTATATTGTTTTAAAGGTTTTTCGACAACATTTAATATTGTCACAGTTACATTAGCCACAACGTAGGGGGCGTAACGGGATACCACGACGGAGGGGGCGTAATGGGATAGGGAAACCCCTTGTCACACAATGTTACACTTCTCAACCCCCCCTCCCTCCCCCTTTAAGGTGTGACGTAATTTATGGATGACCCCTAATGCTTCCCATCTGAAAGTGTTAAATGTCTCTAATGTAATGTTTAATTAATTTCTCTTGAACCTAACCTAACTTTTGTTCGTTTCCAGGAATGTTCCAGCGTCTGGAGAAGCTGAACAAGAACGCCTTCGCCTCGTGCTGCATCTTCGGTGAGGACAACAACAACAGCATCTCGGGAGTGTGGGTGTTCAGGGGCCAGGACCTTGCCTTCCCCCTCAGCCCCGACTGGCAGACAGACTACGAGTCCTACGAATGGTCCAAACTGGACTACTCCAAGCCGGAGACCAAGAAGACCATCGAGCAGTACTTTAGCTGGGTCGGCACCGACAAGCAGGGAAGGAAGTTCAACCAGGGAAAAATCTTCAAGTAAACTAAATTAGCTGCGCGCATAAAACATCAACTTTTTTACCTTTGAAATTATAGAGCCATCTTTGGACGTTTAAAATGTACAATACTCATTTAAAAAATTCTTTACAGCATCGTGGTGATTCTGTGATGTTCTAAGATGCAAGTTTTATTTTTAATTATTAATAATTGATTGTTTTTTTTATACCCCGTCGTCAATATTCTTACGATTATGATTGTTGTTCATGTGGGATGGTCTATGATTTTATTGTTTTAAAGTTTTTTTTTTATTGATAATTTCGTCATTTTTTTTTTACTAAGTCCGTCTCTCATTGGTACGCTTTAAGGAAATGTTTTATTTTGTATTACTTTGAATTTTTGATTTATTCAAATAACTATTAAATAAAAATGTTTTCTTATATCTGTTTGTTTTTGTATTGAAAATATTTACTTCCTGGAGCTAGTGTTGCGTGTTGTGGGAGAGAAGAAGGAAGGATACGGTTGGAATGTTCAAAAGAAACTATTCCAGGCATCATTTCAATTCTGAATGGTAATTCCTCCTGATGGATGATCTTTGGGGATGCTGTGTGGAGGCTTTAATGGGAAATGAAGGAGAGGAAGTTCTGGGAAGGAAGAAGGTGTGATGGGTGGGTAGGAGTCTAGAGGTCAATTTGTCTAGGAGTGAGAGACATATGAATTCATCCTCACTGTGGTGCAAGGCTATGGGTCGAGAGAGTCTTGGTGGAGAGTTGAAAACGTTTTCCTCAACCAGTGGGCCTGACGGAATACCTGCCCTGGTACTGCAGAGGTGCGTTGCAGAAATAGCTCCAATAAGGAACTCCAGTGAAAAATATTATGGCTTTAAAAAAATATGTTCATATAGACCAATAAACGCTGATTCTGAATATATAAGTTTTATTTAATAATATTAATCGCAGAGTTATTAAAAAGTCAAATTTTAATTGGGTCGTAAAAATACAGCGTCAAGTTGGGATTACTGAAATGGTTAGTGGTGACGTCACTGTTCCTCGTGTCATGACTTCACCGTGAAGTCATTGGATGGGAAATATACGGGAATATAGGAATGACACAAGCCATCGTATTAATTTATTCGTTTATTTACATATCTACTGTTTATAGAGATTTAGTTGTTGTGTTTATTTAAACATTATTTAGGCCTAAATAATTCAGTATCAAAAATAGAGGTATCTCTATTAATTAAAATATTGAAAAACTTTTAAATTGTGCAAAAAAAACATATAAATATCCTATATCATAATTGTAAGAAAGGTTTTGGGTGGCATGCCTGCTTTTTGAAAGTGTAAGAGCGAGACAATAGGTCTCAGTATAAAAGGAGAGTATGCATCTGCTCGCTCTCTTTCCCTACCGCCAGCTCATTAGATAGCACGTAGTTTATAACCTGTAGTGAAACGATAAATGTTCATCTCGTACATCGTGTTATTATTAAAGATCGAAGTCTACACTCTAAAGTCAGTATATAACAGTGGCGCAGCCTACGGAACACGATAAGACTGCACCTAACAGTGGCAGCTCGCGGAAATCGTTTTAAAGAATCGACGCGCAAAATTTGCATGAAAAAATGCGATTGTAAAAACGGGTTGTAACATATTATTGTCGGGTCGGTAAAAAAGGCCGGACCGAAATTCAATAAACTTCACTGCAAGGAGTGAAGAAGAAGAAGACCCTGGAGCCAGCCAGCTTCTCGAAAGGGGGAAGCACGGGAGGGTCCAGCGTCAAGCGGCAGCATCTCCGAGTGTCAAAGGATCGGGGGTCCAGGTCACAAGAGTGGTCTGGGGCAGCCATCAGCAGCACTGAGGGTCAAGGATCGGTGTTACCAGGTGATAGGAGCGGTCTGGAAGGAGCCATCAAGTCACCAAGGGTCAAGGAGCGGTTTCCGGAGAGGGTCCAGGGAGCAGACTGCAGAACGAAGAAATCTCGTAGGGGATTTTTTTTCTGTTTTCCTTTCTCTCTGTTTTGTGTACCTTCTGGGCAGAGGAAACATGGAGTCTCGAGGATTGGAGTCCTTCAGTTTGCGTGACGGAAACTGGGAGAACTTCAAGGTCCGCCTCGAACAGTATCTCCTCGTGAATGATGATAAATATGCATCGGATGATAAGAAAAGGGCTATTTTCCTTAATGCTTTGCAAGATGATTGTTTTTCTCTATTAGTAAATTTGTGCATTCCTAAAAAAGTAACAGATATTAAGTTAGAAGATTTGATCTAAGCTCAATGAATATTGTTGTATGACGAAATGTTTTTTTGAAGAGAGATCACAGTTTTACAGTGCTAAACAAAGGAATGACGAAACAATTCGCGATTTTGCAGTTTGTTTAAAGTCTCTTTCTACTAATTGCAAGTTTGGGAATAGTTTATCAAAAAAATTAAGGGATTTCTTTGTATTGGGATGTAAACCCGGTAAGGTCAGAGAAAAATTATTTCTCGATAGTGAATTGTATACGTTCGAAAAGTGTCTGCAAGTGGCAAGAGTGCATTGAACTCGTAGCTTCTACCCAATCTCAGTCCCGAGTTGATAACACGGTTTTAGCTAATATCAAGGTCAGCGGGGGTCGGGTCTCACCTAATTCGCGTGAGAAAGACAGAGACGTGTATCGTTTCAATCGTAGCAATCGGGTGCGATCGCCGTCAACCAAAGCAACGAAACGTAAATGTACCGTGTGTGGGATACGACAATCACATCGCGGTGGAATGTAGATATAAAAATTATTTATGTAAAACTTGTGGTACTAAGGGTCATCTAGCAAAACAGAGTAAGCGGTTCTCAACACGTAAAAACCGTAATACTTTGTTATCAGATACAAAGTTGGATGAATTTAATAGTATTGAACCATATTATATAGAAGTTTCACTAGACGGGATTAAGAATAAATTCATGGTAGATTCTGGAGCATCTTGTAGCGTAATTGCCAAAGATTGTTATTTTAGTAAATTCAGTAGCATTAATTTAGCGCACGAAAACGTTAGCTTACGAGGTTTTGACAATACGCTCATTCAGGTGATAGGTACATTTACTCCGCTGGTGGAATTTAACGGCCAATGCCACTAGTTGAAAATTATTGTCGTCGCCAATTCGTTTGTGTCTATAGTAGGGCGTGATTTCATGGATCTTTTTAACGTGGGAATAACTGGGGTCGTAAACAGTATAAAACGGAATACTTTAAAGGAGCGATTAGTAAAAAAATTTCCAGAAGTTTTTACGGATAAACTAGGCAAGTTTAATAAGTACGAAGTAAATTCAACGTTAAAAGATTCCGCCAGTCCGATATTTCGTAATCACAGAATAATGCCGTTCGCTTTAAAATAAAAAGTTGAAAGCGAGTTAAATAATTTACTTTCAGACGGTATTATAGAACAAGTTCAATATAGTGATTTTGCAAGTCCAATTGTAACAGTGATTAAAAAAAATGGTAGCATTAGGATATGTGGTGATTATAAATCAACAGTGAATAATCAGCTGTTAGTTGACAAGTACCCGTTGCCTAGGGTAGAGGAACTATTAACTAAAGTAAATGGTGGAAAGGTTTTTGCAAAAATTGATCAAATCGGCGTATAACCAGTTTGTTTTGAAAAAAGAGTGTAGACGTTTTACAACAATCAATACACATTTAGGGTTTTTTTTTTTTTTTTTTTTTTACATGATCTCCACACAGGAGGCCATGAGGAAAATAATTTCCCTCAGGGCCTATGTCATCTGGGATGCTGTGTGAAGGGTCTTTTTGAAGAGAGGAAGGAATGAACATAGGTCTTGAAGAGACCCATGTTGTAGGAAGGAGGAAACACAGAGGCCGGCAAATCATTCCACAGCCGAGCTGTTGAACATAAGAACGAGTCGAAGAAACGACTCATTCTCATGTGACAAATGTCAACCGTGTACAAATGTTAGGCACGCGTTTGGCGTGTTTCCCGACTGTGCACCGGTGCCGAAGGGATCAATGATGCTAGTTCCTCGGAGCATCTTCCATTGTAATACCAGGGTTATTTCAGTATAAACGGTTAGTTTATGGGTTATCACCCGCGCCTGCTATTTTTGCAAAGGCAATGGCAAATTGTTTGTCAGGGTTACAGAACATGACGTTCTATTTGAATGACATTATCGTGATAGGAGAAGACGAAGACGATTTAGAAAAAAACGTGTGTGTCGTTTTAGAAAGGTTAAAAAGTTGTAATTTAACGGTGAATAGTGAAAAGTGTGAATTCAATTTAAAAGTTATTGAGTTTTTAGGTTATAAAATAAGTGAACAAAGGATTCAACCGTGTCAGCGGAATAAAGAAGCCATTTTAAATGCACCGGCAACTAGTGATTTAAATAATTTAAGAAGTTTGTTAGGTATGATTAGTTATTATCGTAATTTTATTCCAAACATGGCAAATATATTGTCACCATTATACGAATTACTTAAAAAAGATGTTAAGTTTCAATGGTGTACGGAACAAGAAAACAGTTTTGCGATAATTAAAAAAATATTAACTTCGGATAGGATTTTAACTCATTTTGACGAAAATATACCTGTGAAACTTGTCACAGACGGGGGTTTAAATGGGGTCGGAGCGACGTTAATACACGTGTTTCAAAATGGCGTAGAAAGACCAATAGGGTTCGGAAGCAGAACTTTAAAAAACATTACACCTTGAAAGGATATTTAAATGACTTGGCAAAAATCTTGAAAAAAAAAAAAAAAAAAAATAAAATCTTGCTCAAAGAATAGCGAAATAACTCGCTATTTTTCTATGGCCGGCCTGCTGGGCCTATTTTTCTATGGCCAAGAATGCGAGAAATCTCGCTCTTGGCACAGAAACGGTTAAATAAAGCGGAAAAGAATTATTCTATTTTAGATATTGAAGCAACAGCTATTATTTTTGGGATTAAAAAGTTTTATCAATATTTGTACGGCAGAGAATTTATTTTAGCTGTGGATTATCAGCCGTTAGTCAGAATTTTCGGTCAGAATAGGGAAATTCCAAAAATCGCGGCGTCAAGATTACAACGGTATGCGGTTATGTTAGGATCGTTCGATTTTAAGATTGAATATGTAAAGTCGAAAAATAATTGTTCAGACTTTCTGAGCAGGTGTCCGATTGAAAAGGTTACAGTTTGTCAAATAAGAGTAGAAAATATATGAGGGCGCCACTGTTGATCAAATGGCAATACTAAACACATAACTCATGGTGTTAAAGTAAAGCTGTGTAACCTACATTTTTATTCAATTTGTGAATGAATATTTCTCCAAGGTGGGTTCTAATTTAGCTAAAAAAATAATTAAACCTCCTTATACTGATAATGAAATTAACAACACACTTACAAATAATATCACCTTTAAATTAAATACAGTTACAGCAGATGACATTAAAAGCATTATAGATTCAATGAAACCAACACTAACTTCAGGATCAGATGGCATCTCAATGAGAATAATTAAATCAACTAGAGATGAAATAATTCAACCACTCCTCCACCTTGTGAACAGATGTATCATGGAGGGTATCTTTCCCGAAACGCTTAAAATGGGTTCTGTTATACCAATCTTTAAAACTGGCAATAAAGCGGATATAAATAACTATAGAGCGATAACAATATTGAATAATCTTTCAAAAATAGTAGAGAAAGTCATCAAGAAGCAGCTCACTCAATATCTTGAAACAAACTTCATACTATCTGAAAATCAATACGGATTTAGAAAAAATATAGGAACCTCCGATGCCATCGCCTCTATTGTAAAAAGTATAAAACATAGTCTCGATAACGGAAATAAGTGTATCGGAATATTTTTAGATCTAAGTAAAGCCTTCGATACAATTGATCACACATATCTTCTATAAAAACTCAAAAAGATTGGAATCTCAGGACGTGAACTAAACCTCATTAAAAGCTACATGTCAGAAAGGTTACAGTTAGTCAGGATTCAAAATGAATCAAGTCAACCAATACAAATCCAATATGGAGTCCCGCAAGGCAGTGTCTTAGGCCCGATTTTATTCCTGATATATATAAATGATTTATGTGAACTAAACTGTCACGGCTCAGTCATTAGTTTTGCAGATAACACAGTCCTTCTATTCCATGGAAAGTCATGGGAGACTGTATTTGAAAAAGCTGAAAAAGGGATGAATCGGGTAAAACAATGGCTTGATTCAAATTCACTAACACTAAATGATACAAAAACTAATTATATTAAATTCAAAATCCACAACAAACAGATGGATAACCTCAATACAAACCTAAACATAAAAATTCATAAAGACTGTATAAACGTGAACCGAGAAACTCCTTGCAACTGTCCAAAATTGAATGAAATACAAACAATAAAATATCTTGGAATAATAATTGATCAAAACTTAAATTGGAACTCCCAAGTGGAAAATGTGAGCAACAAATTAAAAAAACTAACCTATTTTTTCAAAACAATAAGAAACATTTTAGATAAAGAACAGCTAATTAAAATCTTTTATGCCTTAGCCCAATCTCAACTACAATATGGTCTTATCGGATGGGGAAGCTGATGCGATTCCACTATAAAACCAGTCCTCATAGCACAAAGGGCAATTCTGAAAATTATACTTAGAGTACCCATCAGAACCCCTACAGACTATGTTTTTAAAGCGCTGAATTTAATGTCACTGAAACAATTATATACAAAAGATATTCTAATGTACACATTCAAAAATCAGGATAACTTTACACAGACAAACTCGGGCCCATTCACAAGATCTACATTACAACATACATTCTACCAACCTACAACTAAAACGACTTTTGGACAAAGAAATATGGAATACTTCTCTGTAAAATTATTTAATTTACTCCCTCTTGCAATGAAAACCACAAAAAAAATAACCGCCTTCAAAAGAAGCATAAAAATATGGATTATGGACATGGGAAGGAAGAAAATAGATTCAATTTTGCAACCCAACAAAGAATAATGCTTGTTTTGTACTTTCTTTTAGATCTAACTTAATAATTTTCCTTGGCAATATTCTAACATAGATTAGGTATTTACTTATAATTCAAATAATAAAACTTGTACAATGTGTCCTTAGAACGGGGTACCCCAGTTAGGACACATTTTCTCTAAAAAACTGTAAAAAAATATATATAAATAAAAAAAATTAAAAAAAAAAAAAAAAGAAAGGCATAATAGTGGAAAAAATATTTTTTCATTGCAGTATAGATACTCGCCGATCTCAAAATTAGAATTGCATATAGGTATATTATTATTATACCTTTGAAATTTTGTGTTAACATAATGAAGAATAACTATAATGTAATAAAATATAAAGTACAATTTAGAAATTGCTCATATTTATTTAATACTATATAAAGTACCTAGCGTTGCCTGGGCTTTAGATCATGTCTCTAATTTTGGATCTGAATATATTTAACTTATTAAGATCTAAAAGTAGTATAACTAAACTCACCATTAATGATTCTTCCTTTCTATCTATTGTTAAATTCAAATTTATGTTAAATTAAGTTAAAGCAAATCGCTTTATAAATCACCTTTTAATCAAATTTATGTCATGAAGAAAAAATGTTTTTTTTTTTAAATGTGGTTTACTGTGTTCTATACATTCAGTGTCACTGCAACTGAAAAAAATATTTGACAGTTAAATTGGTGTTGCCAGTCTACAAATTTAGTAGTTCCAGTTTTTATATTTTCTACTCTTTTTTGACAGACTATAGCTGTGAAGATAATATAGAGTCTGGTTACATTAATTATTTCGAAAATAACGGGTTTAATTTGTCTTTAGACGTGATAAAAAGTGAGACCGAAAAGGACGATGTGTTAGGTCAAGTTAAAAAAAATCTTATCGAAGGTTGGCCAGCATCAGCAAAAAAGGCACAAAATGGTAATTTTAATAGAATTTTTTGGGAAAAAAGGTTAGAATTGTCCTTGATAAATGGGTGTATTTTATATCAACATAGAGTTGTTGTTCCTGAGTCTTTAAGACAAGAGGTTTTAAAGATATTACACAGATCTCATTTAGGGGTTTTTAAGACTAAAGGCATTGCAAAAAGCTTTGTCTGGTGGCCAAAAATTAATCAAGATTTGGAGAAAATAACAGAATTGTAGAGATTGTTTAGAAATTAAACCAGAATCACAAAAGAGTTCTTTAGCAGTATGGCCATATGAACCTGAAGTATGGTTCAGGGTACATATTGATCATCGTAGCTTATATAACAAAAACTTTTTAGTGGTGGTAGACTCTTCTTGAAAGTGGATCGAGTGTCTGGAAGTAAACAGTCTGTCTTCAAAAGAAAATATCGAAGTACTTCATAGATTATTTTCACAATTTGGTTTTCCAGCAACTTTAGTTAGTGATAATGGTACGTGTTTTTGTTCAGAGGATTTTGAAAATTTTTGTAAGAAAAATGGGATGGAACATATCACTAGTCCAGTTAACCACCCTAGTAGCAACGGACAAGCTGAGAATACGGTAAAGACCTGTAAAAATTTTCTTAAAAAAATTTGTAAACATAATAGATTTCCTTCAGATTATAAAGAAAAGTTAGGTAACTTTTTAACAGACTATAGGAATACCGTTCATGCAACAACAGGGTGTGAGCCATCTGTATTATTAATGGGAAGGAAAATTAGAACATTTGACTCTGATTCCGAGGAAAGTTGAGGATAGAACGAATGGTTCAGGTTGTACTAGACAAAACAAAGTAATGCTAAAGGTTATTCAGAAGCAAGTCAATCAGAAAAGACAATATAAGGGTAGAGTTAAGTCAGGTTTTAATGTAGGTCAGAAAGTGATGACTAGAGATTTCAGATCTCAGGGTAATAGATTATGGGTCCCTGGGGTTATTGTTGAAAAAAAAGGTAGCAAAATATATTTCATAAAAATTAACAAGTCTAATATGGTGTGGAAAAGACATTTAGACCAGATAAAAAAATTACATGTTTCATGGCAGGAGGGAGATAACCCGGAATTCGGTGCGTCTGACACGTTGGAACTGTCGACGGACGAATTAGATCTCTCCAGTATGTTAAGTAATAGAAGTGTCTCTAATTCTGTTTCTCCATGTTTCAGGTCTAACCCGTGACGGGGAAGACTTCGTCCAAGATAGATGAGAGTACTTCGCAGTCTAGGAGGAGTGGACGGACGAGACGGAGAGAAGGAAAACAGAAGGAACGGGGGAAATGTTAGTTAATTAAAAAGTGTTGAGTTAATTTTCAAAATGAAATATATAAAATAATATTGTAATATATGAAATAATATTGTAATATATGAAATAATATTGTAATATATGAAATAATATTGTAATATACGAGGGTTGTCCCAGAAGTACCCGACCTGACGTACTTCTGGTGGTTGTTCCTTGAAAAAAAAATTATGGTAGAAAGTACCAACTTTATAAGGCTTAAGTTTCAAGTTTCAAGGCGCTACATTATTTAGTGTTTTTTTGGCAGCCATCAATAGCGAACCCTCTCAGTTAATTTGTAAACATGGAAAAATCGGTCATTTTTATGTGATACAAAACTTTCATTTTAAATGTCTAAGTCCAACCAATATCGAAATCGAGTTTAGATTCTACTCTGGGGGCGTCTTCTTCTTCGTTTTCAACAATAAAATATTGGGTGGCAGAGTTTAAACGAGAGCGTACGAGCTGCCGAGACGAACATCTCAGTGGTCGACCAAATGAGGTGACCACGCCAGAAAAGATGTAGAAAATCCACAAAATGGTATTGAATGACCATCGATTGAAAATGCGCGAGCTAGCAGACACAGTAGGCTTTTCAAAAAATGCTGTACATCGCATGTTGACTGAAAATTTGGACATGAGAAAGCTGTGCGCAAGATGGCTGCTGCGTTTGCTCACAATTGCCAAAAACAGCGTCGTGAGGATGTTTCAATCGAGTGTTTGGCGATGTTTCACAGCAATAAAGCCGAGTTTTTGCACAGATTCAAAACCATGAGTCGTCACTTCACACCTGAGACGAAGAAACAATCAAAATAATGGACTAAAAGGGGGGAATCGGCTGCAAAAAGGCAAAGACAGTTCCATCAGCAGGCAAGGTCATGGCATCAGTTTTTTGGGGTGCTCATGGGATAATTTTTATTAATTATCTTCAAAAAGAAAAAAACAATCAACGGCGAGTAATATGCGAACTTATTGGAGCGTTTGAGTGATGAAATCAAGAAAAAACGGCCGCATTTGGCGAAAAAGAAAGTGTTGTTTCATCAGCAGAATGCACCAGTTCAGACATTCGTTATCCTGATGGCCAAAATCAATGAATTAAAGTTCGAATTGCTTCCTCACGCACCCTATTCGTCAGATTTAACACCCTCGCATTATTTTATTTTTCCAAACTTGAAAAAATGTCTCGGTAAAAGATTTGCCAATAATGAAGAGGTGGAATCTGCGTTAGATGGCTATTTTGAGGTGCTCGACGGTTCTCACTATAAACAGGGTATCGAAACTATTGAACAACGCTGGGAAAAGTGTGTCAACCTGAAAGGAGACTATGTTCATAAAACACAAAAAAAACCTCAAATTTTTCATGTTTTCTTCGTTAGGTCGGGTACTTTTGGGACAACCCTCGTATGAAATATGTAGAAATAGGAAATAAAATATGTAGCAAGGTATCTCCAATTTTAGTAGGGGGGGATGTAAGAAAGGTTTTGGGTGGCATGCCTGCTTTTTGAAAGTGTAAGAGCGAGACAATAGGTCTCAGTATAAAAGGAGAGGTATGCATCTGCTCGCTCTCTTTCCCTACCGCCAGCTCATTAGATAGCACGTAGCTTATAACCTGTAGTGAAACAATAAATGTTCATCTCGTACATCGTGTTATTATTAAAGATCGAAGTCTACACTCTAAAGTCTGTAAATAACAATAATGCTACCTACTGCTCCACGGCTCAATCAAAATGGCCGCAATCGATCAGCTGATATCGTTTGCCTACACTTTTGTGGGTGATTCTTCGTTTTTGATAATATTGATTTTAAAAGCTAAAAAAATAATAATTTTTATACCACTCTCCCGTAATAATATTCAAAAATATAATAACATAATAAATATAATATAATGAATAAATAATTCCTCCTAAATAATGTTTTAACTTATCGAATAGTATCATCTTTCTTTCGTATAATTATCATACAAAATGACAAAACCTGTTGAAAATAAAAATAACTTTTCAGGAGTCGATGACGTCACGCGATTCAATACACATGCGGTGGTTTTCGGGGATCTTGAAAAATTAAAGCTTTGACAATTATTTTAACTATTAAAACTAACTCTAAAAAAAATAAAATATATGTAGTTATTTAAGTTAGAAGGTAATAAAAAATAAATAAAATAGACTAGAGTTCTCTATTTTGACGAAGCTTTTTAAAATGTCCATGAAGTCTGGGCCCTCTGGTTGGAAAAAAGCGGTTATCCGTCCTATTCCAAAGAAGGGTGACCACTCCAACCCGGCCAACTACCGCCCCATAGCGATCACATCAGTTCTGTCAAAGGTGATGGAACATGTGATCAACGACAAACTGCTCACATACCACGAGAAGAACAAAATTATGTAATGGCGGCTGGCCCGCTTTATTGTTGTGAGGGTAGTAAAAAGGTGTGACTGAAAACTAGTTTCGGTCGGAAACTATTTACAAATGAAAAGTTTTCAAAAATTTAATTTTTTTTTATTTATATAAAAAGAAATGTACAATAATGAAGGGATAATACTAAAAATAAAAAAAAATTGGACTAATCCAGTGGTTCTCAACATTTTACAAATAGTGTTCTCAAAAATAATATTTTTTTATTTATAAAAAAGAAATGTACGATAATAAAAAGATAATACTAAAATAGAAAAAAATATGTTTTTAAATAAGGGCTTATAATAAGTTGGACAAATTTGGTGGCTCTCAACATTTTACTATATATATACAAATTTAGGTTCCGTATGTTTGTGCCCGCAAACCTCGGAAAGTTATCGATGGATTTACTCAAAAATTTTATAGAACATTGCATTTTAGTAGAAGAATGTTTGTATATATATATACACGTATGTATGTATCCGTGTTTTGAGGAATACCATATGAAAAGAATATTTTAGCTAGTAATTTAAACCTAACATTATTCACATGTTGAGAACTGCTAAATTTGTACCTTGTTTTGATTATAATAATAAATATGTACATTTCTGTTTTTATGAATATATTTTTTTTAAAACACTATTTGAAAAATATTGAGAACCACTGAATAAGTCCACTTTTTTATTTTCAGTATTATCCGTTTATTACATTGTACCTATATTTATTTTCATATAAGTAAATAAAAAAATAAAAAATTTGAAAACATTTTATTTGTAAAATGTTGAGAACCACTGAATTAATACTTTATTTTTATTTTTAGTATTATCTTTTATGTACATTGTGTACATATTATGTACATTTCTTTTTTATAATTTTGTTTTTTTCGATACACTTTTTGTAAAATGTTGAGAACCACTGAATTTGTCCAACTAAATTTACAATTCAAAAGAAAAGGTTATAATATGTAGTAATAAAAAAGCTCCGAAATTAACTTGTGTAGTAAAACAAGGTAAGAAGATAATTAATTAAATCGATTAAGAAATTAAGAAAAACTTGAAAAATAACTCACTCCCACGATGTAGATGACAAAAAAATAACTCACTAATCAAAGGGTTAACTGCTGATGATCGACTGCAGCTCTTCTTGGACCGCGGCCCCATCCGGTTGAAGGCCGGATTCGGGCGGACAGCCCGCCAGGATCGTCCCACGTCCCGTCCCGTGATGAGTCCCGCTTATGAGTCTCCCGTGCTGGGCGGATGGTCTCCAACAAAGATCTTTCTAGAAGGCCAACGCGACTTCCATAGTGTATTCGGTGAGGGGGCAAAAGAGCGGAATCGCCCCTCAAAAACTGACCACGTCCGGTTATAATTTGCTACTTATACGATCTCGGTATACTACCATACCGAAGCGAGCGAGGATTACATTTCGATTCCCTCGATTTTACGTGAGATCTATTACTTCCGGATAATGTCGGCGCGCGTTTTGCATTCGCGGCTTGGGAACTTGCTTGCTTCACAATCCGCTTATATTACACTCATTTGAGCGCGATTGTAGGAAAGAAATGGATTTCCAGTTATTGTACGCCCCGTCTTGTTAAATAAACTTTGATACGCTCAACTTAATATTACTTTTTAAAACATGGCACCGTGACTTTTTACTTGAGTCGGTGTGCCCGGTACCGGCTCTAGTAGAAAGTGTCGTTACCCGTCAAAAACTTATTTTATCCCTTCTTGCGCCGATGTATGGTTGTACAAAAAAACCATAGACAATTATAAAATTGGTAATCTCAGTACCTAATCGCAATTGTTATGCGAATATTAAATATTTTCATTACAATTATTAAAGACCGTCAATACGGATTCCGGCGGAACCGCTCATGCGGTGATCTTCTCGCGTATGTGACGCACGTTTGGGGTTGATGCCTGGAAAGTTTCGGTGAGACCCAAACGGTTGCACTGGACATTTCCAAGCCCTTTGACCAGGTTTGGCACCGAGGACTTATTAACAAACTGCCTTTTTACGGACTTCCCGCATCCTTGTGTACGTGGATTGCCGATTGTCTGAGGGAGAGGTCGATTGAGATCTAGCCGATGGTTTCACCTCTTCCTCACACTCGATAAATGCGGGCATCCCACAGGGATCGGTTCTGTCTCCGACTTTGTGTTTGTTGCACATCAACGACCTTTTGTCATGTGCACCTATTTATTCATTGTTACACGGATGACAGTACAGTCAACGATAGCTTTTTGTTTGACAAGCCCTCAAAAGGCTCACTAACTCCAACGGCTCGGATGGCTTTGAAGCAAAGAATGGACGGTTACCTCGAGAGTGTTTTCTCTTGGGGTAAAAATAATCTCGTTGAATTTAATGTTTCAAAGACCCCATCTTGTCTGATAAGGTCTAAAAGGGATCGAAATGAAAATCTAGTCTCCTTCAACGGAAGCAATCTTCCGAACAGGCCCTCCATTGATATGCTTGGTGTAACTTGGTGTTAGTGAATACTGCGCAAGAGTTCCAACTGTCCAGAACCAGTAAGATGGCATTCCCAATTAAAGTATGAGGTGGGGCTGAAGGGAGTGTGCCAAGAGGAAGGTTGGCAAGCAAATAGTTTGAATAATTATTGCAGAAAAAAAATTAACTAGTAAGTGTGTGATAAAGTCTGAAAGTTTATTCATGGGAATAGAATACAGAATCAATCATTGCATTAAATATTACAACTTTCGAGGAGGAAGGAAACAATCTCATACTCATAAGGTAAGAAACAAGAATGAGATGATGAAACAATATCATGTTTGTTATGATAAATAACTTGTTGAAGAAACTATATAGCCTAATGAAGAAACAAGAATGTAAGAAACAAGAATGAGATGATGAAACAATATCATGTTTGTTATGATAAATAACTTGTTGATGAAGAAACTATATAGCCTAATGCTAGGGCCGCACCTGCGTGTATCGTCACGAAGCTTCGTGCTATGACACGATATGCGCAAATGTGATCGGTCATTATCGGCTATCGTCGCAAAAATTCAGGCTGCGTGTGCGTTATCGCACGGGAGGCGATATGACTACTGGCAAATAAGTCGCTAATATGACCATATGCTTTATCGCGATAACTTTTTAGTGTCAAAACGTACGAAGCATCGGCACGCATTACTTCGGGACGATAGGCACAGATGCGGCTGAAGCATAAGGGATACACAGTCTAAAAATCACTTTTTTGTGAAATTCAATAGAGAAGTGAATTTCACTTATGTCTGTGTACTTACATAATAATACTACCATTATATATTGCGCACAGTACCAAGTAAGCAATACCAGTCTACCGACATAGGTAATATTTTAAGAGATTTGAGATAAATACCCAATATCTCTCAACACTCCCACATTAAATTGTTTAGACATTCCACATAAAGTTGATTCTCCTCAAAGGTTTGTCTCGCACAATTAGATTTTTGGCATTTGGGCAGTATTGTTTATTCATTTACGATGTATGTAATAGTAAATGAACACTTGTTTAAAGGTTTTGTTAATTTATGCACATATATCTCGACGGCCTCTGTGGTCGAGGGGTAAGGCTCTCGACTAACAATCCGAAGGTCGCAGGCTCAAGTTTCAGCGGGTGCAAATAAGTTTAAGAGGAACGCATGCGTGGCCTGTTTCATACAAAATTTTGTTTTGGATTTACGGCTGAAATATCAAATTAATTGTTTTTTTCTTTTTTTTAAATGATAAATTAGGCATGTATACAGTTAGGATGTGAATCCGATTTTCGATTTTTGCTTTAAATTATAAAATATAGGCCCCAAAAGATGACGATTTATCCATAAATTTAGGAGGCAACTTTGGAATTTTTTTCTGGGCATATGGACGCAATTTAAAAAAAAAACTCCTCACATCCTGAGTCAGGAATATGATGAAGTATAAGACAAAATTTCATTCTGCACTGAAAACAGTTTTATTCGTGTAAAAAACCGAATTTAGATACGCGCAGATTTGTAGTAAAATTACTTAGGTTTTATGTTGTTGTCTCATCCACTCATTTGCCAGCCGGACGGGGCAGCTTGTACGGGGGAGCTTGCGCGGGCCGGGGAAAGGAGTAAAATCGCGCCAGACAAACTAATACATACATAACTCAATCGCCATACATTAACAATGGGTGTATCTATGTCTTTGTTTGTTGACAATATGCAGGTGTTCGTTGTTTTAGAACTCTTAATTTTTAGTAGGGTTGCCCGGGTTCATGGGGTGAGGTTTGTCTGAGTCTTGGTGGCGGATGCGTCTGCCCACCAGCTGCATGGCAGGCCGGATCGGGAGAGAATGGTTGAGGGAAACTCTTTGACGTCTCCAGCCGTAAGTACTCTCTCTGAATATCGCCTTGCATCGCAGTGGGAGGGTAGGATTCTTGCATCCGTCACTCCTAGATGCACTGACCCACAGATTCCTAATCATCCGCAATACTTACCCTTTTATTTTTCAGAACTTCCTCTTCTTCCTTTCCTAAAAAGACCCCTTATTTTCCTCAGGGCCTCCTGTGTGGAGCTAATGTTAAAAAAAGCTGTAAAAAGAGATCCCTGAGGCGTATGTATAGAAAACAAATATATATACATAGTAAATTCCGAGACGCCGATTTTGGAACTTTACAGAATAATTGAATATGAAGTTACACATATTATTTGACTTTCAAATCTGACATATTAACAAAGGACAAGATTATGTTTTTATACAATAGCTCCACACATGCCCAGGAAGAAAATAATTCTCCTCAGGGCCTATGTCATCTTCGGGGATGCTGAGTGAAGGGTATTTTTAGGAAAGGAAGGAGAGGATGTTCTGGGAAATAAAAAGGTAGAAGGGGTGGGTTGGAATCTGGGGTCAGTGTGTCCAGGGGTGACGGACGAATGATTCTATCCCTCCCCGTGCGGTGAAAGGCGATGTTCCGAGAGAGCCCTACTGGAGAAATCAAAAGGTATCCCTCAACCAGTCTCTCCCAATCTGGCCTGCCATGAAATTGGTGGGCAGACGCATCCGCCGCCAAGACCCGAAAAAACCTCACCCCATGAGCTCGGGCACCCCTACTAAGTCACTAAACGTAGCGAACCACTTGGTGTGAGCTGTAGCAGAGGTGTTTGTTATCCAATAAATGGTTCCCTGGGCTGCGGCACCCATACCTGTCTCCCAAAATGAGTATTAACACTCAAATTTTTATAGGCGTTTTTATTGCTGTTTTTTTTTTATTCCAAAAATATTCTACGTCTTCTACGACATTATATTGATAAACTTTTCCTTGGAATTAACTCGCTGAGAATTGAAGTTCTTATTATTTTGAATTTAAGTTTTCTAATGGTACAATATTTTATTTCTTACTGGCGAGTTCCCGGCATGCGTTGCAATGTCACTTAATAAAGACATTGTTTCTCCCTGCGTGTCCTTTCCCATTCGTCCCGTTCCCTTTCCTCTCTCTCGTACCCTTCTCCTCACGTTTTCCCACTCTGCCTTCCTTCTCTCCACTCCCATCTTCCGCTTCTCCCGTCCTGCTAACTCCCCTCCCTCCTCCCGCATTCCATAAATTCAGTTTTCAAACAGCTCGCGTGCCACTTAAAGCATATATACCTAGTATATTTACGGCACGTTCCAGAGTGGAAGATACTCTTAGTATCGCCCTGATGTAAGACCACCATTCAGAATTGAAACGTTGCTTGAAATGGCATTAGCCGTGTTTGGTGACCAGATCTGAATAGCCAGGTACTTCCCCACCTTCCTCTTCCCGATCTCTTTCCCCTCCCCACTACCTTCAGCCTCACAGCATACCCCAATTGGGGATGCCGTGAGGCATCTCACTGGCTTCAGATGGGAGCAGTTAGGACTCTTGTGCGGTATTCATATAAAAAAAATCTCACCACTATATATATTAACCATCGCGGGCATGCGCACATCAAATCCCCAGAATTTCATCGCAATATGATGATTGGTTTAGCAACGCGTATGGAATAAACATACATACAAGCAAACATACATTGATTTTTATACATAGATGTTTCCTAGAGTTCCTTGCAGAATTGTATAACTAACTAACTAACCATCACGCCGTTTCCCCTTAGGGGTAGGCAGAGAGGACGGACCGCCAAACAACTCGGTCTTGGCACACACTCTTTGCCTCACTCACATTCATACATCGTCTCATACATACTCTTCTATTATTCTGACTTTTGACATGGCCCGTCTCAAGTATCTGATTTACTTGATCGTGCCACGTCTTCCTCGGGCGTCCCCGACTTCTTCTACCATTCACATTTCATCATATATTCTTTTAACACTACTTTCTTCGTTCATTCGCTCTACGTGCCCAAACCATCTGATGGTCCCTTTCTTAACTTTGCTCATTATACTTACATCAGCCTTACATTCTTTGCGGATATCCACATTTCTAACACGATCATACATGGTTTTACCACACATACGTCTCAGGGATCTCATTTCAACAGCATTCAGTTTACTTTCATCCTTCCTCTGCCAGTTCCATGCCTCACTGCCATACATCAGGGTAGGTACCAGGACTCCATTGTGGACTGCTAGTTTCGCTTTTATTGAAAGTTTTTTATTAGCTCCAACGGCATTCAGTCCTCCATTAATGGAGTTACCGGCATTTAACCTCCTTTCAATATCTCTATCAGCCTTCCCATCTCTCGTAAACATACTACCCAGATAAACAAACTCATCCACCTGCTCCAAGTATTCATCATTCACTACTATATCGCACACTGTTTTCGTACTCTCTCTTTCAAACACCATGACTTTAGTATAATATTATCATTATTATTTCCGGAGCTCTTCTAACAATACATGTCTCAGCTAATATTGAATGAACTAAGCAAATGGGTGATTTCTCATCTTGACGAAAATATATTGACATATAAAATTAAAATTTTGTTTCGGTGGTTTCTCGCGTTTTTACTGTGTACACGTCGAAACGCCGGACACCGGAATTACGAAATATGTCGGGAGTCTCCCATATTATATGACGTGTCGCTAAAGATATTATCAACAAAAAGGGCATTGCACCGTCTTCGTGCAAGTATTCGGGCATGGAAATAAATGCCGTATTTTGTTAAACGCTCTATATTACTTATTTACAATTTTACGTCATGCATCCGATTCCCGTATCTCCTATTACATTATAATATCTCCGTTAATTTCAAGGCACTACACAAAAAGATCATTCCTCGTATTCTCCGATAAAATGATGTTACATAATAATTACGCGCCCTTTTCTTTAAAACTCTATAACACCATATTTTGCTCGCTAGCGCTGCAACTAAATACCACTACATAGAAATCTTCCCTTCCCGCCTCCCCGCTACACACCGCAAATACAATATTTCGTTAGAAAGGGACAAACGAAAGACATGAGATTATTGAAGATCTAGTTCGGTTGCCGGCAAACAATGGTCTTAATTTGATTATGATAAATTTACGTTATTTTGCAATTAATTAATTAAAAATAATATATGGTATATTTGCGGCACCAGGGTGACAGGTACTCCCCTGGTGTATGAACATTTAGTATTAAAACGTTGTTTGAAGTGGTTATATTCATCTTTGGTAACCATATCTGATTAGCCAGGTACTACCCCATTCTTCTTCCCATCTCCTTCCCCTCCTCACCATCTTCAGCCTCACAACATACCCAATTGGGGTTGCCAAAGTCTCACTGGCTCCAAACAGGAGAAGTTGGGTCTCTTGTGCGGTATTAAAAAAAATTAATGTATCTATATCAAGTTATTGAAGCTAATGTAAAGCTGCTACGTGGCTTGTCTTATTCTCACTGTCTTCCCCTATTCATTTATTTTTATTCATATTGCAAACTAAATTTTATGTAGCTCCTACAATGGGTCTTTCAATTGGTGTGGACTTTAAAGTTTCTGGTAGCTTGTTATATAACTTCATCCCTTTGTACAGTAAACTGTTCTGCGTATTCGCCTTGTCCTTTTTTTGAAGCCTGATTTCTTTGCATGTCCTTGTGTTATGTCTGTGAATGTCCTTGTTGAATATAATTTTATTTGAAAAGTATTTTGGTAAAATGTTGTTAATTATTTTATGTATAAATATCATTGTATTCAAGGTCAACATCTGTTTCACAGTTAGCCAATTCAGTTCCTTTAACATTTTGTTTACTTTTGAAAATCTATTTCGCCGTAGTATTATCCTCATTGCCCTGTTTTGGAGAATTTGAAACTTATTTTGTTCTCTTTCGTTACATAGGAAAAGGATAGTTGAGCAACAGTTAAAATGTGGGGCAATAATCGATTTGTAGATAGTGATTGCAGTTTTAATAGATAGTTTTTGCTGAATTCTTCCCAAAAAAGATATTTTTTTCCCAATTTTCTTTTGTGTATATTCAGCATGCTTATTGAATGTTAGTTTGGAATCTAATATAACTCCTAAGTATTTCATTTCAGTAACATTTTCAATAATTTCATCATCAATTTTAATTTTGCTTTCACTGGATGTCTTCTTGTATCCAATCACCATACATTTAGTTTTTTTTGTATTTAATTTAAGCTTATTGAATTTTAGCCATCTTGATACATTGTTTAGCTCATTATTTAAAATATTTATTAGTTCTTCATAGTTATCTCCAATTAAGTATATTAGTGTATCATCGGCAAATAGTTGTACTTTGCATTTTGAAAATATTTTCACCATGTCATTAATACAGAGTATGAACAATAGAGGTCCAAGGACCGACCCTTGCGGTACTCCTAATTTATTTTCCATTGGTTTTGAAAACTGATTATTAATTTTTGTTATCTGTTTTCTGTCTTTCAAATACTCTTCTATTAATTTAATGGCTACAGATGAAAAACCAATTTCTTTAAGCTTTTTTATCAGTATTTCTCGATCTATAGTTTCGAATGCCCTTTGAAAATCCAAAAATATTGCTAAGATATATTTATTACTATTCATTCCTTCCTTCCATTCTTCGACAATTACGTTTAATGCTGTTTCACATGAGTTATTAGATCTGAATCCTGATTGCTCTTGGTATAAAATATTGTGTTTATCTAGGTATTGCAAGATTTGTTCTTTTATTATCACTTCAAGAATCTGTTCATATTTTGGTAAAGTGTTGATTGGTCGAAATTCTTCACATTTTCCGGTATTTTTAACCTTTGAAACCGGTATAATAGTAGATAGTTTCCATGACTGTGGAAATTTTCCTTCTTCAATCGTCTCATTGATAATATTTAATAGAGTAGATCCAATTACTGGAAAAGCATCTCTTATTTTACTAATAGTTAAACCATCTGAACTATTCTTTGATTTTATTTTGTTTAAAATGTTAAATAAATATTCTGCATTTATTTTTCTTAAGACCAATGATTCTTTGTTTGGGTCGATATTATCATTTGTGAGGTTTACAGCAATGTTGGGTATTAATTTGTTAATTTGAATGATACTTTCAATAAAATATTTATTAAATATTTGCATCAATTTAACCTTGAGAATGTCCTCCACAATAGCGATGTGTCGGTTCAGCCGGAACGGGCTCTTGAACTCGGGTTCCTACTCTTTTTTTTTCTTTTACATTAGTTCCACACAGGAGGCCTTGAGGAAATCAGGAAGGGAAGGATGGGAAGTTTCGGGAAGGAAAAAGGTATGAGGGGTGGATAGGAATCTGGGGGTCAGTACGTATGAATCCATTCCTCCAACTGCGTTGCAAGGTGATGGGTCGAGAAAGTCCGGCTGGAAAGGTCAAAAGGCTTCCCCCAACCAGTCTCTCAATCCGTAAGTGAGCAGACGCATCCGCCGCCAAGACCTGGATAAGCCTCACCTCATGAACCCGGGCACCTCTGCTAAGTCACCAAATATTAGGTATACTGTAATGACATGTGACCCAAGTGTGGCCCGCACTAATCCCCACATAAAATATTTGACCCTTTTACAACAAAAGGTAGCCTACCCAACTACCCATGGTGTACACTATAAAGAAAATAAAATTATTAAACTATGAATTGAGATAGCTGTAAAATATTAAATAGACTAATTAACACGTAGACTCCGAGGCCCGGCTCCGGCTGAACCCTTGCATCCCGGTAGCCGCAACAGCACCCAGTCCGCGCCAAAGAACTCGGACCCAGGACCTGCTTCTAGAATTCGAGTACTTTTACTTGGAGGCCTCCGGCAAAATGCAGAACTTACCCATCACTACCCAATGCACCATATACTGGGTTTAATGACTTAACCATATAAGGATTTGAAGAATATTTTATCAAAATGAAACTTACACTGTGGCACTGGAGATGCGCATATCGCTCTTTTTTGTGGAAAGCAATAAAATATGTACATTTTTTACACATTAAAGGTCACTAAATGCCCCAACACTGATATAAGTAAGTTTATGTAGTACTATTACAAAGTAGGCTATAATTTTGAACAATACTTGTATAGTTGGGGTATGGTGAGTACTAGTACTGTATCAAAATATAACTAGCCTAATAGTTATATTGTTTCAACGTCCTACGCTGTTGATAATAATTAGTGCCAATAGTTGAAATATAATACCTGCATGTAAATATTTTTCAACGTAGTCAACGATTCAACTGCCTAATAAATAAAAAGGGTTAAGAGTTTGCACTTCGTGAACAACATTACTCGATATTTCAAACGGTCTTTTGGTAATGTACGTAACTACTGCACTTTTTTTTTTATTTTCCCATCCAATACGGCCGATACGCAGCGCCAGGGGACAATCAAATTTATCAACAATAACCTATTGATATAATTATCAATGTCGGCCGCCTAACAGCTACGTTTTGTACCTATTGTTTTCAACAGTGTTAGCCTGTTAAATCAAAAGTGTCAAGAGATCACACTTCGTGAACGATATTATACATAATTTGAAATGGTATTTTGGTAATGTACCTACATAGGTACTACACTTTTTTTTGGATTTTCCCATCTGACACGGCCGATCCGTAGCAACAAGCAATATTCTTATATTTCAACAGGGTAATGTTTTCAACACCGATACCAACGTCTTCCAACAGTTTCAACTTTCAACGTTATTATAGGATTATTATTACGTGTGTGGGGCACAGAGATAATAATAATACATCAATGATCCGTTGAATGAGATTCCCTAATACGATTTTGATCAATGTTTTGTTTGTTTTTTTGTTAGTATCGTGGCGATCTCCTAAACGTTTAGTTTGATGTTTGATTGTACTGGCTTGTCGCGTCTTGTTGCATCAACGTCGACGTTATTTTCAACAGTTGAGAATCGCCAACGATAACGACGTTGGCGTTGGATGGAATTATCGTCAACGCCCAGTACTAGTGAGTACAACAGAAATTATTTATTTATTATTATTTTCTAAGATATATCGGGAAATAAAGTAAACAAATTCCACCATCTCCAACTTCATTGTTTTCCCCTGCCTAAAGTGTGTTAAGTGTGAAGTGTGAAGGGGCTGTTTTGTCATTACAAAGTGGAGCCTAAATTCTCTCTGGACTTTGGCATTAGTGCAAATATTTTTTAATGTAATATAGAACTCGACCACTAAAGTGTCAGTACATTTTGCTTTTTGAAATTAAACTTCTTTATGCACGCTTGACTTGGGGAGTAAGCTGGTGAATGCGTGACGAGAGCGTTATGAAAAGTGTGATCGGGCGAGGCGAACGCAAGTTGAGGGGGAGATGTAAGTTAGTGAAGTTTTACTTCAGTCGTGTGGTCTAAAGCCCACTCGTTTTTTTTTTAAACTTACTTTTTATATGAGTTAGGACCCTCCAAAAATCGTTATAGTGACCTAATTTGAGTGTACCGAAATAAATATTTTCTTCTAATACAGTTGGTAAATAAAATCTTAGAAATCGGTCAGGTCATTTACATTCTCTTATAGTAAAAAAACATTCTTGGTAGAAAAAAAAATATTTCAAGGTAATGTGAAAAATCAAAATGGAGTTGACACCAAGCTGGAAACAATGTTGGAAGGGTAAAGTGAATTTACGGTAACCACATTGGAGGAGACCCCTCTACTTTCCCAAATAAGGAAACATGGTTTCCTCCTTCACCGCACACGTCAAGACTCTATTTTTTATTGAACGAAGGTACATTTATTTGAAGGACTCTAGACCCTTCATTGCCCATGCATACGGGGTTAGTAAGCAGTATGCAAGTAGTTACATTAACATAATACAAGAGAGAAATAATTGTGGCAGCATGTAGAACAATTCTTCTGAAATCTATAGAAAAAAAATATATAGAGATAAAAGTGTTAGTAAATAAACAGAAAAATATGAGCTGCACCCGGTTGAGGAAGCCTAGGATAAGAGAAATAATGAGAAAAAGAAAAATAACAGTAACAATAATATATAATGCAAGTATTTACAATAATAACAGAGAAAATAAAATGCATAAAAAAAAATTGTCGGAAGGTATTCCACAAACCACCAGTCAGTCCCAATGACAAAGTGCATGGCTATCGGCCCAACCGCAGATGAAACCCGAAGTCCGCGCCCTTTAACCGGCTCCTCGATTTTGCCTCGAAGAAATATGTGTGGGAAAGAAGAAAAAAGTTTTAGAAGAGGTAACTACAGTTCGACATGGTCAACTTTGCAATCGGCAGCATTTCTAGTTATATTAAAAATCTATCATTCCAAATTTTTTTTACTTCTTCTTTGGCCTCTTGTAAAGTTATCCGTGTCGAGCTGTTGAGTTGAATAAAATATGTAAATTTGAATAGGGTGACCAAAAAGTTGTTTTCAAAAGTTCTAGTTGCTTCTGGACCACAATAAGTACAATCCGGGGAGTACAGTAAGCAGGGATGTGAATTTTATAAGAGAAGAGAAAGAAAAGAGCGTTGTCCAATTTCATACGAATCAGAGTTGAGATTTGTTTTTTGATTGCTGTGGGAATTGGTGGAGTTTTGGAGGGAATACGCACACCGGATTTGGGGCAAAGTGGCTCCTTTGGTTTATTAAATAATTTACCTAAATATTTCATAAATCTTTTTTTAAATTATATTTATCAATATGTAATGGAAAGAAGGGAGATAGGTCATTATTATCATTAGTATAAAACCACTTGCACAGAAGTGTGAAATAATGGTGAGACAAAAGATGAGACACACAACATATGTGTGTTTGTTTCCTCCAAAGTATTACTTTTCCTTTTGGAGGAGACAAATATATCAAATATGGCTTTTCATTTTCTTTACACGTGTGAGGGAGATGTATGATAACGATTATATGTTTCCTTTGGGGGGTTGCAGACATATGTTCACCATTTTTTCGTTCGACTTTTATTATTTATTGTGTAGAAAAAAGCTACAGCATTATATGTTTAATGACAAAATTAAAATCATCAGAGCATTGAAGTTTAACATTTTTGAAATTTTGGAATTCACTCACAATTATCCTCACAATTATCCTTGTAATTATATTCCATACTTTCAAAATTGTCATGGCCAGTAATATTGTAGGGGTCTACGGATACGTCACGGTGCAGTGTATGAGATAGATGCAAGAAAATGATTACATTGTGTATCTCATGTTTTGAAAAGCTGCAGCATTATTAGGATAAAGAACATATGTTTTACGTTTTCTTTTCAGCGTCATGGTGCCGAAATCGTCATGGACCGAAATCACGGCAATAATAAAAGCGCTCATACTACTGCAAATCGTACTCACGCATTCATTGACTCTGCCTTTTTGATAGTCCGTGCGATTTGATTGTGAATTGATGACAATTGTCAAGTAATCATGTCATATCTCCCTTTGTTTCTATTATCTATGATCTTATAGCTATTGGCAAAGTTGCTTTCTGAAGCCTCTGTAGCATAATTGGAAATGCTTTTATTTGTTGGGTGGTTACTGGGTTCGATTTCTGCTGCGGTGCAAGAAAATATAATTACATTAACATGGAGATTCTGCCATATTTCCAGAGATTTAGATACAGTCAGTATCGCCCTAGTGAAATACCAACAGAATTGAAATGGTACTATACGAGTGGTAATCAGATCTGAATAACCAGGCACACCCTAAGCTTCCTCTCCCTATCTCCTTCCCCTCCCCAATCCCTTCAGCTTCAAAATATACTACGTCAATTATTGGAGATGTCGTAGCAAAAAATAAATTTTACATTATAGGTCTTTCAAACCTATAAAGTATTTTTTTTTTTACATTAGCTCCACAGGAGGTTGTGAGGAAAATAATTTCCTTCAGGGCCTATATCACCTTAGGGGGTGCTGTATGGAGGGTCTTTTTAAGGAAGGGAAGGATAGGAAGTTCTGAGAAGGAAAAAGGCATGAGGGGTGGGTAGGAATCTGGGGATCAGTATGTCCTTGAGTGACGGACGTATGAATCCATCCCTCCAACTGCAGGGCAAGGCGATGGGTCGAGAGAGTCCGAATGGAAGGGTCAAAAGGCCTTCCTCAACCAGTGTCTCGATCCGGCCCGCCATGCAACAGGTGGGCAGACGCATCCGCCGCCAAGACCTGGACTAACCTCACCCTATGAACCTTTACATTAATGTTAAAAAAAACAAAAAATTTCGGATATTACGAAATTAAAAGAATAAATCTAATTTTATAGGTACTCAAAGAAAATGTAACCTTGAGTAACCCCTACAACAACAAAAAACGTTTTATGCGGGGTTCGCGCGAATTTCACACGATAATGTAAATATTTTAGTTTTAAAATTAAAACAAACGAGCAACGTTATATTGACCACATAGAAATCTTACGGCTGAATTTACCGTTAGAAAACCAAGGGGGGGGGGGGGGTGTGGGAAGTTCGTCACACCAAAGTACGAAGGTTCACGCAAGAAAATTTATTAAAAAAATCGCTAAATTTTGACGTAGGTCATTGTAAATAGGTCATCTGACAGCCAATAAAGCGTTTTTATAAAGTACCTACTTAAGTTTTCAAAGCTGCGGGCTTTTTATGCAGACTTTATGAATGTTAAGATTTTTGAATAAGGAACCATTTATTAGCTTGTTTAGGAACTCTCGTTTGAATTTAGGTTTAGTTTTTAGTAGCTCTTCGTCTTGCGAGGTGGAATGTATGTGGCTTTGGGCTATTAGCTACTTATTATGGTATGAACTATGAGCTATGAGGCCTGTAGTATAGTGCCGTCAAGGTTCGGACCTGTAGCGCAGTGGCGTGCACGGCGCCTGTCGGCAAGGGCGGGGGCGGAAACACGCATGCGCCCAGGGACATTGAACTTTCACGGGCGTGGAGTGATGCCAAAAAAATATAACCTCATTTTATTTAAATAAGTAATATATTTTTATATTTGCGTTGACGATGAAATGCTGAAGATTGTTGAATCTAACTTGTATGCTGTTGTGCTCGGACTTTTTTTTTCAAAAAAAGTTAACAAAATTAAAATATTAGCAAAAATTATTCAAGTGAAAACTTCTTCATCACCGTTGTGATTTGAAACTCGATTAAACGAAAAATAGCGACACTAAAAAGAGACAAATACATACATCTAAGTATAGGATTTAGCCTGCGAGAGAATGGGATAGACTAATCTTTGTGCGGTGCTTCGTAGCCTCCCCACTCTTGTCTACTTTAGTTTACTGAAGGTTTCACTTCTATCGCGTGTGGATTGTATTTTTTTACCTATATATATATGTAATACACTCTCACAAAGGTTGTATGTTATTTGTTACTGAGGCTGGTTTCTCCGAGTGGAAACTTTCTGAGGTAGGTACCGTATTTGTCAAGTCATGTATTTACCTACTTACTAACTACAATGCTTTCAATTTAGATAGCGGGAATGGGTAACGCCGCCCCGGGAACCATTTATTGGATAACCAACTGCCTGCCAAAAACACCCTGCCAAAGGTCACCCCAAGTGGTTCGCTAAGTTTGGTGACCTAGCAAGGGTGCCCGGGTTCAAGGGGTGAGGTTTGTCTGGGTCTTGGCGGCCAATGCATTTGCCCACCTACTGAGACATAACCTAGACCCTTGACCTCCTAGGTTAAGGGTCTAGGTTATGCCTCTCTTTAGACCTCTCCAGCTGGTCTGTCTTGAGCCATCGCCTTGCACCGCAGTGGGAGGGATGGATTCATACGCCGGTCACTCCTAGACACGTTGACTCCCAGATTTCAACCCACCCCTCGCCTTTTTCCTTCCCAGAACTTCCTCTCCTTCCTTTCCCTAAAAAGACCCTCCACACAGCATTTTCAATAGACATATGCCCTATAGAATATTTTCCTCAGGGCATCCTGTGTGAAGCCAATGTAAAAAAAGCTTGCCTATCTTAACACCATTTCACACCCCCCAACTATAGCGTATTGACAAAAGTCGTATCAATCGACCTAATTCTAAGGGAACTGATGGACTATCATGCAATACATTGAAAAATATAAAACAATATATTCTAACTCCTTTGCAACATATATTTAACACGTGCCTTAAAGAAGGTCATTTTTCAAAACAGTTTAAAATCTCCACCATAATTCCAATTCATAAATCTGGTGAAACGCATAAATTAGACAATTATAGACCAATCTCACTTGTTTCAAACCTATCTAAAATTTTAGAAAAATGCATCAAAAATAGAATCGTAGAACACTTAGAAAAATATAATATTCTGTCGCAAAACCAGTATGGTTTTCGTAAAGATCTAAGCACTGAAGATGCAATATATGATCTAACAAAAAATATATACACATCTATCGATAAAAATAAGAAATGTCTGGCTATATTCTTAGATTTAAGAAAGGATTTCGATACTGTAAATCATAACATACTCATAAAAAAATATCACAACTAGGTTTAAAAAATCACACACTAAAAATACTCACCAACTATCTTAAAGACAGAACACAAAAAACAAAAATTGGGAATGTATGTAGTTCAGAAGCACAGATAAAAAATGGAGTTCCGCAAGGAACTGTACCTACTTGGCCCGATTCTATTTTTGATGTATATAAACGATTTATGTAATTTTGTAATCCCTGGACAAATTATTTCTTAAGCCGATGATGACACAGCATAATAATAATAATAACAGTGAACGGAAATTCTTGGATTGAAACATTTTCTAAGGCAAAAGAATGCATTGCACTTGTTTCAACATGGTTAAAATGTAACAAACTCATCTTAAACTACAGCAAAACATTTTATTTAACTTTTTATAAAAACATTAAAAACAAACCTCATGATAACCTAAAACTTAGAATCCACAACACAAGTTTCAATCAAAAAACATGTTCACTTTGCAATGAACTCATCGAAGTAGAAAATATTAAATATTTAGGTGTGTCTATTGATACACATCTTAACTGGAAATCACAAATTGATAAAACCATCTCGAAATTAAGATATCTTACATATGCTTTTTGGAAGTACTCAATAATCTACGGCGTTGTAGGATGGGTGGTGCGCTCGATGCATTTATACAAAATGCTCAAAAGCGCATCATTAAAATTATGTAAAATCGAAATAAAATATTCCCGAGTGAGTTATTATTCAAAGAAACAAAAATATTCAATATCCGTAAATTATTTATACTGCAAACAATGAAATATGTATTTAAAAACAAAAATTGTTTCGTAAAAAACGAAAATAGAATTAGCAAAAGGACTAATAATGTGTTTCAAGTTCTCCAAATCAAAACCAAATTAATGCAAACACATGGCAGTTTTATTGGTCCTCTTACATCTAATCTTCTACCAAAACACATTCAAATGACAGATAAAATATCACTTTACATAAAAGAATTAAAATTATGGCTAAATGATGCAGATGTTGAAACACCTTTTTTATAAACTCTATGTAAACCTTCATGCTTCACTTTTACAATTCTACTGTAAATTCAAGACTAACTTTATTTATCTTCTTGAAACCGTAACAAAAAATCAACTAACTTGTATGTGTCACTTTGTTACTACAACATTTTCAAAGATACATTATCTATATTTTTAAACTTTCGCTTTGAAATTAACATTTTTTACTTATACCGCCAACTTATTGGTGTAATTTAACACTTTAGTTAACAGCACACGCACAGGCAGTGCCTTAGTGGGTTCCCATTATCTACTTTTGTCTTATATATTTTTAACTTTTTTACATTATTTTTATCTTGTGTTATGTTATATATATTTAGAAAATGTGTAAAAATTACTTTTGAAATGTATCAAGATATAATGGGAAAAAATAAAGGAAAAAAAATCATGACCACAGTCACACTCAGACGTGTAGACCACTACAAGGCCATGACCGAAAAGGCGGCGGCCCAACGAGCGCTTTCATATTATCAAAAAGCTTTCATAACTCCACTGAATAATACTTTAATCTCCCTCAAGCCATGGAGAGCATTAGTTTCTATGTTCCCGATGGTTATCTCCGTCACCGACAGCATAGACTGGCATATCTCCCGGCTTGCAGAACTAACTCGCCAATGGTCAAGCCAGTCGGAAGAGCTGTCTTGTTAAATAGAATCACTTCGAATATCGATATCATCAATGAAGCAAAATTTAGACGGCAAGCTTTGTTGCTGTTAGTTTAAACCTGATTATCTTATCATTAAATATTTTCTCTCTTTTAAAAACGCTTTGAAATATTAATTATGTAATGTTCTTAAAATGAATAAATTGAAATGAAAATGGAATGGATTTTTAATAGAAAATGGCGAATGTAGTATATTTTTTCAACATTAGATTTCCAAAGCCGCCTAAAAATCAAGTTGCTCCATGCTCCACTTGGCTCATATCCAGGGCTGACCCGACCACATAAGGCGCCTAAAAATCATGTTACCCCACGGACATATGAATATATCTGAACCTGCCCTAAGTGATAAAAACGTATTATTTCCCCCTCCCCATGGAGCCGGCTAGAGCTCCGCCTTGGAGCCAGCTCGCTCCATGGGGAGGGGAGAGAACCTCGCTTGAATGTAAAATATGTGACGTCATCATTCTTGTCGTGACCAGCGTGGAACTAACATATATATTTTACGAAATAACACGCCAAAAACGGTAGCTTGTGCTATACATTTATACCCACATATTATTGGACATAGCGAATGTGGGCGGTTCTCCAGTGTGCTCGTCGCTGGTTACAGGGGTAAGTAAATTATGAAACATCTGTAAAAGTGTCTAACTAAACACGGCAACAAAATATTGCTATGTGAATGGGGGCGAATCTTTTCGGGGCGAGCATATGGCCTTCGAAAATATGTTTTAACGTGGCAAGCAATTCGCGCTCCCATGTAAAAAGGTCTATTCATTCAAAGCAGATTTTGCTTTTAAGAACTAAATGGTGATATTATAATGCGAGATGCCTATATACTGTCAGATTGCTTTTTTAACGAATCACAGTCTCTTCTTCCTCTCTTCGCCCCCCATAGTTTGGTTTTACCCCTCATCTGTATGTTCTGGTCTATTGATTTGGATGTCTTTGTGTTACCCTAAGCGCCACTTGGCTCAGTGCCACACTTGACCACACTATGCGCGTTAACACTATTCTGAGATCTTTTAGCATACCACAAAGAAAAACAAATCTCTTTATTCCATTCATAAAACACGTATTATTTCGCCATTATTTCATAATCCAATCTTGAAACCAGAAACCAGATTGTTAAACTGGGAAATCATCAATTTCGAGCCAGAACGTTTGTTCGGCCGTTAGCGACGCAGGTATTTATACCGTAGAACGATTTCGTTCGCCATGTGATTATTACGGTCGAGTATTTCTGGCACCATTGAGGAAATCTGTTATTATGCCAACGTAAAAGCATTTCGGATCTTGTTGTGATAAAAACCACCGTGTTTACGTTGGTCACTTCCCCGCTAATATTTTAGCAGCGCGAATCGGTACGTAAATAAATCGTGTATAACAATTGTATGTGGTAACACACAATGTACGAACTTTACTGTTATTTGACGACCGGCATGGTCTAGGGGTAACTCGCATAAATTTTATTGATTAATTTGTGTTATTTCACAATTAATCCATTAAAAATAACACATAGTATGTTTACGGCACGTTCCAGCTTGGGAGATACTCTCGGTATCACTCTGGTGTAAGACCACCATTCAGAATAGAAACATTTCTTGAAATGGCTTTAGCCGTGCTTGGTGGTCAGATCTGAATAGCCAGGTACTTCCCCACCTCCCTCTTCCTCAACTCCTTCCCCTCCCCGCTACCTTCAGCCTCACAACATACTCCAATTGGGGATGCCATAGTCTCACTTGCTCCAGACGGGAGCAGCTGAGACTATTGTGAGGAATCCACATAGAAAAAGGCTTCTCCGTATCTACCATTTTTAAAAGTGAAAACTTCTTTAAGCACCGTTGTGATTTGAAATTCGATGAAACATACTAGGCGTATCCAGAAAGTAAATGTACTGTGGCTCTCACGACCGAATGGATTTTATTTTTGACATGTTTGCTAGACTTACGTGTAGCCTGACTCTTTCCCTCCGCAACGAGACCGGTTCAAGGTCAGTACGTTGAGGAGTGTCGACGCGACAACACGTTTCGTGAAAAATGTCAATCCAATCTCCCGCCAAGTGCGAAATACGCGGCGTCATCCGTTATCTCCTTTGGAAGGGAAAACCTCCGGTTGAGGTTTATAATGAGGTGAAAACTGCATATGGTGATAAAGCAATGAATCGTACGAGTGTGTACAAGTGGTATCGCGAGTTTAAAAACGGTCGTACGTCTGTGCATGATGATCAGAGGAGCGGAAGACCTTCAATTGTGACGAAATTGTGGAAAAAATCGAAAAAACGCTCCGTGACGATCGCAGATTGAATGTGGATGAACTTTCTGCGATGTTTCCGCAAACTCTAGATCTCTACTACACGAAACCATCACAGAAACCCTCGGATATCGGAAACTGTCCGCGAGGTTGGTCCCAAAATAGCTGACAGACCAACACAAGTTGAATCGAGTGGAAGCCGGACAAGAGTTTTTGAGGCGCTGCAAACTCCACGAAGATGAATTTCTCCGCTCCATCGTTACTGGAGATGAAACTTGGGTTGCACACTACACGCCTGAAACCAAAAGTCAGTCTCAACAGTGGCGCCACACCTCTTCACCCTCCGCCAAAAAGTTCAAAACCACAATTTCAGTCAAGAAAATCATGGCATCTGTGTTTTGGGACTGTCAAGGCATAATTTTGATTGAATATCTGCCTCAAGGGGAGACCATCAACTCTGCAAGATACTATGAGACCTTAAAAAAATTGCGGAAGGCTATTCAAAACAAGAGGAGAGGCATGCTGACAAAGGGAGTCAGCCTGCTGCACGACAATGCCAGACCACACACGGCCAACGCCACGAAGGAACTGCTTGCCTCGTTTAAATGGGATGTCCGGAACCACCCCGCGCATTCCCCTGACCTAGCACCTTCAGATTATTATCTCTTTACCTCCCTGATGCTGCACATGGGTGGAAAAAGGTTTTCAACCGACGAGGAGGTAAAGGAGGAGGTGGAGAAATGGACGAAGGGGTTGGCGGGAAACTACTTCGAGGAAGGCATCAAAAAGTTGATTCCCGCTTCACCACCTGCATTGAGAGGAATGGCGACTATGTCGAAAAATAGCTTACATATGTACTACGGTAACCATGTAATTTTTTATTTCAATAAAAAAATTTGTGACCTACAAAAATTCAGTACACTTACTTTCTGGATATTTCGTAGCAACACTAAAAAGAGACAAAAAATACAACTATCGGATCTAGCCTGCAAGAGAATGAGATGGTATAATCGTCTTCTCTTTGTACGGTGCTTCGTAGCCTCCCCACTCTTGTCTACTTTAGTTTTCTGAAGGTTTCACTTCCACCGCGTGTAAATAGTACACTTGAAATTTTTGAAGTGAAACTTATTTAGCACCGTTGTGATTTGAAACTCGATGAAACGGAAACGACACCAAAATGAGACAAACACATACATATATAGGATTTTGAGATAGGAGAATGAGATATAATGAAACCTTACCGCATTGGCCGCTTTAATTATGAACTTTTCAAGGCTCCTATTGGTTGGAGTTGTGTGGGTAGGTTAAGTTTCACTTCCACCGCGTGTGAATTGCACTCGATTTTTTTAAGTGAAACTTCTTTAGCCCGTTAGCGATTTGAAATTCCTATGAGACGGAAATGCGTCACAAAAATTTCTAATATAATGCGGTAAATTCACGACTACGCACGGGCCTCCAATTGCGCCGCGGTATGAAGCGCCCGACTCTCAGCGCCCAGATAGACATCGAAGGAGGTTCGAAACCTAACAAATCCAAAAAAAATAAACATTTTTTTTTTGTAAAATGAATATCCAATCCTCAAATCACTTTCAAATAAACAGGCAAAAGAAAAGAAAGCGACATCCAGCGACTTTCTGGTTTCTCTCCGATTTTTTAAAACTTGCTTACTATTTTAATTTTATTTTTATGCTTGTACTTGTTTCTTTGCTTAAAACCTGCCGTGTAAATATTTGTAACTATATGGGACATGGGGATCGCACTAACCTCCCCACATCCTTTTTATCAAAGTTTTTGTTTGTAAATTAACAAGGCATGCTTTTAAAATTAATTGAAGTATCCTCGGCACGCCGCGCCGCTGGGTTTTCCACCACCATCACGGGTCGCTCCCCGTCCTAGCGCAGGGCTGCCGCACACCTCCCCCCGCCATCTCACCCACACCCACACCCGCACTCACACTCACACCCATACTCAGCCACCCACCCGACTGAGCATTGCATAATTTCCATCGGCCGGTCGATCTACGCTCCGTGAGTGGATCCGTCTCCCGCTGACTCGGATCATGTCAGAAACGATACGTATGAAAAACCCTCCGAAATGTCGCGAAAATACTAAAAAAACTAACAATATGGCGTCCCTTTCATCAAATCCATAAAACTTTACCAGTCTGAAACGGATTCACAGTGAATAATAACATAACCACCCAAGTTCATTGCTTTCTTTCTACGTATAATAGATTCTGATATTCCAGTTTCATTTCTTGCGGGATTGAAGGGTGTCGCGTGGGATTTATTTGACATTTGTGACACTAAACGGTTTTAAACAGTGTTTTGAGGAAAGCCCGCTGTAGAAATTAGCGTTGTGAGGAATAAATAGAAATGGGTTATATGTTTCTCGAAGGAGTGGTTTAGTGTTTTGTTTGAGACGGTTTAGCGAGTGACTTCAATGTGCATTTGGTTCAGGTACGAAGACTTCTCTGTGAAGATATTTTGGTTATTAATTCAGTTTTCAAGCCTGCCTTTAGTTTGATTGATTGATTGATCTTGGCTCGTTGTAACCTTTGGTTGAACGATTAAATAGTGAATGCTAGCCTGTTGTACTTACATACATCATACATAGTTGATTTTGATATATCCTCTTTAGGTTAAGAGTAATAATAATTAGTTTTGATTTTTTATATTGGCTAGCTGCAAATTGCGTTTTTCATCCCTGAAAATTCATTATTTTATTTTACAGTTATTTGCATTTTGTTATTTTGTGTATGTTTTTAAATGTTAAAAATTCTACTCTTGTAATGTGTTATGATTCTTATTTTTCCACAATTTATCGATGTATGAACTTTTTAAAAATTATTTAGGAATATTTTGGTGCATATTTGATTTGTGTTAGATAATTTATTTGTATCTATTGTCATATACATAAATGTTCTTAATGTTGTATATATTGTCATATACATAAATGTTCTTAATGTTGTAAGGTGAAATATTTTCTCTCGTAACTAACTTTAAAATGAATTATTTTTATGGAACTTCTACCATTGAAGAAAGTTCTTAATATATCAGAAAATTATAACAGTTTGTGAGATCAGACACTACCCAAATATATAGATGGTTACGTATTTTAGATAATTTAAACTATTAGTAAAAACAAGTACCTAAATAAAAGTTACAAGTAAATTTTTAATTGTAACCTTAGCAATACTAATCTGAAAAAATATATATTGTTAACATCTACATACATTATTAACCCCTCAGGCTAATTTGTTCGCTTTTCGGAACAACTCATGTAGTTAGTTTCAATGTAGGTCTCATTGAAATCGTCGTGTCTCCCTCACTATCACGGACAGAAATATGATCTAAACGATGTTAGAAAGAAAAACACGACGCTTTTGGTTCAATCATGCAAGTTAATCACAAAATAATTAAAATGTACACTTTTATAAAACCAAAGTTACCGACCGCAATTTTATGAAATTTTGGGAATTTTTTATTAATTATTTTTACACAAAACGACAAAAAAGTATACGATATGACGATAACGTTTATAATATATTGGACTCATAAAATATGTGTGAGATTTAATTTTTTTGGTTGGCAGTAATTTTAGTTACAAAAAACGTTAGGTGTGCCACTTATAAAACTTTTTTATGTTTGCATTAAAAAAAATTATAATTAAAAAAATTGTATGTTTATTTAGAATTATTAAATTTGAAAGCGTATTTCATCACCTTTCAAAAACAGTTTTTAGATTTTCGATGCGTTCAGAAACATTTCATTTATTTGGATTTTATTGCAAAGCGGAAACATTAAATCTTGCAATACATAGGTACCTACTTTGTTTTACGAATCGCACTACCGCGACCAACTGCCATAAGCAGGTACCTACTACGTTTTATTAACACCCAGAATTCATTTTCTCAAGCTAACATTGTTATTACAATAAAAAAAAAACTTAGAGGAGAAAGACAGTGGCATAGCTAGCATAGGTGGGGCACCCGAGGCGGATGTGGTGTCGACTTCACAAACAAATGGTGTCCGTCCTGGAGGGGAGGGGGGGGGGGAGGTGGCTAGAGAATTTCAGATATACACTGAGGCTTTCCAGGAGAAATCCTGAATTGTAGGTGAGTAGTGACCTTTTCATCAATAGAATAAATGATAAAAGAAAAAAATGTATATGGTGAAACGATTTTATTATTATTAAAGGTTATTAGCTCACACGGGCCTTTTTCGAAAAAAAAACTCGTCGGGCCGCGAGAATCACCGATCTACCCCATAAACGAGCTAACCTTGTTCAACGCATTTCCTACGAACCTTAGAGAAAGTCGACGTTTTTGTTTGTTTGAATTCTGTTAAATAGTCACAATACAAATATAGGTACTCATTTTTAGAGCTTTTAAATACTAGATAATATTATTTATATTTTAAGATAAAATACAGAAATATAAATCTTGATTCATGTTTTAAAAATTTCCTTATCGCAGTGAGACATATTTTGACTTACGACAGTGTAGTTGTAGTTGAGAAGATTTTTTTTTGAAGACCTTCAATAACAGGCTTCCGGGAAACCTTAATTTTGAAGAATCTGTTTCCGGAAACCCGCTGGATGACGATAATGAAAGACACTTGAATTTATTTAACTGATAAGATTAAAACCAATAACGGAAACCGTGTGATAACCATATGAATTGTAGAATATAAGCATACCTACACAATGCTGCATTTTAACAAAAAAGTAAAAAATAAACTGTATATCTCACTTATACTCGCGCACAGTAATTTCTGTGGTGTCGCGAAATTTGAACAGCTTTTCTGACTGGATTTCCTACTTCAGCGAAACCATTTACAGCTGGCAGTGTCATTTTCATAATGAGATTGCTATTTAAGGCATTTCGAAACGATTTACAGCTGGCAGTGTCATTTTTGTTATGAAAACTGAATTTAGAAACGATTTACACCTGGCATTGTCATTTTCATAATGATATTGCTATCTAAATTGAATTTAGAAACGATTTACAGTTGGCAGTGTCATTTCCATAATGAGATTGCTGTGTAGCTGAATTTCGAAACAATTTACAGCTGGCAGTGTCATTTTCAAAATGAGATTGTTATATTAGCCGAATTTCGAAACGATTCACAGCTGGCAGTATCATTTTCATTTTATTGATTTAAATTCTTTCTTGAACTTAAAAACCTGTTCAATGTTCATGACACCACAGCTCATAGCTTTTTTGCCACTTCAGATAAACATATTTATGATTTTTTTAGAAATTTTCGAAGGGCTCACTCAACAGTCTTTATTATTAGCATCATAATCAGGGGTGTAAAAAAACCGAACTCCATACTTTTTGACTCGAAGTAAGATGCGTAAACAAAAATTATCACATTATCAAGACCTTTTTTAAATTTAACAGGTCGCTTCCTTCGTAAAGACCAACCATGTGTATTCTATACACTATACACTATAAGAATATAAAATATCAATATTTATTATTATCCGTCTGAAAATTCAGGTCTGTATTTTGTTGAAATTCACGTACTCGTCACATCTTAGGTACTCCCCTTCGTTATCATTGTTTGAGTGGGCCTTGAAGTATCCCCCGGGGGTTTATGGCATTTGAATGAAATGGTTTATATTAGCTTCGTTGTAGGAAAGGTAAACACAAAAGCCGGCAAGTCATTCCACACTCGAGATTCGTAAAAATAATACATTCTCTTGTACTGGGAAGGAAAAGTGTGTCCAGGAGTGACGGACGTATAAATCCATCCCTCCCACTGCAGTTCAACGTGATGTTCCGAGAGAGTACGGCTGGAGAAGTCAAAGGGACTCCCTCAACCATTATCTCCCGATCCGGCCTGCCATGCAGCTGGTGGCAGACGCATCCGCCGCCAAGTCCCGGACAAACCTTACCCCATGTACCCGGGCACCCCTGCTAAGTCACCAAACGTAGCGAACCACTTGGGGTGACCTATGGCAGAGGTGTTGGTTATCCAATAAATGGTTCCCGGGCGGCGGTACCCAGTACCACAGCCAAATAATTAGAATCTACTTGTTTCCCTTGCAAAGTTTAATATTTAGTGATTCTTCCAGCTTCCTCTTTCCACTCCCACATACGTATGTCTTGCAGACATTAGGGATCATTCAAAAATTACGTCACACCTTAAGGGGGGGGCAGTAGAGAAGTGAGACAAGAGGTAGGGGGAGGGGGGGGGGGGGGGGGTAATCAGTTCTGTGACGTCACATCTAAAAAAAATTGAACTACTGTTTTGATTATTTTTATATGTACAATTGCAAAATGTGTGACGTCACAATAGGGGGGAGGGGTAATTTTTTTTCGCTTTTCGGAACAACTTATATAGGTCTCATAGAAATCGGTGTGTCTTCCTTACTATCATGGTTAGAAATGTGATCTAAACGGCGTTAGAAAGAGAAAACACACGCTTCATATTCAATTCTAAGAGTTAACGACAAAATAATTAAAATGTACACCTTCTTGGAAATTTTTTTATATTTATTTCGACAAAAAAGTGAGTTCACGATAACGTTTATAATACATTTGCCTAATAAATTATGTATACGTTTTTTTCAATATCAGTAATTTTAGTTAGAAAAAACTTAATGTGAACCATTTTACAAACTTTTTAGGTTTACATTCAAAATTTCATATTTAAACAATTATTGGTTTATTTCGAATTTTAAAATTAGAATGCTTATTTCATCAGCTTTCAAAAACAGTTTTTAGTTTTCAAATGCGTTAAGAAATATTCCACTTACATGGGTTTAATTGCAAAGTAGAAATATTTTAACCTTTCCGACAAGATAGGCCCGAGGACCGAAGGGTTAAGAAAAAAATCACAAGTACCTACTACTGCCTACCCTGTGAATTTATAATTGAGTTTGGGATTCGTAAATTCGTTGAACGATGTCCTACAAACTAAGTATAATAGATATACGTACAAAGGTTTCCCTTCCTGGTTCACCCAGCAGGGAAACTGGGCGACTTATGAATTTAGACATGTGTTTTAATATTAAATTGGTTCTTTTTGTATTCAGGTAGGTACCGAAACTTCCATATTAATATTCGGCCATATTTCACATGTAGGTTGGTATGCTTGTTAGATCGATTTCGTTGGTTATGGAAAATCAATGTTGCCAGCTATTTAAAATTCGTCGTCCATAAAACATTGTACCCCGGTTATCGATTCAGCATTGTTTATTCGTATTACGAATGTAAGAGATGCTGACTTAGAAAGTGTGCACGTGGCATGAGTACTTACCCACACCCAAATAGAAGTTTGAGAATTTTGATGAATACTTATGGGGAGTTTCTTGGAAGGCGGGTAGGTATTTAAAACAAAACCACGTCGATTTTTTCTAACTCGCGCAGGGATTTTAATATGTAATATTGGAATAAATTTTAATGCATAAACATTCTTATATAAGACATCATTGTTTTATCTTATAATATTACACATCCGTTTAATTATTATCTAAAAAATATTTTAATAAATAGCATTTTTATTATTATCATCACTAATTATTGTCTCCATTTGGGAGGCGGTTATGGATACCGCCGCCACAGGAACCATTTTCTGGATAACCATCACCTTTGTATAGGTCACCCCAAGTGGTTCGCTACGTTTGGTGACCTAGTTGGGGTGCCCGGGGATGAGGTTTGTCTGGCTCTTGGCGACGGATGCGTCTGCCGTCAACTGCCTGGCAGGTCGGTTCAGGAGAGACTGGTTGAGGGCAGTGGCGTAGCGTAGCAGGGGGGTCGGGGGGTGGGGGAGGGGTTACGGTATGCGAATTGCGAAATTCGTAGGAAAACCGTACAATAAAAACCGTACGATAAAAAAAAAAACAATAAAAAGGAACATTTAAACGCATGCGAAGAACCGGAAATTTTGTGCACAAACAGTGACAGGCAAAAGTTTAAAGATATTTTTTTCTAATTATTTGAAGGGTTAAACCAGTTTTCAGAATGTAAAATTCTATTTGAGGATTTATCTGCTGACACAATTCAAACTAGTACATTATCTTATTTGAAGTTCAGTTATAAAATTCTAGTTGCAGACTCTGTAGGTGCTGCCAAAATCAAAGAAAAACCGTTTTAATGTTCTGAGTGTACTTTTAATTCGCCGCATACAGACTTAATTCAAACCAATTTTGTGTTTATAGTGTAAATTTCCAGTGTTGGATTCATCTGTTGGCACATTTCGAAGGAAAACATCCCCTTATTTGAAGTTCAGTTATAATATTCTATTTGCAGATATGTATGTGCTGCCAGAATCAAAGAAGAACCATTTTCATGTTCCGAGTGTAGTTTTTTCGCAAGGTGGAGATTTAATTTTAATCAATACAGAATTTTTAATTGATTGTTGCGTGTGTAACTATTATTTGGGGACTCTAACGCAGTATCAATCAATCAACTAAGGAGTAGAATTTATAAACATGATTTTCGTTGAAAGAATACTCGTCAAATATGATTATGAAAAAAATCCGGCTCGTATATAAATAGGTCGTAAGAAAAAAACAGGATTTCCATTTACAACCCCCCCCCCGCCGCTTGAAGTACCCTAATAAGGGGGCAGCGAAATTTTCCTCCGTCCCGATGTTCTGAGTTTAGTTTTAATTCACCGTATACAGATTAAATTAAAACCAGTTTTGTGTCAGAATGTAAGTGCCGCTATAATCAAAGAAAAAACATTTTTATGTTCTGAGTGTAGTTTTGATACACCGCATATTTTGTTTAATTTGAACCAGTTTTGTGTTATCAATATAACAATAAATTGCCGATTTATCGTCTACCGAGTGAATTTTTGCATTTGAGTTGCATTCCATGCGTGCATACAATTCTCGATTTCTGAGAGCAGTTATATATAAATTTGTAATAGAATTTATAGGCATTATTTTATTGGAAGAGTACTCGGCACATGGGATTATAAAAATCAGCATAAAAATAGGATACTTACTCCCCCCCCAGTCAGCGCTTGAAAATCTGCGGAAGAAGCAGGAAAGGGGGGGGGGGGAATTTTTCTCCGCCCCGGGCGGCCGAAACCCACGCTACGCCACTGGTTGAGGGAGATCTTTGACCTCTCCAGCAGGTCTCTCTCGAAACATTGTCTAGCACCGTAGGGGGAGGGATAGATTCATAAGCCCGCCACTCCTGGACACACTAGATTCCCAGATTCCTACCCACCCTTCATATTTTTTTCATTCCCAGAACTTCCTCTCATTCCTTTCCTAAAAAGACCCTCCACATAGCATCCCCAAAGATGATTTAATCCCTGAGGGGAATTATTTTCTTAAGCTCCTGTGTGGAGCTATTCTAAAAAAAGGTCCATTCATAAAGTAATTTTCATAACCATTAAAATATAACGATGCAACTTGCTGAAAGTGTTTTTTAGCCAAGTAGGTACCTCCAAACCCTCCTCTTCTCCATATCCTCCCCCTCCTCACTCTGTTTATCCTCACAACATACCCCAAATAAGAATGCCATAGTCGCACTGTCTCCGTACGGTAGGAAGCAATTGGAATATATATATATATATATAATGGTTTAAAAAAAAGCCAAAGATGAAAAGCAATCCAATAAAAAATAAACAAATCGAAAAACGGGAATTCAGTAGTTTTAATCAAAATAAAAGGAAATAAAATTCTCTGCGAATTTTCTACCCCTCTAGAGCGCTACCCTTAATTTTCCCTTTGTGTTTTCAGATAGTTTTTCTTTTAAATCGGATTATCTTCGTTGGAAACGGCAGTGTGCTTTCGGTGTGTTGTCGATAACTTGGAAGGTATTTTATATTGCTACTTCTTGTTCAAACAGGTCAAGGTTAGGACAGTTTAGTCTAAATAATCGACATGTAATAGTTGCGTGTAAGGGGCGTAACGCATTAGAGCTGGTGGCAATTCCTAAGATCTTGTATTTAGTTAGGTACTTATATTTCTACCATTATTAATCGACTTCAGGTGGAAATAAATATTCCACATTCTAGGTTAGGTAAACTACGACTTGTCACTGTTATCTTTTCAGAGAAACTAACGACGTTATGTTTTTTTAATTCTAAACTGAATAACGACAACACCTAAATCAGTAGTTTTCTAATGCATATCGATAGCGGTATAGAAGTTGAATGCTGTGAATGATAATAAATCCACAAATGAGTAAAATATATAATTTTCTCCGTTTTTTCTCTTTCAATCTGCGTTGTTGAAATATTTCTAGGTGCGTCTTTTACGACCCGCATTTTAAGAGGATTTTTGTTCTGATGAATTAAATACTGTATTAAAGAAATGTACAAAAATGTTAAATATTTTGAAAGATTTATTCAATGTAATTTTATAATAACAAAAAAAAACATAATTATAGGTCCATAAAAAACTTTCATTTCAATTTACATTTTGCCCTTTACAGTATTTCAAATTTCCGTGATCGAATGATTTCATGATTGACTGATTTGCATTTAATACATCTGTATCTAAATTTGTTTGTACGTTCCGTCTCCGTTTCAAGCTGGTGGCCCTTTTAATGGTTCAGTTAAGATTTTTTTATTAAATGTGAAATTGTCTTTTTTTATTTTCTCATTCGCATTTTAATAATAATATGATACCTACCTGTCTGAAGAGTGATTGAAAAAAGAATCATTGAGATAGTGAAGTTTCGTTGGACTAATTGTGTAATTCCTTAATTGAAAAAAAAAACAAATAAAAAATGTGGTTTAAAGTTTACTGGATGTATTTAAGTGCCTATCTAAAAATCTTATGATTTCAGAGGTAATTTTGTTTTGATTTATTAAATAAGAGAAAATTATAAATGTAATTTTTTGGACGCTAGGTCTCCCGTTCATAGAACTCTTGTTATATTGTTTCAAAAATATTAGGTATACCTTTAAGTAAGAAGAACACATCATAAAATAATGTTGAGTTTAGTAAGAAAATGTACTTACGTTTAATTTGGTGGAATCTTTAATTTATTATACCTTCGTTTTTCAGTTGTTGTGAACATTGACAAAGAATGAGAAAAATATGAGGAACTATAGTTTCAATGAAAAGAACCACAATCTTTAAACACAAAGGGGGTATGCATTAATTACGTGAGCTCAAAAGAGGGGGGGGGGGGTCCAGCAAAATCTCATGTTACTTGAAAAGAATATACGAAGTGGCCCAAATTTATCTCACTAAGGGGAGGGGGGGGGGGGGTCTAGATTGGAAGAAAAACTGCCCACGTAATTAATGTATGCTCCCAAAGCAATATCGTGATGCAAACTTCTGTTGAAAATTCGTTTTACGAAGTTCTCAGTTTTCGGAAAAGCAGTTCTACGGAAAATATTGTTCGTAAAATACAACCGCAACTTCTAACACGCTGATCAGTGCATGGAACGATAAAATTAATAATATGCAATTAATAATCTACATTCGATATTCGATTCGACATTCATAAAATTAATATTAGGCATAGAATCGGCATTGGATATTCGAATCGACACTCATAAAATTAATAATAGGCATAGAATCGACATTCGACATTCATAAACTTAATAATAGACATAGAACCGATATTAGATTCGACATTCATAAAATTAATTATATGAGTATATAGAATCGACATTCGATGTATGATTCGACCTTCATAAAATTAATAATAGGAGTTAAATCGATATTCGATTGGACATTCATAAAATTAATAATAGACGTAGAATCGTCATTCGATTCGACACTCATAAAATTAATAGTAGGCGTTGAATCTACATTCGATATTCAATTCGACACTGACGAAATTCTGTGGTAACCGATGAAGATAACCCCACGATGGTGGGGTTATAGTGAGAAGCCGGAAATTAGGGGGGGGGGGGGGGTTGGGTTCGAGAATTTTTGAAAAATGTTCTCTATACTACTAGTGATAAAATTCTTGTAAAAGTTATGCATGATCTGTGATTCACTAGATTAGCTGGTGGTGGGACTATAATATCCCCATTTTAAGTATGCTGTGATGCTCAAGGGAGTATGAGGGGTAGGAGATGAATAAGAGAAAAGTTGGGAAGTGCCTGACTATTCACATCCAATCACTAAACAAGACTAAAGCGTTTTGAAACATATAATGGAATTTGGTGGAATTTCAGCATGGTTACAATAAATTCCATTGAGGCCATGTGTAACAAACAAACGAAAGATATGGCGTTCAACACCAACCGCGTGTTTTGATTTATTAAAAAAAACTATTAAACTGTATTTTGCATTACTAAGTACCTCTACCCCCTACCCCTCGTGCACACAGGTAGTTTAGATATTCTTAACTCGCCTCCCGACACATTGCATTGATAAGTTCACATTGGTTTGTGTCGATTACCTGCATTTAGGAATTTAGGTCGATATTCGCAAGTAATTTACCGGTAGGTACCCCAGTGCTCTGATTCGACCAGAATGAACCGGGACGCTGTTCCGGTTCGTGAAATAAATTGTTTTCCCTGTTACCGCCAGCGAACGCGACGTTTATAAAAAAATAGTAACTGTTTTCGAGATGGCGTGTTTTGTGCTTCATGGTGCCACCTATTATGATGAAAATAAATCAAGGAAAATCGGATGAGAATATCAATGGTATCATTATATTTTCGAAGGCGGGTATGGGTACTGCATATATAAGGGAACCATTTATTGGATAACCAACACCTCTGCCGCAGGTCACTCAAAGTGGAGTACGTAAAAAATGTAGATGTCATTTGGCTGTCCGACGATATTTTTTTCAATTAAAAACAATTAAAATATTTTTCCATCACACGTCGCAACTGAGTAGTCGGGTATAGCCTGGTGGGTCACGTGATAGCATTCCTTCTCATTCGTAACACCCGAAACAGAACGCGTATCACGTGATCCCGTCGCGACTTGTAGAAGTGTGATCAGTGGAGATGTGCGATTGAAAATATATTTTTTAGTTTTTAATAGAAAAAAATCATCGGATAGCAAAATCCATTCATTATACCTACTCCAAATACGCTCAAGAATCGCTGGTCCAAATTCTTCGGGTATTTGCTGTTATAACCTGATTAAAGTTTGTTTTAAATTTATTAATTATATTATCTATGCCCAGACACTGTACGACATGTTTTGTACGCTATACAGTATTTTGCAGATGTAAAATACTTTTGATAAGGGTATTCATAGCTTCCATAAGCTCTCAGGTCATATAGGTACCCATTAGGTAATGTGTATGCTTTGCCTTATTCCCTTGATAGTACCCCACGGTTGTCATTATTTGTTGTTTGGCCTTATTACTGGTTTTACAACATGACTTTCCACGTATCCGAGCTTTTTCCACTAAGACGGGCTGAAGTTAAGACTTTTAGGTTCGATTGTATATTTAATTATTATAATTAATTGTTTTTTTTGTGTTTAATTCGTAAACTCCATTTAATTAACTTTATTAATTTGCATAATTAATTTGTTAATTAGTAAGGAAAATTATTTATACCTCACTCCTTAGTACGTTGGTTAACAAAATAACGCATTTAAATGAGTCATAGCAGTAAAGTCATTATTAAATAATTTAGAAAACCTTATAAATTTAGTACGAGGAAAACAGATTCCGAAGTACCCCACATAATAGAGTATCTACTGTCTCAATTGTTTCTCAGCAAATTGGTTTAACCGGTAATAAATCAATTTAGACACCTTAAAAATTGACATTTAGAATCCTATAAATAAGTAGCCTCAAAGTGGTTTAACCATACTTTGAAAATGGCCTTGTAAGCCGAAACAGATGAAACAAAATAAAAACTAAAATACTTGCAGAACTTGATAATAACATTATTAAATTAAAATTAAGATTGAAAAATTAATTATTATTGTTGATTGACATTTGTAAAATTGTCGCAATACAGTTACTTATGTAACTGTATTAAGCTTGCACTCGATGTTCCGAAGCACATGAAAATGTAAACTGTCAAAACGACATTCAGTGCATTAACTGCAAAAAAATTAATGAGAAATTAAAATTACAATTGCCAACTGACCATTATGCTTGGAGTAATGAATGCTCGGTACATTTGAGGAAAATTGAAGCTGAAAAGAAGAAAATTGATTTTTTATGCCATTAAAAAACTCCTCTAAAAACACCAAACAAAAATTTGCCAGCTGTACTACCAAAATGTCAGAGGCCTTAAAACAAAATTAAGTTTACTTCAATCTACACTACCAATGTTTGGGCACGAGTTTATACTACTTTCTGAAACGTGGTTAGAACCTAATATTCTTTCTAGTGAATTAGGTTTTATAAATCATAATGTGTATAGATTAGACAGAAATACATTGACAAGTGCTAAAAGCAGAGGTGGTGGGGTTTTAATCGCTATCAGCAAGAAAAACAAATCAAACTTAATTACAACTAAACACAAACATCTTGAACAAATCTTCGTGCAAGTGAATGTTGCCAGGAATAAAAAGATTATTGTTGGTTGTATTTATATCCCACCAAATTCAAGCAATGAAGTATGCAGGTTCCATAGTGAGGAAGTGGAAGTTATACTAAAAAAGCATGCTTATGCAACATTCTTGCTTGCTGGTGATTATAATCTTCCAAATGTGAATTGGGTGAACAGGGACAATAATATCAGTGTTAGTGAGTCTGAACGCATTATTCTAGACATGACGTTATTTCTAGGCCTGAATCAGGCAAATACTATATCAAATGTAAATCATCGTACTCTAGACTTATGTTTTTCTAACTTAGAGTCCCTAGTAATTGAAGAATGTAGTGAACCGCTGGTGCCCATTGATGATTATCATCCTCCACTGGAAGTTATTATTTCTAATGTACATGTTAATACCTGTAAACTGTCTTTCAGTAACCAAAATTTTTTCAAAACTGATTACGAAAAAATATGTAATTATCTCCTCTCTTTTGATTGGTCATCTGTGCAATATGATGATATTAACACAGCTACCAATAAATTTTATTCTGTTTTGGGAAAGGCAATTAGCATCTATGTTCCAACCGTAATATGTAAGCCAAACACCTATCCAAAATGGTACACCAAAGAACTTATCACCAAATCTACTAATCTACTTATCACCAAAAAACTTAAACATAAACAGCCTTACTAAAAAAAACCACAGCGCGACCGATTAACTGTGTTATTGCAATAACATAAATAGAGCTCGTATACACTAAAAGACGTTTTATTACCAATAACGTTTCTTTCGTGGTCACGCTGTTAAAACGCATTGAAGATGTGACAACGTTGTATATGGTTTTAATTTACTAGGAAACAATGTTGTTTTAATTCTTCTCCGCTAGGGGCATTATTGGTGCACCTGTGCATATCGCCCGCGATGACAAAACAGTTCGGTGTGTTTATGGCGGGATATGGAAAATTTTGTTAGTGCCTAAATGTTGTGATTTTACTAAATAATTTCTATTGTAGTGACGAATTTACTCTTCTGTTCACATAATTGATATATTTACCATATTATTTGTGTGGTTTACATCAGTTTAATCAAGTTATTGTACAAACGCCGTACTTTCAAAGTTGAACTGTCAGAATATTGTTTTTTATAGGTTACTTAAGATAAAATTTTCATTTAAAGATCTTTATTTTAAGAGAATTTCTTAAAAGTGATAATTTTTTATAATATTAAAATCTAATACATGTGTTCGTAAACGTATCAAAAAAATTAACGTCTTTAGAGATGCAATAAATCTGTTTTAAATTTCGGTATTATTTCAAAGTTATTTTTTTGGCAATAAAAAAAACTTTTAAATTTTTTATTATTTTTTTATTGTATACACGATAAAAAAGTGAGGTGATAGTTTCCTTCCAAATTTATTACATAAAAGGACTGTGTTTTTTATATTTTGATTTTATTTAAATTTCTCTACATTTTGGTCAAAAATGTTGTGGGAGGAAATTTTTTTCCATGTTTTTCCGAGTTTGAATCATAAAATATGGCAGTTTTTGAAAGCTAAAGTGTATTTCAAATACTCAAATCTAAAAGGTAATTTTATCTAGTTTTCATAAATGGTATTTGTTTTTACGACACCTTCAAAAATAAGAAATATATAGAACATTCAAAATACTATGGAAAAATTACAAATATCGTTCGGACATCAATGGTTAAAACAGAGATAAACTACCCTCTCAGGCCGTGGAAACCATGTGTATTTCTTTCAAAGAACAAATTTTTAATTAGTAATGTTTTCACATCCGCGGCCGTTTGTCAATTGAATAAAATTTTCACTGGGTTTTTTAGTAAGGCTGTTAGACTATAAATTGTATAAAAAAATTCTGATTACAGTGAATTTAAATATTTAAGAACTTTGTGTAAAAAGATGTCCATGACTTGCTACCGTAACCATATAAATGAAATTCAAAACTCCATAATAAACAATGTTAATTATTTTTGGAAATATTCTAAATCTCTTAAAGAAGATGATTCTGAATTCCCGAGCATTATGCACCTAAATGGCAGCCATAGCAATAATACTGATGGTATTGTTAACTTGTTTGCAAAATTTTTTAAAAGTGTTTATTCAACAGACGCAAATAATGCTCCTCTTCCATCAACAACTCTAGATGAAATTCTTGATATTTCGCAGTGTACCATAAGTCTCTCTGATGTAGTAACTAAAGTTAAATCATTAGATATCAACAAATCTGCAGGCCCGGATAATATACTCACAATATTTATCAAAGAATGTATCAAAGTAATTGCTCTTCCATTAACCAAACTTTTTAATTTATCTTTATCCAGTGGAATTTTTCCCGATATATGGAAAACTAGTTATTTGACTCCAATTTTCAAAAAGGGCGATAAAAGTGATGTTTGTAATTATTGACCAATATGCGTTCAATCCACCATACCAAAACTATTTGAAAGCCTAATACTTGACAAACTTTTTGCCCAAATAAAACCTGTAATATCACCTTACCAGTTTGGATTTATGCGAGGTAGAAGTACACTTTCTAACTTGATTATTTATGAAAATTTTATAACCAATGCTTTTAAAGAAAAAAAAACAAGTAGACTCTGTCTATACTGATTTTAGTAAAGCCTTTGATTCAGTTTCCCATAAAATTCTCATTTGGAAATTAGAGAAGCTTGGTATACGTGGCAGTATATTAGCCTGGTTTGAAAGCTATCTTACTGGAAGACAACAAATTGTTAGGAATAAAATTCTCTTTGTCGGAAAAAAATTATGCAACAAGTGGAGTTCCACAGGGTTCACACCTTGGCACAATATTATTTATCTTGTTTATAAATGATCTTTCAAAAATATTTCATGATGTATTTATCTTACTTTTTGCTGATGACCTCAAAATTTTTAGAATAATTCAAAATATTTACCATTGCAACATTCTTCAAGATAATATCAACAAATTGTTAATTTGGTGTAATGAAAATAGACTTTTCTTAAATATCTCAAAATGTCATATAGTTAGATTTTAAAATCCAGTGATCTTCAATTACAACATTGATAACAATATTCTGGAGACATTAACACAAATTAAAGACTTGGACATCACTTTTCAATCTAATCTTTCATTTGTTAACCACATAACAGAAATCTCTAATAAGGCCTTAACAATGTTGGGATTTATAACTAGGCTAACTAGAAATTTTAACAATATTAAGTGTATAAAACTGTTATATTTTGCATATGTTAGAAGTCAACTTGAATACAATTCTCCCGTCTGGAACCCATATTACAATATACATGTACAAGCCGTTGAAAGAATACAAAACAAATTCTTACGTTTTCTTAATTTTAAAATGGGTATTCCAGCAATTATGTTGAACTACAATACTATTTTGAATGATATGAATATGCTCAAATTGTCAGACAGAAGAACTTTCCACTGACTTGGTATTTCTGTATAAAATTCTAAATGATTTAGTTGACAGTCCGGTATTGCTCGAATTGATAAGCTTCCGGATTCCACTACGTAATACTAGAAGTCAGGATTTATTTCAGTGCAGTAATTCTGGTACTAACTACCATATGTATTCCTCTTTACCCAGAATACTAATGGAGGGAAACAATTATACCAAGTCAGTGGACATCTTCAATTTATCTTTAAACAAATATAAAATATTGTTACGAAGGCAGTTCAGTTATGTACAATAAATACTGTATATTTCTTACTATTCATATGTAAAAGCCCCGAAAAAGGGCGTTAATAAATAAATAAATCGATAAACCAACTACAAGAATACTCCGTAAAAAATTATCTGAAATCTGATCTCAAATAACTTTAACTTCTCGAAACAGCAGTGAACCATTTAAGGTATTTTGCGTTACTGTGAAGTAACGCAAAATCATATAAATATAAATATGTTTGTTATTAGTTTTTGGGGTGTTATGCCGTGTTGCGCTACTTCCTCCTTTAGCCAACGTACAGTGTCCATCATAATACCCCAAAAACAAATTTCGGCCGTTAAAATCTAAAATTATATCCAAATATAAATATGTGTATTTACATTAGTTCCACACAGAAGGTGACTTAACAGGGGTTCCCGGATTTATGAGATGAGGTTTGTCCTGGTCTTGGCAACGAATGCGTCTGCCCTCCATCTTTCCAGCAGGATTCTCTCAGAACATCGCCTTGCACCGCAGTGGGGAGGGTTGGATTCATACGTCCGTTACTCCTAGACACATTGACCACCAGCTTCCTATCCACACATCATGATTTTTTCCTTGCCAGAACTTCCTCTCCTTCCTTTTCTAAAAGATGACATGGGCCCTGAGAGGAATTATTTTCCTCAGTGCAGTCTGTGTGGAGCTAATGTAAAAATGTAATCTGAGTATAAACAATAATGCTTCAATGGTACATCAAAATGGGTTCCGTGACAGTTGATCCGCCGACACTTCACGCCCCGGCGCGGCTTACTTATATACAATGTGCAGTCGTTTTAAGGAAATAAGGTATACCTAATTAAACAAAATGTAACTATGTAACCCCGTGGGGATGTGCAGAGAGAATGTACCGCCGAATAACAAGTATAAAGCATGTTTTAATTCAAACGCATTCAAGGAAAAATCTCCTTCTCGACATACTGCATATGTGTGTATACTGTGTATGTGTGTATACCAGCGCGTAAGTACAAACGCATTCAAGGAAAAATCTCCTTCTCGACATACTGTGTATACAAACGCATTCAAGGAAAAATCTCCTTCTAGACATACTGTGTATGCGTGTATACCAGCGCGTAAGTACAAAAAAATCGACGCAAATATGTGTATAAATTCGTTTATATTAACTATTTATCAAGGGAATTGAAGTCGATTTTACATTTGAAATTGACAAAATGTAGACAAAAGATAGAGATAAGAAAAATAATTAATAATAACGAAATAAAAATATCAACAATAACCAAAAAATCAGATATCGTAAAATTATAAGCCATTAACATAAAAAAATACATGATACTCATCACAAGTCATTGCATATATTATAATGTCATTATAATTGTGGGGACAAAGAGGAAAGAGACAATTAAATCGAATCAGTTTCAATACAAAACAGGGGGGGGGGGGGCAGCATAGAGTAGTTACCTCTTTTTACTTTGTTGTGATTATATGTTTTTCGTTTGTCTCAACCGATTGGTTTTTGATGAAAACACAACCGATTTGTGGAAATGATTATTTATTTATACTGCGTAGGGTTTATTTATATTTATTTATACTGCGTGCTTGAGGGTTTTGAAGGGGTCTGCAGATCGTGATGTGGTTTTTACTATAGTTTGAGTATTCTTCGAATGTGGCTTAATCAACTTAGTTCTAGAACAGTGCTTCGAATTGGTGCATTATTGTGAAGGGTGAATGAAAAAAGAAAAGGATAGTGTTTTTTTGGGAATCGAAAAATCTCATTTTTAAACAATGCCCTACTTTGCTAGCTAAAGAAAATAAGCAATGGCAAAAGAAAACACGTGAGAGTGAGAATACATAATTTTGCTGAATAAAGCTGATTCACAAATCTATCAACCCATAGGAATCTCTCAGAAATTTCATTTCAATAAAACAACAGCTTGTCGAAGCGCCCTTGAGGTGATTTTTCACAAAAACGGCGCTCTACAAATTATCCAATTATTAAATTGTATAAAGTTTGGAGAAGATACGGCTTTGCACGCGGAGTACATTATATTTAAAACGCTGGACATGGCAAGATTTTGCATTTGCTATCCCCATCACTGTTAGTATTACAATTATGAGCAATTATTAAAAGTAGAGTTATTTATTTTGAAAAACTGAAGAATTTAGGACTCTTTAGGGCTAGAGAATTTTTATGAAATGCCTTTTACAAAAGCTTACAAACGTGTTACTCCACAGCGCATCTCTCTTTGGAAGGACAAACGTGCAAAAAAATAAAAATCCTAGAATGTATGTAATTCGTATCGGCAGAACAATTTCGGCAGCAATACGAAATGCAATAATTCCGAACACAATCTCGTTCGGCGTCGGGAAGGCTTTGTGCCTAAATGCGTAGCTTTTGGCTGCCGAAAAGGTTTCGCAAATTCACTTAAGTCTAGACTAGACGATGTACCAAAGACTAAGTTTAAATTTATGGCCTCGTTTTTGTAAGGGGTGTACGTTTTGGTGCCACTGTAGCGTGCGGTCGAACTGATATTTTGCACGATAAAATGCCTACTGCAACTTTACATTTATTAATTGAATTAAATCGAACGTTCGCGCGGCCGGTTTCAGCCTGTTTCATACAAGTCTTGATTTTGGATTTGAGATCAAAATACCAGTGGCGGACTACGCCCGTCAGAGACCCGGGGCGGCAAAGCTGAATGAGCCCCCCCCGCCCACCTAGTTTAAAAAGTTGATGTAATTTTACGAGATTTTTTTTCAGTTCACACGGGCCACTGGTTCCCTTGAACAAATCCTAAACAAGGCTTTAAGGCACCAGGGCACTGTAAAAAAAAATTATCATTTTTTTTTCATTTTCTAAAAGATGCATTTGTTAATAAATTAAATAAAAAGTGACAATTTTTTTGTGTCCTGGTGCCTCTAAAATATGCTTAGTACCTATCTAAGAAGTGGTTTGGAGTTGGGAGGACCCGTACAAACATCATCCTATACATATAAAATACTATTATATATTTTACTATTTTTAATAATAATGCTTTCACCAAATTCGTAAAATTGACGGAGATAAAGCATCTTATGTGAAACTGTTTGTATGTTGGATTATCCTTCAGCAAAACTTTGCACGTGTTTTTCTCAAAACGTTTTTCAACCTGGTTGACAACATATTAGAAAAACTATACATCTTATTTGCATGCACCATGCACCAAGTCTTAAACTGTTCGATAATCCAGTCACTATAGTCATTAAAATATTATCCATAAGACATGTAGGCAACTGCCTAGGGGCCCCGCATTGGGTCGGGGCCTCTAGGGTAAAGGGCCCCGAGACGTGCATTGCCTAGGGGCCCCGACATGTTTAAGTCGGCACTGGCAGGCTCCTTTTGTCCATAAGGCTGATTTGCCGGCCTCTGTGTTTCCTCCTTCCTACAACATAGGTCTCTTCATGACCAATGTTCATTCCTTCCTCTCCTCAAAAAGACCCTCCACACAGCATCCCAGATGACATAGGCCCTGAGAGAAATTATTTTCCTCATGGCCTCCTGTGTGGAGTTAATGTAAAAAAAATAAAAATAAGGCAGTGTAGGCCACTGCCTAGGGGCCCCGCATCGGGTAGGGGCCCCGACATGCTTAAGCCGGCCCTGGCAGAACCGTATTGTCCATAAGGCAGTGTAGGCCACCGCCTTCGAAAATCCAGACACTTTGGCCAGGGCCGTAATATCCATAAAAGTGTAGAAAACTACCTACCTAGTAAATAAGGGGCCTCGAGACTTGCATTGCCTATGGGCCCCGACGTGTTTAAGCCAGCCCTGGCAGGGCCGTATTGTCCACAAGGCAGTGTAGGCCCATGCCTAGGGGCCACGCATCGGCTAGGGGCCCCTATGGTAAAGGGGCCCCAACACGTGCATTGAGTAGGGGCCCCGACATGTTTAATCCGGCCCTGACTATATACCAAACGAGGAAAATTTACCATAAAAAATAGAAAATAAAATTCATTTAAAAATAAAACGCATTCAAAATTTGCTGAAGTTAATTCAACATATAAACTGTTCCAAACGGTTTCACATAAAATAATGTATCTCCATCAATTTATCGAATTTCTTTTAAAAAATTGGTGAGAGCATTTTTAACAAGTGCATCTATCAAAAAATGAAATAAAAATTACAATTTTTTTACAGTGGTGTCTTAAAGCCTTGTTTAGGGTTTGATCAAGGGAATATGGAGGCGTTTGGGGGCCCCCAAGACTGGGGGCCCGGGGCGGACCGCCTCCCCCCGCCCCCCCCTTAATCCGCCACTGCAAAATACCCAACCAAACTGAAAAATTATTTTTATGATCAAAAGGTACATCAAATATTTAGTACGGATGTGAGCTACTTTGTTAATTTTTGCTTTAAATTATAAAATATAGGCCATTGCAGAATTTAGTGTTTCATGATTTTAGAGTAAACTTGGGAAATTATTTGTGGTCCCTGGTCTAGATTGAAAATACTGGTTTCTCGTCGCAAACCCAGCAATAAAAGAGAAATAATTGAAGAGATTATTCAAGCATGGTTCCATGTCATCAAATCTGAAAATTAGGGACGTTTGGTGGACTGTTATGACTGTACATGTCTAGGAGAATTAAGCAAGTTATTAAACTTAAAGGATTTACAACAAAATACTAACGTTAAATGTAAATTTGAAATATTGTGCAAAATCTTCATAATTGATAAATAATTTGTGTTTTGCCATGTCGTTGTTTTCTTCAGCATTTTTGTCATTTTTCTAAAAAAACATTTAAATCTTTTTAAAATATAACAGTATAATATGTGGTTGAATTAATTAGATAACAAAATTACAGTTAAACATCAACGTGATTTAAAAAAGAGCGAATGAACATCAAATACAAGAAATTTATAAAAAAGTGTCCATACTTAAGTCCACTAGTGTAAACCTACCAGAGACCAAATGGGAAAATAATTCACCGACTCCAGATATTTTCATATAAGAGGGTTCGGCTCTATAGAACTCCTAGAAGCGATAAATCCAAGTGATCCTTCAATATAAATATTTAAAAAATCTTTCCTTATTTTACATGAATTTAAATTGATTGATTTTTGCATTTTTATATATAAATTCTTTGACAAATCTAATAAGCCTAAATTTTGAATGAGAGAGAGCTAGGTAGCAGTAGCCGAAATAACAAATGGTAATATTTTTATAGTCTGAGAATGCCAAATTCTTTTAATCTCATTTCCTTAATCTGTGTATTTTCTTATTTTTTCAGAAACAGATGTTTTAATATTATAGAATTTCGGAACAGCGACATCCTACTAATATTATAAAGGTGAAAGTTTGTATGGATGTATGTTTGTAACTCTTTCACGCAAAAACTACTGAATAGATTTTAAAAATTCTTTCACTAATAGAAAGCTACATTATTTGCGTGATCTATAGGCTATATATATTGGTAAGCTCTGGCGTTATGAATAATCTCTGGCGTTATGAAATTATTTATCATACGTTTTCTGTCGCTAACAAAATCGATTTATTGCAAACGCCAATTGTCGCCTTGGAAACGATGTTTTATTTTTTTTATTTGGTTACTATGGACATCCTTTTGATGTTAAAATTCAAATATGTATAAAAAACTAATTCCTACTTTACAGAATGGATTTTAATGAAACTTTACAATAATATGAACATATAGGCTATAGCTTAGAGCTCTGGCATTACGAAATTTGTATGAAAAAATTGCAATAGGTGGCACGATTAGTAAGATATCTATAATTATTTAATCGATTGAAATTATTAGGGAAGTAGGTACTTCAAATAAATTCGCTTAAATATTTTCTAAAATAGAATTTTGATTTAAGAATCTTTGTTTTGCAAAATGTCATTCTCAAATTTTGATATAATGTCACACAACATTTATTGTTTTAATTGTATAGACGGGTGTCGCATTTTTTAAGTATAAAACTGCTGTACTGGATTTTTTGGTAGAATATAAAAAGAGGAATAATAATTCGTACTTAATAACTATCTATAAAAATGAATCACCAAATACATAAATCCGAACTACTGAAAAAATTGGATAATTCTTTTTTTGTTCGTTTTTTTTGTATAAAACTACCGTTGAATTCTGGCATTATGAATTTTGTATAAGAAATTATAACAGGTGGCATGCGAGCAGTTTGAAAACTGAATGTATCGAAAATGAATGTGTGGAATGCGAGAGATGAGTTGGGGGAGTGGGGAGAGGGGAAGGGGAGGGGGAGGAGGGTGGGGGTAAGGGGGTTAGGGGAGGGAGAGGGGAGAGGGAGAGGGAAGGAAGGGAAGGGGAGGGAAGGAAGGGGAAAGGGGAAGGATGGAGGAGGTTGTGGGGAGGGGTAGGGGGTGGGGGGAAGGAGGTTGATTGGGGGGTGTGGAGTGGGGGGAGGGGTGGGTGGAGGGGGAGGGGGATTGATGGGGGGGGGGGGATTGGAGTGGGGAGAGGGAAGGTGGAGGAGGCTGAGTGAAAATCCCCTAATGCCATGCGAGCGAAGCCACGGGAAAAAGCTAGTCAATGATATAAGTTATTTTTTTTAAATTTTGTCATGTAAAAATATATCGGGTCCATTATGACTAATTGTTCTGTCTGTTGGTATAGTTTTATCATAATATATTTTATAAAATTCATTTTCTAAAAATGAATTTGATTCGTATTCATAATATTATGGTACTATATATATTACGTCAGTCAATCAAGTTATGTTTAGTTACCAAACTTTGGTGAATTATTTTAAATACCTGATTGAGCGTAAATGTATACTCGGATGGCGCTAATACAGAACATCATGATATAATATTTTCTATAGTTTCCGGAAAAGCCAAACCTTTTCTACATAAATCATTAATTTGATTTGTATCTTTGATTATATGCTTCCTTTAATTTTAGTATTAAAGACTTTATCTTTAATGGCAAGCATAAATCCTTCTATTTCTGCGCTCAATTCTCCAATACTCAACCATTTGTTTGACGAAAGTTTGTCAACAAAATTTTGGTTGAGATAATTGAAGTGTTTTGCGTGAATAATTTTATTTGACCAGGAAACTAATAATTCCTGGTTGGTATTTATAAGAATGTTGGCATTCTCGTCGTATAAATTTAAAGGTGTAATATTTCTATCTGCCTTGCATATTATTTTATGCATTTCTGAGTTGTTAGCTTTCCTATGGAAAAAAGTTTTTAGCATTTCTACTTGATTGTGTGTCGAAGAAGTTATTTTGATTATACCTCTACCTCCCAAATTTCTAGGTAAATTAATTCGTTCTATAGCTGAATTTGGATGATGGCAATTAAACTTTGTTAACGTAGTTCTAATTAATGGTTCTTATTACTATTCGTGAGCATGTAATTCTTGTTATAAAAATATGTCTCTTTATCTTTATACACAATCTTCCTTTATACACAATTCTCCTCATTCGTTCATTAGTTAAGTTTTAAGAACTGTTCCAATCCCAGGCGAAATTATCCAATGATATTCTACAGACTTACGTAATAGTTACCATAAAACGTAATAATTCCATTTAATATTCCTTATAACTTGTAAACTTATGTACTGTGTATGTCTTTAAACAAATAAATAAATAAATTTACTCACAAATAATTGCCCAAGTCGCCTCTAAAATCATAAAACATTAAAATGTTAACTGTACTATATCTTATAATTTAAAGCAAAAATAAATAAAGTAGCTTACATCCGTACTAGAAATTTCATAAACCTTTTGATTACAAAAATAATTTTTTAGTTTGGTTGGGTATTTTGCTCTCAAATCAAAAATTAAGATTTGTGTGAAATTATATTTGCCCGCGCAAACATTCCTCTTATAGTAAACACTCACAAAGAGGAAGAAGGGGAGATATGTAAATGCGAATGTTAGAGGGAGCGAGCTAATATTAAAAACGATAACATTTAAATGAAAACTTTCAAAATGTTTATTGAAAAACGACTTGTTTAAAATAGAGCAAAAATCTCGTGGGAAATATCGTAAATAGCATTTAAAAAAACATTTTGATTTTTTCATACATACGAGTATAACTTGTAAAATAACAGCAAAAAATATTTATAATAATTTTCGGAGAATATTTTGCTTTTTTTTCTATTGAGGGAAATTCATATAATTACTGTTTTGGCGTGGCAAATGTATAGATATTATCTTCAAAGATAATATCTACACATTTGATAGAAACCTAAAAACTTAAAGTGGTCAAGAAAAACATTTTATAAAACGGTAGAAATTTGGAATGCCGGAGCTTAATAATGTACAGATTGTAACAAGACTTATCCGAGAAACTTTATCCAGTAATTCCTGAGATCGTTTGAAGCAAATGATGTACATGTCAGACGTTTTTTTCTAAAAAAAATCAAAAATAATTTTCGTTATTTGTTTTTGGGGTGTTATGCCGTGTTGCGCTACCTCCTTCTTTAGCCAACGTTTCGGACATCGTTGCAGTGTCCATCATCAGGGCAGATCCGGCAGATCCGGTAGATGTCATGATCATCTACCGGATCTGCCGGATCTGCCCTGATGATGGACACTGCAACGATGTCCGAAACGTTGGCTAAAGAAGGAGGTAGCGCAACACGGCATAACACCCCAAAAACAAATAACGAAAATGCTTTTGGCCGTGAAAATCTTAAAACTTACCAAAAATAATTTAATTCCTTCACATCATCTGTACCGTTAATTCCGGTGAACCATTGACGGTCTCCGTGGTTGAGGGGTAAGGCTTTCGACTAGCGATACGAAGGTCGTAAATTTTATTTGATTAAATTTTGTTATTTCACAAATTATTCTTTAAAAATTATATGTATAGTGTATTTGCGGCACGTTCTAGAGTGGAAGATACGCTCAGTATCGACAGCAAGACCACCATTTATAATTGAAACGTTGCGTCAAATAGGCGTATTTGGTGAACAGATCTGAACAGCCAGGTACTTCCCCAACATCCTCCTCCCCATCTCATTTCCCTCCCCACATACCCCAAATGCTGTAGTCTCATTGGCTCCGGACGTGAATGGCTGGGACTCTTTTGCGGTGTTCACACAAAAGAATTTCTTTCTGTCCAATTCTTCACATGTTATACGAATTCGAAATGTCACGGAGAACAATACATGTGTGTAGCTAATTCAAAATGTATTTCGGGACATTTTCCATTGACATACCGGTCGAATAAACACATTTCCCAACTAACGTTCACACTTTGTGACGCATTCGATTTTACACACATTGTAAAATGTATAACCCCGCTTTAACGCTATTGACAAAATGAAAAGTGCGGGTGACCATATACCGCAGCGATCACATCTCGTGCTGTGTTCTATTTATTAGTAGCTACTGACGTTTGATGACCAATGACATTATTGACAGTAAATACGCTCAGAGGTCCCACTCTAAACAATGATTCACTATTTACTCCTTGCTCAGTTCTCACCGAGTAAGAATCATTAAAAAAATACTCAAAAATGACATAATAATATGATTTTGCTTTTGATTTTATTTCCGTACACTGAAATAAAATGATGAACTATGAAGCAAAAACCTGTTATCCGATTTGAGGTGTATTTATTCCAACAAGAATTACGAGCACTTTAAATATGTTGGTACGTATGCAGACGACGCTTTTCTAAGGTAAAGCAAAAACCTTTTTTTCCGATTTTGTTGTGTAATTCTCATTTCAACGAGAATTACTTCAAGTTTTCTTAGAATACTTTATACGTCTGCAGAATATAAAGTATTACGCCGTTTTCCTAAGGTGAAGCAAAAACCTGTTTTCCGTTAAGGTGTACTTGAGCACAAATAGGTATGTATGCAGACGTGCGACGCTTTTCTAAGGTAAAGCAAAAACCCTGTTTGCCGATTTAAGGTGTACTTGTGCACAAATATGTACGTAGGCAGGTATAGGTGCGTAAGCTATATAGGTAGGAACTTCTGGTTGCAGCGTTCTTGTGCTTATAAATTTGTGCGTGGCTTCCGTGACAGCAGGAGATGCTTATTTGTATGTATGAATTCACAAAGCATGATCATGTGGAGACGTACAGATGTATTAAAATATTAAAAGTCATACGTGTACAAACTTTCTATCGTGTACGTGCTCGTACATACCGTCCTCGAAGTGTTAACTTTTTATATAAATACGTGATTTTATAGAAGTTGGCGGTTATTGTTTGGTGGAAATATCAGGCAAAATGATTGAAATTAAACAAGAAAGTTTTATAATACATCTGAATATCTAAATACTTCTCAAAGTTCATCTTCCCGTACCATCCGACATTTCCTATCACTCGCAATTTTTCCCCAAATGGGACAATGGTACTTTTATGTATTTAAAAGAAAAAAAACTTAGAAGCTTACGGATCGGTGCGTCCTTAGAATTTACAAGTAGGTACTGTTCAATATGATATAGCTTTCCCCGCAGCATTACGGCTTTGGGAGAATAATAAAGCCAGAGAAAATGACCTTAGCTTAAGCGCGAAAACACCTTTTTGGAATACTAAATAAAATACCGATCCACGAAAAATGCACGTAAATACCGAAAAGTTAACTTTTCTAAAAATCAAAATATTTAATGTTTTCAGAAAACGTTTTCTTAAGCTGATAAAATTTCCGATGAGTTTCTTTTAAGCTGATAAAAACGGGCTTAAAGCATAATATTGTAGTATCCAATGAATGGAAACTGAAAATAAGGTTTATTTGAGATAAGAAAACAAAAAGCAAACTCTTTTATAAGCTGGATTAAAACACACCAATGAAGGTTCACGCACAAATCTACTAGCTTTTCTAGAGAATGAAGGTTTTCCACATATTAAATCTAGAGCTTTTCTTCGCACTTTATTTTGATACCTTGATACCAAAATAAGGGATGAAATTAAATTCAGCTACTTTCCTACAAGGTTTTACCCGCAAGTTTACGTAATACTTTGTCACAGGAAAGCAATACTGCTGAAACAACTGAAAAAGGTTTTTTTAAAGTGCTTTTTTGGCCTTTCTCTAAGGTGCTGGAATATTTCGTGCGCTCAGTTTAGAGAGTTTTATGATTTTAAATGTCTAAGTAAACTATATTTTTTAAATTTTTTTTTTATTGAAGAAGAAGTTAATACCAATAAACCTAAATGAAACATGAAACAGTATAAAAAACAGAAAAATAAAAAAATAAATGATAGAAGTTAAAGTAGAAGTGATTGCGATTGCGTCGACAACTGTTTTTTTTCAGTTTCTCCGAGCGAAGGCCCTTGGAGGTCTTGTATTTCATCGATAGGGAAAAATTGTTACCTAAAAACCCTACTAAAATTGTATGTTTTCATCAACATCAGCAAACAGCATCAGCAACCGGTGGCCATACATACATACGAGTCTGTTTGTGTTCTGTTGGGAGTGGAAAGGAGTCGGTCATGTCCTTTTGTTTGGAATTCTTCCGCTTTCGCCTTCGGGAATAAGGGAACCTATGAAAGAACCTTATACGGGAAGATGCGGCCGACTGTCAACTTGAAACAGGGTCTTCGGTGACATTTTTTAATATTTTTTATTTTTATTATTTTCGTAAATATTTTTCATGTTACATCGGTACAAGATGTCCTGCGGTTTGTAAGGAGTGTGGGTATGTATTATTATTATTATTATTATGTCTGTTTTTATGTTAATAAATGCCTTATGGGAGTTTAAAGAATAAACATATACATAAAATGAGGACTTCAGGAACAAATCCGACCGGTTTCAATTAAATAATAATAATTAAACGTATATTCATCAATAGATTTTTTTATCCAATGTACATTTTTCTTTAATTAAATGATGGCCAATAATAATTATAAATTACACATCTGCCCTGATGATGGACAATGTAACGCTGTCCGAAATGTTGGCTAAAAAGAAGGTAGCACAACCCAGCGTAATACCCCTAAAAATAAATCGCTACAATATTTTTGGCCGTAAAAATCTAAAATTATATTTCCATACAGTGCAGTTTGGTTGTAGCTTGGCGACAGTCGGCACGCTTCAAAGTCATATCTCCAATTGTTTCAATTATTTATGATCCTCCTTTATGTCATGTTAGTTGTAATATTTATGCGATAAATGAAACTGTTGTAAAGTCCCTTACATCGTTCAGCATGTTCACATTTATGACGTTCATGTTCCTAATCGATTCATCGTACAAACTGTAACACGGTTAGATCTGTACTAGATTAGCTTTTCATAATGTAAACGTCCATTATAATGGATTAGTGCAGTGCTAACCCATCGTGGGTCGGGAGCCGGTATCAGGTAGGTTCAACTTACCCAGCAACCAAAGAGATTTACTTGTGGTCATGTGAAATCTATATACATATAAACATATACAGGGTCTTAAGGGACGTACTTGAACCAGTGATTCCTGACATTATTTGAAGTAAAAAATGTAAATGAAATTTTGGTCTCCGGTGACTTTTTTGATGATTTTTTTTTCAAAAGTTTTTTCTTCAAAATCAAACAATTTTTTTTATAGAATGAAACCAGTACTTTGTTTAAAAACCACTTTATTTTTAATTATTGACCTCAACCATCTTCAGGACAAAAACGCGCCAACTTAGAAAAGAAACTAAAAACGAAACAAATCAATAAATAAATCACCTACAATACCAGCAAAACATTTTTACGACCGCGTTCAAAATCTTTCTTCGATCCAGTTTCACCCACAGGAGATGGTTCTCCTGTCTAAAAGGTTTAAAGCATAACCTCTACTACACCAAACACAACTATAGTAATGCCGTTGAAAATGTTGCAGTGGATGTTGAAACGGCGCTACACAAAACTCCACGAAAATACCAGTATAAAAGTGTAGAAGTGCTAAAAGACTTGATCTCCAAAAATATCCCTTCATTTAATTTTAAAACCCTCCATGCAAGAACCATTCGGAACAAGTTAAATACTGAAAACCTTGTATTAACAAAGGCCGATAAAGGCAATACTGTAATAATTACGCCCAGAACGGAATATAACTCTAAAATTAAAGATTTTCTAAACAATGATGCTTTTGAAACATTACGTTCAGACCCCACTAATAAATTCCAACGACATGGAAAGAATACTTTAAAATACTGTAAAAACTCAATGTTCATACATTTGTCATATGACCAAGTTAAATTACTCACAAAAAATCCTAAGATACCCAGGTTATATGGATTCTTAAAAATTAATAAGACTAATTGCCCTATTAGACCGGTTGTCGCCTGTTGTAATTCCCCTACTTTTAAATTAGCCTCCATTGTTACTAATGTGTTCAATAATTCCAATGTGTTTTTCCCTAAATATACAATCAAGAATTCTATTGAATGAGTTTGAAGGACTTATTTCTCCCAGCTTACACTAAACTAATTTCATTTGATATTATAAACCCTTTTCCTAATATACCTGTCATTGAATGTAAATCTTTAGTAGCTAACTTACTTAATAATTCCCGTTTACCTGATGATCTGTCTAATGATCTTTCTCGCCTTTTTAATGTTTGTTAAAATCAAAATTATTTTTAATTCAATGAGGTTTTCTACCAACAAAAAGATGGTCTTCCGATGGGAGCACCCTCTAGCCCTGTATTAGCTAATATATTTATGGATAATATAGAAAATAAGATATTTGAATGTAAATCCCCTTTGTTAAAAAATGTTCTTTTCTGAAAACGCTATGTCTATGATATTTTGTGTATTTGGACAGGCACGGAACGTCAAATAAACACTTTCCTATCCCTCCTTAATTCCTTTCATACAAAAATCCAGTTCACACTAGAGGTAGGCATAAATTCTACTTTAAATTTTCTAGATCTCTCCTTATCCATCCAAACAAAATTAGCTTCAACATTTATAGAAAACCTACATTCACGGACACCATAATTCATAATACCTCCCCACCCTATCTCGCATAAGCACTCTTCTTTCCATAGTATGATTCACCGACTAGTCACTATCCCCTTTTCTGATAATAATTTTTCTAATAAACTAATTACAATTAAACAAATAGCTATTAACAATGGATATGGCTCCGATCTAATAGATAAAATCCTCTAAAAAAAAACTTCGACGAATTGCACCAAATAAATTTCTGTATAATGCCCTACCATTTATTAATAATAATATAACTACTCAATGGCGTAGAATTTTGTACATTAGTAAATTCTCTTCCCTTTGCACGTCGCTCTTCCATCGGAAATAAGGCAGGCCTTCTATACTAACAATAATTTAGCTAAACTCCTAACTAATTCTAAAGATACAGAGGATAAATAAAGCCACTCTGGCATTTATAAACTTAATTGTAACGATTGCCCAGCCACATACATAGGTAAAACAGCGCGTAATGTAAATATTAGAGTTAAAGAACACGTCAGGTATCTTACAAGCACAGGTTTCTCAGAATTTTCTGACCATTTAATTGATACTGACCATACATTTAACGTAAATACAGGAGTAAAAATAATACATATAAATAAATAGGAATACGCCTTAATAATTAGAAGCATTAGAAATATCCAAATCAAATAAACATAATTGCAAATTTTAAACAAACAGTTAGAATTAACCAACAATCCGATTTTATAGTTATTTCCTTTCTCCCTATGTAACCCCCACCCTCACCCGCCCGTAACTCCACATACTCTTCTACCAACCAGTATTTGATGTTCTCTCCCTCTTATATGCTCTCTCTTTCTTTTGTGTTTACCTTAGAATCTTAACTCTGTACTTTAATTTAGTTTTTTGAAGAAGGTTGAGGTCAACCGAAACCGGTCGACAAATATAATTAAAAATAAAGTGGTTTTTAAACAAAGTACTTGTTTCATTCTATATAATGTCAAGCCACAAAGTGTTTGCTTTCTACAATAAAAAAAAATTCTTTCGCATGTCGTCACTGGCCACTAAGAAGAGTAACAGACCAACCCCTAACCCCTAACCCAACCTCCAACTGTCCAGCACCTACAAGTTTTTTTAATGTTTTTGTAGAAAAAAAAATCATCAAAAATGTCACCGGAGACCAAAATTTTATTTATATTTTTTACTCCAAATAATATCAGGAATCACTGGTTAAAGTAAGTCAAGTACGTACCTTAACACTCTGTATAAATCAAAATATGCTTACATACGAGTATGTATATGTGATGTCTATGCGTTGCTAAACTATTCATCCGATTGCGATGAAACTTTGGGAAAACTCTTCATACATTTCCCATCAGATGTTGGCAATCATTGTCAATGATTATCAAGGTCAACTCCCCGCAGGCTTCAGCCTGAAATAACTACTTTCTTGAAGTGATTATATCACAAAATGGCGCTTTAAAGCTGACCATTATTTGTACACATTTTTTAAAAATGAAGTCACGGATGAAAACGCAACGCACAAAAGTGTCAAGTTGTGATTTTTAAAAGTGGGTCTCATAATTTGTTTGCTAGCTCCTGGAATGACTTACAACCCCCAATCGCATTATTTTTTGCTGAGGATGACGACGTCATTTAAGAGAAAATTTATCCACCCCTGCACAATGGTTTTACTATTATGGGAGCGTCGGAAACAATTCGAAATTTCAAATTTCGAATTGTTTCCACATACCAGCGCATCTTTCCCCATACCACAAAATTTTGTAAAACGTTTCGTCACTGCAAAACACGTCAGCAAAGATTGACTCCCCGAGCAGTAAGGACGTTTGTGGGTAAATGCAAAGTTTATTATATAACATTTAGGGACTGATATCATTTTACACCGCTTGCTGGCAATTTTTTTTAACATGGATCAAATACCTTCAGGCAGTGGCGGATTTGCCCTAAGGCCTAAGTAGGCCCGGGCCTAGGGCGGCTAGATGTTAGGGCGGCCAATCATAACAAAAAAGTCACTGATGATAACAAGAAATAAAAAATAAAAAAGAATTACTAAATTGACGAAACTAAGCGCTTCTGAAGTGGAAGAAAGGGACAAAGCATTGCAAATGGTTTATTCTAATGACTTAGAAGACAAATTTTCAGAAGAATGTCTCCATTTTCGTGCTCACTGCAGTGTGAAAAATGAGGATCGAAACAGTGAAATGGTAATGAACTGAAGGTCATCACACCATTTATCCAAACGTGGATATTGCTTTTCGTTTGTGCGTGTGTACTCCCGCCAGTAACTGTTCTGCAGAACGATCGTTTTCTTAGTTGCAACAAGTTAAAATTTATTTATTAAAAGAAAATAACTTAGTTTACATCACTTTATTTTTTTATATTTAATAATATCAACATGTTTCGTGAACCATGTTCACTTCTTCAGGAATAAAAGTATACTAAAGTTTAAAAAAATTAATTATAGATTACCAGCCTTACTAAAAAAAAACCACAGCGCGACCGATTAACTGTGTTATTGCAATAACATAAATAGAGCTCGTATACACTAAAAGACGTTTTATTACCAATAACGTTTCTTTCGTGGTCACGCTGTTAAAACGCATTGAAGATGTGACAACGTTGTATATGGTTTTAATTTACTAGGAAACAATGTTGTTTTAATTCTTCTCCGCTAGGGGCATTATTGGTGCACCTGTGCATATCGGCCCGCGATGACAAAACAGTTCGGTGTGTTTATGGCGGGATATGGAATATATGGAGAGAAGAAATTGAAGGAGGGGGAAGGGTTGACAATGGTGGGAGTTTCGAAGAATTGGGGATTACCAAGCTATTAGAAGTAAAAGGCCGGTTAAGTGGGAAGATATTTAAAACAGGGTTAACAAAAATTTTTTGCTTATTAATTATGTCAGCTAAATTTGATAGATGAAATACTAAATAAAAAAATTAAACAGAATTTTTTCAAATTATATATTTACCCTATTTTTAAAGATAACAATAAACATTGGCGTAGAATTTTATTTGTCGACAACGATACGTCAAAAATTATTAGTAAAAATATTCCCGGTACTATTCAACCAGCGTTTTACACAAATAACAAATTGAAGAAATATATACTCAACAATAAAGATAGCGAAATTAAAACAAAAAAATCAGGGGTTTACAAACTCAATTGTAATGATTGTAGTTCGTTTTATATAGGTAGAACTTATAGAAACTTTGAGATTAGGGTTAAAGAGCACCTCAGAGCACTAAATGGCAATAGCGATTCTGAGTTCGCAGACCATTTATTAAAATATGATCATAGCTTTGACATAAATTTAGGTCTTCAAATATTACATACAGGATATAAAACATCGCAAATCAATAATTTGGAAATTTTAGAAATAAGAAAAAATGTAAATTCCAAAGCTGACATAATTAATAAGCAAAAAAATTTTGTTAACCCTGTTTTAAATATCTTCCCACTTAACCGTCCTTTTACTTCTAATAGCTTGGTAATCCCCAATTCTTCGAAACTCCCACCATTGTCAACCCTTCCCCCTCCTTCAATTTCTTCTCTCCATATGTAATCTATAATTAATTTTTTTAAACTTTAGTATACTTTTATTCCTGAAGAAGTGAACATGGTTCACGAAACATGTTGATATTATAAAATATAAAAAAATAAAGTGATGTAAACTAAGTTATTTTCTTTTAATAAATAAATAATGACATCATAAAGTAACAACCTTTTAGAAGAAGTTTTCTTCGAAAAATTAATAGTTAAAATTTAAACGATCTTGCTTTGCTTAACATAGAAGCAGATTTTTAAGGAAATAGGATTACGAAGAGTTAATTAATGATTTTGCTGCGCTTAAGTGCGGACGAGTTTTGTAACACATTGTGAAACACTTATTATATATTGTAAGAGAATAAACCTGCAGTTAAACTAGTTAAATAAATAAAACCTAAAACCGTTTCAATGTTTTGTTTAAATGTACAATTATCCTTGAAACCTCAGAAAGTATTACAAACTAGCAGCTATTATATTTAACTAAATTTCTAAATCGATTTCGATAAAAGTTGGCAATAACATAATTTCATTATATATTCTATATGATTGGGTACTGAGAAAGGGGCGGCTTGTACTTACTTAATGGCCCCAGGCCAAGGCTGCAAATCCGCCACTGCCTTCAGGTATGTTTTTTTAAATTTTTTATTATTTAATAAATGTTTACATGATACATTGTTGGAATTTTTTGACTACCACACTAGGCTATTGCCCGTGTTGTGGTAGTCATACATGACATATTATTTTATATAAACAGATAAAAAAATATGAGAGGAGGAAAGAAAAAATAACATATTTAGGGATAAATAAAACTAAAAACAGATAAAAATAAAGATATAACAATTAAAATAAGCTAAGAAATAAAGAATAAAAAGATAATTTAAAGAAGATTGAAATAAACTCTGGTAAGTATTATTATTCTTGAGATAAAAATAGAAATAAAAATTGGTAAGTATTCTTCTGCACGAGAGTACATGTTTGTAGTCGCTTTTGATATTCTTTCTCTGAAAGAAGTTGGAAAGAGTGTTAGAGAAAGTAAATTTTTTTGTTTGTAATTTTTTTTTAATGTAATGTTAAGTTAAATTAATTAATTAATTAAATTTGTATTCATTTTTTATATTTTTTTAATATTAATATATTTGTTTTTATTGTAATATTAAGCTCTCATGTATTGTTTGAAGAAATCTCTTCCCTTTTCAAATATCCAATGTTTGATACGGGCTTTAAAGAGAGATTTAGAATTATTCTGTGATTTTATATCGGCACTCAGAGCATTATACATTTTGGGAGCGATAAACCAGAATTGTCGTTGGGCGAATGAGGTTTTTGTTTTAGGGACCACGCAACCCAGGTTTGATGAAAAACGTGTGTGTGCTTGATGTTGTGGAGCCACCAGTAGATTTTTTTGGCATATGTAACATATGCTTATCTTAGTAAATATCTGTCGAATGTCTAAGACCTTGATTTTAGCAAAGAGTTCATTTGAGGGATGGGTAGGTTGGCATTTAAATATGATTCTCAAAATTAGTTTTTGAACTGTAATAATTGGATTGATAATGGATTCAGCACAACCACCCCATCCCACAATACCATATGTTGCTATGGATTGGAAAAGGGCAAAGTATACGGTTCTTAGGGTCTGTAAATCTAAGATGGACCTAAGGGAGCAGAATATATGGCAGAGTTTACGGAGTTTTTTTACTGTGTCACTTATGTGAGCTTCCCAACGCAGTTGGTTGTCTATGATTATCCCCAGATATTTGACTTCCTTTGATGATTTAAGAACAGAACAAGTGCAATTAATATTAGGTGTGATTTCTGGAGTGTGCAAGTTGAGTGAACATGAGTGAATGATTGGTTTAGGGCAGTTGTTAGGTATATTATTTTGACGTATGGAAAAAGTCATATATTGTGTTTTGTCGATGTTAAGTGTGAGGAGGTTAGTGTCTAGCCAATGCTTTACTTTTATTAGGCCATTATTAGTTTTGTTAATAACGGATTGTCACGTTTCAGCTTCGAATATTAAGACCGTGTCATCGGCAAATGATAATATCTTACCTCCAATATTCATGGCACATAGTGAGTTAATGTATATAAGAAATAAAATTGGTCCTAGTATACTGCCTTGGGGTACACCATGTACCAAAGATGTTAAGTTTATTTTTTTCATTTCCTAATGCGACAAATTTGGGATATTTTTTTTAAAAAACATCTCGTGAATTAAAAAAAAAATTACGAAGATTTCTGGAATACTTAAGGTTAAAGTTAGATATTCAGTAAATGTGCTGATGTACTTTTGTAGCTGAACTATTTACGTATCATATTTTAAAAAAAATCTTGCGCATTTTTGCGTTTCCACGGCCCAATAATTTTTACGTAATTTACTTACTGTAAAATTTGAGTGCTTCATAAATATTATTTTTGTCACAGGTTCAGTTTCAAAGGATTTGTTCTTAAGGCAAAAGAAGTTATTTGACATAATGATAAACTTGAAGTGTCAAAAAAGATTTTAATATTTGAAAATATGTATATTCAAACCTCACAAATTGCCTTAAAGAGAGGTTGGATAAATTCTGCAAAAAGATTGCGGGTTTCAGATTTCGCATTAATACAAGATGGACTATTGCTCGTCGAGATGATGTTAGATTTGTGATGGAAAATAAAAAAAAAATGACTTGAGACTCCGATTGTAACCGATTTATCCTGAAAACAGTACGTGGTGATCGTAAACACAATTTGAATGTAGTTCAGACCAATCCAAACGCTTGAAAACCGAAGATCTTCGGAAAAGTGCACCTCTTTCTCATTTGGTGTTTGAGAAAGAGGTATACTTTTCGGTCAATCGGTAGCATCAAAATTATTAGAAGACATTATTCTAGGCGCTCATCTATTAACAGACAAGTGTACAAGATATTTGATGATAATCGCTCTTCTTAATAACAGGTGTTCATTGGAACGCGAGAGGATGCGGATCATTCTAGTATTTTTAAATCTTCAATTGTACCTACCTTTGCGATTAGTTCGCGGGAAGTTTGACAATATAAAAGTAGTGTGGCAGAATCCTTGCCCATCGCCCATCAGATATTGCCGCCCGATTAAGATTATCAGAAGAGGCTCAGGAAGCTCGGAACAAAGATTTTTAAAAAATATCGCGAGAACTTTTCTAGAAAATGAGTAATTTTAAGGTGTTTTTAATTTAATGTTAGTTGCATCTCATCCTATCATAACTAGTTACAGGCAACCCCCAAAGAAACAATTAAATCGTTTTTCTAAAGAAGTTTTCGATTTAATAATTCCTCCGGATATTCATTCTTAAAATATCTTTAGCACTGACGATGATGATGATTGTTCATCGTCTGCTTCAGAATGTTAAAAAGCAAAATTAATAATTACTCGGCCTTTATTTTCACATGGATATGGACATAAATAATATCAATTTTAAGAAAAAAAAATTTAAAATTTATTTTTTCGTTGATAAAAAAATATTAAAATCCAGAAATCGTTAATAAAATCCAGTAAAACTTACTAAAACCGAATATTATTTTGTTTTTAATCACACCGAAAAATAATATCACTTTTTTCCCCCGTTAATCCTCCCTGTGAATTGTTTCCAACTTTTGGGGTATTTGGAACCACTGTGCCCTGCTTAAAAATTTATCTTCTCAGCATTCACGGATCGCCGCATTCTTCGTCTTCAAATACTCTTGATAAAATTCAATTCAATGGATATAGAGTGAAAGGAAATACGTCGTTCAGATTTTTTGAACATCCTGCCGATTTTTTTCAGATACGTTAAAACACGTTCCATGGATTTTGATACGAGCGCTATGTATAACGTCCTTAGAGCTGTGAGCCTTATTTTTTTTTATCATTGGATATTTGAAAGAAATATAGCATACGTTGTAATATAACTATTTATTCTGTGAATAGTTAGTTGACCTCGCATCCAAAAAATAATGTTTCTAACTTTCTCTTTTAATAAATAAAAACCAAAATTTCCTCTGATTGTAAGTACGTACTTAATTATAAACTATTAATATTTTATAAAACATTTTATTTATTGTACCTATTAAGAAATTATACAATTTATCCAAAGAAACGTCACTATCTCAATGATAATTCTTTTTTCAAACTTAAATTCTTTAGGTACTGTGGTGAGGAGGGGGGGGGGGGAGGAGGTGGAAAGGGGGTGTGCTTAGAAGATCAAAGACAAAAAATTACAATGGAAATATGTTTAAGATAGGGTTATTCACAAAATTAATTTGATTATTAATAATATTTAAATTTCTATTGACATTTTTCCTAATTTCTAATATTTCTAAAAGATCTAAGTAAAAATCACTAACGTTAGTGTGTAAAATTTTAAAAGCAGTATTTATATCAAGTGAATGGTTAAATTCCATTAGATGGTAATTCCGAATAATTATTGCTATTCAGACATCTCAAATGTTCCTTAATCCTCGTTTCACAATTTCTACGTTTTACCTTTGTAAAAATGGTTGCAATCATTACAATTCAATTGGTAAACTCCGGATTTTTTTCGTTTTTTGGTCTTTGTCCTTGTTATTTAAAATATAATTTTTCAATTTATTATTTGTATAAAAAGCTGGCTGTATTGTATTAGGAATATTTTTCAAGATTACATTGGAGGTTTGATGATTTAAAAACAATATTTTTCTCCATTGTTTTAATATTATCACTAAGCAATGGGTAAATGTAGGACAACTGAAATTTTTTCTTATATTTTTTGTTTAATATGTCGTCTATTAATTTGGAGTTATAACCATTATAACTAACTAACTAACCATCACGCCGTTTCCCCGCAGGGGTAGGCAGAGAGGACGGACCGCCAAACAACTCGATCTTGGCACACACTCCTTGCCTCGTTCACATTCATACATTGTCTCATACATGCTCTTCTATTATTCCGACTCTTCACATGGCCCGACTCAAGTATCTGATTCACTTGGTCGTGCCATGTCTTCCTCAGGCGTCCCCGACTTCTTCTTCCATTCTCATTTGCGTCATATATTCTCCTTAGACTCCTTTCCTTGTTGATTCGCTCTACATGCCCAAACCATCTGAGCGTGTCTTTCTTAACCATTATTAGATGCAAATATTTTAATGGTGTTAAGTTCAGCTTTGAAATTATTTTGGGATAACGGGATATTAATAAATCTATTGATCAAATAATGGAAAGCTAAGAGTTTTTGTGAAAATGGATGGTTAGATGAGTTGTGTATAATTATATCAGCGTAGGTTTCTTTTCGAAAAATATTAAATTCAATCTTATTATTAATTATAGTTAGGTTTAAATCCAAGAAATTTATGCTACAACTAATTCGTATTTCTAATGTAAATTTAATGTTTTTATTAATTTTGTTCAAAAAATTAAGAAACATTTGAAGTTATCTTTTGGTACCGGTCCATATACAAAAAATATCATCTACGTTACTTTTATAAAAATACACATATTTTAGTAAAAAGGCAGAACTATTAAAGTTTTTATTTTCTATTGCAAATTGGGTGTTTATTTGTGAGTTAATGAAAATTATTTTAATTAAATAATTTACCTCTATTTAATATACTGTATTTAATATATACTATAATACATATTTTTAAAAACTTATAAAAAAAGCATTTTGCTAACCGCATTGTGCGTTAATTCAAATTACAAACTATCTTTTATGTTGTTAACACAAATTTGTCGAATATAAATTAAAATTTCTACCCAAACAAACTGCATTTTAAATTATTTTTTTGGTTATATTAAGTCAGTCTCAGAAGGTAATGCAGGACTTATATTTTTAATAATTATAATTAACTCCCAAAAAATATCAAAGTTGCCTCTAAAATCATGCAAATTGATTTCTACACAAGCACCTCTGGGATTCGAACCCAGGACCTTCGGATTTCCGGGCCACAGCACTACCAATTTGAGGTTTTACTCATAAAGTTAAGAATAAAAATGATTTCTTTATCTTTATTATTATTTCTTTAAAAGCATCACTAAAAGCAGCACTTTTTTTGCTACGCCTTCTTATTGCTTTTAGTGAAAAAGGGACAACAAATGTATCTATCTACAGCTACGTTACTCACATTTGAGAGATTCAGTACGTTATTTTCATTGTTTGTTTTCAACTTCACTGGAAATTTGTCTTCTGAAGTACCTAGAATATCAAATTTTGAATATGCTGTATGTAAGCGATGATTCAGTGTAAGTACTTTGCTGAACTGAACTCTGGCCATCACTATTTAGAGACTCACAACAAAGAAAATCGATAAAAAACATTTCAATTTCTGTGTTCATTTTTTTCTTCGATGTAAAATGTAAATTTGAAAAACCATTTATTTTTTGGAAATTTTTCCACTGAGTGGAAGCCTCTATCGTGATAAATAATAAATTCTGAAAAGCCGCTGAAAGAACGAGAACGCGGGTAGGGAATGTTATTAAAAACCAATTCGAATTCCTCTTTGGTTACTGAAATACCGAAAGCAAATATTCTGGATTCCCTAAGCCTGAAAGTGTACAAAACGTTTGGCGGATATAAATAAACATTTTAAAATATAAAGATAGTTTATGAATGAGTATTGTATGTACATGTAATAATTAAATTTAACTTACCTTATAATCTGTATTATAATGTACTGTGTATGTCTTAATAAACAAATAAATAAATGAGTATGTAGCGTGAGCAATAGTCAGTCCATTAAATTAGCAACCCTGAACGGTCCTCGACACCAGCAATCTAATGAATTTTTTTGTCATTTATTGTTTCAAAGTAGGTATATAAAATATTTTTAAGCGATCTAATTTTCAAACCAAATCACACAATTTTGTATTAGTTGCGCATCACCTTAAGTATTTTCCACAGAACAATTTCTGACATTCACAGAAATGATTTTTTTATCGTGCTCACCGGTTACTTCGACGCACGACAGATTGAAATGGCCACCATCTTGAACCGGAACCGGAACGTAACATTCAAACTTCATCAATATATTAGAAAAAGAAAAAATAAAAATTAGGGATAAGTGGTAATATTTTGGCATGGTTGATCAGCTACTTTTCAGATAGATTACTCTTTGCAAAGATCAATGACTGTCTATCCTACGAATTTATTGCTACAGCGTGTAGCAATAAATCCTGCGAATTTATTGCTACACCTTTCGGTGTCCCGAAAGGTTCGCACCTGCCTTTATTATTTGTCCTATTCATTATGACATTACTAGCACTTTATACAGTGTCAAAGTTTTACTCTTTGCCACGATATTAAGCTGTTTAAAGTCATTAATGAGGGTACGATTGCATAATCTTGCAAGAGAATGAAACGTATCATGTTCGTATTAAAAAGGTAACCTTGCGGCAGAGCAGAGACCAGGGCTCAGGATAGTGGGCCAAGTAGTTATCTGTCATGTAGGTAGGGTTTTCAATCAAATAAAAGAAGAGGAACTTTATAAAAATGTATTGAATCCAAAACCACAAAAAGTAACAAGGAAGTGTACAAACTTCGTACCAAGTTAACAAAAAGGAAATACAAAAATACACATACCAGATGGACTCCTAATGGACACGCTAAGCTAACTATACGGAAATAACCCCGGTAGACGAACGCGATCTTGCTTCGCAGTGAGAAAACACGAGACGGGACGGGAACTCCAGTCTTCCCATATGGGAACGGCGCAGAACCCAGAGCACCAAGGTCGTCCTTCTAATTGGGCAGGAGGACGCTATACCTCCAAGGAGCGCATTCAGCCACGGGCCATCTCTACGAACTCCAATCCAAAGGCACGTGGTCCCCATCAGTAGCCAAGTCTGGCGTATTACGGTTAGCAGACCGTGACATTGCGACGCGGGGTCGTGAAGGCATATTATAGTAGCCAACACCAGGAGCAATTCACTTCACGATTCCTTTTCCAGAAATACATCCACAACACGGCCAACCAGCCACATCGGAAAAAAGTGGGACTTACACGTCATCCACTAAAAATAACTCGTACACGAACCTCGCGTGTTACGTAAAAAACACCCCGCGTTCTTTTAGGTTTAAAATCGACTTAGATTCTCATGATTAAACGTAAATTTAAACACCAGGATGGTGAGTGACCAATTTCCGACCCAACTGCCCAAGTTGATCGGAAGGAAGTGCCCATAAACAAAAAGGAACTCTTTCTTTTCCAAAAATTACCAGTGTCCAAAAAAAACACCATAGACAAAATAACCACCTAAGCAAGAACTGCATTAGTCACATAATTATTTATGTGACAATTTCCCCCTTCCCACGAAAATGTTTGCCCTCAAACATGAAAAACTAAGTCCACAAACTAACTACACTATGAGTCCATCAGGTATCTAGAAAAATGATAACAAAAACATTAATTAGTAATTAAAATAACAACTTAGAACTAAATTTCTTAAAGGTAAATCTCTTAAAATTAAATTTCTTAATAATAAAGAACAAACAAGAAAAGAAAGGCACGAAAACAAGGAGTCAACCATCATCTACTAAATTAAACAAAGTTTTGAATTTACTTTAAAAAAAAGGAGACCTGTTGTTTTCGTGTCAATTTAACAAGATTTATACTTATAAAATACTCAACATTTTATATTTTAAGAAAAAACACAACCAAATAAATAGTAGAAAAGAAAAAAAAAAAAATTTGATCACTTTTCCTTATACAGGAAATAAAGGCCAATTTGGCTTCACTTTTTAGGGTTAAACAGCCCTCACTCGCACTGAATTTACGCTATATTTGAATAGCAAAAAAAAAGTAACCTATCTAACTAAGTCCATCCGGTTTAACATTCTTAAGATAAAACTTAAAAAATAAACAAATACTTAAAATTAAAGAAGCCTAAATTAAGAAAATATCTATATAAATATACATTTTTCAATCAGAACAATGGAGTTCAATGTTGGCAAAACTAGGACACAAGAAAATACTTTTCTGTGTTATAAGTAATATAGAATCAGTATACAAACTGTCTATCAGACGTGGGCAGAGTAGGGATCTTACATTGGATCATCTAACTGTCATTATTGAACCAGGATTTACAATTCCGAAGAAATACCTATATGTAAAAAGGTCGTCAAACTAGAATAATATTTAAATTATCCAATTTTCAAAAATCAAATCAGGTCAGGTTTTATAAAACAATAAATACCTGCCAATCAAGGTGGTCAGATTAGGATTTACATAACACAATACCTATCTATCAGATCATGACAAAAGTCGATTGGTACTTAACAGCGAAACAGAAAGTTAAGCTCGCAGCTTAGGATATCCAAAAATCCATTAAACAACCTGCATCAAAAACTCAAAAGAGTGACATTGTTTGTAAAAAAAATGAGACCACGGTAATACCCAAGCTGGCATCCCTTAAAAAAAACACTCCACGAGTGCACAAAAGTCAGCATTTCTTGTACAAACAAAACAAAATGTGTGATCAACTATGGCTTTCAGTGAGTTGACACTATTCGAGGTGTGATCAATTCAAAATTTTAATGAATGACACTAGTAATACTTAATTTAAAGTTTAATAATGATACTAACAGTAAGATATTAATGTTTATATTATTTAGAGTTAAAACTATACAGAACAGACTTAGACTTAAAAAACTATACAGAACACACTTTCCTGTATTAGAGGCAAAGCGATAATTCCAAAGGAATTAATTATTAGTTAAGCACGCCGAAGCAGTACTAACTTTGTTAGAGACAAAACAACTTTCTTATGAACTAAGATTTATATAAAGAACTTTTAGGAAAGCTATACCATACTTAAACTTATGAAATACAAAATATCAATAATAAAACTAACAGAACTTTTGTGCATCAGAAAGGTGCTCAAGTCTCTGAAACACAAAATTCCAAAATATTCCTTCTCAAGTTCTCTGGAGGTTCCATGGGCAATGGGCAATAAAAGAGCCTCCAGTGGACTAAAGAAAGAAGGGCATAAACTTAAAAATAATAGCATTACAACTAAATCCGTTAAACAGACGGAACAAGGTATGAAATCAGTGTGTGTGTACTCATGTGAACAAGTATATTATTACCAAAATAATCATACGTTTAATAATACAAAAAAAAAACTCGAAACTAGTGCATGTTATTATTAACAGAAAAGCATATTAACAGAGGAAAGAAAGACTTAACTAACAAAATTTGGGCGCCAGTGACCACAAGGATCACATTCCAGTTTACCGAGGGTAAATAAACGGTTTATCGTCAATGAACTAGAATTAAGTGTCTGTACTGAGCACAAGATTTGGAGGTACCAAACTCCAAATCATGAGACCAGAACAATCACAAAAGAAACAAATGTAATAATGTGAAGGGTTGGTAGGCCTGCACACTACAACATTGGCCTCCTTAAAGAAAAAAACTAATCTATCCGAACAATATCTTTCACGTGAAAATTACCTACAGTTCTACCTTGCATATCTGCCAATGTGTACACTAAATCCGAGACTCTATTTTTTATAACATTACGAACGAATCTAGGTGCCAACTTATGGGAAAAGTAATCCGGACCACTGGATTGAACAAAATTCTTCCTCCAAATGACATCACCTACATTATAAACCACGGATTTACGGCGTAAATTATAATGTTGGGCATTCTTTTTAAAGGCCTGTATTAATGCATTTGAAACTTGTTCGTAAATAGGAACTAAGTCTTCCAACTTTTTTGCAAATTCGGCTCTAGACTGATCCAAAGGTACGTCCACGACACTAGAAGAAACATTAATTTTGTGTAAATTGCCGTCAACAATTTGTTCCCTGCCGTGCATAAGGAAAAAAGGCGTGAAACCTGTTGCAAAATTAACAGTATTATTCAAGGCTGACTGAATCTGAGGCAGAAATCTGGACCAATTACGATGGTCAGACTCGGTCAAGATAGACAAGGCAGTCCCGATAGTTTGGTTATACCGCTCAACTACATTATTTTGCGGGGTGTAATAGGCGTTATAAAAAGGCATTGGAACATTATAATCAGCCAACAATTGTTTGAACTCTTTTGAAACAAATTGTTTACCATTATCACACACCAGGGTTTGTGGAACACCGTGGACTAGAAAAATAAATTGTTCAACATTTTTTACAATGCTTTTAGTAGTAGCATTTCTGAGTGGAAAAATCCATGTATATTTGGAAAAAACGTCAACAACCGATAAAATGTACATAAAACCCGCGTAACTACGTGGAAGAGGTCCAACAAGGTCGATAGACAACATTTGCATCGGTCTGTTGACTATTTTTGGATTCGTAGAAATACCAGCCGGCGCAGATGTATTTATTTTATGTGCCTTGCACGTTTTACACTTATTAACAAACTTTTTGACGTCATTATACATACCCGGCCAAAAGTAACGGAGTTGAACTTTCTTATACGTTCTGAATACACCGGGGTGGCAAGAGTTAATAGATTCGTGTTCTTTACTTAGAGTGGCGTTGCGGTCTTCAAAAGGCACAACCAGCTTCCAGGCTGTATCCTCTTGCAAAGCGAAACGAGATTTAGAATGTCGAAATAAACAATTATCTTTAATTTGGAAGTTATTGAAACGTTGGGGATTATTCATACAATTGGAAAACAAATTATTATACCAACTATCCGAAGTTGTAGGCGAAGAATCTATGGCAGCAACAGTAAAATCGTCTTTACGAGAAAGAACATCTGGAACAGTATTTAATTTACCCTTTCTGTGCATGTAAGAATATTGGGAAAGACGCGTAGACCAACGTGCAAGCCTACCAGTTGGATTGGACAACGAAACCAACCACTGCAAACTGGAGTGATCCGTCACCACTGTGAAATGAACTCCTTCTACGTAAGGCCTGAAATGATTGACTGATTCTAATACCGCAAGGAGTTCGCGCTCCGTAACGCCGTAATTTCGTTCGTGAACATTTAAGCACCTAAAGAAAAAAGAAACAGGATGTTCTTCACCGTCAAACACCTGAGTAAGCACGCCGCCGATCCCAACGTTGCTCGCGTCGGAATGGATAGTAAAGGGCAAAGAAAAATCAGGGCAACTAATAACGGGAGCAGAAGTTAGAGCTTTTTTTAATTTTTTAAACGCGTCTTCCGCTTCTGGAGTCCAAGAAAAATTACTTATTCCCATTCTAGAACCAGTAAGTTTTGTCAACGGGGCTGCAATAGTAGAGAAATCTTTGATAAAACGCCTATAATAACCGCAAAGACCTATTTTTTTTATTTTTTTTATTTATTTTTTTATTTATTTATTGGCAATGTTTATTAAAAATACATATGAAGTTACAACAGTTACATAGTTACATAGTTACATAAGTTTAACAAAAAAAAAAAAAAAAAATTGTAGATGGAGACGAGGGTATATTTAGAAATTTCAAAATTAAAAGTATGAAAGGGGATGAGGTTTATAAATATTTAGGATACCCGCAATCGAATAGATTAGATCACACTAGTATTAAAAATGATATTAGGATTAAATTTCAAACTAGGATCAGAAAAATTTTAAAATGCAATCTATCTGCTAAAAATTTAGTAAAAGCAATAAATACTTGGGCAATACCTTTATTAACGTACTCATTTGGCATAATTAAATGGTCCAATACAGATTTAGATAGTTTAGAACGATTAATTAGAACTACGTTAACAAAGTTTAATTGCCATCATCCAAATTCAGCTATAGAACGAATTAATTTACCTAGAAATTTAGGAGGTAGAGGTATAGTCAAAATAACATCTTTGAAACACAATCAGGTAGAAATGCTTAGAAATTTTTTCCATAGGAAAGCTAATAGCTCAGAAATGCACAAAATAATTTGTAAGGCAGATAGAAACATTACACCTTTAAATTTATATGACGAGAATGCCAACATTCTTATAAATACTAACCAGGAATTATTAGATTCCTGGTCAAATAAAATTATTCATGCAAAACACTTCAATTATCTCAACCAAACGTATGTTGACAAACTTTCGTCAAACAAATGGTTGAGTATTGGAGAGTTGAGCGCAGAAATAGAAGGATTTATGCTTGCCATTCAAGATAGAGTCATTAATACTAAAAATTATAGGAAGCATATAATCAAAGATATAAATCAAATTGATGATTTATGTAGAAAATGTTTGGCTTTTCCGGAAACTATAGAACATATTATATCGGGATGTTCTATATTAGCGCCGTCCGAGTATACATTTAGGCACAATCAGGTTTTAAAAATAATCCACCAAAGTTTGGTAATTAAACATAACTTGATTGACTGCCGTAATATAGTACCATATTATGAATATGAACCAAATTCATTTTTAGAAAATGAATTTTATAAAATATATTATGATAAAACTATACTAACAGACAGAACAATTAGTCATAATAGACCTGATATAGTTTTACATGACAAAATTAAAAAAATAACTTATATCATTGATGTAGCTATTCCAAATTCCTGTAATATTCAAAAAACTGTTTCTGAAAAAATTAGAAAATACACAGATTTAGGAAATGAGATTAAAGAAATTGGCATTCTCGGAATATAAAAATATTACCATTTGTTATTTCGGCTACTGGCATTATACCTAGGTCTCTGATTCAAAATTTAGGCGTATTAGATTTGTCAAAGAATTTATACATAAAAATGCAAAAATCGGTAATTTTAAATACATGTAGGATTACAAAAGATTTTTTAAATATTTATATTGAGGGATCAGTAGGATTTATAGGTTCAATTAGGAATTCCACAGAGCCGAACCCTCTGATATGAAAATATCTGGAGTCGGTGAATTATTTTCCCATCTGGTCTCTGGTAGGTTGACATGTTGTTCTTGTATTGTTATGTAATTATAATACATATAGTGCAATTGCATAACGTGGATTGACCAGATGATCATTTGGGAAGTGTGTGAAAGGGTTTAGTTTTTCCTGTGGGGAAAATTAAACCCGGACATTTAAATCTGGTGCGTAAATATAAATAAAAATAAATATAAATATATAAAAGCTATAAAAGCTTTAATTTGCTTTGAATTCTTAGGGGTAGGGTAAGTACGAATACATTCTAATTTAACGGGGTCTGTACGAAGACCCTTCGCGTCTACGATATAACCTAGATATTTTAACTCTTCTTTACAAAACTCGCATTTTTTGAGGTTAACTGTTAGACCCGCATCTCTTAATCGTTCATAAATTTTATTCAAAATCTTCAAATGTGACTCAAAATCTTCCGAAATAACAATCAAATCATCGAGATAACAAAAGACGTTCTCGTCGAACTCAGGACCAAAAAGAGCATCCACAAGACGCTGCAATTCGCTAGGAGCATTCTTAAGACCGAACGGCATCCTCACAAATTCAAACAGACCATGGCCTGGTACAACGAAAGCCGTCTTAGGACAGGATTCCTTATCCAAGGGAATCTGCCAAAATGATTTGGACAAATCTATAGATGAAATAAAACGAGCACCCCTAAGTTTATCTAAAATACGTGAAATGTAAGGGAGGGGGTAGGAATCTGCCAATGTGACGCTGTTCAAGCGCCTCGAGTCCAAACAAAACCTGACAGAACCATCCTTCTTAGGAACAATCAAAACTGGGTTTGACCAAGCTGAACGGGAACGGCGGACAACACCTAAATCCAACATTTCTTTTAATTGTGCTTCTAATTGTTTCTGGCGAGTTTGAGATAAAGGATAGTAACGCTGTTTAATAGGATCCTCTGTTGTATTTATTTTATGACGTACTAAATGGGTTTTACCTAAACCACGTTCTTCAAAAGAAATTGACTTAAACTTAACTATAACCGAATTTAATTTGAGATTGTCTTGGGGAGACAGCAAGGAGGCTGATGTTAATTTGCGAACCTCACTGACCACCTTCCCAAAATCACCATTGTTGTCGACTTTTGGAAACAACTGAGGGGCCACGTCGAATTGCTTCCAAAAGTCTACTCCCAAAACAATTGAAGAGGACAGAGACGGAATAACGAAAAACTTAATATATTTCTTAATATTATTATACAATACTAGTACTCGCATAGTACCAATTATATCCTGACGTTTGCCATCCGCGGTGGTAACGTAGGAATCTAACTTATTCAACTTATAACCTAAACTTATGAAAAAATTATAAACAGAACCCCCGAAACAACTGACAGATGCTCCACTGTCTAAAAGTCCTGAAAAAACCAAATCCTTAATTTTAATATTAACATGTGGTCTCACATCTTGTCCACAATCAGATAACGGCACACATGCGTCCATGTTGCGCGTTGTAAACTTAGATTTATTACTATGAACCGACGACGATCTCCTGTCATCCTTGTGCACAGAACGCAACAGATCGTCGGCTAGTTTTTTGAATTATATTTATTTGATTCATTATGTTTAAAATTATCCTTTTTCCATTTTTGACAAAATTGTTTCGTATGCCCCTGTTCCTTACAGTAGAAACAATTAAAAGTTTTCTGACTATTAGAAGCAGAACTTGAAAACTTCGAGTGTGGAGAATAGGAAGCCTGATTATAACTACCACGTTGAGAATACGAGCCTTGAGCTTGTGGCTGGTGTGACGGTTGCGGGCTCCGATGAGGATACGAGGTTTTAGGAAAAGTAACTCGCGAAGAAGAATTAAAGTGTGGTGCGGGTTTGTCTACTGAAAGCTTTTCAAATTTACTGCACACACTTACTAAGGCTGAAAGATTCTTTTCCGAGAAATAAGCAATGGCTAAGGCGTATTTAGATTGGAGACTGTCACAGACTAAGTCCACCAATTGTTCTTCAGAGAGTGGAACATCCAATCTTAAGTTTGCTAACTGAACATCTTCAACATATTCCACTATAGGTTGGTTAAACTTTTGCTTCATAGCAAACAAAGCTTTTAAAGCTTCTGTTTGATTGGTACAAACGTCAAAACGAGAAATGAGGAGCTTTTTCAAGGTTGACCAAGACAAAGAATCATCAAAAATAGTTCTATACCAGGAAAGAGCTCTTCCCTCCAGGAGGTCAGGGAAAGAGGTAACAACTGAGGACAACTCCACCTTCCGGCATCTGGATAATTCTTCTATGCGTAAAATGAAATTCCTGACATCCGAAGACCCAGAAAATTTTAAATTCCAAGAATGGACGGACGAAGAAGAAGTTGGAGGAGAAGACGATTGGTAATAATTATTAATTACGGTTGTAGTCTTTTCTAAACTAACTGTATTATCTTTACCTATATTCATATTGGAACCACTTCCTGTATTATCATCACCTATATTCATATTGGAAGCACTCCCCTCTTTCAAACTTTTATTAAAAGAGCGAGCCTGTTCGCGCATACTTGATAATGTAGCTTCCGGAACGATGTTACGATCCGTTAACAATTTTATCATTTCTTCCTTGGTTACCCCATTAATGTCGGAAATCGCCATTTTTAAAGAATAAATAAAATTTTAATTTAATTTATAATTAAATTATTATTCTCAAATAATTATATGAAAATAAATGTAATAATAGGATTAACCAAACTGTTATAATTAATTATTTATTTGTAACACATCAATTACCAAACACCCTGTACGTATGAACTCGAAAAATAGTCATTGATTTTCAATAACGACAAAGCCATTTATAATTTATTTAAAATCACCTTAGAATGCAGTAAATATTTAAAATAATAATAATTTTTTACAACATACGTTCCACGAATTCCCTTTATATGTATGAAGGTATAACCGGACACAAATGCGAACAAGAATAGTGCCGTTACTATATTCTCCCAATATTTTAGTAACCGCAAGCTTATAATAAACAATTATTTATGATAAATGTCTGTCACAAGTCGTCCTATGTTTAAAAAACAAAAATAACGTATTTAATAATGAACCTCCGCGGCTTTGTAAGTAAACAATGCACATAACCTGACAAATGTCAACAAGAATTGACAGCTCGGCTCCGATAAACCATAACATAGATAGCTGACAGTTAAAACAGAATTGCCAGTAAACAGAAAAAAATGTTCCCAACAATATTTCGGTTATCATCTCTAGAGATATTATGAATGAATTTTGTGTTTAACATTATCTTAATGACAACACTTAAAGTTGGTGTCACTATAATTACATGCCTTACGAAAAGGTAAACAAACAATAATATTCACACAACAAAATGATCATAACACAATGAGGTGTATTTTCAGAATGACACACAGAATCTCTGCAGAACGGTTAATGTTAGATATAAAACCAAATAAATGCACACACACCGATTCATCTCTGATTTCTCTAAAATTATCAGCAAAAGAACTGAAAATCCACCCCACATGACAGAAAAGTACGTTTCGGGCACCGAAAATAACTGATTTTACACGTTGGAAGCGCCATTGAAACGTATCATGTTCGTATTAAAAAGGTAACCTTGCGGCAGAGCAGAGACCAGGGCTCAGGATAGTGGGCCAAGTAGTTATCTGTCATGTAGGTAGGGTTTTCAATCAAATAAAAGAAGAGGAACTTTATAAAAATGTATTGAATCCAAAACCACAAAAAGTAACAAGGAAGTGTACAAACTTCGTACCAAGTTAACAAAAAGGAAATACAAAAATACACATACCAGATGGACTCCTAATGGACACGCTAAGCTAACTATACGGAAATAACCCCGGTAGACGAACGCGATCTTGCTTCGCAGTGAGAAAACACGAGACGGGACGGGAACTCCAGTCTTCCCATATGGGAACGGCGCGGAACCCAGAGCACCAAGGTCGTCCTTCTAATTGGGCAGGAGGACGCTATACCTCCAAGGAGCGCATTCAGCCACGGGCCATCTCTACGAACTCCAATCCAAAGGCACGTGGTCCCCATCAGTAGCCAAGTCTGGCGTATTACGGTTAGCAGACCGTGACATTGCGACGCGGGGTCGTGAAGGCATATTATAGTAGCCAACACCAGGAGCAATTCACTTCACGATTCCTTTTCCAGAAATACATCCACAACACGGCCAACCAGCCACATCGGAAAAAAGTGGGACTTACACGTCATCCACTAAAAATAACTCGTACACGAACCTCGCGTGTTACGTAAAAAACACCCCGCGTTCTTTTAGGTTTAAAATCGACTTAGATTCTCATGATTAAACGTAAATTTAAACACCAGGATGGTGAGTGACCAATTTCCGACCCAACTGCCCAAGTTGATCGGAAGGAAGTGCCCATAAACAAAAAGGAACTCTTTCTTTTCCAAAAATTACAAGTGTCCAAAAAAAACACCATAGACAAAATAACCACCTAAGCAAGAACTGCATTAGTCACATAATTATTTATGTGACAAGAACCTTAATAACTTTTTGTTGATTCTGAGTTGTCATGGAACCGTTATTATATTTCGCTTGCTTATTTTATACTGTATCAACCTGATAACTTCTTATGCCATAAAACCTGCTCTCCTTGCAGTGAAACCCCAGTTATGGCTAGTTATAATATATTCACTGTATAATGTACACACAAAGCTCCTACAGTTTCCGTATTCCAGATGTTAAATTTTCCACCCTAAATGCCAGAGGTAATTACTATTTGTTATAACGACAACAACTGCTACAGTACTCTACACTATTCAAAGCCAACATTTCCCCTTCGCCAAGACAACCTTCCTGAAATATTTAATGCAGTTGGATTGCAAAACTGGAAACGGAATGAAAGGGAGAAAAGATCTGCACAACTTTCGGACAAGGAAACCGAAGACAAACTAAACGTTTTTTCCATTTCTTCATTTGATTATTTGGTGAAAACTGTTCTAAAGTAGTTCGGACGATGCAATGAGATATATTGGAAGTATCAATGAAAGAATGACTTCATTTCAGTGGTCAAAATGTAATTTGAGCAAATAAGGTTATATTACTTGGGTATGTATTTTTTGTTATTTTTTTAATGTGAATACCGCGAAAGAGTCCCAGCTCCCAGCCACTCCCAACCGTCAGGAGCCAGTGTTACTACGGCATCCCGTGGGGTGTTGTGAGGCTGAAGGTAGTGGGGAGGAAAAGGAAATAGGGAAGAAGAAGGTGAGGAAATACCTGGCTATTCATATCTGGTCACCAAACTCGGCTAAAGCCATTTCAAGCAACGTTTTGATTCAGAAGGGCTTCCACCAGGGTGTTTCTGAATGTATCTACCACTTTTGAACGTGCCGCAAATATCTATCTATCTTATATTTATAAAAAACCAAAAAATGTTTGTATGTATGTATGTCCGCTAATTCATCCGATTGCGATGAAACTTTGGGGATTTGATGTGTGCATGCCCGCGATGGTTTCTGTATACAATAGTTAGCTCTGGCATCATGAAATTACGCATTGCTAAACCGTTCATCCAATTGCGATGAAACTTTGGTGAGTTGTTGTAAGGTTTATATATATATATATACTGGTGAGCTCTGACATTATGTAATTTGTATAAAAAATTGCAATAGGTGGCACGCGAGCTGTTTGAAAACTGAATGTACAGGGACTGAATGTGTGGAATACGGGTGGCGGGAGGCGAAATCGGGAGGGGGGTTCGTGGGACAGGGGACGCGGGAGAGGGGAGTGTGGAGAGGGAAAGTGGAAAAGTGGAAAAGGCAGAGTAGGAACGCGTGAGGGGAAGGGGATGCGGAAGAAGAATGGGAAAAAGGGAAAGGACACGCAGGGAGAAACAATATCTTTAATAAGTGGCATAGCAACGCATGGCGGGAACTACAAACCCAGAAGCTCGCATATTTTGATTTTTATATGTATGGATTTCCCCCTAAAACCATAAAACCATACGAGCGAAGCCGCGGGTAAAAGCTAGTACTTTATATTATTTTAGATGAATATAATGTGAAATAACAAAAATTATCAAATAAATATAATCTAATGAGTGCTTTTATAATCATGTCGGTACCATGACGGCAATCTAATGAGCGCTTTTATAATCATGTCGGTACCATGACGGCAATCTAATGAGCGCTTTTATAATCATGTCGGTACCATGACGGCAATCTAATGAGCGCTTTTATAATCATGTCGGTACCATGACGGCAATCTAATGAGCGCTTTTATAATCATATCGGTATCATGACGGCAATCTAATGAGCGCTTTTATAATCATGTCGGTACCATGACGGCAATCTAATGAGCGCTTTTATAATCATGTCGGTACCATGACGGCAATCTAATGAGCGCTTTTATAATCACGTCGGTACCATGACGGCAATCTAATGAGCGCTTTTATAATCATGTCGGTACCATGACGGCAATCTAATGAGCGCTTTTATAATCATGTCGGTACCATGACGGCAATCTAATGAGCGCTTTTATAATCATGTCGGTACCATGACGGCAATCTAATGAGCGCTTTTATAATCATATCGGTACCATGACGGCAATCTAATGAGCGCTTTTATAATCATGTCGGTACCATGACGGCAAAAAGCTATTAACACACGTTTCTTTAGCTATAATGTTGCAGCTCTTTCTTGCACATTAAATATTGCGACTAACACGTGTGACCGCTTCCCCCAAGCTACTACTTTTTCCTTGCGTTTCATTTTCTTTATACGTGTGAGGGAGATGTATGATTATGATTGTATACGTTCACCTTTTGTCTCTTTTTATAAAAGCGCTCATTCGCTTCTGCTGTAGGTTCCTTTTACAAAAATGTACACATTATTTCAATACATAATATAATACATCTTATGAGCGTACTGAAATATTTCTGAAACTTGAATCTGTGTAAATAACGCTTGTGATGTTGGGATCTGAGACCGCCTTAATTTCGACAGTTTCAAGTAAGATTAATTTTCTTTGGAAAAATAACTTTTTAATTGAAAATTGAAACCCCGGGAACGTAGAAAGCAAAAAAATAATGAAGGTTAAGTTATTCAACCCACCCTTAAATATTCCGTTAAAATAATTTCCTGTTGATGGGGGAAAGAATTTTGGTAAATACGTGATTAAACGGAGGGAAATTTCTGTTTTTTTTTTAATAAATGCAAATGCGATTTGGGTTATCTGAATGGGTCAGCCGAAACCGAATTTCAGCTTTTGTTCTTGTTTCGGCCGAAACCGAATCGTGTTTATTTAAGTTAAAAGAAAGTGTATTCCTCGAAATTATGTGTTTTTATTATTAAGCTTGTAAGAGCGTTTGTCCATCGCCACCGACAACGAGGACCTTTTAACTGTCAAAAAGCAAAAGGGCACTGAGTGGCCATTTGTCACACGTGAATTTCAGCGAAACACTGTGTCTAAGAAAACTTTTATCTGAGATCTTCTTTTAAAATAACATAAAAATTTTTCTGGTTACACCGCGAACTTAGGTTTCGGCTAATTTTTTACCATAACCGAAACCGCGGCCGAAAGTGGCCGAAAGTGACCGTAACCAAAAACGACAATGACTTAAGTTTTACACATTGTCGTGATATTATATGTTAAAATTAAAAAGTATTATTGAGCGAGACGCGGAAGACTTTCATAATGGTCCCCGTCGATATAACATTATTATTTTTAGATTTTTTTTTCAAATTAACAACATGTAAATCCAGTTCACTTGTATTAATTAATCAGTTGTCAATAAAATTTGCATAACATGGACAGCTTTATAACGTGTAAAAATGAGAATCTGCGCAAGAACTGCCCGAAGCCAGTAGACCTATGGTATCCACAATACAAATATGTTGAGATGCTTTTAAGAAGAGGGAAAGGAAACGGTATACAGGAAGATTGGGAAGTACCTGACTAATCAGACGTAGACGTAGTCTGACAGTACCTTTAGAAACAAAACCTTTGTAGAAAACTAGGTGCTTACCTACTTTTTGTTTCCATGAAAAGAAGGCGCAAGGAAACCGCTAAATAATATGTAGGACCCCATAGAATTCTTTATTTTATTCCTTCTATAGGTACTCGTAAATCGAAGGACCAAAACTAGTGATGGGGATAGCGCATATCAAAATAATCGTAGTTTTTTTAATTTTATTTATTTATTGGGCTTTGATATAACCATTGTAAATTATTATATAAAAGAATTAATGACAGTATAATATAATTTTTTTTAAATAAAGCATAGATAACAGCATACCTATTTGTTAAGTTATTATCAAACTTACTTTTAAGAACCTGCAAAATTAATATCAATTATTCAAGCTGCTCCCGTCTGGAGCCAGTGAAGCTATGGCATCCCCAATTGGGATTTTTGTGAGGCTGAAGTAGTGAGGAGGAGAAGGAGATGGGGAAGAGGAAGGTGGGGAAATACTTCTGAATGGTGGTCTTAACACCAGGGCTAACTAAGAGTATCTTCCACTCTGGAACGTGCAGCAAATATACCATATATTATTTTAAATTATTGTGAAATAATACAAATTAATCAAATAAAATTTATTAGATTAATTTATTAAATTTATTCAAATTAATGTATTGGTTACAATTAATTTGAACATTTATTTTCAATTGATTAGAAACATAATATAAAATGAAAAATTTTCGAATTTCGAAATTGAATCCTTCGATTTTGAACATCCTTAGTGTAAAGGAAACGTTGCGCGCTGCAGAGACCATAACCCAGAATTTATCGGAGGCCTGCAACGTACGCTGTGTGCTGCTTTGGCTTCATTCCATAAATTTCTCCATGGTGGACATAATACACGGGACAGAGTTTCTCGATAAACTTTGCTGCCGGCTATCCTGGCTTTCTAGACAGAAACCGTCACGATACAAGACAAGTTGTACTCTAAGAAAACGACAGATATTTTTACTTATTTATGTAGGTATATGACGTTTAATTTCACATTTAAATTACATAGGTATGTAATATGTACACGTGGAGTTGGAGAAATACAGCATATCATGGCATTAAATAAAATATATAATATATATAGGTATATATATTTTTAAAAATATTTTCGCTTTGCAATAAAATCAAAATAAATGGAATATTTCTGAACGTATCCGAAAAATAAAAACTATTTTCAAAAGGTGGTGATAAAAGCCAAATTTTATTATGTATTTTTTTAAATACAATAATTTTGAATGCAAACTTTAAAAATGGCTTACCTTATGTTTTTTCTGACTAAAATTATTGATAACAAAAGAAAATATACACACACATTTAATTATACAAACAAACGTTATCGCCGCCTCACTTTTTTGTCGTTTCATGTAAAAATAATTTTTATGAAAATCACAAAGCTTCATAATTTTTTTTTCAAATTGTGATCGGAAACTTTGGTTTATTAAAAATGTACATTTTAAGGGTGAATAGTGAACTTTTAGATGTGAATATAAAGCATGTTGTTTTCTCTTTCCAACAGCGTTTAGATCTTACTTCTCAGTTTGATAGTAACGGGGACACAACGATTTCTATGAGACTTATGTGAACTGGGACAAATATGATCTCCCGTGATTAAACGGGCTAGAGTGTTCAAAGAATAATAAATCATGATGTATCTAATGTGAACCAAGGTTAGGTTAGGTAGCTACCCACGCCGCCATTTTGGAATATTGACCTTACAGAAATCATAATATTAGATAAACTTACCATTATGTATCAATATTACCGCATTATTACTATAAAAACTTACCATAACCTTAAAAGAAACGAGACACGTAAACTACTTGTCTGGGGTAATATGCTCTAAATGGGTGGGCGTAAAACTCATCTAGAGCAGTGATGAGCAATATTTTTAGAGGGAAGGCCGATCTATTCATTTTAAATTCGTTCGCGGGCCACGGGGCGCACATTGACACTGTTAAATTCGTTCGCGGACCACGGGCCACGGGGCGCACATTGATACTGTTAAATTTATAGTTGCAAGTCCAATAAAGAACACTTTGGGAGGCGGGAATGGGTACCGCTTCCAATGGAGGGCAGGGGTTCATGGGGTGAGGTTTGTTCGGGTCTCGATGGCGGATGCGTCTGCCCACCATCTGCAATGCAGTCCGGATCGAGAGATAATGGTTGAGGGAGTCCCTTTGGCTTCTCCAGCTGTACTCTCTCGGAACATCGCCTTGCACTGCAGTGGGAAGGATGGATTCATACGTTCGTCACTCCTGGACACACTGACCACTAGATTCCTACCCGCCCCTCATCATCAAACCCTTTTCTTTTCTAGAACTTCCTCTCCTTCCTTTCCTAAAAAGATCCTCCACGCAGCATCCCCAAAGATGACCTTCCTACCTTCAGTTTTGGGTTGATTTTTTCGTTGGGAAAGTTTAAAAAAATTAGTCAAGAAAACTGTTATTTTTTAATTTTAAACGGAAACCTTTAAAACGCATCAAACATAGATTTCAACAAGAAAAGCGCTCCGCTGCGAATGTGATTTTTGTTCTGCACAAGTTCAAATCACGAAATTTTTTGTAAGAATATTATATTATGTAAGAAAATCTTATTGTTTAAAGCGGCCGATTCAACCATTCTCCCTAAACAACAGAAATCTTTGAATATTCCTCACTGCAGACTTTTTGATATTTTATTTAGCCAAGTGATATTTTATTTTATTTAACAAAATAGCTCGCACACCACTGTTCTAGAGTGTAAAAGGTTTATATTTATGACTATATATGTAGTTAGGTTAGGTTAGATACCTACCCACGCCGCCATTTTGGATTATTGACCTGGCGGGAAAACATAATATTAGAAATTACCTTTTATATACGATATTACCATCTCAAACATATCTGTCCTAGCATGCAAGCTCTAGAATAATTCATCAATTTGATTGGTCAACGAAACGTTCTATTTTTGAAATCGCTTTCCAGTGTTGCATGTAATGAAAAATTCCTTGTTTATTCTGTGCTAAAACAAACTACCCACTCAAATGGGCCCATGTAAAATTTTTGACTCCCTTCAGCTTCTCCCTTGCGTAATTACAAAAAAATTACCCATTACCGCGTTTTAAAATTAATTTAACAGTTCCAAAAAGCGCCAGTAGAAAACATATAATTTATTATTATTTTTTTATATTCCATGTTTTTCCCCCGTGCGATTATTTTTAATTCCATATTTGATAATACTTTTTTTAATTGAATCGTGTTGTTCAAAAATGTAACCCATATTTTCAGCTTGTTCGTGAATGTTGTTTATAGTTTATTTTCCGAGTAGCTTAGTTATGAACCTAAAACATTGTTTTGCTTGCCACATTTCCATACATAAATATTAATTTAAGTGTCTACCTTTGAAGCAAATTTATGAGAGAAAATATTTCGCCTTCAGATTTGGAGCCAAAAGGTGGGAAAATGAATTTGTAAGAAGATTTTGGCTTCCATATTCACCTTTAGCTATTGTAATGAAATTTTCACGAAAATACACATATTTTTAATAAAGTGATTCAAAAAGGCCTTCACTTTATTTTGGAAACTGACTTGAAAGTAAGTAATGAACTTAAAGCAACGTTTCATACTATTCTTGTCTACGCTTAACACGAAACATAAGACATAAAACATCATAAAACATACAGAAATCAATTATTTACGAAACAATTCACTTCTCTTGCAATCAAATTCCTTTACGTTTGACTGAGAATTACACAAATCAACCATGAAAGGTAGGTCACCTAATACACGAGAACATATTATGTGTTGTTACGTCAAAAGAAAAAATATTTGATTGTCTTTTGATTTTAGTTCCACACTATACAGGTGTTAAGGAACGTACTTGATTTACTTTGACCAGATTCCTGACATTATTTTTTGAAGTAAAAAATGTAAATGAGATTTTGGTCTCCGGTGACTTTTTTTTAAAGTGAAAACTTCTTTAGCATCGTTGTGATTTAGTCTGTGAGAGAATGAGATGGAATAATCGGTCTCCTCTTTGTGCGGTGCTTCGTAGCCTCCCCACTCTGTCTACTTTAGTTTTCTGAAGGTTTCACTTCTACTGGTGTGAATTGCACACTTGTATTTTTTTGTTTTTTTTTCATCTAAAAACATTAAAAAAATCAGTAGGTATTGGACATTTTCCTAACACCATATTACATTGTTTTATTTTTAAAAAGAAAGACAAACATTCCCAGGTTACGAATAACCCGACAATATTTGAAAATCTCCTACTACCACCACAGTAAGCCGAAAACGTTGCTTGAGTCGTGATGGAGTCCTTAACCAGCCGAGGAATCGAACATGGAACGCCTGGGTGGGACCCAAACACGATGCCCGCCCAGCCATTGACCGGTCGAATGAACTAACACAACCTCCAGCAGATCTTATTTCCAGCTTCCAAAAGAATTGTTTGACCCTGGACATAACAGACATTGGTTTAATCTTATCTAACACAATCTGACACAACCTTAAAAGATCTCATTTCAAATCCAAGGAAATATTTGATCCCTGGAAATATTAGATAGTGACCTAACCAAACCTAACACAGTATTTACCAGTTCTTATTTTTTGACTGCTGAAATAAACAAATTGGAAAATAATCATAGGATTTAGAGAGTGTAGAAGGTGACACCTAGATCAGCCCTGTCCACTGAACATGGCGGCGCCATTACTAGGTGGCTGTTACTGACAACTGATGTGCCGTTGCAGGTGAAGGGGCCCCCGGCCTGATGGAGGGGGACCAGGGGGCCCCCGCGCCCCCCCGGAGCCCCAGACAGACTCGGATGGGACCCGCCCCCTTCGCTTCCTTCGAAGACGTCTCGGATGAGGTGAGGGTTAAAGTATGTATCTGTATCTCTTTCTCTCTAACTTCTCAATCACGCATTTCACCGCTTGTAATGGTAATGGTTTACATTTATTTTTTGCAATTATCAATAGTAGGAAGACGTCACTGACATGTTTTTTCACTAGGCATAAAACATTGTAGATAACGCCTGTAGTAGACGGGTGACACTTGTGTATTTTTTTACTGGGTGCAACCAACGCCTCACTTATAGATGAGTGTCACTTTTACAATTTCAAACTATTCGCAACAATGTCTAATAGAATAGATGTCACTTCCACTCGTATAACTTCTCACCGGGTGCAACAGATGCCTTCAACACACAAGTATCACTTTTATAATTTCTTACCAGATGTACCTAACAGATGCCAACAGTGGACTGATGCCACTTGGCTAATACCTCACTAGGCGCAACATTGCCTACAGTAGATACAATAGATGTCACTTCTACTCGTATAACTTCTCACTGAGTGCAACAGATGCCTTCAAACAGCCTCACCACTATAATAGGCGCAACAATGACTACAGTAATTAGAATAGGTGTCACTTTTACTCGTATAACTTCTCACTGAGTGCAACAGATGCCTTCAAACAGCCTCACTATAATAGGCGCAACAATGATTACAGTAATTAGAATAGGTGTCACTTTTACTCGTATAACTTCTCACCAACTGTGAGTAAATAAAAATAAACAGATGCCTTCAAAAAACAAATGTCACTTTTATAATTTCTTACTTGGTGTACCTAACAGATGCCTACAGTAGAATGGCGCCAATTGGCTGATTTCTCACTAGGTGCACTACACACCTACAAAGGATAGGGTCACTAAACTTATTATTTTTGCAATTTCTTACGCCTACAGTAAACAAATGTCATATGCGTGCATAGTGTTAACTTACTGGGAGGTCTTAAAATTTCTCACTAGATGCCCATAGGTACTATAAATAATAATAATAATAATTGGCTAATTTATATAGCGCCGTTTTCGTGGAAAATCACCTCAAGGGCGCTGAAAGGCATGGTTGTCTTTGCAGCAAAGATCCAATAGAGACCTCCGCCAAAAATGTGTCACTATAAAAAATTCTTATTAGTTTCAACATATATTTATTGTTTTTGTGTTTAATTCGTAGAACTCCATTTTAATTTATAGAAATTTAATTAAATTTGATAATGTTATTATCGAGTTCTGCAAGTTTTTTGGTTAGTGTTTGATTTATTACCGGTTAAACCAATTTGTAGAGACACTAATTGAGAGAGTGCTAATGGGGGATTCGGAGTATTTCCCTTTGGTTCGCCTTGCACTAAGTGTAAGGGTTTTCTTAATTGATTTAGAATGACGTTATTGCTATGACTCATTTAAGTGCATTAATGAAAATCAAAGTGCATTAGTGCAAATCAACTTAGACACTTTCAAAAATCGACATTTAAAATCTTATAAATAAGTCGTCCTTACAAGTCGAAACAGCTGTAACTAAAACACTAACCAAAAAACTTGCAAAACTCGATAATAACATTATCAAATTTAATTTTAATTAAATTTCTTCATACACCGACAGTAGACATGTGTCTCTTGTACTTACAGTTTCTGGACAGCTTCAGCTAATGCCTACATCAGGCCGGTATCAATCACTAGCCTGTAATAGTAGTCAGGTGTCACTAGTACAATTTCTCACTAGTTTCGACAAACGTCTATAATGGTAGTCAGGTGTCACTAGTACAATTTCTCACTAGTTTCGACAAACGTCTATAATGGTAGTCAGGTGTCACTAGTACAATTTCTCACTAGTTCCGTCAAATGCCTATAACAGTAGTCAGGTGTCACTTGCACAATTTTCAACTAGTTATAAGAGATGCCTCCCATAGCTGGGTGTGATTTGTGCATTTCATTACTAGGTACGAAAGATGCATTCGGTAGACAGGTTTTACTTGCAAAATTTCTTACTAGGTGCAACAAACGCTTACCAAAATATAAATAAGTCAATGTAATTTTTCAACTTGTTTAAAAAAAACATTAGACATGTACAGAGAGGCGTCACTCTAAAAACGCAAACCAAAGAAATGAGACGAATTATTTGGTAACAATATTCCGCACGCCCCTAACGTTTTGCCCCGAAACACAAACAGCAAAAGAAAATAAAATTTCTCATCAGGCGCAACAAATATGGAAAAGTGTCACTTTAAAAATGAGATTTTTTTGTTCGTTATAGAAGTACGTAGAAAGATGCAGCGTTACATTCTCTAAACAAACAAAAAAAAACACTTTTTTGGTTTCAATGAACAAAGACTTTAATGCCTTTTTTTAGATCAACAAAATGTTCTCCATGTTGTAAACTCTTTCCTTAAAAAAGTAATTACGGGTTAAAAGTAAAATTAAACTTATCTCTTCCCTGTCATTTAACACGCTTTATAAACTCAGTGTGTAATCCAGGAAATTTGTAGAAGTAGGGAGAAATCTCCAAGGGTACGTTCGCTAGGTAATTAATTTAACGGCACCTCTTAAAGGACTTATTAGATCTGGGGGCACTAATGGCTCAAAGGCAGTTTATGTACGAAGCCTGGATGGCCCACTGATGCCTTGAAAATTACCAACTCGCTGAAAGCACGCTTCTATTTAACTTGCTTAGTAGTTTTAAATGTCCTGGAACTCGAAGTTGAAACTGGAAGGTGAAAAATTCCATTTTTGTCATATTTTAGAGACAATTTTTATGTATTATGAATATTACAGTGAATTTGGAAATTTAGTTAAACGATTGTAGCTAATGTGCATTTTTTCTAAACGGATAATGTTATTCTAAAACAGTTTCGTTAATCTCGATAATATGGAGAGAAACAAGGGATTTATAATGTCTTGTTTTATGTAGAATTTGACATAAAATTATTGTTATCGGACGTTATTAATAGGCTCACGTCTGTACGGTTGAAATTTAAAACCTGACTTCGAATACATCTCTGACGCCGCGCCTTATGCAAAACCATCTTCGTTCTACTTAGAAAGCTACTTTTGTAATAGAATCGAATTCAAGAAAATAGCCAATAATACCAAAATATGGCGCCACTTACGTTAACAGCTAGCGTGAGGAACGTCGACTGGCAGGCGTAAGGACTAGGTATTGGATTAGGACTCGGTAACTGGCAGTTGTGAATACCTAACAATACCAAGTGTACATATATATATATATATATATTATGTATGACGTCATTGGCTGTCGCGGTTACTTTGTCACTGGGCTAGCTAGAAACCGGCTATTTTTGGAACAAGTTCGTAACGGATTTATAAAATGGTAACTCACTCACTCAAAAATCGCCCGCGGGGCCTAGTAGTAAAAACCTGCGGAACGGGCTTTTAACTGCTAGTGATATAATTATGATAATGTAATCGTGTTGAAAACGTTATACCTATCTAAAATTCGTGTGAAATTGTGCAGAAATTAAGAGATAGACAACAGTTTTTTTAAGAGCATTTTCTCAATGGTGTTGAGAGTTTAAAAACTCCCCCTGCTACAGATTAAAAAAGTTCCAGTCATCGTGATAATCCATGTTTAATCGCCAAAAAATCAACTGCCTTTCACGTCATTCATTAAAGCCTAAATTTTTAATGAGACGTAACTCAAATTCGCCAATCAAGAAAAATGGTTCGATAAAACGATTAGGAAAAATATCAACAACTGTTTTATTAATTTAAGTTACCAATTTTTTTCAAATTGAGTCATTCATGAATTAAAATAATATTACAGATATGTTTTGTTTATTTATTATTTACTAATCAAGATATTTTGTATAAATCACCTCGCTAGGCTGACTCCATTCCGGGGTGGCAGAAATATATTATTACACAAAACCATTTTCGTACGTGGAGTTTGTATACAAATCCACTTTTGTAATGGAACCGAATTAAAGCAATGCTAAAAGACGGCGCCACTTACGTTAACAGTTAGCGTGAGGAGCATCACCTGGCAGGTGTAAGAACTACTGGATTTGTAATTTCTTGAATCTCTCTGGTTATGGAGAGATTGGCGATAGTATTATTATTATTGTAACTGGCAGTTGTGAATAATAATACCATGCGTTTATATATTATATGTCGCCATTGCCTGTCACGGTTACTTTACCCCGGTGATTAGCTGTCACTGGATCCCAATGGATCAGAGGAACAGGCTGTTTTTGGAATCAGTTCCTATCGGATTTATAAAACGGTCACCAACACTTAAATGGGCGAAGCCGAACCAAAAGCCGCCCGCAGGGCCTAGCACCAAAAACCTACGGAGCGGGTTTTTAACAGCTGGTCTAATTTTACGATCTTAAAGGAAATTGAAGAACAAGGAAATATAAACAGATAAATAGAAATGAAAGAAATAAATAAAAGGATCACAAATTAATGAAATCAAATGAAATAAAAGAAAATAAATTAGAAAAATAGAAAAGAAATGAATGAAAGAAATGAGGATAAAAGAGAAAAATACAGGCGTAGATAGCAGATCTTTGTACCTACTCTCGGGGATGTCCATATTGTCCATGCCTCGGGGATGGAGCATGTGTTCTATGCTACTGACTGAATATCAATAATAAAATAAAACATTTGTATCCTTGAAGAAGAAGATAACAATAATAATCTAAACGAAAATATGAAAGAGAACAAGACACAGAAAACAGAAAAAAGACAATGGTCGCAACTGGGACTCGAACTCAGACCTCTCGTCTAACCGGGACGTGCGGGTTAACCAATTTCGCTTCTTCCACCTTCTGTCAAGCCATAATGGGTTTCATTCCCAATTGCGACCATTGTCTTTTTTCTGTTTTCTGTGTCTTGTTCTCTTTCATATTTTAGTTTAGATTATAATTATTATCTTCTTCTTCAATGATATATTACGTTAAAAGTTATAAAAGAGAATTTTTCTTATAAAAAAATTAAAACATTTGTGCGCAATTTTTTTTTGTCATTTCCTCTTTTGGCTATCTGCAGAAACTTATTTGAGTTTTCTAAATAATATTTAAACCCATTTAAAACCGTATAAGATCTGAAAACTATCTCCACATAAACAAATGTAACGTTTATAAGTAACGGTTGTCTGTATTAATCTAAAGTTAAGTATTGATAAGTGTTCAATGATAAGAATTCAATCTTCTTCGCTTTGACGATCTCTCATAATTATGATTTAAAGGTCTTTTCGTTTACGTGCTCATTCCTTTAGAAACTTTAGATAATTGTATTTAATGTTTCTTTTGCTTCTTGTCTCATGATGTTTATCATTGCTTTATGCTCCAGCTTTTAAAATTTCTATTTTTTCAACTGTTCACTCTTGTTGGAATTCTATCGTTGTAAGTATAATGAAATCAATTTGAACTTCATTCTACTTATTCTTTTTTAAAGTGATGGAATTTCAGTTTAACTAAACTAAAACTGTTGTTTGGTATGTTTGTTCGTGTTATCGTTATTTATTGTTATATGCATATTATTTATGACTGTATACTGTTAAGTACATGTTATTTTTATTCCTTGTTTTAAAGAAAATCACAGAGTTTTTATATTTGTGCTTTTTTTTCGAGATTGAATTAATGCTTTTCAGGGTATGAATTAATTGATGTTGTACCAATGATTTACTTCGTTGCATGAAAACCAAAATTAATTTATTTTTGTTTTGCCATCGTTGTTTATTTGATGTTACCGTGTTTTCTGTTAAGGGAATGGGAATGATGTTTTCGTTTAATTTGCTATTTTGGTACCCACTGGCTACCCACTGTTTTTAAAATACTACTAGCTTATGAAATTGTGTTTGTGTTAATATTAAACGTGAATCAACATGTTATTATTATGATTGTTTAATTATTTTCCCTTGAAATTTTTTTTTCTGGTTCATTTTCAACCAACGAGAATGTTGGAATTTTATTAACTTACTATATTATAATTTAAAACGAATGAAAAGGAGGCATGTTTTGTTTATCATCAAATTATTGTTTATAACTAGATTTTGCGTGAGATAAGAAATTAAAAAAGAAAAACCTGGATATTGTGAAGAAAATGACGATGCAAGCCGAAAATACTTCACGAACACAGAAAAGTTGTAAGACTTTGATGACGACTTATTTAAAGACATCAATTTATTGGATAACCAACATCTCTGCAATACGTCACCACAAGTGGTTCGCTACGTTTGGTGATTTAGTAGGGTGCCCGGGAGATTCACGTTATTATTGAACAAACCCAGGCGATGCATGTTCTATTCCCCCGCTGGCTAAGTCCTCCATCATGGCACAAGCAACATTTTCCGCTTACTGTGGGGGTAGTAGGAGATTTTCAGATATTTTCAGGTTATTCGTAACCCTGGAATGTTTGTCTTGTCACGAAATAATCGTTAGTAATTCTGACGCTTTAAAATGATGAAATTAAACATTTATATCAGAATACATAATCCTTTAGCTACAGTTGCAGAATCTATAAATTAATAATTAATTCCACGTAGTTACCGACCGACATTAATATTAATTCTCTCATCAATACCCGGCGCCGCTCGAGCTAGGCAGCTAGGGTAATCAAATTTCAATAATAATTTCATGTTGAAACGGGAGGGCGATCTATAAATCTATACCATATTCGCCTGTACTTGCAAGTAATTTGTAAGGGTCATAATATTATTATTATTAGTTAAAGATATCGAAATCAGTATATTGTTGTGTCCGCGTATCCGAGATAGGTTTAATTATTCTTTAGTTCTATTATTGTCTATTATTTAATTTAAATTGTTATTTATTGAAGTGAAAACTTCTTTAGCACCGTTACGATTTGAAACTCGATGAAACAAAAAATAGCGACACTAAAAAGAGACAAACACATTCATCTATAGGATTTAGTCTGCGAGAGAATGAGATAATATAATCGGTCTCGTCTTTGTGCGGTGCTTCGTAGCCTCCCCATTCTTTTCTACCGCATGCGACTTCCACACTATGTTTTTTTGTTATTTTTAACTCAATGAGTAAAACCTCAAATTGTAATATTAAATTAAAGGTAGACAATGTTAGCGAAACTCAATCGAAGGTCTTGGGTTTAAGTCCCAGATGTGCCCATATGTTTTTCTGTTTCGCTAATAGTTTGTTTTTATGATTGCCAAGATTATTTCTGTTTTTGATTAACCGTTGTATCCTGTTACAACAGCTTATATGACTTTCATTCAGAACAATGAATCGGTTAGTTGGTCGAGCGGTCCAAAGCGTTGGGTTCCCATACATGCGATCGGGTTTAGTCATCTGCAAGCTAAGTTCTATTAATGTCTAATAATGGAATAAATAAATTGCCGTTGAAAGACAAGATAATACTTATAAATCTAATTGTCTTGATTTAATTAAATATTACAAATTGAGGTTTTACTAAGTGAAAAACCCTAGACTTGTCTGACACGCTGAGAATGAATTCTCTTGGATTCATAAAAACGTTCTTATCTCATAACTGTTAAACTTTCAATTTGTTAGGCGGGTATGGTTACCGCCGCCCTGGAAACTATTTATGGATAACCAACACCTCTGCCATTGGTCTTCCCAAGTAATTCGCTACTTTTAGACTTAGCAGGGCTGCCTTTTGAGGTTTATCTAGGTCTCGACGGCGAATGCTTTTGCCCATCTACTACTGCGTGGCGTGCCGGATCTGGAGAGACTGGTTGAGGTAGATTTTTTGACCTCTCCAGCCGGACTCTCTCGGCCCATCGTCTTTCACCTCATTGAGAGGGATGGATTCATACGTTTGTCACTCCTAACACCTTGTGACTCCCAGATTCCCACCCATCCCTCAAATCTTTTCCTTCCCAGAACTCTCCTTCCTTTCCCTAAAAAGACCCCCCACATAGCATCTTCAAAAGTGAGATAGGCCTTGAGGGATTGTTTTTCGGGAAATCCTGAGTGGAGATAATGTTAAAAAATAACAGAATAAAGTTGTCGATTGTAATTTGAAATTTCATGCTCTGGTAAGATTTTTCACAAAACAGCCTAAATTCAAGCATAAATATTTTTTAAGATTGCTTCTAACGTCATGAAAAAAAAATTTTTTTTGCTAACTTCCTGCACTCAAAAATACAAACTTTGTAGCCTGCTAACGCAAGAACACTATACAAATAAATAATCAGTAAATTATATAATCAGGTAGTCAGGAAAAAAAATGTTTCCAGTGAAAAGTTCTTAGACTGTATACTTATACGAATACTCTACGAATATATGAAATACGTTCTGGAATTTGGGATAAAAGTGAAAAAGCCTTCACCGGTTTTAAAAGAACACACATTTTACAAACATTTTGGCGGTAGAAGTACTGCATAGAACTGCACAGAACTGCATAGAACTGCATAGAACTAAAAAAATTATGCTTTATTATTATGTAATTATGAATATTTTTCTATCTTCTTTTTCCTTGTGCTATTTTGTTGAAGATTTCAATTTGAAGATTTTTGTCTTTGGAAACCTTTATACTGATTTTACCTGATTTATACAGGTAAATCATTTGTAGAGTTTATTTTTGAGTGCATTTTTATAGCTCCACACAAGACTATGTCATCCTTGGGGATACTGTGTGGAGGGTCTTTTAAGAAAGGAAGGAAAGGAAGTTCTGGGAAGAAACAATATATGAGGGGTGTGTAGGAACCTGGAGGTCAATGTATCCAGGAGTGACGGACATTTTAATCCAACTCTCCCTATAGTGCAATGCGATGGGTCGAAAAAGTCTGGCAGGAGAAATCTAGTTAGGTCTACCTCGACCAGTCTCCAAATGCAGCCCGCCACGCAGTGGGTGAGCAAACGCATTCTCCGCAAACACAGAGACAAAATTCACCCCATGAACCCGGGCACTACTGCTACGTCACTCGGGGTGACCTATAGCTAGGGTGTTGGTTATCAAATAAATGGTTCCCGGTACCCACTCCGGCCTCTCAAATTGAAGCGCTGAACCTGCAAGGTATTGTAGCCTTAAATCTAAAACACCATTTTGCATCATTTAACAAAATACGAGATTGCCCATTTTTGCACAGCATCTAGAAATTTTCATATATCTTCGGACTCGAAACCAGAATTGGCTTAAATAACTCAGCAGAAGGGCGCACTTGTGATTTGTACGGGGTCAGCGGTTGTGTATGTATTCCAACTTAACGAGGGTTCCTTCGACCATTTGCCTTTTAGGGTAAGAAATATATTTTCCGAGTTTGTTTTTATGATTGCCAAGATTATTTCTGTTTTCGATTAACCGTTGTATCCTTTTACAACAGCTTATATGACTTTCATTCAGATATATAATACAATGAATCGGTTAGTTGGTCGAGCGGTCCAAAGCGTTGGGTTCCCATACATGCGATCGGGTTTAGTCATCTGCAAACTAAGTTCTATTAATGTCTAATAATGGAATAAATAAATTGCCGTTGAAAGACAAGATAATACTAATAAATTTAAATGATAATACGAGAAAGGTTACTTCAGTTACCTTTTTATTTTCAAAGAAAAATTAAAAAGGTAACTGAAGTAACTGGGACTCGAAACCAAGATATTTTTCCTTTCATCCCGGTAAGACATGAGATACTGGGTTCGAGTCGTAGTTGCGTCCGTTCCCTTTTTTATTTTTCTGTGTCTTGTTCTTTTTCATATTTTCGTTTAGATTTATTAGTATTATCTCCTTCTTCAATGATATATTTCATTTATTCATATATTTATTTATATATTTATATCAGAGTTATTCTTACTGATTTTTCTTTTTATTAAACGTAAAATTTTTATTAAATGAAAAAACACACTTTGTAAAACATCATTTTAATTCCAAATAAACATAATTTTTGAATATTAAATTTTTGAATGTAAGCATAAAAAAGATTTAAAAATGGCTCACCTTACGTTTTTTCTAACTAAAATAAATGAAAACGAAAAAAAATAATAACACACATATCCTACTAATATTATAAAGGTGAAATGGATGTATGTTTGTTACTCTTTCACGCAAAAACTACTGAATAGATTTAAAAAATTCTTTCACTCATAGAAAGCTACATTATTTGCGAGATCTATAGGCTATATATATTGGTAAGTTCTGGCGTTATGAAGATCTCTGGCGTTATGAAATTATTTTTCATACGTTTTCTGTCGTTAACAAAATCGATTTATTGCAAACGCCAATTGTCGCCTTGGAAACGATGTTTTTTTAAAATTTATTTGGTTACTATGGACATCCCTTTGATGTTAAAATTCAAATACGTATAAAATACTAATTCCTATTTTACTGAATGGATTTTAATGAAACTTTACAATAATATAAACATATAGGCTATAGCAGAGAGCTCTGGCATTACGAAATTTGTATGAAAAAATTGCAATAGGTGGCACGATTAGTAAGATATCTATAATTCTTTAATCGATTCAAATTATTAGCGAAGTAGGTACTTCGCTAAATTAAATATTTTCTAAAATAGAATTTTTATTTAAGAATCTTTGTTTTGCAAAATGTCATTCTCAAATTTTGACATAATGTCACACAACATTTATTGTTTTAATTGGATAGACAGGTATCGCATTTTTAAAGTATAAAACTGCCGTACTGGATTTTTTGGTAGAATATAAAAAGAAGAATAATAATTCGTACTTAATAACTATCTCTAAAAATGAATCACCGAAATATACGTATGTATGCGAAATGTATAAACCCGACGACTGAACCAAATTGGATAATTCTTTTTTTTGTTTGTTTTTTTTTTGTGTAGAACTACCGTTGAGTTCTGGCATTATGAAATTTGTAAAAGAAATTATAATAGGTGGCATGCGAGCAGTTAGAAAACTGAATGTATCGGGAATGAATGTGTGGAATGCGAGAGTTGAGTGAGGGGGAGTGGGGAGGGTGTGTTGGGAGGGTGTTGGTGGAGGGGTGAAGGGGAGGGGGAGGAGGGTGGGGGGAGGGGGTTAGGGGAGGGTGTGGGTAGGGGTAGGGGGGGGGGAATGAGGTTGATGGGGGGGAGTGGTGTGGGGAAAGGGAATGTGGAGGGGTAAGGGGTGAGTGGAGTGGTGGGTGAAGGGAGAGGGGGGGGGGTTGATGGGGGGAGTGGAGTGGAAAGAGGGAAGGTGGAGGAGGCGGAGTGGGGTGGAGGATGGGGGAGGGAAGGAAGCGAAGGAGGAGGGGTGGAGGAAGGGGTGAGTGGAGGGGGAGGGGGGTGGTTGATGGGGGAGTGGAGTCGGGGGAGGGGTGGGTGGAGGAGGAGGGGGATTGATGGGGGGAGTAGGGTGGGGAAAGTGGAGGAGGCTGAGTGGAAATCCCCTAAATCCCTGGAGACAGAAAAAGATATTGGCTCGGCTGGTCAATATCTTTTTCTGATTTTTTGTCTCCAGATTTTCGATTGAGTTTCGCTTATATTGTCTTCATTTTATTAAATATTATAATTTGTGATTTTACTCATAAAGTTTAAAAAATTAAAATAAATACACATGTATTTTATAAGACAAAAGTATTATGAACGCAATAAATACGTACTCACTTTTTGTTTAATTTAAAAATAATTAATAAAAAATTCCCGAAGTTTCATATTATCTTTTAAATTGCGTTCGCAAACTTTGGATTCTAAGAGGTGTAGATTTGAATATAATGCATTGTGTTTTCTCTTTCTAATACCGTTTAGATCATATTTCTAACCATGATAATAAGGGAGACAACGATTTACGAACAAATTAGCCTGAGGGGATAAGTACTTACTTACAAATCATATAATTTCAGAGGAAATTTTGTTTTCGATCTTTTAATTAAGAGAGAATTAGAAAAAATCTTCTTTGGACGCGAGTTCTACTGTTGACAGAACTATTAGTGTTAAATCTTGATAGCTTTTCTCGTTTTTAATATTAGGACTTGATCTTCACTGTTCCTCCTGACAACCATTTTCTAAGAAACTCTACCGAAAATGCTAATTAATGTTTGTATAGCCCAGGCTTTTAATTATAGGATCTCATTAATGAAAGTGAGATTGGTCTTATCCTAACATGGCAAAGATATTTCTGGAAAATTGCTTGAAATGATGCTTCGCTTTATACGTTACGATATTAATTGGCCAGACCTTTTTGTTGCTGAAATAATGAGAATCGCTATTATTCTTTTTTTTAATTGTGTGTTTCTTGGATTTTGTTGGGTTTTCGAATAAGTTCGTAAAGTTTTTATTCATTTAAATATCCAAAAACTAACTAATTTAATTATTCTACTGAATTCGTGGGAATTTCGGAGGGAATTTCAGAAAATTACTTTTTCAACTCAACTAATGAATTAAATCGGCCAATAGATTTTAAAATTAAGAGCTAAAAAGTTAAATTTGTCAACATCAACCTATATATTTCAGTAGAAAGAAAATTCAGTGGGAATGCGGGTTTTTAATGGTTTGTTTTTCATAATGTTGGTACCGCTCTTCAGCCTTTGTGGACTGCACGCCACTGCGAGCCATTCATTATTTCTTGAAATATTAAAATGAGAATTTTTGATTAGCTTTTTCTTAAGTTAAACCGATTAATCATTTTTCATTCTGAAGCATCGTCACCTCCGACCGTGAACTTGAACATTTGCTTAAACATTAACATAAACATTTTTTGTTTTCCGTCTCCTCAATTTGTTGAAACATGTTTGAAACATTGGGGCGAAGTGGGCGTGGCCACACACATTTTGGTTATGCTACTTCAAGGAGAAAACCAGATATTTATTTATCATCACATTTCATAGATATTCGACCACCATAACACGGGCATCAGTCTAGCATGGTGGTCGAAAAATCCACAAATGTAACCATAATATGCAATGAATAAAGAAAAATTTAAAAAAAAATATTTATCGGGAAAGATTTCTGGCTAATAATAATTATTGCACGACCTAAATGTACCAATTTAGAATTTCGTCTACGTAAATAATTACGTAGACATCAAAAAACATAAATTGCAGATATTTATTTATTCTATTTATTTATTTATTTTTTCATTACACTGCAGGTAAAATGTTTACAATAAAATTTGTCACTTCAATGAAATAATACAATATTACGTAAAAGTATCAGGGAGAAAACGCAGATTTCAAGTTAGATCATACTACCTTGATTTTTTAAGGTATTTATTTAGCAGGAAATAAGAAAAGAATACCGATTTGTATTGGGCAATTTCTTCCATGTCTCTGAAACCGATTTTAAAAAATGGGTTTAATTATACTACATGTGCAAGAAAAATTTCACCAGAAATACGAATTGACATTACATTAATATTTCTGGCTACTAGAATTCTAATAAGACTTGTACCATTTAACAATTTCAAAACAACAAGTATCAACATTAATTGTTGTATAGATTTACGGACCCTCTACATATAAATTAATAGACATTACATAAAGGTGATTTCACGAAAGAAATAATCATCCATTACGACAGTATTTATTTATAATTTATTAAACTCATAATTCTTAGGCCAGCGCAGTTGAAATATCCCCGAAAACTCGTTCGATTTATCCTCCATGACTGACCGCTCCTCGCGGCCGATGTAAAAAGATTAACTGATCCCCCCGCCCCCGCCCCCGCCCCCGCCTGCCTTCCACGTTTCATCAGGGAGTAGAATGTTTTCCACTGGCCACGGAAAGCATGAAGAATGCACCTGCCAACAAGAATTGTTCAAAGCCACGCCCCCATTAAAAAACTTTATAGTGTTCAAGCGAATGTTCAAGCAAATTACATGTGTTATTTAGGCAAAACTCTTTGTTATTTAAAGTAAATACCCCGTTCCTATTCAAGAACAATTATTATTGTTAAGCATCTAGCCCTATTGATTATTTTGTTACCTTGAATTTATGAATTCTATTGACAAGTATTTGGGGCATCATTGAGGGATCCATTAATGCCTCTTTTTATCAATATTTTGAAATGGATTGTATGGATATAATTTACGATACGTGTAAGAGACAGTCGGTGTTTTTTTAAATTTATTTAGATCTAGTACAAAAGTACGAGAGTAGGTTGAAAAGTAGTACACAAGTGCATGTACAGCGCGAATAAAATCACCTTCAGAAACGCGCCAGGTGGAATACGGAAGTAACATCCACCCTCTATAAATATGCGCTGTTTTGAGATCGTTGAATTCATCCAGTGTATTTTGAGAAACGGAAGTATGGAGACGTGTTCTAGTGTTATGTCAACGTGTTTTAAACAGCGCTGTCATCGATGTTTTAACTGCTGAAAAAGTGACTCCTACTGAGATTCTTCATCGTTTAAAGGATGTTTTTTAACTGCTGAAAAAGTGACTCCTACTGAGATTCTTCATCGTTTAAAGGATGTTTTTTAACTGCTGAAAAAGTGACTCCTACTGAGATTCTTCATCGTTTAAAGGATGTTTTTTAACTGCTGAAAAAGTGACTCCTACTGAGATTCTTCATCGTTTAAAGGATGTTTTTTAACTGCTGAAAAAGTGACTCCTACTGAGATTCTTCATCGTTTAAAGGATGTTTTTTAACTGCTGAAAAAGTGACTCCTACTGAGATTCTTCATCGTTTAAAGGATGTTTTTTAACTGCTGAAAAAGTGACTCCTACTGAGATTCTTCATCGTTTAAAGGATGTTTTTTTGGGACGATGCTGTTGATATGTCTATTGTCAATCGATGGGTAATAAAGTTTCCGGTTGAGAGCCTGAAAAAGCCATAATTAAATGTAAAATGATAAACATCTTCGAAGAATGATAAACATTCATCGAAGATTTGATTAAAAATAACCGGCGAATTACTCAAACGCGTATACGTATCATATTCGGCATCGGACATAAAATTTAAAGAAAATATGCTAAAACTTTTCATAAATTTTAATTAATTTATTTCATATCACGTTATTTATTTATACGCATATAAAAAGCTTTTTACATAAAAATTATACTTAAAATCATAATAATACAATGTATACAAGAGCATATCCGTATTATAACGGTAATAATAATATTGTAGATATACGGACGAAAGAAAATTATGAAGTAGAAAAAAAACTGTATGAATGAATGAAATGAAAAATAATAAAATCAAAATAATTATGCATTAGCGTTATTCATAAAGGTTGTATATTTTCATAAATTTCATTAGTAAAGAAAGACTATGTCTGGATCTACTTTTAAGCCTTTCTAAAATAGAGACTCATTATTTAAACTAGTGTTTATTTTGCACCATCCGTCAATGTCAATATCCATTCCCAACTTCTTCTTCCCTCCATGTTCTCGTAAAGACATAAAATGAGCAACCACTTTATCTGGCATATAAATCCACAGAAACAGCCATAAACATCCAGGAACTCGTTTCGTAAACTTAACAAGTCCATAAAACATATTTCTAATAAAATTGGGAAAAAATTAATGATATTAGAACCGCGAGGTTACGTTACTTGGTTGCCTGGGGAAACAGTCTACGTAACTAACTATGTACTACCTTACTTTTAACTACCTTACTATTAACTACCGTACGCTTAAACAACGTTACCTACTCTTAACTAACTTACCCTTAACCGCCGTACTCTTAACCACCTTAATCCAAACCACCTATTCTTAACACCCTTACTCTTAACTTCCTTACTTTTAACCACCTTACTCTCAGCCACCATACTCTTAACTACCTTACTTTTAGCAACCTTACTCTTAACTGCCTTACTCTTAACCACCTTAATCTTAATCCTTAAAGTTTATTTGTCCGGTTTGTAACAACTCTCAGAGGTCTCATAGAAATCATTCTATCTCCCTTACTATCGTAGAGAGAATCGCTGAGAAATATGATATAAACGGTGTTAGAAAGAGGAAAGACCACGCTTTATATTCAAACACAAAAACTAATCACAAAGGGACAAAAATGAACACCTTTATGAAACCAAAGTTTCGAAACGCATATTGAAGTAAATTTATGAAATATTGGGAATTTTTTATTAATTATTTTTACATGGAATGACAAAAAAGTCAGGTAACAATAACGTTTATAATAACATACGTAGGAACGTGCTTTTATTTTTTTTCGTTATCAGTAATTTTAGCAAGAAAACACATAAGGTGAGACATTAAAAACAAAATATGTAAAAATTTTAATAATTAAAAAATTTTACATTTTTGAAACCCTCACGTTTTTTCTAACTAAAATGAAAAAATAATAACGGACACATATTTTATCAGCCAAATGTATTATAAACGTTATCGACAATTCACTTTTTCGTCGTTTCATGCAAACAACAAATTCTCAGTTTCATTATTTTTGGAAACATAAAGGTGTAAGTTTTAATTATTTTGCGGTTAACTTTTAGATTTTGTAATGTATTGAAAGAGCTTCCAAGTGATCCTGACATATGCAAGCAGGGAAAGTTATTCTATCGATTGCCGATATGGATGCCCGGGAAAGCGGTGGCCATCGAGAGTGGTTCTCGCCAGCTTACCGCTCAGATTCAATTAGCCGCTAGTACAGACAGGTCGTGTATAATTATTGTAAATACGTAAACTCATAATAAACCAGTTTGTACCAAGGACTTATTGTTATTGAGAAGTACTCCCACAGAACCAACAGTGTTTGAAAGTGAATAATACCAAACATTACAGATACATTTTCTGTAATGTTTGGTATGTTCATTTTCAAAACTGACAAAAGGGTGAAAAAAATACCGCGAAAAATTGTTTTCTGTCATCTCGCAATATTTGGCACTTGTCAGATCTGAAAACATGTTATTAGCTTTTTTTTTTCAGAAACTGCCCAATTTTGCCGTGCAATCAATTGCTTGTAGCTTTACGATTTTATGCAAAAGCAATTGGAGCTGATTCTGCAGCTCACCTCTGCAATAAATAACAGCGCAGGTATTCCGTCAGACCCATAGCATGGCATAGTGTCCCTAGCATTTAACATCAAGCCCTCATAAAACTTGGAGTACACCCCGATGCCAGATCCTCAGCTTTTTCATATGAAAGCCCCAGTGAGGAATAACCAAAGTGTCACCACCATGCCAAAATACAATCCGTGGGTATCAAACACGCGAAATGCGTTAGTTCTGCCATTTTGAATTTCAACTGAGTTAAACGTCAAACGTCACGCAAAGAAAAAAGAAAAACAAACATGACACTTAATTTTTAACATTCTAAATACGTTTATTTAAAAAATATAAAATGTAGGTTTATATGTTACACTATTTTAAAGAAATTATCTGTATAAATAATAAATACAATTTTTAACTTCCTTCAATTTAACATGAAAGTTTCTATTCTGACGTCATTTTATTGTCTATGAAAACAAACGGTGCTACACATGAGGCTATTCGATCAAAACGTTGGGAACAGGCAAAATGGAGCGTTTCGCTATGATCACATTAGCGGCGCCTCGCGGTGTCCTCAGTAATCTGAGGATTAATCAATCGAAATATTGGAGACATCGGCTGTTAATGAAGAGTTAAGAGTTAACATTATTCATCCTTTTCAGTTCGGAAGTCGTCGGAAAATCTAATTGCAGAGTTTATGGGCTGAAATAAAGTCAAGGCACGCATATCGCCAGACCCGACCGGTTCAATGCCGTGGTACTAGTGTATAGGAAACGGCCTTAGCCTAAATAACTGAGCCGAGATCGAAATAGCTTTGGAATTATGTTTTGGGTTATCGAATTAAACGATAAAGAAAAAAATAAATTTGAAAGAGCCCTAAGCCCTTTTAAAGATTGAGTAAACAAACAGGTAAAATGAGGTTTTTCACAGAATTTGAATGTACGTATGAATAGATAAATACTTGATGTTGACGATTGTACGATTCCCGATATTGTGAATTCGTCTCATTCTCTCGAAGTTAAATTTTCTGAAGGTTTCACTACTGCGTATGAACAGTACACATGATTTTTTTGTTTTGTTTTCTATAACATTTTTTTATTACATTATTGGCATATTTCTATTCTTAATATATGGTAACATTCCTTTCTGCTTAAAGCGTCGATGACACAGGGCGAGTTTACAAGCTACTATCTACTAAGTTTAAAAGCGGGTAAATCGGCGAGTGAGATTGTCATGATGACACACAAAACTGTCCACTCGCTCAGAAGCGTAGGAAACTGAGGTTGCTGCTAGCGCCAGTGACAAGAATAACGACGCCTGCGTGAACTAATTCTTCAGATGTTTGACAGTCGAAATCAGCTGTTTATCGGAAGCCATGTTGGAAATATAAATAAACCGATCACAAGCAAGCGGAGCAAGCATGTAGGCGAGTAAAGTTGACGACCTTTCAACTTTTTTTCGTAGATTGTCAACAATCTGCTAGTCACTGCTGGTTAGCGAGTAACAAGATGACACTGGGCGAGTTTACTAACAGTGAATTTCCCAGATAGTAGCTTGTAAACTCACCCTGTGTCATCGACGCTTTAGAAGCAATTTAATCTTAGTCGGCATGCTGTGTATCCTTCGACCAAGTATTGTGCAGCATATCTTTCCCTACAGCTTTAAAAAAAAATATATATAATTGTTATTTATATAAAAATTGTTTTGATGTCATACTTGAATGAATTAGAACCTTGTGGTATTTTTTTTAAATTCTTTCTTCACGAACAACCAAAGATTTTCGATAGAGTTCATATCTGGGCCCTTTCCAGGCAATTTTGGAATTTGCATATTTTGAACATATTTGTGGATAATTTTGGCATTGTGGGAGGGAGCCTTGTCGTGCTTGAATGTTCCATCACCATTTGGAAACCACGGTTGCCGTATAAAAAAATCAAAGATAGCTGTAATTAAATGATAAACAATTAGATTAATCTTCTTAATATATAAAAATGAATGCAACTTTGTTTGTCCCTTATGCGCTCCTATGATGAAATTCATCCGATTATGATGAAAAATTATGATGGTGATTTGATGTATGATGCCCTCGATGGTTTCTATATATAATAGTGAGTTCTGGCGTTGTGAAATTATTTTCCGATTGCGACGAAACTTTGGAGATTTGATGTACAATGCCCGCGATGGTGTCTATATATAATGGTGAGCTCTGGCAGGGCCGGATCTACGAAATCTAGCGCCCTGTGCAGTAGGTACCGATGGCGCCCCCCCCCCTACATTTTTATTTTGATTAAAAATTCGTTCACCCCAATTTTTTTTTTTTTACACTAATTTATCAAATAAAATCAAGACATATAAAGGGTGCAACTTTTCCAAGTGTCCTGGCGGTAGCTCTCATACTAGTTTTTTTTTAAAGAGAGAATCGCCAGGAGCCCTATACTCTCTCAATCTATTGGGTAAACATAAAATTATGGTGATTCTATTCATTGTAATCCATAGTACTTTTATAATCTCTAACAACCAATAGAAATTTAGTTATAAATTAAAAAATCTAATAAGAATATAACCTCAAATTTGTACCTTGCATTTCCCCTGTGTTGAGCGAACAAACACCAAATTGAGCGAACAAACACAATACACACACTAAACACTGACGGATGGTATCAACGGCTTACGAAAGACGCTTACACTGACACCATAAAATAACAAATCTAATAGAAATTAATTATACATTTAACGAACATCAAATAATATGTCAAATCAATGATGAAACTGTCAACACGTTGCAACCTGCAAATCCTGCAAACCGTGCGATGTTTTTGTTAATGGGATTTACTGAAGATTTCATAAGAAAATGGTCTTTAACTACCTTCTCCTAGAGACTTAAATCGTACAAAATAAAATAATAGCGAGCGTACGCTAACTAAAATTGTCAGCATTTTGAAAGGCGAAAGTCGGTTTGTTTGATTCACTAGAACAAAAATACGGCGCTGTGATTGGTTATTGAATTTGGATCGCACCCATTCGTCGTAAAAGACGGTAAAAGATATAAAATATATGGAATTTGTAAATAAATTCTGTAACTGACTATAAATTCGTAAGCCGTTGATAGCAACCTGATGCGTGCGCTTTCTGTTTCTTTGGAAAGTGTTGCTAGAGCGTAATAATTATTTCGTACTATGGGTAATTTTTAAACGATTCAGGGAATATTATAACAAAATTTTAATACAATATTTATTTTCTCACGGCGCCCCTTTGGAGTTGGCGCCAGGTTTTTGCACGTTTTTGAACGTATGGCAGATCCGGCGCTGAGCTCTGGTGTTGTGAAATTATTTCCTCTACTACTCATCCGATTGCGATGAAACTTTGGTGAGTTGTGTGTGCACGTTCGAGAAGGTTTCTATACACTGGTGAGCTTTGTCGTTATGAAATTTATATAAAAAATGTTATAGATGGCGTGCGAGTATTTCATGTACTTTAGCGGGTGTGGGGAATCCGAAAGGGGCGGAGCGAATGAAGGAGGGATTCGCGGGTGGGGGGTTGAGAGGAGAGGGAAGACGGGAAAAGTGGATAGCGGATTCAGGGGGGTTCGCGGGATGGGTGGAAGCGGAAAAGCGGACGGGGAAAGGCGAGAAAGGAGGAGGGAACCCCGGGAGGGGATGAGGAGGCGGAGGCGGAGGGGGAACGGGGACAATTGGGAAAGGTCAGGCAGGGTGCAAAAATATCTTTATTTAATTGGCATTGCTACTCGCTACTACATTATAAAACTGATGTTAAAATTACCTTCTAAGATGAAAAACCTGCGAATTTGTGTTTGGGTCAAATAATCTTCACGCGTCTGTACATAACAAATTGGGGATGCCATAGCCCCCCCTGGGTCCGGGCAGTTGTCAGTCTTGAGCGGTTACATCAAGTAAAACAATCTTCCTGCTTTTTAAAAATACTGGTTAAATAACACAAACAATATATATATATACTCGTATATATAATTAAAAATATAATGACGAAGTTAACCACACGTTTCTTCCCTCTGTCCCATAAATAAATGAGCTACCCTATGAACGTGCCTGTCAGGGAACATAAATGACAAGGCTTTGCTCTTAATTAAGTGATATTTATGTTGTCAGTTTCTCTGTTTATTTTTATTAGGCTTTTGTATTATTTTTTTTGAAAAATTGGTCAACAAAATTTTAATCAGCGCAGAGCAATATTTTTTCATGAGGGCTTATTTACTTTAACTACTTGCGGGTGGGAAAAAATAAGGTTTTTACTTTACAGTATGTAAACGGGCCAGCAATAATTTTTTGAACATTTAAAAAATAATTTTTATCGTGGGACCATTAATTAAGCCTTTTGGAAACCCATTTGAAAATCGCTGTAATAGAAAATAAAAATATAAGTTAATTAAAGACAGTAAACAGCTGATAGTAACCCCGTGGCTTCTGATTTTTTAAAAATACATTTATTTGAATTTCGATTTGGTATTCTTTATCAAATGAATGCAAAAGTTAGAAGTTTTTTAGTTTCCCGAAACCTATGCATGGTTATATTATTATTTTCCTGGTTATGCATTATAAAATGGTTATATAAAACCCTTGTCAGATGCCAACTAGAGTACAACTCTACGATATGGATACTCTTTTACAAGATTCATTCCGACAGAAGATTCAACTTATTGAAAAGATTCAACTTAAATGTTTGAGTTTATAAACTATAAATTTCGTATAAAACGTTGATTATAATTACCTACTGGATAAAATGTCCTTATTAAAACTACTAGAAAGAAGAATTAACACAGATTTAATGTCATTACATAAAATACTGTCCACAAAATACTGTAAATAACATCCATATTCCCAATAGATCTTGCCGACATTTACTACCCTTTTACTTTAACATCACCAGGACACTGTCTTCACCAACACCAACCTTTCCCGATCACCAACATTTCCCGATTCCGAGACTTCACATTTCCGGAAATAAATATTTTGATCTGGGAGATAGATTTACGATAAATTATCAACACATTAAAAATTATTTTATATATCTGGACAAAAATGGACGTGTATAATTTCTCCAATTTTCGTTTATATTGAATATCTTCTTATCATTTTTACCAATGTGTTTTATTTTATTACATACGTATAAAAATGTATTTTATTATTACACAAGTATAGTAATAATAATATTTGGCTTATTTATATAGCGCCGTTTTTTGTGAAAAATCACCTCAAGGGCGCTGTACAAATAAGTATTTAAAGGGATTAATATTACTGGCTTACAACTAAGATTTAAAATTATAACTAGTGACTTATTTTACTGGCTTACAATTAAGATTTACAATTATAACTAGTGACTTACATCTAAGACTTATAGCTAGTGACTTATGACTAAGACATATAAATGCTGACCTAAAGCAAGTGACTTAATAATATATATAATTTTTACATTTTCTCCACACAGAAGGCCTTAAGAAAAATAATTCCCCTCAGGGCCTGTGTCGTCTTTGGGGATGCTGTGTGGAGGGTCTTTTAAGGAAAGGAAGGAGAGGAAGTTCTGGGAAGGAAAAGGGTATGAGCGGTGGGCAGGAATCAGGGGTCAGTGTATCCAGGAGTGACGGACGTATGAATCCATCTCTCCCACTATGGTACAAAGCGATGATCAACCAGTCTCTCCCGATCCGGCCTGCCAAGCAGTTGGTGGGCAAGCGCATCCGCCGCCAAAATCCGCCTGACCCCATGAACCCGGTCACCTCTTGGGGTGATCTATGGCAGAGGTGTTGGTTATCCAATAAATGGTTCCCGGGGTGGCGGTACCCATAACCGCCTCCTAAATATGCTTTGCATTTTTTTTATAAATTTATATTTCCATTATTGTTTTAATTTTAATAAATATATTGGGTATATTTAAATGTATTAAAAATAATTCTGATACTCTACTTATAAACTAGAATGTAAAAGCCCATTAGGGCGTGTAATAAATAAATCTATATACATATAAAATTTAGGTTCCGTATGTTTGCGTCCGCAAATCTTGGAAAGCAATCGATGGATTGACTCAATTTTTTTACAGAACATTTCATTTTAGCAGAAGAGTGTTTCTATTTTTCGACTTTTCCGGGTTAAATCTTCCCCACAGGAAAAACCCTTCCACACTCTTTTCCATAAATGATCATCTAGTTAATTCATGCTATGTAACAGCACTATATAAGTATAATAAATACAAAACAATACAAGAACAACATGTCAACCTACCAGAGACCAAATGGGAAAATTATTCACCGACTTCAGATATCAGAGGGTTCGGCTCGATAGAACCCCTAATTGAATCTATAAATCCTACTGATCCCTCATAGTAAACTCTAAAGTTATGAAATTTGTATTAAAAATTTAGTACAGGTGGTGCGCGAGTGGTTTGAAAATGTATGTATTTCATATATTTTAGCGGTAGGGAGGGAAGGCAGGAGGGGGAGGGTAACGAAGAAGGTGGGGTTGGCGGGAGTGGTGAAGAAGAAGGGGGAACGAGAAGGGGAACGCAGAAGGGGAAGGGGATGCGGGAGGGGAAATGGATGTGCAGGGAGAAACAATTTATTTCTTTGAATGGCATCGCAACGCATGCCGGGTACCAGCTGGTAAATTATATTTTGACTAGCGAGCGTGCTATATACGAGTCAAAAAAAGCTAATCAAAATATGTGTAGTTGTCTGAACGATAATATTTTACTTCGGAACATTTCTTTCCACGTGTTTTTTTATTCTCCGTTAATGGATTTTAAAAAAACGTGTATTCTTAAATATTTATTTTCGTTGGTATAATTCCATCCCTTTTCCCTTTCAATAACGACTATTAATATGAACATTACGTGTCCTAGGCTGATCGTCGATTTGATTGGCATCAAATTATAGGCGTATTGATCCGCCATCAATATTTCACTACTGCCCTCACCCCTCACCCCTCACCCATCACCCTGTCCAATAGTGAAATGTGAAGCCTTACTGATACAGGTTATATAATAAGCCGATGTCATGTGGTTTTTTTTTGTGAGGAAGGTCGTTACACCTGCGGTTTAATTTAGTTTCTGACGAAAATATTTCGGAAGCGAGAAGTTGAAGAATAAATAAAAAATCATTATGATATTTGTTTTATTCTATGACTCTAACAAAAACGTAAGTATGTATAGCATAGTACACGCCAAACATTAAGACCGGCCTTACGTTGATCAGAAATCGTTGCAGTACGCGAGTTTAAGGACAGAAACGTGGCTGCCTCCCCCCTCCCCCCGCCCACGCCTCTCTCTGTCGCATGTATGTTTTTATGCATCATTCTCTTTCGCTTATACTCATTGTAAAGTCGGTAACTGCACGAAAATGAACCGTACCATTTTCAGGCTTCAAAGATTGGCATGTAATATACTAATTATTATTCATTGACGGGCTTTTACGTTATTAATATTTTCCGTGATTTACTGTTTGATACACAGACAGCAAGAATTTTTAACTTGTAATGTATAGATAATGAACTTAAGACCCGGTAGTAAGTGCTCAAAACTTAAGACCCGGTAGTAAGTGCTCAAAACTTAAGACCCGGTAGTATGTGCTCAAAATGAAGAAGAAGGGGAGATATGTAAATACGAATGTTAGAGGAAGTGCGTTAATATTAAAAGCGATAATATTTAAGTGAAAATTGTGAAAACATTTAATAAAATACGACGCGTTTAAAATAGAGCAAAAATCTTGTGGTAAATGTCTTAAATAGCATTTAAAGAAACATTGTGATTTTTTGAAAAAACAGAGTGTGCAATTCACACGCGGTAGAAGTGAAGCCTTTAGAAAACTAAAGTAGACTAGAGTGGGGACGCTACGAAGCATCGCGCAAAGCGGAGACCGATAGGCTACGAAGCACTGCACAAAGAGGAGACCGATTATACTATCTCATTCTCTCGCAGGCTAAATCATGTGTTTGTCTCTTTTTAGCGTTGCTATTTTTCGTTTCATAGAGTTTCAAATCACAACGGTGCTAAAGAAGTTTCCATTAAAAAAATATATATACATTATCATTAAATGGTTGGTACATTTTCACGGTGACCTGACAACTCAGAAATTGAAATGAAATTCTCAGAATGAAATCGATTGAAATTAATTGAACAGTTATTAAAAGTGATGAAAAAAATAGTTAATTAGGTTAGGTTATGTTTATTTCACTTTTTTTTCATATCTTTTATTGACTTTTCAAAGAGGTGGAACCCTTTTCACAAATAAAGTATTTCGCAATTTGTTATACTCCAGGTCCCAGTAATTATTTTAGAAGTGTAGATAAGAAACGGATCAATACTTCGATAATGAATAATGCCGAAATAGGCATCTGCGTTAAGTTAAAAGCAGCATTATAGTATTATTTAGTAGATAAGATAGACTTATATTGCAGCTACGAGGCACTTACTAAAGTATTAAGGATATCGTAAATTTGAATCGAAACGAGCTTTAAGCCAGATATAGATAAAATGCAATATTTGATAATTATTATTTTACATTGAAATATAATTAAGGAAATGGTACAAACCAAGGTTATTTAGTTAACTTCCTACATCTACATGGGGTTTGTGGTGAGGTTGAAGGGATTTGGTGGGGAAACGGATTGGGAAGCGGTGGAGATTTCTGACCTCACTGGGAGTTCTCCTCCCTCCTCCCCCCCACCCCCTCCCCCTCCCTCTTTCCATACATTCAATTTTCAAACCTCGCGTGCCACCAATAGCAATTTTTTTATACAAATTTCATAATGCCAGAACTCACCGGAAGTTTTGTAAAAACCTTGTCCTGACAATAACGAACGCACAAAAAAAAGAATTATCCAATTTGGTGCAGTCGTTCGAAAGTTATTCCCTTAGCAACACATTCAGCGATTCATTTATATATTATAGATACACAAAACCTACAATTCTTAAGAGTTTTAATTGAAAAGTCGTCTTATTACTAGCACTGAATTTGTGGAATATTGTTGTATATGAATACTATCACATACAACGTTATTTCACAAAACCTTTTTTTTACTCTTCGTACCTTACAGGAAGCAACATGCTCTTCTAACGTAAAGTACACATGTCATTGATGTTTTTGAGCTGAAAAAGCAAAAAAACGACATTAATAAATGAAACCATTTACGTTCTAGATATTGTCCTGAGATCAACATACAACATTATTCCACAAAACTGTTTCAACGGCCAAAAAGCAGCTTTAATATTTTCTCTGGACAAATACTAGTCCTACATTTTACAACTCCTTGTAGACTGGGAGGCGAGATAGGTAAACCCTACGTCATCGAGTACACGGATGAAACTACTTTGTAGTGATAATGGATATTTAGAAAACCTTAAAAAAGCTGGTCTGCCGGTGTCTCTCCCTGAACTTCTAAAGATGATGAGAATAAAAACGCTGAGTGAATGGCAGATGAGATGGGATAGATCAAATATGGGAAGATGGACCTTCTCCTTCTTCAATCAGTTAAAATCAGAATGAAAGGGGCATATATTTTAATGGACCACCATATCACACAATTGCTTTCTGGGCATGGGGATTTTAGAGGTAGACTTCACAGACTGGCTCTATCATCCCATACCAATTGCGCTTGTGGTGATACCGACCAAACAGTCGAACACATTTTGTGGCACTGTGAGATTTTGACGGATGCTCGAGACGAAATGATTGATGGTTTACAAGTTATTACGAGACCTGCTTGAAATACAGATCTCGTCTCGAATAAGGTGAACTTTGAGTGCCTGAGGAAATTCACGAAAGTTTGGGTTGAGAGATGGCCTGTTCTTAGAGTTGCTGAGTAGCTGTAAAACAACTTAGGTACCAGGTGTATTTTGCTTCTGAATTCACGGACACTCTTCATGATTCCTTTATATTTATGTGTTTCTGTAATATGTTATTTCTTTTATTTTCTTAACATTTATTTTATTATATATTATAATTTATGTGTTATATTTTACATGTGCGTTATATTATTTTGTTCACTATGTTTATTGTATACATTGCCTTGCGATTTGTTTTGTTAATAATTACTATACTATCTGTCAATTTATGCCATGTTCCTCTTTTTGTTTTGTTTGTCTTTAACTGTTTAAATGTTTTACTGGATGAACTGAACTCCAATTTTTTTTCCCAATCCCCATATGGGGGTGTGCTGGACCTCGTCCCTGCTTCATCTTTAGTTACATTACTAATTTTGCAGATCCTTCTCAAATCTATCTGCGCCTCCCCCAATGACACGTGCAGGCTTGAGGCTTGATCAGACGACCTTGACTATCCTTTGTACTGCCTATGACTACCCAACGCTGAATATTCTTTTCGTCTTCGGGTATTTTACCCCAAATATTCAGCTAACATTCTTTGAGGCTTCACTGAGTGGTTGGCTAAGGGACACGGAAGCTAAGTGTAGTTTATGGTCAGACCAAAAGCCATTCACATTTTTTGTTGGTACTTGCCAATTGATTTGAGATTTATTGTATTACTTATGTTCTCTATTTTATGCAGGTGCTTGCGGGTTTTTACAGATGCAATGCCGCCTCATGGAGCCTCATGAATGAGTTTTTCTTTTGCCCTGTTTAATTTATCTTTGTCTTACTAACCTATTTTTTGCATTTTGTTTTTCCTGTTAAGCACTTGCATACTGCTTACTAACAACGTATACAAGGACACTGGAGGTCTAGATTCGTTAAAAATAAATAAATGTAGCTTCGTTTAACAAAAAAAAATAGAATCTTGCGAGAGCCTTGAAGGAGTAACCATCAGTTACTTATACCAGGGCGGGTAAGAGGTGGATTACCTCCACTGGTCTGCCGGTGCGCCTCTTGGCAGGAGCCGCGCAGTCATGGAAATAGTCAGCGATTTTTTAAGAAAAAATTACGTCATCGAGTACACGAACGGGAATGGTCTCACATGATAAAGGTCGATTTGAAAATGAGAAAAAAGCAGGTATGCTAACCGGCAGCCTGGCACGTTCGCAGGCAGCCGGCGTCAAAGTGGGGTAAAAAATAGAAAATTTTACGTCATCGAGTACACGAATGAAACCAACGAATAACTATAGTCCAGATCATTCCATTTAAGAATTTCTTGGTCTGCCGACCAGCAGCCGCAGCCTGGCAGCTTTTTGTGTACGACGTTTTAAAGTATTTTTTTTAATTTTTCCTTTATCTTTATTATTATTTTTATTTCACAATATTTTTAAAAGCTTTGAATGCAATATTTAAAAAAAAAGCGAAAAATATAAAAAAAAATAATTTGAGAGTTCCGAGTGTACCCATCGGACGGGAGAGCCTTTCGACGCGAAACAACTTACTGGAAATTGGCCGCGGAGCCCTTCGCCACCATTGCGTGCGCATATTATAGCCTGATTGGTACACTCAGAACACTTAAATTAATTTTTTTATCATTTCCACTTATTTTGTTTTAATTTGGCATTCCAATTTTTTAAAACCATATTGAAATAAAAATAATATTAAATATAATGAAAATAATTAAAAAAAAAAAACTTTAAAAATCGTACGTAAATAACTGCCAGGCTGCTGGTCGGCAGACCAAGGAAGTCATGAATGCAATTGTCTAGACTACAGTTTTTTGTTAGTTTCGATCTTGAATTCGAAGAAATCAGTGCAGCAGGGCAAGCGAAACCGATATGAAGCGGACGGGGTTCGGAAACTTCCGTCGTTTTTAGGACGAACGCAGCTCTTATGACGACGGTGCGGTGGTTGTTCGAACTTCTAACCACTATGGACTATTAGGTTATGTTAAAAAGACTTATATTTTTATAAATTTGTTTAATAATATGGGCACGTGTTGACGGCGAAGGGCTCCGCGGCCAATTTCCAGTAAGTTGTTTCGAAAGGCTCTCCCGTCCGATGGGTACACTCGGAACACTCAATTTTTTTTTTTTTATAATTACAACTTATTTGATTTAAAATCTTGTATTCTAAGTTTTTAAAACCATATTCAAATAAAAATAATAATAAAGATATTGAAAATATATTTTTTTTTAATAAAAAAAAATTAAAACTTTAAAAGATCGTACACAAAAAACTGCCAGGCTGCTGATCGTACACAAAAAACTGGTCGGCACACCAAAGAAGTCATAAATGAAATGATCTAGACTACAGGTTTTCGTTAGTTTCGATCTTGTATTCGATGTAATCGATGCAGCAGGGTAAGCGAAACCGATATGAAACATACGGGGTTCGGAAATTTACGTCGTTTTTCGGACGAACGCAGCTCTTACGGTGACGGTGGGTTGATTGTTTGAACTTCCAACTACTATGGACTATTAGGCAATCTCAAAAGGACTATTATTATAATAAATTTGTACAAAAATATTAACACGTGACAGCGGTGAGGGGCACCGCGGCAGGTTTCGTAAGTGGTTTGGCGTCTAAAGGCTCGCCTGACGGATGGACACATTCGGAACTCTCAAATTATTTTTTTTTAAATATTTTTCGCTTATTTTTTAAAATATGGCATTCAAAGTTTTTAAAAATATTTTGAAAAAAAAAAATAATAAAGATAAACGAAAAATTAAGACAAAAAAAAACTTTAAAACGTCGTACACAAAAGCTGCCAGGCTGCTGCTGCTGGTCGGCAGACCAAGAAATTCTTAAATGGAATGATCTGGACTATAGTTATTCGTTGGTTTCATTCGTGTACTCGATGACGTAAAATTTACTATTTTTTACCCCACTTTGACGCCGGCTGCCTGCGAACGTGCCAGGCTGCCGGTTGGCAGACCTGCTTTTTTCTCATTTTCTAATCGACCTTTATCATATGAGACCATTCCCGTTCGTGTACTCGATGACGTAATTTTTTCTAAAAAAATCGCTGACTATTTCCATAACTGCGCGGCTCCTGCCAAGAGGCGCACCGGCAGACCAGCTTTTTTAAGGTTTTCTAAATGTCCATTATCACTACAAAGTAGTTTCATCCGTGTACTCGATGACGTAGGGTTTACCTATCTCGCCTCCCAGTCTATTTATTGGCTTTGAAGACTTTCTAATTGAAGCCACAAGACGTTCATTTTCTTAATTTATTCCCATAAATTAAACAGTGCGCCGTGATTTTGATAAATGGCGTTATACAAAATTCTTCCACAAACCAAACCTTAAAAGGCTGTCGCAGGCCTAAAAAAACTTTCAATGCAATAATTCCTACCTTAAAAGATGCGTATTAATATGCCCAACATTATTCCATCAATTACTCAACATTGATAGTTTTGTTAGATATCTACAACATTACTCCGGGCAAGGGCTCGTATTATATAAAAATCAAAATACGTTTACTTGGGTGTATATGAGTACATGAGATGTCTATGCTTTGCTAAACCATTCATCCGATTGCGATGAAACTTTGGGGATTTAATGTGCGCATACCTACGACGGTTTCAATGTACAATAATGAGCTCGGGTGAAATGAAATTATGCGATTCTAAACCGTTTATCCGATTGCGATGAAACTTTGGTGAGTCTTTGTGAGTACGCCCGCAAAGGTTTCTGTATATATACTGGTGAGCTATGGCATTATAAAATTTCAATTTAAAAAAATGCAATAGGTGATACGCGAGCTGCATACGCAGCCTCAAATCTGAATGTACCGGGACTGAATGCATGGAATGCGGCAGGTGGACGGGGAAGTCGGGAGGGGGAGTGGGGAGAGGGAAGGCGGAGATGGCGGAGTGGGGACGAGTGATGGGAAGGAGACGCGGGAGAGAAGGGTAAGCGGAAGGGGAACGGGACGAAAGGAAAAGTACACGCAAGGAAAAACAATTTCTGAAATTAAGACACTACTCGTATATACTCCGATAAGATATCCCTCGACATAATATCCCAAGGACAAAATACCCCTCGACATAATATCCGAAGGACAAAATACCCCACGACATAATGTCCCAAGGACAAAATACCCCACGACATAATATCCCAAGGACAAAATACCCCACCAACAAAACATCCTTCAACAAAATATCTACTAAAACCTAACTTAACCTTATTTTACATTTTACTGTTTTTGAACAGGATATTTTGTCGGAGGGTATTTTGTCCATAGGATCGTTTGTCGGGGGATATTTTGTCACAGGATGAAAAGTCGCGGAACCTTTTATTAAGTGGCGTAGCAACGCATGCCAGGATATATGATAAAATCTCATGTTAGATAAGTTTTAAGATTTTCACGGCCAAAAGCATTTTCGTTATTTGTTTTTGGGGTTTTATGCCGTGTTGCGCTACCTCCTTCTTTAGCCAACGTTTCGGACATCGTTGCAGTGTCCATCATCAGGGCAGATCCGGTAGATGTGTCCTCACATCTACCGGACACATCTACCGGACACATCGTGAGGACACATCTACCGGATCTGCCGGATCTGCCCTGATGATGGACACTGCAACGATGTCCGAAACGTTGGCTAAAGAAGGAGGTAGCGCAACACGGCATAACACCCCAAAAACAAATAACGAAAATCTCATGTTGGTCTTTTTCATATTAAAAATATTAGCCTCAAGATCGTTACTTCTGAAAAGAAGAAATAATCAACCTTTCGAATGTTAGGGTAGGTCAGGCATATTTGTTTTCTTTTTGTTCACTGTTCCATTTTGTCATGGAATCCCATACAACATTTCCAAAAATATTATTTTGATACCTAACTCATTTAAGGGACCTTGCTGGGTTTAGGTTATATGATACAAAAAGAAGAACACAAGAAATACGATGTGGCCCTAATTCTTGATCAAAAAATAGAGTGACCGGTCTAGAATTTCCAATTCAAAACTGTTTCCAATTCAAATGGGATGGCGACAAACGATCTCAGGCAAGTGGTCACATAACAGTTGATCCCCCGACAGTCGGTCCGCCGGTGTACTTCTATACAACTTTTTTTTTTTTTTAAATTCATAAAAAGATACATAAATTACGATAAATTTTATACAATAATTACCCACATAAATGAGAAGGCTTGTGTGTATGGGGGGTGTTATTATATTGGTTTAATTTTTTTTTATTCAGTTCAAATTTATACGCAGTAAAATTATAAATTATAAATTCAGTTTAATATGCAGTCGGTTTAGGGATATACGGTGTACCTACTTACACAAAATTTAACAAAATATATATATTAGGGTGTGCAGAGAGAATGTACCGCCGAATAACTAAAATATAAAGCGTACTTTCATTCAAACATATTAAGGATATTAATTTGGGAGGTGGGAATGGGTACCGCCGCCTCGGGTACCATTTATTGAACAACCGGCACCTCTGCCATAGGTCATCCCAAGTGGTTCATGGGGGTGATGTTTGTCTAGGTCTTGGCTGCGGATGACCTGGACAAACTGAACCTCAGATTCCTACCTACCCCTCAAACCTTTTTCCTTCCCAAAACTGTCTTCTCCCGCCTTTCTTTTAAAAAAACCCTCCATACAGCATCCCCAAAGATGACATAGACCCTGAGGGGAATTCTGTTCTTCAGGTCCCCCTGTGTGGAGCACAGCACGGAGAAAAAAAGATAAAACTATTTGTCTGTGTACTGTATATACCAGCGATTAAGTAAAATAAAAAATATCCACACCAACATATTATTAAGAGGAAACCCGGTCGCCGAAAAATTTGAAGGATAGGTATTTTACCAAACTGCTGTTGTCACTGTCAAGCTACTCTCCACAAAAGGACAACTGCACCTTAGGCTGATAATACCTAAATAAAATCATCAAAAAGGAGTTTTTGTATTCCCCATTTTTATCTTCTAAAATTGGACCGATTTAAAAGTTGTTTTTACTCACTGCATTAGAAGAAAATACTTTGTCCCGGGACGTTTTGATTTAAAAAAAAATACATTGTCTAGTTTTTATACTGAACGTCTGTTGATGGCTTTAAAAGCAGGCAATTTTAACGATTTTTGGAGGGTCCTCACTCCTATAAGAAGTAACTTAACGAAAAAAGCAAAATGTACAAACACATTAGTGGGCAATATTTATATTATAATAAAAAATATTTGCACTAGTGTCAAAATCCAGGGAGGAAATCTAGGAATACTTTTGTATAGCCGAAAGTCGATTTTAGGTTTAAAATTGTAAAATAATGCACAAAAAATTTCAATTTAATAATAATTAAAATTCGGGGGGGGGGGGATAACTGTCGGGGACACAACTGTAGGGTCACCCAGGCAAATAGTGTGAAAGAAGTAGAGCACGTGCTAAATGTACAAGAATCAAAAGATACTACGTCAGTGGGGACGATGGTTTTAATTAAAGGAAAACAATTTGGTTTATGATGGTTTTAATTTCCTTTCAAATCTCCATGGAAGGCATTTCGAGCGTGTGTTATCTAGTCAGTTGTTTGTATTGTGTTACGAACGCAGTGGTAGATTTATGTTAACGGAGCTTTATACTCAGTTATCACGACATATTATGGAAATATTTGGGTGGGTCAATACTGTTCAGATACGCCATTAAACATGATACTTTAATGCCCTGCGGGTTGGTGGTTAAAGTTTTAAATTGAAATAAAAATTAAAACTAGCATTTAAACACGAACTTTGCACCGTGCCATATTCATTGAATTTATAATTTTTTACATTAGCTCCACGCAGGAGGTCTCAGGGATTATTTTGGGTTGTTGTTTGGAGGATGTATTTAGGAGAGGGAGGTCTGGGAAAGACGAGGTACAGGGAGTCTAACATGACCAAAGTTGAAGGCTAATCAAAATTTGATCTCACGCAGAATCGGGCCTGTTAACGGTAATAATAATAACGGTGGCTGTTCAAATTTGATTGATGTCATCAAATGTAACATGTCGGTTTGACTAACATCATTAATTATTAATACACAAACCACATCATTAGCTTTAACTCATTAGTTATTATATTATACAGCTTATGTAGGTGGGTATGGCGGTTTTCTCTGGCTCCGCAACTTCTCATCCCGCGACTAAATATACTCCGTCAAAATATCCCCAACAAAATATCCTACAAAACAAAACATCCCCCGACAAAATATACTAACCTAACCTAACCCAATAAAACCTTTCGGCACCAAATTTTAAACCTAACCTAACCTAACCCAACAAAACCTCTCGGCGCCAAATTTAAAATTAAAATCGAATCTTTAAGTTTTTTGCTCTGTATCCTTCCTTCCTTGTCGGGGGATGTTTTGTCTTTGGGATGTTCTGTCTATGGGATATTATGTCGAGGGATATTTTGTCGGAGGATATTTTGTCGTAGTTATTTTTTCGCGGAATGAAAACGCGCGGTACTGTTTTCTCTACAGTGCATTTGTGAGGTGAACTCACGTTAAAAAAATGTAAAGAAATAAGACAAAACTTTTAATAAAACCGAACTTTACAGCGAGCCGTTCAAATTTCGTTCGAATGATAATCGCACTGCCCAATATTGACTCTGAAATGAATCCCAAATCCCATAGGTGCGTTATGATTATCAGCACCTATGGGATCTTCTATCATATTTCTTAGGTTCATACAAAACATACTAGTTGGGCAGAGCGGTAGATATGCGTACTTTGGGAATCTACTAGGTAAAAACGGTGTTATTGGCATTAACCCTTCAGGCCTCGGCATATTATGTCGGAAGGTCAAAATATTTCCGCTTTGCATTAAAATTCAAGTAAATGAAATATTTATGAGTGTATCCAAAAACTACAAACTGTTTTTAAAAGTCGATTAAATACGCTTTCAAATTATATTGTTAGAAATAAATACGTAATTTTTCAAATATAAAAATTTTGAACGCAAACATAAAAAAGTTTAAAAATTTCTCACTTTACATTTTCTCGAACTAAATTTACTGATAGTTAAAAAAATAAACACACACATGTTTTATTAGAAAAATGTATACACTTCAGATTTTATGTCCGGGTTAAATCGTTCCCGCAGGAAAAACCCTTTCACGCAATTTTCCACAAATGCACCTAGTCCTAGTCAATCCACGTTATGCACTTGCACTATATAGGTATAATAAATACAAAATAATACAAGAACATGTCAAAGAGACCAAATGGGAAAATAATTCACCGACTGTGTATTTCAAATGACTGATTTTTGCATTTTTATGCATAAATTATTTGACGAATCTAATATGCCTAAATTTTGAATGAGAGAGCTAGGTATAATGCCAGTAGCCGAAATAACAAATGGTAATATTTTTATGGTCTGAGAATGCCAAATTCCTTTAATCTCATTTCCTAAATCTGTATATTTTCTTATTTTTTCAGAAACAGATTTTTGAATATTACAGGAATTTGGAATAGCGACATCAATGATATAAATTATTATTTTAATTTTGTCATGTAAAACTATATCAGGTCTAAAATATTATCATTTCCTGACTTTTTTTCGTTATTTGTTTTTGGGGTGTAATGCCGTGTTGCGCTACCTCCTTCTTTGGCCAACGTTTCGGACAGCGTTGCAGTGTCCATCATAGATGTGTCACATCTGATCTGATCTGCCGGATCTGCCCTGATGATGTACACTGAAATGCTGTCCGAGACGTTGGCTAAAGAAGGAGGTAGCGCAACGCGGCATAACACCCCAAAAACAAATAACGAAAATCTTAAAACGTGGCCATTCCTTACTTGTTTGTCGCTTCATGAAAAAATATTAATAAAAAAATCGTAAAATTTCATAAATCTTTTTGAAATTGCGGTCGGAAACTTTGGTTTCATAAAGGTTAACTTTTGTGGTTAACTTTTAGCGGGGTATTTTCTCTTTCTAACACCGTTTAGATTACGTTTCGCACTATGGGAGAGACAACGATTTCAATCTGTGTGAGTTGTTCCCAAAAGTGAACAAATTAGCCAGACCGGTTAACGCACATCGGTGCCCCGCCTTTGTTTCTACCCAAACACCAAGCGCATATCTTTCATTGGCATATTATGTACGGTTTTGTTGCTGTTTTCTCTGATGCGGAGGAGTGCAAATACCTACGATTTAAACCCTGCTAAAAATCAATTAAAAGAATGTAAGTAGATCGATAAAATGAGTGTGCTTTAGACCACACGACTGAATAAAACTTCACTAATTTATATCTCCCTCTCAAGTTCCGTTCGCCTCGCCCGATCACACTTTTCATAACGCTCTCGTCAGGCATTCACCAGCTTACTCCCCAAATCAAGCGTGCATAAAGGCCCGACCGTTCGCCTTTCCCGATCACACTTTTCGTAACGCTCTCGTCTCGCATTCACCAGCTTACTCCACAAAGTCAAGCGTGCGTAAAGAAGTCTTACTTCAAAAAGTAGATAAGTAAATATGATAAAAAAAATCTTTACCCAATACTCATATTAGGTTGGTAAAATGGTATACCTAGATTACAAAGGAAAACCAAGAGTAAACACCAACCTACACAGTAGTACACAGTGTGTGGCCTATCATTCACCCGCCTAGTCGCGTTTGCTATGCCAATAGTTTCCAACGGCCTGGACTCGACCAGGCTACAGGCTATTTACAATGTATACAATACTGTACTGACAAAGGGCCGCATTTGGGCGCAGACTATCAAGGCTGCAGCCTGTGGGCTCGCATCACGAAAGGGCTCGTACCACAAATTGTTTTCTCATCATTGAATGTGATATTTTAAGACAATTAAATTCTGATGATATCAAAAGTAGCAGATCAATATGGGCGCATAGCAATAAGCCACAGCTTCCAGACTTCCAAGCTATGTTCAATCTTCAACAAACTTATTTAGTGGCAACATTTATTTCAAACATTAAAAAAAACTTAGTTATAATTTTTTTTTAATTCCTTTATTTTTCCCATATTTTACAATTTATTTTTACATATTTTGAAAATCATAACAATAATGTGGGAACCCACTAAGGAGCAGCCTGTGCGTGGGTAATAGTGTTAAAATAAATTTTATTTTAGTACTTACCTAGAAAAAAAAAACAAACATGGGTATATAAAGCAAAAACAAAATTTGTTTTAACAGTTTGTACAAAAAGTGTATACGATAGTGTACGGTTAAATACGTGTATAGTGTAATAATAGATATACATTGTAATCATAGGTGTAACGTTTGTGAGAAACATAAAGTGATATAAAATTAAATAAATAGAGTTCTAACATCTGTATGGCTTAGCCATAATTTTAACTCTTTTGTGTAATGCGGAAGTTTAGTTGCAATTTGAATATTTTTTGGTAAACTTTGGTAAGGTACGAGGTCCAATAATAGGTCTGCTGTGAGTTTGCATTTGTTTTGTGTATGTTTGGGGGGTATAGAATACATTATTATTTCTAATGTTGATTCTGTTTACATTTTTTTCGAATTTGTTTAAGTTTTTAAAGATATATTTCATAGTTTGCAGTATAAATAGTTTACGGAGACTGAATAGTTTAGATTATTTGTATAAAGCATCTGTCTAAAATGTTTTATTTCTATTATACATAACTTTGATAACATAATTTTGAGTTGTTTGTAAAGGTTTTACAAAAGCATCAAGCGCACCACCCCATCCTTTTATTCCGTATATGAGTGAAGATTGCACCACAGAAAAATAAATCATTTTCAATTTGTTAATATTCAATACTTCTTTAAGTCTGTAAAATATGTACGTAAGATATCTTAATTTAGAACGGTATTATTAATTTGTAATTGCCAATTTAAATTTGTATCAATATATATACCCAAATATTTGATCTTTTTAACTTTTCCAAGTTCAGAGCAAGATGAGCATGTTACTTGATTACTATTACTTTTATTGTTAAAAAACCGCCATGATTTGTAAGCAATGCTTAGTTCATTAGGGTTTACTTAAAAGTAATTACAACAATAGTGGTCGCAATTTACGAAGGGAACAAATTTAATACGGCTTAATAATTTTTTGTTTGTTATTGAAGTAAAACTTCTTTACGCACGCTTGACTTGGGGAGTAAGCTGGTGAATGCGTGACGAAAGCGAGGTGAACGGTAGTTGAGAGGGAGATATAAGAGAAGAGAGAGTTACGTTTCGTATATTACTGTAGAGGCAAGAGAGAGAGGTGCGAGCACACATTTCTCTCATAGCCAGTTACGTTTCGTATATCTAAGACACAGTGCAGGCCTATTGTCTGTCTCACACTGTAGGAGCAAGAGAGAGCAGTTTTTTTATTTTATTATTTTTTTATTATTCTTTTTCATAAAAATATCTTAGGTGTATACAGTTTTACAGATTTTTCGACTTCCACACTAGGCACATGCGCGCGCACATTTTCTTTCTCTCTTCCTATCATACATACATATATCATACAGATGGAGCTAAAGAAGTTTTCCTTCACTTGTGTGGTCTAAAGCACACTCGTTTTTTTATGATATTTGGGTTCATTTTTACATTCTTTCTAATTTCCAAGATTTATGATGATGTATAAGATATACGTGATGTTATTGATATTCATAAACCATCGAAGACTGAAAAAAATAAAATACTGTTTTTTGATAATTTGGGAACACATGAAACGTAACTTAAAAAAAATGTTCTTGGCAACGTTAAAAGATCTTGTAAAATGTTTTTCAATTATTTTCATTTTCATTTCAAAATTTCATCAACTTTGAAGAACTCTATCTCTAGTAAAATTAACAACAATTTTTTTTTTACATGAGCTCCACACAGGAGGCCCTGAGAAAAATAATTTCTCTCAGGGCCTATGTCATCTTTGAGGATGCTGTGTGGAGGGTTTTTTTTAAGGAAAGGAAGGAGAGGAGAGTTCTGGGAATGAAAAGGGTTTAAGGGGTGGGTAGGAATCTGGGGTTCAGTGTGTCCTGGTCATCCGCCTCCAAGATCTGGACAACCCTCACCCCATGAACCCGGGCACCCCTGCTAAATCACCAAACGTAGTAATTTAATACCATAATTCAAATTAATCGTTTTAGGTTTTAGTTAAAAAAAATTACCCTGAATTGCAATTTTTGCAGGTTAAATTAAAACGAAAATCCGGAGTTTTGACTTCCCGTATTAGTGTGGTTTAAGGTTTTTTTACAACAGCACAGGAGGTCCAGAGGAAAATAATTTTCCTAAGGGCCTGTGTGTCATCTTTGGCGAGAATCTGTTGAAAGAAAGGAAGGAGAGGAAGTTGTGAGAAGATAAAAGTGGGAGATGTGGGTAGGAATCTGGTGGTCAGTGGATCCAAGAGTGACGTATGTGTGAATCCATCCCTTTCACTGCGATGGGTCGAGAGATTCCTGCTGGAGAGGCAAAATGATCTCCCTTAACCAGTCTCTCCCGATCCGGCCAACCAAGCAGTAATTGGGCAGACCGCCGCCAAGACCTAGACAAACCTCACCCTATGAACCCAGGCACCCGTGCTAAGTCACCAAACGTAGCGAACCACTTGAGGTGATCTTTGGCAACGGTTCAGCACCGAACAGACGGCTCCGTCCTGATAGTACACAGGCTGGGTTCAAGGGATATAATCTTTCCGTATGTTGTGACACGAACTAGGAAATCCCACTTCGCAAAATAACACTTTTAGTATGATGCAATAATTTTCAACTTCCTGTTTTTTTTTCTTTCCCACTCACGGGAGGAGTGACCGAAGGGGGAAGTGAGACGAGGGGGGAAGAGGGGCAGAGGGAGGGATTGGAAAAGAGATTTATTTATTTATTAACGGTATAGATATACCATAAATACATATTACATGTGACAAAATATTAGTTGTAGGTACATAAGAAATAATTTAAAAAGAGTTATAAGTTAATTGTGGCATTTGATTAAGAAATGATACAAAGAGCAACAATTACATTCAATAGTATAGTATAAATAAAATTAATATTGATTGAAAATATATGATAGAATAGCCTTCTTGTACCTAGCTTCCGTGCAGTTAAATAGATCCGCCACATCTGCGTATCTATTACTAACTGTTGTTGTTACATTGAAACAAGATTTTGGAGCGAGTTGCTCTACTAGTGGGTATATGAAATTCGATGAGCTTAGTTAAATCAGGACTGTCCATTCTACCATTTACAATTTTGAACATAAATATTAAGTCGGATGTAATTCTTTGATCTGAGAGTTTTAATAAATTTAATTCAAGTAATTATAATTTATGTTTTCGATCGGAATACCGAGTTTAAAATTTATACTTCTTAGGAATTTGTGTTAAATTTTTTCGATTGTATCTGAATGTAATTTAAAATGGGGGGACCAGATCGAGGAGTTATATTCGACTTGACTACGTACTAAGGATGTATACAAAATTTTTAAAGTTGAAATATTCCTAAAACCTCTGGAACTTTGAAGAATGAAGCCAAGCATTTTTATTCCTTTATTAGTGATTGTGTTTATATGTGATATAAAGTTTAATTTAGAGTCGAAAATTATGCCCAGGTCATTAATTTCTTCAACAGAGGTAAGGGTAGAGTTGTTAAGTACATACGAATGAATTATTGGTTGAATTATTCTGTAAAATCTTATTGAATGACACTTATTTATGTTCAGAAAAAGTTTGTTAAGAGAAGACCAATTAATTAAGTTGTTTAAATTATTTTGCAGACAAATACAATCTTCGGCGGTTTTAATTATTTAAAAAAATTTCAAATCATCTGCAAAAAGCAACACATTTATATCTTTATCAAATATATCAACAATATCGTTTATAAACAGTAAAAATAAAATTGGGCCTAAATGAGACCCTTGTGGTACACCACTGGTGGCTATAAATTGATTGGAAAGGAACAAATTAATTTTTACAAGTAGTACTCTATCACATAGATAGCTTGCAAACCAGTCTAAAAGTTTTCCATCAATACCTAGATTACGTTGCTTAACCAGAACTTAAGTAAAATAAGCTTGTAGAATTTTATGGCATACTTTGTCGAATGCCTTGATAAAATCCGTATATATGGAATTGACTTGTGTTCTGTTAGCTAATGCGTTTGATACATAATTTTCATATAACGAAAGATTTGTTAGAGTTGATCTGCCTGACAAAAATCCATGTAGATTCGCAACAATGCGATGGTTAATACATGGGGAAATTTGATCAAGTAATAGTTTTTCAAAGAGTTTCTGGATTACAGATTGCTTACATATAGGTCTATAGTTAGGGATATCTCTTTTATTATCCTTTTTTAATATAGGTGTTAGATAAGAACGTTTCCAAATGTCAGGGAAGCAACCTGTGTCAAGGGACTGTTAAACAATATACAAACCGGCTCAGCAAGTGAAGCGATGCAATTAATTAGGATATTGGGATGCACATTGTCAGGTCCGGCCTCCTTGTTTTTGTCCAGAGATTTTATTTTAGTTTTAACGTCGTTTATATTGATGTGTACAGCAGGGATATGTATGCTCTCATTAGGGGAAGGAGGTGGTATATAATTGTCTGGGATATCTTCGTCATAGACACTTTTGAAATAATCAACAAAATAGTTAACCTTTACTTTAATATTTACTTTAGTTAAGTGCATTGAGATGGGTAAACCTTGTTTGTTTTTTCTAAGAGAGTTAACACGTATGAAAAAGTTTTGAATATTAGAGGGTATAGAATTTTCGATTCCATTTATATAATTAAAATACGATATTTTTGACAGTTTTTTACATTGAGTTCTGTAGTTATGAAATATCTTATAGTCGTTAAAGGAGTTGGAACCATTCTGGGAACTTCGCTTCTTTGAAGTGTGAAAGTGGTACATAGTTTTCAATGGCCCTGTTAATAATTGTGTAAAATATTTCAAGATTATAGTTAATAATTAATGCGACAGGGTTGTCACAAGTTATTTCTTGTCCATAATTAAACAAATAAACTTTTATTTTTCTACAATGAATAACAACGACAGTGCTGTGTTATCCTTAAATAATGCGACTGAATCAATTAGTGCTCTTCACAAAGCCATAACTGATCCTGCGCTCAAAATAACCAGAGATCAGATGACAAAATATTATCTCTTCTCTCCGCCGTCTCTGGAAACATGACAGATGTAGGAGTGAAAGTGGGGATTCTTGTTGGTAAAATAGAATCCTACGAACGGATAATTGACAAACCTCAACCGCCAGCTAATAACACCTCTTCAATCAATGATTTGCTCGCGGAGGCTGAGGATAGGAAAACCAGAGCGAAGAACATAATTCTATTCAATATTCCTGAAATTTTATCTGAATCAAAAACCACGGCTATAACAATGGACAACGACAAAGTTACCTCAGCAATAGGCGATGTAAACAGTGAAATTATACCTAATATGTTAAAGATGTACAGACTGGGTCTACAAAAATCAAACAAAATTAGACCAATTAAGGTCGAATTTAAGGATTTTATCTCGGCACGTGAGATCTTGACCAATAATGCTAAACTGAAAAATGGTGTCAAGGCCAGAAGTGATCAAACGCTGTTGCAGAGGACCCAACTTCTAGACTTACGCCAACAACTTGAGACCAGAAAGAACAATGGTGAAACCAATATCACCATCAAATATATAAACTCCATACCCAAAATTATTGATTGTATGCCAAAAAACTAAAGCAAAATAAAATAAAATGCTATTATCAAAATGTGAGAGGGGTCCGTATAAAACTTCCCAAACTATTGACTTCGGCGGCAACTATCACCAGTGATATTTTCATATTAACGGAAAGATGGCTCGATTCAGGAATTAATTCGGCTGAATTAGGCTTCCCTAATTTTAATATTTATCGTATGGATAGAAACTCGAAAACAAGTGCCAAATCAAGAGGTGGCGGAGTGGTCATAGCTATCTCAAAAAATTTCAGCTCCTTAAAAATATCCACGAAGTACCCATCCATAGAGCAACTTTTTGTCAAAGTGAACACTTCTAGTGGTAAATTAATAGTGGGATGTGCATATTTACCTCCAAATTCTGACGTCCAAAGCTACAGCAATCACTGTGACGAGGTTGAATCAATCTGTGCTAAAAACCCTAACACTAAATTACTTATAGTTGGTGACTACAACCTGCCTCAATACGATTGGTGTAATATGAATTCTGACAATTATTGTTCTAATGTTAATATTTGTGTAATTAGAGATATGGCTCTCTTCTTAGGACTAACTCAGTGTAATAGTATTCATAATATTGGTGGTCGTACATTGGATTTGGCATTGTCAAATGTGTCTGACATCTGTGTTGCGAGAAGTACCGAAATACTATTACCTGTTGATGTTTACCATCCACCACTAGAAATATGCATGTCTAACCTCAAACCAATTCCTATTGAAAAAAGGGTAGTAAAAACTAGAAATTTAAAAAAAGCAGACTATGTACAAATTTCCAACTATCTCAACCAGATTGACTGGTCATTCTTGGATAGCGAGGCTGATATCAATGCACACCTTAACTTTTTTTACTCCATTATTAATTCTGCAATTGAAAAATTTGTACCTTTTACGGCTTACAGGGAAACTCAATACCCAAAGTGGTTCTCAAAAGAACTGATTGACTTAATATACCTCAAAAAAATATCTCATAAGAAATTCAAACAAAGTCGCCTGGCTATCGATTATTCCGTGTTTCAAAAATTGAGGGGAGACTGCAAAAGCTCTCTGCAGAATGTTACAAAACTTTCATACGTGATATTGAAGGCTCTATCATGAACGACTCAAATTTCTTTTGGAAATATGTTAAATCCCAAAAAGAAAACGGTACTTGTATACCTAGTATTATGTCATTCGATTCTAAACTATCCCAAAATCTTCAGGAAACTGTTAATCTGTTCGCCGATTTCTTTAGCGGTGTATATGTTAATGCAAATGTAGATAGCAAGATCTCTTGCTCTAATTTAGTTGAGACTCTTGATATATCTGATTGTACTCTAACCATAGATGATATTATATCCAAGCTGAAGAGTCTCGATTCCCGCAAATCCGCAGGACCTGACAAAGTTCCACCCAGATTCTTAGTTAATTGTATGCATACATTATCGTATCCCATACATAAGTTATTTACAAAGTCACTCTCATCAGGTGTGTTCCCATTTTTAAAAAAGGAAATAAGAGCGACGTAACAAACTATAGGCCAATATGCACCATGTCTACATTACCCAAACTCTTTGAAAGCCTGGTACTAGACAAATTGATATCCCAAATCAATCAAACCATCTCACCGCTTCAACATGGATTTATTAAAGGAAGATCAACCCTGTACAATTTAATATTATACACGAATGACATTGTTAATGCCTTGACTTCATCACATCAAACTGATTCCATATATACTGATTTCAGTAAGGCATTTGATAAGGTTAACCACAGACTCTTATTACGAAAACTGAAGTTGTTGGGAATGAGAGGGAGTATTTTGGAATGGTTTAAGAGTTATCTATTGGGAAGGTACTTAGCGGTCAAAGTTGATTCGTTTACTTCTTATACATTTGCTGCATCGAGTGGGGTACCACAGGGATCTCATTTGGGCCCGATATTATTTTGCTTATTCATAAATGATATAGTTAATATTTTTAGTAATGTCAAAGTCCTATTATTTGCTGATGATCTGAAGATTTACAGAACAATTAGAAACGATGACGATCGCGCCATTCTGCAGTTAAACCTGAACAAACTATGCGCGTGGTGTTCTGTCAATGATTTACAACTAAATATTGGTAAATGCCAGATCATTAGTTTTTACAGAGGTAAAAATCCTTTTAAATTTTCTTATGATATGAATGGTGTTAATCTTCTTCGTGTATCGCAGATTCGTGATCTTGGTGTTATATTCCACGAGAGTCTACAGTTCAATGTACACATCGATGAAATAACAAGCGATGCAATGAGAATACTAGGTTTTATCTTGAGAATGGGGGCAAATTTTAAAAGTATGTTAACATTAAAACATCTGTATTGCTCACTAGTACGAAGCAGATTAGAATACAATTCCTCTGTATGGTCACCATACTACAATGTTCATTCTCAATCATTGGAAAAGGTACAAAACAAATTTCTCCGGTACATCGATTTTAAAATGAAAATACCAATCGAATTTATAAATTATAATTACTTACGCGCTGAAACCAGACTTCTTAAATTATCAGATAGAAGAGTGTTAATTGATTTATTATTTTTATACAAAATTATAAAATCTTTAATTGACAGCCCTAATTTGTTGGAACTAATTTGCATTAGCATACCCGCTAGACAAACTCGTAGTAAAGATACTTTTAAATGCAACAATAAACTCAACACTAATTACTCTATATACTCACCAATACCAAGAATCCATAACCTTGCGAATAAATACTGCGAATATATAGATATATTTAGTATTGACAGTTTTGAATGTTTCAAAAATCGACTAATCTCGATTCTATCTGCTAATAATTAGCTTTTATTTTTTTTTTTTGTTTTTCTCATAAAATATTTTCTCATCTAAACCTCACCAGTAAAATGTATACTTACTTTATAATATTTTTGCAGTTCTATTTACACTTTGTTCTATGTCAGGTCTTATTATTATTGTTAATAATATGTATAAATATTTATAGCTGAATCGTTTTAGTTTTTTGTAAGTACAACTTGTACTATCTCATTTAATTTCTTTTTTATGTTGTAATATTCTTTACCTAACGAGTCGATTGCATTCATATTTATTCTGTTTTATTGTTTATGTAATACATGTAATTAATATTGTTTATTATATATTTGCTTCTTTTCTTGTAAAAGCCCACTAGGGCGTTAATAAAATATAAAATAAAAAATAAAATAAATAAATATTATTGTTGTGGTGAAGAAATGACCAGTCTTCATTTGCAAGATATTGGTTCATATTGGGATAGTCAGCTTTGGAAAAATTATAAGTAAGGTTAGGCAGAATTTTATTTTATTTCATTATTTTCACATTACATTTGGTTATAATAATGACGTATTGCCCATCTCACTAGGTGTGAAATGCCTGTGTTGAGATGGCATTTTACAGAGTGGTTATCTAAGATTTTGTTTAAGTAATATTATGAAAATGACAGGTTGATATAATTAATTGTGTATAGAATAGTTGTGTTGTCTGGTGAGTTATTCGTCGTGATTGTTATGCTAAGAGCGGGGTGGTGGCAGTCTAAGGGGAGGAGCTCGTTAACTGATTTAACAATATGAATTGAGAGATCACTACAGAATACCAAATCTAGATATAGTAACGGTAGGGGAAAGCAGGGGGAAATTTGAAAAATCATCGCTTCTCACACTGACAGCTTTATGTGGCCTGCTCACGGGTCGGAAAATGTATTTAATTAAATTTTTATTAATAAATGTATTAATCTGATTTATTCGTGTACGCAGCAGATAGAAAAATAAAAAAATATTGTGTATCCGAAAGGACTTCAATGAACATAATTAAAACGCACTTTCTCTGAGTGGCAATGCAACGCGTGCCGGGTATTCGCTAAAACGTAATATTTTAATCACGCTCACGTGTCATTTGAACTATTACTACATCTAGACACATCGTAATAAAATCTAATAATTTTCTGAATTTGTATAAATTTTAAGCTGGTTTGAGGATTGCTAGTGAATGAAAAGGATATGTCGAAATTAGTAGCAGATAAATAAAAATGAAGTAACAAATGTACCTACACATCAAATAAAACTCTTCAAAAGAAAATGTCTAGAAATCGTTACCGGTTATTGCCCAAGAAATACAAAAAATTGTCAACTATTCAATTTCATAAAAACTTAAAAACGATTTGTAAATTTGTGCCCTATGTACTATTCAGTATTGAGCTTCGGAATCGATCTAGTACCGTAAGTGAATGGTTTTAAGGCATTACTTGTATATTAACCAATGCTGAAGCGTATCCCCTGCACGATGCCGGTGGGGCGTCGGCGTTTCGACGTCACTAACGGAAATAGTTGGAACTACAACTAAAAATAATCAACAATACAAATTATTGTGGAGGAGAAAGTTTTCATTATATTATATCAGCATGGACCCGCGGGAGACAAAGCCAAACACTTTTCAAACGGACTTGATTATTACAGTGAAAATGGAATATGGAAAGTGTTATATTTGCAAATTGATACTATGTGAGATGCCTTTGTTTGCATAAGTGATAAAACACTGAATATACTCGCACAACATTTAATTTAGTATACACACTATGTAAAAAGTATGATTTGGAGAGTTAGGAATTTCTTTATCAAATAGATTTTCAATTAATTGTTTTAGATTTTTTTTGTAGATCGCAGAGGAAGTACATTTTAGTTTAATTAATGGTATTTGCATTTTCGTTATTTGTTTTTGTGGTGTTATGCCGTGTTGCGCTACCTCCTTCTTTAGCCAACGTTTCAGACAGCGTTGCAGTGTCCATCATCATGGATGTGCTTGCCCATCAGGAGAGACTTGTTGAGGGAGACCTTTTTACCTTTCCAGCCAGACTTCACCATCCATCACCAGACCATCACCTTGCACCGCAGTGGGAGGGATGGATTCACACATCCGTCATTCCTGGACACCAGTTCCTACCCAACCCTCATCCCTTATTCCTTCCTAGAACTTCTTCTCTCCTTCTCTTTAAGACCCTCCACACAGCATCCCCAAAGATGACATAGCCTCTGGGGGATTGTTATTTGAGTTAATGAATTAAAGCAAAAAGTAAAACCAGAAATGCTATATGAAATTTTTTTTTTTTTTTTTTTTTTTATTGGCAATGTTTATTAAAAATACATATGAAGTTACAACAGTTACATAGTTACATAAGGTTAACAAAAAATAAAAATAAATTGCCTTTCCTCACCATAAAGAGACAATGCTCTTGTGTTTGGTGAGGGAGTTCTAGCTCAATTAGTAAATTAATGATCGTGTAAGTTAGTAATAACGGCTATTGTAAATAATAAGAAGGTTAAAAAATCTTGTATAATTTAAAAATAAAAATCCTGAAGAGTTTAAAAAAATCATAATATAAATTAAAAAATCATTATAAATGGAAGAATCATGTAAGTTAGTAACAAAAATTATTGTAATAAGTAAGTAAAGGATACGTAAGAAAGAACGCAAGATTTATACAATAGTAGACTCAGATTTAGAAACTAAGAAATGAAAGAAAAAAGAAGGAATAAATGATTTATAAAATAGCAGACTTTAAGATACAAAGTAAACATATTTGGGACTTTTATAGTAGTTTCAGGTAATTTTTTAATTTGGGCTTAAATTCCTGCATATTTTCGATGGTTTTTAATTTTAATGGGAGGTTGTTATAATAGATTATGCCCAGATAAAGATAGGAATTTTGGATGTGCTTAGTATTAAATTTAGGAATTTTAATAGTTTTCTGGTATCTTGCTGATGTATTGAATTGGAAGTTACGAGTATTTAATTGTATTTCTTTGTAAATTTGAAGAATTGAATATTTTTTATAGATTTTGTCTATTATAGGCACATTGAATATTGAAAAAAGAATTTCAGTAGGAAATTTAGACGGTTTTTTTAAAATTACCTTAATTATCAACCTTTGGACAATTTTGAGGGGATTTAAAATATTGTCATATGTTCCTCCCCAGCCAATAATACCATATTGCAATATAGATTGAACAGTTGCATAGTACACTCTTTTTAGGTTTTCTAAGCTAAGAATATTTCTAAGTCTAATAAATATATAAATACATTTCCTAATCCTTTTGACGAGTTCACAAATATGTGTTTTCCATTTAAAATGTTGATCTATATATACACCAAGATGTTTGATTTTGGGAGTTGGACTAAGTATAGCACAATCTTGATTGCAGATAGTTTTATTACATTTACTTTGGTGTATTATGATGTTTAAATTTGGTTCTAATTTGAATTTATTGATAGAGAATGGGATAAATTTTGTTTTTTCAGTGTTTAGAGAGAGGAGATTTTTATCGAATGAAATGAAATATACTACAGTAGGTACTCATGGTGCAAATATAATAAATCGATAGAAATAGTGTGTTGTGTGCGTGTTCTCGTGCCTGAAGTTGGTTCAATTTTTCATTTACTCGTGTGAAATTAATCCAAATTTTTCAAGTACCAGAATTCTTTCTTGGACAGATAATCAATTTCAAAATTACCGCGACGATTCACGGTTACGGTACCGTGACGGCATAAAAATGCAATAAAAATACGTTCCTCATCACAATAATGCTGCAGTTCTTTCAAAAGATGAGATACCTAGACAATTTACTCGTACGAGTACATAGGTCTGTTTCCTCTAAGGAAACAAAGTCATCATTTTCTTGCACCTTTCTGACACACCGCACTGTGACGTCTCCGTACACTACTACAATACTACCTACTAGTCATGACGATAATTTTGAAAGTATTATAGTAACAAGGATAATATTGAAATGTGAGTGAATTCCAAAAATTAAAATACGTCAAATATTTTGATTATCTTAAACATATAATGCTGCAGCTTTTACTTACACACTAAATAACAAGAGTAAAAACTAAGACAAACGGTGAACGTATGTCTGCACCCATCCTCCGAAAGGAAACTTACAATGATTATCATACATCTTTCTCAAACATATAGAAAAATTCCCGTCGCCGTAGCTGAGCTGTAATAAGTTATATATCTGTGAATAACCTTCAAAAGTTATAAAAAGAGAGTTTTTCTTGTAAAAAATACATATCTGCTTTCTCCAAAGGAACAGTCGTACTTTGGAGGAATCAGTCACACGTATTTTGTGTCTCTCATCTTTCTTAATGTATAAGAAAGAGCTGCGAAAAGAACTTATGTTTATTGCCCTTTTCGCCGCTACGGTACCGTAACCGTGAATCGTCACGATAATTGTAAAATATTGATTGATAATTATAATTTTATTGGTCTTTCCGGGACTTAAGTTTTCTTTGAAATCTGTTTAAAATAAGACCAAATTAATATGTTTTCATTAGATATTTATCATACCTTTTATTTACCTTAAATTCGTATTATTTATTGCATTGCAGAAAAAAACGTATTCATTGAATGCAAAATAATTTTTCTCGCTATTTAAATTGGTAATCTGACAGTATATGAAATTTAAGAATCCGACTCCGAGTACAACTCTGACGCCCCACATGGAAACCATCTGTGAACCTGAAGTTTGTGAAAAAGCTACCATTGTAAAAGAACCGAATTAAAGCAAGTAGCTAATAATGCCAAAGGATGGCACCACTCACGTTAACAGCTAGCATGAGGAACGTCGGCTGGCAGGCGTAAGTACTCTTGGATTTGCATTTTCATGAATCTCTCTAGTCTGGATATGGATGATGTGTACGTGGAGTTTGTGACTAAACTGCTATCGTGTCACCGCAGGGACTAGTAGCAAAAAACTTGTGGAGCGGGTTTTTAAGTGCCAGTTCACCAACCTGTTGAATTTGATGTCGTTACGATAATGTTGATCACGAACATATGAAAGCCAAATAGTGATTTCGAAATGACTATTTCGAGATGAAGTGTACCTACCTACCACATGCTTTCTGTAACACGTTTATCCTTCTGGATGTATTATTAATTACTAGCACAGGCTCTGGATGTATTATTAATGTAGAATCCGTGAATCTGAAAGAATTCATTAAATATTTGCCTTAGGATCACTGGCTATCAAAAATAATTAAAGACGATCAGAAATTTACCATTCGAATGTAGTACATGTTAGTAAACTTAAAAAATCAAATATTCAGATTTAAATCAGTTAAACGCGCCAACAAAAGAAATGCACATTTCAAGTTAGAATTATTATTCCTAGACGCCATTTATTATCGTTGGTACCTACTTCATTGGTTGTCTGATTTAATACTTATCAGTTCCATTTTCATTTACGTTCCATTTTAATTTAATTTAAGTTCGTTAAACTTAAACTAGAGGAATATTTCAAAACACCACATTATAAGACGCCTTGTTAAATAACAGAGTATCAGAACAAAAAGCATTATTATGGTTTTGGACGTACATTGTTAGTAAATTGTTGAAATAAATGTTCAGATAAAAAAGTTATAAATATTATATGCAAGTAGGAATCTTTAGCGGTTTTTTGCTAAGCCGACTGCACGTATAAGTATGTCGTATTTTGTTATTGCCGCATGCTTCTTCAGAGAGTCGAAATTATTGTTAGTAAAAATATTTTTACAGCAGTTTTTCAAAAGGATCAACTGTCAGCCGAACCAACTGTCGGAAGGATCAACTGTCGGCTGGAACAACTGTCGGCGGACTAACTGTCGCAGGATAAATTGTCGCCGGACCAATTGTCGGGTCACCATTTTTAATATTGTAGCTATATTAAAAAAATTTCAGAATATTATAAACGGGGAAGTCATCAATATAATAAGTAATATAAAATAAAAAAAACATACAAATTTGTTATGGACCACTTTAATTAAAGTGTTAGCTCAATAACTAGCTCAAGGAGTTAATATGAGATTGAACTGACATTAAAACCCACGACGGATCTTGCTTCGTATACCTCTGCCAATGGGTAGCCCCCACCCATACAAAAAAGGCTTCGAATGGTCCACAATGTTCCAGAACATTCCAAAACATTCGAGAGTGTTCTGGAATGTTCCAAATGATCTGGGATGTTCCCGAACGTTCCAAACTCTTCCCGAACATTTCAGAATGTTTTGGGATGTTCTGGAATGTTATGGAATGCTCTGGAATACTCTAGAATGTCTTGAATACTGGCGAAACTTTCAATCTTTAAATCTTCTAAAGTCCTTCAGGTAAAAATCAACTTCATGGATGGGGGATAGAGGGCTACCACATCATATAACTCCCTTGATCGTACTGGGACTCTTTTCTGAGTTTTAGCGGAACGCACACTAACTTTTATAATATATATTGATGATTATGACGAGTTACACAAAGTTAATGCTTTTTACAAATATATTAATTATTCATAAATTATTATTTTTAATTGTTAAACTAACGTTTAAGACAAGATTTTATGCATAGCACAAAGGGTAACAATTATTATAAGCAATAATTATCAGCTTGAAACACTCATCCACATTGAAAAATCTTCCGAGAAAAGATACATGACGCCAACGGGACTTGAACCCGTGCCCTTCTAATTGCCGGTCAGCTGCTCTCCCAATTGAGCTATGGCGGCTTATCTTATACCCGCCAAATGATTCAATATATGCTAGTGTTTCATTCAACAATTACTGCATATTATATTTTTTCCACCTGAAAACAACCAACTTTATTTTTGCGAGAGAGACACTGTTAGTGTTAAATCCCACGCTAGGTGGCGTCGAGACAGATTATGTCTTCATTTATTGGGGAAATACTTAAACTTGTCAAATATTAATTATTATTTTTAATTGTTAAACTAACGTTTAAGACAAGATTTTTATGCATAGCACAAAGGGTAACAATTATTATAAGCAATAATTATCAGCCTGAAACACTCATCCACATTGAAAAATCTTCCGAGAAAAGATACATGACGCCAACGGGACTTGAACCCGTGCCCCTCTGATTGCCGGTCAGCTGCTCTCCCAACTGAGCTATGGCGGCTTATCTTATACCCGCCAAATGATTCAATATATACTAGTGTTTCATTCAACAATTACTGCTTATTATATTTTTTCCACCTGATATAACTAAACATATAATAAGTTGTAATTGTAATATATAATAAGTTGGTTGTTTTCAGGTGGAAAAAATATAATAAGCAGTAATTGTTGAATGAAACACTAGTATATATTGAATCATTTGGCGGGTATAAGATAAGCCGCCATAGCTCAATTGGGAGAGCAGCTGACCGGCAATCAGAAGGGCAAGGGTTCAAGTCTGGTTGGCGTCATGTATCTTTTCTCGGAAGATTTTTCAATGTGGATGAGTGTTTCAGGCTGATAATTATTGCTTATAATAATAATTATTCATAAAACTAAAAATAAAAAATACTTATGGTATTGCTGATTCACAGAAATAATAATGTTGTCCTAGAATTTTTTCTAATCCAGGATGAAATAATTGGAAGACGACCAACTGAATAAAATTGATTGTCCACTCACAGAAATGGCTTCCAATCAAAATGTGGTCAAAGAGATTGCTCCTTTCCCGAGAGAAATGAATATGGCGTATTCTGGATCGATTTTTAGAATCCCAAGCGGAAGATTATTATTAAGAGAGTGGGGGTCTTCTACTGAATATATAAACAGATAGAGATGTTGCAGGCATGCCTGTGTGTTAAAAGTAATAAAATTTTATTTTTAATGTTATTATCAAGTTCTGTAAGTATTTTAGTATTTATTTTTGTTACAGCTGTTTCGACTTACAAGGCCATTTTCAAACTGTGGTTTAACCACCATGAGACGATTTATTTAAAATGTAAATTTTTGAAGGTGTTTAAATTGATTTATTACCATACTTTTCAATGTAGCTATAACTTTGCGGTTATCCATTATAAATAGAAGAAACAATACATCTTTGTTAGAACCACTTATATATTTTATTAACGCCAACCGGTTTCGGAACGACCGTTCCTTCCTCAAGGCAAACATATAATGACTTACAATTACAAAACAATAAAAATACGGTATAAATATTGTTAATATTAACCATAAAGGAAAACTTAGAAGCCTTGGAAATAAAAAAAATTATGAGTCCATTATCTATAAACAAAAAATATTATCTTATAACCCAATCTTGGATATGTTCCCGTTCAATATCCGTTCTATTCCCCCCCCCCCAATCTTCATTAATCCCTAGCCACGCCCCCACCCCTACCACAACACTTAGTAATAATACATTGTACCGACTTACTGTTACCAGTTAAACCAATTTGATGAGACACTAATTGAGACAGTAGACACACTATTTTTGTTAAAGCTGTTTCGGCTTACAAGGCCATGGGGTTAAACCACTTTGAGAGGACTTTTTATACGAATTTTAATGTCAATTTTTGAAGGTGTCTAAATCGATTTATTACCGGTTAACCCAATTTGATGACACACTAATTGAGACAGTACATGATGATCTATTATGTGGGGTTCAGAATCTATTATTTTCCCCGCACTAAATGTTAATTGTTTTATAATGACGTTACTGCTATGACTCATTTAATAAGTGAGTTATATTGTTTAGGTTTTGTAAACATACGTAGGAAGTGGAGAACAAATAGTTTGCCTTACTTTATTAATTAGCGTTACATTGGGGTTTTTCGTTCGTTTATTTTGTTAGAAGTAAGCTTAATTATTCATACTTACAGTGGAATTGATAAAATATTATCAAATACCAAAGCTCTTTCTATTTTATTATTTTAGAAACAAATATTTGAATCAATATTGTTGATAAAATGAGAGATGAATGAAGGCGAATCATAAAAAAAGTTATTTTCTAATTCTAAGAGCGATAAAAGTGTGCCAAATGGGTTCAAAACGACGTTTTCAAAATTTTCCAAATTTCTGATACGATCTTTTCCCTCCGGATTCACTTCAAAGTTTTTGAAAATTTCATTTTAAGGCGTTATTTCTAATGCATATAAAAGTAACTATGAATCCTTTAAACCAAAGTTTTTGTAATCTTCCATGGCAAATGTAGTATAGATTTACGAAATCAATTACAAAAAGTCTCAAGATTGAGTCTCGCTAAATGATGCCGAAATTTGAGAGTATGAAGGATTTTGCTGGTATTTGAATGCACTGCCTTGAGATAATTTGAATTATATTAATATATTTTTTTAATAAATAAATCAAAACATTCCCTCCATTTAAACCGTTAAAAATGAACAATAATTTTTTTAAAAGATTTAACAATTTTTAATTTAAATTGATTTAAATTTTTTCTTTTATGTGAAATTTCTAAGTCAATCCGGTCCAGCGTAGGGAATTTTGCAAACCCATCGCTCAGGGAGTGGAAAAACAAACCTGCAATAGCTATCCCAAGCCAAGGTGTCACCTACCGTGCTCAGGCTGAATGTCCTGGGGAACAGTGTCACGAACGGTGCCTCCGAGAAACAAGGTCGCATCTCGGAGTATTTAGACCTTACTCCAGCATTCGGGGCTCTGCTGGAGTGGACCCTCTATTTCCCTGGTAACTCGTGGGACATTGGAGGACCCACCACTTACCCGCCCTGGTATAGGTAATAGATGGTTACCCCTTCAAGGCTCTTGCAAGAACTCTAATTTTTTTGGTAAAAACGACTCTACATTTGATAACGAAACTCGTGGGACAGAAAAAAATTGGACGATTCGAAAACTAGGGGCCTTTTGGGAACCTAGGAGTGCTGAGGCCACCTCTATGGACTTCCTTCCTGAAGCCTGTAGGAGGAACCAAGAAGAGAAGCCGTGGAGAGGAGAGCTAAGGCCACCTCCATGAACTCTTCCCTTGTGGAGCCTTCAGGGAACGAAGGGGAAGGGCACTCTTCCAGTGCGGGGCCTTTGAGGAACCATGGAGGAGAGAAGTGGAGAGATGATGTCCTCTTCCCATGTGAGGACTTTAGGGAACCATGTAGGAGTGACGAGGAGAAATGAGGCCTAAAACTCTCTGTGAACTCTTCCCCTGTGGGGCCTTTGGGGAACCACGGAGGAGTGAAGAGGAGAGATGAAGTACTCTTGAACCAAAGTGGAGTGGACTTTTCCCTTGTGGGACCTTAAGGGAACCAAGGGACTCTCCGTCGAGGAGCCTTCGGGGAACTATGGAGTGGAGAGGAGAGATGAAGCCCTCTTCCCTCGCGGGGCCTCCAGGGAACCAACGAGGAGTGAAGAGGGGAAATGAGACCTGGGAAGACACATTGTCAAACCAGAAGACGTAGTTTCGTTTCCAATGACAATCCTGGTGAACTTTATAAAGGGGACTGGGTTACCGTATGGGAATGAGGTAAAATGGGAGATAGCACAATGGGCCTGCGGCCTAAGTGCTCACGGGAACTATATATATATATATATATATATATATATATATATATGTAAATCGTCTCCACTCTTAAACAAAAGTCAATCCAGAGGAAGAAGATATGCAAGTATTATTAAAAAAATTACGTGATTTTTTTTACGCACCAGATTTAAATGTCCGGGTTTAATTTTCCCCACAGGAAAAACTAAACCTTTTCACACACTTCCCAAATGATCATCTGGTCAATCCACGTTATGCAATTGCACTGTATAAGTATTATAATTACAAAACAATACAAGAACAACATGTCAACCTACCAGAGAACAGATGGAAAAATAATTCACCGACTCCAGATATTTTCATATCAGAGGGTTCGGCTCTGTGGAATTCCTAATTGAACCTATAAATCCTACTGATCCCTCAATATAAATATTTAAAAAATCTTTTGTAATCCTACATGTATTTAAAATTACTGATTTTTGCATTTTTATATATAAATTTTTTTGAATCAGAGACCTAGGTATAATGCCAGTAGCCGAAATAACAAATGGTAATATTTTTATAGTCCGAGAATGCCAAATTCTTTTAATCTCATTTCCTAAATCTGTGTATTTTCTAATTTTTTCAGAAACAGTTTTTTGAATATTACAGGAATTTGGAATAGCTACATCAATGATATAAGTTATTTTTTTAATTTTGTCATGTAAAACTATATCAGGTCTATTATGACTAATTGTTCTGTCTGTTAGTATAGTTTTATCATAATATATTTTATAAAATTCATTTTCTAAAAATGAATTTGGTTCATATTCATAATATGGTACTATATTACGGCAGTCAATCAAGTTATGTTTAATTACCAAACTTTGGTGGATTATTTTTAAAACCTGATTGTGCCTAAATGTATACTCGGACGGCGCTAATATAGAACATCCCGATATAATATGTTCTATAGTTTCCGGAAAAGCCAAACATTTTCTACATAAATCATCAATTTGATTTATATCTTTGATTATATGCTTCCTATAATTTTTAGTATTAATGACTCTATCTTGAATGGCAAGCATGAATCCTTCTATTTCTGCGCTCAACTCTCCAATATTCAACCATTTGTTTGACGAAAGTTTGTCAACATACGTTTGGTTGAGATAATTGAAGTGTTTTGCATGAATAATTTTATTTGACCAGGAATCTAATAATTCCTGGTTAGTATTTATAAGAATGTTGGCATTCTCGTCATATAAATTTAAAGGTGTAATGTTTATATCTGCCTTGCAAATTATTTTGTGCATTTCTGAGCTATTAGCTTTCCTATGGAAAAAAATTCTAAGCATTTCTACCTGATTGTGTTTCAAAGATGTTATTTTGACTACACCTCTACCTCCTAAATTTCTAGGTAAATTAATTCGTTCTATAGCTGAATTTGGATGATGGCAATTAAACTTTGTTAACGTAGTTCTAAATCATCGTTCTAAACTATCTAAATCTGTATTGGACCAATTAATGCCAAATGAAAACGTTAATAGAGGTATTGCCCAAGTATTTATTGCTTTTACTAATTTTTTAGCAGATAGATTGCATTTTAAAATTTTTCTGATCCTAGTTTGAAATTTAATCCTAAAATCATTTTTAATACTAGTGTGATCTAATCTATTGGCTTGCGGGTATCCTAAATATTTATAAACCTCATCCCCTTTCATACTTTTAATTTTGAAATTTTTAAATATACCCTCGTCTCCATCTACAATTTTGCCTTTCTCTATATGGATCGTTTTACATTTATCTAAACCAAAAGTCATTTTAATATCATCTGAAAAATTTTTAACTACCTTAATCATTTTCTCTAAATTTGATTCAGAATTTGAAAATAATTTTATATCATCCATATATAATAGATGTGAAACTATACTACTCTCTCTTGTATTACCCTTAATTTTTATTCCAAACTTTCTTTTAATTAACATTTTAGACATAGGATTCAATGCTAAGCAAAACCAAAGAGGACTCAATAAGTCTCCTTGAAAAATCCCTCTTTTTATTGAAATGCCCGGTACTACTATTTTCTTACCTTTTAAATTTACTAGTAAATCTGTATTCCAAAAGGACATAATATTTTTCAAAAAGTTAATTATAATTGGGTTAACTTTATGTATTTTTAATATTTTGATTAGCCACGAGTGCGGGACACTATCAAAAGCTTTTTGATAATCTATATAACAAGTATGTAAATTACGCTTTTGATTTTGAATTTGTTTTAAAATTACAGAATCAATAACTAATTGTTCTTTACATCCCATATGTTTTCTGCGACAACCTTTTTGTTGTTCAGATAAAATATTTTTTTCATCCAAATGAGTATATATTAAATCTGTCAAGCAAGAGGTTAAAATTTTGTATATTGTCGGTAGACATGTAATGGGTCTATATTGAGAGGGATTATTAATATTTTAGCTTTTAGGTAACATATAAGTAATGCCCTTAGTTAGAAAATAAGGAAAATTTTGAGGTTGTTTGACAAGTTTTGAAAGATTTTTTGCAAAAAGAGGATGTAAAGTAGTTAGACGTTTGTACCAAAAATTATGTATCCAATCGCAACCCGTGGCTTTCCAATTATGAGTATTTTTTTATTATTTTGGCTAACAATTCAACCGATATATCAGAAAAACTCATTTGTTCAATGTCTGAACAATTGAGTTCTTCATTTTCTATCCATGAACCTGCCTCTATATGTTTTATATCTTTACTCCAAATGTTTGTCCAAAAATCGCGCACATCTGATTCAGATGGCAACGGAATATTATTATTCGAAATAATATTTTGTTTATCATCAAGTTTGGAATAAAATATTTTCTCATTTTTCTGAAATAATCTATTATTATTTCTTTTATTATACGTATAATTATATCTTTTTAATCTACTAGCTTTTACACCTAATTTTTGTTTTAATAAATCATTGATTATATTTTCATTATTATTACTACCAATGTTATAATCAACATTTTTTTCCAATTTCATCTACATGTCTCAAAATATTTCTACTTCTATTCCCATTTTTATATTCAATTACTCTAGCTATACGACTTCTTAAAAATACTACATCATTTTCTAATCTAATCTGCCATTCTGGTTTACTATAACTATATGATCTATAATCAGAGGATGTTAATTTAATTTTAAATTTTTTTATTATTTTAAATATTTTTATTTAATGAAAAGAACACGATTTTATGAATTTCTACGCCAATGAAGAGTACTAGCTCTTGAGCTTAGCGTAGGAGTTATTTTACAACTAGTTCATTTTTATAACATACATTTTACTAACAGTATACAATAAAAATAAACTATATATAAATATAATATATAAACTATTATTTTTCACTTTTATAACATACATTTTACTTAGTGTATACAATAAATATAAACTATGTTGTGATGTTAATTTTTGATATGCTATGAATTGAAGTTATAACATTTTGATTGGTGTTGTTATGGTTGTTGATTTTTTTTAACCATTAATTTGACCTTTTTCTTGAATTATACGAAATCTGTTATTTTTTTAATTTCTTCGGGAAGACTATTAAAATATTTTATGCCTTTGTAAATATAATTGTTGTGCATTTGTTGTGTTGAAAATAGAGGAATTTGGAATTTAAATTTATGCCTTAATGATGAGTTGAGTTTAAATTTTTTAGTTACATTTTCTTTGAATATTTGTAGTATTGAATCATTTTTATAGAGGTCTTCAATTTTTGGTACTTCGAAAATTTTGAACAATGATGCTGAAGGGAATGTTGGTTGTTTTTTTAAAATTACTTTAATAATTAGTTTTTGTACCACTTTTACAGGACTTACAATTTTTTCATATGCACCTCCCCATCCAATGATTACATACTGAATTAGTGATTGGACTAGTGCATAATAGACTTTTTTTAGGTTGTTTAATTTGAGTTGTTTAATTTTATATGTTCATTTAACACCCTTTTATCACTATTAGACAAATCAAAACAAGAAAAAAAATCCCATACAGCCGTGACCCACAGTTTACAAGGTTTTAGAAATAATTACAAGGATCGGTACCAATGTCATGTCTCTAGGATATATCTGGTATATTTTATCGGGCGGGGCTTGTGTGTTCATATAAATATGTTTGAATTATATTGTTGTTCTACCTTGTTACCTTACCTTGTTCTACCGGTATTACAATGGAAGATGCTCCGAGGAACTAGCATCATTGATCCCTTCGGCACCGGTGCATGGTCGGGAAACACGCCAAACGCGTGCCCAACGTTTGTACACGGTTGACATTTGTCACATAAGAACGGGTCGTTTCTTCGACTCGTTTTTATGTTCAACAGCTCGGCTGTGGAATGATTTGCCGGCCTCTGTGTTTCCTCCTTCCTACAACATAGGTTTCTTCAAGACCAATGTTCATTCCTTCCTCTCCTCAAAAAGACCCTCCACACAGCATCCCAGATGACATAGGCCCTGAGGGAAATTATTTTCCTCAAGGCCTCCTGTGTGGAGTTAATGTAAAAAAAAAAAAAAATAGTGGAGCATTTTGAGTGCGCGTTGATTAAAATACTAGTGATGTTTATCTTAAATGATGACAGGAAAATCAGGGAATATAAAATCAATTTCTTTGGCTTCTCTAGGGTAAAGTAGTGGAAAGGTTTCGTTTACATTATTGGTAATTTTTAAATTGGTATAGATCACCATTCTTGAGATTATCACTTCAGTGGCGTCTACTGACTGAGTGTTGATAACACCCTCAAGACATGAGATAAATAATTTTCTCTTTCTCATTTTCCAACGAAGAAACTGAGTTTATTTTCCATTTGAAAATAAGGCATTTGCTTTAGCTTCCTTTACACTCTCTCAACACATAGGATACACCAAGGTCGTACACTTTAACCTCTATTATTTAAATTTCACCCTAAAACAATTTAAAACAACAAGAAGCTTTGTAGGCATATATAAGATTTGTGATTATTGATGTGTTCACAAATAATATTGGTTTTGCATATGAAGCAATACTACGAAACAATACTATAAAAGGTTTACAAAGTAAAAGATAAGACTGAAACAAAAATTCGAGTAGTCTTAAAATGTTCGCTTATCCGTAAAGAACTCGAGAAAAGAAGTAATCAACAATAGACCAATAATTGATCGTTAATCTAAATATAAACACTTCATTAACAAAAAATAGACCCATCTCAAGAAATAAGGGTTTGAATCGAGATATCTAGGAGCGCCTCACGATGAATAAAGTATTTTGTAATCGAAACCTAACACTAAACTTAAGGTTAATTGTTCCTTTTTAAAAACTCGTCCCTACAATATGGATACAAATGTACAGTAAAGGTTCTTCGTCAAATGACCAAAAAATTAAAAATATTTTTGAATTGCGACATCATAATAGCTAACTAAATTTTTTTTTTTTTTTTTTTTTTTTTTTTTTAATTGTACAACAGATTTTTATCCAATTACTGTACAATTTTCTCATTTTAACAGTCTTAACACCTAGGAAGATGATTAATATACAAAAAAATCTTAAGGCTATCTAAAGAAGAGTTATATATATCTAGTGTTTCCGATATGTCGTTCAACAGCACCATTCCTCTTGTCATGCTATGCTGTGCTAGAACATCTGTTCTGCCGTATGGTATTTTGAACAAGTCGTGTCGACGACTACGGCTGAAATTTTCAGGCACGTATAAGCCATAACATTCCAAGAGGAATGGGCTGTCAATACGATTATGGATTATGTTAAAACTAAGAATTGCAAGATTTGCATAACGTCTAGTTTCCAAGCTAAATCTATTTGTTGCCTCAAGTAATTCCAAATGGTGCATGAATCTCGGGTACGTTCCATTCATCCGCATATAGACATACCTAAGGAATTTTTTCTGAACTTGTTCTAGCATATTAATATATTTCGCTTGGTGCGGAGTCCGCACACCACTGGCATACTCCAGCTTACTTCTTATGACTCCATCAAACATGGCTATCATTGCATCTGGGTCATCAAATTGCTTACATATTCTGATGATGAAACCCAGGAGTTTGTAGCATGCTGGAGTGAGCCGTGATATATGATCCGAGAATGTCAGTTTGGGATCAAAGACGATACCGAGATCTTTAAAGCTATTGACTCGGCATAATGTTTTCCCTTTAATGTTATATTAAAAAACTATGGGCTTCTGGGAGCGGGTATATGTCATGGTTACACATTTTTTTATATTGAATTCTAATTTGTTTTTTACTGACCATTCTGCAATAGCATCAAGGTCAGATTGCATTTTTAAGCAGTCATAGTAACAGATTATTTCCATCAAAAGTTTGAGGTCATCTGCAAATAGAAGACATTTGCAATATTTTACACAAACCTGGATGTCATCTATAAGTATAAGGAACAGCAAAGGACCAAGGTTTGAACCTTGGGGAATACCTGATAACGCCGGGAATTGTTTAGATTCATGTCCATTTATTATTACATATTGACTTCTAGCTTTTAAATAGGACGCGAAGAATATAAGTGTTTGTTGATCGAAACCAAGTTTGTACATTTTAAGTAGTAAAATATCATGATCAACTCGATCAAAAGCCTTGGCAAAATCCGTATACACTACATCTATTTGGTGTCTCAAGTCCAGTCCGACGGCCACCAATCGCGAAAATGTTAACAAATTTGAAACCGTGGATTTTCTTGGCATGAAACCGTGTTGGTTTTCTCCTAGAAATGGCATAATTTGGTGATGTAATTTCTTGTAAATAATCATTTCAAATATTTTTGGAATAGTTGACAGTACAGCTACTGGTCTGTAATTCCTTATATCAGACTTGTCTCCAGCCTTGAAAATTGGGCTTACACGCGTGAGTTTCCAAGAATGAGGGAAACACCCAGTCGATATGCTAAGATTAAATATATAGCTCAGCGGTTGACAAATGGTTTTTGACATATGAGCAATTATATTAGGGGGTATTCCGTCTGGGCCTGCAGCCTTGTTGAGCTTTAAAGTTCGAGTACAGGAGTCTACTATAAAATAATACATCATAACAATAATACGCCCAGCATGGGCGCATATATACTTTTTGATAAATATTACCCAAGGTTGTAGGAAATGCTTTTAACAAGGTTAGCTCATACGGGCCTTTTTTGAAAAACAAACTCGTCGGGTGTGTGATGCAGATATACATTTTTGTTTAAGAAGAAGATAACAATAATAATCTGAACCAAAATATGAAAGAGAACAAGACACAGAAAAAGATAATGGTTCCAACTGGGACTCGAACTCAGAACCTCTAGTCTAACCGGGCCGTGCGCGTTTACCATTTTTTTTACCAATTCGTTTAAAAAATTTGTTGAAAATAATATTGTTAATTCTAAAATTTGAAATATGAGATTGACTAATATGACGGTTTGACAGCAGTGGCGGAATTGGTAAACGCACACGTCTCAGTTAGATGAGAGGTATCTTGTTCTCTTTCATATTTTCCTTGAGATTATTATTATCTTCTTCTTCAACAAAAAATATATGTTTGCATCATGTGTTGCCACTGATCACACTGCCATGCTTGGCCACGGGATCTACTGGGAGATTTGAATTAACTGCAGTGCAAGTGGCAATGTAACGTTAGTTTTACACGTTCGAAATTTCGGAAACCGCCCGACGATTTTTTTTGAAAAAGGCCCGTATGAGCTAACCTCGTTTAAAGCATTATCTACAACCTTGGGTAAAATAACTAATCCACGAGATCTTATCTCTCGGAGACCGGATTGGCAGTTATAATAGATTTTCAGAATCCATTTTCTGAATCTCCGGTACCAGACAACTTCCCGCAATACGACAGACGAAAGATATCTAAGATTAGATCAGGAAAGTAACGCAGAGATAAGAGATATTTACAAACTTTGGATTTCAAATTTTTTTTTGACATTTCGGTTTTCTTTAGCATTATCTCCACACAGGAGCCCTGAGGATAAAAAATACAAGTGTGCAGTTCAAACGTTGTAGAAGTGAAACCTTCAGAAAACTAAAGTAGACAAGAGTGGAAAGGCTAAGAAGCACCGCACAAAGAGGAGACCGACTATTATTATTCTATCTGATTCTCTCGCATATATGTGCGTTTGTCTCTTTTTAGTGTTGCTTTTTCGTTACGTAGAGTTTCAAATCACAACGGTGTTAAAGAAGTTTTCACTTCACAAAATTGCTTAAGTTCAGTGTCATCTTTGTGGATGCTGTGTTGATAGCCTTTTTAGGGTAGGGGGAGAGGAAGTTCTGTGAAGGAAAAAGGTATGAATAGTGGGTAGAAATCAGAGAGTAAATGTGTTGAGGACCGATGAATGGATGAATCCATCCCTTCTACTGCGGTGCAAGGCGATAGGTCGAGAGAGTCCGATTTGAGACAAAAGTCAAAAAGTCTCTTCCGATCCGTCCCGCCATGCATTAGGTAGATAAAAGCATCCATGCATCTAAGACTTAGACAAACCTCACACCATGAACCCGGACACCCCTGCTAAGTCAACAAACGCAGCTAACTACATGGGATGACCCATGGATGACCATGTGTTGGTTATCAAATAAATGGTTCCAGGGACGACAGTACCCATATGGCCTAAATTGCGACTCAGGTTGCAACTTAAATATATTACTGTTACATATTTACTTGTTTTTAAAACAGGTGATCCCAGGTCTCGACCATATTTTATCAGAGGGTCAAAATATTTCCGTTTTCACAAAAAACAAAAAAACAACGGATTTCTGAAAATTAAGAACTGTTTTGGAAAGAAGATGAAAAACGCTTTCAAACTTTATAATTCGAAATAAACATAATTTTAACATAATACAAAAACATAAAACAGCTTTAAAAATGGCTAATTTACGTTTTTTTCTAACTAAAACTACTGAAAATAAAAAAAAATTATTTGAAAAAAAAACATAAATATTTTATAAGTTTCAGATTTAAATATAAAGCGTGATATTTTCTCTTTCTAACACCGTTTAGATCACAATAATAAGGGAGATACAACGATTTCTGTGAGTCCTATACGAATTGTTCTAAAACCGAACAAATAAACCTGATGATAGACTTATTAAATTTTTTGCCTTTATTCATTTGTGTTTGATAGTTTATTAGTATTTGTGGTTGGAGGGATTGTTAAACTGATTCAAAATGACAATCATTCAACACCATTTAATTCAAAGAACCAGGCCCGGACTGGGACCATTTGGGGCCTTCCGCTAAAACCTCTAAAGGGGCCCCCTAACGTGGGGGGGGGGGGGGGGGGCTGGAGAAAACGGGGGGTCCGGGGGCCTCCCCCGGATAATTTTTAAAAATTAGGTGCTTGAAAAAAATGAAAACGCGTTTCTACGCTATATTGGCCCCTATAAAGAGTAAGAAATTCAGATAGGTTTTTATACGAATATTATGATTTTCGACTTTTGTTGACTTTATTATTTATTGAAATAAGAAATTCATAGTATTTTTAGGATACCACAACACTACTAAACACATGCTGTAGATCTGCCAATAATTACGGAATTCAAAATAAAGGCCAAGATTTTATTCACACCAAAGCATTATGCCAAAATTATTTGTGTAGTAAAAATAATGACAAACGGATTTTCAGGATTAAAAAAATAATAATAACATTTAAAAAAAATCCTTTTTGTTTAACTCCTTTATTTTTACTCTGTGCTTTTTGCTGTCTTTGATACATTTTTTTAAATGGCTTTGCAAAATAACATCATAATTAGCCACCAACATGACCAGTTCAAGGAAATTACCATGATTTTATAAAGAATCAAGAGCGTAGGCTGCTTCTGCTTTGTCACCTCTGTAGGCAATGCCTTGCCTTCATATAAACAAAACTGTGTCTATCAAACGTTGGATGACCAATCTTCTAGTTTGAATTTCACTTTCTTGGTGTATAGTTTCCTTCTACAACTTGAATAGGATGTTTTTCCATGAAAGCATTTTTAATCGTGATTGGATCACTTTCGTATGGACAAACGAAACACCCAAATTGTTGTTTAGCTGCATCACAGGTCTCCTGATTTTCTTCATCATCTTCTGAATCAGAATTGGAGCTTGATTCGCCGACATGGAGACGATGGATGATGGTCTATATGTGGCTGATTGCAAGCAGGCGCTTCATCCCTCTCAACTGTACAAGAAATTGATGCTGTTCACTAGGGAATCCCCTTTACTATACCATACTGTAACTAGAATTAATTATGATTTTCAAAATCATAACTAATTGTAGTTACAATATAATTAATTAAAAACATTGCTCGTAATAATTATATTTTGACCATTGATGAATAAACCGACAAACTACTATCCATATTTTGGATAAAGTACCTCCTAAAGACGTAGGCCTTAACACATTTCTATTGTGAATTTATCCCCAATGTGAGAAAGTTTTTTATACAGTTTATTTTGTTTAAATTATAACAATTAGCCCTATTAGTAAAAACCTTTAAAGTAAAAAAAAGCAAAAACTAATATTGTTAAGTTCTTAGTACGTGACGTAAAAATGTAGAATAAATAGAACAAAATTTAAAAAAATTACAACCCATATTAAAAATAATAATCTTAAATTTCGATGACCTTACCTACAGTCGTGTCATCGTTTATCTCTGAGGTAGAGCTTGATGGTTTTAACCACGCAAACATTGAACTGGCACACTGGAAATCTTAAAAGTAGGAAAGGGGGGAGGGGAAGGACGATATGCGCTTGCGCGGCCCTGCTGAGTGGTCAGCTGATCTGATAGGACATCGCGGTGCAGTTGTCGGTATTAGTTCATTTATGAGTTGTCTGCTGGACAGTGGACACACGGCACACGTCGCCGCGCAGACGATGCGGATGACAGTGGACCGTATAAAGCTTTCGTATACACGGCGAGATATAAACAGTTGTTGGACATATAAGTTTTAAGATTTTCACGGCCAAAAGCATTTTCGTTATTTGTTTTTGGGGTGTTATGCCGTGTTGCGCTACCTCCTTCTTTAGCCAACGTTTCGGACATTTCACACATCTACCGGATCTGCCATGATGATGGACACTGCAACGATGTTCGAAACGTTGGCTATAGAAGGAGGTAGCGCAACACGGCATAACACCCCAAAAACAAATAACGAAAAAGTTGTTGGACATGTTCTACTTTTGAAAAATGTAATTTTTTTTTCGAAAATGTAAACAAACATTACCAAGAACACAAAATAACTACTAACAAGTCAAAAACTTTTTTTTGTACGTTTTGTGGGGCCCCTTCGGGGCCCCCTCGCGCCGGGGGCCCTCCGCGATCGCGGACCTGCGGACCTGGCCAGTCCGGGTCTGCAAAGAACTGAAAACAGTATTGTTGCAGAAAATCTAGGTCTCTAGGTGTAGTATGAAGGTCTTACTAAAATTTAAATTTTTATTTTTACTTCAAAATTACGGGGTCGTTTAAAAATTGTTTTATTACAATGTGTACCAAACCAGATACATAGTGCAATAAAAAAAAATGAACGACTTTTTTCGAAATTACTTACAACGTGTGCAGATAATTTTCAGATAGAATTGTACGAATGGAAAAAAAATTGAATTTCGAAAAAGTTATTTAACTTTTTACTTCGACCATTATGCAGAAACACCTTCCGAAGCTAGTGCACTTTGCCACCAGGATAACTTATGTACACGGTGTCCGGAAATTCGAAACTCTTAACCTGAGCATTTCGATTTTTCAAGTAAAACTTCTTTACGCACGCTTGACTTGGGGAGTAAGCTGGTGAATGCGTGACGAGAGCGTTACGAAATGCAAGGCGCCCGGTAGTTGAGAGGGTGATATAAGTTAGTGAAGATAGAAAGAGAGAGAGTTACGTTTCGTTTATTACTGTAGGGGCAAGAGAGAGAGGTGCGAGCACACATTTCTTTCTCTCTTTCTCTCATAGCAAGTTACGTTCCGTATATCTAAGATACAGTGCAGGCCTATTATCTGCATCACGCTGTAAGAGCAAGAGAGAGCAGTGCGCGCGCACATTTACTTTCTCTCTTCCTGTCATACAGATGGAGCTAAAGAAGTTTCCTCCAAGTTTTACTTCATTTTTAAAACTGCGCAAAGAACACAAATACGATTTTAGAATATTTTATTGACGTTCGACAAAGGTTTGTTATTACACAATTAAATGTGAATTCAAAATTTTGGACAATTTATTTAACTAATTAGAAGTATATTTTGACACACCGTGAAATAAACCATTCTCGTTAATTAAAAGGAATTTTTTTGCGGTTTCTTCAGAACCACGCGTCGCTCGAGTGCTGGCGGGCCCCAGGTTCCCCACCCATGGTCTAAGGGTAAGGCTCTTGACTCGCAATCCGAAGGTCGCGGGATTGAATCCCGGCGCCGGCGTGGGCAAATAAATTTTATTTGATTAATTTGTATTATTTCACAATTAATTCATTTAAAAATAATATACCGCGTATTTGCGGCACGTTCTGTAGTGGAAGATACTTTCAAGTAAGACCACCATTCAGAATTGAAACGTTGCTTGAAATGGCTTTAGCCGTGTTTGGTGCCTAGATCTGAATAGCCAGGTACTTCCCCACCTTACTATTCCCAAATCCTTCCCCTTCCCACTACCGTCAGCCTCACAATATACCCAGATCGGGGATGCCATAATCTCACTGGCTTCAGATGGGAGCAGCTGGGACTTTTGTGAGGTACTAACACGAAAAGGTGATTACAAAAATGACTTTTCCCACTCACTGTAAACATGAAAAGTGATATATTCCCTAGCATTAAGAAATAAATAACTATATAATAAACAAATGAATAAATATAACTAAAAAACGAAGCGTTTGATATAATTAATATCCTTACCATGAACGACGCCTGAATACATATTTTCCTTATTAAATGTTTTCCATTTCCTTTTTCCATTTTTCACAAAACGCCCACTTTATACTTTCAAAGAACTTTATAATTTGTAACAGAGACACCGCAAAGCTTTTAGAGGGCACCTTTTCTTCAAATAACAAGGTGTAAGTGTTTCGCTTTCTTCTAAACAAACAGGTTTCTTCACAAGTTATGGGCTCATAATCTTAGCACGAATTCAAATAAATACACTAACAAAAAGACCTTTATCTTAAAGACATTATTTTATTGGTTTGTAGCTATAGATACAAATAGTACTCAATAGGGATTCGTGGATTGGTCTCAATTTATCAACTTCTCTTCGAGCTTTTTATCTTAAAAAAGTCATGAATTTTTTTTTGCCTTAAATACGTACTCTACTTGATGAACGACTGTTGTTACAAAAGTTTTCATTTATTTATTTATTTAATACATGAATTATCGAGAGTACATATAGTTTTTTGTGATATTTCACCCTCCATGCTAGGGATGACCCTGTGTTATTGTGGATGGAGTTTTTTTCAATGGATGATTATGAAGCTTAAACGAAAAAGGGATATATGTTATTCTAAAATAGCTCTTCAAAATATGGATATTATTTTCAAAGTCTACATATACATAATATTTTTGCTAACGATTACCAATTTTAAGTTATTGACTTGTTATATATTGTACCCTAATTAATATGTTACATTTATCTTTTCTTGCAGCACGACAGTCCTGACGAGAGGCCCGTGATCCGCCTGCCTGATATATCCGAGGATTCCTCCAGTAGCGCTCCTCCCGATACCTCTACCACCTCCCTTCATAACATGGAAGGCCATGGCTCGCATACTCCTACCCTCGGGACCATCAGCCTGCAGACCCCCTCCACCCCCAGGATAGACATCTCCAGAGCATCCAGCTCTAGTCACCACGACTCCAGAGATAGCTCTCCAGAAAACGCTATCTTCGGAGTCGAAGACAGAGACCCGGAGGGAAATAAACTCGGGCTAGGATTCAGAGAAGACGGAACGGCAGACCTCAGATCCTCAACGGAAGAACTGGCTTTTCTAGAACCCAATCCAGGAACGGCAGAAAAAGAGACATCAAACAAACCAGCGCGCAAATCCCCTCTCATGTTTAAACCTGAAGACACGCACAGAAAAGATAGTCAGTGCTCTGATATTGTTCTTCTTTCCATTTCCGGAAGAACTAGTAGACTGTCCAGCATTGGCAGTCAGGGGTCTGGACATTCTAATGCGTCGGGACACTCCAACATGAGTCACATATCGGGGCACAGTAATGTTAGTCACATATCCGGTCAAAGCAGGTTATCAGTTATATCAAGCGTATCGAGATCCCCGTCACCACATAAAATGCTGTTGGAAACATCCTTCTGTGGGCCGAAACCTCTGGAAAATGATGTTGGAGTTGTTGGTAATGATAAACATCACTCCGAAGTCCTTGAACAGGTTTTACTTGCAAGAAAACACGATCCCAGAGAAGCTATTTTAGCCGAAGGAATATCAGTGAGAAAAGCGAAAGAAGTCAATAATAAGCCATCACCACCACCTGTTCAAACTCGTCAACCTGATAAGTTGACACCAGCTTCAATTCCTGGAAAAGCGAATAACGCGAGGAAACATTCAATAGAATCTATACGAAAGGAGTCGCTTACATCACCAGTTATTACACTCTCCACACTTGGCGCTAGTTACAAAGAGAGAAGACCCGAAGATACTCGTCATATGCTCGCCAAGCCAATTATACCACCAAAAGTAAAAAAACCCAAAAAGCAAGATCTTCCAAAACCAGTCATTCATACCGAGGCAAATACTGAAGCTGGTTATATAAGGATAAAGCTAAAACCAGATCATATGTACGAAGATGATGGAGAACAGGCGAGTCAACTAGAATCTTCTCTGCAAAAACCAGTGAGCTTAAATTTAAAAGAGCAAACAAAAAAGAATGCACCCCATTTTTCACAGTTGGTAAAACGCGATGATAGTTTAAATAAAATCAGTCGATATTCGGGTGAATTTGATTCCCAAAAACTTGGATCTCAAACCAAGTGTAACACTCGGTCTCCAAGCATAACGCCTACCGCAAGCCCCAAGTTAGGAAAAAAGACAAGTAATGGGAGTAGAACTCCTTCACCGGGCATAACAGTGTCAAGAAAATCATCTTTCTGTTCACTTTTTAAATCGAGGGAAACTATTGTGAGCCCGGATTCACCATCGGGAAAAGATAAGAAAAACGCCGCAGTTCCTACGAAAGATGTAGGAGAGAGTGTTCACAGTTCACGGTCAAGAAGTAAAAGCAGAGACCGAGACAAGTCAGGTACGGCAACTCCGGTATCTGCCGGAAAGCCTAAAGGATCTGTTTTAGCTATATTCAAACCTCGCAAAACTAGCGCATCCGCATCACCCGTAGCGCGAGAGAGTCTTCCTAACCTAGATGGCTTATTACACCCTATGGGAAACAAGCATAGCACGGAAGCTAAAAGTGTGCAGAATTTAAGGAGCAATTCCAGGTTAAAGTATTACGATGCCCCTGTTGATGGATTCATAAGAATACCATTACACACACCTTCAGATGAGGACGAGAAAAATCTCACGGTAGATAAACCTCCCGCAAAAAATACGTTTAGAGAAGAACCTCACCAACTTAAAATTGACCGTCCGAAGAGTGCGCCCAGCTCCAGTAGACCTTCAATTAGTCATCAGGCGGTAAACATGCCAGATAAATATGGAATTAAAAAAGCTGAACCGCTTGGAAAGCAGGTGGTTTTGCCCGACGGTAGTATCAGAATACCTCTTCATTCTCCGAGCGAAGATAGATTGGTTCGCTGTGATCTGATGACGGAAAAGGAGATTGAAGAGTTGAATAAGATGTGCAGTAACATACAAACTAAAAAAAATGCCAAATCTCAACCAACTCCTAAATCAAGCGTTTCATCCTCCACCGCAGTTTCAAAAAGAGAGGTAAAGAGCCAAGAAAAGGTAGAAGTGATTCATCACACACAAAACAATAGTAAATTTGATCATCAAGAAAAAATAATTACACAAGAACGATTAAGAGAGACAAAGCCAATAGAAAAATTAAAAGAGATCTCAAAACCACCAGAAAAGTTAAAGGAAATTCCATATTTGTCCGAATTAAAACTAAAACAAACTGCCTCGCTCCCACAGGAGTTAAAAAAAATGGAAAATATTCCCAAAATCGAGGAAAAAAAAAACGCCAATAAAATTTTAATTTCACAAAAAATTGCAATAGAAGAACCTGTAGAGCCCATAGAACCCGTAGAACCCGTAGAGCCTCTAGAACCTGAAATGAAAACCGACGAAGAAAATTTAAGTAATCAGACTAAAAAGCATATCATTTTTACAACGAAAGTAGGAAGCAAAGATCAAATTTTCAGTTTGCAATTTAGTTTATCAAAAACCGATAGTCAATCTAGTCAAATGTCTGACAATAGAAGTCAAATATCAGAAGACAGTGTTATCGAAGTTCCGATATGCGAAAAGCGCTCAGACGGCTCAACCCATCATTCTCCATCAACCGACTATAAATCAGATAAACTGAGCAGTAAGTCGGATTTAGAAATCACCAAAATCGTGACAGATGAAATTTGCATTCACTCGTCTGAATTGACAGATTCACAGCATTCAGATTTATTTCCAATTTCCAATAGTGAGAACACACTTAAAAACCCCCCAATCGGCAGTTGTCGAGGAGACTCTGCATTCAATGACAATGTTCCGAGTCCAAGAAATTCTGTGGACGATGCAGGAGTCGACTCCTCTGAATCAGAGAGAGATTCGGAGTTAGATTTTATACGAAAAAAACAGTTGCTCGCGCTAGAAAAAGCAGGTCACCGAGAACCAGGAACAATTGACCATGAACGAAAGGGACTCGTTCTTCAGCAAGATTCTTTTGATGATGAACTCCCCTATGTACCGACAACGCTGCCGCTGGAAAGGTCAGTTGCTATTCCAATTGTTCCTGTTAAACAGCGGCTAACCCTAGAAATGAAGACATTTCCAATAGAGAGACCACGATCCACAACACCAATTAATCCCAGTTGCCTAGAAGAGTATTGCTCAGATGAAGTGTATACACCGGATTCAATAAAAGCGGAGAGATTAAAGATTAGTTTGCCAAAAGAAAAAGATGAGACTCAAGAAAAAGCAAAAGTAAAACAAAAAGCAAAGTCTCCGCGAAGGATTTCTTCAGGGTCTTGTACAAAGACCTGGTTTGAATTTGCGGAGCAGGGAATTTCAAATGCGGGAACCAGGAAGAGCTCGACAAGTCACGAATCGGATTCCGATCAAGCTCCTCCCCTTCCGCCGAGAGCGCCAGTGCCAAAATCTCAATGGATTAACTTTGAAGATATTCCAGAGAGAAGAAAATTACCCAAACGAATACAGACTATTCCGAGTCGAACCAATATAGAAGTGGCGAATGACGCAAATGTAGTGTACACTTATGTGAATCCTGAGGATTGTAAATGTGAGTGCCATGAATCGGGAAAAGATGCGGAAGATGTAAGTCCCGATAAAGAAGAGGACGAAGAACCCCTTCTCGAAGACCATGGAGAAGTAGACGGAATAAGTGCTCCGGTCACACGACTGAAGGGGGACCCCAAGAAAGAAAGGCGGAACATCACTAGGTAAGCACAATTGCTATAACATTCAAAATAACATTTTTTGTGCATTATTAAAGAGTGTTTCAATAACCAGGGAGAAAATGGAATTTGATCAACGTGTAACCCGTTCCATGTTTTTTAATAACTTATGGCTGAACGGAGAGTGGCATTTTGCATAATAAAGCAGAAACTAACAGCTATTATACAAACAAAAGTAATTTTGCACATTACTTAACGTTGCATCACAAATAAATTTGTTATTTGATTTAGAAAGCGAGCAATGAACTAGTGCTTGTGGTTATTATTGATATTATTGATACCGCGAACCTAAATCTCGTATGTATAGGTAACGCAGCGAGGGTTGGGAGCGATAAAAAATGTTAGCTTTGAATGTATTTGTGCATTCGTATAAGCTTCCACCAGTGAGGAACAGCCCTTTATCTTTTTTAAGCCTGATTATTGTCACTAGCGGAAGAGGGACAACATGTGTAAACGATGCTCGTAAAATAATATTTTTAAGAAGCTTAAAACCATTCCTATACATATCGGCCTTAGTTCGATCGGTGCACGATACCGCGAGTGTAATAATCGTAATTTTTATTATTTTAGGTTCGCATCGTTATCAATGAATTTATTAGAGTCAGTTTTCCTGCCACAGCTTCTATATTTTACTTTTCATCTCATTTATTCATTGGATTGCATATAATAGGATACAGGCAATAACAATGACAAGTGAGCTGATAATACGCGCACATTGCACATATCGACATATCTATCAATATGTGAGGGATATTCAGAAAGTAAGTGTAGTGTAACCATAACGAGCTGTGGTTTTACCCAGTAAAGTTATAAAGAGCCGTGGTTTTTTGTTTTTTGAGGGTTGGTAATACTGAGTGGTAGAGGGATATTGTCTGACCAGAGCGAGCATTGCAGGAACACGGTAAGTAGTGTCCAATTGCGTGAAAGATTTTTTAAGATTTTTATATTTTAACGAGTGAGACCCTAAAAAACTTAAAAGGAGCATTCAAAACAAAAGGAGCCGAATACTGACAAGAGAAGTGTGCATGTTGCACGACAACGCCCGTCCTCAAACAGCCTTAGCCACCAAGACGCTCTTGAGGCTAAAGTGGAGAACCACTACCCGTAAACCCCTGATGTGGCACTTTCAGATTATAATCTTTGACCTCCTTGAAGGCACACATGGGTAAATTAAAGTTTCAGCCGAATAGCAGGTGCAGAGAGAGGTTCTGAAGTGGTGAAGGAGCTGGCAGGAGAGTTCTTCGAGGAGGGCATAAAGAAGCTTGGGCCACGGCTCACCACATGCATTAAATGGGATGGAATTATGTGGAAAAATCAAGAAGTGTATCAAATGTATTCTATAATTTTTTTGCAAGCACACATTTTCTAAAAAAATACAAAAATCTAGCACACTTACTTTCTGAATATGATCTGTCTGAATATCTTTCTGAAATATCACATTAAGATAAGCTATTTCAATAAGCTTCATAACAATAAGAAAAATTATTCGGCAAGTCAAAAATAAAATCTATATAACCGACTTAACACGCTTCTGCTTCGAACTATGAATTGTGAAATAATCATTAATTGCTTTTTAAAATTAAAGTCAAAACCAAACACGCCGCACGTAAGTTATGCATCTGTGTGAGTAATGTGACGAAGTCAACTAAAGATGATCAACCTACACATCTGAATTGAAAGCGCATTACAAATACTTTTAGATTTAAAATATTCAGGACCTTTTAATTCTTAAGTAGGTCACTGCCTCATCGGAATTCAGTGCTCATTATGAGGAGAGCTGAGCCACCGAGATGCAGGCATTGAAAGTATGCGGCTATGTCAATGACGTTCGTTGTATCTCCACGCCTTCCCGAGAAGTTGGCTAGTCGGCGGCGAATAAAGAAGTAGGTACCGTATTCCGGGTTTTCCCTGCGGTAAACTTCTCAGAATCTCAGAAGTTGCAGGAGTTGTCTATATATAGGAATCCTATAGGCTTGTGAATTGTTGTTGGATAACCTCAAGTTACCCCTTTGAGCTGTTGGGAATTACGTGTACAGTGGTAAACCGCAATTTTAGTAACAGGTTCGTTGGGATTTGGCATTTTTTTATGGTTACATAAATATGTTATTTAACTCTTCTATCTCATTTTCTGTCATCAGACCACAGAGAACCAATTATTCGCTGGGTTTCCGATAAAAATATCTTCAAATGCATGGTTTATAAATTTTAGAATTTAAAAAAAAAATCTTATCAAAATGTCTTTTTTAGAGTTAGGATTCTCATTGCTACCAATTTATCCTTTTTTCTATGGCTGTTAGATTCACATACGAATGGCTGTAGCACAAATTATTTGGGGGGTAAAACTGAATAAACAAAATAAACTAGTAGTTCTGTGAATAGATCAATCAAAACTCTCCGAAATAAGATCTGTGAATTTCAATCTATCAATCCTTATCGCGCATCAAATGTGAGACTGGTTCAATTAAAGTTAATGAATTTTCAGCCCTATCAGACATTTGAAAATAATGTCCTTTGTTCTTCTTCTTCTTCTCGTGCCCTGTCCGTTCAACGGACGTTGGCTATCAGTTGGCTATACAGACTTTGTTTACTGCGGCCCGAAACAGCTCTACAGTAGACTAGCCAAACCACTGTAAACCTGTCTCAGGCTTTTCAACCATGATGTTCTCCTTCGTCCAGGGCCCCGACTTCCGGCAATCTGTCCCAGCATTATGAGATGAAAGACCTCGTACTTCTCTGGATGTCTCATTACAACATGTCCGAGATATTGTAGTTTACGGATTTTCATTGTTTTAATAACTTCTCTTTCTTTATTCATCCCAACCATAACATCTTCATTCGTAACTCTGTCCATCCAGCTTATTTTTTTGTCCAGTTCAAGTTAATTCTATTAAAAAAAATTACCCCCGTTGAACACATGTGAGAAATTTAACGTAAAATTTTTGCCCAATAAATAGAGAAGTAACTGGTGTAAGCAGCTACTGTTTATCCGATAGTACTCGGGAAAAGAAGTACTTTGTTTAATTTAATGCATGGACTTCATAACGACTTGGAAAAAATCGTGTGGATAGATTTTTTTACTAAGATTACGAACATGTTAGTAAAAATTTTTAGAAATGTACAGTTTTTTTTTTATTTTTAAATAAATAAATCCATTATTTGGGCTCGTGACGTCACTACATGAAAATGTCCCATCGTCGATAATGTTCCTATTAATTTTATAAAATTCCACACTGATTTATTTTTTTTATATGGCATCACTTTGATTTCAGGCGAATTTTTGAATTTGACATTTAACGTTCACTAGATTTATTATTTGTTCTCTGCGAACGTATCATTTGGTTTGATTTTTTGACAGACGTTGAGAAGAGAACCCGTACATTTTACGTTGTCCGTAAGTGTTTTAGAGGTATAATGATAATAGTGCGGATTTTAACAAAATAAAATTTTTTAAAATTCTTATTATTATTATAATTTACATGTACAAGTATATTACATTTGATTTAGTAATATAGACGTTGAACATTATAATGATTTATGATCAATAAGATGGATCAAGGAAAAAAATATTTATGAGATTTAATATTTTTGGTAAGCCTCGTTAGTCGCCTGTGCCATTCGCGTGGAAAACTTTCTTTTTTTTAAAATGATTTTCGGCTATGTAATTATCGTTTTTTCGCACCTATAAAATTATGTCCCGTCTTTCCGGTTTATAAAAAATGGTCTGATTTTTCGGATTGAAATTTTCAAAAAATCGCCAGGGTTTCAAAAAAAAGATTTAAAAAAAAAAAACAGAATGTCTTAGAATATCTGCCTAAACCGGAATTTTTTTTAAGAAAATGTGATGTAAGTGGCCTATTGTTTTTTCAAAATTTCTTAAGGCAGGTAGGCTACACCTTTTTTTTACATGAACTCCACACAGGAGGACCAGAGGAAAATAATTTCCCTCAGGGCCTATGTCATCTTTGGGGATGCTGTGTGGAGGGTTTTTTTTTAAAGGAAAGTGTGTCCAGGTCATCCGCCTCCAAGAACTAGACAAACCTAACCCCATGGACCCGGTCACCCCTGCTAAATCACCAAACGTAGCGAACCACTTGGGGTGACATGTGGCAGAGGTGTTGGTTATCCAAATAAAGGTTCCCGGGGCGGCGGTACCCATTCCCGCCTCCCAAATTGTGGACACCTACCATAATATTGAAAATAAAAATCGAAAAAGAAAGTTCTCGTATACATGAAGATTTCACACATTAAAAAATCACCATTGAACCATTAAAACGGCCACCATCTTAATCAGAGACGGGACGTACGCACAAATTCACACACAGACGAAATGATCCATAGTTCTAAATCCTCCGATGAAACTTTAGAACATGCTTTTAAATACACAGTATCAGTATGCATTAACCAATCATTTCAATAAATATCATAAAACTTTGCTTTGACGAAAACTTATTGTCACTTAATGCTGAAAAAACGCATGTTGTACCATATAGCTTAACAGAGAATATCTCAAATATAAAGGCTAACAAAAAAATTCACGAAAGAAATTGCCTTCGTAGAATCACACCCTTTAACTCAAACTGTATATATACCTATTAGTAGTAAAGAAAAAATAAAATATCTTGAATTAATTATCGATAATAACATCATATATGGAAAAGTCAAATAAACTCTACACTAGACAGAATGAGAAAACTGATTTATAAATTTTCTAGAATTAGAAATACTATGTCTACCTAAATAAGATATTTATTTTGTACTTGCGCATTATGCACTACAATATGGAATCGTGGCTTGGGGGGTGCATATAAAACATCCCTACTTCCACTTGAGACAACTAAAAAAATATCAATAAAAATTATCTTAAAAAAGCTACTACTACTAAACAATAAATGTATCACAAGCTTTCCCGGTTCCCCCGCTTGAAAACAGTTGTGACAAAATTGCATTACTGCAATTACAGAAAGATTTCTTTAATAAAAATAATATCCCACAATTAAATGTTAGCAAAAAATTAGTTCCGTTGGAGGACTAACCGTACCAATGGTACGATCTACAACATCACAGCATACTTATATATTTAAGGGAATAAAATTATTCAATAAATTACCCCTTGATATACAATCGGAAGAAACTACGAAATTCATAATTGGCAAACAACATTATAGTACCACCTCACGGTCGGTCGAGACAAACCTTCTGGAATACACAGATTTTATTTTAAATTCTATGGGTGGTAAAAATCAAGTAGACTCTATCTATACGGATTTTTCAAAAGCCTTTGATAAAATTAACATTGACCTGCTTCTGAAGAAACTGTTAAAAATCGGGATTAATGGTGACCTTCTCAGATGGATCAAATCATATGTAACAAACAGAAGTCAAGCAGTTAGAGCTAAGGGTTTCTCCTCGCGTTTTTACAGTATACCTTCAGGAATCCCGCAAGGATCACATCTCGGACCTCTCTTGTTTATTCTATACATCAATGATATAGGTAAATGCTTTAAAAATTCCAAATTCCAAATTTTTGCTGATGACACTAAGATTAACAAAAAAATCACTAATATTAATGACAGCCTAGAATTGCAAGATGATATCAATAGGCTTGGAATATATTGTGCTAACAACCAACTGTTCCTTAATCTGGAAAAATGTAACACAATATCATTCACCAAAAGCATAAACCCCCTAATATTCCCGTACAAAATCAATGACGTAGAGATAAAAAGATGTTGTGAAGTGAGGGACTTAGGAATAATAATGGACTCCGGAATGTCTTTCCGAACACATATAAATTCCATCTGTGACAGGGCGTACAAACTTCTAGGATTCATCATAAGAGTGACCAAACCATTTAGGTCTCCACACGTAATCAAAATACTGTACTGTGTAACAACGTTGTTGACAACAACTATCTTCTAGAACACATTAATTTCCACTGTTCAATAAGAAACACAAGGTCAAACCAACTATTCCACATCCCACACTCAAAAACAAATTACACACAACATTCGTTTCTCCGAAGGACGTGCACAAAATACAATGATATCTTTTACGACGCTGATATTTTCCATTTGTCCTCAGGCCAATTTATTAAATCCATAATAGAAAAAATTAAAACAAATTGTTAATTACGAACTCTCCACCCCTGCTGCATGTTATTTTTTTTCCTTCTCATTATGTTGGTTTTCCTTCTTTTTATTATAATAATAATATTTGGATGATTTATATATCCCATATGCTTTAATTTGTGTGTGTGTTTTTTTCTTTCATTTCTGTTGTATATATATATATTTTTCTTTTTTTTCTACCACTTTATGTTTTCTTTAATGTTTTAATCCATGTTTATATATTATAAATTGTAGCGGAAACTTCGCTGGTTAATGTAATCATGTAATATGTTACTTTCTTATAAAATATGTATGACTGTTTGTTTCCTAAATAAACTAAAATAAAATAAAATAAAATAAAATAACTTTTACTTATTGTAAATTATTCAATAAATTACCCCTTGATATACAATCGGAAGAAACTACGAAATTCATAATTGGCAAACAACATTATAGTACCACCTCATAACTTTTACTTATTGTAAATTATTCAATAAATTACCCCTTGATATACAATCGAAGAAACTACGAAATTCATAATTTTTTTTTTAAACATTATAGTACCACCTCATAACTTTTACTTATTGTTGGATATTATTATTTTTATTATTTTTTTAATTCGTTTATTCCAGATCTCGGGGAGGGTGGTGCAGTCCCACGAGTTCCATATTATACATATATAATACATTCAATTAAAATATTTCAAGATGAAAAATATTATTTTTTTTTACATAATGAAAGGAAATAAATAAAAGAAAATAATAACAATACAAAAATTAAAATAAAATTTGAAAAAAAAAAAAGTTAACTTTTTGTTATCTATTTCATCAGGAAGTGGCTCCATCGCTTATAAATGGGACCCTGCCAGAAGTGGAATGCTGCCATCACAAGAGTGTTTTCGCTCGAGGCCAATCGCGTTCTGTAGCTGGTGATCCGTTTTTTTATTAGTGTTCGGAATCCGGGAACGCGCCCTTCTTCAAACATCTCGGTGGCACTGCAGTACCAGGACAACCCAAAAAGCGTTCGATATGAATTGTTGTACTGTATTTCCATTCTTTTTAGTGACGCTTTGTTGAAGTTGGTCCACAACTCCGAGGTATATAGGCTCGTGCAGTACGTGTTAAAAAGTTGCCTTTTTGCAGCTGGGCTGCACTTGTTAAATCTTCGAGAAATCATATTTGCCCTAATGCACAGTGATCTTCTCTGTCGCTCAATATCCGAGTCATCACTGAGGTCCGCTGCTACGATGTGTCCCAAGTATTTGACCTCGATTTTTTCTATTATTTTTGTGTCGTTTAGACTGACGGGTAATACTTTCATGGTGCCTGCGCCTGACTTGAATACGAGCAACACAGACTTAGTGGGGTTATAGACCATATTATGTTCAGCAGCGTATTCTTCACAAATCTTTAACAGCTTTCTCAGTCCTTTTATACTTGGTGACAAAATGACCATATCATCTGCATACGCAATGTTATGTACACAGTTATTTCCCAGGTGACAGCCTACGTTTGCCGAGGTGAGTTTATCGCTTAAATCGTTCATGTTGACGTTAAATAAAATCGGTGATAAGCTTCCCCCTTGTCTGACGCCGCATTCCATATTCACAGGTGTTGACATTTTATTTTTCCAAATAACTTGGTTCTCTTGTTCATGATGCCAGACTGCCAGAATGTTAATTATTGAACCTGGCACCTTCCTTTCTTTTAGTTTTTTTCAAAGTAGTGCGTGAGAAACCCGATCGAAGGCTTTACTTAAATCAAGAAAACAAGCATACACTGTTGTTTTTCTTGCCTTATAATATTCGATACATTGTTTTAAGCTGAATATTGCCATATCTGTAGACAATTTAGATTTAAAACCAAATTGATTGTCGGATGTGAATAGTTTGCCTTCTATTCGAATTTGTATAACTCTTTCAAATATTCTGGATATTATTGTGGCAAGAGATATCGGTCTATAGTTGGAAGTATTGGATAAGTCTTCTTGTCTGGATTTAACTAGTGGTACTATAATTGTACGTGAGAAGTTTCTTGGCATGTGCGTGTGTTGAAGAATCTGTGTAAATAATGTTGCTAGAAGCGTGTATATTTTTTAACCAGCGTTTCTTACATGTTCTATGCTCAGGCTATCATAACCGGGAGATTTTCCAGCTTTCATTCGTTTGACAGCGGTTTTAACCATATCTTCCGTAACGATTATGTTTTCGTCCTCATCTTCGCATGGTTTTTCTAAGAAGGTGGGTTCTTTTCTTTCCGATGTTTTCGCAAAGTAGGTTATGAAAATATTAGCAATCTTTTCTGCGTCTGATTCTCCTTCAATATGGGTCGATATCTGTGCTTAAGATTTTAAGATGTTGTTGGTTTTTTGCCAAAATTCTTTAAAATCTCTATTCTCAAATGCACCCGATATTTTGTCCAGTTTTATTTGTTCCGCTGTTTTTTGACATTTTCTTAGCTCAGATTTGAAATTTCTTCTCAATATTTTTCGGTTTTCTGCCAAAAGACCCGTCCGGGGTTTTCCATTTTCAATCCATTTCATAAGTGCATTTCGTGATGCTTCATAATGAATCGAAACACTGTCGTTCCATCCAGGAATATGTTTGGCTGTGGTGCTGTTATGTTTACGTCCACTCTCGAAGACGTTTTTTGCGGCCGTGCATAGTGACTCTACAATTCTCGCATACAGTTTATTGATGGCATCTTTATGAAAGTTATTTTTGCATCCTGACTTTTTACAGAGTTCGACACTGCTGCTGTAGTTAATGCGGTTTATTAAAAATGATGCTGTTACAGAATAGGACATGATCTGGGATATATTATGTGTTCTCCATTTTACTGGATCCAACGCAATCGGGGCAATTCCCTCCGTAGTGGTTATTCCTGTTGTTTCTAACCAAATAGACATGGGCCGGTGATCTGTCCAGTCAACATCGTATTTTATCGAAATATTTTTAGTCATCTTTTTAATTGTGGCCGTTCCTATGCAGTGATCTAACCAGCTCGTTGTATTATGTGCATCGCTAACGTAAGTGTAAGAATTTTCTGGCAGTTTTTCTACATCGACACAGTGATATTTATTTTCTTTGCAAAACGATAATAAATCTTTCCCAAATAATGTTCTTGGGTCGGAATTAAAGTCACCCATTACAAGGCAGTTCGTATATTGCTTGTCGTCAATAAGTGAATGTAAGTTTGCTAGGCATCTTGAGAATTCGGGTATGTTGTCATTACAGAAGGTTGGCATGTAAACTGTGAGAATGCACAACAATCCTTTATCCAGGGTTATTTCTATTCCCGCTACCCTATTGTCGTTGCAGTCGATAGCCTTGGCCCTTATTGTGCTGCGCCACAATATGCCCGTTCCGCCGTGTGGACGCCCTCTTAGTATGCTAGTAGATGTATCTACAGCAGATGTGCCTAAACTTGAAAATTGGGGGTGTATTTCTGAAAGGTAATTTATGTCAGTAGGTAAAAGCCATGTTTCTTGTAGTAAAATTACATCATATTCTTCACAAATATCGTGAATAAATTTCACCGTCCTTCTTACTGATCTGCAGTTGATGGTAATAATTTTAAGAAGATCCATTATTTACATTGTTTAAGCTTTTGTCCGAGCTGTAATTTCTCTCTTTGAAAATTCTGTACACTATTCCTTCGGGCCAAAAATCTTTTTCCATGAATGAGCTGATTTTTTGCGTGAGAATTGTTACTTTGAATGTTTTGAAAGGGGTCGGTTTGAAAGGTTTGATCCATTCTACATCTATATACGGTTGATTTTTGGAAGAAATAAATAGTTTTAAGTCATCAGCACTAGTTTCTGTGTCAAATCTTGAGGCATAAATTGCCGTTCTTAGGGGAGCCGCCTTGATACTTGATGTGGGTCCTGTACCCTTGTGATTTTTATTTAATTTACGTTTTTTCACGACGGTAAATCCGATATTTTCATTATTTTGGTAGTTCCGAATTGTCTTAGGCTCGGACCGCGGGCCGTTGTCTAACGGTTTCTGGGTTTCTACGCCTGATTTGTTTGCTAGTACATTGGAATATGTGTTTTGTTTAGTGTGCGTATTACTACTGTTCGGTTCGGTGACCTTGACATTAACCAAAGGCATTTCTTCGGTGTAATTTGAATTAACAGTTTGATTGTTTACATTTCTTGGTTTCGGCTCGGATTTTAGATCATTCATCAAAAGGGTCATCTGCTGTCTTAGCTCATCTACATCATTTTGTTTGCACATTTGTGCCTTTATGGTAAAGAGTTCCGTTTTTAAAGACAAAATATCTTTTAGAAGTGAGGTTATGTCAACAGAATCAAAACAAACTGGCGGTAGTTTATGCAGATTTTTTGCTACAAAAGTTGGCATATCTGTTGTCTCGGTCTCTTTAATTACTTTGATCATGTCGTAAAGATTCTTTACCTTTTTTCCATCGCCCTTTCTGGTGATTCTCCTGTCATCGACCTCTGAGTACAAGAGATCTTTCGATAGTTCCACTTCGTCTTCACTGAAGTGTGTGGAACAAATTTGTACGATTGACACTTCATCTAACACGTCAACTTTATTGAACAGAAACGTTAAAAGTTCATTAATAACAATTTTTTCGCATTTTTTCACTTTTTCCGTCATCGTAACGATAAAATTGAACCGCCCGCGATTTTGTCCATAGACAAGATGATGTTTTGCTTATCATTCCTATGTATGATTTATAACTTATCTATATTTTTTATTATCTTCAAGTATTATCTTAAAAGTATTATCTGACCTGGATAACTAGTTGTTCTGCCATATAAATGAATTATTTCTAGTGAATATTTTGGTTTGCCCACGCGAGAACATGCCGAATGAAATGTCAAAATGACGCGACGCTTCTCGTGAATGTCTTGCGCATGTGTGGATGAAAGTTCGATGAGGCGGATCTGTCATTCAACGACATAAATAATTTCCTTCTATTTGAAATACGAACGACGCGACGCGACGGTTAAATGTGTTCATACAAAAATACGAAAATCGCGATTAAGCAGAGACGGGTCGTGAAATAAAAGGCGTCAGTCGATGTAGTGAGTCAATCTTTATTTGTGGCTACGTAGCGAGGGTCGAAGCGGAGCGGTAACAAGATGTATGCGGAGTGCCGTAGATGAGATGCTGCAGGCGCACGGAGGTGATGGTGTGGTGAAGGTCGTTGCCATGCGGTGGAGCAGAGTTCGAGTCTGCAGGTTACCGGCGCGTTGTTCTACACCGAGGCGGTGTAGAAGTGACTTTGGTCCAGGCGGTCGATCGTCGTTGTGCTGACGGGATATGGCGGCTGTGTGTCCTTCGAGTCGGCGCACACACGTGACGCAGGAAGGAACCTTGAGAGGCAATGAGGATGATCTCTGGCAGCGGAACGCGATGGCTTTCGAATGCCAGAGAAAGGGTTGCACCTATATAAACAAAAGCGCGAGCGGGCTTGGTAGTTGATAAGTCGGGTGACATCTCATGTCGAGGCGCGAATGGGCCGGACAGCGGATGGTAGTTGGAGAAGGAGTCCTCGAAGGTGTTCGAAATGTTCCTGGAGTCACACTGGATAAACGTGGATCACTTGCTGCTGACTGCGCGGGCGGGTGCCCCGCGAAGGCACGTACTTTGTCGCGGCACTGCTCGGTGTGTGTTGCTCGACCGATGAATGGAGGGACTGACTGAGCGCAGTGCTTGGTCGCTTGCTTTTATATGCACGACCTGATAAGTAGCTTGCTAGAGCGCTAGGTAATTCACGCAAATCGGAGAAATTGCTCGAACGTTCTGCGGGCTTTGTATTGAGCAGTCACTAGTTTGAGGCCTTTTGCGTAAGTGACGGAATTATTAATTACCTAGGCGGCCGGTCATTTATGGCATAGGTAGGTAGCTCAGCGGCACCTTGCGCGGTAGGTATGTAGTAGTATTTCTCGTGTGTTCTTACAGCGCCAGTGGCGGCGCAATGAATTCAGCAAAAGTGGCCGCCACAGCGGTATGAAGTATACTATAAAACCTGTTCTCATACCTACCAAATATACATAAAAAATTCATAAAAATTGGTCTAGCCGTTTCGGAGAGTGCAACACCGTGACACGAGATTTTTATATATTAGAGATAAATAGTTACAATAATATTTTAAATTCAAATGGATGTAAAATAATACAGTTGTCCTCTCCTAAGCACAAGGCATCTGCTTTATTAGGAGAGTGTATGAAATATTGTGTTATGGTATGTAAAATTGTAAACACTATAAATGTTTCTAGCAATAAAAGAAAATCAGAAAAATATTTCAAACCAATAATAAAGTGAGATTTCTGGAAAATGAAGCATACTATTATGAAAATAACATCAGGTTTCTGTAAACCTTTGGAGACCCACTGGACAACAACACTGTTTTGGCATCATTACATAGTATAAAATGAATTTGTTCAAAATGTATGTGCGCATAGATCTTTTAAACTACGCAACGGATTTTCATGCGGTTTTTGACGATAGATAGAGTGATTCAAGAGAAAGGTATATATGTATAATACATGCTTATTATAGTAGAAAAAAGCCGAGAAATTCAAATATTCAATTCTGGCAGCGGGCAGCTAGCAAGTGGCTGGTGTGGATTTTATAAAGGTTGGGTAATGGCGTTGTATTTCGTTAGCCATAGCTGCGTGTGGCCGGGTCTGCTAGTTGCTTTATAAATGTGAAAACTTTAAAATAAAGTTTTTTTACTGGTATTATGATGTTCAATTAAGCAGTTTATATAAAGTTTATTCTATGTATTTTAGCGATATTGTCTTTTACTTCGTTATTTATCGTCATTCAAATTAAGGTAACGAAGCCGGAAGATTGCAAACACTATTTATTCGGTACCAAACAAACAGATAAATAAATGGCGACCCCCTTTCAAATAAGTTACTGAAACCCGTAGGCTATCTGAGTTTGTATCTTAAAATTAGCGAATAATTTGTATTCTAAACTGCCACGAAATATTTATCGTGTACCTAAATAATAAACAAATGATAAAATAATATTCTTATTTAGAGGTGGAACGCTTCGTGAATAATATAAAGTTACGAGTTGATTTGCTGCAAATTATTTCTTCATGTCTAGTCTTTTTTTAAAGTAATACCTCACAAGAGTCTCAGCTGCTCCTGTCTGGAGTCAGTGAGACTGGGGTATGTTGTGAGGCTGAAGGTAGTGGGGAGGGGAAGGAGACGGGGAAGAGGTAGGTGGGGAAATACCTGGCTATTCAGATCTGGTCACCAACGCCATTTCAAGCAACGTTTCAATTCTGAATGCTGGTCTTATACCAGGGTGATACAGAGAGTATCTTCCACTCTGGAACGCGCTGCAAATATGCCATACATTATTTCAAATGAATTAATTGCAAAATAACACAAATTAATCAAATAAAATTTATTTGCCCACGCCGGGATTCGAGAAAAATCACCTCAAAGGCGCTATACAATTTATTATGAATTCTTAAACCCTATGCACCTATGCAGGTCACTTCCGATAAACACACTTTAGAAAGTTGATGCTTAGAGAAGACACCGGTTTTCGCGCGGAGGACATTATATTTAAAACACTGGACATTGCATGATTTTACATTTGCTACCCCCACCACTATTAGTAGTACATTTATGAGAAGATTAGTGGCACAAGTGGAGTTGATATTTAATTTGAAAGACTGTAGAAGTTAGGACTCTTTTGGGCTGGAGATTTTTTTTAAATGGTCTTCCTTCAGGGCCATACTGAGAGCATTTTATACCCGCGAGCATTGCAGCCAATGACCTTATCCGCTCGGTGCCTATTACGTCATAATAACTATGGGCAGCAGCAATCCTGTCCGATATCGACAAAAACATGTTGACAAAATATGTGCTCTTCTAATTCGGTTGGGATCAATTCTGCGGACTTCGTTTTAACATTTTCGATTTGCTGGACATCATAAATGGTCGTTTACTTGGTCGGACTGTCTATAATTCCAGTTCAATGACCCTATGGCAGAGGTGTTATAGACTTATACTGTATATAAACGTAGACATTATAATGTATATGACATTATAAAAGTCAACACTTGACCCTATCGCCATGAACAAAATACAAGGATCACAGAAATGTCTTAGAGTAATTTGGGTTAATATCCGTAATGGGGCTAATGTCTGAATTATGCATATAAAAATATATAAAATAATAATTTAAGTCAAAACGTGAACCTGCCGACAATAACAAAATAAAAGGAGCATATAAAAAAAACTAAAAACAAAACAAAAAACTAACACCTCATTCGCTCAACGACAATTCTGGTTCATCGCTCCTAAAATATATAATGCTCTGAGTACTGACATAAAGTCAAGTAATTCTAATTCTCTTTTTATAACACGTGTACAACATTGGATTTTTGAAAGGGGACGAACGTACTTTAAAGAATTCATGAGTTCTTAACACTACATTTTATTTATTAATTTTTGCATTTGAAAAATTTTAATTTCCATTTTTATTTCTATTTTTCTTTAAAATGTTGTTAATTTTTTCTCTTAGTTTTTCACAAAATTTTATTTATGTTTTAATTTTGATTTATATACCTACTTATATGTTTTAATTTATATAGAACACTTGAGTTCTTAACATTTAATCTTTATTATTAATTTTTGTGTTTCTAAATTTGAATTTTCATTTTTATTTCTACTTTCCTTTAAAATATGTTCTTTTTTTTCTCTTTACTTTTAAGTATTTCTTAATATATTTTTTTTGGAATGTTTAATAATCTGTTTTAATTAAATCGTATCAAAAATATTAAATGTACAACTACCACAACACGGGCATTAGCCTAGTGTGGTAGCCAAAAAAACAAATATCTGTAACAAAAAAAAAATAATCAAAAAAAAATAATGAAAAATAAAAAATAGAAATATAATTGTGTATTTCAGTTTTTTTTCAATTTGGGGGGTTTGGGGGGGTCAGTGTGTCCAGGAGTGACGGACGTATGAATCCATCCCTCCCACTGCGGTGCAAGGCGATGTTCCGAGATAGAACGGCTGGAGGAGTCAAATCCAAAATCAAATAACTCAACCATTCTCTCCCGATCTGGCCTGCATACAGCCGGTGGGCAGACGCATCCGCCGCCAAGACCCGGACAAACCTCATCCCCATGAACCTGGGCACCCCTGCTAAGTCACCAAACGTAGCGAACCTCTTAGGGTGACCTACGGCAGGGGTGTTGGTTATCCATTAAAAGTTTCCCAGGGCGGCGGTAGCCAGTCTCGCCTCCCAAATTGAAAATCCAATTTTGTTATTATTAAAATATTTTAACTTCCAGCAACAAACGTAAAAACATTGGCTAAAGATCTAATAGGATATTTTCTCAGCAGTTTTAGTAACCACTGATACAATATTATTTCTTTGGAACTCTGTAACTTTTGTGGTGAACCGACCGTTGATCCGTCGACAATTGGCCTCTTTACTATCTATACAGGGTGTCCGGGGGTAAAGTGCATTAACTTCGGGAGGTGATTCTACATGATAATACAAGTTAAAAAGACAAATAACTTTTTTCAAAATTCCAACTTTTAGGGGTAGTTTTGAGGTAAAAAGATAAAATTAGTCCGGCGTATACGGCCAGATTTATTATTTTCCGTAAATACGATACGGGTCAGTCACAATCGAGTCGGGCGCCCGGCAGGCTCTCAGCAAGTAAGATCGTACCTCACACTAAGGATTTTTTGTAGGTACGTCTTTTTGTACGGAAAAAAAAGTTGGAATTTCGGAAAAAGTTGTTAATCTTTTTTACTCCTACCATCATGTAGAATCACCTCCCGAAGTTAATGCACCTTAACCCCGGACACCCTGTATATATAAAAATCTCGTGTCACGGTATTTGTGGTCGCACTCCTCCGAAACGGCTCAACCGATTTTTATGAAATTTTTCATGTATATTTGGTAGGTAGGTATGAGAAAAGGTTTTAAAGGATATTTCATAACGCTAGGCGATTAGGGTGTCCCTATCCAGATTTTTAAAATTTTTATTTGGCATCAAAAAATACCTATAACCCCTAATTTTCACCGTCCTACCCCCATCCTCCCATTTTTTAATCGCGAACCTCTCATTCTTTAATCACGATTTTGTATGGACAAATTTAACCGTCGTTCGTATTTCAAACAGAACGAAATTATTTATGTCGTTGATTGACAGATCCACCTCATCGAACTTTCATCCACACGTGCGCAAGACATTCACGAAAAGCGTGGCGTCATTTTGATATTTCATTCGGCATCACGTTCTCGCGTGGGCAATATTTGTGTTTGCTAAAGACGGACTGACAAAAAATATCGTACACTCAATTACTCTTCGAAATTAATATTGATTTTCTTTAATTCATTTTTCTACTTTAGCATATTTTTTTTCACTTTACATTTATCTTTTAAGAGATCAAACAATAAATATGTCCGTTGCTTTAATAAAATACATTGAATTGAGAAAATGAATGATCGGCGTTTTTTTGTTTTTATCGGCGGGCATCGTCTACAGCGCTCCATTTCTCTTTCCGTCATTGATCCCATCCCCATACACTTACAATGCATTCGTTATTTTTAATTTAACAACCAAAATATTTACTACAAATTATTTATGTGTCAGAAAAACGTTCACCGGGTCAGCTATTACTCTTAATAATAAGTTGGTATGAATTTGAATGAAAATATGTTTTATACTTTGTTATTCGGCGGTAGATCCTCTCTGCACATCCCTTCGGGGTCACTTAGTTATATTTTGTGTAATTAGGTGTACAGAATTTCCCCTAAACCAATTGTTTATTGTAAATAAGTATGCCGGAGGGCCAACTGTCGGCGGATCAACTGTCATGTGTGCCGGAGGGCCAACTGTCGGCGGATCAACTGTCATGTGTGATATTCTCGTTTTTACGCCTTCTTATTATAGAGATATATAATTTTCTTTTAACTTTTCTCTTGGCTCTGATCGATATTTAAATTTTTAAGGCTTTGCATATGTGTAGTAGGGATGGAAAATTCCTCCCCTACGTCAAACAAGCCTCCATGAAAATTGGACCCTTATTTCCTTTGACAACTACAGAAAGCTACTTAAAGCTCCCTTGTACTACATATCTTTTTAGACATATGTACTTAACTAATTAATGCGTTATTTACGACCATGAACGTAAATATTTTCGTATTTAAGTTGTAATTAAACTCCATCAAACGTTGTGTATTTTTTTTGATTTATGATATAGGACTTTAATTACTTTCATTTTTGTTGTAACCTTTTGATTCTAAACAGGGCGTTGAGCTTCAAATTGTATTGGTCTCTCTCTTGCAAATCTAAATTTAAATAGTTCCTCTAAATGAGCTAACTTTCCTTTACCACTTATTATGATTCCCTACATCCTAATGAATTCGTAAATAAACTGTACTAAACGACATTATACATGTTTAATTGAACAGGTAATTAAATATAACTCAAATGTATAATTGTTAGTAAATTTGATTATGATTGATTCTTGTGTCTGCTTGGCATCACTCCATTATGATTCTGCTGGTATAAAGTACATACAAAGATGGATTTAGTAGGTTAATATAATTAGTTAATTGTATATTTGACGAACTCAGAATAACCCTTTTCTGGCAAAATTTGGCTCCATTTCCTCCGACAAGTAAGCCTCCTATTGGTTGAACTGTATTTTTGATTTTCCCCCAAGGTTCAACATTTGATAAATTCTTACTATCCTGTGATTTTTCAACTGTTTCATGTAAATCTTACATACATGTTATTAGGCTATTCCGTGATTTTTCAACTGCTTCATGTAAATCTTCAATACATTTTATTAGGCTATCCCGTGATTTATTCTAAATGTTTGATGTACATATTGATACATATGGGAGTATTTATCCCATAACATTCAAATGTTTCATGTAATTCTTTAATACATTGTATTAGGCTATCCCGTGATTTTTCAACTGTTTTATGTAAATGATTGATACCTATGAGAGTAATTATCCCATAAATTTTTACTCGAATATTCCATGTAATTCTTCAATACAATTTATATGACTATCCCGTGATTTTTCCACTGTTTCATATACATATTACTTGTAACTAGCTTTCCCTTTATTTCTTTCCTTATAAACCCTCTCGCCTAGCTATGATCAACCTGTTTATTTTCTGTTGTCTTGTTCGAGAGACAACACGTTATTGATTCTTTCCTTATAAACCCTCTCGCCCAGCTATGATCAACCTGTTTATTTTCTGTTGTCTTGTTCGAGAGACAACACGTTATTGATTCTTTCCTTATAAACCCTCTCGCCCAGCTATGATCAACCTGTTTATTTTCTGTTGTCTTGTTCGAGAGACAACACGTTATTGATTCTTTCCTGAATACCGATAATGTAAGATTTAATTGTTTTTCCCATAATTGCGCAATATCATATATTTTAGTCCCGGTCTAGAAATCAATACCTACGTACGATACCAACCCATTCTTAGACATACTTTGAATTTATTGATTTAACTCAATCAATCCTTTACTTTGTTTTCACATTTCTGATAACTATTCAGTCACGTACCAAGGTCATATTAAACTATCTGTCCTAGTGCGTTTGTTTATTTATTTCAGTTATCTAAACATTTTCACTGACCTACTGATCTAGATACAACACGCGTGTGGGATATTGTTTATACAAAATACCTAACACTTTTTATAAGTCAGTTATCTGTTTATTGTGCAAAATTGATCCACACAATTTTAGTATTCCATTTTTAATTAAATCACCCTTTAAGGTTAAAAGATTTCTTAATTCACCCTTTAAGGTTAAATTATTATATAATTTTGTCTCAATAAGTAAATTAATAATATACAAATATATAATTATATAATGATTGAAATAATTTCTAATATCATAAACTTATTTCAATTGCTATATTTTAGCTGAAATTATAATAGTACATATATTAAAATTAAATACAAAACACGAACTTGAAAATTATCAAGTACATAACCATTTTCAATAGGTATTCGGAATCGATACCTTTTAAATTTAATATAAGTGTGTTTTTTGATTAAACTTTTCTTGGAATAAATATATATATATATCAAGTAATATTTTGTTATAATAATTAATTCAAATACCAACAGTCTGCTGCATGCCGCTTTCTCCTTGGAATCTGTAATTTTTTTTTATAAAATGAAAAACTCACCCCTCAAGGTTTTTCCAAACCGGGATCTACACGATTAAAACCTTGTTGAAGTTTCATTCCTAATCATCTATTGTCCTGACTAAAGTTAAAAAAATTTTTTCGACTCTAATTTTATTTTATTCTCGTTTAATCTAATTAAATTAATCGGAATTTGATATTTATCATTCTAAACTGTAGTCTATTTTCAAAACTCGTTGATTAAATAACACTTTGCTAAATTTAAACTTTAAACAATAGTTACTTCACGATTAATTTCGAAATGGTTAATTGTTGTTAAATTAATTTTTATTCCTCCGAATTTTTATTTAGCACCAAAATATTATTATTTTTATTCTTCTTTTATTTTTTTATTAAATTTTTAAATTAATAATTATTATAGTATTAATCTAATCATAGAACAACACTTTTATTAACGCACGATAAATTATGATTAATCACTTCATTTATCCTAAATTTTATAATTTTACGAGAAGATTTATTTCGTCTGCACTATTTTCTAAACACTTAATCTAATTAAAAATTTTCGTTAAAACTTTTCCGTTTAAACTGAACGCACTTATTTATTTATAACCTTTTTTCAATTTGCACTATTTTTAATAATTAATTTAAATATTAAACATTTGTTAGAACCTTTTCCGTTTAAACTGGACACACTTATTTATTTATAACTTCTTTACATTTAATTATCACATCACTTTATTTATTAACTTCACTGATTCTAGACGCGAAAATACTCAAAAATACAATATTTATTGAGTATAAAATCCTAATTTTCCACTGAAAAAATTGTATTTATCACAAGCACTTTTTTTAACTTTTTCACAAGTAATTAAAACGTAAACTTTATTTTTACTTTCACTGATTTTAATTGCAAATTTTTCTAAGTCACTGGTTTGTTCAAACTTGAACATGAATTTTACTGAGTCACTGATTTTAACTGCAAATTTTACAAGTCTCAGAATTCCAACCACTTAGAACTTTTCCACAATTACCGAACGTTTCGTCGCATCACACGAACCTCCAACTTTCAATCCGACGGTCAACTCCCTTCAAATGACATCTGCACCGGTTTAAATACCTCCTCTCAGGTCCAAAACAGTGTATCTGAATTTCCTTTGATAAAACAATCTAATCCCTATCAACTCGTAATATTTTGAAATGCTCACATTATTATCGTATGATGATCTTTAAGCCCGCCCTCCTACATTTCCTGGTTACAACCTCACATTTCATCTCTATCATCCTTGCAATCAGGATCACACTTCCCGATATATGTTAAAATTGCCCAGCCTCCCATCGTTCCTTGGCCTTTCAAATATTGTTTGAATTACATAACTTTAAAGTTCTATTTTCATTAATTTCGCAACATGTTCATGCGTACGGCATCTACCATATGTCCCAAATCTGTTCCCATATTCGCGTAACAGAGATAACTTCATGTAGAAGTCTTTCTCGCAAATTTTCCATCTTTATTTTATGTTTTCCCTTCGAGCTTTTCTGTCTCTTATATGAACTTTTCCATTTAAAACCGTATTTTCTCTATTTACGTCGTAGATTTGAATTTTCCCTTTTTTTCTTCAATTTTCTTTTATTAACGACGCTCTTTCTACGAATTTCCTTCTTTATTCTTATGTTATTTCCCATAACCCTATAAATAATTATATTCCAAGCCGTATTTATTAATTTCATGGATAATTTGGAATTGTATCGATTTTCCCCACTTGGATCATACCCATTTTCCGTTGTTTACCCTTTTTTACCTTACCCCCTATTGTTCTCGATGTTTGCTGCCCCTTGGAAAATTCATTTCTTATCTGTTATTAATTAATATATCATTTTTTATATTTTTATAGGAGATATTCCCAGTTTGACCCTTAAATATCTGTCAAGTATTTCGTCTGGACTCCCCTCCAAAATCTATCTCTCTTTTACTCAGAATCCCATAAACTATAAACGTTGACATCTGTTGACATTATAATCTCTATGTACCGGGTCATAAATTCCTTTTTATCTGAGAGTCATTTCATGGGATTTTCATAATCTAAATACTACGTAAGGCCTGGGTTAATTTTAATAGTAATTTTAATGGCTATTGTTGGATGAATGAATGTTGGGTATTGATGAATGAATGTTGGGTAATAATGGGTATTGTTGGAATGAATGAATATTGTCTATTGTTGGGTTATAGTGTTGACGTATTTTGACAGCTGCTTCAATTTATCAAGCTTTAACAATCATAATACTAGAAAATCAAACTAAAAAGTGGTTAACTCGTCTAATCAGGAGAGTGCGCGTTGGGACAGTGAATTTTTTATCCCACAAAGTATCTCGCTAAGGCGGAATACTCGTCATTATTCTGGTGTTTTGTACCACAAAATACAACTCAGTGCAAAAGTGACTCGATCATTATATAAACACAAAAAACCTATCCCAAAGGCGTTTTTAGCGTCACAAAGGCTCTGCCATCTCTCATTCAAGAAACAAGCATTGTGTCGTTTTTTCTTTTGTGTGAAATTTTGAAATCAACTACCTTTAAAATGAATACACTGTGCTCCATCTGTAAAAAAAACATTGACACCCCGTCAGACTTCATCTCATGTTGTATCTGCGACGAAAACTACCACTTCATTTGTGCCGATATCGCAGAGACCTCACGACGAGGAACTAAGATTTTACAGTGGCGCTGCAAATTTTGCACAAAAACACAAAAAACTCAAAAAAAAAATACGTCTGAAAAAAATCTAGAACTGACATCTACCGAGAAACCAAATAAACAACCATCATCAACACCAAAATCTACAATTGCCGCCTCATCATACGCCAGTGTGAACTTACCACCAACAACCACAGATGGCCCCAGTAATCTGACAATCGAGCTATTTTTAACTGAAATTGCTAATTTTAAAGACTCAGTTATTGAATCTGTTGGAAAAAAATACGATGCAATCCTGCTCCAAAATAATGAAATATTAAAAACCATTCAAAGCATATCTCAACAGCAAGAAGACTTAAAATATCGAATAAATAATTTGGAAAAACTACATGAACAAGTAAACTCAGCCTTAAATTCAAGACTTGAGGATTTAGAAAAAGTAAGCGGAAAAAATAATTAAAATCAAATAAAAATTTGTCTCTTGACAGAACGAAATGAAGACCTAGAAAAATGAATAATAGCGATCGAGATTGACCAAGAAAACAGGAACAGGCGATTTAACAATACTTGTTTGGAACTTCGAGGGCTTCCAGAATTCAAAGAGGAAACATCACAAACCTTAAAAGACATTATATTCAATACCAGTAAAACAGTTGACTGCCAACTAAATACAAATGATATTTATAATATATATAGAGTATCACAAAGAAATAAAAATATTCCTCCAACAGTTAAACCTAGGTCAGTGGTAATTAATTTTAATTCAATAGCGTTAAAAGAGGAGCTCCTTAATGCTATAAAAAAATATAACAGATCTTGCGAAAAGATTGGGGACAAACTAAACACGGGAACAATCGGATTGTCTGGCCCCATTACACCCATCTACGTCTCAGAACTCCTCACGTCTAAAGGCAAACGGCTTTGGTATCTAGCTCGCCAACGTGCGACTGAATGTAAATATAGGTACGTCTGGACGAAAGCAGGTCTAATCTACATGAAAAAAGATGACTCTTCTCGACCTATATTAATAGATTCAGAACAAGCTATACCGAAGCTCTGACTACCTGCTCTTTATTCTAATTATCGTGATAAAACTACTCACTACCGCTTTATATCGCCATTTCATACTCTATTACATAACAGCACTATATTATATGAACACCTAGGATTTTGCATAACTCCTATTTGTACTGGAATAATTTTAATTCTAATTTTAACTTTAACTTTAATTTTAATCTTTATTCTCTCTAGAATGGTAACTACACTTATTACAAGATTATTAATTGATTTATTAGTAATATTACTAATAATTCGGCAAAAGAGAACTCTAATCAACATATTTTATATAACCCATATATTACTTATTTTTCATACTTATACTACTTTTTACTGTCTTTTGAAAGAGAAAATGCCACACACTAACTACATACGTTATTTATTTCCTGGGTTTTATTTCAGATATTATTTCTTACTCAGATATTATTTATTTTTCCTAACTACACCATTTTGTTTACAGTTTTGTCGCTACCAATTTCGTTCTACAAGTATTGATATGATAATAAAATACTGTTTTAAAACTTTACCCAGAAAACAACAATTAATTTTTGAATTCTAATGGTAATAAACGATCTTCAACATGAAATCGATAGTATCATAGTGCCAAATACTGAAATAATTTTTGAAAACATTAACAAAATTATGCAATTTAATTGGGAATCAAATAGGATTAATATTGTTCATCAAAATATTAGAACGATGGGAAACTTGGATGATTTTCTTATATTTTTGGAAGAAATAAAATCTGTGGTAAAGTTCCATGTACTAATTCTCACTGAATGCAGGTTAAATGATTCATACATAGCCAAACAAATTTCAGGCTATAACGAATACCATACAACATCGCATATTAACCAAAATAGCGGAGTAGTAGTATATATCGACAATACATTAAATTCCTTAGTACAAGAAATAAACATAAATCAGTGTAATTGTTTAAAAATCAACATTAATGAGAATTTAGGTATCCTAGCTATCTACCGATCACCATCGTTCAATGACATCCAAGATTTCCTGGAAAATCTTATTGGTGAGTTAAAAAAAACTAAGGATTACGCACAATATGTACTGATCGGGGATATGAATATAAATACTATAGGAGAAGTATTGCATAGGCAGTCCGACGACTACTTATGTGCTATGGCTGAAAGTAATTTTATTTCCATTATTAATTCTCCAACTAGGGTACAAGGTAGCTCAAGCTCATGTTTGGATCATATATATACCAGAAATATAACAAATTCAAATGCATTTGTAATACATAATACAATCACTGATCATTACACCACTGCAATCAGTATCCCAAACTCAATACCCAAAAAACATAAAATTAATCACAAACAGATTATCAATTATGAGGCTTTATTAAATGATCTTAATAATAAAAATTGGGAATATGTTTATAAAGAGACTGAAGTTAACAATGCTCTAAACTATTTTATTAACGAAATCAATACATTCATAACAAAACACACAATAATTAAACGCATTCCATATAGTAAAATACATCTCACCCCATGGATTACCAACGGCATTGTTAAATCTATACACAAAAGAAATCACCTTCATAAAATAGCTAAACGAGACCCATTGAACGATACTAAACAGCAAAACTATTACCGATATCGTAATATTTGCAAAACCGTTATTCGCAAATGTAAAGACCGTTATTATAAATTCTTACTTGATAAAGATAATTCCAGCAAAAACATGTGAAATGTTGTCAGAGACATAACTAAAAGTAAAAGAAATACCAGTACATCGGTAACTGAATTAAACACCGGAAATTTGATTATAACTGACAATCAATCAATTGCATGTCATACTAATCAATATTTTGCATCTGTTGGGTCAAATCTAGCAAAAAAAATTTTATTAGAAACCCAGAAAACGGAAGACTCTTTAGCATCGACAATTGAAACAAAGGAACAATCTTTTTCATTTGATATTAAACCAACTACTGTAGAAGAGGTCTTAAAAATAATCAACAGCCTTAATACTACACATGCAAAGGGTCCAGATAGTCTAAATACACAAATACTAAAAAAAATAAAAAATCAGATTTCTGCTCCGCTATCATATATTTACAACTTAAGTTTTGCATCAGGAATATTTCCTGATTACTTTAAAAAATCAATAATTGTCCCAATTCACAAAAGTGGACCTAAATCTCTTGCAGAAAACTACAGGCCAATATCTCTTTTAAGCGCGATATCCAAAGTCATTGAAAAGCTTTTCAAAACTAGGTTAAACGAATATGTGGAGGAACATAACATTCTAAGTCCAAACCAATACGGCTTTCGGTCGGGTAAGGGAACGGATGATGCCATCGCATGTCTCACGGAAACTATTGCAGGGAATATGAACCGTGGCAAGAAAACTATTGCCCTTTTCCTGGACCTGGCCAAGGCATTTGACAATTTTTCATAAAATTCTTTTACAGAGACTTAGAAATATAGGAATAAAGGGAAAAGCTTTTCAATGGATAGAAAATTATATATCTAATAGATTTCAACAAACCAGAATTAACGAGGCTATTAGCACTTCACTAAAATACACTTTTGGGGTACCACAAGGAAGTACACTTGGGCCCCTTCTCTTTATTGTATACATAAACGAACTTTGTAACCAACACATTGGTGGCAAAATTATCACGTTCGCTGACGATACAGTTATTTTGTTTGAAGGAGATGATTGGATAGAAACACACCACCTTGCGAACACAGGTATAAACAGAGTAAAACAGTGGCTGGACAGTAATTTGCTTACACTAAACATACAAAAAACAAAATATCTCACATTTAGCGCTACCCTTGCAGGGCAACCCAAAACACCTCATCACCTCACAATACATAATATTAAGTGTAGCCTTGGAAATAATAACCATACTTGTAAATGCGAAACCCTTGAATGTGTTAAATCTATTAAATATTTAGGTATAATAGTGGATAACCATCTTAAATGGAAACAACAAATTGAAAACACAGCTAATAAAGTGCGCAAGCTTATTTATATATTTATAGCATTGCGGGAAATTATAAAAACTCAAGACATTAAAAAAATATACTACGGGCTCTGTAACTCCGTCATAACCTACGGTTGCATTGGATGGGGTGGAACATGATTAACAATATTATACCCGCTACTGAAGGCACAGAAATCCATTCTACGCGTCATTATGAAGAAACCCTTCAGATACTTGTACAGCGCTCTTGAGGCGATTTTTCGCAAAAACAGCGCTATATAAGTTGTCCAAATTTATTTATTATTATTATTATTATTATTATATACTCGAGCGACGCTCTCTTCAAGGAGTTTAATGTGCTTGATGTTCGACAATGTTACATAAAAAAAATAACAATCTGCGTCCACAAAAATATAAGCAAAACGATAACAGTCGATCATAATCATCAAACCAGAAGTAAGAGCAGAAACGACCTTTCCATTCCTACAAGCAATACTGCGGCTTATCAAAAAGTTTTCTCATACCTGGGACCAAAAATATACAACAAAATCCCCTCTCAATTTAAACTGTGTGAATTATCATCCTTCGGTACTAAAATTACAAAATGGTTATTAGACTTAGGTAGGACAGATTCTGAAAAATTATTAAAAAACGTAGTCTGAGTTGATTTCTTCGATTTTGTATTTTCCTAAAAAATATATTTTTTTAATTTTTCTTTCTTACATTTATATATTATATTTTTATTTTATATTTTACATGTATCTATCTGGATTTTATTGTTTATTACTGCTGATTTGTATTTTCCTAAAAAAATACTTTTATTTTTATTTCTATTTCTTACATTTATATGGTATATTTTTATTTTATTTTATATTTTACATGTACCTACCTGGATTTTATTGTTTATTACTGATGTATACCTAGAATAACACAACTTATATCTGATATTGTACCTAATATCTAAGTAACTCCCCCAATATGTACCATTATTGTTAATTATTATTGAATCCATTAATGTGAAATTATGTACACGCAACCTGCCAATTTGACTATCCTAAAACGGGAAACCTTCCTAGTTGGACAGTCAAAGCTTCCTTTTATATTGTTATATCTTGTATGTAATAAATGTAATAATAAAAAAAAAAATAAAAAAAATAGCGCTTATCTAAATAAAAACCATGTTCGAATCTTCATTGTTTATTAAAACAATACACATGTGAGATCGACAACCATTTGTTACGTCTCATTTCTTCTGCAGTCTCGTGCAACTCTATGATTCACCCACCATCATAATTACGTAATATGACTCCTTTTTCTGAATTTAATCTATCGCAATGTATTCAGTATTATCTCTCTTCCCTAGGTATTTATTTATTTATATTTTATTAACGCCCTAGTGGGCTTTTACAAGAAAAGAAGTAAATATATAATTTACAATATTGTATTACATAAAAACTAAAACAGAATAAATATGAATGCAATCGACTCGTAAGGTAAAGAATATTACAACATAAAAAAGAAATGAAATGAAATAGTACAAGTTGTACTTATAAAAAACTAAAACAATTCAATTATTACAAGCAATAATTGTCAGCCTGAAACACTCATTTACATTGAAAAATCTTCCGAGAAAAGATACTTGCCGCCAACGGGACTTGAAACCGTGTCCTTCCGATTGCCGGTCGAATGCTCTGACCACTGAGCTATGGCGGCTTATCAAATACCCGCCAAATAATTCAATATATACTAGTGTTTCATTCAACAATTACTGCTTGTTATATTTTTTCCCACCTGAAAACAACCAACTTTATTTTTGCGAGGAAGACATTGTTAGTGTGAAAACAATTCAGCTTTAAATATTTATACATATTATTAACAATAATAATAAGACCTGACATAGAATAAAGTGTAAATAGAACTGCAAAAATATTATAAAGTAAGTATACATTTTACTGGTGAGGTTTAGATGAGAAAATATTTTATGAGAAAAACAAAAAAAAAAAAATTAATTATTAGCAGATAGAATTGAGATTAGTTGATTTTTGAAACATTCAAAACTGTCAATACTAAATATATCTACAGATTTGCAGTATTTATTCACAAGGTTATGGATTCTTGGAATTGGTGAGTATATAGAGTAATTAGTGTTGACTTTATTGTTGCATTTAAAAATATCTTTACTACGAGTTTGTCTAGCGGGTATGCTAATGCAAATTAGTTCCAACAAATTAGGGCTGTCAATTAAAGATTTTCTAATTTTTTATAAAAATAATAAATCAACTAACACTCTTCTATCTGATAATTTAAGAAGTCTGGTTTCAGCGCGTAAGTAATTATAATTTATAAATTCGATTGAATTTTCATTTTAAAATTGATGTACCGAAGAAATTTGTTTTGTACCTTTTCCAATGATTGAGAATGAACATTGTAGTATGGTGACCATACAGAGAAATTGTATTCTAATCTGATTCGTATTAGTGAGCAATACAGATGTTTTAATGTTAACATACTTTTAAAATTTGCCCCCAATCTCACGATAAAACCTAGTATTCTCATTGCATCGCTTGTTATTTCATCGATGTGTACATTGAACTGTAGACTCTCGTGGAATATAACACCAAGATCACGAATCTGCGATACACGAAGAAGATTAACACCATTCATATTATAAGAAAAGTTAAAAGGATTTTTACCTCTGTAAAAACTAATAATCTGGCATTTACCAATATTTAGTTGTAAATCATTGACAGAACACCACGCGCATATTTTGTTCAGGTTTAATTGCAGAATGGTGCGATCGTCATCGTTTCTAATTGTTCTGTAAATCTTCAGATCATCAGCAAATAATAGGACTTTGACATTACTAAAAATATTAACAATATCATTTATGAATAAGCAAAATAATATCAAGCCCAAATGAGATCCCAGTGGTACCCCACTCGAGGCAGCAAATGTATAAGAAGTAAACGAATCAACTTTGACCACTAAGTACCTTCCCAATAGATAACTCTTAAACCATATATACCGTATACTATCTATCTCCATCAAATGTCTTCGGTGGCTTTAAATGTTACTTTTTCCCAAGTTTTATCGCTAATTATTAGTACCGTATCATCGGCATATGAAGTAATTTGGCCATGTAGTGGTTGAAAAAAAATGTCATTAACATATATGGTGAAAAGGATTGGTCCGATTACTGTACCTTGCGGGATTCCAAAGTCTGATATTTCTTTATCGCTATTAATTTGATTTATTTTTACGACTTGCGGTCGATTTTTTAGGTAGTTCGAAATCCATTTAATCGCATTGTCTTTTATACCTACATTGTTCAGTTTTTTTAGTAGAATCTCATGGGATATACTATCAAAGGCTTTTCTGAGATCAATAAATATACCGGCACATTTTTCACCTTTATCCAATGATTCGTTGATGTATGAGGTTACATTAGCAATAGCATCTTGTGTGCAGAGTGACTTTATAAAACCAAACTGGTTTTTGTGAAGAATTTTATTACTTTCTAGGAAAGTGACCAATTGGTTTTTCACAATTTTTTCAAAAATCTTTCCAATGTTTGAGATTAGACAAATTGGACGATAGTTAGTTACTTGTTGTGGATCTCCAGATTTATAAATAGGTGAAATAATTGTGTTTTTATAGTTTGTCGGAAATATTCCTTCTGTTAAACTTAAGTTTATCAAATGAGTAATTGGTTTTACCAAATGAATTTTCATGGATTTTAGAAAATGTACTGTAATAAGGTCAAATCCGGGAGATGAACCTCCTTTCATGCCTTCTATTATTTTTAAAATTTCACTTTCTGAGGTTTTTTCAAATTTTGATAAATTATTTTGATTGTGTACATTTTCAATCGTTTGTGTTTTCATGTTAAAAGATTTATTGATATTTTTCGCAAGATTTTTTCCCACATTAGCAAAAAAAGAATTAAAGATGTTTGCACATTGTTTAGGTTGAATATTAGCATCTATGATTTTATTTTCATGTTCAATGAATTTAATTTTTTGTGTTTTTTTAGTGTTATCCATGGCTAAGTTGACTGTTTTCCATATTTGTTTATTGTTATTGTCTGTAGAAAGTATTTTATTTTTGAAATAGTCTTCTTTATTTTTTTTTATACAGTTTGTTAATTTATTTTTAAAATTTTTGTAAAAAGTGCATGCTTTTTCATTTAGAGGATTTTTCAATGCTGTTTTATAAAGTTTTTCTTTGTTTCTAATTGATATTATAAGTCCTTGTGTTATCCAAGGCTTTAAAATTCTTAGTTTTGGTTTAATGTGGACTGTTGTTTCAGTAGTTGAATTTTTTATGTGTTGAGATAATATATTTTCAAAGTTTTTTGAGCAAGTTTCGGTATCATAACTATTTAACACGTTGTTCCATTGTTCATTTCTTAGTTTGTTCGATAAAATAGTCATATTTGTGTAGGATTTTGTCTTTGTTAGATTAAATTTTTTAGGTTTAATTTTGTTATCTTTGTTATAAATATATATAAATTATTATAAATCTTTGTTACTGCACTAAAACTTCTGAATCGTCCTCTCGTTCAGTCGCTACACTCTTCATAAATGCCCATTTTTTATGAAATTTTCTTTCTAAATCGTTTTCCTAATATCTCCGCTTTATTTATAATTAATACTAATAATTTTCCATTGTTTTCAACATTTCCAATTTCCTTTAGCACGTTTTCCCTCGAATTGGTCATCTCCGGTCGTCACAAGCAATCGTATTATAGATGAAAATCCACCTAATAGCTTCCTTTAAATTTTTCTCACCTTCTATCCAATTTTTCATTAAAATTTTTCCATCGTTGTTTACGTGTATTTTTTCACAACTCAAAGTTCCCAATTCAATTTGAAATCTATGGTTAACTATCCCATAAACGTAAACGTTATTCATAACATTTCTTGGGTTCGTTGTACTAAGATCCTTGAATAGTTCGATATTTACATCTCAGTGCATTCACCCTCGATTTCTGTGGGAATGAAAAAGTCATTAATTATCTCCTTAATTATCGGGTGCAAAGGTCAATCCTTTGTTCCCCGTTGGTATACGCCTTCCCTTAGTGATGGGCTTGTTTATTTTTTTATAGCCTTTGTCCCAATCTAATTGGTTGACATCCCCGTGTGTTTATTATAACGCCTAAGAAAAGGGGAAATCCTTGCTCTGTGACGATTTTAACACTCTCTGTAGTTTTTTTATCAACACTCATTACAATTTGGATTAGGTATTATAGATCACTACTGTCAATATGAACTCAATCAAATCTGATCCGATAGATGTCGTAAGTGTGTCCGTTTTATACGTAATTGATATTTTTTTATTAAAGTGGGAAGCTACGATATTTTATTATTTTCACTGTTGATTAATGCAATACATCACACATGGAACCAACTTTTGTATACCGTGTCCTTCCCGAAATGAGATTTAAACGTTAAATTCATTAGGAATAAAGTATTATAAATTGGTTATTAATATATTGTGACTAAAAAATGTGAACATTTATTGCTGACAGTAGTTATTAAAATTGGTGACCTGACAATTGATCAGGTGACAATTGGCATGTTAGCTCGCCGACAGTTGATCTCCCCGATAGTTGATCCCCCGACAGTTGATATCCTAAAAGATTAAAAGGTTGGGAGCAGTTGGGACTCTTATTTATTTATTTGTTTACGCCTTGATGGCTTTTACATGTAAGGTAAATTGTACAGGAGTATGTATTAGAATGTATTAGTATGTATTAGTAACAAGTATATAGTACATAAAAAAATAAACAGAGCATGACAGACATAAGTTGGCACAACACAAGTAGGTATGAGTATTCGATAAGTAATTTGTTAACAAAGGAGTACAACCAGCATATTCGTATTTGTGCTCAGGCTATAATAGTATTTTCAGAAATTATTGTCACAATATTACACAAAACATAATTACAAACATACTCGAAGCAAACCAGTTGGCAGAGGTGTAAAACATTTTAAAAATAGGTATATTTCTTGTAATAATTTTTTTTGTGCTATTGTAAATGTACGTAAGTTTGTTATTAATAGTTATTATTATAAAAAAAGGTACACAGCAATTACATATATAAATAAGTAAGCAGGTACTATGAAAGTAGTTACAGAGCAGTGGGTATTAAATTTGTTACTGTTAACAATCTGGAACATTTAAGGATTTTGCATCTGCATACATGTACGTTTTTTAAAAGAAGCGATGTTCTTATAAAAAAATATGTCAACAGAACAAGTTTCATTACACACACGGTGCAATCTCTGAAGACAAGAGTTAAACATAAAATTAGTGCGAGAAGCAACTATGTTAAATGGAGCATGGAGTCTAGGATTATGATTGTCGGGGACTTGATAATTTATCATATTTACTAGTTCAGGGCTATCCAAATACCCGTTGATGATTTTAAATAATAATAAAACATCACAGATTTTTCTTCTCTGTGATAATTCACGTAGTTTAACCATTTGCATCAAATAATTATAATTTAAATTTTGTATTGGAATGTTTAGTTTATAATTTATAAGCCTTAAAAATCTATGTTGTACTCTTTCAATTTTGTGTGAATGTACATTGTATAAAGGCGACCAGAGAGAGGAATTATACTTAAGAATGCTTCGGACTAGTGTTCTGTATAGTGTTTTGAGTGTTTTTGTATACATTAGATCTTTGGACGATCTTAACACAAAACCGAGACATTTAAGTGTTTTATTCGTAATTGCATCAATGTGGGGGACGAATGTCATCTTGTTATCAAAAACGACACCCAAATCTTTTATTAATGTTACTGTTGACAGATTCACATTGTTAATGTGATATTGAAAGAGTATTGGATTTTTAAAGAGTATTGACATTAAAATTTGTAAATGACTAAAAATAAATCATTTAGATAAATGAAACAATTTAACTTTGTTTGAACCACTTTTATATTTGAATAAATCCGACCGGTTTCAGAACGATCGTTCCTTCTTTAGGGAAAATGTATACATAAACTAAAGAAAGAACGGTCGTTCTGAAACCGGTTGGATTTACTCAAATATAAAAGTGGTTCAAACAAAGTTAAATTGTTTCTTTGTAAACACCACTTTTATTTTTTATATTTTCTACGGTTGGGTTTCGCTACAACCGTAGCTTCATCAGGGCAGTATAATACTCAGTATAATTAGGTTACGTGTGTTTTATACTGCCCTGATGAAGCTACGGTTGTAGCGAAACCGGTCGGCATAAAGTATAAAAAATAAAAGTGCTGTTTACAAAGTTATTGTTTTATTTTAAATTAATAATGTCACATCACAAAGTATCCGCTTCATATGAACAAAAAAAAATTAAATTGTTTCATTTATCTATAATGGATAATCACAAAGTTATAGCTACATTCAAAAGTATAAATCATTTATGTTACACCAATTATATAATCGATCCAAGTTATTTTGCAATACAAGACAGTCTATTAAATGTCTTATAATAGTGTGAATTATCAAGTCAAAAGCAAATAAAAGTAAATGGATGCCTTCAAATATTGAAGTAATGTCATTGATAAATAGCAAAAAAAGAATAGGACCTAGATGAGAACCTTGAGGTACCCCACTTAAAGCTTCAATTTCGTGTGATATATGGTTAGATAGTTTAACGTATAGTTTTCAAGATGTTAAATAGGTCTTAAACCATTTTAGTAGATTTCCTTTTATCCTTATACTTTTAGTTTGTTTAATAAGATTTTTTGAGAAACTTTATCGAATGCTTTGCTAAAATCTGTGTAAACTGCACCCGTTTGCAATTTTGAATTAAGATTGTCTGATATATATTTTTCGTATATAATGAAATTTGTTAGTATAGTATATATAAGGATCTACCAGATATGAATCCATGTTGGTGAGGGGAAATGATTTTACGAGCCTGTAACATAAATTTTGATAAAAATACGGATTCAAACCATTTAGGTATTGCTGATTGTTTGCAAACAGGTCTGTAGTTAGAAGCATCCGTTTTATCACTTTTTTTATAGATGGGACTAAGGAAACTGATCTTCCATTTTTGTGGGAAAAGGCCTGATGCTAATGATAGGTTAAATATATTGGTTAGGTGGCCTTTTAAGTTAGATACATAGTTTTTTAAATATAAATTGCAGGTATGGTGTCTGGGCCAGCGGATTTCTGAGTATGTAATAGTGTAATTTTACGCTGAACATCGATTTCATCAATAACAAGGTCGTTAAAATCAATAGAAATATTTGATTTAAATTGAGGTATTTGATTATTGGATGAGTTTACATCATATCCTCCATCCACAAGCAAATGCTTTTAATGGAGGAAAAGTAACACTGTAACATGTTCCATTTTTTAAGATAAATAAAATTATAAATTATACTTCGCCAAAGTAATAAGTCAGTAATTCCTTGAGATGTATCCACAATTTTACCATTGTAGTATATGATAGACCAAATACCAGATTCGTTACTATTAAGATTATTTGCGAATTTGAATAAATTTTGAGGTTTCTTTTGTAAGGATTTCTCAATATTTTCCAGGTATTCTATGTAGAGATCGATATGTTTTTCACCCTTTTGCGTAATTTAGAAAAAAGTAGATAGTCATTCGGAGCTAGAGATAATTTGAATGTTTTATGTGCAAGTTTTTTTGACTGGATAGTACAAATTAGCTCTTCGCTAAACCTTTTGGGGTAATTAGATGTTCTATGTTTTGTAATAGGGACGTAAAGTTCAATTGGTTTGTTAATTATTCAGTAAAAAGATTCTATTATATCATTAATATTATTACAATTACTAATGAAGTTCCAGTCTGATTTGGCGAGGAACTCGTTAATCTTAGGATAATCAGCTTTATTTATTTTTTCTTTAAAAGACTCTAAATTTAAATTTTGTATAGATATATGCTTAACAAAAAGTGGTGGGTGGTAGTTATCAATTGTTGAAACATTGTCATTTGCATGTTGTACAATTTTATTGATGGAATTGCTAAAAATTAAGTCTAATAGATTATTATTGCAGTTATACACATATAAAGTTCACTTGTCTAAGATTTAGAAAACACGACATTTCCATAAGTTCACGAGAACCATTATTGTACGTGGAATTTGTGCGAGTACTATTGTTGGTAATATCAGTGGCGGCGTAGGGTAGATTGGCACCCGGGGCGGTTTTGTATTGAGCACCCCTACTTAAAACAAAACACCAAATACTAAACATGCTTACGAGACTTTATTTTACTAAAATATTCTATCACATTATCAAAACTGATTTCCCTGTCTCTTTCAATTGATAAAATGGAAAGATTTTTTTTTACATGAGCTCCACACAGAAGGAAAATAATTTCCCTCAGGGCTTACGTCATCTTTGGAGATACTGTGTGGAGGGTTTTTTTAAGGAAAGGAAGGAGAGGAGAGTTCTGGGAAGGAAAAGGGTTTAAGGGGTAGTTAGGAATCTGGGGTTCAGTGTGTCCTGGTCATCCGCGTCCAAGACCTAGACAAACCTCACCCCATGAACCCGGGCACCCCTGCTAAATCACCAAACGTAGCGAACCACTTGAGGTAACCTATGGCAGAGGTGTTCGTTATCCAATAAAGGTTCCCGGGGCGGCGGTAACCATTCCCGCCTCCCAAATTGTAGATTGGTTAGTCAAACGCGCTTGGCTCATCGTGAACCTTAAGACAGATTTAATCCATTTTAACTTTGAAAAGTTTTTTTCACGTGAAGTCACCGAAATACAAATTGTTAAAAAAAAATCTGAGACATAGCACTAACCTTGGAATAGACTCAGAATATCCCCATTTTACATGAATCTGAGAAGCTCCAATGTAGTCCATTAAACCGTTTCTTGGGCAGAACTGTTGGCGGCTTCCAAATGGCGCCCCAATCGTTAAATTTCCAACACGATGTCCTCTGCTGAAAATTCATCGTAATTTTTTTGACAGATTTGAAACCATTCCATGAATATTTACTTCTGGTGATGTTACGGACGTTTTAGGCTGAATAACACTAAATGTAACCAGAATAAAATCCATTGCCCTGTAACGATGGTTTAGTTCTTCGTAAAATCTATTGTGACGATGTAACATTGCTCTCTGCAACTCCTTTGATAATATAATTCCGGCATCTCGGGCTATTTCTCAAGGCATACGTTTTCGAAATCTCCTTCCTCTTTTTCCTTCAATCGGAATGTCTAAGTCAGATCCTTGACTTTGGCGAACCTTTACGTATCAACGTGCCATTTTTCAAAAGAAATATTCAATGAGATCACAGACGTGCCATCAAATAATTTTGACTTTCGGGGGGAGGGAGGGTTAAGCAAGTTATTGTCAACGTCAGACAAAAATAAACAAATCGTTGTCGTGGAAACGATGTTGACCCTAATGAAAAGGTTTACTATGCCGAGCAATGAAAATTGCAGCCGCGCTCGCATGACAATTTTCGCCAACATATTTAATCATAGATTTTGACTGTTTATTTCTTATTGCAATTTTTGATTTTTTTTTAATGAAATAGCCATTATAAATAACATTTAATTCATAGATAAAACTCAAATAAACTTTAAAACACAATTATACCAACGAAATTCAATATTATGTTATGCATAAAGGAATTATGCGTCATTCATTAGCAATAGAAACTAGCGATGTAGATTGTAGGTACGAAAACAAACGAGTGAGCGCCGCGCTTCTCTTCGCGACCCCGCGCACCGCACCCGAACATTCTGTAGCGTAGGGATCACTCGGGTTCGCTCGTTCACCTACTATACACTTCACACTTTTTTTCGTAGTGCATAATAAATTTTGTGATCACGGATCAGTGACGTGCCCAAAATATTGTGTGGCGTGCCATTAATGGCAAGCGTGCCATTGGTTCGCCATCCCTGGTCTAAGTCCTCAAATTTTTTTGTTGCGTAGCAAATAGCTTTTTCCAGTATTTGGTTGCGTTGATTTTGAAGAAAATTTTTAAGAGCTTTAATTTTGACCACACAATTTTTTATTTTTTATTACACACTTTTCTAATGATAACCCAGATTTTTAAATATACTTTTTATCTGACTAACTTCTTCTAGGACTTCACACCAAAAGGAAAGATAGCATAGCTGAAGTCACAAAAAGCTGGTATTAGTGTTGATGCTGCTTCTCTACTTTTAACACTTTCTTTGTTGGTGCTGGAATCACACATCTCTTCGTGTGTTGATACAAACTTCTCAAAATCATTCTTCAGTGATTTAACAGCATCGTGACGAGCACTCCATCTTGTGTATGATAGTCGTTTCGGACACGCCTACATTTTTCATTAGCATTTCTCACCACGCTCGATGTTACGCGCGGTATAAGACCAGACCAAGCGCAACATGAATTCATTATTTTGGGGAATTAGAAATTATATTCGAAAAAAAAAATAATTGGGATGTGTTTCAAAATATGAAATAAGTATGTAAGTAGCTAGATACAAGAGTAGGTAGTTATTTATTGGTATGTCTTTACAGAGGGAGATTTTGTGCACATTCTTTGGCTGTACGAGTTAGTTGTAGTTGTCACCCCTTGGTGCTTGGCACCCGGGGCGGACCGCCCCCTCCGCTCCCCCCCCTTACGCCGCCACTGGGTAATATCCCAATGAACAGTTGGTTGATTAAAGTCACCTGTAAGGATAAATTAAGCGTCCGGATATTTTCTTCGCAATATTTCTACTTCTTGACAGTAACTAGTATATAGCTGGACATCAGATGAGGGTGGAATGTACGCACAACTAACTATAATTTTTTCACTTTTATTTGTCACTAAAACAAACTTTTGTTCCACGTTGATATTTTCACATTTGAGTTTTCTTGAGGTTAATTTGGTATTAATAGAAATTATACAACCACCTCCCCTACTTTTGTTGCTAGTATTAGTATCACGGTCCATTCGATAAGTGTTACGGGAGTGAAATCCTAACTCACCATTTTTAATATCTGGGGTCATCTACGTTCAGTGAAGCAGTAAATAACATATTCTAAGGTTGATAGTTTAATTCTTAAATTATTTAGTTTAGTTTTAAGTCCTCTTACATTTTGGTAATAAATGATGAGAGTTAGTGATGTGGATTTTCGGCTTGATCGTACCGGAACTCGTTTCTGAATTTTTGCATTCCGCATGTTTTTTTGGACTTTCTTTTGTATTATATATTGACTACAACCTATAATCATTAAAACGTTTAAAACCTACTTGATATTTTATATTGTTTTAGTGTTTCGTTTGACGGCTCCATCCCAGAAAAAAGTATTTATAGTAACTATTATAAATTCGATGAATAACATCATTAAGATCATCAAGAAGATAATACTCATAGAGATCATCATTAAGAAGATAATACTAATAAATCCAAACGAAAATATTAAAAAGAACGAGGCACAGATGAATAAAAAAGGTAACGGTAGCGACTGTGGTTCAAACCCAGGAGCTCTTGTCTCTCCATAACAAACGCTTTAACCAACTCGGCCATTGGAACTTCTTATTCTGATGTCATTTTTATCGATCTCATATTTCAAATTCAGAATTAACAATATTATCTTCCATTAATTTTTCCCATGTTTTGGCTGCTACCTTCTTAACCCTAGATTCATTTATTTATTTCTTTAATACAAACGGCATAAGTACGCCATAAACACTAATCACATGTCACAATTTCAAATGAAAAATAATAAAAAAGTGTATGTTTAACAGTTAATTGTGGCGTTACATTGGGAAATGACACCAGAGATACATTTACATGCAAAAATTTATAATACAAATAAAATTAATATTGATTAAAAAATCTGATAGCATAGCCTTCTTGTACTTACGTTCCGTGCAGTTAAATAGATCTATCACATCTGCAGATCTATTAGTAACTTCATGCAACCTAGGTAAAAGCGAATGTTTCGTGTACTCAGTCCGGTTATTGTTGCATTTAAAAAGGATTTTAGAACGAGTGGTTCTCGTGGGAATATGAAATTCAATGAGCTTAGTTTAATCAGGACTGTCTTACAATTTTGAACATAAATATTAAGTCGGATATAATTCTTCGATCTGAGAGTCTTAATAAATTTAATTCTTTCATCAAGTAATTATAATTTATGTTTTCAATGGGAATACCGAGTTTAAAATTAATGTGTCTTTGGAATTTGTATTGAATTTTTTCGATTGAATCTGAATCTATTTTTAAATGGGGAGACCAGATCGAGGAGTTATATTCGACTCGACTAAGTAGTAAGGATGTATACAAAAATTTTAAATTTGAAATATTCCTAAAACCTCTGGAATTTCGAAGAATGAAGCAAAGCATTTTTATTCCTTTATTATAGATTGAGTTTATATGGCGTATAAAGTTTAATTTAGAGTCGAAAGTTATGCCCAGGTCATTAATTTCTTCGACAGAGGTAAGGGTAGAGGTGTTAAGTTCATACGGATGAATAACTTCTTTTTAAATTTTTTTTTTACTTGAGCTCCGCACAGGAGGCCCTGCTGAAAATAATTTCCCTCAGAACCTATGTCATCTTTGGGGATGCTGTGTGGAGGGTTTTTTTAAGGAAAGGAAGGAGAGGAGAGTTCTAGGAAGGAAAAGGGTTTAAGGGGTGGGTAGGAATCTGGGGTTCAGTATGTCCTGGTCATCCGCCTCCAAGCCAAGCCTCCCAAATTGTAAATTGACTGACTCTTTCTGTAATTGGTTAACTCTTTCTGTAAAAACTTATTGAATGACACTTACTTATGTTCAGATAAAGTTTTTTAAGAGAACACTAACTAATTAATTTGTTTAAATTATTTTGGAGACAGGCACAATCTTTAGCGGTGTTGATGATTTTAAATATTTTTAAATCATCTGCAAAAAGCAATACATTTACATCTTTATCAAATATATGAACAATATCATTTATTAAAAGTAAAATCAAAATTGGGCCTAAATAGGACCCTTGGGGTACACCACTGCTAGCTATAAATTGATTAAAATAGAACAAATTAATTTTTACAAGTAAAACTCTATCAGATAGATAGCTCGCAAACCAGTCTAAAAGTTTTCCGTCAATACCGAGATTAAGTAGTTTAACCAGTAGAATTTTATGGCACACTTTGTCAAAGGCCTTGATAAAATCTGTATATATGGAATCGACTTGGGTTCTGTTAGCTAATGCGTTTGATGTAAAGTTTTCATAGAGTGAGAGATTTGTCAGAGTTGAACTGACCGACATAAATCCATGTTGATTTGGAACAATGAGATGGTTAATACATGGGGAAATTTTATCAAGAAGTAATTTTTTTTAAAGTTTCGGAATTATAGATAGCTTAAATATAGGTCTATAGTTAGTGACATCAGTTTTATTACCATTTTTTAATATAGGCGTTAGATAACAACGTTTCCAAATGTCCGGGAAGCAAACTGTGACAGGTATTGATTAAACAATAGACAAATCAGCTCAGCCAGTGAAGCAATGCAATTTATGAGAATATTGGGTTGCACATTATCAGGTGCGGCCTTTTTGTTTTTGCCTAGACATTTAATTTTTGTTTTAACGTACGTAGTGAGTCAGTCTTTATTTAGCTACGTAGCGAGGGTCGATGCGGAGCGGAGTGACAGTAGTGCCGTTAGTGATGCTGATGCGTTGCTGATGCGCGAAGATGGTCAGGAGACTACGGCGGTGAAGATCACAGGTCTTCAGGGAGCCGGCGTGTTGCTCTACACCGAGGCGGTGTAGAAGTGACCTTGGTCCAGGCGGTCGATCACCGTCGTGTTGGCGGGATATGGCAGCTGTGTGTCCTTTGAGTCGGCGCACACACGTGACGCAGGAAGGAACCTTGAGAGGCGATGAGGGTTGCACCTACATGAAACAGCAAGCGCGTGCTTGGTAGTCGATAGGTCGGGTGACATCTCATGTCGAGGCGCGAACGGGCCGGACAGCGGATGGTAGTTGGAGAAGGAGTCCTCAAAGGTGTTGGAAATGTTCCTGGAGTCACACTGGACAAACGTTATTCACTTGCTGCTGACTGCGCGGGCGGTTTCCCCGCGAGGGCTGGAGAAAGTGTTACGGCACTGGACTAATAGTAATCACTGCTCGGAGTGTGTTACTCGACCGGATGAATGAAAGGACTGACTGAGTTGCTTTGTATACTAGCGCGATCGGCAGAGTAGCTTGCTAGCGCGCCAGGTAATGTTGCGGGAATTCACGCAAAGCGGAAAAATTGCCCGAATGTTCTGCGGGCATTGTATTGCACAGCCACAAGTTCGAGGCCTTTCGCGTAAGTGGCGGAATTATTAATTACCTAGGCGGCCGATCATAGTACACGCAGGTTGGTAGCTCTGTACCGGCCGGCGCGCGGTACCTTGCGTATTATTTTGGCGCCAGTAGCGGCGCAATGAATTCGGCAAAAGTGGCCGCCACACTTTCACATCAGTGCCACTATTTTCTTTGAAGTGCATTGAGGTGGGTAAACCTTGTTTGTTTTTTCTAAGAGAGCTTACATGTGTGAATTTTTTTGTTTATTAGAGGGTATAGATTTTTCGGTTCCATTTATATAATTGAAATAGATTTTTTTGACAGTTTATCACATTGAGTTCTGAAGTTGTGAAATATCTTATAGTAATTAAGGGATTTAGATTCTTTAAAGTGTGCGGTTTTTTTGCAAATAACCAGGTTGATTAACTCGCTGCTGAACCATTTCGGGAACTTCGCTTCTTTGAAGTGTGAAAGTGGTATATAATTTTCAATGGCCCTGTTAATAATTGTGTGAAAAATTTCAAGATTATATTATTGTTGAGGTGAAGAAATGACCAGTCTTCATTTGTAAGATATTAGTTCATATTAGGATAGTCAGCTTTGGAAAAATTGTAGGTAAAGTTAGGCTGTCGTCTGGTGAGTTATTCGTCGTGATGGTTATGCTTAAAGCGGGGCGGTGGCAGTCTAGGGGGAGGAGCTCGTCAACTGATTTAACAATGTGAATTGAGAGATCACTACAGAACACTAAATCCAGCAGCCGGTTATTGGTATTGTAGACTTGATTGACTTGATGTAGAGCGAGTAAGTTCGTCATATCTATTATTTCACGAGCATTTTCTGGTAGGCTTAAGTTGTTATAAGAGTTTTTATTCATCCAATCAATGCTAGGGGTATTATAGTCACCAAATAAAATTGTTCTGGAATCAGGGTATTAATTTTTAAAGGTTTTGAGGTCATCAATGTAGTTTCGGTAGACTGTGATGTTGGATCCAGGAGGAATGTAGACACGGATCTGAGAACTCCTCCTCCTCTGGTTTTATTGCTGGTGGCTGAATTTCTGTCAAGGCGGTAGATGTTGTAAGATGGGAATCCAAGTCACTCAGTGTGAATATCAGGATCAAGCCAGGTTTTAGTAAGGAGAAAAACACCGACGTTTTGAAATAAAGGAATAGTAGTTTGCAACTCTAAGAGTTTGATGCGGCAGCCGCGTATGTTTGGCCGTACCCATTGATGTATTTGAGTTTTTTGGAGTTGTCTTTATTATTGCCGGCTTGCTGTTGATATATTCGATTGTAAGCCCAACTTCACCTCACTGTATCCTACTTTCCATTGATTGACGTAGGTCCGACAAATATTTTCTTTGGTTCAGCGTTTGGTCAGAAAAAAATTTGACAGACGAGTTGTTAAGATAAAAGTTCACTGCTCCAAGACGGAATGTGTAGATGGAATTTGGTTCTATGTTGTTGTCTATTTTCTTCAGAATGGTTATAATTTGTAAATTGTCATCCTTGATTTTTTTCCATTTGGTTCAGTTGTGTGCTTTCGGGAAAGTTTATAATTATAAGATTATTTGCTTCATAAACATACGTCTCTCATGAACCCTGAAGTAGTAAAACGTTCATAGAGCGCAGCGCGAAAGAGATGGCAATACGTGCGTCTCAGTACCCTTCCAACACGGTTAGAGCTCAGTGTGGCGCCAGGGATCTTGGCGCATAAACGTGTAGTTGCGCAAATACTACGCCTAAGGTGTCTGAGGTAGACATGTTTATGAATAGTGTAACAATTTTATTAAGATACAAGTTTTATTATTTGCGAAATAAAACAAAGAACTCCCTTCGAAGACCACCAACTTTGAGGCGATGCCTAAAACGGAACATGGATGCGATTTTAGAAAATACTTTGCCTGATGTATCAGCCGATCCTGGAATACAAACCGGGAAGCTAAGACTAGATTTATCTGCACCTCTTGCAAACGTCACACATGCATGGAACATCGGGGAAGTTTGTGCTTAGAATGCTCTGAATGAACCTTCCTATTATTAATATAATGTAGTACTATTTATTATTATTCTTATAGTTATGAACATTGTAACAGTAAATATAGTTTATGAATCTAGGGTTAAAAGATCACAAAGTTATAAAGTATTTGTTTGTAACCTTGATAGTGTCTCGGATAAACATATACAATTTATAATTTTAACTTAATGAGTAAAACCTCAAATTGTAAAATTTGATTAATGAAGGCAATATTAGCGAAAGTCGATCGAAAATGTGAAAGAGCAAAATCAGAAAAAGATAGGTCGCTCAAACCCAGGATCTATGAATTGCCGGATCAGAGCTCTACCAACTGAGCTAATGTGTTCCTATCCGATGCGGTCATATTTAACTGTATCATTTTTCTACTAAGAACTACCAACGTAACGCATATTTTTATTGGCTGCTATCTTTAAGTATGATTGCAAGATTCAACCAGAACTAAATGTTATCTAGATAGTGTCCTGGATAATTAGTACGCTAATTTTGATTTCATCATTTTGTGCAATTTCATCACAGGAACGCTTTACAAATTGGAAAACGTAATTTTGTGATTAAGCTGTAAGTTTTTTGTTTCACTTGACTAACAATACAATTTTTTTATGTGAATACCACACAAGAGTCCCAACTGCTCCAAACTATATAGATACAGTGAGACTATGGCATCCCCAATTAGGGGTGTGAGGCTGAAGATAGTGGGGAAGGGTGGTGCAAACTGGGAGACGGGGCAGAGGAACGTGGGGGAAGTTCCTGGCTATTCACATCTGGTCACTAAATACGACTAACACCGTTTCAGGCAATGTTTTAATTATGAATGGTGGTCTTGCACCAGGGCGATACTGACAGTATTTTGAGAGTATCACTTTGAAGGATTGGAAGATACTCTCAATATCGCGACTCGCCCTCACTCTGAAAGAGTGGAAGATACTCCACTCTTCCAAGCGGAACGTGCCGCAAATATACTATTTATTTTATTTTAAACGAATACTTTGTGTCACGAATACCGTCAAATCGTTTGCAAGTCTCACTAAAAACTCTCGAACAGGGAGCTCTGGAGTCAACTCAATTATTTTCAGCCCGGAAAGTCAAGTTTCATCATGGGCTAGAAAGTTTGAAACATTCATTAAATTGTTGAAAAACAAAACCAGGTACAGGTATTTTAAATTAAATATTTGAATTCTTATTTTGTTTACTTGAATGAATGAATGAAAGAAGTGGAATCATGTAAGTGGAAATTAGCCCACTTTCCGACATCAGATAGAGCTAAACTCGCCAGAGAGACTCGATATCGATGACAATACACTTTATCAACTTTGGTTAATTAACACTTTATAACGCAAACACATACAGACAAATATCCACTTCCCTGTGATTTAGTGAAATTACATCAGTTAACATCCTACCAAAGACGTTGCATACTTTAGACGCCGGGTAGAAATCTCAAAGTGGGAAGCCAAACGCAAGACAATTGTACTGTTCTCGATTTCTAGTACTTTAGTACTAAACTGACACTCGTCAAGTAGGGTCATGTCTTACCAGTAGGAAAATTGCTTTTAAAAAGCGCCAAAATGCCCTCCTGATGATGAGAAAATGTTTCCATTACACGGCGAAAATTAGTAAAAGTGAAGAAATAACATTTAATTTATATGTACACACAAATTACTTATTATTATCGATTATTATAAGCAATACAATTAATTTTCATGTTCCCTGTCCGACAATTTTGTACGTCATTTGAGAAAAAACACACATTCTTTAATTGTCTTATGGTACGGTCACACTGAGGTCAACTTCCAACTTCAAATTTTCGGACGATTGCGTAGAAGGGTAGTTCATGCGTTGGAAGTTCGAGTTGGAAGTTTGGTTTCAGTGTGAATGTAGCATAACTTTTTAATATATGAATAACTTTTGAATTAAGAAATTACTGAAAACCGCTGAAAACAAGAGTGTTGCTTACTTGCCACATTATTTTGCGAGCATGTAAGACTATGGCGAGTCTATTTATATAACGTCATTGCATCCTACTAATAATATTATAAAGGTGAAAGTTTGCATGGATGTATGTTTGTTACTCTTTCACACAAAAACTACTGAATAGATTTTAAAAATTCTTTCACTAATAGAAAGCTACATTATTTGCGAGATCTATAGGCTATATACATTGGTAAGCTCTGGCGTTATGAATAATCTCTGGCGTTATGAAATTATTTGTCATACGTTTTCTGTAGCTAACAAAATCGATTTATTGCAAACGCCAATTGTCGCCTTGGAAACGATGTTTTTTTTTTAAATTAGGTTACTATGGACATCCTTTTGATGTAAAAATTCAAATATGTATAAAATACTAATTCCTACTTTACTGAATGGATTTTAATGAAATTTTACAATAATATAAACATATAGGCTATAGAGCTCTGGCATTATGAAATTTGCATGAAAAAATTGCAATAGGTGGCACGATTAGTAAGATATCTAAAATTCTTTAATCGATTCAAATTATTAGGGAAGTAGGTACTTCAAATAAATTCGCTGATTTAAATATTTTCTAAAATAGAATTTTTATTTAAGAATCTTCGTTTTGCAAAACGTCATTCTCAAATTTTGACATTTTCTATCACAGTATCACACAACAATTATTGTTTTAATTGGATAGTCAGGTATCGATTTTTTAAGTATAAAACTGCCGTACTGGATATTTTGGTAGAATATAAAAAGAAGAATAATAGAATCACCGAAATGTATGTATGCGCATAAACCCGAACGACTGAAACAAATCGAATAATTAGGAGGGGGGAAGGGGAGGGGGAGGAGGGTGGGGGAGGGGGTTAGGGGAGGGAGAGGGAAGGAAGGGGAAAGGGGAAGGATGGAGGAGGGTGTGGGGAGGGGTAGGGGGTGGGGGAAGGAGGTTGATGGGGGGGGAGTGGTGTGGAGAAAGGGAATGTGGAGGGGTAGGGGGTGAGGGGAGTGGTGGGTGGAGGGAGAGGGGGAGAGAGTTGATGGTGGGAGTGGAGTGGAGAGAGGGAAGGCGGAGGAGGCGGAGTGGGGTTTAAGAGGGGGGAGGGAAGGAAGGGAAGGGGGAGGGGTGGGGGAGGGGTGGGTGGAGGAGGAGGAGGGAGAGGGGGGTTGATGGATGAGCGGTGTGGGGAGAGGGAAGGTGGAGGGGGAAAGAGTGAGGGAAGTGGTGTGTGGAGGGGAGGGGGGAGGGTGGTTGATGGGGGGGAGTGGAGTGGGGGGAGGGCTGGATGGAGGGAGAGGGGGATTGATGGGGGGAGTGGAGTGGAGAGAAGGAAGGCGGAGGAGGCGGAGTGGGGTTTTAAGAGGGGGGAGGGAAGGAAGGGAAGGGGGAGGGGTGGGGGAGGGGTGGGTGGAGGAGGAGGAGGGAGAGGGGGGTTGATGGATGAGCGGTGTGGGGAGAGGGAAGGTGGAGGGGGGAAGAGTGGGGGAAGTGGTGTGTGGAGGGGAGGGGGGAGGGTGGTTGATGGGGGGGAGTGGAGTGGGGGGAGGGCTGGATGGAGGGAGAGGGGGATTGATGGGGGGAGTGGTGTGGAGAAAGGGAATGTGGAGGGGTAGGGGGTGAGGGGAGTGGTGGGTGGAGGGAGAGGGGGAGAGAGTTGATGGTGGGAGTGGAGTGGAGAGAGGGAAGGCGGAGGAGGCGGAGTGGGGTTTAAGAGGGGGGAGGGAAGGAAGGGAAGGGGGAGGGGTGGGGGAGGGGTGGGTGGAGGAGGAGGAGGGAGAGGGGGGTTGATGGATGAGCGGTGTGGGGAGAGGGAAGGTGGAGGGGGAAAGAGTGAGGGAAGTGGTGTGTGGAGGGGAGGGGGGAGGGTGGTTGATGGGGGGGAGTGGAGTGGGGGGAGGGCTGGATGGAGGGAGAGGGGGATTGATGGGGGGAGTGGAGTGGAGAGAAGGAAGGCGGAGGAGGCGGAGTGGGGTTTTAAGAGGGGGGAGGGAAGGAAGGGAAGGGGGAGGGGTGGGGGAGGGGTGGGTGGAGGAGGAGGAGGGAGAGGGGGGTTGATGGATGAGCGGTGTGGGGAGAGGGAAGGTGGAGGGGGGAAGAGTGGGGGAAGTGGTGTGTGGAGGGGAGGGGGGAGGGTGGTTGATGGGGGGGAGTGGAGTGGGGGGAGGGCTGGATGGAGGGAGAGGGGGATTGATGGGGGGAGTGGAGTGGGGAGAGGGAAGGTGGAGGAGGCTGAGTGGAAATCCCATAATTCCATGCGAGCGAAGCCGCGGGAAAAAGCTAGTATGAAATATATTTCGGTTTTGTCAAATTTAGTCGAAAGATAGTCTTGCGATCTTACCCTTGAAACTGTACTGTGTGGTTCCGAAATATATTGATTATTCTCCGTACCAGCATTTTTAACTAATCACTCTATATCGATTTGATTTCATTCAAATTTTGCTTTAAAATATACCTTAATTCAAGTTACCAATAATTTTATTATTTATTTATCTGTTTAAAAATCATCTGTGATGAATTAATTGTACTACCAAACATGTAAAAGCCCTTTGGGCGTTAAATGAATAAATAAACAAATAACGCAGAACAGGAAAAAAAATATTCTCAAATGCATCATTCATAATTCCACTATAGAGTCTCTCCTGATCCGGCCCGGCAGTAGGTGGGCAAACGCATTCGCCATCGAGACTTAGACAAATCTTATCCCATGAACCCGGACACCCCTCCCAAGTCACCAAACGTAGCGAATCACTTGGGGTGACCTATGGCGGGTGTGTTGGTTGTCTAATAAATGGTTTACAGGTACCGAGTACTCATACCCGCCTCCCAAATTGAAAATATAAGGCTTTATATTTTTCGGGTTTCATACATTTTGGCACATTACGGTAAGCGATCGCTCAAGACGTTTCGCAAAATTGCCATAATATGCTAAAAATCTTTCGAGTTGTGAACAGTTCTATTGTTTCTATAAAAACTAACAAAAAAGTCGGAGATGACCGTAATTCTGAAATTAACATTAGGTTCAATTGAAATTCTAGACTAAGTTTTTTTTCACTGCATTATTAATTGTACCTACTTACCATAAAATGAAGTACTTTCTGAAACCCACATTACGTTCAGATGAAATAAGACAAAGCTGTTTGTAACGCGAATACTTAAGCAGGCACTGAACAATTTAGTTCGAAATGAGAAACGAGGACATTCTACAGTACATTATTATACTCCGTGTTTCAGGGCGGTACCGCCAAACTACATTCATTCTATTTTCCGTAAATCGGTAAATTATACTTTCAGCACCGCTCTGGTGAAATACTTAGATTCATTATCGCAACGTTGCACAGTGTAGGTATCGTTTCATTCAAGCTAGACGGAAAAAGACTCTAAAACATCAGTCAAGTACTCGTAAACCACTTTCGGGGTGTACTTAACCCTAATTTGAAAAAAATTGATAAACATTGTAATATAATTTTTACTCTCGTTTTTTAAATAGCTCTTTATTGAAGTGAAAATTTCTTTAGCACCGTTGTGATTTGAAACTCTATGAAACGAAGGAAACAAACACATGCATCTATAGTATTTAGCCTGCGAGAGAATGAGATAGAATAATCGGTGTCCTCTTTGTGCAGTGCTTCGTAGCCTCCCCACTCTTGTCTACTTTAGTTTTCTGAAGGTTTCACTTCTACCGCGTATTTTTTTTTTACATTAGCTCCTCGTAGGAGGCCCTGAGAAAAATAATTCCCCTCAGGGCCTGTGTCATCGTTGGGGATGCTGTGTGGAGGGTCTTTTTAGGGAAAGGAAGGAGTGAAAGTTCTGGGAAGAAAAAAGGTATAAGGGGTGGGTAGGAATCTGAGGTCAGTGTGTCCAGAAGTGACGGACGAATGAATTAATCCCTTATACTGCCATTCTTACATCAATTAATCTCTCCCGATCCGGCCTGCCAACCAGTTAGTGGGTGGGTTAAAATACGGTATACTTACCCACAACAAATATAACTAACTTGTAAAGCAAATTTGGACACGGGGGTGGCAAATGTAATGTTATTAAATAGCGGATAAAATATGTGAGACTCTACTTACTTCTACCGCGTGTAAACTGCACACTGTGATGAATGTTAACCTTCAACCTTCGAGAAAGCCTACGAGATTTTTTTTTTAACATATATATTCTAAGAAGAAAAGCGCTGCACAATGACATCTGTATGATCAAATTCAAAACATTACAAACAAAACAGACACTCCTACGCCACCTATCGGATTAAAATTGATTGAGTTCATCTTGACAGTAGACATCTGTAATAATTGAGTTTATATCAGGTTTCTAAAAATAAAACACAGAAGTTGTTAGGATCGTTATTGAGCAAGAGACTTCCCATTCCCAGGCGTGAAAATCAACACATGGGTTTGTGTCAGCCAATCAAATTGGAACAAAGGTTATACAAATTGGACTTAACTAATCAGTAAATAAGAAGGCGTGTACCAAAAGAGAACAAAGGATTAGACTTTGGACCCAGTAATTAAGAAAAATAATTAATCGCTTTATCGTTCTCACTAAACTAAGGGGTTAACGAACTGAAGGATAAACAGCCGATGAACCAAGGGCAAGCGTTCAATAACCCGGGATTAAAGATAAACAGTTAGTGCATCTAAGGGGTCTAAAACTGTTGATTTCGAATAGATTAGAAGCTTTAAGTTGCAAAAGAATACACGTGAATAACGATGGAAAATTTTATAAATAAAATATTGAAAAGAAAGCGCGGAAAACTTAGAGCAAACTATTAGAAGAATTTTCAACTGTAGGACGATTGAGTGTGATGGCCGGGGGTGCCAAATTCGAGTAAAAACGTGCGAGGGGAAAGTGAAAGTGTTAAAACAATGGAAAATTATTGTTATCAATTCCAGATAAAGCGGAGGTATTAGAAAAACGATTTGGAAAGAAAACTTCACAAAAAAATTGGCGGCAATGACGAGGGCGTCGACCGAACGAGGGGACGGTTCCAGTGTATTAGTACAATTACAAAGGATTGAGGTAGATGGTGTTGTGTACCTGGGGATGAGTGACGATACTGGATGCATTACGATTGATTCAGAAGGAATCGTTTACGTCATTTGTGATGCTGAGTGGATAATGCAATTGAACCGGATTACTGGCGAAATAGACGCAATAAATGGTTGTCGATCTCACATGTGTTTTGTTTTCCAAAACAATGAAGATTCAAACATGATTCTTGTTTATGTAAAGCGTAATAACCATTAAAGGGACGATAAAAATTAACACAGGCTTTATGGAATGTTTAGATTAAGAAAAATCCATAAAGTTTTATGACCCTAGTGTGCTTGGGCCAATATTGTTTCTTATTTATATAAATGATTTATGTAGTCTGAATATTCCTGGTAAAATTGTTAGTTTTGCAGATGACACTGCCTTAATATTTGAGGGTAAAACTTGGAATGAAACTTTCACCAAAAGTAATATAGGTTTAAAAGTGGTAAATAGTTGGTTAAACAATAATATATTATCTTTGAATGCACAAAAAACCAAATTTATCACTTTTAGCATTTCAAGTAAAAGTCAGCCTTCTGAAACTCACAACTTGATTATTAACAATTGTTTTCAAACATGTAACTGTAACCCTTTAGAAAATGTAGTCAGCATCAAATACCTTGGTGTAAAAATAGATAAATTTTTGAGATGGAATGATCATATTAATATGTTAGTAAATAATACTAGGAGACTTACCTATATCTTTAAAGAACTGAGACATATACTAGACAAAGAAAAATTAAAAACTGTTTATTTTGCAATAATCCAGTCTCTGCTTTCTTATAATATTGTGTGCTGGGGATCCTGCCCAAAGACTTATATAGAACCACTTAATATTGCCCAAAAATGATTCTTAAAGTTATGTTCAAGAAAAAAATTAAATATCCAACTCATTTACTTTTTAAGGAATGTAATGTAATGAACGTAAAACAGTTATATATTACACAAACGCTTTGTAGATTTTTTAATAATATTAATTTTGCGGAAAGAATACAGCAAATTCGTACTACGAGAATTGGCTCTGGTCTGAACTTTATGGCAATTCAAACTAAATCTTCTTTTGGTCAAAGAAATTATTTTTATTAAGCTCCACTCATATTTAATAGCCTTCCAGAACATATAAAGTCATCTAATTCCTTGTACACTTTTAAAAAGGATCTTAAATTATTTGTGTTAGTCGAGGATTGCCAATTGATTTTCTCTACTTTGTCCTTTCTAAATTATTAGCTAAATGAGTATGTTTATAATAATAAGCTAAAATAATATTATTTTTGTTTGAACCGTTTTTGTTCATCTTCCTCTTAAATTATATACATATATTTATTATTCACAACTTAATCCTTAAAAAAAAAAAAAATATATATTTTATTTTAAATCAGATCTCAAAACTATGGTCACCCCAAGAGTCTACATTAATGTAGTACCTAGCGCCATCAGTTTATTAGGCAACAGTAGGTACCCATAATCTAATCTCAATCTGTAAGAAATACAACAATATTGTTCTTTCAAAATCTGTATAGTTTTGTGTTATTTTGTTAACTTGTATAATTATTGTTAACCTCAACACAGGCTTGTCCTAGTGAGGTAACAAATTGTATTGTAAACATTTTTACCTGCAATGTAAAGAAACAATAAATAAATTTATTAATAGAGTCTAGAGTCAGTTTTATACTTTAAAAACTCAGTGGTAAGGTTAAGAGTCAGTGAAGTGTCTGGTCAGGTAATTGTGCAATTTAACGGAGTGCTTATGATCTTATAATAAATCTAGAATCAGTGTTTGCAATATTTTCAGATTCAGTGAAATCGAATAAAGTAGCTTCACAATAATTCGGGTAAACAAATGTGGTTAAGCAAGAAGTGCTATTAAGACTTATTATCAATTAGTGAAAGTCCGGTGTAATTATAAATTCAATGCGGAAAGAGTTTAATAGAGTCTGCTTGAATCGAATTAAATCTGTTCTATTAAGGTTAAAACAAAGTTATTTAGTCCGAAGTTACATAAGGAAAAATAATACAGTCTTTTAAGTTTCGTTAAATAAAATTAACGTTTAAGCTGAAAGTTGGAAATTTTATTACAAGATATTAATTATCGTTAGATGACAAAGTAGTAATAATAATTAATCCGAAATCTGGAAAATACTTAAAATATTTAACAATATTTCAAACCCCAGGTTTGAATAAATAACCAAAATTACTAATTTGTTGTTAAATGAAAAGTGTTATAAAATAAAGTGAAAGTGGTTCTTTTAGTTTTGTTGTAAATTGAGTGACGAAAAATCTTTAGTTTGTTATAAAATAATTATAATTTAAATGGGAAAAATAAATACACTTTAATTTTGTTTTAAAGTTTAGTAATTCAAATTTAAAGAAAATTTCGAATTAATATACTTATTCATTATAGAGTAAATAAGAGTAAATATATATCAAATAATAAAATAATATTCTAGTGAACGTTTATTTAGAATCGATTCTCCTCTTTAGATTAAAATAAAATATGGTGGAAAAGGGGAATAACGACCGCCGGGGGTAATTAAATAGAATCGTTTCTTCTTCTATAATAACGCAAATATAAAAAGAAAACGTGAGGGCTTTATACATCAGAGATTTATTCAAAGGGGAAAGGAAGGAGATAAATTCCGGATCTTGTAGGGTTAACTCATCAAAAGCTAAGTGAAAATCGAAATCGGAGAGTACGATAAGTTTTTCAGATAGACTGGATGTTCTAATAAATTTCATACCGATGATAATTACCCGGTGGAATTGAAATTAACGCATTAGAACTTTGGTGAGTCTTTACAATCTTTAAGCTTTTCCTGGTTCCTACGGATAAATTGGCACTGGTGAACGTGATACAACAATTTATTCGCATATGCATGTCAATTCACCCATATGGAATGAAATGTTGCAAAACAAATACTTAACACATAATTTGATAGAAACGCATCACTAAATCAATTTTGGCATCTTAGCGTACTTGTAAAACAAATATCTATCGATTCCTTTCACTAGCATGATTAGGGTATGTTTATATGTCCTTCGATTGTGTATCTAAAATTTCGATTGGAGTTCAATGTCATCCATTGACACAGTTACCTACATTCCATTAACGAACAAACAAAACAAAGCATTAATGTCAAGGGACAAGTTTATCAATTATAGCTTACGACGGAATCTTCAGTCAATATGTGAAAGCAACATCGACGTTAAATTCACTCAATTCTAAATAACTTGATTATACTAGAGCGATCGCCAATAAGTAGCATTGATTCAGAATGCATAATTTTGCAGAGAAAAATACTGCGACTAGCTTCAAATTCAAAGAAAGTTTATCACAATTATTCAGGAGGTCATTGATTTCAATGATAACCCTCAAAGATACAACATGATTTATTTCATTTTTTATTTTTTTCTCATAGTAAGTAGGTATCCAAGAATCCATAAATACCTATTATCCTAAATACCTAACACACGAGGAGCTAGTGACCTCATTTAAAAACTTGTGTTCAAATAACCATACAATCCCGAATCCTGTATTTGTTCTTGCATTTAAACTTCAAGGCTTCGGTATGTATTTACGACCTAATCGGAAATGTAATTGTCAACCTTTCTGAAGGGAGAATTTTTATCCTGTGGCGGTATTGTCGAGATGGGGCATGCGGGGAAAGGATGGACGTATGCGGACAATACGCTGACGTGGCATCTAAAATTACAGGTTATTTGAATTCCGTAAGTTCTTTTCGAACCTGAACGCAAACATAAGGCTCATGAGGTGCGTTTTATGTCAGCTAGTCAGAGGTGGATGGAGCGTAGCTATGGCTAGTTACGTGGGAGTATGGATTCGCCAAAGACAGCCGCGTGCCACTTTCAACGGATAAAGGCATGATAAGGGAAGACATGAAATACCCCTTCTAGACTCAGTAGAGTTAAATTCTATCCCGAGGAGACGGAAGTAGGAGTAAGACAGAAAAAAGGCATGAAGACTTGGTATTCTCCCATCTGGCGTGAAGGGCCCCTTTCGTAGCATGAGACGCCCGTTGAAGAGGGTAAAACTCGGACTTAAGGATAAGCCTAGCAAGCGTACTGGGAGTAACCGGTTTGTAATTATTGTACATCGGTCTTCACTTGGATAGCGGAGGAGCCGACTTTTCAGAAAACACCCCTCCCCATATCCATCCATTCCTACTTTTCCAACAATTTTGCGAATACTTACCATGAATACAAAAACATTATGTTAGGGAAAGTTGCAGACAAGGGCTTCAATTGAGAAAACTGGACCCTCGAATACGACCATCCTACACCGGTAAAGTAAAGTTTTCTTTCTTGAAATGTTGTAATTTATTAACTGTTGTTTTATGTTATCGATGTAGCGGTGATAGGAAGAATTAAATAAACAAACTAAATTCCTACGGAAATTAAGTAGACACGAAGTTTAAGGCGGGGCTAGTTTATCAAACTCGGTAAAAGATACTTAAATAATAATAATTAAATAGATCGGAGAATTCTCACACTTTCTCTGAAAGAATCTAGGGGTTACCACACGTAATACATTATCTTCTCTACATATGTGTGCATATTAAGAATGCAAATAGATGTAAATTTAAAAAAAATACACATCGCAGAATATAGAAATACTGTGAACTAAAAATCTTAAATCTTGATTACTGTGATAAAATCGCAGGGATTTGAGAAAAAAGGGTAAGATTAGCTATATTGCAAGAGTATAGGGGTTTGAAAAATCACAAGCCTGAGGTAGAAATAACCCGGAAAGGGGGTTAGGTCAGGCCAACATACCTAGTGGTGTGATCAGTAGGACATAAGGGTAGAATTATGAACGTGGCTAAGAGATAGAAGCTACGGGATTTGAACTACGAGGTAGAATCTTAGAAAAGTAAATCAACTAGGAAGGGTTCATCACAATCGGTGCCAAAGCCCAAGGAGTGTCGGACCATTACAACACTTGTAATTTTTTTTAAATGTGAACACGGTAAAAGAGTCCCAAATGCTCCCAACCGCCGAGAGACAGTGAGACTATGTCATCCCCAAATGTTAAGCTGAAGATAGAGGGGTGGGAAAGGAGGTGGGAAGGGGAAGGATATGGGAAAGATAAAGGTGGGGAAGTACCTGGCTGTTCAGATCCGGTCATCAAACATGGAGGCTTTTCAAGCAATGTTTAAATTCTGGATGGTGGTCTTAAACCAGGGGAATTCTGGTAGAATCTTCCAATGTGGATCGTGCCGCTAATGTTCCTTATATTATATTAAATAACAAATATCAATCACGTAAACTAATATTTCCGCACTTGAATTAAAAAAAACATAGTGTGTAATATAAAATAATATAAAGTGCACATTATAAGTTAAAAAAACATGCATGGTATGCACCAAGGGCGTATATAAGGGGGGAGGGGGGGGGGGGGATTAGAGATGCAGCCTCCCCCCCACCCATCGGCCTCAGTATTGCATAGAAAAAGTGAGAAGAGTACATGTAGATTACATTCCTTGAAAATACAACAATAATATTTAAACCATCTCTTTTATCAATGTGATGTTTTAAATAAATAGGATTGCAACCAAAGACTAAAATGTTGCCCCGGAGTTATTTTTAAAGAGTTTTTGAAACAAAACTGGAGTTTAAAGTGTTTATAAAATTTTTGAGTGTTACACAATGAGTGATTTTATTATTACCTTGACGATCCACACTTACGGTACCGCGGCGGCATAAAAAAGACAAAAAACATTCGTTCGCTATCACAATAATGCTGCAGCTCTTTCAAAAGATGAGATACACAATGGGCATAGTAAGGTCTGTTTCCCCCAAAGAAGAAAAATATCATTTTCTCTCTCACACACCACACCGTCACCTCTACGTAGACTCTACTAACCGCGACGATAATTTTGAAAGTACGAAATATAGTTACAAGGTTAATATTGAAGTATGAGTGAATTTCAAAAATTAAAAGAATGTCAAATGTCAATGCGCTGTTGGATTTGCTTTTGTTCTTAAACATGTAGTGAAAGATATTCTCAGTATCGCCCTGGTGTAAGACCACTATTCAGAATTGAAACGTTGCTTGAAATGGCTTTGTTGCTTGGTTGCTTTAGCCGTGTTTGGTGACCAGATATGAATAGCCAGGTACTTCCCCACCTTCTTCTTCCCATCTCCTTCTCCTCTCCACTATCAGCCTCACAACATACTCCAATTGGGGATGCCATAGTCTCACTGTGGGACTTTATATAAAAAAATGTAATGCCTCAGTTCTTTCTAACACACTAAATAACAACAGTCGAAAATGAGACAAAAAATGACCGTATGTCTGCACTCCCCTCCCCCTAAGGAGAAAAAAAATCATTATTCCCCCTTCTCTCAAAATTATACATACAATCATTATCTTACATCTCCCTCACACGGATAAAGAAAATGAAACGCAAGGAAAAAGTAATAATGTGGAGAAAACACTCACACGTATTTTGTGCGACTCATCTTTTGTCTCACTGTCATTTAATGTGTGAGAAAGAGCTGCAGCATTATGGTGAAAAGGAATGTATCTTTATTGCCTTTTTTCCGTCACAGTGCCGTAACCGTGGGTAATTATAAAGGCGCTCATTGCTTCTGGGTTATTTTCCGACTTGAAAAGCTGAAATATTTGGTTTGTTTTATGTACCTACTTATATAATCTAATTCCATTTTGAGTGTTGCTGACCTTTTCTTCAGTCCTTTACCCTAATTAATATTTCCTCCGGTCTGTCAATCACACAACTGAACTTTTCACTTCCGGAAACCAATCTTGAATTAAATTAATTATTTGTTAAATGGTCTATCGAAAATACTTGGATATCATGGACAACACGGAGTAGGTACACGTCAAGAGTTTTCTGAACCGAAAAGTAAAAATAATTTAGGAATAAAGTACCTTACCATTGTAACAATATACGAACTAATACATATTTAATTGCCGCCATGAATCGACAGCATAATTTCGGAAATAAGAACTATGTTGATACCACGGGAAGAAAGGTTATTATTTTTTTTACAATAAAATGATTTCCCTCAGGGCCTGTCATCTTTAGGCATGCTATTTGGATGGAGAATATTTCAAAGGAAAGAAACGAATTCACCGCCCAGACCTAGACAAACCCCACCCCATAAATCAGGGTCACCAAACATAGCGAACCACTTGGGGTGACTTATGACAGAGGTGTTGGTTATCCAATAAATGGTTCCGGGGCGGCGGTACTCATACCCGTCTCCCAAATTGAATGCTTTCACCAAATCGAAAGTATTTATTATTTATTTATTGTTATCAAGTTTATTTTGTAGAACTAAATTTTTATTTTTATTTCTTTTATATATTCAATAATTTTATTAATTAATAAAAAAAACAGTTCTTTATAAACAAGTTCTACTACTTATATAATTATTATTACCCGTGACAACTGTGTCACTTTCTGAACGCATAATAAAACTGTGGTTTAAACCACTTAAAGACGATACATTTATATAATTTCTAGATTGGTACTTATCGTGAAAAACTTATTGCTTTCATTTTATTACATATCCTTATTCATTTCTGAGTAAAATGACCGAAATTATTAATGGTTGTTACCCTTGTAAAACAATTCCCCAATAAGCCACTTGCATGGATTTCATAACGACTTGAAAAAAATCGTGTGGATAGATTATTTTACTAAGATTACGAAAATGTTAGTAAATTTTTTTAGAGATGTACAGTTTTTTTTATTTAAAACAAAATAAATCCATTATTTGGGCTCGTGACGCACTACATGAAAATGTCCCGTCTCCAAAAATGTTCCTATTAATTTTGTAAAATTCCACACTGATTTTTTTTTATATGGCATCCCTTTGAATTCAGGCGAATTTTTGAATTTGACATTTAACGTTCACTAGATTTATTATTTGTTCTCTGCGAACTTATCATTTGGTTTGACTTTTTGACAGATGTTATGAAGAGAACCCCGTACATTTTAGATGTCGGTACGTGTTTTAGAGGTATAATGGTTATGGTGCTGATTTTAACAAAATAAAATTTTATAATATTCTTTTTATTATTATTATAATTTACAAGTACAAGTATATTACATTGGATTTAGTAATATAGACGTTGTACATCATAATGATTTATGATAAATAAGATGAATCAAGGAAAAAAATATTTATGAGATGTTATATTTTTGGTATGCCTCGTTATTCTTTTTATTTTATTTTTATTTTATTTATTTATTTATTAACGCCGATAATAGCGGCTTTTACAAAAGAATTACAATTATTTTACATATGAATACAGAATATACATAGAAAAAGAAAAATATAAATATAAAATTCATAAAGGAGAACAATAAAAATTGTAGTATCGACATAAAAAAGTACAAAGAGTAGGTTATTATAAATACAATACAACATATTATAAATCCCGGATATTATGTATTAAGAAATTAATACTTTAAATCTATATTTGATTATAGTCAAACCGAGAAAGACAGTTTTAATTAAGTAGTATTTGTATGAGGTTAGACTAGCAATGTTTATAGATTCATCCAAAACATATTTATTTCCAAGTACATGCAGGCGATTCATTATGGAATTGAGTTCAGCGTTAGACTTATTAGCGAAAGAAGTTCAGGGGAGTTCAACAGGTTGGTAACGATTTTAAATAAATAAAATAGGTCTGAACAAATTCTTCTTTCTTTTAATGTATCGAGTCCCAATAATTGTAACAGAGAGGGATAATTAATGTTTTAGATGAATATTCCCAATTTAAAATTAATATAACGTAAAAATTTATGTTGGACTCGCTCAAGAAGGATTCCAAATGGTGGAGTTAAATTCTAGTTGGCTTCTAACAAGTGAAGTGTAAAGTAATTTGACAGTTTTTAAATTTTTAAAATCCTTTGAAATCTGTAAGACAAATCCTAACATTTGCATTGCTTTACTGGTTATATTATTAATATGTTTAATGAATGTTAATTTAGTGTCAAAGGTTATACCAAGGTCTCTTATTTATTTATTAAAAGAAAATAACTTAGTTTACATCACTTATTTTTTTATATTTTATAATATCAACATGTTCCGTGAACCAAGTTCACTTCTTCAGGAATAAAAGTATACTAAAGTTAAAAAAATAATTATAGATTACATATGGTGAGAAGAAATTGAAGGAGGGGGAAGGGTTGACAATGGTGGGAGTTTCGAAGAATTGGGGATTACCAAGCTATTAGAAGTAAAAGTCCGGTTAAGTGGGAAGATATTTAAAACAGGGTTAACAAAATTTTTTTGCTTATTAATTATGTCAGCTTTGGAATTTACATTTTTTCTTATTTCTAAAATTTCTAAATTATTGATTTGCGATGTTTTATATCCTGTATGTAATATTTGAAGACCTGAATTTATGTCAAAGCTATGATCATATTTTAATAAATGGTCTGCGAACTCAGAATCGCTATTGCCATTTAGTGCTCTGAGGTGCTCTTTAACCCTAATCTCAAAGTTTCTATAAGTTCTACCTATATAAAACGAACTACAATCATTACAATTGAGTTTGTAAACCCCTGATTTTTTTGTTTTAATTTCGCTATCTTTATTGTTGAGTATATATTTCTTCAATTTGTTATTTGTGTAAAACGCTGGTTGAATAGTACCGGGAATATTTTTACTAATAATTTTTGACGTATCGTTGTCGACAAATAAAATTCTACGCCAATGTTTATTGTTATCTTTAGAAATATGGTAAATATATAATTTGAAAAAATTCTGTTTATTTTTTTTATTTAGTATTTCATCTATCAAATTAGTAGAATAGCCATTATTAATTGCTATTTGCTTTATGAGATTTAATTCAAAATTATTTAAAGATATTTAAAGAATGAACATCCGGAGGAATTATTAAATCGAAACTTCCTTAGGAAAACGATTTAATTGTTTCTTTGGGGGTTGCATGTAACTAGTTATGATAGAATCAGATGTAACTAACATTAAATTAAAAACACCTTCATAAAATTTCTCACGAGAACATTTTCTAGAATAGTTCTCGCGATATTTAAAAAAAATCTTTGTTCCGAGTTTCCTGAGCCTCTTCTGATAATCTTAATCGGGCGGCAATATCTGATGGACGATGGGCAAGGATTCTGCCACACTACGTTTATATTGTCAGACTTCCCGCGAACTAATCGCAAAGGTAGGTTACAATTGAAGATTTAAAAATACTAGAATGATCCGCATCCTCTCGCGTTCCAATGAACACCTGTTAATAAGAAGAGCGATTATCATCAAATATCTTGTACACTTGTCTGTTAATAGATGAGCGCCTAGAATAATGTCTTCTAATAATTTTGATGCTACCGAGTGACCGAAAAGTATACCTCTTTCTCAAACACCAAATGAGAAAGAGGTGCACTTTTCCGAAGACCTTTGGTTTTCAAGCATTTGGATTGGTCTGAACTACATTCAAATTGTGTTTACGATCACCACGATCCGTTTTCAGGATAAATCGCGTACAATATAAAACCAATCGGAGTCTCAAGTCATTTTTTTTTTTTTCATCACAAATCTAGCATCATCTCGACGAGCAATAGTCCATCTTGTATTAATGCGAAATTTGAAGCCCGCGATCTTTTTACAGAATTTATCCAACCTCTCTTTAAGGCAATTGGTGAGGTTTAAATATATTTCTTTCAAATATTAAAATCTTTTTCCATCTTTTGACACTTTGAGTTCATCATTATGTCAAACTAGCTGGTACCCGGCATGCGTTGCTATGCCATTTAATAAAGAAATTGTTTCTCCCTGCATGTTCTTTCCCATTTGTCCCGTTCCCCTTCCGCCTCTCCTTTATCTCCCGCGTCCCCTCCCCCTCCTCAGTTCCCCCCCTTCCGCGAACCCCCTACCCGAGTTCTTCTCCCCCCTTCCGCAATCCATACATTCAGTCCCGTTACATTCAGTTTTCAAACAGCCGTGCCACTTATTGCAATTTTTTTATACAAATTTCATAATGCCGGAGCTCACCAGTAGTTTTATACAAACCTTGTCCTGACAATAACGAACACATAAAAAAAATAATTATCCAATTTGGTGCAGTCGTTCGGAAGTTATGCGCGTAACTTCCTTTGTCGAACAAATCCTTTGAAACCGAACCTGTGACAAAAATAATATTTGGGAAGCACTCAAATTTTACAGTAAGTAAATTACCTAAAAATGACTGGGCCGTAGAAACGCAAAAATGCGCAAGATTTTTTTTAAAAATATGATACGTAAATAGTTCAGCTACAAAAGTACATCAGCAAATTTACTGAATATTAGTGAATATCTAACTTAAACCTTAAGTATTCCAGAAATCTTCGTAATTTTTTTAAAATTCACGAGATGTTTTAAAAAAAAAATATCCCAAACTTGTTGCTTTAGGAAATGAAAAAAATAAACTTAACATTTTTAGTACACACCTGAAGATATTGAATCCGTGTTAAAAAAAAATTGCCAGCAAGCGGTGTAAAAAGTTATCAGTCCCTAAATGTTATATAATAAACATTGCATTTACACACAAACGTCCTGACTGCTAGGGAAGTCAATCTTTGCTGACGTGTTTCGCAGTGACGAAACGTTTTGCTGAATTTTGTGGTATGGGAAAAGATGCGCTGGTATGTGGTGTCAAGATATAGAAACCAAATTTAGTGATCCCTGCAATTTGAAATTTCGAATTGTTTCCGACGCTCCCATACTAGTAAAACCATTGTGGCGGCGGCCTGAAATTGCGCGGGACTCGGTCGCTCCGAAGTGTGCGTGTGGGAGGCGCTAATATCAGCTATTTAATGTATTTAAAAAGCGTATTTGAGAAGAAGACCCGGCTTTATAAGTGTTTTTAAAGTTTAAAAAAATCGAACGATTGGTAAAAATAAGTTTTTTGCGTTCTCTATGATTTGCAAATTCACCAGTTTCCAGCTGGTATCCAAGGGCGGATCCAGGGGGGGGGGGTCATGGGGGTCATTACCCCCCCCCCCCCCCCTGTGCTAGGTCCAGGACCTAGGTGAACCTACTTTTTACTTGTATCTATTATTATCAAAATTAAATTACTTCTAGTGACTTGACCACGACTATGTGACCCCCCCTGGCGCATGTGACCCCCCCTGGCGTCAAAGCTGGATCCGCCCTTGCTGGTATCACCACTTATTTGCGTGGAAACTGTGTATAATAATAAAACACGCCTGCACTATACAACACGATAATATACATTTAACGAACTAACCATCACGCCGTCTAGTCGCAGGGGTAAGCAGAGAAGACGGACTGTTAAACACACCATTGACATCTTCAATGTCACCTATCGAGAGTTCAGCAACTATATTTTTATTTGACATACGTCACAACATAGTAAAACTGCCCCCATGCACTTTTTAAACGACTTCAAAAAGGAGGAGGTTCTCAATTCGACTGTATTTTGTTATCTTTTTTTATATTTGTTACCTCAGAACTTTCGACTCGGTGAACCGATATTGATGATTCTTTTTTATTTAAAAGATAATGCTTCCCGTGTGGTTCCATTTTAATTTGGTCCAGTTCCGACAATGGCATCCATGAGAAAACCATATAAGTCTTAAATTTGCATTGAGTATGTGCGCGACAAATGGACGAATAACTCAATATCACGCCAACCGATTTCGATGATTCTTTTTTTATTGGAAAGGATGTACTTCAAGGGTAGTTTGATGAGAGTTTGGTTAGGTTTTGATTATCCATGACAAAGTAACGGAACTCTTCAATTCTTAGGAGCAAATTAACGAAACTCGGCCGAATCTCTTAATTTGACCCTAACGTCGTTATGGTCAAATCATGTCTGTCTCATATGAGCAGCACGTTTAGTAGGCCTACCCATATTCATACAAATTAGTTGTTGTGCTTCAGATTCACTGAAAATCAAAAAATAAACAAAAATTTTAACAAAACAAAAAACGACTTCAAAAAATGCATTAAAAAGTTAAAATAATTTCGTATTCTTCTACAACTTCATAATCAATATACTTTTTCTACTATGTAGGTACGATTGTTATTTTTGGAGTCGGTGTCAGAAAAGGTACCCGGCCCGGCGTGTTCACTTGACAGTTCCCCTTACGCCGCGGCCCCGCTCTCGCCTCTCGCCTCGTCAAGTCGCTTGTGCGACACAAGCACATCTCACCTATAACTATGTATGTAGTTACAAACCTACCTTGACTGACACCGACTCCCAAAATAACAATCATACCTACATACTGATGAGTAGAAAAAGTAAGTTGATTATGAAGTTGTAGAAGAATACGAAATTATTATTTTTACTTTTTAGTGCATTTTTTGAAGTCGTTTTTTGTTTTGTTAAAATTTTTGTTTTTTCAATTTTGTAATCTTCTCCATAATATTTTAGTGTGTACAGTTTTATGGAGAACCTGAAAAAAAATTTGTAATAAAATAAAAATAATAATAAAATTTGCTAATTAAACATAACTTGATTGACTGCCGTAATATAGTACCATATAATGAATATGAACCAAATTCATTTTTAGAAACTGAATTTTATAAAATATATTATGATAAACTATACTAACAAACAGAACAACATAATAGACCGTCATTGATGTCGCTACTCCAAATTCCTGTAATATTTAAAAAAATCTCTTTATGAAAAAGTAAGAAAATACACAGATTTAAGAAATGAGATTAAAAGAATTTGGCAATTCTCAGACAATAAAAATATTACCATTTGTTATTTCGGCTACTGGCATTATACCTAGGTCTCTGATTCAAAATTTAGGCGTATTAGATTTGTCAAAGAATTTATATATAAAAAATGCAAAAAGATTTTTTAAATATTTATATTGAGGGATCAGTAGGATTTATAGGTTCAATTAGGAATTCCACAGAGCCGAACCCTCTGATATGAAAATATCTGGAGTCGGTGAATTATTTTCCCATCTGGTCTCTGGTAGGTTGACATGTTGTTCTTGTATTGTTTTGTAATTATAATACATATAGTGCAATTGCATAACGTGGATTGACCAGATGATCATTTGGGAAGTGTGTGAAAGGGTTTAGTTTTTCCTGTGGGGAAAATTAAACCCGGACATTTAAATCTGGTGCATAAAAAAACGAAAAAAATAAATACGTATGTATTTTTTTTTTACTTAAATGAAGACAATTTTAGCGAAACTCAATCGAAAATCTGGAGACAGAAAAATCAGAAAAAGATATTGTAGAAAGTATTGTTTGAGTAAAAAGTATTGTTAGAAAGTGCTATACTAAGTGGGCTAAGGTGTCTTTATTAAATTTGGTCACTTTTAACTGCATCATACTTCGACTGAGAACTACTGACATTATCTTCATTTTCTTAACGCACATATTATTGGCAGCTATCTAGGGATAAATTTTTAACAATTTTATTTTATTTTATTTTTTATTTTTAACTTTATGAGTAAAACCTCAAATTGTAATATTAAAAGAAATGAAGACAATATAAGCGAAACTCAATCGAAAATCTGGAAACAGAAAAATCAGAAAAACATATTGACACCTCTGGGACTCTGGGAGATATTGACACCTCTGTCCGGAGTCCCAGAGGTGTCAATATGTTTTTCTGATTTTTCTGTTTCCAGATTTTCGATTGAGTTTCGCTTATATTGTCTTCATTTATTTAAATATTACAATTTTATTTTTAATACGCGACATCTACTCCCATTTTTATCCACGAGATTCCAAAGCCTTTCAACGTCGATGTAGACATCATACTTCCAAAAAAATATACGGTCTCGAATTCGTATTGCGAAAACCATCTCTTACCCTTTTCTCCGGGAGGTTTGCCCTTTGAACTTCGATTGACTTTAAATGAGATGATGATATCCAATAACTTCTATGTCTTCTGACTGGCAGTTACTCTTTCTGTATTTTGAATAACCACTGATATCTTAAAGGTCACGACAAATAGGTAAAATCGGTTGTATTGACAATATTATTATTCATACCAATTCAGAAACACAATACACATGGTGTTCGGAAAACCGCAGTGCAAGCGGGAAATTCATAAATCTACAAAATTTTGAAGTGAATTTTTTTGAAGTGAAATTTCGTTAGCCCCGTTAGTGATTTGAAATTTGGATAAAACGGAAATGCGTCACTGAAATTTATTATTTGGGTACTCGGTTCCAATATAACGGAGCGGAGTGGGAACCCCCCTAATACCATGCGAGCGAAGCCGCGGGAAAGAGCTAGTAATTACTAAAATTCATCATTCGATAGGTAGAGATATGTTTAGTAATTTATTTTATTTTTGTTTTATTTTATTTATTAACAGAAACAAACAGTACATTAGATACTTTAGTTAAAAAAATATTACAATTAATAAGTATATTACATGGTGGGTACCTATTATGTGTTTCATAGTAGTGTCTTATTTACTTATGGTATGCGTATTAAATAATTACCGGGTGATGTATGTAGTGGTGTGTGTGAGTATGTGTGTATGTACGTATGTATGTATGCGCATTGAACAAATTATATTATTGACATGATGCTCTTTTTAAATTTGGGTAGTGAATCGGAGAAAATGTCGATGAAGAGCGCGATTGATTTGCGAATTAGATGCTGCATTTGTCATGTAATTAAGTGTGTGGAATAGTTCTGTATACGTTGTGTACGTTTTAATGGTATGTTAAAATTAACCAGGGAAAGAACTTCGGTACAATCAATGTTATTATTTAAAATTTTGTGTATAAATGTCAAATCGCCTTTGTTGCAAAGTTTGAAATGTGCATTCAAAGTTATTGTTGAATTTGAAGGTAAGATATTTTATAAATTTGTTTTGAAAATATTCTATGCTATCTATGTATACTTTGTATTGCGGGTTCCAAATTGGCAAAGCATATTCCTAATACTTACTTACTAATGCAAAATATAATATTATTACTGCATGCGGGTTATTCAACTCTTTACTTATGCGAAGAACAAAACCAAGCATTTTATATGACCTGTGAACGATTGAGTCGATGTGCTTATTTTTTTTTTTTTTTTTTTTTTTAACTTTATTTATTCCCATTTCTTTGTACATATAATGTATAAAAGCAAATATTATATAATAACATAATATATAATAACAATTATGAATAAGAAATGAAAACCCACTAAGGCACTGCCTGAGTGTGGGTAATATTAAAACAAAATACTATATTTCTAAGTACCCAAAGTATAAATTAGACTTAAAAAAACATATTAAATATAGATAGTATAAAAAATAAGTATTACATAGGTAGAATAAGTGAAAAGGGTTTTTTCAGCTATTATAAAAATAAAATAAAAATATGGAGAAAAACATACAATTTTTTTTTTTTTTTAGTTATTATAAAATAAAAATAATAAAATAAACAGAAAACATATTGTACTACAGTTAAGAAGTTACAGCAAATGAGTTGTAGAAGGATGGATAAATTTATAGTAAAAGCGTTTCAATATCTACATTATTCAACCATAATTTTACCTCTTTTACATATTTTATCATTTTATACATCATTTGAGTTTGTAGTGGTAGAAGGTTAAATGTACGAGGACCAATGAAACTGATATGTGTCTGCAATAATTTAGTATTGGTTTGTGGGGTATAAAATATATTATTTATTCTTTTGCTCGTTCTGTTTTCATTTATTTCGAAATTATTTTTGTTTTTAAACACATATTTCAAAGTTTGTAATATAAATAATTTACGTATATTAAATATTTTAGTTTCTTTGTATAATAAGTTGGTCGAGAATGTTTTATTTTTGTTATATATGACTTTAATTATGCGTTTTTGAATTATTTGTAGAGGCTTCATAAATGTATCAAGTGCACCACCCCATCCTATAATGCCATAAGTGATTGATGATTGCACTAGGGAAAAGTAGATCATTTTCAATTTTTCAATGTTTAGTACTTCCTTAAGTCTATAAAATATGTAGGTCAGATATCTTAATTTAGAAGTGATTTGATTAATATGTGATTTCCAATTAAGATTTATATCTATTGATACTCCTAAATATTTTATATTTTCAACATCAGTGAGTTCGTTGCACATGAAGCACATTTCTTGATTGCAACTAGTATTATGGATTCTAATTTTAAGGTTGTCTTTAGGTTTATTTTTAATGGTTTTATAAAAAGGTAAGTAAATGTTTGTTTGCATTGAATAGGCTCCGAAACTACTGAACCGATTTGAAAAATTCTTTCACCAATAGAAAGCTACACTATCAGCGAGTAACATAGGCTGTATATAATGGTAAGCTCTGGCGTAATGAAAATTGTATAAAAGAAAATGTGTGTATTTCATATATTTTAGCGGCAGGGAGGAAAGGCAGGGGGAAGGTGGGGTTTGCGGAGAGGGAAGACACGAGGGAAGGGGAAGGTGGGGAAGGTGAAAGGGTACGGGGATGCACGGGAAAGGACATGCAGGGTAGGGTGGAACACTTTTGTATGAATTTTTTTTTTTCGAAATTCGAATTTGAATATCAGGTGAAAGTTGCTTTATGTAATTGTAAATAACGCTCCTCAATTTGGAAGTTCTAGCTCGACAGCTTGAGCTCCCGCCATAGACTTGAAATTTTATTTTTAAAGTTTTTATAGACGTTTTGTATTATCCACCCTTTAAACAAAATAATAAGTAAATATAATATGTTATGCATTAAATGATAAGATAAAAGTACATTTTAACTAATAAAATCATTTATTTCAAAAGTAAACACAGGTTCAGAAAGTTATGTTGGTATGCATAACATCATTTTTTATGACAAAAATCCTTTTTCCTCTCAAACTTTGGCATGAGCTTTCGAGATGCTAATTTAGATTTTATGAATCCCTCTTGTCTTGTCTTATCGCATACACTTATAGCTGCTTTTGTCACAACTTTTAAAGATCTTTCCACAGCCTGGGTGTGGCAAGGCAGTCTCATAAACTCCAACACTGTATGTTCTAAATTTTCAATAAGATCTTGTAACTGCTTATCGGAAATATTCATCAGAATTGGCGGTTTGTATATATTTTGTTGCCTGTCTATCATGTCTATGTAAGAACGTGCATTTAAGTCCACTTTTGGCACCTCAAACATGTGCTAAACAGAATTTTTATTAACTTCACGATCCTTTAAAATGTGTCTTGCAGCGAGTTCTCTAATCTGCTAATACGTGAATCTGTTATCATACTCAACAACAAGTTTTCTGGTTGAGCAAAGTAACTGTTTCGAATTATAACAGGGTCCACTATCGCTAACAACTCGTTGAACAAATATCTAGTACTATTAATGAGTTTCCATAAATGATTTGAACCATCTTTGCAGGATGAATGTGTTTTGATAGCAAACCAGTCAGGAGCGTATGATTTGCTAAAGTCACAAGATTTTGTTGTGAATATTCCGTAGACATATTTAAACGCAGTATGCGATTAGCTCTTGTCAACCAGCGGGCATGGGATAGTTTACCTGGGCTTCTCTGTAATAAATCAGGAGAACATGATCCATTTATGACAGCAGTAGTAATTTCTTGTAAATATTTCTTGTCTGTACTGAGATCTGTGGATATTCGTGGAGGTAGTTCACCTTCTATCTTCTCAAAGTTGGCCAACGGCAGCGTCTCGCATATCTCTAATGCTTTACCAATTTGACCTGCAAATGATTTAGGTCCTGCTGTAGGGCCATCCAAATAGGTAAACAAATGCCTCAATGGTAACTCATTGGCGTGTAAGACACAAATTATCCATTGCAATGGACGAGATAGTCTGTTTTCCAAAAGACGAATCACGCCTCTCACTTTCCCTGCATTTGTGTTTGTTCCATCACAGCCAACAGCCATTAAACCCTCTAGTGATATCTTTTCAGTCGTTAAAAGCTGTCGATAGCTAGCTCTTTCAATATTTCTTGCACTGCCTGATGTTGGAACCACATACCCAACATAAATAGAACCTGGTTCTTTTATAAGCAAAATATGTTTCTCTTGTACAATCACTCTAAACCTCTTCGATCCTTTTAAAACAGCTTTAACCTGTTAGTGCATTGGTCTTCTAAAAAATTTTGAAATATTAAATATAAGTTTGTTTTCGAGATGACAGATTCATTATTGAGTGAACAAGAGTACTTAATAACATGTTTATTTCTGGTGAATGTCAAAGTATGACATTTTTAAACATTGATATCTAAACTTTTAACTTTGCAATACCTGCAAAGCCTATCTAGGTCACATTGTAACTCATCACAGTCAAAAAAAGAATGCACAACTTTGAATATTTTCATATCGTCAGCGTAAAGGACAAATTCGGAATTTTAAAAGCATGATCCAATGTCATTTGTATAAATGTTGAAGAAGAGCGGACCTAGGTGGGAACCTTGCGGGACACCGGATATTACCTCTACAGACTTCACCGTTGATTAATATTACGATGATGTAGGACTTAATCCATCTAAATAGGTCGCCATGTATACCAAGTAGGACGAGTTTTTTTCAAAAGAATTGAGTGAATTACGCGATCCCAGGCCTTAGAGAAGTCTGTATGCCTATACTTGCTCCTTATCGTCCATCTTGCTGTGCCTACCCACCTTTCATAAATCCGTGCCTATTCGGCATAATGTTTGTCGAAATAGTCGAGTACAATTCATCAAAGACGATTTTTTCAAGAACTTTGCTTAAAATTGGTCGGTAGTTTTTAACGTCATGTTTATCACCAGTCTTAAAGATTGGTGTGATAACAGCTGATTTCCACTTGAGAGGAAACGATCTTTCCGTTAGTGACTTTTTATAGATGGCGCAAACCGGAAGACAGATATATTTACTGCAGTTGCGTATAAAAATTCCAGGCAGCCTGTAGTAATATTTATTTGGTGAAGTACCTAGTTTAATAAATTTACCAAAGAACTTCCTTAGTGAGTACTTGCATCATGGATAAATTATTTCATTATTTCATGTTTATATTATATCAGCGACATATTCCATACACTTATGTGTGAATACATATTACCCACGATTTGAATTCTGTGTAGTAATATATTGAATTGGGCCCTGGTCGTAGTATTACCACAATAAAACGGCAGTACTGACCCTATATTTCTGATCGATTCATTAAAATTTATGAGCGCCAACAATTCAGGGCTGTCAATTTTATTATGCAAGATTTTAAATAAAAATACTAGATATATATTAAATGCTTATTATTAATTGTTTTCAGTGATTCCTCGAGTTGCAGTCACGATTCGGGAACGGCGCACCACATGAGGAAAGTTTTCAAAGGAAACGACTCCGAAGCCAGCAGTAACAGATCTAGCGTCGTTTCACAGGTAATAAATGAACCCTTACTGTAATATCTTGTCTTACACAGAGGGGCCGTTTTACTGTGATGTTGGGATGGCAGAATAACAGTTAATAGACTGAAAGAACCACGAAGTCTGCTGCAACAGGTACAGCGTCGTGTCACAGGAAAACTCATGAAGGTTATTTATTTAACTTCTAATTATCATCCCCATTTCAGCTTTTAATGCTTACATAATCGAAACAGTGCTTAGAGTTCTTTACTACGATCCTTTTCTGATGGTGATTGACAGTGAAATCTCTTTTCCATTTAGTCTTTTCCCCTTGTCTTATTCTGGTTGAGAACATATCACCTTGACAAGGTGCCTTCAGTAGTGCCTCTTTAGCGCTATTTCGGTGGCCTTCGTCCATTGTAGCCGACACAGTCTCTCCTCGTGATGCCTCTGGAAGGTGAAATATTGTAATAGTTCTAAGAACATCGGTCCTCGCGTCCAAAAAAATATGTTTCTAAAGCTCTCTTATTTACCTACCATAATATTAAGAAGCTCAATCAAAGTTAGCTATCTGACGGGTAATTATGTATTTTACGGGGAATTTTGCATCGTCAGAACTTCAAGTTTTTCTCCATCAACACACAATTAATGCAACTGATTTAATACCGATTAACCTACGTTAGGCTAAGGTAAATGACATAGAATAACCAGTCCAGTCAAAAGTAAAGCTTGCTTGAATAATTTATTTATTTATTTCACGACCTAATGCGCTTTTACATTCTAGTTTATTAGTCGAGTATCACAGTTATTTTAAATACTTTAAAATTAAAATAATAACCAAAATATAATACAATGAAAAAATGTAACAACAAAAGCATGTAATAAAATAAAATACATAATACGTAAGAATGACAAAAAGTCTCAAATAAATAGATATTCAATATAAACAAAAACTACAGAAATTACATATTACGTACGTTTATTTGTGTCTGGATATATAAAAGCATTGGAATATACAATCTTCCAATCAAAAAAATTATTTCCGAGACTGTGTAAAAAGGGTAGTAATTGTCGGCAAGATCTTTTGGGAATATAGATATTGATTAATTAAAGCAAATCGGGACAGTCAATTGTGTAATACAGTATTTTATCTAATACTATAGTTTCTGGATGCAACAGATTTTCGAAACCGGGAACGGAAACAATTTTACAGACAGATAAATGCCAAAAGGTTATATTAGGACTTCGTTAAGATCAGTCAATTATTTTGTTTTTCATTTTATAAGATGTTTCCTTGATGCTCTTGCAGGATATGAACGAGTTAGAGACGCAAATATCAGTAAGACGAAGCTCGGGTCCAAAGTTAATCTCTTTATTCTAAAAGAGCCAGGCATCCAAAATAAGAAACAGTGGTTGTGATGGTGACACGGATAGATGCTTCTGAAATGTGGAGCTAGAGAAGAAGAATGCTCAGGATTCTGCGGACAGCCAGACGCACTAATCAATCCCTTCTGGAAGAGCTAGGCAATCAAAATTAGAAGTTACTATGTTAAAGCATTCTGCATTGTTAAATATAAAAAGATAATTTTTGACTTAATGCACTAAAGTAGCCGTGGTGCAAAGTAATTGAATTGAATAATATAAGTGTAATTGTTACATTTCAGGATGGCGATCAATCCTCGTCCAGTGGCTCCCCCAATGACGGCCCATGCGCTCCTGCCCCACGGCGCCACTGAGGACCAGGAGAGACCGTGACTGCTTCTACCATCCCCATCCTACCTCGTGACCCCCCGTCCACCGTACCTATCCGCAGAATAACTATACCCCACAAAGCGGCGTTATTGATCCCTTAGACACCAAGTGCTACCGCTCACCTGTTATTACTTAGTATTTTCCCGCTAGTGATGACTTTTGCAAAGAACGATAACTCATATTATCAAGTGCTATTACTGAAATTCGCCAAGTGACGTTTCGAAAACAAGTTGGATTCTAATTCAGGGAATTTCAATTCAAATCAAACATTTACAAAAAGGTTCATCAAAACTCACCAAAATGTCTGCTTTACATTCTTGGCGAAACGATACCCGAACATAAATTTAGTTACATATACATACGTCATACAATCTACAGGTAAATCATTTTAAAGAGATTCTTGCTTGTGTAGTGGTGTACTGATAGAAAAAAATGAGTGTATAAAACTTCATTTGTTTGGCTGGTCAATTGTTTACCACGACCAGATTTTATTTTTACTTCATTTAAAATAGCACATCCTAATTTTATTACCATTACATCATTAGAATCAATCTAAATCTGAATAGCGGAAAATTCTCGCTGGAGTGTAAAGCAGACATTACAAGTAGAAACATAATACCACGTGTTCGAACTGTTTTTGTAAAGCCCACCCTTCATTCATTAGCAACGACCTTCTGTGTAATAATAGCTCACCAAAATACTGTTAAAATAATGTTGATTATCCAATTAACAGCTTTTCCCTACTAGAGGTAGTAATGTAATTAGTTATTTTATAACTTTTAACTAACTAGCCCCTGTTTTCTCCACTAGTTATGACTTATTAATAGAGAACCTTGTACCAATTATTTATACGTCTTTTTATTGTTATGTAAGTCGATAATTTTAGTTGGAGTCTTCGATGGTGCTTGCTTCTAGATACCTAATTGAAAAGTAATACTTCGTTGTACCTAAATTCATAAAACCTTTCCTATAAATTAAATTTAAATAAATTTGTTATTTTTGAGAGATTCAATAAATTCTTTCAGATTTAATAGATTTGTTGTTGTAAGCTTTCTGAGGATTTTCTGAGGTGCTGGTTGTAAACATTGTTTTTAAAGTGTTTTTGCTGCAAAAACGCTATTTTTATTATATGTAATTCTCTCTCCGAAGCGTATTCCATTAACATGTCGTGGAACCTACAATGTAATATCTTCATAAAATGTTATAGTTTTTTATACCACGTTAATGGTTAATCATTTTTATACTTTTTTTCATATATTTTATTGATTGTTTAAGGGGTATTTCACCATCCTCCTAATAGATTATCCTAACGACAACGTACGTTTTTGATTGATCAATCAGGATTTATTTATTTAAAAAGTCTGAGTTACTTTACCTATGCATAGTGGCATAAGTTTTATTTTTTATTTTTGACATTTTCATATTTTGGTTTGCTGAATTTTCGTAGCACCATTGGGATAACTAACATTAGATAGTGTGTCCAAACGATGTATCTACGTAGCTTAAAACCTGATTAAATTGAATTAACTAGCGTATTAATTATTAATCTGTAGATAATAGCGTTCCTTGTTAGGTTAGTTGAGGTAAATGCGTATTTGGGGCAAGTGCGCCACTTCACTAAAATAAAAATAAAAATAAATGCATAAACCTTTTTTTTACTTTCTGATCCAATAATTTTAAAACAACACAAATAATTACTCATATTTATTATAATCTATGAAATCAATATTTTGTTCATAATTTGCTGTTTTCGTAATCAAAATGGGCGGCATTCTACGAATTTGGATTTGGAAATTAAACCTTACGCCGTCTGCGTAAAGACTATGTACATGTACATTTTACATAAAGACTACATGAAACATTAATTTTGATGAAAATAACAAAACTAAATAGTTTTTAAAACTTATTGATTTTCTTGGTTCAAAATTATTTCATAGATTGAATGAAGGATCTGAATTATTGTAATTACCCCCTGAACACATTTACCCCATCTAACCCTATTGACTTCTTTCCGAGCCTTTGATGTCAATAATTTTAGTGATATTTGACTTATTTGCAAATATTTTTCCTTTTTTTATAAACTGACAGCAAACTAACAAAGTTACGTTTGTTTGCTGCTAAAACAAAGCTGTTAAACGAGTATTTTTATGATTGACTTTAATCGTTTATTTAACCGGTTAATAAGTAAACTGGTAAGCTTACCACTATTAAAACGTGCATGCATTTAAAAGAAATACGGAAGATATACAATATATGTCCATTGTTTTAATGATTTACCGCATTACATATTATAATACTGGTTCGGTACACAGTTTTATGCTGGGTATGTTTCATGTTTATTTTATTGTGATAAACAAAATTTGCTGTGATTAAAAAAAAATTATCCGGCTTGAAAAAGCTCAATTGTGCTTACATTTTAAGGGCCTTACTTATAAACGTGTTTAAAATTGTACACAACTGATAAACAACTATCAAAATGTCGTAATTGTTTATCAGTTGTGTACATTTTAAAACACGTTTGTGTTAGTAATGGAATTAATACAAACCTTACCAGCCACAAACTTAATAATATAATTTGAAATTTGGCCACATCTTTTGCGTACATCAAAATAAAAATAAAGTAATTTTTTAAATCAGTGTTTTTTTTGTAATTGCTTTCAAGGCGTTGAAAAATCAAAAAAGGTTTTTGCAATGAATTTAATTATGTTAAATTTTTAAGTTCACATCACAAAAAAGCGTAGGTAGTTTGAATGCAAGAAAAGTTTCCGAAAAGTTAAATTATATTATATGTTTTAATTTTTTAAACTTTATGAGTAAAATCTCAAATCTTTAATTAAATAGTTAAATTATATTTAAATGATACTACTGTGGAAACATACAATAAGTTGCATTAAATAGATTTTAAAGTACAGTGAAATAAGCTAAACTAAATAAAGTAAAAAACCATACAGATTTGTCTTCATCTACCTACGAGTATCTATATACCTACGAGTATCTATATACCTACGATTATCTATATATCAACTTCTTTACAGATACTTCAGAAAAACTATTTACATATAGAAATGTTTCAAAGTCACAAATTTGAAAGAAAAAAAGCTGTGTTCAAATAAAAATACCTATAAGATACCCTTTTACGTATCTATTTTATGCTTTTGAGTATTTTTTAAAATTATTTTCCCCTGAATAAACACATAGTTCATAATTTGTTTGAATAAAAAAAACATTTAATGTTTAAATACATAACATAAAATAGGATAGTGTGATCGAACAGTGAAATTATTCATAAATGTTAAAAATATAATCATTAATTCTTCGATAAATTTTATTTTATTTAGGCTTTTTGTGGTGTGTATAATGCCTCCAATTAAATATAAGGCTTTGCAATACTTCTTGAAATTTGGTATGCGTATAAATGTATTACAAACATTATTGATTAAAAAAAGATATATGCAGTAATATTGTATACATATGTATTTATTATTATGTAATTTTAAAAATTATAAAATATTGTGTATTAATGATCATTTGGTTTGCTCATAAACGATAAATCGTTTAATGTTTAAGAGGGATTAAACAAATAATATTGGATGCATTTCGTCGGAAGTTAAGTTGATGATAGTGACAAGTTAAACATTTATATTGTTAGCGTTCCAACAATCAACTGTTGACTCGTGTTACAAAGATGTATGCAATTATTTAAGGTTCAAGTTATGAGACGTAGTGTAAATGAACCTAAAAAGTAAATAAATACCACTCAGGGGTAGGTAAAGACGATTGAAGGCGGTAATGTCCTGATACGCACTCCTAATGTATTACATGACTTTTTTTTAAATTTCGATCCTCATATAGAATCTATATCGGGGCCCATAAGAAGAATATTTGTTTTACACGATATCTTCCCCACCACTTGGTTTCAAAACTTCAATATGGTATGCTGGTAATTATTATAAAATCAGTCTTGATTGTTTCATAACTCGAACCTTGTGTGTTTTTTTAGGAAATCTTTTCGTTGAATTTTTGATGGATATCGTCGTTCTTTTTATGCACTTACATAAATATATATATATTTACTAAGCACACTTTACGTACATATTTATATTTACTATTTTAAAATACTTCTGAGTGTAACTAAAACTAACTTACATCTTTTTGCTTACAATAATGTTAATATTATGCAAATTGAAAAGTCTTTTTATTGTGTAATTGTATGGCCCTTTATAAATTCATTATAATATGTGATTGTTTGGAAAATAAATAAAATTGTTTAATCATTCAATATATAAAATTACCGCCTCATTGTCGCTTTCAATTTTTTTAAGAAATGGATATTTTTCTATTTGTTTTCTTGTATAGATATCTGCAAATTAACATTATACAATTCTTTTGGAAGTAATAACATTTGACTTACTTATTAGGCTAAAGCTGCTTAATTTCTTGATTGTTAAAAAAGGCACTTCAAAAATATTACCATGGTTTTGAAAAGCAACCAAATATGTAATTTTTATCATTTTTCTCATTATAATGTGCAAATCTTAAAAAAGTAACGTAGTGCGCATAAATTCGTACACTTACAACAAAGACCAGAAGAAACTCCCTTGAAACTGTAATAAAATATTCAGAAAACGTATGTTTTAATATACCTACGCACTTATTGATACAAATATCAACGATCTGAAAAGATTTTCTAACATAAATCAGACGAATATTCATAAACCTAAGGTTGCTACCTCTTTTTTACGTTTTACATATCCATTTATATCAGCATCTTATTTTTTTCTTCGTTTACCGCCTTCGACGAAAAAAGAACTATTTGGTCAAAGTTTACCGCACATTATCATGAATGTAAACATTTATATTCGACTTGTAAAAATACTAGTTAAAAAGTTTCTGTTCTGAAAAATCCCTAAAATCGGCATAAAAACTAGGAAATGCCCATTTCATGTAAAATTTTTATTATTTATGTAATTTTTTATAGTTTTATGAGAGGAGATAAATCTTTGAATTTTAAATAATCAAAAATATAAATCTTTTATTCCATACATACGAGTATATTCAAAATTATTCATCTTGCGGTTAATCATACATCTAAGAATTTTAATGCTTTTAAAAAGCTGTTTATATAACGCATTTTTTTCTGAACCATTTGTTGGGAGTACATTTTACAATTTTTATTCAAATTGTCTTTAAAACTGTTAGGTTTTTGTATTTATTATGTAATATTTTTTATTATTAACTATTAATGTATGTATCGTTACTTCCCCAGAGATATAGGAAAGTGTTAGAGATTATTAACGAATGCCTGTGCATACCCATTATTTGCAACATTTTCTTTAATCTAATATTGATGAATAAAATAGTACATAATAAAAAAAATGGACAAGGAGCATTAATGTAGTTGCATTATTTTCAAAAGTATCAGAAACACAGAAGTTTTCACTTAAAACGAGAAAATTAACATATAACTCCGTCTAGAAAACAATCTTCTGTGAAGAAATAACATTTAAAAAATTAATCTAGTTTTGATTAAGGCCATTCGAAGGAGAGGTATTTCAAATAGGTGAAATAAAGTAAGTAATAAGATAATAAAACTTTTTGCCGTCGTTTAAACACCATCCAATTGAATGTCACAAAATGGCAGTAGAAATATTAGATATCTTAATAAAGTCATTCAGAATAATTGTAAAGTAATTAGACATGAAATAATAAGACTCTGCAAATCACATTGATACAATCAAACATAATCGTAAACCAGAAGATAACGGAAGGAGATATAGCCAAACTCCCCAAAAAGCGATTTAAAAATTTGTATAAGGCTAAAAAAAAGACATCGCAAAGGTTAAATAAAAACATAACATAAACAAAAACATAACATAAACAAAAACATTCGATAGTAAATATTTAATAAAACTCGATGTCTACATGAAACCACGTATTATAAATGCTATGTTATTATTCCTATATCTCGCAATTTGAAAACCCGTTTTTATTTTCATGTACCCAAAGATCACATTTTTAATGATTGTTAAAGTTAATTGTTTATGTTGTTGAAGGTGTAAATTAAATATTTCATTGATTTTAATGTAAACAACTAATAATAAAGGATTATGTATGTTAACATTTACGCTATTGGATATATTATTAATTGACCCACCAATCCAGGAACTAACAAAGTATGTAGATATTATCATATAAAATCTAAATGGCCCCTACTCACCAACTAATTTAAAGCACTGCTTACGACTGCATGCAGAACCCTCAACCGAATTATTACTATTCCGACGACCCGACAAAGGGAATAACAATCATTTGGCTGGTGGTTTTGCCTACGAAAGATCTGATTTGTAGAGACTCAACATGCAGTACTTTAAATGCGATGGCGTTTTCCTGAGTTTAACCTTCGTGTCCATCAATACAGGTAGGTAATGCTGCATCGATTAAGAGCTTTTTGGAACGAACTCTTCAACAAGGTCTTTGGTGTGAAATTTGGAAGAATATAGGTTCATGTTTAGATGCAAGAAAACAAGATAATAAAATGAAAATATGTATTTGTAGTAATAAATTTATTCAATTTATGTGACGAGTGGGGAAGATAACATTAATATACATATAAAATTAAACACAATAGGCAACATGCAGATTATACGGTAAGTATTTCAAACTGACAATCTTGACTCTTTCATTTAAAAAAAAAAGTCAATTGCCAGCCTGAAGATGTCCATAATAGGATGAAACCGGTACTGGTGAAATAAATAAGTGGAAATAAGTTAAAAAGTGTTTTAATTTCAATTTCAATACAATATAATTCCACCACGTATAACAGAACAATAAATAAACTCATAAAAAACTAATAAATGAGCTAGAGGAATCTTTCGAGTAAGTAAATGCCTACTATAAACTCTAATTAAACTATAAATAAAATAAAATCCTTAGAAAAAAATAGTAAGAAAAACTTATTGAACATAGAACTGAGAACTAAGACTGTAGTCGGGTTGAAGAATTGTCAGAATCCTTAGAAGAGCTTCTCACTTTTCAACCCAGAAGAACCAACTCTCAACAACCTTTTCCTAGTCTCAATCACCGCGTTCAGGAGATCGACAAGTCTCTGTATCCTCTCGCAGCGGATTATGTCGCTTTGTAACGCCTCGATATTTTCTTGGATCATGCGGCGAATCCTAGCCAGGCGGGCCTGATGTAATTTGCACTTGTTTTCCGTATTGTTCAAATCTGCATTGCCTTTCTCTTCGAATATTTTAAGGTCATCTTCTCCGCATACTTGTATATGCTCTGCAGATGATGATGCAAGGCTCGGACTATCAAAATTTACAATGGAATTTAATGACGGCGGCTCTCAAATATCTCCGGAAATACCATTCTCCTCTTCTCTTGTGACGCGTTCGGGTGAACACTTTCGTATTTTCCCGTTCTCTGTTTTCGGTATCGGCGTTTGTTTTTGCCTCGTTTTCTTCGAATTCTCGGAGTTCAACCTCGGAGTCACATGCTTTATTGTCATCGGCGTCGATGCTGACAAATCTTATTCTCTCGGGATATTGCCAAAGAAAGTCGTCCAAGGCTTCACAGACAGCGTTCAAGAACTCGGGAGAACATCTATTAAAATCTGTATATGATGCTGGAACCGTCTCATCCTCGTCATCAGAATGATCCAAGGACATCAATGTCGGTGGCCCGTTAACCATCTCCGCCAATATTCTTCTTCTCTCTTGGGACTCACTCGGATTGATTTCCCTTTCAGCATTTTTCCATTCCCTCGGATATGAATGTTTGGACAATCGGCGTTGCACCTCCCATGGTTCTGATAGTTTTTGTAGTGTTCCTCGGTAGCTTTTTGGTTTGGGTAACTATCGAGGATTTGGTCGTGCAGGACATCGTCTCGACTCGCGATTGAATGAGGTTCCCGATCCATGCTGAAGCGAGCCCAGTAACGGTTAAAAGACACTGTACCCAGGCTGATATGATGGTCCATTTTCGTGGTTGAAGTTTTCAAAATGGAGTTTCAAAACTGAATCACCGACAACACAGGTTATGGTTACTTGTTGACACTTTTAATACGACATTAAGTCTATTTCACAAAATATTATGAATAAAAAATATTTAAAATAAACTTTTAGGTTTGGATAACACCGATGTTCAAGTTATTTAATGTTTTTTTTCAATTATTTCTGGCTTTCACCTTTCAAGGGTGTTCTACGTCATTTAAAATTATAGAGAAAGGAAATGTGAATTTATATATTAATTTTATTTAAATGAGCAAAATTCAGAATTATATGGAAGATTGGAGTCGAGTTCAGACTTAGAAGAGATGAAATGTTGAAGGAAGGGGAGGCAATTTTAGATAATGCTTGATAGAAGAGAGGATATTTATTTAGAGAGGGACAACCAAAAAATATGTTATCTAAAGTTCCCACATCTAGACCACAGAATCTACAATCTGGAGAGTCAAGGACGTGAATTTTAAAAAGGTGAGAAGGAACAGAACAATATCCAATTCTCATTCGAATAAGTGAGGAAATTTCTTTTTTGGAAAAATTGGGGAATTTTTGAAACCACGGTTTTGATGGGATAATCTTTTGTATTGAGGCATATCGGGCACCCTTGGATTGACTAGCAATATTCCAATACTCTGTCCAACCATTGCGCGATCTATCTTTGATGACGGAAAAAATATCAGATAGGGGTATATGGTTTACGAGGGTAACAATAGAATTGGACGCTCCTTGTTTTGCCAAGGAATCTGCAATATCGTTACCTACTATGCCAACATGTCTAGGAATCCAAACAAGAGTTACAGTTTTTCAAGAGCTTTGAATGGAGGCTATCAGCACTCTAATAAGGCATACAAAGTGATCATCAGGATGAAGGAGAGGACAGGATTTAAGTATTTGGAGGGAACTGAGAGAGTCAGAGAGAACAAGGAAATGTTCGCAATTATTTTTTATTATATATTTGAGAGATTCAATTATTGCAATGCACTCTGTAGCGTTTGCTACTAGCGGGGTGTCTGTATTCGCAATTTCGTATGGTGCTGTTGGCTGCGTTGTAGACTGAAAGGCGACACGCGTGCTTCGGGCGTTCTTTCGAGAGATTTCGGCCCGATCCAGTTGGCGAGAAACCGCAGTTTGGGGCAGTTGTGCATTGTGGAACGGGCTGTCATTGGTGCTGGACTCAACGATCATCGGAATGTGAGATTAAATAAGTCGTTATAATCAGATCGAGATATTTAGCTATTTTTAGAGATTACTGATGTATAAATATGTATAGTTAATTCCGTACAGGCGCCCTTCAGTGTAATCTTTTAATTTTATCACATGTTATCTTTCTTATTGGCACGTGTTGAGAGTTCGCCATCATTTACAGCTGGAACGATTAGTTCGTATCCAGCCACCCCTGATCTTTTGGAGTCTCATGTTTAGTATAGAATGTTACCCAAGGGCAGGGTTTATGTATTTAAAATAAATTATTCATTGTTATCTTACATGCAATTTTTATTCCATACCTACCCACTTGCCTTGCATGTTTCAGTATAAAGTATAGCATACAAATCACATGAATGGAAATGTGTTTCTTTGGTGACTACTTATATTTAGTGAGGCCGATGTGGAGGAAGATGCTTAACCTTGGTGGGTATTAATACAGGGTGTTAAGGGACGTACTTGACTTACTTTAACCAGCGATTCCTGACATTATTTGGAGTAAAAAATGTAAATGAAATTTTGGTCTCCGGTGACTTTTTTTGACGACTTTTTTTTTTTTTTCAAATTTTTTTTCTTCAAAATCAAACAAAAAAAAATTTCTTCCGCACATCGTCACTGGTCACTCAGCTGGGTGTCTGACGAACCCCTTACCCCGACTCCAACTGTTCAACAACTACCATTTTTTTATGTTTTTGTAGAAAAAAAAAAAAAAATCAAAAATGTCACCGGAGACCAAAATTTCATTTACATTTTTTACTCCAAATAATGTCAGGAATCACTGGTTAAAGTACGTCCCTTAACACCCTGTATAGGTAAATATTTTGCTACATTGGCGCGCTTCGGCTTTACCTGTTCATGATTGTAAATTCTCACACGTGCTCTCAGTTGTTTTTACTTCATATTTATCTAATTTTGTTATATCTCGATCTGTTGTAATTTTATTCTCACATTCTTTGGGTTTTGTGGCAGCCCGTTCTACGACCAGCTGACCGATCCGACATTTTAATTCATAGATTCACACAGTTTTTGCTTTTGGTTACTCGTCAGCTCATCGGCGTTTTACGCTTTTCAATTATTTTGTTGTTCAGTTCGCTGGCAGCATACCTAACTTAATTTTTTTTTCGTAGAATTGGCGATTGCATGTGGAATATTTTTGTTTCATGTCGTGTTGTTGCATGTGTACTAATAAATTCTTTCTACCCTACAATCTAGCTAGGTTATGGATGAGGGAGTTGAAACGAGGAGTAGAACAGCGGCAAAATTTATCATGGCGAAACAGGATGATACACCGGTGGGTTCCAGTTCGGCTTTGTCAATTCCGTCTCCTTCGTTGTTTCCAGTACACAAGTGGAACCTCACATACGATGGCTCTGCGGATGTCCGCAATTTCATAGAACGGGTAGAAAAACTAGCTGGCTCTAGAAACGTAAGTTATGCTTCACTATTTTCATCTGCAGTCGAATTGTTTTCAGGACAGGCGCTATAATGGTATATAGTGAATCGTTCCTCTTTCTCGTCTTGGGCGGACATTGTGGTCGCGTTAAAAAACGAATTTGAGCGGCTAGATCATGAAAAGAGATTATTGGCACAAATCAGAGCGACGTTTCAATTCCAGAAAGAGAATTTAAGTTCTTTTATCACCCGTATTCAATTGCTTAATAATCGAGTGTCCACAAAGTTGCCGGATAATGAGATTCTGGAGATTTTACTGAGTAATACGTTGCCGAGATATATTCAGAAACTTTCACTTTCTGAGATCCCTGATTTGATTACTTTGAAAAAATTAGGTAGGATGATTGAATTGACTGACAGCCGTTCGAACGACAGAACGCCTACTGGTAATTCTCATCCTAATAATTTGAATTCTGCTAGGAATAACTATTCTGTTAATAGAGGTAATGAGAGGAATCCCAGTAATTTGAATTTTTCTAGGAATAACTATTCTGTTAATAGAGGCAATGTGAGGAATCCGAATGATTTGAATTTTTCTAGGAATAACCAAACTGTCAATAGAAGTAATGACAGAAATTTGAACAATTCGTATTCTTCTAGAAATAATTACTCTGATAATGGAGATGTTAATATGAATCCAAGCAATTCTAATTTAAATTTCAGGAAGAACCGTCGTGATTATACCAATGATAATCTTAGCCCGTCAATTTTCAATTCTAGGGAGGTGCACTGCTTTCGCTGCGGGCGACCTGGTGTCAAGGCTCCTGTCTGCGGCTGCCGCCCGTGAGGTCCTGTCGGTGGGCGCTATGACGTCTGCGTTTGCCGAGATTACTTCACGGGAATGGGTTTCGTGGCTGGCTATCGTAAGAGATTTTTACAACAATTTAAGGACTTCGAAGGAGGTGCGAGCGGCCAACAGGGACGGCCGTCCTTACATCTTTCTCCAAGTTTTGGGCACAGGTTACTCCGGTCTTCTAGACTCTGGGTCGCACATATTGATTTTAGGTAATAACTTTCATCGTAATTTTTTAGATTTAGGTTTCAAGTTGTCAAAATTGGACTCCGATTTTTCTCTAGTATTGGCGACTGGTCATTCGGTCACCTGTTCTTACAAAATAGCTCTTCCGGTGCGTTTTGAAAATGTTGATAGAACTTTCAATTTTGTAATTATGCCAGACATTAAATTTGGCATCATTCTGGGTTGTGACTTTTGGAAAATTTTCAACATCTGTCCTAAGATTTCGAAATTAATGTCTTGTAATGATTCAGACAGTAGGGTTCGAGCATCTGATCTCATTGGGCTTAATAGCGAAAAAAAATTATCTCAATCCCAACGTTCCGTTTTTAACGAAGTAGTTCAGGAGTTTGTTGCTTACTCAGGAGATCGTTTAGGCAGAACAGCGTTGGAACAGCATGTCATTGACAAGGGTGATGTGCCTCCTATTAAACAAAGGGTTAATCCCATTTCTCCTCACTTACTTCCGGAAGTACATAGGGAGCTTGACAGACTCCTAGGTTTAGGTGTGGTAGAACCTAGCAACAGCTCGTGGAATAATCCCATTGTCTTAGTACCGAAGAAGAATGGCACATTCAGGCTATGCTTGGACAGCAGAAAAATAAACGCCGTCTTGAAACGCGACGCTTACAGTTTACCATTAATCTCGGACATTCTTAACAGCTTAGGTGGTGCTTGTTATTTGTCAACTTTGGACTTAAGTGATGCCTTTTTACAAATTCCGCTTGAGGAAAGCTCTAAGGAGAAAACCGCTTTTACAATCCCCAAGCGAGGGTTGTTTCATTTTGTGACAATGCCTTTCGGTTTACATGGTGCGAGTTCCCGTATGATGCGGTTGATGGATAAAGTGTTAGGCCCTGAATTTGATGCCAAAGTCTTTTTTTACCTAGATGACATCATCATTATTAGTTCATCTTTCGAAGAACATATATATCTTTTGAGACAGGTTAAACAGAGACTTCAAGGCGCCGGTCTTACAATTAATGTTCAGAAGTCCGTCTTCTGCAGGGACTCACTCAAATACCAAGGTTTTGTCATTGATGACAAAGGCCTCCGCACAGATCCGGACAAAGTCAAGGCTATTGTTGATTTTCCTACCCCTACGTCACAAAAGAGTTTACGTAGATTTATTGGGGTGCTCTCGTGGTATAAGAGGTTCATTTTCAATTTTTCAAGCATTGCGTCACCCTTATATAATTTAACAAAGAAATAATTCGCGGATAAGAAATTTGTGTGGAATGAACAGGCGCACTCAGCGTTCTTACAACTTAAAAATATTCTTGTAACTGCTCCTGTTCTCGCATGTCCTAATTTCAAGAAACCGTTCACTATTAGCTGCGACGCCTCAAGTGTAGGCCTCGGAGCAATCCTCTCCCAAGAGGATGATAATGGGATAGAACACCCTATTTCTTTAATTTCGAGATCACTTTCTGCTAAAGAGAGGAACCACTCAACCACAGAAAGAGAGTTGAATGCCATGATTTTCGAGTTGGAAAAAATCAGGGGATATATATATCCCTCTATAGAGGTCTCGCCGATTCCGGTAAAGGTAATAACAGACCATTACAGCCTGAAGTGGTTGACCAGCTTGAAGTCTCCCTCAGGACGTCTCATGCGCTGGGCAGTCAGGTTGCAGCAGTTCAATTTTGAAATCATACATAGGAACGGTAAAGACAAGTAATTCCTGACGCTTTATCACGGGATCCTTTGCAATTAAATACTGTTAGTCAAAATTTTTCTACCTCGGACCAATGGTACGTTAAATTAAAGGAGAAAATCTTGGCCAACCCTGAGAAGTATCCGGCGTGGAGAATTTCTAATGATAGGCTCTATAAACATATCCAGAGTATGGAGGCTTTACATAGGTCCTACGACTGGAAAAAGGTAGTTCCTAAGGAACTCAGGAATAGTTTAATTATGCAGCACCATGTTCCTCCTACTTGTGCCCACTTCGGGATATTAAAAACCCTGAACAGAATTAGACACAAGGGGGGGGGAGTGGAGTGGGGAGATGGAAGGTGGTGGAGGCTGAGTGGAAATCCCCTAATACCATGCGAGCGAAGCCGCGGGAAAAAGCTAGTATATCATATAAAAGACATTCTTAAGTCGGAACACGCCAGTTGATCTGTGGTGTTATTTCAATCGGGGTTTGGTTTTCTAATCTCCATGGAGAGATTTTTTTTCCTCATTTTAAATATAATTTTATTTGTGTTAAGTATATTTGCATGCATATTCAGCACATGTATGTGAATCATTCAGCGTGGTGACATGACTAATCCTTGTGTCCTCACGTTGATTGCATTGTCCTTTGTCTGTTTTGTGGTTTCGTATATTACTTATGTGTAGTATTTTTGCAAGTTTAAAATGTTTTAACGTAAAGTATATGTTGTTCAACGTGTGAAAGTGACTGGCCATCATTTTCATACATTGAATTCACTTGATATTTCGGTTTGTTTTCCCTGTAGTAAAACCGTTTTAAAAAGCTTTCAAAACCTTTTATATTAATTTTTGATGTGTTATTTAGAGTGTATTATTGCGGATATTTGGAAGTGTTATGCGTAGTATTACTTATGCTTTTAGTGTGTAGAAACCGATAATACCTTGTTGTTTCACTTGCATTATGTCGGTATACTATTTGGTGTAATTTCCATGCAAAAATTCTAAAGGCTATAGCTTCAGACGCTCAGAATGATCTATTTTTTATGTCGTTTTGGAAACGAATTGCATGGGCAGTGTTCCAAATTGTTTACCCTGGTTATAGTGGTGGTTCTTTTGGTTTTTCACTCGTAATAGTGAATATCTTCTAAAAGGTTGTATTCTGACATACTTAAGTACATATTATGGTTAAGCATTATATTTACTATTTACATAGTTAAATTCTGATGTGATTTTTTTTAATAATTAATACAAAGGGTTTTGAATTTGTTTTGTTATTTCAATAATTGTTGAGCAAATTTAATAATTCATTACATAGTCAATTTCTGGTTTGAATTTATCTTATAATTAATACAAAAGATTTTTAAATTTTGTTTGTTCATTACAAGTTTTACAATTTTTTTTTATATTGGATCGTGAGCTTGCTTAGAGCTCAAGCAAGTTCAGACACCTTGTCCAATGTGGGAAAAGTTCAGATAAAAGAGATTAATATTTTATGATACAAATAATGACAAATATTTAATTGCTGATTTATTTAATGCAAATTATTTTAACTAAATACTAGAGGGTTTATTCATGTTCAAATCCAATTTTATATGGAATTTCTTTTTGGGTAACATTCTTCTATTGACAATAGGTGTCAACATTTCAGTAGAATGGTTTTATTAAATCCTTTGGATCAGTTGGTTTGGTTCTCGGGTAATACTTTAACTTTTGATCAACAGGTGTCAGGGGAATAGCTTCAACCTGGTTTCCTTTTCAATAATAGATGGTTGAGTTTGGCTTTCAGCATTGTTATGAAATATCTATCTTATTTATTTAAACTTTAGAATGTTATTTAGGTATTCAGTCTTGCAGGTTTTCTATGTGAGTTATTTTTTTTTTCCTTTTTCTAAATTTTTAACATGTTCCTTTAGTAGGTGTTTTCTTTAATTGTTTTTTTTTTAGCATTACATTCTTCTTTATTCAATTTAGTTTTTTCTTGCATTGATTATCAGTAACATTATATAAGCTATAGTTTAGCAGTTAGTTAGTAATTTCACATCAGGACATTCTACAGTTTTCGCAAGATGCAACCTTCATCTTCACACAACAACGTTCACTTTGGGCTGCAGAGCTCGCGGTACGGGAAAAATTTCATCACTGAATTTAGAACCTCACTCAAGGATTTATTTCAGCTTTCGCAAGATTCAATCTTGATCTTCACACAATAACGCTAACATTGGGTGGCAGAGCTCGCAGTACGGGGAAAATTTCATCACTGAATACAGAACCTCACTCAAGGACTTTCTTCTGCTCCAGTAAGAATAATTCATCATAAGCGTATATCATGTTCAAATTAAGTGCGGCGGAAGTACGCAGATTGCTACATGATCTGTTTTTCAGCGTTTTATCAATCACAATACAGTGGCGGAAGTAAGCTGGACATTCATTCTCATCTGATCGTCGAATCATTCCTCAGAAGGTCCTTTTGAATGCTGATCCATCACTTGCAAGAAATTTACTCTGAAGCCAATTTGGAAGGTACCTCAACTATTCACCTTGGGAAGAAGAAGATGTACTCAAGTAGCTGTTATGGATGTCATCGTCACTTCGCTGGGCGTTTTACCTACCGGAATCTGGATTGGATCAGCGCCTGATGAATCGCCTCATGTGTTCAGACGCCAGGAGGCTGATAGAAATTTTCCGGATGAAAATTTCTGCTGGCTAAGGGGGTAATGTAGCGTTTGCTACTAGCGGCATGTCTGTATTCGCAATTTCGTATGGTGCTGTTGGCTGCGTTGTAGACTGAAAGGCAAGACGCGTGCTTCGGGCGTTCTTTCGAGAGATTTCGGCCCGCTCCAGTTGGCGAGTAGTAGTGTTCAATATCGGTACTTTTACTACCCGTCGGTATCCGTTACTTTCACAAAAAGTAATCGTTACTATGTAATCGTTACTCGTTACTTTGATTACTTTCGGGTAGTAACTAGTAACTACTACAATTATCAAATCGTTACTGAATGCTTTGATTACTTTCGGGTAGTACCGACTACTAGTATCAATTCGTTACTGAATGCTTTGATTTCATTTGACTACTTTCGGTTCCGGATACCGCCGGAAACTTTTATAGTAGATACAAATCGTTACTGGTTACATTTTGACGTTTGTGTATTTCGTTAGCATGAATAGCGCGTACTTTGTTTATGAATTATTAGGATTCTACGTTAGGTATTTATAGGTACTTTGAATGTTTTGAAGAGTTTTGTGTGTTTAGATTTTTTTAAACTTTATTTTTGATTTTATACAAACAATCAGAATATCAGAGAAGATATTTTATATGGAATATAGCTATATAATATATTATATTTATGTGTAGGTACATACCAAAATATTGCAGCATCTCTCATCAGTCGTTATTGGATAATATTAAACTTATTTGCACAATCGCAATCATCGGGTATATATTATTGTTATTTTATCGAAAACAAATAACACCAAATAATTTCAATAACAACTTTATTACAATAATATAAACAATTTGAAATGGAATCCATTCCCCGTAGTTACAACAAGATCCCGGTTCTTTTTTGTTTATGTAGGCAATTTTGATCGTAAATTACATTGGATTGACGTATCATTTTCCTTTGAAATTCGAAACGTAATTTTACATGCGAGTTTTGATTTTTGTTTTTCAAGCTTTGTGATAAGTTAGTAAAATACTATTATAGGCTGATGGTAATTTTTTATACATTTTATTTATTATTTATTTACATCTCACATAATATCATATTATACCTATGATAATAGATGTTATAGGCGGTCTTTTTATTTGGCGGAAATTTCTACAAACCAAATTCATCTTTATAATTATAAAATGAATCAATCAAGCGCATATTGTATTATTATTATTTTTTGTTAACTCCACAGAAATTTAAATCTTATAATGTGTGAAGGAAAAAAAGCAGTGTTAAAATTATTACTGTGAAAACTTTTGATAGTCGTAATAATATCTAATATTCATATTTTTTATACCGCTCGAAAATTGTAGGAGATACCTACCGTCAAAAACTTGAATACTTAGTATAAATTGGTAGCAATATATTATATCAGATAGCAAGGTACACAAACATAAATGTCAACTGGAAGCATTTTTTTAAACACCGTAGTATTTTTTTGTCTCTGGCAATACCGTTCGAATAGCTGGCTCTGGCGTAGTAGCGCCTCCAGCGGCACAAATAGAAACGACCAAGTAGTCGGTACAAAGTGTGGTTTATTTATGAACAGCTGGCTCTAACGTAAAGCGCCTCTAGCGGCACAAATAACAACCAAGTAATCGGTACTGAAGTATCCGCATCGAAAGTAATCATTTTGAAGTATCAATGAAAGTAATCATATCGAAAGTAACGGATACTCTTCGTTTTTAGTAGTCGGTACTTTGATTACTTGGTGAGTACCGATTACTTCAGTACCGAATGATTACTTTTCATGCATCTCTATTGGCGAGAAACCGCGGTTTGGGGCAGTTGTGTATTGCGGAACGGGCTGTCATTGGTGCTGGACTCAGCGATCATCGGAATGTGAGATTAAATAAGTAATTATAATCAGATCGAGATATTTAGCTATTTTTAGAGATTACTGATGTATAAATATGTATAGTTAATTCCGTACAGGCGCCTTTCAGTGTAATCTTTTAATTTTATCACATGTTATCTTTCTTATTGGCACGTGTTGAGAGTTCACCATCATTTACAGCTGGAACGATTAGTTCGTATCCAGCCACCCCTGATCTTTAAGAGTCTCATGTTTAGTATAGAATGTTACCCAAGGGCAGGGTTTATGTATTTAAAATAAATTATTCATTGTTATCTTACATGCAATTTTCATTCCATACCTACCCACTTGCCTTGCATGTTTCAATATAAAGTATAGCATACAAATCACATGAATGGAAATGTGTTTCTTTGGTGACTACTTATATTTAGTGAGGCCGATGTGGAGGAAGATGCTTAACCTTGGTGGGTATTAATATAGGTAAATATCATGCTTCAACTCGACAGAAAATATTGAAAATTAGTTTGAAATTGAATAAGAAATTCTATCATTAGAATTATTGTGGTAAACGTTAATACCTATACCACAGTTAGGAGAGTATGGAGATTTAGAGCCATCAGTAAATAAAAGAGTTGGGCCATTTAGAAGAAATAATGTCATTGAACATATTATTGACAGTACCGGGTTGGGAGATTGGAATGACTTTTAAGGATGCCGATCCCTTCTAAAATTGTTGGGGATAGGGTGACGTGACTATATTTTAATTTGAATAATGGAAGAAAATCATTTTGAATAATTTGAAGCTCTGAAAGAGAACTTAATTTTTTACAGATGGCAGGAAGAGGTTTAGTTCGAGCTCTGATTGTAGATGAATGTGTTGAGTCTATGAACAACAAGACTCTGGGAATAACCTGATGGCATTTAGAATTTAAACATTTAAGAACAAATTTGTCAGCAAATAGTTGACCTTTTAAATAAAGAACATTCTACTTGAAGGGAATTGATGGGCGACGATTGCATCGCCCCAGTTATTATTCGCAATGACTTTGATTGAATTTTGTCTAATTTTCTGAGTGCATTTATGGATGCAGTTCTAAAAAGTGGGCAGGCATAGTCGAGATGGCTTCGAATAAGTGCGTTGTAAAGCAACTTAATGCAGATAGGATGTGCACCCCACCAAACGCCAGTCAATGATCTGATAATATTTTAAAAAATTTCACATTTGGTAACTATAATATGAATATTGGAAGACCATTTAAGTTTTCTATCAAATGTTACTCCCAAAAATTTGACTTCAGAGGCGTTGGGGATTGGAGAATTTTTAATTAAAATTTAAACAGAGGGGTTTTTATCACGGTTTGAGAAGACTCTTTTGGACTCTTTTGGACAGGAAAGTTCAAGACCATTTAAAGTGAGCCATGTGCAAAGGGAATCCATGGCTTCATTAAGATTTATGACGGCGAGTGGGATGATTTTAGATAATAAGAAGAGAGTTATGTCATCTGCGAACTCAATAACTAGCAAAAACTAACCATGGAAGTGACACAAGTGCAACTTCGAATGACACAGCCCATGTAGTAGATGCATGACTGCAGCCTTATTCTCCATACGCTCATGGCATTGACTTTATTTTAATCACTTTCTGCATTTTATTTTATGTACCTATGTATTATATGGATGCTGCATTTAATATTGCGACTGAGACAATAGAACTTAATATACTTCCTCTAAAATGGCTTTAACATTAAATATTGATTTTGAAATTTCATCAAATCAAGAACACACTTTCACAAATTCAACAGATTTCAAAGTAACCGTCGTCGAAAACAACTCTCTGAACGTAATTTCTCAAAATATTAGAAGCATTCAAAAAAACTTTGACAATTTTGCAGTACTTTTACAAGATCTTAACACTCATTTTGATATGTCTAACTCAGAGAATACATACTCATACCACTTCAACACATTTTCAACCAAAGTTTTAGGCTCAGAATTGTCCCTGATCACTTAAAAATATGATGTATTACTCCAATACATAAATCGGGAGACAAAACCTTGATACTTAATTACAGACCAATCACTTTGCTAAATTCAATATCCAAAGTACTAGAAAAAGCTATTGAAAAACACAATCTGCTCTCATCCCACCAATTTGGATTTCGTGCTAAAATGGGCACAGAAGACGCTTTATCAGAATTAACCAACTACATAGTGAAAAGCATTGATGGCGGAGCATATGTGATAGGAGTGTTCTTAGACCTAGCGAAAGCATTTGACACCATTTCACATAACTTACTACACCAAAACTTAAAAATATTGGCATAACCGGTCCACCGCTAAAGTGGTTCCTCAGTTACATTGAAAATAGACAACAAATAGTAAAAATAAACAAAAACAGCAGTGACAAATTAGATATCAAGTATGGAGTACCGCAAGGCAGCGTCTTGGGTCCCAACTATTTCTCATCTACATAAATAGTCTAACTGAGATAAACTTAGGTAAAATAGACTACAAAGTAATCAGTTATGCAGATGACACAGCAATTTTGTTCAAGGCGCAATCATGGGAAAAGGTTTTCAAAAACACAGAAACAGCGATAATTGAAGGAAATAAATGGCTACAAAATAATCTACTAACACTCAACATTTCAAAAACAAAATACCTAACTTTCAGCAAAGCAAAGGCTGGTCAACCACACTGCCATCCACAACTTCATCTTCACCCCTGCACCAATACTATCTCAAATAACACATGCTGTACTTTTGACAAAATTAAATACCTAGGATTAACTGTTGACCATAAAGTAAAATGGGATCTCCATATTAATTTACTTACAAAAAGAATACGGAAACTATCATACATCATCAAAACTATACGAAACATCATGTCCTTAAATCAATTAAAAAATGTATATTTCGCACTTTGTCAAAGCATTCTAACGTATGGTATATCAGTATGGGGAGGAGCAGCAGATAATTACCTCAATCCTCTTAAAATAAATCATAAAACAATAATTAGAATTATGTTTAAAAAACCTTACCAACATCCGACAGAACAGCTAATGATTCAAAACAAATTACTAGACATAAATAAACTATTCATTAAAAAAATCATCTATAAAAACTGTCTAAAAACATCACCTCACCACATACTTCACTCGCAAAATACAAGCGCAAAAGTAAATAATCACTTTCAGGTTCCCTATATTAAATCAACTTTCGCAAAAAAACATGAATCGTACCTGGCACCACACATTTTCAATATCTTCCTAACACAAACAAAAACTTACGTTACCCCAAATAAATTGGACTGGCTGTTCAAAAGATTTGTTATATGGTTGACTGAAAAGGAAAGAAAGGACATTCGGAATATCCTAAATAACTAATACGAGTACATTTTATAGATTCATTTCATATAATTTCCTACGAAATTATATAATATCAAAATATGCAGTGTACATAATATGAACTATCATGTACCTGTGTTGTAATGTAATAAATTAATGTAATACAGCATACAATTTTAACTATTACCCACGGTATTTATATTTTCTTATTTAAATGTATAATTTTTTTACAAAAACTATACATTTAAATATCTTTTGTTTACAGACTACATAGTGAGGAGGCTGGACATTATACGATTATACAAAACTGACTTTTTCAAAATCCTGCTTTTTACCAAGGCAAGATGTCAATACCCACGTTGGCGCAGTCAAATCTAATTGTGTACTTCAAATATATGATGGCTATAATTATGTAAGTGTATTATATGATACTAGCAGACCCGGCCACACTTTGTTTTGGCTAACGAAACACAACGCCATTACCCAATATTTATAAAATCCACACCACCCGCTTGCCAGCTGCTCGCTGCCCGCTGCCTGAATTGAATATTCGAATTTATCGTCTTTTCTCTACTATAATAAGCATGTATTATACATATAAACTAATTAACTGGCCACTAATTATACAATGCTTGCATTGCAACACTGGATATTTGAAAAGGGAAAATCAAATAGGTACATACTAACTCTAGGACATCTACTATATAGTACGGCCCGCCAGCCGTTTTAAATTGCACAAAAATATGTTTTCTTTGAATTTCTCGGCTTTTCTCTAATATAATTTACATGTATTATACATATAAACATTCCTCTTCAATCATTCTATCTATTGGTGAAAACCGCATGAATATCCGTTGCGTAATTTAAAAGATTAACGCGCACATACATTTTGAGCGACGTCATTTTATACTATGTAATGATAATAATGATATGATATTATTTGTTCCCACGCTTTTAAAAGTAAAATACTTTATGTACCGAGTGAATGTTTTTAAGGCTCTGGAAGTAATTATTTAATAAGAAAGGAGATGGGAGCCTTGATTCTATTAAGTATTAATATTTCCAATTGTCTTTTATTTACAGACTTCAGAGTGAGGATGCTGGACATTATACAAAACTGACTTCACCAAGGAAGGAACTCAGGCGGATTATAGAGTTCGACTCAGACCAAAAAGCTAACGTGCTTTTCAGCATAAATTAGAGAACAACTTTACCACCTGTAAATCCTGAGTAGTATTGTATGTAACATATATGTTACGGTATTGTTGTGAAGCGCCTTTGAGGTGATTTTTCGCAAAAATGGCGCTCTGTAAATTATCAAATTCGCAGAGCGCCGTTATTATGTAGTATTGTAACTTGGGGCTGCGATATGGTGATAAAAAAAGGTTTTGTAAATTATTAAGTACAACGATATAACTTAAATGATAAAAATAATTAGATGATTTATAGAATACTGTCACCTCACAAGGGCAGTTCAGTGGTAAAATGCCTGGTGTCTGCGGTCTAATTAAGTATAAACTCAATCACTGATTACAACAGTGAAAAAGTTTATTTCCTTTACAAAACCTTACTTTGCTACTCTAGAGATCTTCCCAATAAATACTGCGATAAATTGGAAAAAAATATGCTCGGCAGATCTGTCAGAAGCCGAGTTCATCCCAAGTATTTTTATCTTTGGAAGTCATACAATTATTTATTAATTAATTATTATTTTTACCAGTCCACATTCTTTTTATTTTATTTTTTTATTTTTATTTTTATTTTTTATTTGATTTGTAAGAAACAAACAGCTTATATACATACAATAGACACAAAAATATACACGTTAACTGCAGTGAAGCCATTCTGCTTTAGGTATCGTATTTTTGTATGGTATTACAATCTGTAATTATATTTTACCCTTAGTAATATGAGATTCGACATTCCTTGAAATATATAATTTATACAATGTGATTTATGATGAATAATTAAATATACTTACACTATTTAAAGCTTCATTCTTTATGAATTATTATCTAACAAACCTTCGTCTTCCCTATCTCCTTCCTGCTCCCCAACCCCTTCAGCCTCCCAACATACTCCAAATGGGCCTCCGTGATCCCGTTGACTCATTGGAAGATATTATATAAGATTGTAAGTATTATTAAGTTGTTTCATTTTCATGTTTATTTTTGTGTACTGCCATGTTAATTTTACCAATGCTTTCTGATAAAATTATAAGACTTCTTACTTGCATTTTTAATGATTCCACTGACATTTCATCATTCCAGTCCAAACTGCACTAGGACTGGAATGATGGAATGTCAGTGCAATCATTAAAAATGCAAGTAAGAAGTCTTATAATTTTATCAGAAAGCATTGGTAAAATTAACATGGCAGTACACAAAAATAAACATGAAAATGAAACAACTTACTTGATTTTTTAATGATTGCACTGACATTCCATTATTCCAATCCTAGTGCAGTTTGGACTGGAATGATGAAATGTCAGTGGAATCATTAAAAATACTAGTAAAAAGTCATATACTTCTATCAGTACGCAAAGAGCAATTAACTTGACAGTAAGCAGAAGGTATTAGTCCAAGAACCTAACAAAATATCAGTAAAACCTAATAAAGTATTAGTTAAAGAACGAACAAATTACCTGTCAGTATTTTACTAGCAGAATATCAGGAAGACCGTCGTATAAGAACGAATAAATGGTTAGTAATTGCTGAAAAAATATCAGGAGGACTGTCAATATTTTCGTAAAAGAACTAACAAAATATTATTAACTACTAGAAAATATCATGAATCACTCTTAGATATTCGTAATTGTAATGCAAAAATATTAGTATTGTCATGCAGCAGAGTTGAAATTGCGAGACATCATGAAAATATATTCGTAAAGTTTTTGACAGTCGCCATCCAAATATCTATTAGGACTCCGTTTCCTGTTAATTCATTCGTTACAACTGCAGTCCCTTTTTAACAGTAATTTCGAATAAAAAGACAAGAATTCCCAATAAATTCTCAAAAAATTTTTCTCCGTGTAGGGGCGTGAACAAGAAATGTCAATAATATTTTGTGGAGAATATAGAAGAATATATATTCTTCATACCCGTTGTAAAAATTTAGCTGAACAATTGGATATCTTTTTTAGTAGGTGCCTTCCATATCTGCTACCAATGAGAAGGCTTCGTTCGACCAATCAGAAGGCTTCCCTTTTTAGCCATCTTTGATTATCAACAGGCGGATCAACCGCGTATGGGGATTTGGGCGGATCGACAACGTATGGGGATTTGAACGGATCAACAAAAAAGATTTTTCAGGGTGGCCATGTTTACACGCTCGAAAATGTTCCGATATTCTTTTGGAGATCTTACGCTCTGTCTGGCCCACATAGACCTTATCACATCCGGAACAGCTGAGTTTATATACTCCACACTTCAATAAGCCCTCCTTTCCTTTTATTGGGCGACTTTAATGCTCATTCCCCCGTCTGGGGTTCTGCTTTTTCTGATCGAGATGGTCAAAGTACGATGGATTTTCTAGATGAATCCAACCTTTTCCTTCTGAATGACGGATCTCCAACTAGAATCTCTCGCCCCAACACAAATCCCAGTGCAGTGGATCTCTCCATATGCTCTACTAATCTGGCACCTCTCTCTTTGTAGGTAGTGTCCCCCGACCCTTGCTCCAGTGATCATTTTCCGATCACCATCACTTATCAAACTTCTTTCCATTCAGACAAGTCGACAAAGATTAAAACAAAACACATCAAATGGGACGAATTTAACTCGCACATGGATAAGTTTATACAAAATTTACCCTCTTCTATCTTATATACCAAAATGTTATTGAGGTCAAAAAAAAGATCCGGGTGGTACAACTTCTGCAGTTCAGTATCTCTGAACACTCCAATTTCGGAAGTTTGGTCTATGATTCGAAGATTTTTTTCCTCTTTCAGTTCACCATCTCCTCGAGCATCTCATTCTAAATGGATAGATGAGTTTTTGGACAAAATTGCCCCCACTTCTGTACCTAACTTAGATGAAATAACTCCCATCTACAACACTCCTATGTCTAATCGTTGGCTAGACTCTCCATTCACTTTAATTGAATTAAAAAAAATGTTTATCAACAGTCAAGGACTCATCTCCAGGCAGAGATGGTATACCTTATAGCATTATCGAAAATAGTAATGATAATGTTCTAAATCACTTCTTAAGCAACTTAAATAAAATCTTCCAGACTGGCATAATGCCTGGTGACTGGAGTTCCCAAATAATCATCCCAATTCAAAAATCAAACAAATCACGCAATTTCGGATCCAACTATAGGCCAATTGCTCTTTCATCAACCCTTAGTAAATTTTATGAAAAATCGGTTAGAATTTTTTGTCGAGAGAAATCAGCTTCTCTGTCCAAGTCAATTTGGATTTAGGAAAAAAAAATCTACGCAAGATAACCTTGCCATCATCAGAACTGATATTAATTTATCCATTTATAACCAGGAAGTATGTCTTACAGTCTATATAGACAAAGAAAGCGCCTATGATAATGTTTCCATCCCAATCCTTAAAAAAACTTTTAGGCCTTGGCCTATCCTCCACGTTTCTATAATCTGTTATTGGTTAGGTTAGGTTAGGTTAGGTTAGGTTGTATGGATTGTTAGTATCTTCTATGGGTACCTTGCTTGTTACGCACAAGGTTTCTCCTAATTCTTTTTTCTTACTATATGTATCTTTAAGTTATTTATTTAGTTATCTATTGTTTCGTTAATTTCTTTTATTCTTTTGGTAATTTTTTCTAAGTACGCTATATATATTTCGCTTGGTTTTTTCTGATTCCAGATTTCTTGCCTATTTTCTTCTGTTATTCCATAGTTTTTTAGTTCAAAATTTAGTCTGAATCTCTCTGCATCAAAGATAGAGCATTTTTCTAGTACATGTACGCTGTCCTGTATTGATGTTTTGTCGCACGGGCATTTGTCATCATCTATTATTTTAAAACGTTTGAGATATTCTTTGAAGCACCCATGTCCTGTCAAGATTTGGGTTGCAGTAAAACTGTTTTTAACGTGTTTTCCTTTTTGAAGTGCCGTGCTTATATTTGGTAAGTATTTTTTTGTAATTTTTCCCGTGCTTTCCTCTATATATCTTTTGTTCCATTTATTTTCAGTTACTTTCTTTAAAGTTATTTTTGTGTAGCTTTGAGGTACCTTGCTATAGTCTGGTCTTTTTTTAAGTGTTCTTCCCCTTTTCGCTGCTGTATCTGCCCTTTCATTACCTTCTAAGCCGTTGTGCGCTCTTACCCATTGAAAATTTACCCTGTTTTTATTTTCTCTGCATGTTCCTAGTTTTTCTAAACATTCTCTTGCTATTTTATTTGTTGTTCTCTCTTTGCTCAGCGTTTCTAAAGATGATTTACTATCTGAATTTATAGTTATATCTTTCCCTTTTATATTGTTTATTTGTACCCATTCTATTGCTTTTTGAATTGCAATCATTTCCGCCTGGTATACAGTGCAGTAATCTTCTAACTTATAAGATTTTGATACCCAATCTTGTCCATCTACTTTTATAACTACCCCGGCGCCCACTTTACCTTCTTGTTTACTTCCGTCTGTATAAATTTGTATAGCATCTTCATTAATCTTATTTCCTTTATCTAGTTCAATTGTTATATTTTCTTTAACTGTTTTCCCTGGGTGCGGTAGTTCGTTAACACTGCACGTGGTCATTATTTCCCTGTCAGCCGGAAGGAAGTTAGCTGTTATTCCCCTTCTATTAATTCTGTACACATCTTTTACTTCGTCTATTTTTAGATCTATTGGTGGTGTTCCCGCTAAGGCTAAAGCTGAGGTGGTGGAGATTGTCCTGTACCCTTTACAAATTCTAATTGCATATTGTCGCTGAGCGCTGGCTAGTTTCTTCCTATTCTTAACTTTCTTACACGTGTCTCCCCAGACCCCTGATCCATACGTAAATATTGGTACGATTGCCCCGTCATAGATAGTTTTTAAAATTTCAGGCGATAGTCCCCACGTTGGTTTTGCCGCTCTACATAAGGCTTTGAATATTCTTGAGGTTTTACAGCAAATATAATCTATGTGTTTATCCCATCTAAGCTTATTGTCCATTACCATACCCAAAATTTTTACTTCCTTTACTGGTTTTATTTCTTTACCGTTCATTTTTATGTTAATTGTTTTATCCCGGAGCTTACTCATTACCATGATCTGCGTTTTTTTTTCTGAAAATTCTAATTTTACTTTTTTACCCCAACTGCTTACTTTTCCTAATGCTCTTTCCGCCGTTTCTTTAGTGGTTTGTAGGTTTTTTCCGTTTACAATCAGAAGGACATCGTCAGCGTACGCTTGGATGTAAACGTCTGGGCCAAGATCCATTTGCAGTAGTTCATCCAGTGATACGTTCCAAAAGATTGGCCCGCCAATCGATCCTTGAATGCAGCCCTTTGAGACATTTTTTTCGCTCGAATGGATTCCGTGTTTTATTCTTACTTTTCTATTTTCTGTGTAACTTCTTACTAATGTAACTAGGCTGGAAGGGCAATCTTTTTCTACGAGCTGTTTTAATAATTGTGGCCACCACGCGTTGTCGAAGGCTCCTTTGATGTCAAGAGATATGACAATTACTTCGTCATTTTCCTTCATTTTTCTTTTTATGACTTCGACTGCATCATAAATTGCATCTTCGGCTGATTTTTGCGCGGTGAAACCATATTGTTTTGAGCTTAATTTCTTCCCTTTGCCAAGGTTCCATTTTATTCTGTCTATTAGGATTTTTTCAAATAATTTCCCTAGAACCGGTAGAAGTCCAATCGGCCTATAGTTTTCCAGACTGCTGTAGTTGTCCTTTCCTGGCTTAGGTATGATTATGATTATGGCCTCCTTCCATATTTTTGGGAAATATCCTATGTCAAGACACTTCTGGAACAATTTTGTGAGTATCTCTGGGAAGCTATCATTGAAGTGAGTAAGAATGTCAGATGTGATCCCATCCGCCCCAGGGCACTTCTTCGGGTCAATTGATCTAAGGGCGTTTTTTAGCTCATCTTTTGAAATTTTTGGTTCCTGGTCGACTGTTGTCTTATGCGTTGCTTTTGTTCTTATTTCCATTTGTTCAGGAGTTTCATTTATCACATTGTCATCTGGGAAGAAGTGTTGAAGAATTTCTTTAGCAGTTTCTTCAGGGTTATTGCTTTTAAAAGTTGATGTGGGTGCCCTGTTTGGTGGGTTCGTGAGGACTCTATAGATATTGGACCAAGTTGTTTCCTTCGTTTGTTTTTGGCAGAAGTCTTTCCAGCTACTGGTTTTTGACTCTCTTAACTCGTTTTTAAAATTTTCTTTGGCTTCCAAGTATTTGGGTAAAGTCACCTCAGATCTTCTTTGTCCGCATGAATTTTGAAGTTTCCTTTTTGCAGAGACCAGTTCCGATTTTAATAGTGTCAGTGAGTCAGACCACCATGGGCAGTTTTTTCGTTTTCCTCCTGGTTTAGGGATAGACCTTTCGCAAGTTGTTTTGATGATTGAGGAGATAGTTTCTACCTGTTTTTCAAGATTTATTGGGTTACTGGAATAGACGGGGTCTTCAATTGTGATGTTTGCCTTTTGCAACATTTCTTTCGCGACTTTTTCGAACTTGGTCCAGTCTGCAAGCTTTGTTCTGTACCTTGGGGTTGTTGATTCAGGGGGCATTATTGTGTCTGATATACTCATCGTTATAACATTGTGATCAGATAGTCCTGTTTGTTCCACACCCCAGTTTGTGACTTTGTCCATAATATTGTTGGAGCAGAAGGTAACGTCTATGAATGAGGTTAAATGGTTGCCGGATCTCCAAGTTTCAAATGTTGGAGTGCTGCCGTCATTTAATATGTGAGCATCCAGCGTTGCTATCGTCTCTGCTAGTTCCTCGCCTCGTTTATCTGTTTTTGGACTACCCCACCACGAGCTTTTTGCGTTGAAATCACCGCCTATCAGAATGCTCTTGCCTTTTTTCTTGTTTTCTTCATTAAGTTTGGTGATTGTAAGTATCTGGGGTGCAAGAGGATTATTTGGTTCAACATATACTGATCCTAGAGTTATAGTTCCAACTCGTGTTTCTATTTCTATGTATGTTGAGTTCTCGGATGTGATTGAAGATATCATTGTTGCTTTAATACTATTGTTGACGAGAATTGCTGACTTGTTTGGGCTTTCTCTGGTTCCTTTAGTGGATTGGTAAACTTGCCATCTTTTCGTTTTCAGCTGCCCTGTGTTTCCTGTGTAAGGTTCCTGCAGCAGAATAATGTCCGATTTGTCCGTATTAACCACACTGTCTGTCGCGGATTGGCATCTTTGCGCGTTCCATTGTTTGATTTTAATTTTTCCTCCCATATTGAATTTGTGCTGTCCCGGTTTTTGCACGTATTTATTTGCATTTTTTTTCCTATTCATAATTTGTGTGGTCAATAGATCTTTCGATTTCTCTCCTGTAGAGTGGACATTCGTGCGTTCCTGATCTATGTCTTGACGGAGCTGAGGTTTTCCTCTTCCGGTTTTCATTAACACATGACCCGCATTTTACTTCGTCAGCTTTACCTTTATTTTGACATTGTGCAAGCGTGTGTTTCCCGGCGCAGTGCCAGCACCTCGTTTCCATATCACAATGCTTCTTTAGATGACCAAATCCCAGACAGTTCATGCATTGCATTGTTGAAATGAAGTTTTCAGCACAGAATCTTTGAAATGCGATATTTACTCTGCCTAGGTTAACCATTTTCTTCCATATTTTGGGGTTTGTTTCGATCACGACGTTTGTTAGGCACGGATTTTTATTTTTTTGGAAAAAGAGTATTTTTGAGTCTTCTTTTAGGCCAGCGAGGTCTTCGTTCTGCTCTTCCATTATTTCTATTAACTCTGCAGAGTTCAGATCCTTCTGAATACCTTTTAAGATAATTTTGGGATTTCTTTTCTTGGCGCAGATCGCAGATACTTTTTCCGACGACAGAGTTTTCATTATAAGTTCTGCGTCTTCTTTCTTCTCGCAGCTTATGATTGCTCTCCCGTTAGTAGATTGTCGGATATTTGTTATGCCCACCTTCAGTTTCCGTGGGTCTAGGGAATTTTTAACTCCTTTTAAAACCTCGGCACTGTCTTTCTCGTCTTTGTGGCTGACGACCACGGTTAGGTTAGGTTAGGTTAGGTTAGGTTAGGTTAGGTTAGGTTAGGTTAGGTTAGGTTAGGTTAGGTTAGGTTAGGTTAGGTTAGGTTAGGTTAGGTTAGGTTAGGTTAGGTTAGGTTAGGTTAGGTTAGGTTAGGTTAGGTTAGGTTAGGTTAGGTTAGGTTAGGTTAGGTTAGGTTAGGTTAGGTTAGGTTAGGTTAGGTTAGGTTAGGTTAGGTTGTATGGATTGTTAGTATCTTCTATGGGTACCTTGCTTGTTACGCACAAGGTTTCTCCTAATTCTTTTTTCTTACTATATGTATCTTTAAGTTATTTATTTAGTTATCTATTGTTTCGTTAATTTCTTTTATTCTTTTGGTAATTTTTTCTAAGTACGCTATATATATTTCGCTTGGTTTTTTCTGATTCCAGATTTCTTGCCTATTTTCTTCTGTTATTCCATAGTTTTTTAGTTCAAAATTTAGTCTGAATCTCTCTGCATCAAAGATAGAGCATTTTTCTAGTACATGTACGCTGTCCTGAATTGATGTTTTGTCGCACGGGCATTTGTCATCATCTATTATTTTAAAACGTTTGAGATATTCTTTGAAGCACCCATGTCCTGTCAAGATTTGGGTTGCAGTAAAACTGTTTTTAACGTGTTTTCCTTTTTGAAGTGCCGTGCTTATATTTGGTAAGTATTTTTTTGTAATTTTTCCCGTGCTTTCCTCTATATATCTTTTGTTCCATTTATTTTCAGTTACTTTCTTTAAAGTTATTTTTGTGTAGCTTTGAGGTACCTTGCTATAGTCTGGTCTTTTTTTAAGTGTTCTTCCCCTTTTCGCTGCTGTATCTGCCCTTTCATTACCTTCTAAGCCGTTGTGCGCTCTTACCCATTGAAAATTTACCCTGTTTTTATTTTCTCTGCATGTTCCTAGTTTTTCTAAACATTCTCTTGCTATTTTATTTGTTGTTCTCTCTTTGCTCAGCGTTTCTAAAGATGATTTACTATCTGAATTTATAGTTATATCTTTCCCTTTTATATTGTTTATTTGTACCCATTCTATTGCTTTTTGAATTGCAATCATTTCCGCCTGGTATACAGTGCAGTAATCTTCTAACTTATAAGATTTTGATACCCAATCTTGTCCATCTACTTTTATAACTACCCCGGCGCCCACTTTACCTTCTTGTTTACTTCCGTCTGTATAAATTTGTATAGCATCTTCATTAATCTTATTTCCTTTATCTAGTTCAATTGTTATATTTTCTTTAACTGTTTTCCCTGGGTGCGGTAGTTCGTTAACACTGCACGTGGTCATTATTTCCCTGTCAGCCGGAAGGAAGTTAGCTGTTATTCCCCTTCTATTAATTCTGTACACATCTTTTACTTCGTCTATTTTTAGATCTATTGGTGGTGTTCCCGCTAAGGCTAAAGCTGAGGTGGTGGAGATTGTCCTGTACCCTTTACAAATTCTAATTGCATATTGTCGCTGAGCGCTGGCTAGTTTCTTCCTATTCTTAACTTTCTTACACGTGTCTCCCCAGACCCCTGATCCATACGTAAATATTGGTACGATTGCCCCGTCATAGATAGTTTTTAAAATTTCAGGCGATAGTCCCCACGTTGGTTTTGCCGCTCTACATAAGGCTTTGAATATTCTTGAGGTTTTACAGCAAATATAATCTATGTGTTTATCCCATCTAAGCTTATTGTCCATTACCATACCCAAAATTTTTACTTCCTTTACTGGTTTTATTTCTTTACCGTTCATTTTTATGTTAATTGTTTTATCCCGGAGCTTACTCATTACCATGATCTGCGTTTTTTTTTCTGAAAATTCTAATTTTACTTTTTTACCCCAACTGCTTACTTTTCCTAATGCTCTTTCCGCCGTTTCTTTAGTGGTTTGTAGGTTTTTTCCGTTTACAATCAGAAGGACATCGTCAGCGTACGCTTGGATGTAAACGTCTGGGCCAAGATCCATTTGCAGTAGTTCATCCAGTGATACGTTCCAAAAGATTGGCCCGCCAATCGATCCTTGAATGCAGCCCTTTGAGACATTTTTTTCGCTCGAATGGATTCCGTGTTTTATTCTTACTTTTCTATTTTCTGTGTAACTTCTTACTAATGTAACTAGGCTGGAAGGGCAATCTTTTTCTACGAGCTGTTTTAATAATTGTGGCCACCACGCGTTGTCGAAGGCTCCTTTGATGTCAAGAGATATGACAATTACTTCGTCATTTTCCTTCATTTTTCTTTTTATGACTTCGACTGCATCATAAATTGCATCTTCGGCTGATTTTTGCGCGGTGAAACCATATTGTTTTGAGCTTAATTTCTTCCCTTTGCCAAGGTTCCATTTTATTCTGTCTATTAGGATTTTTTCAAATAATTTCCCTAGAACCGGTAGAAGTCCAATCGGCCTATAGTTTTCCAGACTGCTGTAGTTGTCCTTTCCTGGCTTAGGTATGATTATGATTATGGCCTCCTTCCATATTTTTGGGAAATATCCTATGTCAAGACACTTCTGGAACAATTTTGTGAGTATCTCTGGGAAGCTATCATTGAAGTGAGTAAGAATGTCAGATGTGATCCCATCCGCCCCAGGGCACTTCTTCGGGTCAATTGATCTAAGGGCGTTTTTTAGCTCATCTTTTGAAATTTTTGGTTCCTGGTCGACTGTTGTCTTATGCGTTGCTTTTGTTCTTATTTCCATTTGTTCAGGAGTTTCATTTATCACATTGTCATCTGGGAAGAAGTGTTGAAGAATTTCTTTAGCAGTTTCTTCAGGGTTATTGCTTTTAAAAGTTGATGTGGGTGCCCTGTTTGGTGGGTTCGTGAGGACTCTATAGATATTGGACCAAGTTGTTTCCTTCGTTTGTTTTTGGCAGAAGTCTTTCCAGCTACTGGTTTTTGACTCTCTTAACTCGTTTTTAAAATTTTCTTTGGCTTCCAAGTATTTGGGTAAAGTCACCTCAGATCTTCTTTGTCCGCATGAATTTTGAAGTTTCCTTTTTGCAGAGACCAGTTCCGATTTTAATAGTGTCAGTGAGTCAGACCACCATGGGCAGTTTTTTCGTTTTCCTCCTGGTTTAGGGATAGACCTTTCGCAAGTTGTTTTGATGATTGAGGAGATAGTTTCTACCTGTTTTTCAAGATTTATTGGGTTACTGGAATAGACGGGGTCTTCAATTGTGATGTTTGCCTTTTGCAACATTTCTTTCGCGACTTTTTCGAACTTGGTCCAGTCTGCAAGCTTTGTTCTGTACCTTGGGGTTGTTGATTCAGGGGGCATTATTGTGTCTGATATACTCATCGTTATAACATTGTGATCAGATAGTCCTGTTTGTTCCACACCCCAGTTTGTGACTTTGTCCATAATATTGTTGGAGCAGAAGGTAACGTCTATGAATGAGGTTAAATGGTTGCCGGATCTCCAAGTTTCAAATGTTGGAGTGCTGCCGTCATTTAATATGTGAGCATCCAGCGTTGCTATCGTCTCTGCTAGTTCCTCGCCTCGTTTATCTGTTTTTGGACTACCCCACCACGAGCTTTTTGCGTTGAAATCACCGCCTATCAGAATGCTCTTGCCTTTTTTCTTGTTTTCTTCATTAAGTTTGGTGATTGTAAGTATCTGGGGTGCAAGAGGATTATTTGGTTCAACATATACTGATCCTAGAGTTATAGTTCCAACTCGTGTTTCTATTTCTATGTATGTTGAGTTCTCGGATGTGATTGAAGATATCATTGTTGCTTTAATACTATTGTTGACGAGAATTGCTGACTTGTTTGGGCTTTCTCTGGTTCCTTTAGTGGATTGGTAAACTTGCCATCTTTTCGTTTTCAGCTGCCCTGTGTTTCCTGTGTAAGGTTCCTGCAGCAGAATAATGTCCGATTTGTCCGTATTAACCACACTGTCTGTCGCGGATTGGCATCTTTGCGCGTTCCATTGTTTGATTTTAATTTTTCCTCCCATATTGAATTTGTGCTGTCCCGGTTTTTGCACGTATTTATTTGCATTTTTTTTCCTATTCATAATTTGTGTGGTCAATAGATCTTTCGATTTCTCTCCTGTAGAGTGGACATTCGTGCGTTCCTGATCTATGTCTTGACGGAGCTGAGGTTTTCCTCTTCCGGTTTTCATTAACACATGACCCGCATTTTACTTCGTCAGCTTTACCTTTATTTGGACATTGTGCAAGCGTGTGTTTCCCGGCGCAGTGCCAGCACCTCGTTTCCATATCACAATGCTTCTTTAGATGACCAAATCCCAGACAGTTCATGCATTGCATTGTTGAAATGAAGTTTTCAGCACAGATTCTTTGAAATGCGATATTTACTCTGCCTAGGTTAACCATTTTCTTCCATATTTTGGGGTTTGTTTCGATCACGACGTTTGTTAGGCACGGATTTTTATTTTTTTGGAAAAAGAGTATTTTTGAGTCTTCTTTTAGGCCAGCGAGGTCTTCGTTCTGCTCTTCCATTATTTCTATTAACTCTGCAGAGTTCAGATCCTTCTGAATACCTTTTAAGATAATTTTGGGATTTCTTTTCTTGGCGCAGATCGCAGATACTTTTTCCGACGACAGAGTTTTCATTATAAGTTCTGCGTCTTCTTTCTTCTCGCAGCTTATGATTGCTCTCCCGTTAGTAGATTGTCGGATATTTGTTATGCCCACCTTCAGTTTCCGTGGGTCTAGGGAATTTTTAACTCCTTTTAAAACCTCGGCACTGTCTTTCTCGTCTTTGTGGCTGACGACCACGGCGTGTCTTGGAGTAGGAAGTGGTGGAAACCTTCGATCCATTTCGCCATCCTCTTTTTCTTTTTCATTGTCAGGTTTTGTCCTGTTCCATGGTGAAGACGGCGCAGTAATTTTATCTTCTATCCTTCTGATTTGTTCCGCCATTG